>JAKSZU010000004.1:94950794-96158294 GCA_026018925.1 Tupaia tana
ATCATAGGCAATAAATGGGTTTGAACTTAGTAAGATTCTACAGTTCATATCCTTAGTTTCTGGACTCTGATACCTATTATTTTTTTCTAAAATTTGCTTATCTTATTCATGATAGAGAGTGCATACGTGCATGCATACATGCACACAAGAGAAATAGAAGCAACCTTGTCAAGGTCTCATAACAACACAACTTCCTCTCCCAGCCCTCCAGCTCCTCAAGATCCTGGGCATGCACATACCTGGGGTATTTCAGGTCAGGCTAGGAACCTGGACCTAAAGTCAGTCATGTGGCTTCCAACACTGAAGTTCAATACACTACTAGTTATGCCACAGAGGCTGGGCCTCAGAGACTAATTTTTATTTTATATTTTATTTATTTTATTTTTTCCATCAGTCACATATGCTTGCAAGAGAAAGAGAGACAGAGACAGTGAGAAGAAAAGTGAGAAATCATTCCCGGTAGATGGGGGGGGGGGGGGGGGGGGGATGGCCATGCTGCGATCCCTTTTCTTCCATTCTCCTTTCAGGATTTTGGGCACACATGCACACATACCTAGCATGAGTTTCAAGCCACTGGGTCCAGGACTTGAACTGCAGTTGGCCATGTGGGAATCCAGCACCTTAACCACCACACTACCTGCTGTCCCAAGACCTATATTTTAACAACTTATTTTCATGTCTTTTTCTACCTACCTTGTGAGCTGTGAAAGCAGCAGTGGGTGGCAGTGGGTTAGTGGAGACAATAGTTCAAATCATAATCAGAGAGTTCAAGGGCCTGAAAAGGACCATCCAACCTCAGGAGTAAAACCACAAAACTGGATGGCTCTATAACTGAACCCTGAAATTTACTGAAGCTCCACCTTTATCCTAACAGTGGAGACAGACCTTCTCCTTTCTGGCCCAGAGATGTAGAACCCACCTGGACAAATGCAGCTGGGCTCAGGTCACTGCTAAAGGAAGCACTGAAAGCAGCTTCCCTAAATTTTCTCACCCACCAACGCCCCTCCCGTATCTCAACCAGGGAGGCAGAGAATTAGATACAGCCTTCCCCTGCGGGGCAAACCAAAAGGCCACATTCAGAAACTCTGGACACATGCAAATTCCCTTCCCCGGGAGGAAATGTCGTTCCAGGCCTACCTAGATCTGGAAATGGACAGGTCCCACCTGAAAGCCCCACACTGAAGGCTGGGCGTTGTGGTTGGTGTCCTCTTCAGCCTGTCACCATGACTGAAAACACACCATTTGGACTTCCTTCTTGCTAATTAATTTCTTTTTTTCTTTATTTCTTTTTTTGAAGAGTTTTGGTTTTTTCGCTTTTTGTTTTGTTTTGTTTTGTTTTTCCTTAGGGCATGTGCACTGGCCAGAAAGAGAGACAGAAACAGTGAGAGGGAAACTGAAAATCACCCTCCAGGGAGATGGCCACTCCACAATCCCTTCTCCTCCATTCTTTTCCCAGGATCTTGGGCACGCACGTATACATGCCTGAAATGAGTTTCAAGCCACCAGGTCAGCACTCGAACCACGGTCAGTCAGGTGGGAGTCCAGTGACGTAACTGTGACACCATCTGCTGACCCTGGGAATTCATTTCTGATGTCTGTCCTGGTATCTCTTACAGACTTCAAAACTCTCTTTATCCATTTAGTTCTCATAGCAAGAGTCAGATGGTGGCTTCTTTCTGAGTCCCTGACAATATTACAATCTAACGTTAATTCCTCTTAATGACTAAATGAGGTACGGCCCATTGTGTTTGTGGGGTTTTCCCTTTATTCATGATATAACATGTGCACACACATGTGAGAATGAGAGAAGAGCACCCTTCGCAGGATCTGGTCATGCCATGAGGCCCTTCCTCCAGTCCTCCAGCCTGCGGGATCTTGAGCACTTGCGCGTGTACCTATGTAGTTCAGGCTGGCCAGGCAGGGGGTTCAAACTGCAGTTGCCATGTGGAATCCAGCTTCTCTTGAGAGGCACACTACTATACCACAGAGCTGGCCCAGATTCAGTTTTTTGTTTATTTAAGTTTATGTATTTATTTATGTCTTCATGAACAAGAGAGACAGAGAGACAGTCCCCCAACAGAGCCTTTATGCTATGATCTACCCTCCCCCCAGCCTTCGCCAACCCTGGATAATGGGTGCTCTTGTGCCTGACATACTCGGAAGGATTCCAGACTTGAACCAGGAACTTTCCCATGTGGGTCAGCCTCACACAGCATCATATGTTTCTACTGTACCACCGCTTAGCCCCTATTCGGTTTTTCACTGTTGCTGCTGCTGCCATTTTGCACCTGGAGGTGAATGGTTGAAAACTCTAAACAAAAACTCAGCAAGAAAACAGGGGATACGAACATTCACCAAGGGCTGATCAGGCTCCAGGCTCTGTTCTAAGTAAGTAAATAATCCAGTGCCCATTTATGAGCGAGGACGCAGGGGACGCAGGGGACTGAAGGTTAGATGGTTTGTGAGAGTCGTGCAGCTAACCGAGACCGAGACGTGATTCACACCGAAGTCAGCCTGTCTCCACATCCTTAACGATGCTGCTGTTTCACAGACAATGAAGCCACAGTTGGAGGGATAAAGTGACTTACCCAAGGCCACAAAGCTGGTGGGGTACAGAACTGAGACTTAGTCTGGCGTTCCAAATCCCTAAGCCAGGTACTCACCTTTTTGGGGTAATAGAAGATTCTAATCACCTCCGAGAGAGGAAACACCTGTGCAACTTGCTGGCCCGTGGCTGTCCAGCCAAGTTCTGTGACGCACAAGACAGAAAAAGGAGGCACTGAAGCCTGCTCAGTTCTCATCCAGGTCACCCCCAGGATGAGTTCACACCCCAAGCATGTCTGAAGAACCCCCTCTCAAGCCTAGGGCTCCTTAGATGTTTCCTTTAATCTCCCACCCAGGCCTTACCCTTGCTGAGCAATCCTAATCCCTCCCATCTGCCTAGCACCCCGAGGCCCCCCACAGTGGGCCCCTGACTTCCAGCCCAGCCTCATCAGAACACTTAGCCCCTCCATCCTGCTCAAAGATGAGAACTCTCGGGGACAGGGCTGTTTTCTCCCCATCAAACAGACACCTGCCATCTCCTCTAGAGAACCACTCTCCTCCTACTGCTCAGGGCGAAATGTTTAGTCTAGAAATCCAAGAGGGAGATGGGTGTGCAGGTCCCCATCCCTTACCTTCATTTCCACCCACCAGGGAATGCCTGGTCTCTGGGGAGGTTTTTCCCCTTGAAGAAAGGTGAGACTCTGTTGCCAAGGACATAAGCCAGTCTCCACTCTACGAATTCAAGGTGAGTCCTCGTGGTTCAAATTCCCAAGAGGGAAAACAGAGACTAAGATGGCTTTGATCTCACCTTCTAAGGAAATGCCCAGCACCACCGAGAGTGCAGATTCCTCACATCAAATGCACAACCATGTCTGTGCTTTAGACCCCAACACACAGGCCACTTTTAAAATCAAGAACCAGGGCCAGCAGGTGGCATGGTGGTTAAGGTGCTGGACTCCCATATAGTTGACCACAGTTCAAGTCCTGCACCTGGTGACTTGCTTTCTCATTCTCTCTCTCTCTCTCGCTTTGTCTGTCTCTCTCTGGAGAGTGCATTCTGCCTATAGTAAAATAATAATAATAGTTATTATTACTATTATTATAAATAAAAATTAAATAATTACTTAAAAATAAATGAAACCAAGAGTCCTCCTCCTCTTCCTCTTGCAAGCTCTAAGGATGTTTTTTCTTTTTTAAGTTCATTTTCATGTATTTCTTCAATGAACAAAAGAAATATAGATACAGAGAGACAGTATCCCCAACAGGGTCCTGATGCCATGATCCACCCCCAGCCTCTGCAAGCCCCAAGTCATCGGCACATGGGTATCCCACATGCTCAGGGAGATCTCAGAGTGCAAACCCAGCATGGATCAACGTTAAAGAGTATCTCATTTTATCACCGTACCACTGTCCAGCCCCTGACTTCTTACTTCTCTTCTGCAGTAGTCCTGTCACCACTTTGTCCCTTGGGTTTGCAGTCATCATTGTTGGTTGGCAACCATCCAACAGTTCCCTCCCCCACCTTCTTGCCCACAGACCCCACCTTCCATTACAAAGGCTGAAAATGCCCAAGATTGGTTTCTAAGCCTCCCTTACATCTAGGAATGGCTTGGTAGAGTTTCATTCTGGCCAGTAATAAGAAGTCTTATGTAGTGCTTATGAGAAAGTTTGTTTGCCTTAGTAACAAAAGAATATTGGAAGAAAAAACTCCCTGCCCTCTTTTCTTACTTTAGATATTGTCATGGGAAGAAGGATGTTTATTGGAGAAAGAAGAGAATAAGGGGACCTCAAAAAGTTCATGAAAAATGGAATTAAATACAAGTTTACTTTGTGGCAAAAATATTTCAAAATCCATGCATAGTTTTCTCATAATAAACATTTCCCATGAGTTTTTGGAGACCCCTTGCACAGAAAAATTGGCATGGTTGAGCTGCAGAATTAATTGAGCCCAGAGCCTCATATGTCTAGATTACATGGGATGATAAGCCTCTATCTGTAACCCACTTTGAATCAGTCATTCTGGCTTTTTGCAATTGAAAACATCCCATGGTACAAAGTTCCTCATCCCAGACTAATTAGAGAGGGACACTCAGTCTCTAGCTCAGAAATTGTCAGAAAGCAGACATCATCCCTAAGTCCCAACCAGACACTCTAGCCAGGGGCCCACTTGGGCAGGACTCCTGCCTCCTGTTCATATCAGTAAGGGAAGAAGGGATTGGGCAAATATGTGGAAAATTGAGCACTGGATCAGACAAAGAGAATCCAAAGGGAGGTTGGGGGTGACAAGGTAGAGAGATGCCTGAGTTATTCGATTTGGCTTTTTCCACTGATGCAGCTTGGCACGATGTTTCTACTATCGTCTAAATATCCAGATGTGACCGCTTCCTCTGTAACTTCCTCCTCTCTATGAAATCTCTGCCCCACAGCTCGCCAGGGCTAACCCTGCCCAGCCTAGCACTCAAGCTTTCCTCAGCCCAGCCTCACACATTCCTCCCCAGCAGCAGTAGCACACCCTGCTCTGATCTGGCAGGTCTCGACACCCCGTGCCCCAGCACATGCCACAGTCCCACCCCCCTGCTTTCCTCCAAGCTCTGCCCCCAGATGGCTGCCCCACTTTCCAAGCCCAGAACAAGTCCCACTAGTTCCTGGGGAGCCTTCCTAACCACAGAACCCTGCTGCCCTCTTCCTTCTATGAATGCTTGAGATTTCATTTCCTCCACTTCATCATTCAGCGTGTAATGAATGACACAGCCATCTTCATTTAATTGCCATGAACCTTTATTTCATGTCACAAAAAACAGGACCCTACTCCCAGGTTAATGGCCTCAGAGGCCAGAAAAAAGAAAGGCCACCCTGATTTGCAGAGTCTCCCCCCATGGAGCAGGCTCTGTCTGTATCAGTTGAGTGTCAGAGAAGAATATGTCCACAAAAGCTTTATCTGTGAACATATTTTCCAGTACTGTGCCAACACAGGCCCCATCTTCCACTCCCACGCAGCACATCCCATAAATAACAGCTAATGTCTTTAACAAACAAAGGACAACTTCTGGTGTTTGCTGTTCACAGGTCTTAGGATATCATCTGTGATGTCTAGTCCAGACACTGTATCTGGCCACTGCAAACTGCCTGAGCACCTACCTCCAAAATATTTCAAGTCTTCATGCATTCCTCTCTACCAGAACCTGTAAGTTAAAAATTCTAAATTGTATTTGATACCTGAATGTTAACAGGGGCTTCCCTATCACTACCTCGGCCCAAGTCCACCCCCTCCCGCTTCCCACATATGTCCAAAGTCCCTCCCAAGAGTCCTACAAATTATGGAAGACCTTATATTCTGGTGCTCACCCTCTGCCTCTGGAGTCTGACTTCATGCATAAAATATCTGTCCTAGGCCACAAGTCACAAGCAAAGGTCAATCTTTTCCTTGATTTCTACTCCAAACAAAACAAGACAAATGGAAAACTTACAAAGTAGTCATGAATGTATATGATGTTACTAAATATTAGCAAGAGTCTTTTTTTTTTTCTTTTCCTTTTTTGGAAAGTTTTTTGCTATAGGGCACGTGCACTCATCAAAAAGACAGAGAGAGACAGGGAGACAGAAAGCAAGAAATCACCCCCCAGGGAGAACAGCCACACCGCAATCCCTTCTCCTCCATTCTCCTCTCGGGATCTTGGGCACGTACACACACACGCCCGGTGTGAGTTTAAGGGTCCGGGACTCGAACTGCCATCGACTACATGGGAGTCCAGAGACATAGCCATTACACTAACTGCTGGTCTTGGAGAAGCATCATTTCTATTCAGAAAGAAAAGCCAACAAACTGTGTAAGGTTAGAGACAATCTAGAATGCACTAGAAAGAGTATTTTTCTTTATTGACTTACAATTATTGTACGTACTTGCAGGCACAATGAAACTTTTCAGAACTAGACTACAATATGTATTGATTAAATCGGGTAAGTAGCATGTCCCCCATCTCAGCCATCTGTCATTACTTTGTGTTGGGAACCTTCAAAATCCTCTTTTTTAGTTACTTTGAAATATACAGTACATTGCTGTTCCCCATAGTCACCTGTGTTTTCTAACACTAGAAATTGTTCTTATTTGTAATTCTGTTTCCACCAATAAACATCCCCCTATCCTTCTCAGCCTACGACAGTTACTAGAAGAGGGTGTTCTTCCTCAAAACCAGGTGTTCTTAGAAGGGCAGAGCAAAGGTAAGGCTCTTACCAGAAGCTGGTAAGGAAAAGGCTGGTGATCGTCAGGTGAGCAGAAATCCAGAACACCATGCCAGCCTCCCTCACGGAGGCCAAGATGCGAGGTTGCATGGACACCTTCCTACCTCTCCTCAGCTCTATCAGCTCCCCCCAAGCTCTTCCCCACCCTCTCTCTGAGAGCCTCCTCCGTCTGAACCAACTTTCCTCCTTTGCCCTCCCTCCTCTGTACCCACCAGCTTGCTCCTACTAAAGTCTCGCTGCTGCCCCCTGGAGGCTCCCTTGGCAATAGCCCCGGCCTCCTCTCTAACCCGCTGCCCGAGTCCTACCTCTTTTCGGAACAGGAAAGGCTGCGCAGCGGCCGGCCCTAGAGAATGCATGTGTAATGTTCTTTCATTGAGAATGTTGTCACCAAAAATTTAGGAAGTAGGCTGATGTCCCCACCCCTCACCCATACCCCACCCCCAACTATTGCTCCAAAGAGGCTACAGGGCACTTTGTTACCATCTTGGTATCTATCTAGACGGGTACAGGAAGAATCAATGTTGGAGTCACTCTGGCCCACCCAGATAGAAGCTACATGACTTACTGTCCTGATCATTAGACCAATGGCCAGGCTGGGAGCTTCCTAGGGGTCATACAGCCTGCTGGCTTCCTCAGGCCAGCCAAGGGGAAGCTAATGGAACAAAGCAAGCCAAACGCCCAACAGCAACAAGCGAGGATAAGCATTGCAGGTGAACTCCCAGCTGGGGAAGACAGGCTGGTCCCAGGGGACAGGTGGCTAGGCACACACCTGATCCGATCTGATCTGTGCTGACACAAAGAGGCTCCACTCCCAAGGTGTGTCGATTTTTTCCAGAGATTAACCCCATTACTAAAGTGCAAAGTACATAAGCTCCTGGTAAGGCTTCCCTACCCTCCTCCCACGACAGTAGGTAGGACATGACCTCGCCCCTCACCCCTCGCCCCCTGCTCCGATCCAGATGGCCTGTACTATCGCAGGGTCCCATGCCCCACTCTACACCCACACATCGCCTCCTCCTATATCCTCCGGACTCCCCAAACAACACCATGTACCAGTGCACAGGCCACAGCAGACACAGACATGAGGAACTTCAAACAGGCCTCTCAGCAAGAGTCAAAAGTCCAGCCCAGACGGGAACCAGCAGTTAGCGTAATGGCTATGTTGCCGGACTCCCACATAGTCGACCGCAGTTCGAGTCCCCGACCCAGTGGCTTAAAACTCAGGCCGGGCGCATGTGCATGCGTGCCCAAGATCCCAAGAGGAGAATGGAGAAGAGACTGCGGCATGGCCATCCCCCCTGGGGGGTGATTTCTCGCTTTCTATCTCTCTGTCTCTCTCTGTCTGTCTGGTGAGCGCACGTGCCCTATAGCAAAAAAAAAAAAAAAAAAAAAAACTCTTCAAAAAAAATCCAGCCCAGACAATCTAGAGACCTCAGAGCAGTCAGGATTGTTCAACTTCTGAGAGGGCAGCAGGGAAGGGCCCAGTCTCCAGCCAACTCAGGTGAGGCCACACCCAGCTTACCTTTCTTCCACCCAAAGACACCTCGCCAAGGGTCTGTCTCCCCACAGGCAACACTCCTAGTACCTGCTGGGTGGGGGTCAGGCTGCCCTGGGCACTAAAACAGGAAGATGACAACACAGGGTTTCTGCCCACTGAGAGCTTAAGTCTGAGAATTAGGAAGTCATTTTAATTTTTCTTTTTACTACCTTACTCATTATAAAAAGTTAGCCTATATCCTCATTACAAAAAATCTGAACCATACCAAAAAAAATAAACTAGAAAAAAGAATCATTCATTACATTACAAATCACTTTTACTTTAGATCCAAGTCTCTGTGACACAGTCAGAAGTATATCAGACTACAAAGCTAGAAATCACATGCCAACGGTGGTTCAAGTCCCCAGCCTGGTTGGCCTGAAACCCATCAGGTGTATGTACCATGCCCAGAATCCTGGCAAGATGGAGGGAGGACTGAAGAAGATGAGTGAAGTATGACTGAAGTGTGATCAGGGTACCTCTCTCATTTTTTCCCTTTGTGCAGTCATAGACAAAAAGTTTTTTTGTGTTTTTTTTTTTTTTTTTACTTTTTTATTGTATAGGGCTTTCTTCCCCTTTTTCTTAATTTTCAATAAACCAATCATACACATAAAGTTAAGTAGTTCAGAAAAAAAATTATTTTTGAGGTTTTTGCTATAGGGTGCATGCACTCGCCAGAAAGATAGAGACAGAGAGACAGAAAACGAGAAATCATCCCCCAGGGGGGATTACCATGCCACAATCCCTTCTCCTCCGTTCTCCTCTCGGGATCTTGGGCACGCATGCACATGTGCCCAGTGTGAGTTTAAGCCACCAGGTCCAGGACTTGAACCACAGTTGCCTACATGGGAGTCCAGTGACATAGCCATTATGCTAACTCCTGGTCCCCAGAAAAATTTTTAATAAAATAATAAACATTCTGGGGACCAGCAGTTGGCATAGTGGCTATGTTGCTGGACTCCCATTAGTGGACTCCAGTTCAAGTCCCGGACTGGTGGCTTAAACTCACTCTGGGTGCGTGTGCTTGCATGCCCAAGATCCCCAAGAGGAGAACGGAGAAGGGATTGCGGCGTGGTAATCCCCCCCGGGGGGGGGGGTGATTTCTCGCTTTCTGTCTCTCTGTCTCTGTCTTTCCAGGGTGCGCACGCCCTATAGCAAAAACCTCTCATAAAAATAATTTAAAAAAAAAAAATCCCTTGCCCAACCTGCAGTCCCTCTCCTCAAATGCAATCATTTAACAGTTTCTCTTTCACTATTCTGTGCACTACCATCACTCTAACAATGCGACTTGTGTTTCTGTTACTTAATACATTGACTTTAGACATTATCTGCCAAATCCCTACAATGAAAGAGAGAGATTTAACTCTCCTTTGTTCTACTTACCAACTCCTTTCCCTCTCATCCTTCCAAGTTTTTTTATTATTATTATTCATACATTAAATCAGTATACGTCATTTAGATTGTGAAGAGACTTTACCCAGCATGATATACACCTCAGTCAGCCCAGTTGAGACCACCATACACATCCTCATCAACAGATAATAAACCTTATCTGTGTCTCATAAGTGTCTTGCCTCTCCATTTCCCCCCCAAATTTCCTGCGCTCTTCCCCTCTCACACTCTTTCCACTTTGTCTCTAGTGTCTGTTACAATTGTTAATGCTTTTATGTTCTCCAGTCTTTCAGTCTCTACCACAGAGTGTGGACAGTCGGTATATGTTAAGTGGAGACATACAATGTCTCTCTTTCATAGCCTGACTTCTTCACTCAGCAGCAAATCTTTCATATTTGTCCACTTTCAATCAAATTCCAGGGCCTTGTTGTTTTTTATGGCTGAATAGTATTCCATGGAGTACATGTGCCACAATTTTTCAATCCATTCATTTGTTTGTGGACATTTGGGTTGGTTCCATGTCTTAGCAATCATGGATAATGCTGCAATGAAAATAGTTGTGCAAGTGCTTTTCTGACTGAGTACTCTCCTATCCTTTGGGTAGATACCCAGGAGTGGAATTGCTGGATCGTGTTTGAAGGTCTTTGAGGAACCTCCATATCGTTCTCCACAGGGGCTGGACCAATTTACATTCCCACCAACAGTGTAGCAGTGTTCCCCTTTCACCACCTCCCCTCCAGCACCTATCATTATTTGTTTTTTCAGTCTTCGCCATTCTGACTGGGGTTACCTCCCAAGTTTTTGTTTGTTTTGGTTTTGTTTTTTGGGGGGTTTTGTTGTTGTTGTTGGAGAGGTTTTTTTAGGTTTTATTTTTGTTTTTGTTTTTGCTATAGGGCGCGTGCGCACACCAGAAAGACAGAGACAGAGAGAAAGAAAGTGAGAAATCACCCCCCAGGGGGATGGCCACACCACAATCCCTTCTCCTCTATTCTCCTCTCGGGATCCTGGGCACGCACGCACACGCGCCAGTGTGAGTTTAAGCCACCGGGTCCGGGACTCGAACCGCGGTCAACTACACAGTAGTTTAGCGACATAGCCATTACGCTAACTACTGGTCCCACCTCCCAAGTTTTGATGGCTGTTATTTTAGTTCTTCTCTTGACTACCTTTGTAACTTTAATAATAAAACTAAGCCTCCCTGTGTGTTGTTCTAAGTTGCCCATTCTATAAGATGAGGACACGTGCACCCCGACCCCTCTCTCCAACTTCCCTCCTCACCTTTTTCCTCCCACCTTCTGTCAGATCTTTGCTTTTACATCAGCAAGTAAAGCAGTGATATCTTGTCCTGGAACCAAAAGTAAATATGTAGGCTTTGTTTACAGGTTGATTCTGAATCACTGCAAGCCAAAACACAGGGTTTGCATTTTTATGGCACCTTAATTGTTGTTTACTACACAGCCAGAAGTTGCTGAGATGATATTTCTTACTCAGTGCTCCAGGGTCACAACCTCTGATGTCTTACTGGGCAATATTCCCAGCATCAAAGTCAAATAAATTCATTTTTTTCTCTTTTAATATAGACTGAACACTTGTGCTGTCCAAGATTCAGATGTTGAAACCTAATTTCTAAAATGTTGGTATTTATAGGTAAGGTCTGTGGGATTAGATCATGAAGGTGGAGCCCCCATGAATGGAATTAGCACTCTTTTTCTCTTTAGGGAGAGATTTTTGCTATAGGGCACCTGTACTCACCGGAAAGACAGAGAGAGAGAGAAAAAGAGAAACAGAAAGCAAGAAATTACCCCCCAGGGGGGTATGGCCACACCACAATCCCTCCTCCTCCATTCTCTTCTTGGGATTTTAGGCACACACATACACGCACCTGGCATGAGTTTGAAGCCACCAGTTCCAGGACTTGAACCGCAGTCAACTACATAGGAGTCCAGCGATGTAAACACGACGCCATCTGCGGGTCCCGGGATTATTACTCCTATACAGAGAACTCAGAGAACCCCTTTACCCCTTTCTCTATGTGAGGACACAGCAGAAGGGCAGCCGTCTATGAACCGGGACACCAGCCGTCACCAAACAGAGTTGCTGACACCTTGATCTTAGACTGCCCAGCCTCAAAGACTGTGATAAATTTCTGGTTTAAGCTACCCAATTTATAGTATTTTGTTATATCAGCCCAAACCAACTAAAAGTGCTCATTCATTTCAATTGTTGACTGCTCAAAATCATGCCACATTTTAGTGTGCTTTCTTCCTGATCCATGACTTTTCATATCATTTGCTGTTTATCTGAAGTCTCTAATTGCTTTGAGGGTTTTTCTCTTGTTAAGAAACCCACACTTTAGGGGCAGCAGATGGCATAGGGGTTGAAGCACTGGATTCCCCATGGCCAGCCACTGTCCAAGTCCCAGATCTGGTGGCTTACTTTCTCATTTACCCTGTGTGTGTGTGTGTGTGTGTGTGTGTGTGTGTGTGTCTGGTGAGTGTACGTTCCCTACAGCAAAATTAAATAGTAATAATAAATAAATAAATTCTTAAAAAAAATAAGGTGTATGGACCAGCAAATGATGTAATGATTGTTGCTGGACTCCCACGTAGTCGACCATGTTTTGAGTCCCAGACCTGGCAGCTTAGAACTCACACTGGGTACGTGTGCATTCATGTTCAAAATCCCAAGAGGAGTGGGAACCAGCAGTTAGTGTAATGGCTATGTCGCTGGACTCCCACGTAGTCGACCGCGGTTCGTGTCTCGGACCCGGTGGCTTACAACTCACGCCGGGCGCGTGTGCGTGCGTGCCCAAGATCCCGAGAGGAGAATGGAGGAGAAGGGATTGCGGCGTGACCATCCCCCCTGGGGGGTGATTTCTCGCTTTCTGTCTCTCTGTCTCTCTCTGTCTGTCTGGCGAGCGCACGCGCCCTATAGCGAAAAACCTCTCCAAAAAAAAAAAAATCCCAAGAGGAGAAAGGAGGAGAAGGGACTGCGGCCTAACCATCCCACGAAGGGTGTTTTCTTGCTTTCTTTCTCTGTCTCTGTTTCTCTTACGAACGCACACACCTTATAGCAAAAATCTCTCTTTTAAAAAAAAAAAGTTTAAAAAGAAAAGAAACCTGCACATTTTACATTTTATTACTAATATCTTCCAGCTTCCATATTTACTACATGAAATTTTTGCTATCATAGTCATTTTTCTGGAAACCCCTTTATTGAATTTCTCTGTACGCACAATGCAATTTTCTTCTGGTTTCTGCATTTTCTCTTTTCTTTTTTCTTCTAGACCCATTTGTTAATCCAAGGTGGTGCAGGGTTTAAATTTGGGGGGTTTTGGGGGGTTTTTGTTTGTTTTTTGGGGGGTTTTTTGTTTGTTTTTTATTGTTAGAGGGCACATGTGCTCACCAGAGAGACAGACAGAAGAAGAAAGCACGCTCCAGTGGGGCATGGTCACTCTGCAGCCACTTCTCCAATTTCTCCATCCTATGAAGATTTGGGGGCCCATAGGCACATGTCCCCAGCACATTTTTCAAGCTGCTGGGCTAAGATTTGAACTACAGTTAGCTTAACCACTAGGTCACAGGGCCAGCCCTCTGCATGTTATTTTATCTTCCTCTTTCATGCTGAGAATATTCTTTAAAAAAAAAAAAAAAAAAAAACTGTTTTTTAAAGAATTATTTTATTTAACTTTATTTTTTATTTTTTCATTTGTCTATTTACTTATTTTAATTTTACCAGAGAGGGACAGAGTGAAAGAGAGAGAGAGGGAAAGTGAGAAAGCAAGGGGCCAGGTCCAGGAATCAAACAACGGTCAGCTACATGGGAGTCCAGCACCTTTTACCACCACACCACCTGCCAGCCCTCACAGTATTCTTCATATTTTGGTGGCTATCTAAAAAGAAAGATTTTTAATAGGATCTCTGGAAGGAGATATAGCCTATTATTTGCAACCAACTATCCATTATGGTTTATTTGCTGTTTTCCCCTCCAACCTTTTTTATAGACATAAGTTTACATTCCACAGCATAGTAATTTCACAGGAGACTATTTTTTATTTTTTATAAAATAAAAATACTACAGTCAAGTAACTTTAGAAATTCCTTCCATTTAGAAATGTACAGTATATATTAATGTACTGTGTCAGTCAATATTCAGAAATCCAAGCAACAGAAAGAGCTTCAAATGGATTTGAACAGGGAAATGCTTTATTTACATGGAATTAGATAGACCACAGATTCGCCAGGAAGACTAGATAACTAGGGCTTGGTTGGAGTGTTGGACTCTTACATGGCCAACCATGGTTCGAGTCCTAGACCTGGCAACTTGAAACTCACGTCAGGTGCAAGTGTGCATGTGTCCAAAATCCCAAGAGAAGAATGGAGAAGGGATTGTGGCATGGCCATCCCCTCCCCCCCACCCCCACTCCCACCCCCAGGGAATGATTTTTTGCTTTCTCTCTATCTCTCCAGCAAGCACAAATATCCTATAGTAAAAATTCTTTCTTAAAGAAAGAAAAAGAAAATAGGCAAGAACAAAGAAATGTTACACAAACAGAAACACACCAAAATCGTACCACCAAAGCAGTCCGGCAAGGCCGCGGTCATGCTCACCCTGGACCATGGGCGGCATGGCCACTGAGAAAAGCTGTTGGTCTCATTGTCAGGAAGTATCCCCACACCCCCACTTCTTAGGGTGACTAACCCAGATCCAGACTTTCAGACAGGTGCATCTACCTGTCTGGCAAAGCTGTCAGAGAAGAGAAAAGGTGAGTAACCAGAATTTTCAGACTCTGCCCCATTACATGAGAAATTTCCCTCTTATATGATGAAAAAAAATCCACTACCTATATCCAATAAGTCTCAGAGAAGACTTGCAAAAGTGAAATCTCTGTTATGTGGTTTTATATTAAATTTTTCTAACCTTATTTTACCAGATCTCTATTTCTACAACAATTTCTTTTTTAGGTTTTTGCCGTAGGGTACATGCACTCACCAAAGAGGAGAGAGATAGAGGGACCAGCAGTTAGCGTAATGGCTATGTCGCTGGACTCCCACGTAGTCGACTGTAGTTCGCGTCCCGGACCCAGTGGCTTAAACTCACCACCGGGCGTGTGTGCCCAAGATTCCGAGAGGAGAATGGAGGAGAAGGGATTGTGGCGTGGCCATCCCCCTTGGGGGTGATTTCTCACTTTCTGTCTCTCTGTCTCTCTTTGTCTAGTGAGCGCACGTGCCCTATAGCAAAAACCTCTCCAAAAAAAAAAAAAAAAAAAGGAGAGAGATAGAGAGAGGGAAAGTGAGAAATCATCGTCCCAGGAGGGATGGATATGCCGCAATCCCTTCTCCTCCACTCTCCTCCCAGGATTTTGGGCACGCACACTTTGTGTGATTTTCAAGCTGCCTCATTGGGTACTCAGTTCACTGCAGTCAGCCATGTAGGAATCCAGCACCTTACCCACCATGCCACCTGCTGGCCCTTCTAGACTAACTGTTAGCAAACATCTATAGATGTAGTGTTCTATAGAAAGCAATATGGAAAATGCTGTCACATATTTTTAGAGTAATATTTATCACTTTTACACAAAATTAGAATTATATTGTTATATAAGTACGCATTACTCCATAATCCCTTCATTCTCCTGTGATTTAGGGCGCACACACACACACACACACACAATGTGATTTTCAAACTGCCAGGTCTGGGACTCTGACCATAGTTGGCCATATAGGAGTCCAGCACTTCAACCACCACACCACCTATGCATTACATAACATGTAAACATATGTAACTTAGCATTGTGTAAATTAAAGGCATAATTCACATGCTTTCCATGTTTCTGCTTTCCTAGTTTTTCTTTTTTGTACAATACTCTCTCTTTGTTTTCTGCTTTCTGTTTTGTTGTATTCTCTTCCATTATTTGGAAAACATTTTTTTTACTTTTTTATTATTTATTTATTTACTCATCTATTTACTTATTTTTAGTTTGACCAGAAAAAGACAGGGAGAGAGAGAGGGAAAGAGAAAGCAAGCTGCCAGGTCCAGTACTTAACCCACAGTCAGCCATGTAAGAGTCCAACGCCTTAACCACCATGCCACCTGCCAGCCCCTAGAAAACATATTTTGCTTTGACTTTTCCTGCGGGCATTTTAAAATTTTTCAAACACTTTTTTTAACTAATGTTAATTACATTTTGAAATTAATATACTTTAGGTTCTTTTCCCAGTCCACTTTCTACTTAGGAGTGTTCAGCAATATGACTTGGGATTTAAACTCCAATTGTTGCCAATTGATTGTTGTGTTTATGTAGCATTTTTTCTTAAAATAAATACTTTATAAAACTTCTAGTACATTTTATTATGTTTCAATAATTTAAACCTAACTGTATAGATAGCTAGTTGTATTGGTTTGCCATCAAGAATTCTAAGTCACCATTTTGATTCACCTTTTGGTCAGAAGTAACACTTCTTCAAGGTAACTTACTTGAAGGGCTGGCTCCATGGCACAGCGTAATGTCCTCCACAAGAGAGGCTGGATCCCACACGGTAGCCATAGTTTTAGTCCCTGGCCTGGTCAGCCTGAATCACGCTGAGGGCCCAGCATCTGAGAAGCTGGAGGCCTAGAGGAAGGGGATTGAGGCACGACCACAACCTGTGGAGGGTGCTCGTCTCTTTCTCTCATTCTCACATGCGTGCATACTTTATCACAAAGAAAAAAATATATAAGTAATTTACTTTAAAAGAATATAATTGAACCTTTGCACATCTAGAAATATTTTTCTGGTGCCCTTAAAGATGACTAACAGCTTAGTTGGATTTATGAAATTCCCTGAGCCATAATCTTTTTTTTCCCATAAAACAAGATTTTGCTCATTCGTCTTCTGACAAATATGAGATCTACTCAAATTATTCCTTTACAGCAAATCCTTTTGTTTTTCCTCCTCATGATCCAATAGTTTTGCTTAGATACGAACTCATGCACTTTTTTTCCCACTCAGGAAGGTTTTTTTCCTTTGTGTTGTAGTTTCTTCTGTTTTATTTACTCTGGGCTTTTCCTCAGAGACAATCATAACCAAACAAAACAGTTCTGCAGATCAGGATCCCGGGATAGAATCAGATCTACCCAAGGTCCACTGCAGTTCGCACACACCCAGCTCTGTGATCTTCAGTGCATTTCTTCACCTTCCCAAACCTGCCTCCTGTGTATGAAAAGAGGATAATAATACTTTGCAAGAATTAAATATAGTAATATAAACACTGTGATTAGCAGAGTGACTGGTACTTGAGAACTAGTAAGTTGTGAGGTACCTGGAGTTTCAACTTCTTGTTCAAAATCAAGCAAAAAAATAATGAAGAGCAAGGAAATTACTTATTTTCTTTATTTGTAATAGATGCACGTGTGCACACAAGAAACAGAGAAGCAAGCATCCTCCGCATGGTCCAGTGGAGGAGTCCAACCTGGCGGGGCTCCAGAATCTGTCTGAGCCCCCCGACCTTTGAGCATAGCTTTGGTCGGTTCAGCACATTGGCAAGGCCGCTGCTGTAGACCCCCCGACCTATGAGCAAAAGCTTGGGTCAATATGCTCTGGAAACTGCGATAGCCTTGCTGGGAAGTGACCCCCCTCTGACTCCCCAATTTACTACTATAAAAGAATTACATAGCTCCCTCATACATCTTGAGTGTGTGGTAAGATTTCCTGAGAAGTCCCCCGACCGCTCCCCTTTACCCTGACCACCTACTGTTAATTATAATGCTTCATCCTGCGATCATAATGGAGGGTGTGCTGAAGTTCTATCTAGGCAGAAATCATCTTGACCTTTGGAAGGCCCTTCAAGACACATCTAATATAAATAACCTTTTTACATACAATAGGACTAGGCCAAAACTGGCCCAGGACACTCTCATCCCATGGTAACTAATGTTCTAACAAAATACACAACAGTGGTGCCATGGCCTACACAAGTGAATCCACAACACCATAAACCCATTGTAAAGTTTTTCATTAACTTGTTAGTCACTTTACTGCCAGTTGAAAAAACTGTCCCCGCCCTCACCAAGTGAATAATAACTTCACCCCTTCAGGATAGGTAAGTATATTAGGATTCCTTAAGTTTTAGATCCCTATAGAATTATATAAGTATCATTCTTTATGAAAATCCATAAGAACTAATATCTATGCTTGAGATTTTCTTTTAGTAATCATAAGACAGCTGCTGCTGAATATCGGCTGATAATTAACTCTACTTGCTGGAATTGTTTCCTGAAACTGCACTGCTTGAAGTTACCAGGAACCTGCTTTCATCAATCAAACAATTGTTGAACTGCATCGATGATTAATAGACCTACCCTTAATCAAACACTGAATGGTCTCTATTGTTAAAACTTTATGAATTGATAATTAGAACACGTAGCCCCTCACCCGTTCACTTGCATGTATCACATTTTCAATAAAAAGGCACAATGATTCCTAACAGTTGTCACTCCTCAGAGAGCGATCTCTGGGGGTGTCCAGCTGAGGACGTGCATGAAAAGGCACTGAGACCTTAGTCTTCCTTTCCTTCGCCGTCTCCGACAAGTCACCCCACCCCCGCCGAGGCTGGACCCCGGCAGTCCAGTCACACTACGTCCTCTTCCAGTCCTCCCTCCCATGGACCTTAGTCACATGTGCACATGCCTAATGCGTTTCAGGCTGACCATGGCAGGGGATTCGAACTGTTGCTGCCACGTGGGATCTGGCTGTTCGTGATCCGCACTGTCTGGAAATAACACTCTTGAGCTACCACTGTCCAGAAATAACACTGATGATTGTAATTTCAGATTCACTTCATCTTAAGTTCCACGTGAGACTTGATCCACAATGCTTGAAATAATTATGCTTTTAATTTTTTCATCTATTAAGAGTAATGCTGGCTTTCTGTGCAGACAGCAGGCCCGCACACATGGTGAATGTCCCTAAAATCTGCTGGACCTTCTGTAAGAAGTGTGACAAGTACCATCCTCACAAAGTGACACAGGACAAAAAGGACAAGGATTCTCTGTGTGCTCAGGGACAGCGGTGTTATGACAGGAAGCAGAATGGCTATGGTGGACAGACTAAGCCTATTTTCTGGAAAAAGGCAAAAACTACAAAGAAGATTGTGCTGAGGCTTGAATGTGTAGAGCCCAGCTGCAGATCTATGAGACGCTGGCTGTTAGAGATGTGAGCATTTTGAGCTGGGAGGAGATAAGAAAAGAAAGGGTCACGTGATCCAGTGCTAAGCCTCATCTTTTCTATTACGAAGACGACGAAATCTTGAGGTGAATGTTCACCTCATTTGATTACAGTTGATCTTTTTGTGAGGTAATAAAGTAATCAATAAAATTCCCCTTTTGGGGAAATTTGATTCACAGTAAAATAATAATAATAATAATGCTGGGGCTGACAGGTGGCATGGTGGTTGGGGCACTGGACTCCCACATGGCCAAATGCAGTTTGACACCCAGACCTGGCAGCTTGCTTTCTCATTTTCCCTCTCTCTCTCTAGTGAATTTTAAAATATTAATAATAATAATAAAATTAAATGTTTTTTTAAAAAAGAATGATGTTATTAGGTCGGCCCTCTAGCCTACTGGTTAAGTGGACTGGATCCCACATGGACAACTGTGGTTTGAATCCTGGCCCTGGCAGTTTGAAAAACACACTGGGTATCATGCTGGAAAAAATCTCTTTACAAACTAAATGATGCATAGCGATTGAATATATAAATGATAATATTTTTTTTAAAAAAGAAAGAAAGAGAGAGAGAGAGAGAGAGAAAGAAAGCAAGCAAGCGAGCGAGTACACTGGGTACATGTGTGTGTGTGTGTGTGTGTGTGTGTGCGCGCCCCAAATCCCAAGAGGATAGAGAAATGGAAAAGGGCTCGTGGTGTGACTACGTTCCACTGGGAAGTGCTTTCTCCCTCTCTATCTCTCTGTCTCTCTCTGATGAGTGCATGTGCCTGTAACAATTTAAAAAATGATGTGGGCCTTGCCTCCGTGGTGCAGGCAGTAACACACTGAACTGCAATGCTGGAAGTCACGCGGCCAATGGCAGGTTCAGACCCCAAGTCGACTTGATGTGGGGTGTAAGGGCCTGAAAAGCTGGTGGCCTGGAGGAGGGGTTATGGTGTGATAAACCCTGTCAAACAAGGATGCCTCTCCCAATCGCTCTCCTGCTCTCGTGCATGCACACGTGCTCTCTCTCATGAGTAAAATAAGCTTTGGACCAGCCTCATAGCGCGATGGTTAAGGGGTACCACATGGCCAGCTGTGTTCATATCCTGGCCCTTTTGGCTACAAAAACACGCTGGGCATGTGTGCAGGGAGGCCCTAAATCCCGACAAGATAGAGAAATAGAGAAGGCATTGCAAAATGGCCACACCCCATTGCAGGGTACTTTCTCCCTCTCCTTCTCTCTCTTTTCCTCTCTTTGTCTCCCTCTAGTGAGCACCTGTGCCCTTTGTCAATTAAAAAAAAAAAATGTAGTGAACCTCAGGTTCTATAGGTTGCTCTGAACTGCTTTTCTTTCTCAGGGGCATCACCAGAACCATGTGGAAATGCAGAAGGAAAATTCCCCCAAGGAATGAGGGATGAGGCTATCAGAAGGGGGAAGAGAGAGAGGTCAGATGTGTGTGGATGAAAATGAATGCAGGAATCACACCTGGACCACCGCCCCCAGGCCCTTCCAAAGGCATTGTGAACGCAACGTCTGACTCACCAGCTACATGCAGCTGGCCCCTTGTACCAGCTCCATAAACAAGAGTTTCCATTCCCAAGGCCAAGGCAGGGGAAGCTGTGGGACTTTTTGCCACAGAGTTCAAAGAACACATGAGTCAGCGGCTGGGCCAAGGCCCAGATCCCTATGGCCAGTTGGCCGTCAAGGAGGAGATGGCCTTGGGGCCAGCTGGTGGCATAGTGGTTAAGAACAATGCACTCCCTTGGGACCAGCAGTTAACATAATGGCTATGTCGCTGGACTCCCATGTAGTCGACCATGGTTCGAGTCCTGGACCCAGTGGCTTAAACTCACGCCAGGTGCATGTACGTGCGTACCTAAGATCCCTAGAGGAGAATGGAGGAGAAGGGATTGCGGCGTGGCCATGCCCCCTGGGGGGTGATTTCTCACTTTCTGTGTCTCTGTCTCTCTCTGTCTATCTGGTGAGCGTATGCGCCCTATTGCAAAAATCTCTCAAAAAAAAAAAAAAAAAATGGACTCCCACATGGCTGACCATGGTTCAAGTTCTGGACCAGGCATCTTCCTTTCTCACTTCCCTCTCACTCGCTCTTGCTCTGTCCCTCTCTGGTCAAATTTAAAATAAACAAATATATAAATAAAGTTAAATAAAATAATAATTTTTTTAAAAAAAGAGGAGATGGTCTTGAAGAGAGGACGTGGGAGGGAAGAAGCCAGGCTGGGGCTGGGAGGACACAGGATCTTTCTGCCAAGGCCACTCCCAGAGGCAGGCCCGGGCTGAGTCGATCCTTCCTGCACAGACACAAGTGGGAAGCCTTGTGTGCAGAACTGAGATGTGTCCTCAAGGTCCGGGTGAGGACCATGCTCAGAGGGGACCACATGGCTTTCTCCTCCAACAGCCAGCCCTCCCAGGGGCTGAACTCGCTTCGCCTCTGCACTGAATTCCTTACTCCACATCCTCACCTCCCCCATCCTCCTTCTCAGGCTTGCAACTGTTGGGGCTCAGAAAGCAATAGCCAAAGACGGAGGCTCTATGTGCCGAGAGGTCTTAAAGAAGGCTCAGAACCAAAGCCTGTCTCTGACTTTCCCCACTCTCCATCCCTCGATCATCTTTGATCCTCTTGTCCAAGGCAGAGAAGGGCTTTACACTGAGAGTCTATTACCTGCTTAAAGATGGACCCCATCAGGCCAGTCAGTGGCATGGTGGTGAAGGCTGCTTGATCCTACAAGACTGATTGCACAGTTCGAGTCCCAGACTCAGCAACTTAAAATGTATGCTGGGTGCATGTACGTGGCCAAAATCCTTAGAAGAGGGGACCAGCAGTTGGTATAGTGGCTATGTCGCTGGACTCCCATGTAGTCGACCTCAGTTTGAGTCCAGGACCTGGTGGCTTAAACTCATGCTTGTGCATGCATGCACAAGATCCCGAGAGGAGAATGGAGGAGAAGGGATTGCAGTGTGGCCACCCCCCCGGGGGGTGATTTCTCACTTTCTGTCTCTCTGTCTCTCTCTGTCTTTCTGGCAAGCGCACACGCACTATAGCAAAAACCTCTCCAAAAAAAAAAAAAAATCCTTAGAAAAGAACGGAGGCAAAGGGAATACAAGACCATCGGCCCTGGCCCTCTGGAATGCTTCTTTTTCACTTTCTCTCCTCCCCTCCCCACCACGAGTGTATGCGCAAATATAAAAAAGAGGGACCAGCAGATGGCCAGACCCAGTGGCTGGAAACTCACACCAGGTGCATGTGCATGCATGCCTGAGACCCCAGGAAGAGATTGGAGAAGGGATTGCAGCGTAGCCATCCCCCCTGGAGGATGATTTCTCACTTTCCCTCTCACTGTCTCTGTCTCTCTCTGCTGAAGAGCACACACACCCTGAGGCAAAAAAAAAAAAAAAAAAAAAACTCTAAAAAAAAAAAGTCGGACAAGCAAGTGTCACAGTGGTTAAGGTACTGGATCCCACATGGCCAACCGTGCAGTTTGAGTCCTGAATCCGGTAGCTTGAAAACACATGCCTTGTGGCCGGGGTCTGCCCCCGCGTGCCGTGGCCGGGGTCTGCCCCGCGTGCCGTGGCCGGGACTCTGCCCCGCGTGCCGTGGCCGGGACTCTGCCCCCGCGTGCCGTGGCCGGGGTTCTGCCCCGCGTGCCGTGGCCGGGGTCTGCCCCCGCGTGCCGTGGCCGGGGTCTGCCCCGCGTGCCGTGGCCGGGACTCTGCCCCCGCGTGCCGTGGCCGGGTTTCTGCCCCGCGTGCCATGGCCGGGACTCTGCCCCGCGTGCCGTGGCCTGGACTCTGCCCCGCGTGCCGTGACCTGGACTCTGCCCCGCGTGCCGTGGCCGGGACTCTGCCCCGCGTGCCGTGGCCTGGACTCTGCCCCGCGTGCCGTGGCCGGGGTTCTGCCCCGCGTGCCGTGGCCGGGGCTCTGCCCCGCGGGCCGTGGCCGGGACTCTGCCCCCGCGGGCCGTGGCCGGGATCTGCCCCACGTGCCGCAACCGCTGATGGCCGTCTCTGCTTTCCTGAGCCGCGTTCCTGAAACTGTGTTCCATGGAGATTCACCTACATTTGCGGGGCTGCACGAGACCCACCCTTGGTCCAGCCCTGAGTGCAGTCTACGTTTCCTATTGTTGGGAACTTTATGATCTGATAATTGGAAAAAAAAATCATGTTTATCATAAAAAATAATTAGAATAATAATAATAATGATTGGGGGAAACATAGGAAAGATATTGAATGTTGAAGCAGGGAGATTAATGTCTCCGTACTGACTGACATGCATGGCATTCCCTTTTGAAAAAGCAATGTAATACACTGTAAAGTTATATGTAATTCAATGTAATAAAAAAAATAGATAAAAAAAAAAAGAAAACACATGCCAAGCACATGTGTGTGCATGGTCAAAATTCTGAAAGGAGAATGGAAGAGAAGGCCATCTCCCCAGGGTGTAATTTCTCACTTCTTTCTCTCACTTACTCTGTCTCTCTCCAGTGAATGCATACACCCTACAGGAAAAAAAAAAATCGAAAAATTGGAAAAGCGGAAAACAATCTTCAGCCGCCTCCTTCAGTTTCATTCACTAAGCTCAGCTCCTATTGTGAGAAGAAGAATGAAGGCTGTCAACACATCTGGATGGATTTTGTCATGAGCTATTGTCCATCTCCCAGGCCTATCCAGCTCCCACAGAGAATTATTTACTCACCATTGCGCAACATTCAGATCCATTCTTTCTTTCCCTCTAAAAATCATTTACTCTACAATTGCCAGCAACCTGCATTTTCCTCTCCTCTGTCAATGGGTGTGTAAGCCACAGCCACCAGGCCCCTTTGAGTTCATATTTTCTATGGCTCCCATGCATATATGGATACATCAAAGTAAATCTGTGTGTCTTTTACTAATCTGCCTATTATGGGTGATTTCCTGTGAGCTTCAGAAGGGGAGGGAGCATTCTTTTGCCCTTACACAGCCAAGCCAGGATCCTGAGCCCCAACTACCCCACCCTGCTGACAGGGCTGCATCTTGCCTCCAAGGACTGGGAGGACCAATAATGACCATAGGAGTGAAGTGTTTTCCGCAGGTGGATATTATCTAGAGGACCTCTTTAATCCTGGCCTTAAATAGCAGGTTCTGTAATTGTCCTTATTCCAGAGACGAGGCAGCTGTGAGAGAGAACAAGTGACCTTCCCAAAAACACATGACTAACAAGTAAGAGAGCCACGTCTGTCCCGAGGATCGCGAGCCTGTCGCTCCTCCTTCCCATCACATGGCCTGATTTCTCACCCAGGAGGCCTCCTGGAAACAGACCACACCCCCAAGGCCTCGTTATCCTAACCCATCCATTCCCTTATTCGTTCTGTACACCCTGCTTAACAGGACTAACATAGAACTTTTTCCACTGCCTTTCTTTTTTCAGTTTATTTATTTCGTTGTTTGTTTCATGAGAGAGAGAGAAAAAAGCACCATCCACAGGGTCTTTCAAAGTGACCCCCCACTCCCACCACAGTCCTGCCCAGCCAGCAGGGATCATATACACCCTCCCTTACAGGTCGAGCCAGAGCGTCCACCTGGCGTCCAGCATTACAGAGCACTGTGCTACAGCGCACCCTGGTGGCGGGGCCTCACCGCCGCCTTTCTGTACTGTGGCCCAAAGCTGAGGACCAAGTGTGATTAACTTTCCACGCATGATAAAGACCAGCCATGGACAATTTTCTAGGCAAGAGGCAAACTAAAAACAGTCCAAAAGAGGGACCAGCGGTTAGTATAATGGCTATGTCTCTGGACTCCCATGTAGTCGACCGCGGTTCGAGTTCCGGCCCCGGTGGCTTAAACTCACGCCGGGCGCGTGTGCGTGAGTGCCCAAGATCCCGCGAGGAGAATGGAGGAGAAGGGACTGTGGCGTGGCCATCCCCCCTGGGGGGTGATTTCTGGCTTTCTGTCTCTCTGTCTCTCTCTGTCTGGCGAGTGCACGCGCCCTATAGCAAAAACCTCTCAAAAAAAAAAAAAAAAAAAGAGAGAGAGAGAGAGAGACCTAAGAGTGACTAGAAAGGCCATGGGACCTGCAGAGATTTTATTCAGGATAAAGAATGATGACCAACAGTGAGTCTACTGAGGAGGGTTTTGTTTCCACTACACTCTGTCGTGCCCCATGAATTCAACAGCTGCTTGTAATTAGAAGGCACCTGCGGTATGCCACCATGGCACTGGACATGAGGGACACAGTAGCAAGCACAGCATCGGTTTCCTCAGCAGGACGGACCCCGCACTGTGTTCCTGAGATAATGGCTCATGCACCCCCTGCTTGCTGCCTGCAGTCTCAGAGACCCACTTGTTGGACCCGATCTCAAATACGTAATTCACTTATCTCCCAGCCTCAGAGCTGAATTCATCTTCCAAGATTTCTGTGGATCGGAGTTCTATATAAAAGCTCCTCCCAGAGCCAACTCCAGGCCCAGTGGTAATGTGCTGCACAAGAGAAGCTGATTCCACATGTTGATGGTGGTTTGAATCCCCCACCCAGTCAGCCTGAACCATGCCAAACATGCATGCAAGTGCCTGGAGAATTGGAAGAAGGGGGTCATGGCATGAGTATACTCAGTAAAAGGTCTTTTCCCTCTCTCTCTCTCTCCTCTCTCTCATGCACATACACATAGGCTCTATCATGAATAAAGGAAAAAATTTAATTTAAAAAATAAAATACCTTGGGGCCAGCAAGTGGCTTCCTAGACTTGGCAGCTTGCTTTCTCATTTTCCTTTTCTCTCTCTCTGGTAAAATTAAGTAATAAAAGATAATAAATAAAATTAAATAAATAAATAATTCTTTTTAAATAAATAAATGAATTAAATACTTCAATGGGTACCTCCCTCAGCCCTTTATCCCACCATCCTCCACAATCTAGAAGTATGTTCATCTGTTTAACAAAGATTTGTTGAGCACCTACTATGTGGCCCTTTACTAAATAAGGAGGATGACATGGTCTCTCACTCAAAGTTCAAAGTCTGGACTCGGGAAGGAAGTAAAAGAGGGGAGAATGGACAGAGGGCAGGCTTATGGACCAGGAATTGTTCTCCAGTGTAATTGACACTGCTGTGGGAGAGCGTGGTAAGTACAATGGCAGATGAGAGAAGGCAGCACTTACCTGTGCCTGGGACCTGTCATCTAGGAGGTGACATTTGAACTGGATATAGAAGGCTGGAGTTGGAGGGACCAGCAGTGGACATAATGGCTATGCCGCTGGACTCCCATGCAGTCGACCACAGTCCGAGTTCCAGACCAAGTGGCTTAAACTCACATTAGGCACGTGTGCATGCATGCCCAAGATCCCAAGAGGAGAATGGAGGAGAAGGGATTGCAGTGTGGCCATCCCCCCTGGGGGGTGATTTCTCACTTTCTGTCTCTCTTTCTCTCTCTGCCTTTCTGGCAAGTGCACATGCCCTATAGCAAAAACTCTCCAAAAAGGAGAAGAAAAAAGAAGAAGAAAGAAGAAGAAGAAGAAGAAGAAGAAGAAGAAGAAGAAGAAGAAGAAGAAGAAAGAAGGAGGAGGAGGAGGAGGAGGAGGAGGAGGAAGAGGAAGAAGAAGAAGAAGAAGAAGAAGAAGAAGAAGAAGAAGAAGAAGAAAAGGAAGAAGAAGAAGAAGAAGAAAGAAGAAGAAGGAAGAAGAAGAAGAGGAAGAGGAAGAAGAAGAAAGAAGAAGAAGGGAAGAAGAAGAAGAAGAAGAAGAAGAAGAAGAAGAAGAAGAAGAAGAAGAAGAAGAAGGAGAAGGAGGAAGAAGAAGAAGGAAGAAGAAGAAGGAAGAAGGAAGAAGAAGAAGAAGAAGAAGAAGAAGGAGAAGAAGAAGAAGAAGAAGAAGAAGAAAGAAGAAGAAGAAGGAAGAAGAAGAAGAAAAGAAGGCGGCGGCAGTAGTTGGGGCTGAGGGTCTGCCAAGAGAAAGAAGAAACAAGTCGTGGAGCTGGGAACGGCACTCAAGGTTAAGAGACCAAGGCACGCGTCTGGCCTGTAAGCCGCGCGGCTTCTTTCTGCCAGCAGGGGGAGACCTCACCAAACTTTCAGGGAGGAGGGCGGATTTGGTTCCGCAGTAGTGGAGCTAGTGGGTGCTTTATCTCCTGTTCTCTACACACAACTAGAGCAAAGATTTCCTTCACCTCCAGAAATCTCTCTTTCCAAGGCACAGATCTGGTCCTAGGGAAGGGAGCATGTTACAGAAAATGAAATAAGAGGAAGAAGCAGAGGTAAAATTGTGAAGGGCGTTGAATGCAAACCGCAAGAGTTAGAACTCGTTCTGCAGGGCATTATAGGAAGCCAGTATAGGATTTTAAGCCATGGAACCAACTGTGTGTGCTAAAGACAAAACAGCATGTGGATAACAAACTGGGGCTGAGAAATCTAACCCAGCATTTTCCTATACTGGGGCTGCCCATCACTAAGGCTTTGCGAATTGACCCTAAAAGGGAGCGGAGGGGTCTGGCTTCTGCTCTAGACAGCCGTTTGCCAGATACCCAGCCACCAGGTTTTCCATAGCAGTCCCTGGCAATTTCCCTGCCCAGCCCTCCTAGGCGTCTGGCCCTGAGGAGGAGTATGCTGACTGGGGACAGGAAGGTCAGCAGGGGGAGCCAAAGGACCAGTGATCAACTGCCCTAAGGCCGGTCAGTTCCTCCTGCCACGTGGAGCAAAGGGAGGAGCTCTAGTTTCCAGCCTGGCAGCAGCTTGACCCTGTGGGTTCCATCATTCCGAGCCCCATCCTCTGACCTCAATGGGAGAACAGAAGAGAAGCATTTCCATGCCCAAATTTGAGGCAGGGGGCCAGGGAGATTCACACACACACAGATTTTTTTTTTTTTTTTTTTTTAATAGAAGGCTCTTTCATCCAATGTCTTGATGGGGCTTTTTTTTTTTAAAGAATTATTTATTTTTTATTTTATTTATTCATTCACTTTATTTTAATTTGACTGGAGAGAGACGGGGGGGGGGGTGAGAAGCAAGCCACCAGGTCCAGGACTCAAACCGTGGTTGGCCATGTGGGAGTGTCCAGCGCCTTAACCACCACGCCACCTGCTGGTCCCCATGATGGGGCTTTTATGTACCAAACTCAGTAAGTTCCAGATCAAGTTCTGGCCCATGTGGTAGTACGTTTCTAAACTGACACGATGGCTCTGAGCTGCAAATAAAGGACCCTTGCCAAAACACAGACTCATATGTTGTGCTGAGCATGAGCCATGAACTGACTTTGATCTGGTAGTCATGCAGTCTCGAGAATGATTCTCAAGCTAAAAAAGCTATCTTTATCAACGTATTTGTCATAAGCAAACTGCCTGGGGGGAGGAAAAGACACCCAGAAATCATCTTTAGTGTCCAGAATCATCTTCAGTGTCATTCGCAAACAATGAACATCAGCAGGAAGGAGCTATGTGTTATTATTAAAATGATAATTATGGGGACCAACAGTTAGTGTAATGGCTATGTCGCTGGACTCCCATGTAGTCGACTGCAGTTCGAGTCCCGGATCCAGTGGCTCAAACTCATGCCAGGCACACATGCGTGTGTGCCCAAGATCCCGAGAGGAGAATGGAGGAGAAGGGATTGCGGTGTAGCCATCCCCTGGGGGGTGATTTTTCGCTTTCTGTCTCTCTGTCTCTCTCTGTCATTCTAGAGAGAACACGCACCCTATAGCAAAAACCTCTCCAAAAAAATGGTAATTATGTATTTGCAGAATGATTTGATAAGAAAGCACCAGGCTTTCAGGGGAGGGAGTGTAAATTAAGTTAGAATTGTGCCCCGTCCCTAGGGGCGTTTTCTTTATGGCAGGCTGCTAACATCTTCCTACACTAGAGAGACTAAGAGCAGGAATATGGGCTTTTCACTTGGCTGTGTTGCAAAATGGCTTCTGCGATATCCAGGTTCTTGGTGTTTTGGACAAAGAATTGGAGGAAGCATACCAACAGCCAAAGCAAAGCATCGTTTATCAAATAAAGTGAAAGTACATTCCCGAGAGGTAGGAGCAGGCCAAAGCGGAGAGAAAGTGAGAAATAGTGGCTCAGGGGCCCCGGTATGCCGGGGACCAGCCTCGGCGGGGGTGGGTTGACTCGACGGAGGCGGCGAAGGAAAGGAAGACTGAGGTCTCGGTGCCTTTTCATGCACGTCCTCTCAGCCGGACACTTCCCAGAGATCGCTCTCTGAGGAGTGACAACTGCTAGGAATCATCGTGCCTTTTTATTGAAAATGTGATACATGCAAGTGAATGGGAGAGGGGCTACGTGTTCTAATTATCAATTCATAAAGTTTTAACAATAGAGATCAAAGGTTCTATTCAGGGTTTGATAAAGGGCAGGACTATTAATCATCGATACAATTCAACAATTATTTGATTGATGTAAGCAAGTTTTTGGGAACTTCTGTTCTGGGAGTGTAGTTTTGGAGAACAGCTCCAGCAGGCAGAGTTAATTATCAGCCAGTACTTGGCGGCAGCAATCTTGCAGTTACTGGTTGTGATTCTAAAAAAGGAAAATCTCAAGTACAATATTAGTTCTTATAAATCTCAATAAAGAATGATATTTATATAATTTTATAGAGATCTAAAGTTTATTTAAAGGAATCCTACTATATTTACCTATCCTGAAAGGGTGAAGTTAGTGTTCACTTGATGAGGGCGGGGACACAGCCTTTTCAACTGGTTGTGAAGTGACTAATGAGTTAATGAAAAACTTTGTGGCACACCTAGGCATTGTATTGTGCTTGTGTTGCCACCATCATGTACCTTGTCAGAACATAAGCTACAGTGAGGCGGGGGTGTCCTGGGTCAGTTTCTGCGTAAGAGGTGATTCTTAAGTTTAAATGTGTTTTGAAAGGAAGGCCTTCCAAAGATCGAGAAGAACTTTAGCACACCCTTTATTGTGTCCAATGAAGCGCTGTAATTAACAGTAAGTGATTAGAGTAAAGGGAGCAGTCGGGGGATTTTGGGGAAATCTTACTGCAAAGATGTATGAGAAAACTATATTAATTCTTTTATAGTAATATATCGGGGAGTCAGAGGTGGGTCACTTCCCAGCAAGGCTACTACAGTCCCGGAGCGGATAGCAAACGGCCTTGCCAATATGCTAATTGATCCAAGCTTGTTCCAGGGTCGGGGGGCGTACAGTAGTGGCCTTGCCAGCATACTGAACCAACCGGAAGCGATGCTCAAAGATCAAAGGGCTCAGACGGGTCCTGGAGCCCCACTGGGTTGGACTCCTCCACCGGTAGTTATCTCCCATAGGGTTTATCATTCCTTAACCAGGAACTGTTTGTTGATCATTGACTGGGCCCACGGATTCCTTTCATCCCATTGGCTATATCGAACGAGGCTAGGCCCACTGATTCCATCGGCTGTATCAAATATGGCTTAATCAGCTAGACATTCCCCACTGCAAATCTCCCACCTACATTACCTCAGGTGAGGGATTTTCGGCCCTGGTCGATTTTCCGATCTAGCCTCAAGACAGATGCTACGGCGCCCTTACCTGCTTCCATTTTCTAGCTTTCCCCCTGCCTCAGCTGGAGATGTGAAATTTTTGCATTTAATTTGATATTTGGTAGTGTGTTTCTCATTTTTTAAAATAATAAACACATGGGCTGACCCCCTGGCCTACAGGTTAAGGGAGCCAAATCTCACATGGCAGATCACAATTAGAATCCTACCCCTGGCAGCTTGAAAAACATGCCAGGCATGTATGTGTGTATGCGTGCGCGCATGTGCACACATGCATACCCAAAATCCCCAACGGGATGGAGAAACAGAGGAGACAGGATTAAGGAATGACTACACCCCTTTGACGGATCCCTTCTCCCTTTCTCCCTCTGTCTCTGTGTTTCTCTCTGGCAAGCACACACTCTCTAAGGATTTCTTTTCTTAAAAAAAAAAAAAGGGGGGGGGGGGGGGAACCAGCAGTTAGCATAATGGCTATGTCGCTGGACTCCCACGTAGTCGACCGCGATTCGCATCCCGAACCCGGTGGCTTGAAACTCACGCCGGGTGTGTGTGCATGCGTGCCCAGGATCCCAGGAGGAGAATGGAGGAGAAGGGATTGCGGCGTGGCCATCCCCCCTGGGGGGTGATTTCTCGCTTTCTGTCTCTCTCTGTCTGGCAAGCACACGTGCCCTATAGTGAAAAAAACCTCTCCCCCCCAAAAAAAGGGGGGGATATAATAAATACATAGTTCTAGGGTTTGCTTTTTTTAGTTTAGTTTTGTTTTGTTTTTGTGCTGTTGCTGTTTTGAGAGGGGGTTTTCTTGGGTTTTGTTTGTTCTTAAGTTTATGTATTTATTTCTTCTGAGAGGAAGAAGCAGTCATCCCCCACAACAGGATCTCCACAACTCACCCCAGTCTCAGCCAGCCCAAATCGCAGGCATGTGCGCACACCTGGTGAACTCAGTGAGGTCCTGGGATTTGAACCCAGGACCTATCTCCTGGGGGTCCACATGCATTACCGCTGTGAAAGAATACAGGTATTCATCCCATAACTTTTTTTTATCCTCTTGCCAGAGGGTACGTGTACTCACCAGAGAGAGAAAACACTGCCCCTGCCCCATGGGGCGTGGCCACACCACAGTCTTTTTTCCTCCATTTTTGTATCCTATCAGGATATGGGGCACACATGCACATATGCCTGGCATGTTTTTCAAGTCTCTCCAGCTGGGATTCAGACCACTGTTAGCCACGTGAGAGCTGACTCTCCATGCACGGGGCTTAATCCCCTGCACTATGAGACCCCCACCCCCCATTATTTATTAATGTGTAAAACAAATACCAAGATGCAGGCATGTTATTTTGCTCCCATATAACAACCACTAAGAATGAGTCTTCCCAGGCTCCACTGGGTTTTCTGTTGCTACTGATGTGAGCAGCAGGCAGGACGGGGCTTCTTGGGTGAAGGGATACAGGCCATGGGAGGCACCTGGGGAAGCAGGAAAGGAAAGGCAGTCTGCAGTGGGGAGGTGGGGCAAGGAGAACTGGAAGAATTGTGCTGGGCGATAGGGTGAGAGAACGAGCCGAGCCGAGCAGAGAGCATTGGCAATCCCCTGGCGGTGTGATACTTAGCCCTGCAGCTGACCCTCCCCATCTGAAAGCCCCAAACTGAGCCAGGAGGCAGGACATGGCTTCCCGATGCTGTGGCTCTTGCTTTCCTGAGGAGAAGTGGGAAGGGGTGCCTTGCACACTCCCCACACTTCCTCTTTGCTCTGGACAGGGGGCATGGTTGTTCTCCCCTGGACTCTGCAAGGACACAGGCAAGGAAGTCAGGCACTCGGAGGACAGGGAAAGGATCTCCTCAGACATCCCCCAGGCAACAGCCCATGGCCACCAGGTTTCTCTAATCTGCTCCCCACTCCCCTGCCATGGCCGTCTTTGCAGGAAGTCAGAAGAGCTCCTGCAATAAGCCTCCCCCCTCCCCTCTCCCCCAGGGCACTGCCTGTGAGGGGTGAGGGCAAAACATCCCTCCCAGGCTCCACTGGGTCTGTCCCTACTCACCACCATAATGGGTCCCTAGGTGAAGTGTGCCATGCCAGAAGCCTGGAGCACTATTTCCAGGAGTGTCATGACACCCAGCAGCCAAACCTGGGCCATCTAAGACCCCCTCCCACACACACTGTGTTCTACCTCCACCCACCCTGTTCCCCACACCCAGCAACCCTTCGTGTTCATCCTTGGGAGCGTGTCTGCCCTCTTCCTCCACTGAACTCCCCAGGCCAGCTCTGCATTGTCTCACTGGTGTAGGGCACCAGCTTCCTGGCAGGCACACGGCCTCCACTCCAGACTCCAGATCTCCTAAGGTCCCCATCCAGCTATCGACCCAATGCCCTGCAGCTGACAGACAGATTTCAAGCATTCCTTTATCTCTAGAATTCTCCCTTAAAATAAAACCTTACCTCAAAAAAGGCTGTCCCATAGCCTGGTGGTTAAAGGAGCCAGATTCCACATGACTGACCATGTGGTTTGAATCCTGGCCCTAGCAGCTTAGAAAACATGTTGGGCGTGTGTATATCCGTGCCCAAAATCCCAACGAGATGGACAAATGGAGAAGGGATTGCAGCATTTGGGGGTGCTTCCTTCCCCCCATCTCACTCTGGTGAGCACATGCGCTCTATGGCAAAAAGAAGGAGGATGAAGAGGAGAAAAAGAGAAGAAGGAGGAGAAAAGGATGGAAGGAAAGAAGGGAGGGAAAGGGAAGGAAGGAAGGAGGTAGAAAGAAGGAAAGAGAGTACAGGGCTATGGCTGAATCAGGGGAAGGACCAGGAGATTCACCCACCCAAGTCCCACCCCACCACAAGGAAGCCCCTAAGCCACCTACAAAGATTCACTAGAGCTTTTGTGGTTCAATACCCCCTGGATTCTATCGGACTAGCTAAAACTTCTTTAAATGACAGTGAGATGATCAGGGATGCTGGGAAGGGCTGCTCTTATTTACCAGTAAGGGGGAGTGCAAAGTGTTATTACTGTGTTGGAAGCAATGCAGCAGTAGCTATTTAAATTAAATATGCATATGCCCTGCAACCCAGGAGTGAAACTCCTGGGAATCTACACCATAGAAGTAAAAGCATTGGTCCTTAAGGATGCAAACACAGAGACGTTTACTCTGCAGTATTACCATTGCTTGTAGTGGGAAAGCCCGGGAGTAGGAAAGGCCTGTCACTAGGCAGATAGAAAACAGATAAAGGTGGCACTTTCACATCTTGGGATAATATACAATTATTAAAAAGAAGAATTTCAGTGGAAATTTTTTCCTACAGGGCACATGCGTTCATCAGACAGAGACAAAGACAAAGAGAGAAAGTGAGAAATCAACCCCCAGGGGGTAAGGCCACCCTACCATCCCTTCTTGTCCCTTCACCTCTTAGGATTTTGAGCATGCATGCACTTGTGCTCAGCATGATTTTCAAGCTGCTGGGTCTAGGCTTGAATCACAGTTGGCCATGGTTTTTCTTGGTTTGGGCCTTTTTTTTTAGATTTTTTTAAAATTTTATACAGATCTTTATAAACTTTCATATTATTATTGTCGAGGGCACACACACTCACCAAAGAGAGAGAGGAGAAAGAAAGAGAGGAGACAGCACCTCCCAATGGGACATAGTCCTGCCCCAATCCCATCTCCTCTTTCTCCATCCTGTCAGGATTTTGAGCATGCATGCACACATGCCTGGCATACTTCTCAAGCTGCTGAGGCCGGGATTTAAACTACGGTCGGCCATGTGGGATCTGACTCTTTAACTACTAGGCTAGAGGGCCAGCTCAGAACACAGCTTTAACACTCTGAGCTAGACCATCTCTTAACAGCCCACCCAACACTGGAATAAGAACATATTTCTTCAGAGCTACAGCCTCACTCAAAGGCAAAGCAGTCGGGCTATGTATTTTTGTGAGATACCTTATTGTAGGTATGAAATCCATTCAGTGTCCAATGGGGCGAGCAGGTGGCCTGGAGATTAAAGCGCTGGACCTTAGTTCAAGTCCCAGACCCAGTGGCTTGAAAATCATGCCGGGTGCATGTGCACACATGCCCAAATTCCTGAGAGGAAAATGGAGGAGAAGGGATTGTGGTGTAGCCATCCCACTGGGGGATGATTTCTCACTTTCTCTCTTGCTGTCTCTCTCCAGTGAGCACATGTGCCCTATGGCCAAAAACCAACAACAAAAGAACAAGTGTCTAAGTGAACTGCAATTTCCTCTGAAAGGCAGGCAATTCCCTCTAGGCAGAGAGTGTGTCCCTCACCCATCCCAGCAGCTCCAGTAACGAGGACAGTCCCTGGAACACAGAAGGTACTTTATTGGTTGAATAAAATAATAAATAATAGGAGAATAGGTAATCTGGCCAACCAGAAGCATCTCAAAATGCTGCATAAAGTGTGTAAGCCCTTTTTAAAGTGTACCCGTGAACAATTTATAGAAAGAAAGAATCAGAACCTAAATCCAAATAAAAGCAATAATTGAGAGAAATAAGAACAGCTTAGAAGGTGGGTTTTGTTGGGACTAGCAGTTAGCATAATGGCTGTGTCGCTGGACTCCAATGTAGCTGACCGCAGCTCAAGTCCCAGACCCAGTGGCTTAAATTCACACCGGGCGCGTGTGCATGCGTGCCCAAGATCCCAAGAGGAGAATGGAGGAGAAGGGATTGCGGCGTGACCATCCCCCCCCCCCCGGGGGGGGTGTGATTTCTCACTTTCTGTCTCTCTGGCAAGCACACAAGCCCTGTGGCATAAAAAATCTCTCTTTGAAACAAAAGAATATAATAACTATGTAATGGATTTAACAATGGGCCGGCCCTGTAGCACACTGGCCAAGGGAGCCGGATCCCACATGGCCAAACATGTAGTTCAAATCCTGGCCCTGATGACTTGAAAAATATACCGCGGACATGTGGGTATGTGCCCCAAATCCCAACAAGATAGAGAAATGAAGGAAAAGGGACTACAGTGTGACCTCATTCCACTGGTGGGGTAAGGGAAGGGCACTTTCTCCTTCCCTCTCTGTGGTGAGTGTGCACACCCTCTGGCAAATGAATTTTACAAAACAGGGAGGGAGGGTGAGAGGGAAGGAAGAAGACCAATTACAAACTAGAAGATATTTGCAACACATATAAGGAAAAGAGCAAAAATTCTGAACAGAAACTTCACAAGAAGAGAAATGTGTCGCCAATAAACATATGAAAAAAGCTCAGCATCATCAATGATCAGAGAAATAAAAATGTGAAAATCAGTGAGCATTTCACATCACTAGATTAGCAGAAATTCTAGCCCAACAAAAAAATAAGGATGTGGAATAACTGGAACATTAGTAAAATGCTGGTTACAGTAGAAATTAGTATAATAACCTTGAAAAACAAGTTGGTGGGCCAGCAGGTAGCATGGGGGTTAAGGCTCTGGATCCCATATGGCCAACTTCGCAATTCTTGTCCCAGATCCAGTGGCCTGAAAACACACTGGGCCCATGTGCACACATGCCCAAAATCTAGAGTGGAGAATTGAGAAGGGATTGTGATGTGGGCATCCCTCCAGGGAGTGATTTCCCACTTTCCCTCTCTGTCTGCCTCTTTCCAGTGAGGACACATACCTTATGGCAAAAAAGAAAAAAAAAAAAAAAATCTACAAAGAAAGAAAAACAGGTTGGTATTTCCTAATAGAACTGAAAGTGTGAATACACTGCAGCCTAGCAATTCTGCTCATAAATATAAACCTCAAGCAACTTTGTCATCCTAAGGAGACGTATGCAAGAATGTTCATTGCTCATTAATAGGGAAAAAATAGAAATGACCCAGAATGACAATAAGCAGTAGGCAGGATAAATCATTCATGTTATCATCATATGTCAATCATTATACAGCAATGAAAACTAGTACTTAGAGTTATACCTGATAACTTGGATGAATCCCAAAAACATAATTTTGAGGAGCCCGCAGGTGGCGTGGTGGTTAAGGGCGCTAGACTCCCACAGGCTGACCGCAGTCCAAGTCCTGGACCTGGCAGCTTGCTTTCTCATTTTCTCTCTCTCTCTCTCTCTCTGTCTCTCTCTAGCCACATTAAAAATAAATAAAGTTAAATAAAATAATTCTTTTAAAAAACATAATTTTGAGTGAAAATGCCAATAGCAGAATAAAGCATATTGTATTGTTCAATTTATATAAAATTCACAATGATGCAAAGCAATAGATTACATAGAGATGAAAATATGTATAGTAAAAAGTATTAAAGAAAAAAGGAAAGGATAAACACAATTACCAGATGGTGGTTCTGAAAGCAGAGTAGTTTCTACACGAACTGTCTGAGTTGGGTCTGCAGAGAGTAAGCCCCATCTATTAGAACACAAACTGTCTCAGTTTGTTTTATAGGGAGCATGACTCACAAAGAGCTATGAGCCTGAACCACATGAAACCAGGACAGATTGAGGGGGAACAGACCCTTGCTGACTATGGGTGAACTTTTGCTCATCGTAATATTAAAATCTCTGCCCCAGGAGAGCCACAGCTGCATTTACATAACATGCATTGCATGAAGAAGCATGACCAGTTTCTGTGCTTGTGCTGTGGGAGTCGGCCTTTAGATGTTTGACCCTCCCCTGTCCACTTCTCCTAAATAAAAGTCTTTATGTCCCATACCTCAGGGAAACAGTTTTGGGAGCTAACCCCGATGTTTTCCTACTTGCTGGCTGGTAATGAAGTGTTCTTTGTGCCAATCAACTTGGCATGCTCTATCAGTCAGACTCCTGCCAAGCAGACAGACTTGCTTTTGGGTCACTTACACTTCCACTGAGAGGAAAGGAAATGGATGAGGAAGACAAGCCAAGGGGTTAAAAGGTCATGATAATGCTCTAACCTGGCTGGGGTTTGTGTTGTGTGTCTTAAATGTAATTTATCTTGGGACCAGCAGTTAGCGTAATGGCTATGTCGCTGGACTCCCACATAGTCAACCACGGTTCGAGTCCCAGACTCAGTGGCTTAAACTCACGCCGGGCGCGTGTGCGTGCGTGCCCAAGATCCTGAGAAGAGAATGGAGAAGAAGGGATTGCGGCGTGGCCATCCCCCCAGGGGGGTGATTTCTCCCTTTCTATCTCTCTGTCTCTCTCTGTCTGTCTGGCGAGCGCACGTGCCCTATAGCAAAAACCTCTCCAAAAAAAAAAATGTAATTTACCTTAAATGTAATATCTTATCTATCTTCTATTTTAAATGTAATTTATAAACAGTTTTGCATATCCTCAATATTTAATTAAAACATTTAAGAGAAAAAGATGAAGAACAAAAAATGTTCTGGGCCAGTCTCAGAGGGCAGTGGCCCTGTGCATTGGAGTCTGGATTCCACATGGCTGACCATGGTTCAGATCCCAGCCCCAACGACTTGGAAAGCACAACTGCACGCATGCATGCACATCCAAAATCACGACCAGAAGAAATGGAGGAAAATGTGTTGTTGCCTGACCATGCCCACTCCCCCTTGGAGGTTACTTTCTCCCCTCTCCTTTTTCTGTGCCCATACACTTTGGTGAAAAGAAGAAAAGAAAAGAGAAAAAAAAAAGAGAAGGGAAAAAAAAGAAAGAAAAGGAAAAGTGGCCCAAATATGGCATAATGAGATAAATGCAAATTAACTGGCTTGGAATCAGGAATGCTGAGTGTTGCTCAAAGTTCCTTTTTCCTTTTTAATGTATGACAAAGAGCACATGCATGTACATGAGAGAGAGAATGAGAAAATCACGCTCAACAGGGTCTCATCACACACGATCTCCTTTCCTTGGCCTGTCAGGATCTTGGGCTTGTGTCGTGTTTTCACGCTGACCTGTGATCCAAACCCAAGGCGGGTCACGTGGCTTCCAGCACTGCAGTTAGCCACCAACTGTGCCACCAGGCTGGACCCTGCAGCTGCTTCTTGATTTACAGTTCCACCTGGGCAGAGGCACTGACTTACCTGTAACGCAATCTTTTCATTTGTCAAGCGGGGTTAATAGTACATACTACACAAAACTCTCTGAGGATGACAAGAGACTGTGGCCAAAGCCTTGTGAAAGTAAAAGTGCTATGCAAATAAAGGTGGTGGCATTATTCTTGACAATTTCAGACTTGCTTGGCAAAGAACAGAGAGCTCCATCCTGTGACTCAGTCCCAAAATCCCCTTACCCGGAGCTTATAGAAATGGGTGCAGCGCTGCTGTTTCCGCTTCAAGTGCAAGAGTAACTACAACAGATTGCAGGGTTCATGTCAATTACGGGGGGGAGGGGGGGGGGGCGGGGGGGGGAGGGCGGCGGGGGGGGGGGCCTCAACTGAAGGGAAGGGGAGGAGGCAGAGCCCCTTCCGCCCTCACACCTGAGCTTCTCCTTGTCCTGTAAGCCTAGACTGGGCTCAACCACCAGCTCAAAGGACTCAATTCCGACCTTAAATTGATTGGAGCAATAAAAATGTCCAGTGTGTGTGCTCTCCACACCCAGCCCCACCCTTCCGACTGCTGCACCCACCAGATTTCATTGTAAATGCTGCTTCTCTCCCCTTCCCTGCTCTCCCCCCCAAAAAACTAAAAACTGTACCCCTAAAACTGAAAAAAGATTTGCTATTCGTTTTTTTTGTTTGTTTGTTTGTTTTCTTGTTTAGATCTGGGTTCCTGATCCCCTCCACTACGGTGTGGAAGCAGAAACTCAAGGACGCGCCAGTTTACTGAGCGGGTGGATTCTGGATTCTCGTTAACCTGGGCTTACCCACCCCGGGGCTCCCGGGGACTATGCTGCTGGCCTTGCTGAGCAGCCTGCCCTGCAGCGGACGGTCTTCTCCTCCTGAAACAACCTCCTCCTCCCTCGGAAGGCAGCAGTGCTTCGTCTGGAAGGACTTTTAGGCCCCGTAGTGAAGGAAGGTGCCGGGTTCAGGTGCTACGCATTTGTCTTCGCAAGCCTCCTTCCTCTCAGAAGTTGAGTTGCTTTATTGGGGGGTGGGGGGGGGTGATAGCTGGGAGCCAAAAGATCCCCCTGCCTGGATTTTGCGTAGGCGCCCAAGTCCACCCTCCATTTAGCAGACCAGAGCTGGGGCCCTCAGTCCCAGAACCTCAACGGTCGGCTCCTCCCAAAGGGGTCAAGAAAACCAACCCTGACTCCTGCTCTCTGACCACACGAGGGCGCTGGCTCCGCGCCCCAAAATGGTCAGCGGGCCGCGACAGGAGGGCGGGGAGGAGGCGTACTTTTCCATCCCAAGCCAAAAGGGGCCCAGGCTGGGATGTGGCTGTGCGGAGGTGGGGGCTGCTTAACCGTGCAGCAGCTGCTCCCTGAGGGGAACAACGGGCGATGAGAGAAGGAAGGGCTCCAAGAAGTCCCAGTGTCAGCTCTTTACCACGGAGTCCCCACGCGGTGGAGACAGAAGACAGCTTAATCCCACAAAGCTGGGCCCTGAGGGAAGCGGGGAGGTAAGAAGGACGTGGTCTCCACTTAAGGTTGAGATCTTTTGATCCTGGACCTAGAGAGGAACTTACCCAGCAGCGACTAGGCTTAGGGGGGGTGACTGTCACACGGCAAATGCCCATCCCTTTGAGACTTGGTTTATCCCATCACCCCATCCCTCCTGCCTGAAAACTAACAGACAAAGGACTGTAATTAGGTGAGTCATCTGATGGGGGCCCAGGGCCAGGCTTGGCTCCAGTGGAATAACAGGATGATTCATTGTGCTGTGGCTGCCAGGACAGGCTGCATCAACATTGACTGAAAGGCTTGAAGCTGCATTTGGCCCAGCCCCGGGGACCCCCAGCTTCTCCATTTGTAAGCACCCCATAGTTCACATGTTCATGCAGCTGCTAGCTCCTGAGAACACTTCCCCAAGGTAGGACCTAGTTCCCAAATGCATTAACAGACTCCTAAATGCCACCTCCACCTGGGACGTGGGCAGCCCCATAAGGCCAGCCGTGCAGCATTCTCACTGGTTTCAGGAACCTCCCCTGGGCCAGACTCGAGGCATCTCACATGTGCCCTCTGCCCAACTCCGCTGATAAGAAAGAGGAGCAGCCCCACTGCCAGGCCCCACTCACCACACCCGAGCAAAAACATCTTCTAGGATCTTGCAAGACTATCTCTGTCCCACTTCTAGGGACCCCAAACTATCTCAGACCAGCCCAAGCTCATCCCAAAACCCTCTCCTGGAGACCATCTGAGAAGATGACTTTGCCAAGAGGGAGCATCTTTTCTAATTCGCACAAAGGGACTTAATGAGCTAGCAGCACTTTGTCATGGGGTCCCTAGCCTGGGAGCCAATGAGTCACTCTCAGAGACTGAATGAGTAAAAAAAAAAATTTTAAGAGATTTTTGCTGTAGGGCGCATGCCCTAGGTGGAGAGACAGAAAGTGAGGAAATCGCACCCCAGGAAGAATGACCATGCTGCAATCCCTTCTGCTCCATCCTCCTCTCAGGACCTTGGGTACGCACGTGCTGCTGGCATGAGTTTTAAGCCACTGGATCTGAACTCGAACCATGGTTGGCTACGTGGGAGTTCAGCAACATAACCAATACGCCATCTGCTGGTGCCTGAGTAAATCTTTTGATGGCTGACATGGCACCAGGCAGAGATGAAATCAGAAATCATTGGGAAGCTGAACACAAGGGTAGATTTGAATAAAAATATTTATTGTATCATGCAATTACCCACCACTGGATTTGACTCAGACAGGCCCCTTAGGAGGGGTCTCCACCTTCCCAATTTGTCTTTAGCACTTGAGGGCATCATTGTAGATCAAAGCCAAGGCCCCCAGAAATGTGACATACTCCTGGAAGTTCACTTCCTGGTCCTTGTTCCGGTCCAATTCGTCCATCAGCTTTGCAATTTCCGCATCGTGCAGTTTCTAATGTGTTAGAACGGGAGATCCAGGCCGTGACAGTGAGGAGAGCCCCGGATCCTCTCCTCTCCTCCTCCCAGGGAGCCCTCTCCAATACAATGTCCCTGTGCTCACCTGGGTTCACCTTGATGCTGGGCCTCACTCAGGGACTGACTAGCAGGGAAGGGCGTTCCCACCCCAGGGAAGCGACCCCTAAGGTGCATGGAGCAAGGCCCGGGAATGTGGGTATGTGATCCGTGTGAGTCAGAGGCACCTGGCAGCGTCCCCCCTCCTAGTCCTCTTCTAGAAGGCAAGAAGAGGGGAGAGGCTACTCACCGGGCCGATGGTGAGCTCCTTTTGGATCAGCTCCTTCAGCTCCTTCTTACTCAGGGTGTTCTTGTCACCCTCCTTGCCAGAGTACTGGTGGAAGATGGCCACCAGAAGGCCGATGGCCTGATCCAGGGGGGCGGGGGATGCCATGGCTGAGGGCTGGGCCTGGAGCTGACAGCAGAGGGGATGGCCAGTGCACCCGCAGCAAACACTGCTCACTCCCTCATACACCACCACCCACCACTGCGGAACCACATGCGCCCAAGGGACTGCCCCGGGCTTGCAGGGGAAGGAGGAAGCAGCCTAGGACCTGAGGGGGGCCAGAGCTAAGGAGGCGAGGTGGACGTGGTAGGGTCCGAGGCTTTGGGCACGGCTGAGAACTGTCCTCCAGGGTTTCAAAAGTCGGGGCAGACGATGGGACAGGGGCGGGGACGGAGGCTGCACGCACAGCCTACGGCACTGTAACAGGACACACCCAGCACACACCCTCCTGCACCCCAGAACGGCGCACCTGGGGGGCCGCCCCGTGGGAAAGCCTTAGCCCCGGGCCCGCGTGGCGGAGCCTGGCACTAATGACTGTCCCGCCCGGGAGCTCTGCAGACTGGGGCGGGCGGACCCAGACGCCCGGGCCGAGCCGGCCCGGTCTGGGCGGGCGCGGGGCACGACTGAACCTCCAGCCCGAGGGAGGCCCTGCCCGAGAGGAAGTCGGGGCTGCCCTGGACTTACCGCGCGGGAGACAGCGAAGCACGAAGGGAGTGGCGGAGGGGACGGGTTGTGTCGCAGTCGGGCCGGCCTTATAGTGGCCGGTGCTTCCGGGAGGCCGGCTCCGCGGAGCCCACCCCGCCCCGCCGCGCCCCACCCCGCGCCGCGCCTTACACAACGCACGGGTCCCAGCGCACCCCCTCGGGTCCACACCTCCTGCCCCAGGACTGGGGAGCACGCTGGTGGGATGGGGGAGCCAGTGCAGCCGCTGTGAGCGGGTTTCCGAAGCCCCCTTTGCTCTTTCTGACCCAGGGTGGGTGGGTGTGGGGGGCGGGGAGGGGGGCAGCAGGGCGGGACTCTCCTGCCTCGCCATCTGCACCCTCTGCCCTTCCTGCTGGAGCCTGGCTGTGACCCTGACACACAGTGTCCACGTGGGAGAGGTGCTCACAGGATGCTGCCCTGCTCCCCCAGGTGGTGCAGGGTGAGCCCTAGATGAGGGGAGGGAAGCCGCCTACCCCTCCACTGCCCCCCGCCGGGAATTCCACCCCCACCCCCGCATGTCTCCGGCCTTCACGCACATGCACACGCAAGCCTGAGCCAGCCCTGTCATCACTAGTTCTTTACCCTTGAGGGAAAAGTGTTCCACAGTCTCCTGAGACAGGGTTCTGACGGGGAGTGGGGAGAGCAGAAAGCATTAGCCCCAGAAGTGACTGCTGAGGGGAATGGAGGCTTCCTCCTCTCACCAGCCCTGCCAGGGTGGCCTCCTGGGGCACCGGCTGGCCCCTCACAGCCCTCAGGAGCCACCCAGTCAGTCCCCAGGCCTTCATCCTCAACTCGCTTTCCCTCTTAGCTTTCTCACACCTTTGCATCATTCCTGGGAGACACACCAGAGCCCGGTTTAACTTCCCCATTTTCCAGGCGGGCAGGACTAAGCCAGGATGAGCTCAATGAAGTCACAGGAAGGAGAACAGGAAGGAGCCCAGCACCCTAACACCCACAGGCTTTTCAACCCAGCCAAGGAGAACCACACCCTTGCTCCCCTCCCCTGCCGAGCAGACAGGACACCTTCAAAGCCAGCCTCAACACCTGGATGGAACATCTTTATTTCCCCTACTGGAAAGGCCCATCAGGGAGGGAAAGGAGGGCAGGGGGTCGAAGAGCCTGTGTGACAGGAGCTGCAGGGGCTGGGGCAAGGGGAGGACAGTGAGGGAAGAGGGAAGCCCAGTCACTTGCTGTCCTCCAGGAAGAAGTCGTTGTAAGCCATGCACAGCGTGGTCAGGAACACCGAGTACTCCTTGAAGTCGATCTCCTGGTCACTGTTCTTGTCCAGGTTCTTCATCAGGTCATCAATGCTGCTCTCCTTCATCTTCTGTGGGGAACCAGGCAGCAGGACAGCTCAGAAACCCCTTCCACCCGCCCACCCCTGCAAGGTGCCATTCCCCACCCACTCACCTCACCCCTACTCAGACAGCCCCTAAAGACCATGCCCAGCCCACACCCAGCACAGCATCCTGCCTCATAAGTTATAATAGGAAGGCTAGCCTCACCTTCTTCCCTCAGCACCTTTGCTCAGCTAAAGAAATTATCATTTGTTTTTGAGAGAGAGAGAGAGATATTTGCTGTAGGGCATGTGCGTTTGCCAGAGAGACAGAGACAGAGAGACAGCAAGTAAGAAACACCCCACTGGGGGAGATGGCCACGCCACAATCCCTTTTCATTCATTCTCCTCTCGGGATTTTGGGCACACATGCACACGCGCCTGGCATGAGTTTTAAGCCGCTGGGTCTCCAGGACTCAAACGCAGTTGACTACGTGGGAGTCCAGCGACATAACCATTATGTCATCTGTTGATCCATATAATTTGGATTTTATAACAACACCTAATCAAAATGCCTTGGTAAGGTATGAAAACAATCGAGGTGTCTAACAATGGACAAATGGATAAACACATTCAATGGAGTATTATTCAGTCTTAAAAAAGAGGAGCTCTTGCTATTTGCTACAATGTGGATGGACCTGGAGGACTTCAGGCTGAGGCTAAAAAGTCAGACACAGAAAGAAAAATAATGCATGATCAGGCCAACCAGTGATGTGTTTAAGGCAGCTGGATCCCATGCGGTCGACTGCGTGCTTCGAGTCCTGGATCTGGTGGCTTTAGAGACACGCCAGGCATGTGTGCATACATGCCCAAAATCCCGAGAAGAGATTAGAGAAGGGATTGCAACATGTCCATTTCCCCAGGGGGTGCTTTCTCACTTTTGTTCTCTTCCTTTTTCTCCTTCTCTGGCAAATGCATGCACCCTGTGGCAAATTTAAAAAAAAAAAAAAAAAAAAAGTATGATCTCACATGCAGAATTTATAAATAAATAAAAGTTCAAAAACACAGAGATAAGGGATGAACTGGTGGTTCCCACAGGTGGAGTGAAGAGAGGAAATGGAGAGGTGTCCTTTAAAGGACACAAAATAGCAAATACATTGGATGAGTAAGTCTAGAGCCAATGTTTTGTATGAGGTCCAACGTTAACAAGTTGCATCTTGCTAGAAATTTGTGTTAAATTAGTAAATGTAGCTGGTTTTGTAACAAAAAAAGGAAGATGTGGGATGACAGCTGTGTTACTCTGCTTCACTATGGTAACCACGTTCTATCCATATGTATCTGTGTATCTTTAGATATCCCGTCACATCATGTCCTAAGCCTCAAACATTTACAATAAAATGTATTTTAACAGAAAAACGGATGGCTTGATGATTATATGGCACAGAACATTATCCAAGTCTCCAACATACTCAGTCCCTATTTTATTGTTTTTTAGGTTTTTGTCATAGGGTGTGTGCAGTTGCCAGAGAGAGAAATCCCCCCAGGGGACGGCCATGCCACAATCCCTTCTCCATTCTCCTCTTGGGATTTTTTTTTTTTTTTTTTTTTTTTTTTTTTTTTGGAGAGGTTTTCACTATAAGGCGCGTGCGCTTGCCAGACAGACAGAGAGAGACATAGAGACAGAAAGCGAGAAATCACCCCCCAGGGGGCATGGTCACGCCACAATCCCTTCTCCTCCATTCTCCTCTAGGGATCTTGGGCACGCACGCACACGCGCCCAGTGTGAGTTTTAAGCCACTGGGTCCGGGACGCGAACCGCAGTCAACTACGTGGGAGTCCAGCGACGTAGCCATTACGCTAACTACTGGTCCCCTCCTCTTGGAATTTTAGGCACACTTGCACACATTCCTAGTGTGATTCTCAGTCCGTTGTTTTTTTTTTTTTAGAATTATTTTATTTAACTTGATTTATTATTATTTCCGGTTTTGATCAGAGAGAGAGAGGGAAAGTGAGAAAGCAAGTCACCAGGTCCAGGACTCAAACCATGGCTGGCTATGTGGGAGTCCAGTGCCTTTAACCACCACGCCACCTGCCAGCCCCCAGTCCCTATTTTAAACGATAGTTGAAAATGGAGCCAGATAACACCTCTCTCCATGAAAATGGTGTTGGAGCCAAGGAGCCCTGCTGTAATAGATCCCTGTGTCAAGGCCCGTGCCTGGTGCCCGACTGTAGTGTCCAGATCCCTGCCCTCCCTGTCTGGCTCCACCAGAAGGATGGAGTTGGGCCCTTGGGATGGGACAGGAAGAAAATGCAGACAGAAGGCTCTTAGCCTCCCCTCCTCACTGCCTCCACTGCAGGTTTCCACAGGAGACAGGATGTTGGGACATACAGAGATGGAAACTGCTTGTGACGTGATTCCAGTTCCCAGGCTGGGCTCCTGTTATAGCCAGGCCCTCCCCTGGGCCTCTGGCTCCTTCTAATTAACCCCAGCAGGACCCATGGCCACTCTGCCCTCATTAATGCAAGGGTGCAGAGAGCCTGGCAGGAAGACTAAAGAACAAGTCCGGGGATACCCACATCTGCTTTGGTCCCTGCCCATGGGGACATGCTCTAGGGACCTTCTCTGTGGGCAAGGCCCCCAGGGTTTGGGATGTGATGGGGGAGACCCTCACGCTGAATTTTAAAGGGAAAAAGGTGGGTGATGCTCAGGCTTGCCCTGGAATTTCAGCTCAACCTCTCTCCAGCTGGTGTCCTTGGACAAGTTATAGGATGTATGAGAATCAACTTATTTGACTGTAAAATAATGTAACGCCTACCTCGTGGGCCTTCTCCTCTGCCAGCCGCCTCCCTCCTGCCATCTCAACTGATGGGAATCTGTTCTGTTTCCTTCCTACTCTGTGTTCACAAATGAACCTTTTGCTTTGGTTCAAGTGTCAACGCCCTCTGAAAGTCCTGGGCACCCGGAGAAGAATCAGACCAGGTCCCTACCTTTGAATCGTGCACAGCATGATCTGAACACCTGCTTCCTAACCCAGGCTCTGCACCACTGCGAGAGCCTGACCCCACCGTCAAAGTCTCCTTCATTTTGTTCTCTAAACATCATGCAGGCTGAGGTCCACCCTCCAGACTCAGCCCTTCCTCCTTCCCATGAAACCCTGACTCACCCCCATCGCAGAGGTCTAGAGCTCTATCAGCTCAAGATCTCCACTGTCTTCCTCTACCTCTCTCTGTACCCCCCGTCCATTCCACCCCTGGCTAAGATCAGAGTACCCCGAGTGCAGGCATGTGTCCCACAAGGAGCGCTCAGACTTTGGGGAGGGGGAGGGAGCAGTTACCTACCTCCCCAAGACACAGCTCCTTCTTGATGAGTTCCTTCAGCTCCTTCCTGCTCAGGGTCAGTTTGCTACCCTCTCTTCCCGAATATTTGTGGAAAGTGGTGACCATAGTGGTCAGAGCCTTCTCAAGAGGTGTCTCCATCACGATGTGCAGATCTGGAGGGGAAAGAAGGAAAGATCGCACTCTTCTACCCCACCTCCACGGCCCCTCCCTCAAAGGGCCGGAGACTGCAGCCTGTGAGGAGACTGAAACCCACCCCCAAGCCTACACAGTCTGGTTATAAGGAGGCCCACGGCAAACTCGAGAGCAGCCAGAGCAACGAGACCAGCCTGACCCCCAAAAGACAGCAGACCCTTCTGCTCAGGAAACGTTGAAAAAGAAGCTGAGGACAGAGAGAAGACAAGATGATTCCCCCAGAGAACTCATGGCAGATGGTGGAGCAGAAGGGTCAGGATTTTCTCTGTGCCATCAGCTTGGCCACTGGTTTTCCAAAAGCAATTCCCCCCTTTGTCGCCTCCTTTGCCCCAGTGCCTGAATCACCGCATATCGGGGAGTGTCGCATTATGAAAGTAGGCAACAGGGCAAAGAGAGAGTCAGGGAGTCAGAGGGGGCTGGGGCTTATCTAGGAGATTAGGTCTCAACAGAAAGCAGGAGAGAAGTGGCTGGACTAGTCCGGCTGCTGTCCAGCCTCAGCCCAGAGAACTGCACATACGGACTGGCCAGGAGGTGAGGAGGTGAGGAGGTGAGGAGGTGAGGAGGTGAGGAGGTGAGGAGGGGCCTACTGAAATCTCCATCGTCCTAAAGCCTGGATCCAAGGTTGGTTTTTGACTGAGGTCCCTGACTCCATCAACACAGGCACCCCCACTCAAGGGAAGTAGGGAACTCGTGTGACTCAGACTTGACGACCACTTCCGCCTTAGGGAGGAAGACGGCACCAACGCCCATGGAAGCCGAGGGCCGCAGGTAAATCCTGCAGAGTCCTGAGCAAGCCCACCCTGCAGCTCTTGAACTGGACCCATCATTCACCTTCTGCTCTCAAAAACCGCAGCTTCTCTGGCCAGCAGGTGGCGTGGTTAAGGTGCTGGATCCCACATGGCCAACTCTGGTTTGAGTCTGGACCCTGTGGCTTGAAAATCATGCCAGGCGGGACCAGCAGATGGCATAATGATTACGTTGCTAGTCTGCGGTTTGAGTCCCGGGCCCAGTGGCTTGAAAATCATGCCATGCACATGTGCATGCATGCCCAAAATCCCAGGAGGAAAATGGAAGAAAAGGAATTAGAGCATGGCCATCCCCATAGGGGGTGATTTCTCACTTTCCCTCTCTCTGTCTCTTTCCAGTGAGCTCAAGTGCCTTATAGTAAAAATTCAAAAATAATAATAAAATTTAAACTTTTTAAATAAAAATAAATTTTAAAAATTAAAATAAAATCTCAGGCTCTCTCAAATCAAGGAGACACAGTCAGGACCACAGCCAAAGGCCAGGGCCTCCGGGCCTCTGCAGGAGGGTCTGGCCAGTTCTGAGCCGCCCTCTACTCCAGAGCCATCTCACCAGAAAGTCTGATAGCCACGATTCCAAACACTGTCTGGGAGCACATGCCCTTTGTGGGCCAGGCCTTCCTGCCGAGGTCACCACCACTTCTCACCCACCTTGGCCCACCAGAGCTATACAGGCAGGTCAGAAGGAAGACTTACCCAGGAAAAGCAAGCCTAGAGAACCCAAGCAGCAAGACCAGCCTCCCTGCCTCCGCTCTCTGCCTTTATTCCCTCGCTCCCAGTCCCCAGGAAGCCAGCGAGAGAAAGGGCCAATGAGCAGGGGTCAGGGACGTGACGTCAAAGCCTCCCGGGATGGGGCTGGGGAGAAAACCCCTCCGTGACGCTCACCTTTCTTGTTTACAAACAGGGGGTGAGGGACATACTAAGTTGGTTGGGGCACACATGTAACCCCCAAAACTTCATTTTTCCAGCTAAATACACAGGGTACTTCCTCTTGTCCCAGGCCACTCTCCATGTTGGGACTCTCCCACCTACTCTAGTTGGGGACCTGTGGAAAAAGATTTTCCTGCCAAGGATGTGATCAAGGTCATTAGCCAGTGTGAAGCCAAGAGTTTTTAAAGGACGTTTAAACGAATTATTTCTTCTAAACTTCACAGATCTTCATGAGGAAGAATTGTGGGAGACTTTTGCCATGGTGGACAGAGTCGAGGACTGGGGAGGAGATATAGGGAAGGGGTAGGGCCCAGTGATGGGTTGTGGATTGAAAAAGGGGTCTAGGTTCAGGGAGAGCTGGTCAAATTCCCAGAGACACCCACCAACCAGTTGGAGTATTAAAAAAATAATAAGAAATGAGTCAGGAGCTTAAGACCTGTTGCCCGGTAGGCTCACCCGGCCTGCCAAGGACCTCCTGCTGCCCCTACTCCACCCTCACCCCAGCAGGTGAGCCTAGAGAGGCAGCAGGACTGGTCGCTAAGCAACAGGAGGTTCCTACTCAGAATGATGCAGGAGGAGGCCCAGGGGAGGGAACTCCCCTGGAAGATGGGAGGACTGACTAGATGGAGAAGGGGGAGGAGGCCAACTTCTCCTGGACCAAAATACTCCCTAAATCTCTGTAGTCACACAGCAGGAACATCTGAGTCACCTACCCAGCTCCTCTAAAATGAGAGGAAAGCACAGCGTGATGAAGAGGCGAAGCTCCAGAGCCAAGGAGTCAAACCTCTGGCCTCTGGACCTGAGCTCTCCACACCACCTCCTTAGAGATGCTCCTAGCACCCAGGCATGGCCCTGAAGACTAACCTCAATCCACCCACTGCAGCCTGGAGCCGGCACTGGCCTTTGACCTACCCTAAGAGGAAGCAACATCGTCCTTTGTATTTTCCGGAGTGGGGATGAGGGGGGAAGGTCTCCATTTCATTTATTAAATTATATGTCTGGAATTTTGTTTCCCAAACAAGGGTGACCTCCCCACCACTCTACCCCCTACCCCCATTCCCATCCCAGCCACTCTCCTCCACTCATTCCCTCTGAGGTCCCTGACCTTCCCTGAGGAAGCATGATTTTGGACTGACAACGCAGCTCTTCCCGCTCGTCTGGGGCAAAGACAGTGGGTTCAGGATGACTGCGTTCTCATGCTGCCCCAAATGTGTGTTCTCCCTCACCAGACACCCACCCCCCCTCTGATCTGACGATGGACAAGAAAGGATTAATCCATCTCTGTGGTTGGAAGTCAGTGGGCTGGAAAGGGTTGTCAGGATAGGGCCTGAGCTAAATGTGTCAGGACTGCGGGCCAGCCCTCCTCCCACCCCACTCTGGCCTCACTACTTCCTCATGTGACTCAGCCCTATCCTCCCTCCAGCTTATTCCCAGGGCACCCACACTCCATTCCAGACTCCAACCAGGAGCAGATGTGACCTTCAATCCATCCCAGTCTTAGCCGGAGGTCCTGCAGAGGCAAGGCTGGAGAGAGGTGGAAGGGATGAGTGGAGTGGCTAACATCCCGCAGCTGGGCTCTGCTCCAAGCTTCCGGTGGTCTCTCTGCCTGCCTTTGACCCCAGCCAGAGTCAGCTATCACATACACACACGTGCACGAACTCACACACCACATCCCTTCCAACTCTCACTAATCTGCTCTCCTCCAAACCACAGCTCAGCTCCCAGCACCCCCCATCACCCCCGCCCCATATGTCCCTTAGTCCCCAGCGCGCACCCAGTGTCTCTCAGACCATCGACTCATAGCTTCTGAGAATCTTTATTTTACTTGCTCAACATCATGCCCATATCTAAGGGAGCCGGGGTGAGGCACTGGGCCCACTGCTAACAGGAAAGCCCCATCTGAGGAGCCTTCATTTCTTCCGGGGCTGCTTATCTGGGAAACCTTCGAAGAACTCGTTACACATCATGGCGATGCAGGACAGGAAGACGCAGTACTCCTGGAAATCCACCTCATTGTCTTTGTTGCTGTCCAAGTTGCTCATCAGCTTCTGGTATGCAGCTTCATCCGTCCTTTTCTGAGGGAAGAAGAGGCTTCAGGTAGAAAACGAGCCCAGAAGGTCGAGTGGAGACTAGACCGAGTTTCTGCCTTCAGACCCAGGTTCAAGCGGGCTCACAGCCACTCCTCTGGGAGGCCTAGCTTTAGAAGGCCAACCCTCTCGGCTAAACTAGGGCAGAGAAGGGTCCTCTTTGGAGGAGGAACCTGGGTAACTTGTGCAATCGGAAAAGATGGGGAGAACCAGAAGATGGTGTAGCAGTTACGTCACTGGACTCTCACACGGCCGACTATGGTTTGAGTACTGGACCCAATGTCTTCAAACTCATGCCAGGCGTATGTGCATGAGTGCCCAAAATCCCAAGAGAAAAATGGAGGAGGGATTGGGGTGTGGACAAATCCCCGGGGGGGGGGGGGTGATTTCTCCCTTCCAGTCTCTCTGTCTCTCTGTCTCTCTCTCTCTCCAGTGAGCACACACACCCTATAGCAAAAATCTCCCTCTAAATAAAAAGGGGGGGGGGGGGAGGAAAAGAAAAGAGGGAACCATGCCTTCACCCAAGGACATTCTAAGAACCCGATTAGATCATGGTCCTGGAAGAATACATAAACCATATGATGCTTTACGAAATGTAGCCACTATTGTCTGAGAGGCAAGTCCGTAGGTGTGCGCCTCCATACCTGTGTCTTCACGTCCACAAACTAAATAGAAACTCAGACATCATCCGCTGTTGGAGTGACGCCAAGGCTGGCGGTCTGGGTCGGATGTGCGGACCGTCGTGGGAAGTCAGCTCTCTGAGCTTACCTTTCTCCTTGGTGAATCGTGCAAAGCACCTGGCCCACAGCCCACCTGTTATTCGCAGCCTGTTTCTGTGGGGCAGTGGGTGAGTGGTGTGTTCACTGCGCTTCTGCCCCAGGCCACCAGAGCCAGCTCTCTGCTCACTCTGTGACTCCCCCAGGGAGGGTGCCAGCCGTGACTAATGCCCTGGTCCTCCAGGGTCTTGCCCCTCCCTGAAGGAAATATCCCACAGGAAGACTTACTCCCAGGCAGTACCCACTCACCCCCAAGAAGCTGGGCAGCTCCCGAGTCAACAATTCCTTTAGCTCCGACTTGTTGAGCTTGAACTTGTCGCCCTCTTTGCCCGAGTACTTGTGGAAGGTGGACACCATCACGTCCAGTGCTTTCTCCAAGGGGCACGCCATGGCGGCAGTCAGATCTGGGAACGGGGCACAGAGGCATCCTCACCAAGCCCACACACTGCCCCTCCCCACAGTACTTGGTGACACCTGGAGAGATGGGGCACAGCACTGGGAGGAGGGGGACGATGCATTTTTTGGACAGCAAACACATGCAGGCCCCCTGCACAGGCTCTGAAGGTTCTGGCAGAAACTCTGGGCCTCCCTCAGCCTCGCTGGGCAGCAGCATTTTTTCTGCCCACACTCTGTCCGTTCACCCCCACAGCTCAGCTGCAGCCCCGCCCGGCCCATTCTTCTCCCTCCCTATGCTGGGCGCGGCTGCTGGAGGCCTGCCCAGGGGCCTGCAGCGGAAAAAACCAGCAGTCTAGCACCCAGCACAGGGAGGGGCAGGCTGAGGTGGCAGAAGCAGGGGTGCAAGGGAGGCTGGGAACCCAGGTTCTCTTGGGCTGGTCTGCCAGGTGCAGGGCAGAGGCTGACAGGGCACTACCAACAAAAGCCCACAGTTGCCCTCTATCTTCGCCTTGCTTCCTGCCCCCAAGTGTGCATACGCAGGTTCGGGTAACCCAGCAGACACAAGGCAGGGTGCATACCCACCAGTCAGACACGCACAGCGCATACTACAGCAACAGGGTGTGCACGCCCGGAGAGCCCGCGGCCAGCCACCTGCACTCTTTTCTCTCGTCTTCCGTGCACATACCTAGTGCGCGTGTGCACACACATCCACACACACCACCCCAGAGCCTCCACCTCGGAATCTCGCATCTGGATCCAGTTAGCACATCTGGCCCCCACCCGCCGCCTTTCTCCTGCCCCCATCTCAGCCTCTCACACCCCTTGCCTGCCAGTCAAGCCCACAAAACTCACCAGGCCAAGAGAGGAAGTGCTGAGAGAGGGTTGGGGAGAGAGGAAGAGTGAGGAGAGCCCAGCCGGCTGACCTATTTATACCCCCGCCAGGCCCTGCCCATGGCAGGGGATGGGGGAGAGGAAGAGCGGATACTGCCCTCCTGGTGTGGGCTGATGTGGTGAGCACCAGAGCTCCCCTCGCCAGCCCAGCCCGGGAACCTCCCTTCCTGTCCTCAACAGGCACAGATGGGCCATGAGGACAGGTGCCCCTTGGGCCCCGGTGGGCACCACCCAGTGCACACAGCTCAGTGCAAGTTTTAGGGAGCTGGGGCGGGGAGGGGTCAGGGAGGAACTGTCCACCCGGCAGCTTGGAAGAAAGATGCAGGGAGGAGGGGACTGGGCTGCCACAAATGGGGGGACAACTCAATCCACCCTGCTCCTTCCCAAAGGACTCTCTGCCATGCCACCAAACAAGGTCCAGGGAGGGTTGAGGGGATAGGAGAGATGGCAGACACCCACGGGAGCGCTGTGGGGAAGGTCCCGGGTGATGTAGCAGTGGGGGGGAGTGGGAGCCAGGCATCGGCTCAGGGATGGAGTGAAGCTTCAGAGAGGGTGTGTGGGGGCAGGGGACGGGGATGTTTGGAATGGGTGTTAGGAATGAAGACTCCAGCTTGCGGTGTAGTTAGTGGTGAAGTGGCATAAAGTGGGTGGTCAGGATCAGGGTTAACCTCGCAAGGTGGCTATGAACTCAGGGATTGAGTTGGGGTCAGAAGTTAAGGCCATGAGGAAGCTGCAGCTTTGGGGTCTGGGGTCTGCCTGGGTACTCCCATCCCCCTCGGATACCAGCCAGCCCTCCCTGGCTGGGAACAAACACCTCGGACACCCTAATCCTATTAGTGCTGCTCTCTGGGCTCTCACAGCCCCAGGCAGGGAGCAAACACCCACACCCCACCCTGCCAGGCTTCCCTCCTCCCCAGAACATCCGGCCTCAGGGTGTCCTGCCGCCCTCCTCAGCAGCCCAGGTGGCATCTCCCTCAAAGACCCCAGAGCCCAGAGAGAAAAAAGAGGCCCCCAGCCTTCCCTGGACGGAGCTCTGGTCTTGGCCCCACCCTGGGCTGAACCACCAGGACCACTGCATTCCACAGGGTCTGAAAGGCCTGACCCTGCCCTCAGTCTCCTTCCAGAGAGATGCAGCAGGACTGCCCCAAGATCCCTGCAGAAGAACCACACCAAGCGGAGCTGCACCAGGTCTTTATTAGAACAGTTTCCATCTCGGGCTCCTTTATGCACAGGCTCTCTGGCCTCGATGGCCTCAGAGTAGATCTTCGGCTCCTCCCATCCACCTCCGGAGAGCAGCAGGCACAGAGGGCCGCAGAGAGGGGCTCCTCCCCTCCTGAGTGGGCCATCTTGGGGAAGATCCCTCCACGTCACAGGAAAAATGGATGAACCACTGGAGGGCAAACCTGAGTGACTCCAGTTGAAAGGGGTACAGGAGGGAGGGTGGGTGGGGTGTGGGAGGAAAACCCAGGACCACCTCAGGGGTAGAGATGCCCTGCCAGGCCGGCCCCCATCTGGAGCAGAGGCTACTGGGAGCAGGGGGGCTCCCGGGGGCAGTCCTTGAAGTACTCATGGCAGTAGACACAGAGGCAGGCTAGCGAGCGCACGTACTCCACAAAGTCCACCGCGCAGTCCTTGTTGGTGTCCAGCACGCCCATGAACGTGCTGTAGTCACACTCCCGAAGCTCGGTCTGCACGGGGAAGGGTAGGAAGGGATGCGAAGGCATGGTGAGGGGGAGCTTCACTCCCTCCCCTCCGGGCCAACCATGCCCTTTCTGGGAGCCAACCTCAGCCCAGCGTCCTGAGACGCCCACTTCGCTGCCCTGCGGCTCCCTTGTCAGTTCATTTACTGATCCCCCGGTGCACTGCTGAGTGCCTCGGCTGGGCGGCCGTGCTGTGCGGTCGTGCTTGGCTTTCTGCATGGTGCTCTCCCTCTGTCCTCCCACACCCCGCGAAGGCAGCGGGACAATCGCATCCCGTTTTCCAGATATGGAAACTGAGGCTCCTGCTGAGCCAGCTCGCTCCCTGGCAGCCCCTCGTGCTTGGCCGCGGTCTGTCTTTGCCCAGTCCCAGCAGAGCCTTCCGGGGTGCTCACCGGGGTCCAGGTGGGCAGCTCCTTCTGTAGCAGCTCTTTGAGCTCCGCCTGGCAGAGCTTGTACTTGTCCCCAGAGTGACACGCATACTTCTGAAAGGTGGATATGATGGTACATATCGCCTGCTCCAAGGGACCGGCCATCCTTGCTGTCACGGAACAGATGTGTGAGCCATGGCAGAGGCCCAGGCCAGCACCCACTCGCCTCTGCCTAGGCATCCCAGGCCTGTTCCCGGACCTGTCTGAAATCCACCAGGCCTCAGGCCCCACAGGCCTCCCTGCCCTGGACAGCCCTCCCTGGCCCACCAGCCCCTCCTAATTTACCTCCCAACTGCCCCTGTTGCGGTTTTCCTGGATAGAGTCTCATTTCCCGACATCACTGCAAACTCAGGGACAGAGTGCCCCGCCTCGCCACTTGCATCCCGAGAGCGGGGCTCCCTGAGGACTCCCTGGTTCTCTCCTACCTTCCCATCCTAACACCCAAGACTGCCCAGTCCCACTCTGCGCCGCCCTGAGGTGTGCGATGTGGTGCCCAGCCCTGGCAATGCCTACCCCTAGCCTTCCCAGGAGACCCTGCCCAGTGCATCCTGACCCGCGGTAGAGGCTGGGCCTTAGCAGGGAGGGTCTGGCCTGAGAGGAACCCACACTCCTCACCACCACCAGTCCCCTCACCACGCCTCCAGCCCTGAACGCAAGGAAGCCATATCCCAAGGGAAACCTTGGGCTCCTCTCTGCCTCTCACTAGCCGTTCAACCCCTGATGAGCCATGTGCCCTCTCTGGGCCTCGGGTGCCTGTAACGTGAAGTGAATCCCACCTCACAGGCCTACTCAGAGGCCTGAACCAGGTGGCCTAGCGAGAGTCAGCCAGCTCAGGATTTTACCAGCCTGCAACCTGCCCCACCCTGAGGCCACCCTCCTGACCCCTGGACCGTCAGAGAGAAGACTCTGTATAGACCGCCCTGATGTATTAGAGGGGAGGCCCTTCCTGGAATCGCTCGCTGTCCCCACTCCACTGTCCCTTCCATTGCCCCTCTGGGATGATCCTCCAGTCGGGAAACCCCAGGCATCAGGCCAGCAAGAGCTGTTTCCATGTCAATCCAGTGACTCACCCGGTTCCCCCAGGACAGGAGTCCTGCAACTCAGGGAAGCCAGGGCCAAGACTCTCCTTAAAGTTTCTCCTCTGCTGGGAGCAAGTGTCCAGCAGGGCGGTGGGGACAGGGTTGTCAGGCACTGCCTGGGGTCCAATGCTTTGTGACACCCCAGAATTGGAGCAAGGTGTCCAGGTTCCCAGGGGGAACGAGGGCCATAATCCTAGGGGATAAGGACCCCCAGGGGTACTCAGCGTGCCCCTCTGGGTTCCTGCCAGCCTGCCTGGCGCCACCCCAGTTGCTATTTCAGAAGCTCAGTGCCTGGAGACTGACGGGAGTCCTCTTTTCCCGCTGCAGCCCTGGGCCATCTCAGCCTGTCCCCAGGAATGAAGCAAGGAGGCAGAGAGGAGGGTGTGGGAACCCAGGGCCAAACCTCAGCTCTGCACAGCCCCAGCCCAAACTTCCCAACAGCCCCTCACTATATGGGGATCCCCAAGTCCACTACATTTGACTTCTCTCAACCCACCAGTCCCTGCTGTGGTCACTCTGGTCAGGACATAGTCTGATTCTCGGGGATCTCCTGAGCTGCCCTGACACCCAGCCAAGAGCAAGACCCAAACACTGGCACTCACCACTGTGCTGGTGTCTCCGCTGTGGGAGCTGAGAGACCTGGTATCCCTATTTGTAGCCTCCCATGGAGGAAAGGGAGCAATTACAGGGGCCCAAGTAGGTCACCACCGAGGATGCCCCAGGCTCCCCTGCCTCCTTCCCTGGAGAGCCCCTATTACAGGCCCCATCCGCCCACCTGTCCACGCACACATCAAAGGCCCAGTCGGGGCCGACACCGCTCCACATTCATGCCCCTCTGTCCTCCCCAGAGCTGGGACTAGGGACAGCCTTCTGCCCATGTCCTTCCAGTGGGACTGGAGGAGACGCACAGCACGAGCCCACCTCATCCATCTCTCCGTCTCTGACGAGACACCCAGAGTACAAAATGAGGGCATGCTTTGGCCTCACCTAGGTTGCAGTGCCAGTGGGGACCTTGGAGAGCATCTGGTTACTCCCCTCATTTACAGATGAGAAGACTGAGGCCAATGAGATACCTCACGCACACAGATCACTTGTGGGGGGGAGGTTAAGGCTAGGAACTACTTGACCACTTGTTCCCTGGAGGAACTATTGTGGGCTGTCTGAGGCACAGAAGGCGAGGGTATTTCTCCTAGGAGAGTTTCCAGCAGTCTGGGCTGGGGGGGTTTTGGCCCTCCTCCCTAAGCAACATGAGCAAATTTGGGCAGCAGATCCATGTGAGTGCTGGCTAATAGCTGGAGTTTGGGGAGGCCGTTTCCCTTCCTCCCTGCTTTGTTCAGCACCAAAGTCCTGTGGGGGAAGACAGAGCCTTTTGACCGTTAGTCCTTTGGGGTCCTGGTCTCATGGGAGGAGAGGTCGCTCACTTGGGTGTCCCCCTCAGGTAAGCCCTGGACTTGGGCCTTGTCTTCCTTGGTCTCCAAACCAGCAAAACCAAAGCTCAGGTCTGGTCTGGCTTGGCCAATACCCTTAGGCCCTGAGGGCCCTGGCGCCCTGCTCAGGTCCAGATTGAGATCTTGACCTATTCATTCCTTACTGCCTGTCAGCACTGCGGTGCTTTGGAAAAGATTTCTCTGATTCTGTCCAGCATGTTTCGTTGTTTTTAGCTAGAGTAGACACAGGTTGCCATATTACCAGAAATGGAAATCCTTCAGGGACCAGCAGTTAGCGTAATGGCTATGTTGCTGGACTCCCATGTAGTCGACCACGGTTCGAGTCCCGGACCCTGCAGCTTAAACTCGCGCCGGGCGCATGTGCGTGCGTGCCCAAGATCCCGAGAGGAGAATGGAGGAGAAGGGATTGCAGCGTGGCCATCCCCCCTGGGGGGTGATTTCTCACTCTCTATCTCTCTGTCTCTCTCTGTCTTTCTGGCGAGCGCACGCACCCTGTAGAAAAAAAAAACCTCTCTAGAAATGGAAATCCTTCACATCATTTCTCTCATCTCTCCCTCATCTAAGCCTAAGAGACCCCTTCCCTATTTCTCAGAAAGAGAATTCACAATGGGGACCAGCAGGTGGTATGGTGGTTAAGGGACTGGACACTCCCACATGGCCCACCACAGTTCAGGTCCCAGACCTGGTGGCTTGCTTTCTCACTTTCTCTCTCTCTCTTTCTCTCTCTCTCCCTCTGGTCAAATTAAAATAAATGAATAAATTAAATAAAATTAAATAAATAATTATTTTTTAAATTATTTATAAAAGAAGAAGAAAGAGAACCACGACCCAGAAAAGTGTGGGAGGGAGGCGAGGAGCTGACTCCCAGGCCACTGAAGAAGTCCTAAAGCCTGTGGAGGTAGCCAACGAGCTAATGATACCTTGACCTCATCTTTAGCCTCCAGCACCCAGACTCAGCCCCCATGGGTAAGGGGAGCAAGCTAGGGAGGACGGAAGGAAGGAAGAGCTGTGATTAGCTCTGTTTTATAGGCAAGGAGTCATGGGGAGTCGGGACAGAGAACAGCAGACAGTCGCGCAGCAGAATGGGAACTGAAGTGGACCAGCAATTAATTCAGTTCTAGGTCAAGCACCTGCCCTCGCCCATGATACCCCAGCTCTGCCACCAGCCACCTCCCTCAAGAAGGGCACCCCTCCTCTCTGGGCTTCACGTCTCTCCTCTGTCAGTTACGAAGACAAATAAGAACTACCAGGCTGGCTCTGTGGCCTAGTGGGTAAGGGAGCTGGAGTCACATGGCTATTAGCCCAGTTCAAGGCCTGGTCCTGGTAGCTCAAAAAACATACCAGTCACCTGTGCAAACATGCTCAAAATCCCAAAAGGAGCGAGAAATGGAGAAGAAGGGATTGCAATGTGACAAACCCCGCTCAGGGGCGCTTTCTCCCTCTCTCTTTCTGTCTCTCTCTGCAAGAGCATGTTAAACAAATTAAACAATAATAACAATAATGACTACCTCACAGGGTCATCATGGGGTTTAAATGAGTTAATACAGGGGCCAGGAGGTTACATAGTGGTTAAGGGACTGGACTCCTACTTGACCAACTGCGGTTCAAGTCCTGGACCTGGTGGCTTGAAAATCATGCCAGGCACATGTGCATGCATGCCCAAAATCCCAAAAAGAGAATGGAAAAGGGATTGCAGTGTGGCCATCCCTCCTGGGGGATGATTTCTCACTTGTTCTCTGTCCCTCTCTCTTTCTCTCTCTCTGAAAAATACATGCTTCCTATGACAAAAACCTAAAAAATACAATAAACATTTTTTTAAAATTAGTTAATACAGCCAAAGCTCCTAGGATAAACAGCCCCCTAGCACAGGATAAGAGCTTGCTAGATGTTAAGAGAGGTAGGTAGCTTTCCCAAGGCAGACCTAAGAGTCACTTATTGTCCATATAAATATTTAGAGACACCCATACTCAGTATTGGGGGTATAGCCATAAACAAAACAGTTGTTCTGCTCCATGATGATGACAATCTAGTGGGAAAAACAGACAGTAACAAGTAAGTGTTAAAGGCTTGGTGATTTAAAAGCTGTAAAGAAAGATTAAGTAGAGCTCAGAGGAAAACGATGGTGGGGAGCAAGATGCCGTCTCTAGGTGGTCAGGGCTGTCCAGCCTGGATCTGAGCCCTCTTCCTTACCCACCAGGCTTTAGCGTTGCCCAGCGTGGCTGCACCTCCCAGCAGGCAGCACCTTCGTGCCCTGGGAGAGGAGACTGAGATGCGGTGGGGGCAGGAGCTCACTCCGGGAGGGGCGGAAGTGAAGCAGTCTGGGCACAGGCACTGTAGGGTAGAGAACTGTCAGAGAAAGAAATCTTAACGAGGTTAGGTTAGCCTCTCTCGAAGCTCCAGTGCTCTCGCCCCCTGACTTTGAGCAGGCTACATCCTTTACCGCGTTAGGCCCCTATGTGTGAGATTCGCACCCCGAGAGCCAGCATGGGAGCTCTTTGTATTACTTGCCATGACTGTAGACAAGGCTAGGGAAGACGTCTGAGTCCATCTAACACACACACACACACGAGCGTGCACACACACACTCACGTGTGCAAGTCGGACAGAGGCAGCAGGGAGGGGGACAGGGACACCCAGCCCCTCCCCTGTGGCCATCTCGTCCACTCAGGTGGTGGGGGAGACGTAACTTCTTTTCCTTGCTTTCCCGAACTTTTCTTGGAGGATCCAATCTTCCTGCCCTGCTGGAGTTTTGTTCCCTGAGCTCTCTTTCTGCGGTGGTTCCAAATGCAAACCACATGAACCACCCTCTGATCCTCCTCCCTTCTCACCCTCCACTGTCCACATGCTTAGTTTCCTACCCTGGGGCTGAGCCCAGCACCCTCGGCCTCCCACCGTGCGCAGCTTCCCCCTCTGATGTGGAGCTGACCGCGGAAAAACGCACCACGCCTGAAGGGCAAAGAGCTCTCTCCCCACGGGAGCAGGCAGGAGGGCATGGACAGTGGAACAGATGCCACCTGATCTGGGCGAGCTTCTGACAGCACCGGCTCTCCCTCATCCCCCTCCCCCCCACCCCGCGACTATGACCACCATCGCTTTACCAGGGCCCCTAGAAACTGCACCACCCCCAGAAAATCAGTGTCTAGTTCTGCACCTCTGGAAGAAAATAAGGTGACGTGTCCTGAGCACCTGGACATTACATATGCTTTTGCCAAAAGGGCCCAGGCCCTGGGGACAGGATGACCCCGCCCTCGTCCCATAGCCCCATGAGACAATGAACCTTGTCAAAATGACTGCCTTCCTCTCTCCTCACCTGGTCTAGTAGGGACAAAGCTAGAAAGTGAAAGTGGGAATAAGGTATTTGATTACTGAGGCCAGGGCTGGAGCCAGGGAGCCCTTCGGTACAGATTTAGGGAGAGGAGGGTAGAAAGACCATCTGAGCTGGGACACAGGAGAGTCTGTGAGCTTAGACCTACCACTTATCTTGACTGCCATGTCAATGGCTGGTTGCGCCCTTTCACAGATGAGAGCAGTGAATCTGAGGAGAATACGTGACCTGAAGCCGGGAGCCCGGGGAGGCCCTATTTCAGTCACTCTTATGTCTCTGAACCCACCTTTGCCTTCAGTCTCCCTTCCCTTGGAGGGTTAATAGGCCAGGCTGGCATGATGAGAAGGGAGATGTGTGTTCCCGAGCTCTCCTCCCAGCAGCAACCCTAGAGGAAGTCGGAGAGAACATGGCGCCAGACTTTCAAACTCTGCTGTTTCTAGACCTTCTTCCTCTCCGCTCTGCACAGAGATTTGGGGGAAGAGAGCAGGATGAGGGAGATTTATTGGACCAGCTAGAAAGAACTGGCCGTTAGTTTGTCACACACTCAAATAGAAAGGAAATTAGGTCCCCTTGGAGCCTACCCGAGTGAGGCCAACCTCCACCAGCCAAAACAGTCCCAGAACCTGTAACTAGGCCCCTTGAAAAGCCAGGACCCAGTAGGAGCCTAAGACCCAAAAGCTACACTTGGGGCTGGATGATGGCAAAGCAGTAACCTGACTCTCTGCAAGCCGCCCATCATGGGAGGGTTCTGGGTTCACATCTGGAGACCTCCCTGAGTAACCAGGCTGCACGTACCTGTGATCCAGGGCTGGCAGAGGCTGGGGTTGGATTGTGTCATCAAGACGCTGTTGAGGGTTCTCTCTCTCTCTCTCTCTTTCTCTTTTTTCTCTCTCTGCCTTTTTCACTCATAGAAGAAAGGAAGAAATCAGACTGCACTAATCCACCACCAGGTTACTTGGCCCAGTTTCCCATGACTCAGGATGGAAAGACTAAGAGCACTTGGACTCCACTCAGCAAGGTCCTCTTCACCACGTGCAAAGCCCAAGGCTTTGGAGTTGGCTGCAAGAAGGGGATGAAGGCCAGATGGCCACCCCAGCATCCCACAGGGGAGAGGACTTTTCTTACAGAGGTGGATCAAGTCTTAATGCTACTCTTTACCTACCCTATTCCAGCCCGTTCCCTCATCTGTGAAATACAGAAACAACACATCCTTCGTCCAACTGCTGTGAGGATTAAGTGTGATGATGTCTGAGTAGACCGAGCACCTGTCTGAAGGGAGTGCTCCCTGAGTGGTGGACGCTGCTGTCTCTCAGTTTCCTCATGTGTAAAATGGGCCTAATGATAGCTCTTCTCCAGGTTACCATGCAGCCTAAATGACAGTGTGCACTGAAAGAGCTCTGAGAACTTCTACAGAAATGTTAATTACCATCATCATGACTCCTGACCTACATTTACTGTCTTCCTTTCCTAGAGGGAATCAGGAAGATGAGTTTCTCTTTCTCTCTCTCTTTTTTATTTTATTTTTTTAATTTTATTTTTTAGTTTTTGCTACAGGGTGTGTGTGCTTGCTAGATAGAGAAAGAGAAAGTGAGAAAACAACCCTTAGAGGAGATGGCTGCGCTGCCATCTCTTCTCTCCATTCTCCTCTTGGCATTTTGGGCATCCCCAGATGTTTTTCAAGCCACCAGGTCCAAGATTTGAGCCACACAATCATTCATGTGGGATCTAGCCACCTTAACCATCATGCCACTGGCTGATGCTTCTCTCTCTCTCTTTTTCTTTAGACAGGAATCGCACTGTATCAAGACCCTCCTGGTATGTGGCATGGTGATTAAGGGCTCTGGACTCTCACATGGCCGACCACAGTTCAAGTCCTGGACCTGGTAGCTTGCTTTCTCACTTTCCATCTCTCTCACTCTGGTCAAATTTTAATTAATTAATTAATTAATTAAAATTAAATAATTATTTTTTTAAAAGAAAGAAAGAAAGAAACACTCCAGGGCAAGCAGTGTGGTAGTTAAGGCACTGGACTCCCACATGGCCAACTGTGATTCAAGTCCTAGATCTAGCAGCTTTCTCTCCCTCTCTCTTTCTCTCTCTCTCTCTCTCTCTCTCTCTCTCTCGATCTCTGTGTGTGTGTGTGTGTGTGTGTGTGTCTGTGTCTGTGTATGTGTGTGTGTGTGTGTGTGTGTCTCGTCTCTGGTGAACGCATATTATTCTGCTGAGATAAAGAAATGGAGGAAAAGGGATTGCAGCATGACCATTATTAGGGGATTCTATCTCTCTCTCTCAAACACACACACCCTCTGGCAACTTAAAAAAAAATCAGGGCTAGTAGATGGCATGAAGGTTAAGGCAACTAGGCCCCACATGGCCAGCTGTGAAGTTTGAGTCCTGGACTCAGCAACTTGAAAAACATGCTGGGTGCGTGTGTGTCCAAACTCCCAAAAGAAGAATGGAGGAGAAGGGATTGTGGGGTGGCCAACTCCCCAAGGGGTGATTTCTCACTTCCCCTCTCTCTCTGTATGTCTCTGGCGAGGCCATGTGCTCTCTGACAAATTAAAAGTAAATAAATATTTTCTTTAAATTTTCCCAGAAGGCACATGCATTCTCTGCAGAGAGACAGAGAGAAAGGGATGGAAAGTGAGAAGGTACCCCCCATGGGGAATGGTCACATCACAATCCCTTCTCCATCTTTCTCTCCTTTCAGGATTTTGGGCATGCATGCACAGTTGCTGGTGGGTTCCACAAACCACTAAATCCAGGGCTTGAACGATACAGGCCATGGGGGGGTCCAGTCACCTTACCATGCGCTAGCCCATAAATGAATTTTTTAAATAAATTTAAAAATGGAAAGTTAGTTTGGGAATCCAGTGCCCTTAACCACCACTCCACCTGCTGGCCCCTAAATAAATAAATCTTAAAAAAAAAAAAAAAAAAGAGGGACCAGCAGATGGCATTGTGATTACATTGCTGGACTCCCATGTAGTCAACTGCAGTTCGAGTCCCAGACCCGGCAGCTTAAAGCTCATGCCAGACACTTGTGCGTGTGTTCCCAAGGTCTCAAGATGAGAATGGAGGAGAAGGGATTGCAGCATGGCCATCCTCCCTGGGGGTGATTTCTCGCTGTCTCTCTAGCGAGTACACACACCGTATAGTGAAAATCTCTCTTAATATCAATAAATCAAATTTTTAAAAATTTCTAAAATAATGGTAGAAGTAGGGAGGGAAAGAGACAGTATAATTTAGGAATCAGCAAAACTCTGAAAGGGCCTACAGATCAAATTATGCTTACCAAGTGTTTTGGCTTAATTCATGAGTTAAAAATTATGAATACTTTTTCAGTTTTAAATGGTTGGGATCTAGTGCAGGTGGCACTAGATCCCACATGACCAACTGCACAGTTAGAATCCCAAACCCAGTGGCTTGAAAATCACACTGGACATGTGTGTGTGAGTGCCCCAAATCCCAAGAGGAGATTGGAGGAGAAGATATTGCAGAGTGGCCATCCTCCGGGTAAGCACATGCACCCTATAGCAAAAACTAAGGAAAAAAAAAAGAAAGAAAAAAGAAAAAAAATGAAAGTTGCCATAAGCTGACTTCTCACATCTTTAAACAAAAATAAGAGTAGGATGCAGCTGCTACAAAAAGAGAAAACAGGCGTTATTGGTCTTGGACCAGGCAATAGATGAAAGCCAGAAGGACCTCAAGAAGGTTGTTAGTAATAATCTGAAGAACAGTAAGGAAATCGTTATTAGAGACCCTGTTAGGCAATTGGGATATTATGATATAATTGTTTTTGTTTTGTTTTTGTTCATGATTTCTGGCTCATAGCTATTTAAACTTTTGTCCTCAGTTCCTGACAATCCCCAAGGCAGGCCACAGAAACTAAAATTTCTCTTGTCCATGGCAGGTCACAGAAATTAAAGATATACTCTAATCTCCCCATGCCTTTTAGTCCTGGAGCCGGCATGAAGACCACCTTGTCTGATTCTCTAATTCATGAGGCCTTCAGTCCAGAAGGGTCCTGTCTCATACCCCAGAGAAGGAATGCTGCACAGACAGGGCAAGAAGGGTCTGAACAGAGGGGCCTTGTTGGGTTTCCCCAATGCTGTGATTCAAATGGGTCCCCAAAAATCCGCATCAAAATTCAGTGAGCCATTGTGAAGGTTTTAAGAGGGCAGGAACTTAATCCAACTACAAGATTAAAAGGAGGAGGTAGTTTGGATTAAGGTCCTCAGGGTGGGGCCCTCATGATTGGTCTCGGGGAGGGAAAGAGGTAGAGGTATATGGACACAGACATGTATACTCAAGACTCTGCAGAGCCCTCACCAACGAGAAGACCCTCACCAGATCCCACCCCTTGACCTTGGACTTCCAAACTGTGAGCCAAATAAACCTCTCTGTTCTTCATAAATTACCCATACCTGGGTATTAGTGTTATTAGCACAACAGACCAAAATACTCACTCAACCTATTAGCATCAGCTCATACTCTACATTCATGATTAACTCCTACATGGTTATCTTCTATGCTTCAATCATGCCTAACTCTCTTTAAAAAAAAAAAAAAAGAAGAAGAAGAAGAAGAAGGAGGAGGAGGAGGAGGAGGAGGAGGAGGAGGAGGATAGGGTTAAGAGAGCTCTCCTGGGCAACTGAATACAAGAATGCTCTTGGGGTGGACCAGCAGGTGGCATGGTAGTTAAGGACATTGGACTCCCACACCGCCAACTGCAGTTTGAGTCTTGGGCCTGGTGGCTTGTTTTTTTTCTCTCTCTCCCCCTACCTTCTCTGGTCAAATTTAAATAAATAAATAAATAAATAAATAAATAAATAAATAAATAAATAAATAAATAGATTTAAATAAAATAATTATATATAAAAAAAAAAAGAATGCTTTCAGGAAGGACTCGTTCATGTGTTGTGACGGTGGTCCACCAGAGATCTTTGGGGACAGAAGCTTCTGGTGCCTGGGATCCTTTCAGACCTCGCCTATGTATCTCTTCATCTGGATGTTTATTTATAGCCTTTCAAATGTTCTTTATAGGGCCATGGGGTCACATGAAGGTTAAAGTGGCTGCATCCAGGGACCAGCAGATGACGTAATAGCTATGTCGTTGTACTCTCATGCAGCCGATCGCAGTCAGAGTCCTGGACCCAGTGGTTTAAACACACGCCAGGCACGTGTGTGTGCATGCCCAAGATCCTGAGAGGGGAATGGAGGAGAAAGGATTGCAGTGTGGCCATTCCCCCTGGGGGGTGATAGCTCGCTTTCTGTCTCTCTGTCTCTCTCTGTCTTTCTGGCAAATGCACATGCCCTAGAGCAAAAACCTCTCCAAAAAATAATAATAATCGTAATAGAGGAACCAGCAGTTGGCATAATGGCTATGTTGCTGGACTCCCAAGTAGTCGACCACAGTTCAAGTACCAGACTCGGTGGCTTAAACTCATACCGGGCACATGTGCATGTGTGCCCAAGATCCCAAGAGGAGAATGGAGGAGAAAGGATTGCTCGTGACCATCCCCCCTGGGGGATGATTTCTCGCTTTCTGTCTCTCTGTCTATCTCTGTCTCTCTGGCGAGCCCACACGCCCAGTAACAAAAACCTCTCAAAAAGAAGAAAGTGGCTGGATCCTACATAGCTGACTTTGCAGTTCAAGTCCTGGACTTGAAGACTTGAAATCACACCAGAAGCATGTGTGTGCATGTCCAGAATTCTGAAAAGAGAGTGGAGGAGAAGGGATTGCGGCATGACCATTCCACGTGGGGGACTGATTTCTCACTTTCCCTCTCTTTTTCTGTCTCTCTCTGGTGAGCACATGCACCTATAGCAAAAACTTTTTAAAAAAAATTATTTGGGGGACCAGCAGATGGCATAATGATTACATCACTGGACTCCCACATCATTGACCATGGTTCGAGTCCCCAACCCATTGGCTTAAACCTCATGTTGGGCGTGTGTGCATGCATGCCCAAAATCCCGGGAGGAGAATGGAGGAGAAGGGATTGCCACGTGGCCATACCTCCTGGGGAGTGATCTCTTGCTTTCTGTCTCTCTGTTTCTCTCTGTCTCTCCAGTGAGCAGACATGTCCTATAGCCAAAATCTCTCTGAAAATAATATTTTTTTTAATTCTTTGTAATAAACCAGTACATGGAATTAATTGTTTCCCTGAGTTTTGCAAACTACTCTAGCAAGTTAGTCAAGCCTAAAAAGGGGATTTGGGAACTCCAACTTGTAGCTGGTTGGTCAGAAGTTCTGGAGGCCCAAACCTGTGACCAGTGTCTGAAGTGGGGGCAACTGGGAACTGGGCCCTCCACCTGAGGTACCTGCTGCCGTATCCAGGCGGATGGCATAAGAGCAGACTGGAGTAGAGGGTGCCCAGCTGGCACAGAGGCTCACTCACCTGCCAGTGGGAAGAAATCCCCCCACATTTTGAGATTACAGAAGCAATCTGCACTGTGAGCAGATAGTAGGAGAAACTCAGTGTGAGTTCTTGTTCTAACACAGCAGTAGAGGAAGTCTGGCCACACTTTGGTATTTGGTAACTTAGAAAACAGAACAGGTCCCTAATGAATTTACAGATCTGGCTAAGAGAGCTTTGGCAGAACAGTGGAAATGCTAATTGCCTTCTCTGGTTCCCTATGATAAAATAGGAGAAGAGAAAGTCCAACTGAAGAAGGAACTATTCCATTTTTTTAAGAGAATTTAGAGGAAATACAGAGGGCCCAGTATAGTTTTCTCAGCCAGCAAAAAGCTCTCAAAGAAATAGACTCAGGACAATAAACCAATCAAGGGACCAGCCAGTCAAAAGGGTCTCAGGGTAAGGATGAAGTCAAAGGTAAAACCTTTTAATGAGACCTTAAAAAGTTTTAAGAGTGAGATCCATAGATCTTAGGTAACAATATAGCTTCTAATGATTTTAGAAGTGTGCCTCATAGACCCTTTTAGACAAGAGGACTTCTTTTTTTTCCCTTTAGATCATATTACTTGATTTTATTTTACACTAGATACTGAGCACAGAGCAATCCTTCTCAATAAAGCTGAGTTAGCGTTGCTGGGAACATTTTTAATAATGCATAGTATTCCTCTTACAAATTGTTCTGCACTCCAACTATATAATAGTTTGAAAAACAATTTTAGGAAATAAAAGCCAGTGTATAAAGACAGAATAGAACAACTAGAACAGTCCAGGTTTTATATGGCTCGGATGTTACAGTTTTCTTACTGCATCATCAATGTCAGAAATCTGTTTCTTCAGCTGGGTCCATTGCTCCGGATTTAAAGAAATCTCTTTGCTTCCTGGTTTTGTTTCGCCTTCTGGATCAATCCAATACTCCCTAATATCAGTTAGAACTTTCCCTTTAAAATCCCAAGTATTGGGGCCAGCAGGTGGTGTGGTGGTTGAGGTGCTGGATTCTCACATGGCTGACTGTGGTTCAAGTCCTGGACCTGATGGCTTTCTCTTTCCCTCTCTCTTTCTCTCTGGTGAGTGCACATGCCCAGTAGCAAATATTTAAATAATAATAATAATAAATTAAATAATTCTTTAAAAATAAAAATCTTGGGACCAGCAGATGGCAGAATGGTTATGTTGCTGGACTCCCACACAGACAACTGTGATTCGAGTCCCAGACCAGGCAACTTAAAACTCACACCAGGCGCGTGTGCGTGTGTGCCCAAAACCCCAAGAGAAGAATGAAGGAGAAGGGATTGTGGTGTGGCCATACCCCCAGTGGGTGATTTCTTGCTTTCTGTCCCTCTGTCTTTCTCTATCTCTCTGGCGAGCACACGCACCCTATAGCAAAAATCTCTCTCTAAAAAAATAAATAAAAAATAAAAATCCTGAACGCTGAAATATCTCATTTTCCCAATCTGAAACATGTTATCATCTGTGCTGCTGCTGCTCTGTTTGGAAGATGACAGAGCTCTAGAAGCTTCACCACTCTTTTGAGTCTTTCCAGGTGTTTCTGGAGTAACTTGCTTTTTCCTCTTCAACTTCTTGTCTACTTCACTGCCAGAAGAGCTTGATGAAACAAGTTCCTTTGATCTAGGTGTTGCTCTGCCCCTGCTGTCGAACAGCCTCCTGCTGGCTCACTGGTGACTCCAAGAGGACTTCTAAGAATCTTTTTTTTCCATGCCAGAGGGTATGTGCACTCACCAGAGAGAGACAGAGAGGGAGAAGATGAAAGCATCTCCTAGGGGGCATGGTGATGTTCGATTTCTTCATGATGTTGGGATTTTGTACACACATACACAGACACTCAGTAGACGCAAACTCGTGGTCAGCATGTGGGATCCAGCTCCCTTAACCACTGAGCTATAGGGCTGACTCAAGGACATTTTTATCAAATTTGCTATAGGGTGCATGTGATCACCATAGAAAGAGAGAAAAAAAGAATGAGAAAGCATCCCCTGGGGGATTTTGGTTTTTTAAAGTATGCATGTAATCTGTGTGATAATCAAATAAAGGATATTACTATATACATCGTTTTCAGCAAAGAATCTTATATTCTTTTTTTTTTTTTTTTTTTTTGGAGAAGTTTTTGCTATAGGGCGTGTGTGCTTGCCAGAAAGACAGAGAAAGACAGAGAGACAGAAAGCAAGAAATCACCCCCGGGGGGATGGCCACACCACAATCCCTTCTCCTCCTTTCTCCTCTCGGGATCTTGGGCACGCACACACACGCGCCTGGCGTGAGTTTAAGCCACCAGGTCCGGGACTCAAACCGCGGTCGACTACATGGGAGTCCAGCAATATAGCCATTACACTAACTGCTGGTCCCAAGAACCTTATATTCTTTTGTCTGTTAAATGTTTTTCTGAGCTCCTCCTACCCCCCTCCAAGCCCACCTCCTTCCCATGTAGTCTCTGATATCTATGCTTGTTCTCCTTACTATCATGTCTTCAAATCTTTCTAGCTGTTTCTTTTTTTCCTTTCTTCCTTTCTTCCTTTCTTCCTTTCTTTCTTTCTTTCTTTCTTTCTTTCTTTCTTTCTTTCTTTCTTGTTTTCTTGTTTTCTTTCTTTCTTTCTTTTCAGTTTTAGCTACAGGATGTGTGCACTCATTGGAGAGAAACAGAGAAAGACAGAGAGAGAAAATAAAATATCACCCCACTCCTAGGTGGGGCTGGCTATGCCACAATGTCTTTTCTTCCATTCTTCTCTCAGGATTTCGAACATGCACACACATGCATGATTTTCAAGTTGCTGGGCCCAGGACTTGAATCTGGAGACATCTATGTGAGATCTAGCTGCCTTAATTTACACACCATCTGCTGGCCCCCTGTTTGTTTCTTTAAAACAAACAAACACAGGGACCAGCAGTTAGCGTAACGGCTATGTCGCTGAACTCCCAAGTAGTCGACCATGGTTCGTGTCCCGAACCCAGTGGCTTAAACTCACTCCGGGCACGTGTGCGTGCGTGCCCAAGATCCCAAGAGGAGAATGGAGGAGAAGGGATTGTGGTGTGGCCATCCCCCCCGGGGGGTGATTTCTCGCTTTCTATCTCTCTGTCTCTTTCTGTCTGTCTGGAGAGCACACGCGCCCTAGAGCAAAAATCTCTCTAAAAAAAAAAGAAAAAACAAACAAACAAACAAACACACACACAAAAAAAAAAACAACAACTATGTTTCAGGGCTAGCTCTGTGACTTGGTGGTTAAGGCAACAGGATCCCACATGACTGACAGCGTGGTTTGAGGCCCAGGCCTGGCAGATTGAGAAACATGTCGGGCAGGTGTGAGTGCACACCCAAAATCCTGAAAAGAAGAAGAGATGGAGAAGGGATTGTGATGTGGCAATTTAAAATAAATAAATAAAGTTGAATAAAATCATTCTTTTTTCAAAGATTATTTATTTATTTAATTCCATTTGTTATAATTATTTTTTAATTTGACCAGACAGAGACAGAGAGAGAGAAAAAGGGAAAGTAAGAAAGCAAGCCACCAGGTCCGGGACTCAAACCAAAGTTAGCCATGTGGGAATCCAGCGTCCCTACCCTCCATGCCACCTGCCAGCCCCAATAAAATAATTCTTTCTTTAAAAAAAGAGAGACAGCAAAGTATCTGGTCAAACTGCCACCTGATATGCCTTAGGATGGAGACTATATGACAATCCAGGATACAGTTTTAGGGTAAATCATAAGGAAAAAAATCAGAATTTTGATATAAACTGGCTCCTAAAAGCTTTCAACAGAGACCAACAAGAGAGCAATAAACTCAGACTAGAGCTAGTCAATCTGAAAACAGGTATGAAAATAAATAAAGTTTTTATAAAAACAAGTACGGGGCCAGAAGATGGTGTAGCAGTTACGTCACTGGACTCCCACATAGCCAACTACAATTCAAGTCCTGGGCCCAGTGTCTTGAAACTCATGCTGGGTGTATGTGCGTGCATGCCTAAGATCCTGGGAAGAGAATGGAGAAGGGATTGCAGCATGGCCATCCCACTGGGAGTTGATTCCTCACTTTCCCCCTCAATGTCTCTGTCTCGGTCTCTCTTAGGCAAGCATATGTATCCTAAGGCAAAAACATTTACAAAAGAAAAAAAAACAAGTACACTGCCTGTCTTAGGCAGTTTTCTGCTGCTACAATAGGACAGCACAGACCAGGGACCAGCAGATGGCATGATGGGTATGCTGTTGGACTCCCACATACTGACCACAGTTCGAGTCCTGGACCCAGAGCCTTGAAACTCACCCTGGGTGCATGTGCGTGCATGCCCAAGATCCCAAGAGGAGAATGGAGGAGAAGGGATTGTGGTGTGACCATCTCCTCAGGGGGTGATTTCTTGCTTTCTGTCTCTGTCTGGCAAGTACACATGCTCTAGAGCAAAAATCTCTCTCTCTAAAAATAAATAAATAAATAAATAAATAAATAAATAAATAAGCAAAACAAACAAACAAAGCAGCAAAGACCAGACAATTTATGATTTTATTGATTGGCTTATGGCTCTGGAAGCTAGGAAGTCCAAGATCGAGGGACCAGCATCTGGTAAGGATCTTCTTGCTGTATCATCCCCATGGTAAAGGGCAAAGAGAGGGCAGCAAGGGGGACCAGCAGTTGGCATAGTGGCTGTGTCACTGGATTCTCATGTAGTCGACCATGGTTCGAGTCCCAGACCTGGTGGCTTAAACTCATGCTGGGCATGTATGCGTGTGTGCCCAAGATCCCAAGAGGAGAATGGAGGAGAAGGGATTGCAGCGTGGCCATCCCTCTGGGGGGTGATTTCTCACTTTCTGTCTCTCTATCTCTCTCTCTGTCTTTCTGGAGAGTGCACGTGCCCTATAGCAAAAAACTCTCAAAAAAAAAGAAAGAAAGAAAGAAAGAAAGAAAGAAAGAAAGAAAGAAAGAAAGAAAGAAAGAAGGCAGCAAGGGTGGGGGCATGGCAAACTTCTCCTCTTATAAGGAACCCACTCTTGCAATAGCAGCGTAAATCCATTCATCTTTTACTTTTTTATTATTTTTAATTTTGCTTTATGGTGTATGTACTCACCAGAGAGAGAGAGAAAGAAAGGGAGAAAGGGAAAATGGGATGGCCATGCCACAATCCCTTCTCCTCCATTCTCCTCTCAGGATCTTGAGCACACACACAAACATACCCAGCGTGATTTTCTAGCCACTGGGTCAGGGATTTGAACCTGGCATCAAGCATGTGGGATCCAGCATCTTAACCTTCATGCCATCTGGTGGTCCTTAAATTACTTTTCTTTTCTGTTTGTTTGTTTTTTGCTTTTTGTTTCTTGTTTTTTGGTTTTCGTCATAGGGCATGGGCAGTTGTCAGAGAGAGTCAGAGAGGGAGAGTGAGAAAGCACCCCCTCCCTCAGGGAGGATGGCCACCCCACTGTACCTTTCCCTCCTTTCTCTCTGAGTTTTGGGCATGCTCACACACACGCCCAGCATGATTTTCAAGCCGCCAGGTATATGAGTAGTCATCTACATGGGAATCCAGCACCTTAACCACCATGCCACCTGCTGGACCGAAATTACCTCTTACAGGTCCCACCTCAACATTGTCATGTTTGGGATCAAGTTTCCAACACATGAACTTCAAGGGGCGCGTTGAAACTATAGCACTGCCTGTTGCCTACAATCTGACAGAGTTCTTAAGACAAAGCTTTGCAGGGCTGATGAGACTCATTCACATCTCTTGAGCAGGCCCTAGTACAACTTGCTGCTTGCAATATCAATGCTAAGGTGTGCCTTTCATTCTGACATCATAGACTCCTTTATTGGACTGAAATGTTCTTTTTATGAAATGATAGTGGTAGTAGGGATATTTGCATGTTTAAACATCTTTACTTGGCAAGGTAAAATGTTGGCAAACAACTTCAATTCCCCAATCTTTGCTGGTATTTGACATCCTGGTGTTTAGGACCGAGGGCATAGCTCTGGCCTGGGGGAGATCTCCGAGCTAGAGTCAGAGCCCAGAAAGGGATGGGATCCAGATTTCCAACAGTCCTACTGAGCCAGTCAGGTTATGGACCATGCAATACTGAGCAATTAAAGTATTAACAACCGAAAAAGAATTTATTGATCACAAAAATAAAAGGGATAGAGAACCCTGGGCCCATGAGATCCATGGCAGAGATTCGAAGCCTCTGCTTCAGGGTCGGTCGGAGGAGCCCTGAAAGAAGTCATTGCACATAATGGTGACGAGGGCCAGGAAAACGGCATACTCCTGGAAGTCCACCTGCTGGTCACTGTTCTCATCAAGGTCACCCATCAGCTTCTTAAGGCCCTCCTCATCCACCTTTTCCTGAAGCAAGAGGGAATCGTTCATCACCAAGCACGCCCTCAGCCCACCTCCACACCCAGACCCCACACACGCACACTCAGAGTGCCCAGCTCTCCCTCCCCACTGGGAAGCAGGACACCAGGTGGGTAGGGAGTCCCTGGGAGCTACTAAGAGAATAAGGATGGACAGATCTTCACTGGTGAGACCTTCCAGCACCTGCTGAGAGAGGGGAGGGTGCCGGGCATGCCTCTAAGACAGGTCAGCTCGAATTCCCACAGGAGCCCAGCGAGGTAGATCATGGACCCATTTTGCTGATGAAAAAGCTTGCTGCCCCCATCTCCAAAAGAGTTAATTTAGAAAAAGCAAATTTTTAGGGACCAGCAGGTGTCGTGGTGGTTAAGGTGCTGTGGACATTCCCACATGGCTGGCCAAGGTTCAAATCCCAGAACTGGTGGCTTGCTTTCTCACTTTCTCTCTCTCTCTCTCCCCGTGTGTGTGTGGTCAAATTAAAATAAATGAATGAATAAATAAAATAATTCTTAAAAAAAAAGAAAAAGTAAACCTTTTCTTTTTTTTTTAATGCCAGAAGGAACACGCATTAGAGAGTGTATGTGTGTGCAGCCCCCAGCAGGGACTGGTCACATCACAATCCCCTTTCCTCCCATTCTGCATCCCATCAGGATGCTGGGCATGCACATTCGGCTTGTTTTTCAAGTCCCCAGGGCCAGGACTCAAACCCTAGTCAGTCCTGTGTGATCAGCTCCCTCTGGGCAGAGCTTACTCACTGTGTTACAGGGCCAGAACTGGCAAATTCTCTTAAATACCAACCAAAATAATTAGAAAAGTCTAACCAAAAACAGGAGCAAACCCAAAACAAAAGGAAAGGAGATCTGCCTCGTGTGTTCAGAAGTCTGAGGATTACTCACGGCTTACCGTGAGTCAGTCTAGGGAGGGAAAGGGGCAAACCGAAAGACCACATTTCTCTGCACAGCGTCCCAGGGCACATCTTAGCTGGCCTGTAATCTCCCTGTACACTTTCTTAGTCCGGCACATACTATGGAAAATAAGAGGGAGTAGCTGTGTGATCTGGGCTCTGGGAGGCTCAGCCTTCTGATAAGGGGATTAGGCAAATAGACTCTGAGAACCCAGACTAGGCAGTTCCCTGGAATGCTGCTAACCCACCATTACTAGAGCAGTATGGGCCAGCTGATGGTTTAATGGTTAAGGTGGCCGTTTCCCACATGGCTGACTGGGTGGTTCGAGTCCTGGACCTGGCACCAGGCATGTGTGTATGCGTGTCCAAAATCCCAAGAGGAGAAGGGATTGTGGTATGGCCATCCTCCCTAAAGGGAACATTTCTCATTTTCTCTCCACCTCTCTCTACCTCTCTCTCTCTCTCCAGCAAGTGCCCACACCCTATAGCAAACGAGACCCAAAACGAACAAAACAGAATTGAAGTAGAGCATTGACACTCAGGCCTTACTCCTACTCTGGCAAGATCGTGAAGCAGAAGTGGGGAGGAGCAAGGGACTGGATCAATCCAGCGTCTGTATCAGCAGGCTCCCAGGAGTGCGGAAGGGAAAAGATTTAACAGCACCGCACTCATGCCAGGACGCCCCTCCCTTCCCCAGCCCTGCCCACTCACCCCCACAAAGCTGGGCAGCTCTTTGTGTAGAAGCTCCTTCATCTCCCCCTTACTCAGCTTGAACTTGTCGCCCTCTTGGCCAGAGTACTTGTGGAAGGTGGAGACCATCACTCCCAATGACTGCTCCAGGGGAGTGGCCATCTTGGATCTGGAGCTGCAGAGGTGGTGTGAGAGGGAGACACTGCCAAGACCCCTGGACCCTCCGCCCAGCCTGCGAGGGCCACGTCTGCCCTGTGGCCCCAATCCTTCTCCCCGGAGGGAGGGGCTACATCTCCCCTCACACTGTGGCTCCCTGCAGCTCCCTGGGCAGGGCCCGCTGCTGACACTGAGGGCAGATGTGTATGGGAGCCGTTGCGGGCAGGCTCGTGTCTCCTGTGATCACCCAGGGTGCACCCTGACAGCCAGCTCCCCTTTGAGTATCTGCAAGAAGGAAAATGATGGGGACCCAGCATCCTGTCTGCCTCCAGGCTGTGGCCAGGCTGGCCAATGTTGGCTTCCTTTGCACCGTTGGACAGAGCCCTGGCCACAGGGTGACGCCCCAAAGGAGCCATTCCGCCTCAGACCAGCGGCCCCTCTCTCCACCCATGGTCTAGAAGCTCCCTCGGGCGGGGCTGGTTCCTCCTTCAGACAAGGGGCTCTCCGAGGGTGGGGAATGCATCTCCCCTCACACTGCAAGCCCCTAGCTGTGGGGTGCCCTTCTATGCAGGGCACGGGTAGGGTGGGAGCAAGAGAACATCCTCCCCATCAGGAAAGGTCCTGTTGGGGTGAGAATGGAAGAAATTGAATATCCAGTGCTTTGGGATCAGGGCAGAATCTGGGAGCCCAAGGGCAGACTGTCACGGGTGATCCTTTCCAAGGCCCTGCCTCTGAGCATGCACAAACCAGCCTAGAAAGGTGAGGCGGGTCCCAGGGTGAGGCCAGAACAGCTGCTGCCCGAGGCAGGGATAGCCCTGGGCCCAGCCTGCCAGCCCCACCTGCGTGGAGACGGGAGCGGGCAGAGGATAGGGCGGCTGCGCCTAAGACCTGCCTGCGGCTGCTGAGCCCTGCTAGAACCTCACACCTGGAGCAGGGCGGACACTGTGGCCGTTCGTTCAGCCCAGGGAGTTTTCAGGACTTGGCAAAACCAAAACCAAAACGAACTCATGATTCTTATTAAAGCACCTCCCATCATTTACCTCCTAGACTCGACCCCCAAAGGACAGCCCCGAGACCAAGATGCCCAGTTCGTGACACCCAGAGAGGAACCCCACGCTGAGAAGCCACAGAGGGACCTCAGAGGCTGAGACCCAAAAGAGAGCCTCAGAGCAACCCCTAAACTGAGCCCTCACAGAGCAACCTGGGAAGCCCCTCACAAACAGCTCCCCATGGGAAGGGACCCAGAGAAGCCTTAGGCTGATCCCACCTGGGAGGCCAGAGTGAGAAAACCATGGAGTCAAAGAAAAAGACAGGACAGAGGCAGAGACCCAGCCCCCAGCCCCCAGCAAGACAAGGAACTCACCAGACCAAGTGGTGGGGGAGACCAGGCAGAGGGCAAAGCAGCTGAGCACCAGGGAGATTTATACGCCACCTACTGGCCCCCCGCTTGGCATTCCGAGGAAACCCAACCTGCCCTAACCTGCTCCTGCCAAACCTGGCCTCCTGCCACCCACCCCCCTGGGCGCATCCCCTCCCTGCCAGAGACCGCCAGTGCACCACCAGCTGAAGGGGGGCTTCCCAGCAGGAGCCCACCCAGCCATGGCAGGGAGGGGGAGGCGTCCTGGGGAGGGGGAGGCAGGGCTGGGGGAGAAAGACAGCCCCTGCTCTGGGGCCACGTCTCATGACAAGCCCGTGAGTCAGAGCTCACTCCTGCGTCAGAGGCTGCGGGCACACTGGGGCTTCACGCTGCATGCACCTGCCTGCAGGCCGGCCAGTGTGTGTGTGTGTGTGTGTGTGTGTGTGTGTGCGCGCGCGCGCACCTGTGCACACCTGTGGGCCACTCTGAGAGGATGGGGGCCCAGACAGGGCAGATGGGGCATCAGGAAGAGGAGAGTAAGACTTCTCCTGGGGGCGGGGACATGAAGTTACTTCAAATGGCGGGCATCAGGCACATGTGCACACCAGAGAGAGACAGAGAGGGAACGTGAGAGAGCACCCCCATGGAGGACGGCATGCCACAATCCCTTCTCCATTCTCCTCTCAGGATTTTGGGCACACACGCACACAGGCCTGGCATGTTCCTCAAGCAGCCCAGTCCAGAACTCGAGCCAGGCAGTCGGCCCTGTGGGACCCAGCCGCCTTAACCTCCACACCACCGGCTGGCCCCAGGCTCCAGTAACTGAGGCAACAGGGTAACTGAGTATGCTTACAGACCTGTCCAAAGACCCCCATGTCTGAAGGGTCCGAAGGACAGGGAAGGTCTACGTACAATCCCACTTAGGTGAGCAACAGTCTGGTGGGGGGCCGTGAGAAGACCCAAGGTGTTCAAGGGAAACGGAGGACCTTCAGCCTCTGCTTCTCCAGCCTGAGCAGTAAGTGGGTAGGGGCACCCCTCACCTCCCCAGACAGGAAACACAAAGCTGGACCAGCTCCCAAGCCAGAGGAGGCCAAGCCCAAGCAGAGGCAGTAGCCCGGACCCTCCCTCTCCCTTGCTTGTGCACATGCGCGTGTGCACACACACACACACATACACACCCCTACCCACGCCTGGAGAAGGGCCCACACGAGCCATTCAGAGTAGCCCAGGGGAGGGGTTTTCACGTGGCCCCCTCCTAGGGCCCCTCCTCCTACTTCTTTCATCCACCCCAGCCCCCCCCCCCCCCCCGTCTGGGCACCGCCCTTCCGGTGAGCCCAGCTGCCCTCCCCCTCCAGATGGCAAGCAGTCCCTTTCCCCTCGAAGTCCTAGGTGACTCACTGCGGTTCCAGGCCCAGATGCCCAGGGAGTGACTCAGCGGCCCCACCTCTCCTCCCCAGGGCCAAGGCATCTGCGGTCCCAGGGCAGTGGGCAGACGCTCGAGCTCAGCCTGGGAGGGGAGAGCAAGGCCATGGAGACCCTTCCCCAGTCCAGGGTGGGACAGCATGGACATGAAGACCCTTCTCTGTGACCCCACCCCAGAGGAGCTTTGATTATGACCCCACAGGAGGATGAGCAGGACTGAATGGATGAGACCGTGGAAACAGGCTGGTCTGTTCCTGGGAGGTCACTGTGGGTCTCGGGCCTAGGCAGTGTAGATGAAGTCAGGCCTGGGACATCCAGTGTCCTCTTCCACTCTTTGCACAGCCACACAGCGTCCCTCCCCGAGAACCTTCAGTCATGCTACTTGTCTTCCCAGCAGATCCTGCTCCAGGTGAAACTCGGAACGGCGGTCCTTCACGCTGAGGGTGAGGGCCAGTGAGGTGCCATGCAGCTTCTCCCGCAGTTCTTTCAGAACTAAGGCTTCGGCAGGCCCCTCCCTGCTCAGAAACAGCAGTGGCTTCCCGGCTCTTTCAGAAAGCCTTACCGGAGGGGCTCCTGACTGCAGCCCACCTGCTTCCCGGCGGGGCCTAACCGCCTTGCTCGAGGGCCTGCTGTGGCCGAGACCTGCTGTACTCAGTGTGTGCCCACACACACGTGCCCCGCGCACACGTGCTCCTTCGGAGAGCCCACTACCCTTCAAGGGCAGTGAAAGGTCACCTGCTCTGGGGAGGCTTTCCCAGACGCAGTCTCCACCTGCTCTGTGCCGCACAAAGCACTCCTTTTCTCTGCCTTTTGTGTACTCAGTGTTCTGGTTGAGATTGAATCACTCCGTACTTGTTTCCTCTTGCCCTCACCCCCACGAGGTGAGCTCACCGGGCAGGATCTGGCTCTTACTCATTTCTCCATGAGCAAAGGGTCTCGCCCACACCAGGTGCCAGCCAGTGTTTACAGCTACACGGAGTTGCAGTGGGTTCACTGGGGGGTCCTTCCCACCACGTGAAGTCACGCCCCCAATTACACTACAGATAACTTCTCCTCTGGCTCCCAGGAGTGGAACTGAGACACCAGGTTGGAAAACAGCTTCAGAGAGCAACAAGTCCCTGGGGTGTGACTGCAGGAAACATTCCACTCTGGGGACCCAGTGAGGGAGCTGAGCAAACTCCCCAGTGGGCAGAGATGGAGACAGGCGGCAGACAAGGAGGCAGGCAGGTGGACACCCAGAGAGAAAAAGGCAGGGTAAGACTCTGCACAGAGTCTTGGAAAAGCTCACAGAAATGTGCATTCTGAAATAACTGTGCATAAATTTCAAAACTTTTTGCACTGAAATTAATTCGTACACCAATTCCACTTTTCCATGAACTTTTTGATGTTCTCACATTAAAAAGGGGAAATAAGAGGAAAAGTCCAAGAAAAATAAAATAGAAAGGGAGAGACTGTGATGGGAAAAGGAAGGAGAGAGGGCTAGGGAGACACAGCTTGAAGCAGTGACTACCAGGACAGCACCTGGAGATCTGGCCACAGCCGGATGTCTCCTGCTCAGAAACTGAGGCCAGGACGGTGCTTGTCAAACAGCCATATTCCCAAGACTGCCGAAAATCCTATTAACTTGTCACTAATTTGGTGAGCGACCTGAGGCAACTCCCTCCCCGCGCAGGACCCGAGAATTGGATGGAGTGACCCCTCGAGTCTGACCCTGCTCTGACATTCTGCAGTTCTCTGCAAAGGCAAGAAATCGGGACACCAGCAAGCAGCGGGGACATGCACCGCGTGATTGGGCCAAGACCCAATTTGAGAAACTCCCTTTCACCACGCCCGCGAGCTTCCCACCCGCGATCTGGGGTTTTGCCGGCTGGTTCGCGCCGCCTGGCGGCTGAGATATGTCATTGCAGAGCTGGTCTCTCCCTGCGGTCCTTCCTCTTGCCGCCAGGTCTTCCCGAGCTCTGCTCCCGATGTTAACAGGAGGCCACTGATCCAGCTCCAGGGAGCCTGCCCACGCGCGCGCCCACGCCCACACCTCTCACACAAGCCGGCTTTCCTGGATGGTCCCTGCCGAGAAGCCCAGGTGGATATCTGAGATGACACCCAGAGAGACCTGACAGCTGTTTTAAAAGCCCAATGTGGGACCAACAGATGGTGTGGTGGCTAAGGTGCTGGACACTCTCACATGGCTGACAACGGTTCGAGTCCCGGACCTGGTGACTTCTTTCTCACTTTCTCTCTCTGGTCAAATTAAAATAAACGAATGAATAAGTAAAATTAAATAAATAAGTCTTTTTTAAAAAAAGAATTATTTGTTAAAAAAAGAAAAAAAAAAAGCCCAACGTGAGCAAGCAGGTGGCATGGTGGTTAAGGCGTTGGACTCCCACGTGGTCCACCACAGTTCAGTCCCTGGGAGCTTGAAAATCATACCAAGCATGTGAGTATCCAAAATCCCAGGAGGACAATGGAAGAGAAGGGATTGCGGTGTGGCCATGATCTCTGTGAGCTGATTTCTACTTTCTCTTTCTTTGTCTCTCTCCAGGGATTGTACATACCCTGTGGCAAAAAAAAAAAAAAAAAAAAAAAAAGTTATTAAAATAAAATAAAAGCCCAGTGATAGGAGCAGACTAGAAGAGAAACCGCCTCGCTGTCCTGGCCCCCAGGCTTGAGCCCTGACCCCTGTCTCTCTTGGCGACCTCTGCAACCTTGGTTTAATTAGTTGTACCCCAGTCTGAGCTTAAACTTCTTTACTAGAAGGTCTCCTTGACTCCAATGCTTTGAAAGACTTCTTTTCTTACCAAACTGTGTTAAATATTTTATTTCTCCCTTTTTATTAATCAGGTGTGTAACTATCCCCTGTTGGCGTGATCGGCATGAGCGACCGGCATGAACGACCCTACAGTGTCACGAGTTCAGGTCATTCTGGATTTGCCGTTAATATGCATCCGCGTGTTCCCTTGCTGGAGGGATGCACACTGACATTATGGGGCACACGTATGCGTGACACTTTCCACGTTGTTGTTTCATTTAGTTCAAACGACAGCCACAGAGGAGGACATCGAGATTCAGGGACATATGCGTAAATTCAAACCATCAGGGGAAGAGGCATGACGCGGGGGGTCACAGTGTTAACCTCTTCTAGAAACCCAGGATGGACCTCGCAGATCTGTTCCTACTCAGACCAGCCTCAGTCTCTGCCCGGTCTCTCTCCGCCCCAAGCCCCAAACTCTCAGCCTCATTTCTGACCTCGCCCAGGGCCTGGGAGCTCATCTTCTTCATTCTCTGTTCAGGCATCTTCTCATCTTCCCTTCAATGCCCTCTAGCCTGGCTTGAGAGAAATTTTTCTCAGCTTCTCCGCCTTCCTTAGGTTTCCCCTTTGCTTCAGATAACACTGCCATTCACCCCGCGCCCAAACCAGGAATGCGGCTGTCCTCCCAGCCTCCAGCCACTCCCTCACAGCCCTTCAGGTGTCTGGTCAGGCCACCTGAAGGGCGCTTCCACCTTCTAAAATCCCCTCACCTTGGTCCACACTGCCCTGGGTCCAATTGCACCATCTCGCTCCTGGACTACTAAATACATTTGGATCTTCAGCCTCTACTCTTGCCCCCTACTCTAACCTACAGGGGCAAAGGTAATGTCTCACCTCCTCTCAAAGGTTCTGCTGACAACAGGCAGATTAATAAGAGAAAAGGCATACAGACTTATTTTAACACACGCATTTTCTACAAGGGAGTCATAGAAAGTTATGAGCGTGGGGCCAGCAGGTGACGTGGAGGTTAAGGCTCTGGATCCCACAGGGTCAACTCCGCAATTCAAGTCCTGGACCTTGACTTGAAAATCATGCCAGGCACATGTGTGTGCATGCCCAGAACCCCCAGAGGAGAATGGAGGAGAAGGGATTTCGGTGTGACCATCTCTCCTGGGGGGTAATTTCTGACCTTCTCTCTCTCGCTCTCTCTTTCTCTCTCTCTCTTCTCTCTCTCTCTCGTGAACACACAGGCCCTTTGGCAAAAAAAAAAAAAAAAAAAAAAAGTAAGTAAGAAAGAAAAGAGAAAAGAAAAGAAAAGAAAAAAAAAAAAAAAAAAAAAAAGAAAAGAAAAGAAAAGAAAAGAAAAGAAAAGAAAAGAAAAGAAAAGAAAAGAAAAGAAAGTTCTGAGCTCAAGGAAAGCCGCAGTTGTCCTCAAATACTTTGCCATAGGAGCAGGTAAATGGAGGGGAGGGGGACAAAGGGACTCCGTGTTCAGATGACGGTTAGTGAAAGATTCTCGCTGGAAGGCTGAATGAGACCAGCTTGTCACAGAAAGGTGAGAGGCAAGGGTGACAGTGCACAGGGACACAGTCGTCTTTCTACGCAGATCATTTCTAGGGAATCCCTTGCAGCTGCCCCAGAAGAACAGGCGTCCTGGATGTGGAGACCGTTCGTTGTCCTTGTCTCTGCTTGCTTGAGGAGATTCCTAGGGAGGAGGGTTAGGGCAATCCCATTTCTATTGGGAAGGAATTCTGTCAGGTAAATAAATAATTCCAGAGAGAGCTCCTCCTCGCTCTTGGAGTCAGGGAGAATGGACTGATTACAGAAACCTAGATCATTAGATAACTTTTTTTTTTTTGGTAGTTTGATGTTTGCTATAGGGTGTGTGTCCTCACTCAAGAGAGTCAGAGAGAGAGGGAGAGAGGGAAAGTGAGAAATCCCCCTGGAGAGGGAACCAGCAGTTGGCGTAATGGCTGTGTCGCTGGACTCCCACGTAGTCGACCGTGGTTCGCATCCCGGACCCGGTGGCTTAAAACTCACGCCAGGCGCGTGTGTGTGCATGCCCAAGATCCCGAGAGGAAAATGGAGGAGAAGGGATTGCGGCACCCTGGGGGGTGATTTCTCGCTTTCTGTCTCTCTGTCTGTCTGGCGAACGCACGCTCCCCATAGCAAAAACCTCTCAAAAAAAAAAAAAAGGGGGGACCAGCAGGTGGCATGGTGGTTAAGGTGCTGGGCACTCCCATGTGGCCGACCACAGTTCGAGTCCTGGACCTGGTGGCTTGCTTTCTCACTTTCCCTCTCTCTCTCTGTTTCTCTCTGGCCAAAATGAAATAAATGAATGTTAAAATAAATGAATGAATAAATAAAATTTCAAAAAAAAAAAAAAAAGAAAAAGAAATCCCCCTATCTCCCTGGAGAGAGATGGCCATCCCACAGTCCCCTCTCCTCCATTTTCCTTTGTGGAGTTTGGGCACGCATGCATGCACATCTGGTGCATTTCTCAAGCTGCCAGCTCCGGGACTTGAACCATACAGTCAGCCATGTGGGATCTAGCCACCTTAACTACCACTCCATTGGCTGGCCCCATTAGGCCCCTTCTAAGGCCCCTCAGCATGTCAAAGCACCAGTTTTGAGGTGTTAGTTTCTGAGTTCCAGTGAACCCCTTCCCATCTCTGCATCAGGGTGATCCTCCTAAAATTCAGATCAGGGTGTACCCCCAGGCACCCCGGCTGGACTGAGGCACGTCTCTTGCTCTTCTGAGCCTCCAGGTCCTTGCCTGTGCCAGGAACCCTCCAGGCAAGCCGCCCACAGCAGGTCCACCTGCCAATCTGCCAGTCACCCGCAAACTGCTCAGGGATCAACTCTTCCATGCAGCATCCCTGACTCTACCACCCAGACTCCATGCACAGCAGAGCACGCGTGCGCACACAGGCACACGCACGCACACACACGCACCGTTGGGCGTTCTTCCTGTGCACTTCTGCAGCCCGTTCCCTGGTGCTTTGTAACATCATTTATGTTTCATTGTGCTGGGTATTTGCATGTCTCCACTAGACCGGGCTCCCTGAACGCAGGCACAGAGCGTTGCTAACTCCCCCAGGAACCCCTGAGGCCAGGCTGCTGCTCCTCAGAGTCCCTGTCCTCTCTCCTCCCTCCAGTCCCACATTTCTAGATTCACGCTGTAGACCCTCTGCCTGCCCTCGCCACCGCGATCTTCTGAAAACCGACGTATTATCATTCTACAGAGCCAGCTCCCTCTGGTGTTACCAGAAACTTCCTTCTTACCAATACCAGTGTTTGGGGTTCAGTAAGGTTCAGAAGAGCAGAGCCACTCCACTCCTCTCCCCACTCGCCCCCTCCCCAGCAGGAAGAGGTAAGACGGGCAGATGGGCTCAGAGCAGCCCCAGCTCCATCCTGTGGGCATGGCCCCTCACCTGGCCACGTGACGAAGGGGCACCTCCTATTATGCACCCCACCTCCCCTGAGGACCCTTGAGCCTATCGGTGGGCAGCTGCTCTCCATGAGGGCGTGCAGGGAAGTCATTTCAGGAAGCAACCCGTGGAAAAGATACAGATCTTTTGAGAGCTGGCTCAATGGCCTGATAGTTAAAGAAGTTGGCTGCCATGTGGCCAACTGGTAGTTCAAATCCTGATAGCCTGGTAGCTGGAGAAACATTATCAGGGGTGTGTGTGTGTGTGTGTGTGTGTGTGTGTGTGTGTGTTCTAAATCCAAACAGGATGGAGAAATGAAGAAGGGATTCCAGTGTGATCATGTCCCATTGGGGAGGGAGGAGGGAGTGCATTCTCCATCTCCATCTCTCTGTGTCTCTGTCGCTCTCTGACAAATGCAAAACTATAAAATAAAATAAAAAATATTTCGGGAAGTGCTTTTTCCAGGAAGTTAGCTGGAGAAACCCAGATAGCGGTGGCGAGGTGGCATCTCAGGCACAATGGCAGCTATGGAAGCTAGCGGCAGCAGTGGGAAAGGGCAGGGACCCGAGACCTCCGTCACCTACTACCGGTTGGAGGAGGTGGCAAAACGCAACTCCTCAAAGGAAATATGGCTGGTGACCCACGGACACGTCTACCATATCACCCGCTTCCTCAATGAGCTTCCTGGTGAAGAGGTTCTGCTGGAACAAGCTGGTGCAGATGCAAGCGAAAGCTTTGAAGATGTGGGCCACTCCTCTGAGGCCAGAGAAATGCTCAAGCAGTGCTACACTGGTGACGTCCATCCGAGTGACCTTAAGCCTGAAGCTGGTAGCAAGGACCCTTCCAGAGAGAATATGTGCAAACGCTGCGGATTTTCTTGTATTTTCCCGATCGTCGGCGCTGTTCTCTTAGGTTTCCTGTATCGTTACTGTCCATAGAAAGCAAACCCTCCTGAGGAGACCTTGCTGAAGTCTGAAAGGCACATCTACTTGGGAGTGGAAACGAGAGACTTGCCTGGGGCTGCAGTGGCGCTCTCTCCTCGAATCTCGCCGGTTGTATTTTTCCCCTTGGAGCCAAGACAGTTGGCCAGACATCCACCTCAGGTCTGGGACCAGTGTCCTTCAGCTCTGAGCCTTATTTCCAGAGTAACTGCTCGCCATTCTGCATCCTTGCCCGGGCGTCCTCTCTTCACTGGCTTCCATGGGCACCCTTACGTTGCAGAACTTTCTGCTAATAACTGCAGTTCATATGTTGTAGTGACACTGCTTTTTGGTAAAAATGCCTGCCTTCTAGTACTTTGAATGCACATTTGACATTCTTAAGAGGGCTACACTCTAGTTTTAAAGGTTTTCTTTACTTTTTTCTCTTTTTTTGAGAAGTTTTTGCCATAGGGAGCATGCGCTCGCCAGAGAGAGAGAGAGAAACAGACAGACAGAAAGCGAGAAATCACCCCCGGGGGGGGGGGGGGGGGATGGCCACGCCGCAATCCCTTCTCCTCCATTCTCCTCTCGGGATCTTGGGCACGCACGCACACGTGCCCGGCGTGAGTTTAAATCACCAGGTCCGGGACTCAAACCGCAATCAACTACATAGCCATTACGCTAACTGCTGGTCCCTCCATTTTCTTTCAAGTAAATTTTTTTTAATTCTATTATTTATTATAAAGAGTTTAATCCATGAAGTAAAGGTGTGTACCTGTTATTTAAAATTCAACTGCCAGTTGATTTTGTTCCTTGTTTATATGTGGTCATTCCCTACCTCCCAAGCCAGTGTAACAGGTAGCTAGCTCTTCCACCCCGTCCCCATCCTCAGGGCCAACCCCTTTTCTTCCCAGGTTGTGCTCGACAAAATTGTGCTTCCCTTGTATTTCTTGGGAGTGGGAAGAAACAAGAAAAGAGAATGATGAGTTGGGGTCATAGAATCCTGATGAGGGACCAGCAGTTGGCGTAATGGCTATGTTGCTGGATTCCCATGTAGTCGACTGCGGTTCAAGTCCCAGACCAGGTGGCTTGAACTCACGCCAAGCGCGTGTGCGTGCATGCCCAAGCTCCCGAGAGGAGAACGGAGAAGGGATTGCAGCGTTGCCAGCCCCCCTGAGGGGTGATTTCTCGCTTTCTGTTTCTCTGTCTCTCTCTGTCTTTCTGGCGAACGCACGTGCCCTATAGTCAAAACCTCTCAAAAAAAAAAAAAAAAAAAAAAAAAAAAAAAAAAAAAAAAAGAACCCTGGTGAATTCAAAGCAATCTTTTTTTTTTTTTTTTAATACTGAAAAATGCTACTTTCAGCTAGAGTTCAGAAGAAGCACCAACACTTTCACTTTGATTTGGCACCAGTTTCTGGCCATCTCTTTCTCCCCTCCCCCCAGCTATCTTGTATTGGTAAAATATTGATATAAGTGTAGAATTATGTTTACAGAAGAGGGATTTTTGCTGCTTATTATTTAACGATTAGCAAACATTTGGTTCCCTGTTTTATAAAAGTAAGAGACTTCAATCTAATCTTCTGTTTGCCTCAGTAAAATAAATTCCATAAAAAAATGGCATTTGAAAGTGGGAGATGGTGACAAGAGGTTGTTTTCCATTTCATCTGTATTTTACCTCCCTGGTTCCAACTTGTGGTTTTGTTCTGTTTCTCCATTGAGAATTAAATAAATAAATACATAAATAAATAAATACAAACCACTGGGAGAAAATAAAAAGATCTTCCGGGGGCCAGCAGGTGGCATGGAGGTTGAGGCGCTGGAGTCCCACATGATCAACTATGGTTCAAGTCCTGGACCTAGTGGCTTGCTTTCTCACTTTCTCTCTCTCTCTCTCTCTCTCTGTGTGTGTGTGTGTGTGTGTGTGTGTGTGTGTGTGTGTCTGGTCAAATTGAAAAATGATAATAACAAAATAAAATGAAATAAAATATTCTTTTTAAAAAGTCTTTCAGAGCCAGCCAGGTGGCATAGATTAAGGCAGCTGGATCCCAAATGCTTGACTACACAGTTCCAGTCCTGGACCTAGCAGCTTAAAAATCACACTGGACACATGTACGTGTGTAGATGTCCAAAATTCGGAGAAAAGAATGGAGAACAAAGACTGTGGCATTGCTCTCTCTCTCTTCAGCAAGCACATGAGCCCTATGGCAAAACATATATGTGTGTGTATACTTATATATATCTTTCAGACATCCTGGTCCACAGCTAGATTGGATCCCTATCTGAGTCCCTTTTCTCAGAACTCAAAAGAGAAAAAGAAGTGAACAATTAGCACCCTAGAGGCCCCCATACTCAGGCAACCACCCCTACCACCATTCGTGCCCCAGGGAAAGAGGGTAGAAGGAGCACAGCCACTGTCTGGACCATTTCCCACACCCTGGACCGCAGGGTTGGAGACTGAGCCCCATCCCACAAGTCTTTAAGCAAAGTCAGAGTACAGAGGCCCGGGAGTTCCTGTGTTCTGATGCCTGACTCAGAGCCCAGACTGCTTCCACTCTGGCCTGTAACGCTCATGGCCTCCCACTGCAAAGGTGCCCACCATTCTGGGCAGGAGCATCAGCCCGAGTGTCAGGCAGACCTGAGTCTGAAGCCAGGCTGTGTCAGTGCCAGAACGGAGAGCCGGGAACAGACATGGGGAACTAGAGGATGACGCATTGGTAAAATGTGATGCTCTGCAAGGCCGACCCATGTGGGAAGGTCCTGGGTTCATATCCAGAGACCTCCCTGAGTACTCCAGGCACACGGATGCCCAGTGCTGGCCAAGGCTGGAGGTGGATCGTGGCATCAAGACCCTTTTGGGGGCACCAGGAGGTAGAGTGGTGGTTAAGGCACTGGACTACCACGTGGCTGACCACAGTTTGAGTCCCAGACCTGGTGGCCTGCTGTCTCGCTTCCCCTTTCTCTTTCTCTCTCTCTGTCTCTCTCTGGTCAAATTAAAAAAATAATAATAACAAATAGAATTAATTATTTTTTTAAAAGATCCTGTAGGAGTCTCTCTCTGTCTCGCTCAAAGAAGAAAAATAAACTTTCAAAAAAGGGGGGAGGGGGGCAATGCACTTGGTGAAACTGGTGCACAGAAACCAACATAAATCAAAGACATGAACACTTCCCAGAAACACCCAACTTGAGAGATGTATTTTGTGTGCTCTGATAATCTCAGAAAGGGACTAAGAAGAGCAGCTTCAGAGAAAGCCAGGTGACTCAGGAGAATAATTTCAAAAAGTATAGGGTGTTGCTCATGAGGAAGTGGTTTAAAGAAAGACATTTTAAGAGATCAATGTGTAATACTAGGAATGTTTTACTTCAGAGAAGTTAAGACTTTAGGTTTCGGATTTAAATCTTGACTCCACCATATTTTAATTAAATCAATCAAGATCTTTCGGTTATGAGAGACAAGTGCAGCTCAAGCTCAATGAAGCAAAAAAGGTAACTGATGGGTTGTGTTACATAGCATACGATTACTGGGGTTCTTTGTTTTGTTTTGCTTTGCTTTTTTTGGAGGGGAGAAAGCCAGAGAGAGAGGGAGAGGATAAGGCACCTCCCTGGGGAAGAGTCACATCACAATCCCTTCTCTTCCATCTCTCCTTCTCCTTTCAGGATTTTGGGCACACACACACACACCTGGGGTGTGTCTCAAGCCACCAGGCCCAGGATTCAGACCTCATGATCGGCCAAGATCCAACTGCCTTAAGCCCCAGGCCACAGAGCTGGCCTGGTCACTGCGATAACTCACAGGGTCCATGAGCTGCAGCTCTGGGGGCCCGAATGGGGAGCTCAGCGCCATCCCCCCACCCAGTCGCCCATCCATCCCTCTCCATACTTGGTCTCTTTTTGTGTGTTGGCTTCACTCTTACCATAGCAGAGCAGGCCTCTGCATATAATGAACATGGCCACAGATGGCTCCAACTTGGCAAATGCAGTTCCATATATTAATCCAGGGAAGAGTTCTGATTGGCTGTGCTTGGTCCATGTGCTGAGCCACGTGTGCTAATTTCTGTTGCTCGGGGGCAGGCGCAGTAGTTGGCCAGTGTGGGTCAGATGCCCAGGCCTATGGTCAAGGACATCTTACTGAAAGAAGAAAGGCAGTGACTACAGTCACCGTACTTGCCATGTAACCTCACAAACACCACGTAGCCTCCCTCAAATCATCACTGTCCTCTTCTGTAACATGGGTATACCAGTGCCCACTCCACAGATCGAATGAGATGATCCATGTAAGGTACCTGGGAGGGTCAGTGTATGTTGTTCTAACAGTGTTACATCTATATAACACTACGAGAAGAGCCAAGGTCATAGCCAAGATGGGCTGTAGGACATGTCAGCAGCTTAAAACCATAATCAGGACCAGCCCCGTGGCCTGGTGGCCAAGGAAGCCAGATTTTGTGTGGACAGAAAAGAGGTTTGAATCTCAACCCCAGCAGCTAGGAAGTCACGCCAAGCGTGCGCACGTGTGTGTGTCTGTGTGTGTGCGTGCGTGCACATGCCCAAAACCCCAACAGGATGAGAAATGGACGAGAAGGGTGTGTGACATAATCATCACCCATTTTGGGGTGCTTCCTCCCTCTTCGTCTCTCCCTCTCTCTCTGGCAAACACCACATGTCCACTAACACACAAGGACTATGATCTACTCCTGTTTTCCCTGTCAATATTTACTTATCCTTTGATCCTTGTTTACATCACCTGCTTCTTTCAGATGTTAACAGTTTTAGAAGGGGCCAGCAGGTGGCGCAGTGGTAAAGCACCGGACTCCCACATGGTCCACTGCGATTGGAGTCCCGGACTCAGAGGCTTGAAACACACTGGGTATGGATGTGTGTGTGTGTGTGTGTGTGTGTGTGTGTGTGTGTGTGTGTATTTGTCCCATCTCTCACTCCCTCCCCCAGGGAACCTGTTCGACTGTCCCCCGGGTCAGGACAGGGTTCAGCCACCTTAACCACCATGCCACCAGCAGGTCCTTAAATACAGGTATACTTTAATTTTAGTGTTCCACCAATTCTTTGAAATCTTCTTGTGGGGAAGTTTGGTGACAATCTAGCTTGATCTATTCAATGCTTCCTCATCCCCCATTTCATAATAAGAAATTGATTCCTGACACAGGGCTAGAACACATGTCATCATCCCGTCATACTTGTACAACCTTTTAAGGTCATCCACCTACAGTTACCTAAGCTACTCACCAATTAGCCTCTGGTTTGTATTTCTTTTTTTTTTTTTTTTTCTTTTTAAGAATCATTTATTTACCAAAAAAAAGGGGGGTAAAGGGGGACCAGCAGTTGGCATAATGGCTATGTCACTGGGCTCCCATGCAGTTGACTGTGGTTCGAGTTCTGGACCCGGTGGCTTAAAATCACCCTGGGCACGTGTATGTGCATGCCCAAGATCCCGAGGGAAAAATGAAAGAGAAGGGATTGCGGTGTGGTCATCCCCCCCAGGGGGTGATTTCTCACTTTCTGTCTCTCTGTCTCTCTCTCTTTCCAGCAAGTGCACGTGCCCTATAGCAAAAAACTCTCAAAAAAAAAAAAAAAAAAAAAAGAAGAAGAATTTATTTGGAACCAGCACATGATGTTGTAGTTACATTGTTGGACTTCCACATGGCTGACCACAGGTCAAGTCTTGGGCCCGCGGCTTAAAACTCACACCAGGGGGTCCAGCAGATGGCATAGTGGTTAAGACGCTGGCTACTCCCACATGGACAACCAAGGTTCGAGTCCTGGACCTACTGGCTTGCTTTCTCACTCTCTCTCTCTCTCTGTGTCTCTGGTCAAATTAAAATAAACAAATGAATAAAAATAAAATTAAATAAATAATTATTTAAAAAAAAAAAAAAAAAAAAAAAACCCTCACGCCAGGCGTGTGTGCTTACGTGTCCAAAATCCTGAGAGGAGAATAGAGAAGGGATTGTGGCATGGCCATCCCCCATAGATAGGTGATCTCTCGTTTCCTATCTCTCCAGTGAGCACAGTGCTCTACAGCAAAAATATCTCTCTGAAAAAATTTTAAATTATTTATTTAATTTTATTTATTTATTCTATCTGACCAGAGAGAGAGAGAGAGAGAGAAAGCAAGCTGCCAGGTCTGGGACTCAAACTGCTGTTGACTACGTGGGAGCCCAGTGCCTCAATCATCCCACCATCTGCCAACCCTGTATTTCAATTTTTTTTTTTAAGAGGTTTCTGCCATAGGGCACTTGTGCTCGCCAGACAGACAGAGAGAGACAGAGAGACAGAAAGTGAGAAATCAACCCCCAGGGGGGATGGCCACGCCGCAATCCCTTCTCCTCCATTCTCCTCTCAGGATCTTGGGCATGCACGCACATGCGCCCAGCGTGAGTTTTAAGCCACCGGGTCCGGGACACGAACCGCGGTCGACTACGTGGGAGTCCAGCAACATAGTCATTATGCTAACTGCTGGTCCCTGTATTTCAATTCTTAAAGAGACTTTCCTTCTGTAAAGAAATTGAGCTGATTTCTGGAAGGTTTGGGTTTACCATGAAGTCATAAGAATTGGTCTCCCAGAACAAGTTTGTCCCTAACAAAAGTGACGAATGACCTTTCGAACTTGCCCGGCTTCTGGCCAAGTAAACAGCTGCTCCTAAGGAGGAAAGATGGCAGACAGGCCGCAGAAACGAAAAATGTATGGAGTGCTTACATTAGGCTAAGTACTGTACATGTATTCTCTAAGTTAATCTTCCCAACCGCTCTGTAATGTGGCAATGCCTGTGATTAATAGATCAGGAAACAAGCTCAGGGGATTAAGTCTAGAGCCAGGTTTGAACTGATTGCAGCTGGAGCACCACTCAGTCCTCCTGACTGTAACTCCTTCGCCCAGAGCTCCTCCTCTGGCCACTTCCCTCGTCTCTTCCTCTCCCTACTCCGGCTGGTGTAGGGTCCTCTAACCTTCTCCTTCCTGCTGGCTCCCCTCCGTCTCCTTTCTCTCTCCCTCTCTCTTGCTTCCTCTTTCTGTCAGCATCATAGTCCCTCAGTTTCCCTCCTAAAACCAAAGGGTTTGAATGTGCACTCAGCTAGTTCCACCTATCCAGACCCAGCTCTAGACCCAACTAGACTTCCCCCTCCAGTGAGGCCTCTTCATGGTCTTGCTCTGCAGAACCCCAGACCCAGCCACAGCCATAGCAGCTCAGTCCCTACTGAGCACACACCGGGCGCTGCTGGGCTCCTCGGAAACTCACCCTGCCGACCCTTCCTTTCTGTGTTTGCAGCTACTGCCACATCCCAGTCTGACCTGAGACAGCAGTCTCCTGACCAGTCTCCCCCTGGATTCCAGTCTCTCCCTTCTTGTCCATTCTGTCACTCACTTGTTCAAAAATATTCTGGATCTCTCCACTGACCAGCACCTCATATAAGCCCTCACAGTGGCTCTCAAGAACACAATTCTTCGATTCATTCTTTTTTTTTTTTTTTTTTTTTATGGTTTTGAAGTCTTCCCCCAACCCTCAAGGCACAGTCACTCACCAGAGAGCTACACAGAGGGAATGTGAGAAGTCATCCCTCAAGGGGGACGTCCACACCACAGTCCCTTCTCCTCCATTCTCCTCTCAGGATTTTAAGCACACACGCACACAGGCCCAGAGTGATTTTCAAGCCTCTGGGACCAAGACTTGAACCACAGTTGACCATGTGGGAGGCCAGTGCCTTAGCCACTACACCACCTGCTGGCCTCTTTTTTGCTGTTTTTAAGCATATTTATTTATTATTCTATGAGTGAGAGAAAGCTAGAGAGAGAGGGAGGGGACCATCTGGCCCCTTCCAATTCATTTTTCATTTATGCACTCAACAAATGTTTATTAAGCACTGGCGCTGCAGTAGGCCCTGTGGATAGACTGGTGACTAAAACAAACACTTCCCTACCCCGGTGCAGCATGGAATCAAGCAGAGGAAGATGAGAAGTACACAGATTACACGTTGTCCTAAGTGCTATGAATGAAAACCAATACATGCTCACGGGGGAGGTGGGCACACACCTGGTATGACGGTCAGGGAAGGACTTGCTGAGGAGGAGACCTTTCATCTGAGCCCAAAGGGATAAGGAGTGACCCACACAGGGAGTGCAACGCGTGGGCATTCCAGGCAGTGACCCCAGAGGTGGGAACGAGTTTGGGGCATGAAGGAAGAGAAAGGAGGCCAGTGTGGAGCCGGGTGGTGGCACAGCACAACACGAGTAGACTCACATGTTCAGGTCCTGGGTCCACTAAGCACATGCATGCCAGTGACCCAGGCTGGCAGAGCCAAGTGGGTCACAGCTAAGGGCCTGTTGAGGTGCCAGTCTCTCTGTCTCTCTCTCAAGAAATAAATAAATACATTTTGGGGCCGGCAAGTGGCATGGTGGTTAAAGGCGCTGGACTCCCACATGGCCGACCACGGTTCAAGTCTCAGACCTGGTGGCTTGCTTTCTCACTTCCTCTCTCTCTCTGTCTCTCTCTGATCAAACTGAAAAATAATAATGATAATAATAAATAAAGTTAAATAAAATAATTCTTAAAAAAAGAGATACAGATTATTTTGAAAATAAATAAATAAATACATTTTGAAGGAAAAAAAAAAAAAAAGGCCAATGTGGGTGGGGCATGGATGGCAGGGAGAGAATGCTATCAGATTGAACTGGAAAAGTCAGCCAAGGGTCAGCTCATACAGAGCCTTGTAGGCTAGTGTAAGGAATTCAAGTTTCATTCTTAATCCAACAGGAAGCCATTGGGGGATTTTAAGCAGTGAAGTGACATAATCTAACTTGAGTTTTAAAGATTACTCATGAAATTCCCAACAATATATGACGGAATTCCAGGAGTGTGTTTGTGTATATATGCCCAAAGTCCTAAAAAGTAAATGAAAGAGGGACCAGCAGGTGGTGTGGGGGTTAAGGCACTAGACACTCCCACATGGCTAAACTCAGTTCAAGTCCCAGACCTGGTGGATTGCTTTCTTACTTTCCTTCTCTCCCTCTCTCTCTGGCCAAATTAAAATAAATAAATGAATAAGTAAAAAACAAATAATTCTTTTAAAAAAGAAGAAGTAAATGAAAGAGATGAAAATGTAGTATGGTCAATCCTCCAGGTAGGTGCTTTCTCTCTCTTCCTCTCTCTCTCCCTCTCCTCTTTCTGGTAAGTGCACATGCCCTATAACCAAAGTATAAATAATAAATAAAGCAGAATAACAAATTTTTTTTCCACTCTGGAACCACACTAAGAATAATCAAACAGGGGCCAGCAGGTGGCAGGATGGTTAAGGTGCTGGACTCCCACGTGGCCAACCACATATCAAGTCCCAGACTTGCCGGCTTGCTTTCTCACTTTCTCTTTCTCTGTCTCTGTCACTCTCTGGTAAAAAAATAAAAATTACTTTAAGAATTATTTATTTAATTTTTAAAATTATTTTTTAATTTGATAAGGGAGAAAGAGAGAGAAAGTAAGAAAGCAAGCTGCCAAGTCCAGGACTTGAACAGTGGCTGACCATGTGGGAGTCAAGTGCCCTAACCCCATGCCACGAGCACCTCTCTGGTAAAAAAAAAAAAAAAAAAAAAAATTTTTGAGAGGTTTTTGCTATAGGGCGCATGCACTCGCCAGAAAGACAGAGAGAAACAGAGAGACAGAATGTGAGAAATCACCCCCCAGGGGCGATGGCCATGCCGCAATCTCTTCTCCTTCATTCTCCTCTCGGGATCTTGGGCATGCACACACGTGCACCCAGCATGAGTTTAAGCCACCAGGTCTAGTACTCTAACCCCGGTCGACTACATGGGAGTCCAGCAACAAAGCCATTATACTAGCTGCTGGTCCTATCTCTGGTAAATTTTTTTTAAATAATAGTAATAATAATAAATAAAATTAGAGATCAGCAAGTGCCATGTGGTTAAGGCACTAGACTCCCACATGGCCAACCACAGTTCGAGTCCTGGACCTGGCAGCTTGCTTCCTCTCTCTCTCTCTGGTCAAATTGAAGAATAACAATAAATAAGGGGATCAGCAGTTAGCGTAATGGCTATGTCGCTAGACTCCCATGTAGTCGACCGCGGTTCACGACCCGGACCCGGTAGCTTAAAACTCATGCCAGGCACGTGGGCATGCGTGCCCAAGATCCCAAGAGGAGAATGGAGGAGAAGGGATTGTGGCATGGCCATCCCCCCTGAGGGGTGATTTCTCACTTTCTACTCTCTGTCTCTCTCTCTCTGTCTGGCGAGCGCACGCGCCCTATAGCAAAAACCTCTCCAAAACAAAAGAAAAAAAGGAAAAAAAAGAATAACAATAAATAAATAAAATTAAATAAATAATCATTTTAAATTTTTAAATTAAATAAATAATTCTTTTACCAAAAAAAGAAGAAGAAGAAGAGTCAAACAAAACAAAATGGGGGAGGGTAGTAAAAGACTATGTTCAATGAAAGTGATACGACAGCCCACCACATAGCATGAAGAACAGCTGCCAAACAGAATTTTGTGTGGTTCTAAAGAAAGATAATAAATGAAAGCAGAAACATGCTACCCAAAGCTGTGGGCAGGACACCCCTGAAAGGGATATACAACATTCCTTTGATTTAAATAATATTATTTGAGGTTAAGAACAGGCTGAAGGGGGACCAGCAGTTAGTGTAATGGCTATGTCGCTGGACTCCCATGTAGTTGACTGCAGTTCGAGTCCTGGACCTGGTGGCTTAAACTCACACCGGGCGCGTGTGCGTGCGTGCCCAAGATCCCGAGAGGAGAATGGAGGAGAAGGGATTGTGGTGTGGCCATCCCCCCTGGGGGGTGATTTCTCACTTTCTGTCTCTCTGTCTCTTTCTCTCTTTCTGACCAGCGCATGCGCCCTATAGCAAAAATCTCTCCAAAAAAAAAAAAGAACAGGCTGAAGGAAAATCTTCACTTGGAGACTTAGTTTAAAATCCCAGGACAGCAAGAACAGGAAAGATTAAATTAAAAAAAAAAAAAAAAGTATGGGACCATCAGGCCCTAGATCCCACATAGCCACCTCTGTAGTTTGAATCCTGGCCCCAGTAGTTTGAAAAACATCCCGGGTGCATATCCATATGTACCCAAAATCCCAAGAAGCAAATAGAAGAGAAAGGATTGCAGTGTGGCCATACCCTCAGAGAAGTGATTTCTCACCTTCCCTCTGTCTCTGTCTCTCTGGCAAGTGCATGTGCCCTATAGCCAAAATTAAAAAAAAAAAAAAAAAAGAGAGAGAGAGAGAGAGAGAGAAAAGAAAAAGAAACCATCTTAGCATGACATTTCTTTTGCCTCGTGACATGACCTCCTAGTCAGATATGCCACCAAAGGTGAACTGAGATGAAATAAGAGAAGAGACACTGACTGTCAAACCACCTCCCACCAAGCTATACTACTAGGTGGTCAGGAAAGTCATGACATATTTTTCTGTCTTTCTATGCAAAAATGTAGGACCAGCAGTTGGCATAATGGCTTTGTCGCTGGACTCCCATGTAGTCGACCGCAGTTCGAGTCCCAGACCCGGTGGCTTAAATTCACGCCAGGTGCATGTGCGTGCGTGCCCAAGATCCCGAGAGGAGAAGGGAGGAGAAGGGATTACGGCGTGGCCATCACCCCTGGGGCATGATTTCTCACTTTCTGTCTCTGTCTTTCTGGCAAGTGCACGCACCCTGTAGCAAAAACCTCTCCAAAAAGAAAAGAAAGAAAAGATGTATAGCAAGGCTAAAAAGGGAAAATTAGCAGATTTCAGAAAAGAAATAAAAGAGAAAAATTAAGACATTGTAAAGGCTGGGTCAACCCATGGCCTGGTGGTTAAGGCAGTTGAATCCCACATGGCTGACCAGAGTCCAAGTTTCAGACCCAGCAGCCTGAAAAGCAGTCAGGTGCATGTGCATGCATGTCCAAACTCCTGAAAAGAGGAGGGATGGAGAAGGGATGACAGTGAGACTATTTGACATGGGGGTGGAGGGAAGGCTTTCTCACTTTCCCTCTCTCTCTCTCTCTCTCTCTCTCTCTCTCTCTCTCTCTGATGAACACACACACCCTGTGGCAAATTTTTTAAAATAAAATATTTTTTAAGATAAAACCATATTTTGGGGCCAGCAGATGGCGCCATGGTTAAGGTGCTGGACACTCCCACATGTCTGACCAACAGTTTGAGTCCCGGACATGATGGCTTGCTTTCTCACTTACCCTCTCTCTGTGTCTCTTTCTGGTCAAATTTAAATAAATGAATGAATAAATACATTTTTTAAAAATATATACAATCGTATTTAAAATACAATAAATATAATGGATGGTGGCAGGGAGGTTAAGGGACTGGATCTCACATGGCTGACTGACTGCATGGTTCAAGTCCTGGACCTGATGGCTTGAAAATCACTCCTGGCACGTGTGTGTGTGTGTGTGTGTGTGTGCATGTGTGTGTACCCAAAGTCCCCAGAGGAGAATGGAGGAGAAGGGGGGGCCAGGGGCTTATTTCTTTTCCTTTCTTTTTTCTTTTCTTTCTTTCTTTTTTTTTTTTTTTTTTTTTCTGGAGAGGTTTTCGCTATAGGGCACATGCACTCACCAGAAAGACAGAGAGAGACAGAGAGACAGAAAGCAAGAAATCACCTTCCAAGGGGGAAGGCCACGCCACAATCCCTTCTCCTTCGTTCTCCTCTCAGGATCCCAGGCACGCACACCCACGCACCCAGCGTGAGTTTAAGCCATCGGGTCTGGGACTCGAACCACAGTCGACTACGTGGGAGTCCAACAACATAGCCATTACACTAACTGCTGGTCCCGCCAGGGGCTTATTTCTAACTTTTCCTCTACCTCTCTCTGACTTTCTCTGGCAAGCACACGTGCCCTATAGCAAAAAAAAAAAAAAAAAGGAAGAAAGGAAAAAAAAGAAAACAAAACTTATTCAAACTTATACTTCTAACAAATAAAAAAAGGAAATGCTCCCCAGTTCACTTTATGTGGCAGGTATAAAACAGCCCTTGGTTAGGCACTGCTAACTGCCCCATTATCTCTCTCACCTTCTCCCACAGCAGATGAAATGCTGTTTTAAGCTTATAAAGGCCGCATTTCCCAGCCTTTCATACAACAAGGTGCAGCCACGTGACTGAGTTCTGGCCAAGGGAAGTAGGAGGAGTGATGTGTGCAACTTCTGATTCATAGCCTTTAATTAAAAGCAGAGAATATGACGCTCCTCCACTCTACTGCTTAGAAAACGGTGAGCTGGGCCGGCTCCATGGCACAGTGGGAATGCACTGCTCAGGAGAAGCCAGATCTCACACGGCAACCACAGCTCACCCCAACCAGCCCCACCTGAAACGCTTGGCACAGGCACAAGGGCCTAAGGTCGGAAGGGCTGGGCGACTGGAGCAGAGCGATCATGGCGTGACCAGACCCTGTGGAGGATCTCTCTCTCCCTCTCTCTCTCTCTCTCTCTCTCTCTCTCTCCTTCGCTTTCATGTGCACATGCAAGGACTCTCATGAATAAAGAATTTTAGGAAAAAAGAAAGAAAGAAAGAAAAGAAAAGAAAGGAAGAAAATGGATGAGCCATTTGGACCATACAAACAGCTAGGGGTGGTTGAGCAGAGCCATCGAACCACCCCAAGACCTTCAGATAGTACAGAACAGAGAAATAAACTTCTCATTTATTCAAATCACTTTTTGATTTGTGTGTGTGTGTGTTTTGTTGTTATTTTGCTTTGCCAGGGAGAGACAGAGAGGGAGAGGGCAAGCACCCCCATGGGGGAGGGGGGGAAGACAGCTGGAGCCACATGACCCACTATGAGGTTTGAATCCTGGACCTGGTGGCTTGAGAAACATGTAAGGTGCATGTACCTGCATGTCTAAATCCTAACAGGATGGAGAGATGGAGAAGAAGGAATTTCAGAGTGACTCCCATCATGTAGTCGACTGCAGTTCAAGTCCCGGACCAGGTGGCTTAAATTCAAGCTGGGAGCGTGTGCGTGTGTGTCCAAGAGACCAAGAGGAGAATGGAGGAGAAGGAATTGTACTGTGGCCATCCCCCCTGGGGGGTGATTTCTCTCTCTCTCTCTCTCTCTCTCTCTCTCTCTCTGGCAAGCACACAGGCCCTATAACCAAAAACCTCTCAAAAAACAAACAAACAAACAAACAAACAAACATTATGACTGGTTGGTTACCACATGGAATCCAGCTTCTCTTTAGCAGTGCATTACTGTTGAGCCATGGAGCAGACCATGAGAAGTAATGTTTGGTCTTGTTTTTTCTGTAGGGTACATGAGTATATGTAGAATTCTACACTCCAGAAAAACGGAAACAAAAAAGTAGAATTCTACACTCAACAGAGAGAAAATGCACATTCTTTTCTAGCACATGCGAACTATATAATATTGAATATGTTCTAAGCCGCAAGAGAAGCCTCAAAAAATCCAAAAGACTCGTTGCTATACAGATTATTTTGAATTATTAGATAATAATGTAGTTTTTAAATAAATCACACACATACACACAAAAATTCTAAATGTCCATCAGTAGGAGTATGGACGTGGAGGTTAGGAGATGGTGAAGTGGTGAAGGCGCTGGGCATCCACATGGCAGACTACAGTTTAAGCCCCAGATGCGGCAGCCTAAGACTCTCACCAGGCAAGTGTGTGTGCGTGCCCCAAAATCCCAGGAGGACAATAGAGGAGAAGGGATTGTGGCACGGCCATCCCCCCAGGGGATGACTTCTCACTTTCCCTCTCACTGTCTCTCTCTGACTCTCTCTGGCAAGCACACATGCTCTATGGTTAAAAACCTTTTTAAAAAATTTTTTTTTAATTTTTAAAAATAGGAATGTGAGGGGCCAGCAGGTGGCATGGTGGTTAAGGGTGCTGGACTCCCACATGGGCAACCACGGTTCAAGTCCTGGACCTGGTGGCTTGCTTTCTCACTTTCTCTCTCTCCCTCTGTCCTTCTCTGATCAAATTAAAATACATAAAGAAAGTTAAACAAAATTTTAAAAATATATAGGAGTGTGAATAAATAAATTGGGGCATACTCACACGATGTAATACAGATAGAGTAATGAAAGATGAATGAACTGTGGGCCAGCAGGTGGCATGATGGTTAAGGCACTGGATCCCCCATAGTCAGCATCTTGAAAATCATGAGTGTCGGACCTGACATTTTGAAAGTCATGCCAGGTGCGTGTGCATGAATGCGTGCCCAAAATCCCAAGACGAGACTGGAGGAGAAGGGATTGCAGCATGGCCATCCCCTTCCTTGGGGGGTGATTTCTCACTTTCTCTCCTTCTCTTTTTCTCTCACTCTCTACCAAGTGCAAGCCCATTATAGCAAAATAACTAGAAAGAAAAAAATAAATGAATAAAACAGAGAGAGAGAGAGGAATAGAGGGAGAGGAAAGAAAAGAAAAAAATGAATAAACTTTATTAATATGGATACATCTCTTATTTTAAACAAGAGAGGAAGTTGCAGAAGAATCTATACATTGTGACACCATTTATACAAAGCACAAAGCTGGAATACTAAGTAATATGTTGCTGGGGCCAGCTGGACGTGCAGCAGTCACACCACCCTCTGCGGTGCCGGTCCCACATGGGAAGATCCCAGGTTCGTGTCTCAGGGCCTCGCTACGCAATGGGTTTGCACACATGTGTGCCCATGAGCAAGCTGAGGCTGGGGGTGAATTGCAGTATAAAGACCCTGTTGGGGGACCAACAGGTGTCATAATGATTACATCTCTGGACTCCCATATGGTCAACTATGGTTCAAGTCCTGGACCCAGCCGCTTAAACTCACACCGGGTATGGGTTCATGCATGCACAAAATCCCAAGAGGAGAATAGAGGAGAAGGGATTATGGCATGGCCATTCCCCCCGGGGAGTGATTTCTCACTTTCTATCTATCTCTCCCTCTCCGGTGAGCACATGCGCCCTATAGAAAAAAAATCTCTTCTTAAAAAAATAAATAAATAAAAAGGATCCTGTTGGGGGTTCCCACTTCTCTCTTTCTCTTTTTCTCTGTCTTTCTCATGGAATCAATAAATAAACTAGATGATAGTTAAAATAGTACTGAGAGGGACCAGCAGTTAGCATAATGGCTATGTCGCTGGACTCCCACGTAGTCGACCGCGGTTCGAGTCCCAGACCCGGTGGCTTAAACTCACGCCGGGCGCATGTGCGTGCGTGCCCAAGATCCCGAGAGGAGAATGGAGGAGAGGGGATTACGGCGTGGCCATCCCCTCTGGAGGGTGATTTCTCGCTTTCTGTCTCTCTGTCTCTCTCTGTCTGTCTGGCGAGCGCTCGCGCCCTATAGCAAAAACCTCTCCAAAAAATAAATAAATAAATAGTACTGAGAAATATGTATATATATGACCCGAACTTTTTTTAATCAAGGGAATCATAAACATAATTAGGATAGTGCTTATGACTGTGGAGAGGATGATGTTGTCACCTGAATGCATCCTCCCAAAATCCATGTATTGAAATTTGGCTGTGACTTCTGTGGCCATGGCGGCTAACACTACTGCGAACCTGTCCTGTCGCAGCTGCTGCCACTAGAGCTTGTGAACAAATGCACAGGATCAAGCATTCAGATTGTGATGAAAAGTGATAAGGAAATTGTCAGTACACTTCTAGGATTTGATTACTTTGACAATATGGTACTGGAAGATGTCACCGGCTATGAAATCATACCAGAAGGAAGAAGGATTACTAAATTAGATTGGGTTTTGCTAAATGGAAATAACATAACAATCCTGGCTTCTGGAGAAGGACCTGAAGTATGGATGGATATCCTCCCCTCACGCTAGATTCTATTTTGTCGTACAATGACAAAATAGAATTTTTAAAAATAATTCTTTTATTTAACTTTATGTATTTTAATTTGACCAGAGAGGAACAGAGTGTGTGTGTGTTAAAGAGAGAAAGATGAGAAAGCAAGCCATCAGTTCCAGGACTCGAACCCTGGTCAGCCATGTGGCAGACTAGCACCCTTAACCACCATGCCACCCACCAGCTCCTTTTTAAAAAAAAAAAAAAAAAAAAAAAACTTTTAATGTTTAGATCCTCTAAAGCTGTTTCCCGTTAAAGGGAAATGCTTTGAAGATGTACACTCATTTTCGTAAGTGAATCATGATTATTTTGGAAAAAGAAGAAAAGTTTGTTTTTCAAAGGCTAAAATAAAGACGTTTTCTGTTGAGAAAAAAAGAAAGAAGAAAGAAAGAAAATGTGGTTGTGTCAGTATCAAGAAAATAAAAACTTAATCTGACTATGGTATTGAAGTGTGGGGTTTTAGGGAGGAAATTAGGATTAGAAAGAGTCATCTCAGTGGGGTCAATCCTGGGGGTTTATAAGAAGGCGAACAAGACAGGCGGGAAATTGCTGTCTCGCCATGTGATGCCTTGCACCACCTCAGGACTGCAGAGTCCCCGACAACAAGAAGGCCCTGACCAGATGTAGCACGTTGACCTTGAGCCTCCAATGCCTTGAGCTAAATGAACCTCTGTTCTGTATACGTCAGCCAGACTCAGGTATTTCTGTTACTAGCAACAGCACAGGCAAATACAATATGGGATTACACACAGAGGCCTTTCATTGATCTGTAAGCTTTGTTCATTTCTTTTAAGTGATTTGAAGGAAATACATAAAATTGTTTAAATTCAACAAAATTTAAGGGCCAGTAGGTGGTGTGATGGCTAGGGCACTGAATTCCCACGTGGCCAACCACAGTTCACGTCCCGGACCTGGCAGCTTGAAAAATCACACCAGGTACATATGCATGCATGACCAAAACTCAGAGAGGAAACAGAAAGGGATTACAGAACTGCCCCTGTGGAGTGATTTCTCACTTTCCCTCTTTGTCTCTCTCTGGCAAGCACCCATGCCTAATGGCAAAAACCTAAAAAATAAATACATTTTTTAAAATAACAAAGTTTGGGAGCCAGCAGGTAGTGTGATGATTAAGGCACTGGACTCCCACATGGCTGACCATGGTTCAAGTTCCAGACCCAGTGGCTTGCTTTCTCACTTTCCCTCTCTCTCTGCCTCTCTCTGGTGAGTTAAAAAAATAATAAGAATAAATAAAATTAAATGCATAATTATTTTTTTAAAAAAATAAGTAAAATAGCAATGATGTTTGAAACATCAGCTGGCGTGGTAGTTAAAGTACTGGATTCCCACATGACCAACTGTAGTTCAAGTCCTGGACCTGGCAGCGTGACAATAGCAACAAATAAATAAATATATGTTTACCAAATAAAAATAAAAAACATGTATAGTTGGGTATTGTGTAAATTATTTTCTATATTCTCCTGCACACTTGAAACATTACATTGATAACATAGTAGGAAAAGAAGAGCAATTTGTAAAACAAGCATCCATGAAGAGATTACAAGTTGCACGTAAGGGAGGAAAATCTAGTTGGTCTGCGATTTTCCCACGGAGCTTGCAGTGGTGCAAACAGTGGAGCAATGTCTCCAGGGCTCAGAGAGAGAACGGTGACCCGAGAATTTATTCCCTGCCAAGCACCAGCATTCTCAGGCTGAAAGGACTCGGGGAGTACATCAATCAGGAGCCCTTTGAAATCCAATCAACCGAATAATGAACCAAATAAAAGATGCAGGAAGAAACCAGGCTAAATGGTCTGTTTGTGAGCACTGAGTTCAAAAACTAAGACATCATGGTTGCAAAACAACGTGTAAACAGTGTATGCATCCACTTTTTTAAATTCATAGAACTGTCAGAAATTGACAGATTGGGGCAGAGGAAATGGGAGGAACTATAAATGAATTATTTTCCTCATCCTCCTGGAAAAGTGCATGCATAACTGTTTAAAATGAAAACACGTGGTGAGTCGTTTTTTATCTGTGGGATCTTTTAGGAATTAAGATTTCTCATGATGAAAAGAATGTATCTGAAATTCAGTAATATTTATCTGAAGTAATTTCTCTCTGGGTAACTACAGGTCAAATTTATTTATTTATTTTAAAATAATTGTTTTATTTAACATGATTGATGGATGGATTGATTTGAATTTGACCAGAGAGGGACAGAGCAAGAGAGAGAGAGAAAGTGAGAAAGCAAAGCTGCCAGGTCCAAGACTTGAACCGCGGTCGGCCATGTGGGAGTACAACACCCTTAACCACTATGTCACCTACCAACCCCTACAAGTAAATTTAAATAATGCTTTTTTATACGTAAATGACATGTAATATGATTCCACTGTGTAATTTTTTTTTCTGTAAGTTTCTCTCTCAGTCTCTCTAGCTATATGTAATCACAGACAGATATCAAATGATGTTCCTCCAATGTTAATGCTTGCTCCTGGGTGGTGGGATGGCAACTCTTTTTTTTTTTTCCTTCTCTGTACTTTGTTGCATTGCTTAGTCTGTTGTTGCTGCTGCTGTTGTTGCTAAAGACATGGGTCATGGACATTCTAAAAAAGAAGCAGAAAAGATGGTGTTGGCGGTTACAGGCACACACTGCCTGTTGATGGCTCCGTCAAGAACAAACCACACATGCACCAGAAGGACTGGCTTCCATTCTGAAGGAAGTGGGAGGCCACCAGGAGGTTTTGAGCAAAGAAGAGGCATGATCTGATACCAATGTAGGAAAAGAGAAAGAAATCTAAAAATGAGTAGCCATGAAGAGATAACAAGTTGCACGTAAGGGAGGAAGATCTGACTAGCCTGAGATTTTTCCCATGGAGCTTGCAGTGGCAGCAAACAGAGAAGCAAGATCTTCAGGGCTCAGAGGGAAAGAATGTTTTTTTTTTTTTTTAATAATTACTTATTTAATTCTATTTATTAATTTGACGAGAGAGAGAGATACGGGCAAGGGGAGGGAAAGTGAGAAAGCAAGCCACCAGGTCCAGGTCTAGAACCGCGGTCAGCCACGTGGGAGTGTCCAGTGCCTTCACCACCACACCACCTGCTGATCCCCAAGAACGTTTTCTTTTAAAGAATCACTGTGGCTGCGGTATGAATAGAAAAGATGAATGTGTAGTCTATAATCCCTATAACAGGACCGGGGCAGACACTAGGAAATAATTAGAAACTATTTTGAAAGTCTAAGTGAGATGGGGCTGGCAGGTGGAGCAGTGGTTAAGGTGCTGGATTTCCACATGGCTGACCACAGTTTGAATCCTGGATCTTGCGGCTTGTTTGCTCACTTTCCCTTTCTCTCTCTCTCTCGTCAAATTAATAATAATAACAAATAAAATAAAAAATAAAGAATTCTTTCAAAACAAAACAAAGTCTAAGTGAGAGATGACCGTGATTCTGATCAATATGGTAGTAGTGGGGAGAAAGGATTGATCCTGGATGCTTTTGAAGGTGGAGCTGGCAGGATTTGAAAACAGACTGAGATGGAGACAGAGAGGCACAAAGGATGGCTGAAGGTGTCCATGCTGAGCAGCCAGGAGAGCGGAGCTGCCAGTCAGCCAGAGGGAGAGAGCAGGTTGAGGGCAGAGGGCCACCATCAGAGTTTGTGTTTGGACACGTGACGTTGGAGATGCTGTCAGACAGATCCTCTTCTATTCTCACTCCACGCTCTGCTCCTTGGCAGGCTCATCCATGTCCAACACTTTGGCTCCCACCCACATGTTTCTGACTCCTGACCCAGCCTTCCCCTCTGAACTCTAGATGCAGATATCCAGCTACCTTTTTCTAAAAAAGAAATATGTATTTAATTTTATTCATTATCATTATCATTTTTTTAATTTGCTACAGGGCAGGTGTGCTCAACAGAGAGACAGAGTGAGAAACAGAGAAAGAGAAAGAGAGAGAGAAAGAGAAAGAGAAAGAGAAAAGGCAAACCACCAGGTCTGGGACTCGAACTGCAGTCAGCCATGTAGGAGTCCAGTGCCCTAACCACCACGCCACCTGCTCAGCCATCCAATTACTTTTTGACATGAGCACACAACTAACTCAAAGTGAGATATAAAACTAAAGACTTATTTATTTATTTATGTTTAGCTTTATTATTTATTTATTTATTTTAATTTGACCAGAGAGGGACAGCAAGAGAGAGAGAAGGTGAGTAAGCAAGTCACCAGGTCCAGGACCATGGTCGGCCATGTGGGAGTCCAGTGCCATCCTTCCTGGGGAGTGATTTTTCACTTTCCCTCACGCTCTATCTCTGTCTCTAACAAGCACCTGGAATTCGAACTTTGACCAACCATGTGGGTTCCAACTACCTCTACTACTAAACTTCAAGGCAGGATCTTGGTTTGTAATCATCCACTTGCTTGTGTTATCGTGTGGCTATTTGTTATCTTTCCTTCTAAACTGCAAGCCAGCCTCATAAAATCAGAAAAAACAGTTGTTCTCATTGTTTTTGTTGAATGAGTGAATGAATGAATGAATGAATCTACAGCAGAAGCAACTGCAGCCCACATGCAGGGTCTATATGGGGTACTTTGGCCCCCCGTAGTTTTAGGTGTCAAGACTAGGACCTCAGGCTAGCAGGCAGCATGGTGGATTCCCACATGGACAACTGAAGTTTGAATCCTGGACCCAGTGTCTTGAAAATCATGCCGGGTGTATGTGCATGTTTGCCCAAAGTCCCAAGAGGAGAATGGAGGAGAAGGGACTGAGGTGTGGCCATCTCCCCCCGGAGAGAGGATGATTTCTCATTTTCTGTCTTTCTGGAGAGCTCACACGCCCTATGGCAAAACCTTAATAAATAAATAAATAAATAGGACCTCTGCCCTTTGGGTAGTCCACGTAGAGTTCCAGAAAGATAGAGTATGAGCCACAAGTCTACCCGTCACCAGAGTGTGTCTGCGTATAAGTCTTGTCACCTCTCTGAGGCTCACTGTCTTCATCTGTAAAATGTAGGTCATGATTCCTATTTCACGGCGTTGCCAGAAGGCTTGAATGGGTCTTGGATATAAAAGAGGGCTTTTTTTTAAAAAACGTTTAACATAGGACAAGTAAAAAGTATTATTTAGTTTTTCGAAAAGAACTTTACTAGGAATCTAAATGGAAAGCAAAAGCGAGCGTATAGGAAGCACCGAAGCTGACGCAGGTGGGTTTAGGTTCCTTGCCCTGCTGTGACAACACAAGCCAGGTTCTTACCCTGAAGAATGACAGGTATGGCTGCAGGCTGGTTACCAGGCACAGTTTACTGGGCACCTCAGTCACTGTCCTGAGTGGTGTAGACACTAGGCCCAGCCAAACGTGAAACCTTAGGCCGAGGAAGGGCAGCCTCTCAGCCCCATGTGGGACCCTCACAGGAGCCTGCCTCAGGGCTCTTTTTGCCCTGCTTTGCTCAGGGTCTGGTTCCTGGGCTCCTAGGAGAGGGAGGCCCGCCCTTCTCTGGCCCGTTCCCCAGAGGCCTCTAGCTGAGCTGCCTGACCCTGTGGCGGCTGCTTTTGCTCCTCTGGGACCTCTCTGGCTGCAGGCCCTGAAGCCAAAGCTCTGACTGCCACTAATGTTTTTGACCTCCACTGAAGTTCGGCTTCCTCCCCAAAGCTCTAGGCTTATGCTTAGACCCCAGGCTCTGACTGGGGTCACATACACCCACTTCCCCCCAGCCATTCTGAAGAGCTGAGCTCCAGTCCCGAACGTGCCAGGGCAGTAAGAGAGCAGAGTGTTTTATCTTGTGAGGAAGTAGATGTGGTCTTGGGGAACAGGGCCAGGGTCCTGGGACTGGCCCAGGGTCCGCCCACCGAACTCCCAGCTCTTCCTTACCCATCCTAAGAAAAGATCTCTCTAGTCTCCAGTACAGAGATGACATTTCCCTCTAGTCCCAGTTCTATCTCCCTGTGGAAGGAAAGATGGGAATAGGCATGGCGGGGATTCCCAGGAAGGGACTGAGGAGCTGGTCACTGGAAGGAAGGAGGCAAGAAGAGCAGCTCTATCCTGAACTGGCTCCAGGACACCCTATGCCCTCCCCATACCTCGGGCTTCTTGGGGCCCCCTCCTCTGTGAGCCCCAACTTTAGTACCCACCACCATCCTTGCTCCATCTTCCGAGAGGCTCTCCGCTCCCTTTCCTCCCCGCCCTCCCCCCTAGACCTGCCCCGCTCCTGTGCTCTGTTCCAGCTCAGCTCACACCTTCTCCGGGAGCGCCCGCCTTGCACTGCTGGTGACCCTAATGCTCCCAAAAGCAAAGATCTGTCTTCATAGAGTTCACTTCCGTGCTCCCTAAAAAAAATTTTCCAGCTCTGTACCGCCTTGCACATCTTTCGAGTTTGTAGCTAGGATTTTCCGTCATGTTTAAATCAATGCAAAAGGATGTCATTTCTGAAATGTTTTAGATATTGCAACATTTTTAAACAAAACTGCAAATACTCTTCTTTTTGTGTGTCTTTTGGTTTTTTTTTTTTTAGGTTTTTGTCATAGGGTATGTGCACTCACTGGAGAGACAGAGAGAATAAGGGGGAGGCAAGTGAGAAATCACCCCCCCAGGGGGAACAGCCACACCACAATCCTCTATCTTCCTCTTGGGATTTGGGGCATGCACGGACATGCACCTTACATGATTCTCAAGACGCTGGGTCTAGGTCTGTGGTTAGCCATGTGGGAGTCCAGCACCTTAACCACCATGCCACCTGCTAGTCTCAATACTATTTTAAATGTGTGTTTAATTAAATCTAAACATCATAGCAGTTTGATGCTCATCATTCATTTAAAATAAATATATTTGATGGAACAAGCCCACAGGCCCTAAAACCAAACCTCTACCTCCCCCCCAAAAAATCAACAAAATTGTTGATTCAGAGGAAAAAAAATAACAAAATTCAAAAGCCCTTAGCTAAAATAACTAAGTAAAACAGAGAGAAGACTAGGGGCCGGCAGGTGGCATGGTGGTAAAAGGTTCTGGACTCCCACATGGCCGACCATGGTTCAAATCCCAGACTTGATCAAACTGGAAAATAATAATAATAAATAAAGTTAAATAAAATGATTATCTTTTAAAAAAAGAGAGAGAGAGAAACTAGGGCCTCAGTGCTACTCATGCCCCTTTCATGGACTCACAGTGAGAACTGAATGAGACCTACTACGTGCCTGGAAGTTGACTCTGAATCTGAGTCTGGGCTACGAGGACCCAGAGATGGTGATGAGTGGGTGGTCTTTGGCCCTTTATGGAACAGGAGGGAGGGAGCTGCTGACCCTGGCCTGACCGTGATCCAGGGTTCCTGAATCTTTCTTGCTCCACCTTTGGGGTTTCCCTATGGGATTCCTCCTTGCCTAGGGGCCCAGGGCAAAGACCAAGGCCAGAGAAGCTTCCATGGAATGTAAGACTTTAATGAGCATCACCACAAAGGGACTGAGTGAGGGAGATACAAACTCCAAATCTAGCCTTTGTACCATTATCTCAGCGGCTCGGCAGAGGGCGGAGGCTCAGCCCTGCTCGCTCTTTCCCAGACTCAGGCAGCTGGAGGGGAAGCCCAGGACTTTCCTCTCTCCCCAGCAGAGGTGCTGAGGAAGGGGAGGAGCCTCTGCTCACGCTGCCCTCTGAAGCAGGGCGCCCTCAAGCAGCAGGCTGACCTCTGAGGTCAGGACGGACCAGGATTGGGCAGGAACATCAGATCTTGGATGGACAATTGGACTGAACGAGGGAGGAGACGGTGGGGTCTCCAATACCATTGAGATCTCGCAGAGAGGCCCTCAGGGCCGGCTGGCTCCAGGGACTAGGCCCTCAGGGAGGCACTCCAGACTGAGCCTCGCAGGAGAGCCTCTGTTCAGCAAGGGTCAGAAGGGAGGACGGGCCCTGGCGGGCAGAGGGGGCGGAGGAGGGGCCCCGGGAAGGGCCTCAGGGTGGTGGGTGATGGCTGGTGGGTGGTGGCTGGTGGGTGGTGGCTGGTGGGAGGGGTCCCTCTAGCTGCCCTGCTGCTCCTGTTGGCGAACGAGGTTGGCGAGGGGGCTGGTGATGCCGCCTATCAAGGTCCAGTACTCGTCGAAGCTGATGCGGCCATCGTGGTTCGCGTCCAGGTCCTGTATGAGCTTGTCGGCGGCCTTTCGGTTCCCCGTGTCCTGGGAAGGAACGGGAGTCAGCAATGCCCCCCAGAGCCCCAGTTTCTAGCCTGGGCAGCTAGTCCTCGGAAAGTGCCTGCAGAGCCCTCACTGGCAAGGACAGAGGCTCAGGGGAGGGCGGGGGGGGTGGCGAGGCGAGGCCCGGGGTGGGGGCTCACCGTCAGCATGTGGTTCAGCTCCTTCTGGAGCATCTTGCGGAAGTCGCTCTTGCTGATCTTGTCCTTGACCAGGCTGTGCTTGGACACGTATTTGTAGAAGTTCTCCACCAGGACGACCACCGCCTTCTCCAGCTCCGTGTAGCAGTCCGCCATCTCACCTCACCTCCTCCCGGGGCCTGGGCAGCAGGAGGGGAAATGAGACTCCACAGGCCAACCCCCCCCCCCATGCCTTCCTGAGAGGGTGGGGGGCAGGCTGGTAAAGGGGGAAGGAGGAGACCAGGAGAGGGGAGCACAGGCAGACTGGGGGTGGCCCTGGAATGACAGCTATGTGGCTCCACTAATCCAGATGCTCCCAGCCCAACCGCCCCAACAGGTTCTGGGGGCCCTTCCCCAGCCCCAGGCACCCGCTGTCAGAGCCTCAGAGGGAGCAAGGGGCTCCGTGGGAAGAGGAGGAGAGTCGCTGCCCTGCCCTCCCCACCCTGCTCCACGCCTGGCCCACCCAGGGCCCCTGCCCGGGGCAAGCATGGCCAGGAACCTCTGGGATGGGCCAAGGGAAATGGGGGCAGGGGCTGCGATCTCCCACTCCAGGACAGGCTTCCCTAAGCCCCCTGTCAGCTTCAGGGCAGTGAGTCCAGGGTCTCAGGCCATGGCTGCCCCTCTCCAGAAAAGGACAAGGCCCTGACCCATCAAATCTGATTCTGTGCAGCCCTCTACCCCACCACAGCCTGCTAGCCGCTCCTTCATCCCCACCCCTAAATGTACAGCAGGACCCAGGACCCCAAACCCACCCCGTTACCTAAGGAAGAGCCAGGCCCAGTTCTGCCCCAGCTGGAGACGGACCCTGGACCCTGGACACAGCGGCAGCCTGCCAGAGGCCACATGCGTCACCCCCTCGCCCCAGGACAAAAGGCACTCACATTCCAAGCGGATACAGCGACTGAATAACAGGATATGAGGGGAGCAGGCGGATCTGCTCTGGATCTACTCTGTGAGTCGCCGCCCATGCCCAGAGCCCCCCCAAGTCACCCTGGGCAAATCAGACTCCCCTCCCACCCCCAAGCCAGGAATGAGCTCCAGCTGCCCTCACCGTGCTGGTCCTGGAGCGGAAGTGGACACAGCAGGGACACAGGCACCCTCAAAGCCCCAGCAACCCACAGTCTGGTGGAAGGGAGGTCATTCCGCCAGGCCCCAGCCCAGGCGCCTGCTCCTGCCACCTGCTTCCTAACCTCCAGGGGGCCATCGCTGCTCCCAGGCAGTTGCCCTGCCCTCTCCGCCCACTTGAAGCCTGCCTTCACTCCAGGCCCTGCCCAAACCGGGCCTCCTGCCTTCCGCGGGAAGCCTGCCCTGACCCCTGCCCTGGCGCCCTCTTCCCCAACTCCCACAGGCCTGTCTGTCTTCACGTCTCAGTACTAACCGGGGCCCTCTCACTGGTGGGGCCACCCTCTCTTTCCGAATCTTGTCTGGATTCTTGAGGCAAGCAGAGTGTTTCACACACACAGCCACTGTGTTTTCTCAGCCACACAACAGGATTGGAAGACTTTGGGACATGTTTTGTAATCTGGGATATATGACCTTCCTGTTTTGATCTGCGTCTCCCCTAGCCCGCACTGGCCCAGCTGCCGCTCAAGGTAGATCTCTGAAAAGTACTCCACCTCTCGCCAGCACGGACACCAGGTATCCAAGGCCCCGACCACCTTTCTTCTGTCCCTCCTCTTCTTCCTCCCTTCTTTCTTTCTCTAATTTGCTAGAGGGCATGTGCATTCGCTAGAGAGAGACACAGAGAAAAAGAAAGAGACAGGGAAGAGGAGGAAGCACCCCCTCCCCATGGGGAAGAGTCATGCTGCAATCCCTTCCCTGCCGTCTCTCCCTCCTTTCAGGATTTTAGGCAGGCACCCACACAGGCCTGGTGGTTTTTCTTTTCTTTCTTTCTTTCTTTTTTTTTTTTAAGAGGTTTTTGCCTCAGGGCATGTGCACTCACATGGGGGGGTGGAGACAGAGGGAAAGTGAGAAATCACCCCCCCAGGGAGGACACTGCAATTTCTTCTCCTCTATCCTCCTCCTGGGACCTTGGGCACGCATGCACACGTGCCTCACATGATTTTCAAGCCACCGAGTTCAGGACTCAAACTGTGGTCAGCCACGTGGGAGTCCAGCGACGTACCGCTATACCATCTACTGGGCCCGACCTGGTGTGTTTTTCAAGTCACCAGGTCCTGGACTCCAGTCACGCCGTCAGCCATGTGGGATCCAGATGCGTTAACCGCCAGGCCACAGGCTGACCCCTAACCACCTTTCTACCTTTTCCTTTTTTCTTTTAAATGAAGTTCATTTTGAAGGAAAGGTGAGACTGGTAGAGGGCAGGATACAAGAAGGAAGGAGAGTTGAGAGGGGTCAGGCTGGGCATTTCTGACGGGAAATCCTGCCTGCCCTCTGCCTCCCCCGCCTGACCACTCTGGTCTGTGGTTGGAAGGATGAGCTGCACTAGCGGACTGCAGGCGACTACCCTGCATCATGCTCCATTTGTCAGTGTGTAACCATGTGGTTCGATGTTGGTACAAACTCTGTAACGTTCACAAATGAGGAGGGAGAACATTTTTCAACCCATGATCTGTCCGCTCTGCGGCTCTCAAATGCAGGGGCGGCCCAGACCCATACCAGTGACCCTGGGCATTCTGAAAACGGTGCCCATTTCAGGAAGGACTGTGCCAAGCCCACATCCAACCGGGTCTGGGAAGTAAGGAGAGCATTCAAAGAACCCCCACCATAAATCATTCCAGACCTCGTTTCCTAAGTGAGGAGCCCCGTGGGAAATAGGGAGCGAGAAGAGACGAGAAGTCCGTGCTCTGGGTGGTGGGCCTCAGTCCCTCTGCCCCCAGCCAGCCCACTTTTCCCACTTCTTAGAGTCTTTTTTTTTTTTTTTTTTAAGAGAAATTTTTTCTTTCTTTTTTTTTTTTTTTTTTTTTGGAGAGGTTTTCACTATAGGGTGCGTGCACTCGCCAGACAGAGAGAGACATAGAGACAGAAAGCGAGAAATCACCCCCCAGGAGGGATGGTCACGCCGCAATCCCTTCTCCTCCATTCTCCTCTCGGGATCTTGGGCACGCACACACACGCGCCTGGCATGAGTTTTAAGCCACCGGGTTCGGGACGCGAACCGCAGTCGACTACATGGGAGTCCAGCGACATAGCCATTACGCTAACTGCTAGTTCCCAAGAGAAATTTTTTCTATAGAGAGCATGTGCTCATGGAGACAGAGACAGGAAGCAAGAAATCACTCCCCGGGGGGATGGCCATGTTGTAATCCCTTCTCCTCCATTCTCCTCTCAGGATTTGTGTGTGCGCATACACACACACGCCCACCATGAGTTTCAAGCCACTGGGTCCGAGATTTGAACTGCACTCCACCATGTGGGAGTCCAATGACATAACCATTATGCCATCTGCTGGCCCCTGGAGTCTTATTTCTCTAACCAGGGGTGCCTCTCTGCCCACTCTCAATGCCATGCCCCAGGCACTACCTGGCCTCTGGCAGCAACCAAATAGTCAAGGCAGGAGGAGGCTTGAGGGGCCCAGCGGCCTACTGGCAGGGGTGCTGGGTGACCTGGAGAGGTGGCCTCAGCATCGCTGGGTTTGGTTCCCAGGTCCTCCTCCCAGTAACCCACCCACTCCCCGCATCCCTGCCTTCTTGTAAAATGGGCAACATTGGAGATAGCCATCTGGACAGGTGCTTTTGGCATCAGAGCAGGACAATCAGGTGTCATTACCTCTTCCTCCTCCCTCCCCTGGGGGCCAGGAGATGGTTCAACCACCCCCTCACCCAAAGCCACCTGTTCCTCCTGCTTCCCCCACCCCTCCAGGCTAAGCCAAGTGTCCCCAGGTCTGGGGCGAGGCAGGGGAGGGCAGGTGTGCAGGAAGTAGTTCCAGTGTTGACTTTGCCACAGGAAGATCCTGGTCTGAGAGCCACTGGGGCCTTCCAAGAAGTGGTAGTGGGGCTACCACTTGTCTGTCCTCCAAGGGCAGTCTCACCTCAGCCCCCCCCCCAGGGTTCTCATTGTCTTCTGGCTGATTCATCATTAAGCAACCTGGAGGCTCCCGCCCCCACCCCGCCCACCTCACCCCAGCTTGCTGACTTCTCTAAAAGCCCAAACTGCCCCTGGATCTCAGCCACCCCAGTCTTGCCCGCCCCTCCCAGGTTCCAGCCCCACCTCTCCAAGTGCCTCCCAACCACCCCCACCTCCCCAGCCCCCCTGCAGTCCTGAGCCCCCGAATGCCAAGGCAACCTCTGAAGTTCACCTCCTCTTCTCACTCCGCGCACCCCTCTTGAGCCTGGAATTGTTTCTAAGTGCGGAGGCCAGGCCGATCCCCAGAATCCTAGCCCTCCTAGTCGCTGTTCTCTCCAGAGCCAGTACCCTCTCAAGCCTGAGTGTGGGTCCCTTTCTCTGTGTCCCTTCCATCTTTCTCGAATTCATTCCCTCCCTTGGTCATCCTCCGCTTGCTCACTGGGTCATGTATGGAGTCGCGTGTTCACGCCCATTCATTCCCGCGTTTGTGCAGTAACACGTTCATTCTCCACTCATTCATGTATGCAGTCCCTTCAGTGGCTCCTCTGCCCCACTGCCTTCCACATGCAGGAGGGTGCACTCTGAGCTGGGCTGCCGATGCTCTCTCTGTTTACAAAAGCATCTTCCCAGCTCCCACAGCTGTTGCTGCCCCCAGTTGCTCCTCTCCCAGGTACCCGGGCTAGGGCTAATGCTCACAGTTGCCCCTGCCTCGGCCGCCCTACTCCCAGGACTCACTGCGTCGCATTCGCACACAGCCAGGAGCGCTGCCATTCCCGATGCCCTCCCCTGTGTAACCCATCTACCCTAATCTGCTTCTGCTTACAGAGCAGGAAGCCAGTGCCTCTCAATTTCTTCCAGACAAGTGAAGTTGGAGGACTTTGGTGTGGACACACACACATACACACACACACACACACACACACACACACACATGTGCATGCATGCACGCAACGATCCCTGGCCACACCAACACTCAGAGAGCTCTTCGCACCCCTTCCCTCACCCCTAGCCTGACTGGGCTGGGCAGGGTAATGCTCCCATGGCGGTGGTTCTGCCAAACAAAGCAGGTCAAGCCGAGACCTGCCTGGGTCCTGAGGTGAAGCTGCCGAAGTCGGAGGTTCAGCCTCTCTCCCTCTCCCGGAAGCTCTCGGATTCCCCCAGGGCCTCACCCAGGTCCCTCCTGAATCCCATGGTCCTTCACAAGGAACAGCTCCCAGAGCACAGTGGGGCTGAGTCTGTTGGGGAGGGGGTCCTTTGAAGTAGATGAGAAACCACCTTAATCCCTGCTTCCTCCTCCCCAGGTTCCCAGCCCCCCTGGGCCCTCCCTGGCTCCTCCTGGACCCCATCGCCTCTCCCTGGACAAAGGCCCAGAGCCCAGTGAGGCCCGTGTCCACGGTCCGGCCGCCCCCTGCCCCAACCAACACACAGTCACCCTTTTCTGTTTGGAGAGGATCGAGCAGCTGTGGCGAGGCTCCGGAAGGCTCTGCCTGGTGGCCCAGCCGCTGGAGAGGAGCCAGGCAGCTGCTGGGCCAGGAGGGGTCTCGCCACCCTGTCCAGTCCTCTGAAGGCTTCACCCAGCCCCCAACTCCACCAGGACTCCCTACTCCTAAACTGGCCTTTGGAGAAAGTTAATGATCAATCTCCCTGGCCTGTCTCTGGCAGGCCCCTCTCCCCAGGCCCCCTTCACCACCCCTTCTCCCAGCCTCCCAGCAGCGGGGCTCCTCCGCAGGTCCACACTTCCCAGGCCAGGGCCGTGGGCACTCACCTGCCTCCTTGGTCCACCTCCTCTCCAGCAGGGCTCTGGGGCCTGGGCTCTGGCACTGCCAAGCAGCTCCCTGCTCAGCCCAGCTGGACTCCTCCCCGCTGCACTCCCAGAATCTGTCCCACTCCCTCCCGGCCCTGCCTGGCTGAGCTGGCTCGGTGGGGAGATAGTGACTGAGCTCCCTCTTGACTTGGCCCTAGGGTTGGGCCCTTGTTAAAGGGATACACACCTTTTTTAACACCCCTCTTCCCCCACCCTGGAGGGAGTGGCGGAAGCTGACTCTCCCCCCCAACCCCACCCCTCCAACCCCACAGGGTCTGTGCTGAAAGACAGGGTGGAGAAAGGAAGGGAGGGACTGTCACCTTGCCCTTCCCACCTGGGTCACTGGGATCCCAGTTTCAGGCCCCCCAAAGGCCAGCCTGACTGGTCACAGAAATATCCTTGCTGCTGGGATTTCAGGAATCACACTCCTGTCAGAAGGTAGCAGGGTCCCTGGTCTGCTATCTCCAGTTCAGCCCATCAAGGGCTCTCCTGCCACCCATCCTTAAGACCCTCATGGGCTGGAGAAGACTTCTCTGGAAATTCCTGGCCTTCCTGAAGATACTCAAGGAAACTGCCCTGCCTGACCTCCTCGTGGGGACAGCAGACCGGGGACCTTTGCTCTCTCTAGTAGCAATGGCTTCCAATCTTTGGCACTCAGCTATGGCTCAGGCTCTCTGATAAGTACTTTACTACGGATGATCCTCCTACCAAGCCTGGACCTGGAACTGAAGCACCATTGCTATTCCCGTTTTACAGATGAGGAAACTGATATTCTAAAAGCACAGCCAGGGGTCCCAAGAAAGTAAGTGGCAGAGCTGGGATTCAAACCCAGGCCACTGAGCCATTGCTCAGCCTCACATCTCCTTGCTATTAGTCAAGCAGGCAGCAGGACACCTGGGTTCATATCTTTTCTCCCAGGTGAATACACATGCCCCATCTCCTGCCAAAGGGCCAGCTCCAAAGAGGAGCTTGTCCTTCTGAGAGGACCAGGTCTCCCACCTCCTGAGCCTGGTGCCACCCTCAACCCAAACCCATGGAGAAAAATGAGTCCCCACCCACTTCCATTGCCAAGCACAGCAGCACGCATGTCCCAGCCCACCAGTAACTGCCATTCACCCAAGCACCCCCAACCTATGGCCCGTGGATGAGGGACTCAACAATCAAGACAATATATTTCACTTTTTCCAATTTTTTATTAATCAAAAGATACAAAACAACCATCATTCTGCATATGCCCAAGCCCCCAGCTGCTCCTCTCACCCTAAAATCCTCTCTCACCCTCCTTGCCCTCTCCCTGACCCTGCCCTCCCACCCTAGCTCAGGGATGGCCCAGGGTTGGAGCCCTGGGAGGAGGCTGGAGCAGGGCTGGAGGCAGGGAGGGCAGCACTGGAGGGACAATGACAATTGGAGGAGAGATTAGGAGGGGTAGGTTCTCAGACACCCTGTTATCCAGCCATGTTTCCAGCCCCATTCTTCAAATCATTCCCCACAGCCCAGCTCCTCCCTGTCCTACCCCCACTGCCAAATTACTGAGCCCTTATACCATCCCGATCCCTCAGTATCCATCCTTGGCCCCAGCCTGTCCCTCCCTCTGTGGGGGACTCCTGGACCCAGGAGCTCCGTGGTATACCCAGCGGAGGGAAGTGCAGAGACCCCTGGGGAAGGGGTTATGAACTGGAACCTTGCAGAGGTGAGAAGAGGTGCGGGCTGAGGAGCAGGGTGGTGGTGGTGGTGGTGGAGAGGAATTGTATTTCCAGGCCCACAGTCTCTCCCGGCCACATCACCCCAAGAATTCCAGGAGGGGGCTCTCAACACCCGGGCACAGGGCTCTCGAGCTTCACACTCTTGGCTGCTTCTCCAATCAGCTCCCAGAAGCTCCCGAACTCCAGTTTGGAGTCATTACAGCTCCCCAGGTTGGCAATCTTCTCCTCCAGCCCACAGTTGCTCTGTGGGGAAGGGAGACACCACAGCTCAGGAGGCCGCGCCTTCAGATCTTCCCACCCCACCCTGCCCCGGGGCAGGCAGCAGGGCCTGGGTCTACCCAGCCCTGGCAAGGGAAGGGCTGGAGTTGCTAGTGCCCGTGTGGGTGGGGTCTTAGAGCACTTGCTCAGGCAGTCAGGGTGCTGGCTGGGGCAGAATCCACTCCCTCAGTACCGGCATGAGGTGCGGCAGCTGCTGGGTGACCAGGTCCCGGAGCTCCGAGGGGGTCAGCGTCTCCTTCCCGCCCTCCACCGAGTACTGGTGGAAGTTTTTGATGAGGGTCTCAATGGCCCTTTCCACATCACTGAATTCCTGGGCATCCTGAGGGCAGGGACGTCACCCATGTCAGGGAGGCTTCACCCGTCCTACGACACCCTGCTCTCCCAGGGTGGCAATGCCAACAGAGCAGAAGACAGCTGGAAGGCACCTGGGTTGCCACCCCTCCAAAGGCCAGCATCCAGGCCTTCTCCCCCGACCCCCACCCCAGTCTCTGGGCCACAGCAGCCTCTGCCCAGAGCCACCGGTTAGACAAGGCTTCCTTCCCACCACCCACCAGCCCCAGGCAGGGCAGGTCCCAGCATGTGCCCAGGCATCCTCTTCCCAGGAAGACTCCATCTGCATCACCCTGTGTGGGCTCCGGGGAGAGGGTCAGCTCTCCCAGGTTGAGTCTGGGGTGCAGGGCAGACATCAGCAGGGGACATAGACCCTCGAAGTGGAGGAGAGGAGCATGGAAACAGAAAGCAGGCCAGGAACGAAGGGGCCCACCTCGGCATTGGCTGACCGACACTGTCCCATGGCGCTGGCGGGCTTCGACCCTCGTCCCTCGCGGAGCTGTGTTCTACAGTCTGCCCCACAGGAGCTGATGGCTCATGATCTGCCTAAGGAGGAGGCCTGGGGTGAGGGGAGTTCAGCAGCTCTCTCTCCACTGCCCCTTTGGGCTCCACCCCCAGGGGGCCAGGCCCAGTTCCAGCCCGGCTCCAGGAGCTAAGGGCATAGTCCCCAGGCCAAGGTATTCAGAGGGAGTCCCTTGGGCCTCCCTTAGTCTCATTCCTCCCACCTCCTCCAACCCCCACCTTTCCAAACACACACACCAACCTCCAGGACCTGGAGCTCCCCCACCTCCAGCCCCTCCCCTGCAGTCTAGGGTCGGAAAGCTTAGTGAGCTGTCAGGACAGGGGGCAGCCCATTTGGGTGAAAAGCCCTGGGTTTCCTTACCTGCTAGCAGCCGCTGAGACTGGGTGGGAGAAGCCAGCTCACCTGAGCTCAGCTCTTATACCTGGGGGAAGGGAGGGGAGGCAGGGGGCTGGGCCTCCTCCCTGAGCCACCTCTGCTATTGCACTGCCTGGGCCATGAGCCAGCCCTGTGAGTCTCACCCTCCACTGGCCAGCACTCCAGAGCCTGCCCCAACCCTGCTGAGGGGGGGCTTCATGGAGGGCCAGGTCTGGGGTGCCTCTGGTCTTTGGCACGCAGAATCTTAGAGAGACAGGGAAAGGGAAGTCAGAGAGCGAGGGAGGGAGGACCTGGAGACACCATGGGGTCCTGCCTCGGAGCAGAAGGGCCTAAGGGACCGTGCGGCAAGGAAGCGGGTGTCTGAGTCAGTAAGCAGGAAAGACGGAGAAGCAGAGGCTGATCAAGGCAGGGCTTGTGGAACAGAAGGGAATGAGGGACATGAGGGGAGTTCGGTGGGGGCCTCTCTGGACTCTCAATCCCAGCCTTCCCCAGTAAAGACAGAGCGGGGGCAGAGGAAAGAGCAGGGCAGCTCAGTAGAGGAGCCGGGTGGGTGCTGACCTGACCTCCCTGCAGCCCCCTCAGCAGCCCAGCCGGCAGGTGTGCAAGGCCCAGGTGGGCTCCCTGGCAGCTGCTCACCTCTTCAGGCAGGTTGGGTTGCCCGCTCCTCCCTCCCGCAGAAGCCCATGCTTCCCTAACTCAGAACAGGAAGCCCCCACCCCTGCAATCCAGTACCCAGGATGGCACCCCAGGGACCCTCCAGGAACTCGGCTCAACCCGGTGGCCCTCCTGGCCTGCTCAGGCCCAGGGGCCTGTAACTGGAGTGACAGGGAGGAGGTAGGAAGAAGGACAGAGGGCTTAGCACGGGACAGGGCAAGGATGGGTAAGGCTCAGAGCTAAAGTCCCAGGCACCTTTCTAAACTCTGAGATCAGATTCTTCCAGTGCCCCTTCCCGAGTCACCTTCCAGGGCTCCCATGTGCTTCTGGTCTAGGGGCCCACCTTAAGGGTCTCTTCCAAAAGTGTCTCCTTCTGAGAGTTCCTCTGAAGAGTTTCAGAAGGGGTCCCTTCAATCTGAGGGCTTCTACGGGGCTTCTCGGAGAGTTCCTCAGCCTGGAGTCCCTCTGAGGAGTCGCAGTCTCCAGAGCCGGTGTCTCACCGTGGGGAGCCCTGGTGCAGGAGAGCCTCTGGATATCTCCACTAAAGTCCCTCTAGAGTCCAAGTCCGAGGGCCCACTGAGAGCTCTGTCTGGAAGGGTCTCAGTCTGCAACCTTTTTGTGGTGCGTCAGCCTAAAGGTTTCTCTGGACTAGTGGCGCCACATGGACACCTGACAGTCTGGCAGTGACAGCTGGGAACCCTGCTGAGCTGCGCTCTCTGAGGCACCCCGCCCCTGCTCCCTCTGGTGGCGAGAAGGCAAACTACACGCTCCTCCAGCCGGCAAGGACAGGAAGGGCGGCGGACCTGTGCCCAGTTAGGCATTGGGGGACTGACCCCAGACCCTCATCCCAATCCTTCAACTGAATTTGATGTCCCTCCTCCCTCTGCTTCACCCCTGCCACGTAGAAGAGACGGCAGGGGTAGCGGGCGGGGGGTGGTTTAGTGTTCCCAAGGGCCTATCCAGAGAGGATCCTTGTTATCAGATACTCTGAAATTCCAATCCAGCTTCACCCACTCTTGTTTTTGTGACTTAACCTCTCTGAAATCTGCTTACTCATCTTGAATACAGAACGTAAAAATAGTACCTACTTCAAAGGGCTGTGAGAATTAACTAAGATAATGTAGGTGAAATGTGTCCCACTGTTCCTGGCACACAGTAAACCCTCCACACATGGTCGCTTTTCATACTCGTTTTCATCCAGGGGGCAAAGCCCAGGAATAAGAAAATGAAGCCAGGACCATGCAACTGAGTGCCAGATTTCTGTCTCTGCCTTTCATATATTCATTCATCAATCTTTTTTTTTTTTTTTTTTTTTTTTTTTTTTTTTTTTTTTTGAGAGATTTTTGCTATCAGGCACATGTGCTTGCTGGAGAGAGAGAGATAGAAAGTGAGAAGTCCCCCCCCCCCCCCCCCCAGGGGATGGCCATGCCGTAACCTCTTCTCCATTCTTCTCGGGATTTTGGGCATGTTCGCATACGCGTCCAGTGTGAGTTTTAAGCTGCCAGGTCCGGGATTTGAACCATGGTAGACTATGTGAGTGTCCAGTGACATAACCATTATACCATCTACTGGTCCCACCCATCAACCACTTCTTTATTGACCATCTGCTCTGTACAAGACTTGGTGCTGGATGCCGTGGAATATTTGAAGATGAATAACATGACCTGTCCTTAAGGAGTTCATAATTTTCAGACCCCCTCAGCTCACAGCAGAGCTTTCCCACTCCCTGGTCTCAAGAGAAGAAATCAGGGCGGGTGTGAGTAAGAAACGCCTGTGTTTCAAGCGGGAAGATTTATTGTGGGGAAAGGAGTTCTGCCTGGCCCTGCCCAGCCCTGCGCTGCCAGCTTTACTTCTTTCGGATCTCCAGGCCCTTCTCCTTCCTGATTTCCTTGGCCAGCTCCCCAATCAGTCTCCAATACTCATTGAACTTGAGCTCTGAGTCCTGATTCACATTCAAGCTCTTCATCTTCTCATCTAAGGAGCCCACATCCTGAGAAGACACCAAAGGGAAGAGAAGGGTTAGAATCTGGGGTTCTTTTTTTTTTTTAAAGAATTATTTTATTTATTTATTTATGTATCTTAAATTGACCAGGAAGGGACAGAGTGAGAGAGAGAGAGAGAGAGGGAAAGTGAAAAAGCAAGCCACCCGGTCTGGTACTCAAACTGTGTTCGGCCATGTGGGAGTCCAGCGCCCTTAACCACCACACCACCTGCTGGCCCCAGAATCTGGGGTTCTTTATTAAGAGAATGAATGGTAAAGGGTGGGTGATAAGAGGGTGGGTGTGAGGCACAAAAAGAAGAAACATTTAACAGGCAAAACATGTAAAGTTCTCTGTTGGAATATATATATTTACATATATATGCATATATAAAATATTACATACACCCTGATGGGGACTTTATGTAAAATTAATCTGAAAAATTTCAAAAGAATTTAGGGTTCTTGAGACAGCCTCATAACCTAGTGGTTAAGAGAGCCAGATCTATGATGGCTGACCACAGGTTGAATCCCAGTCCCAGAAGCTTGAAAAACACACTGGACACATGTGGTACGCATGCCCAGAATCCTGACAGCGGAAGTGAGAGGGAATAGAGGCGTGGTCCTACTGGGGGGCACTTTCTACCTCTCGCTCTCTCTGGCTAGTGCACGTGCCCTCTGGCAAATTGAAAAGAAAAAAGAAGGAAGGAAGAAAAACACACAGGGCAGGCATGTACGGGTGTGTCCAGGATCTTGATGGGATGGAGAAAGGAAGAGAAAAGGATTGCAGAAAGACTATGCCCTGTGGGGAGGTTCGCTCTCTCTCTCTCTCCCTCTCTCTCTCTGCTCTTTAACATGTGTGCACCCTCTGGCATAAATTAATAATAATAATAATAATAATAATAGTGTCTGGTTACAATATTAATACATAAAAATAATAGCTTTTAGGCATAAGAATATTTTAAAAGAATTATTTACTATTATTATTATTATTAATATTATTGTTATTATTAAATTTGCTATAGGGCATGCACACTCACCAGAGAGACAGAGAGAGAGAGAGAAAGAGAGAGAGAGAGCAAGTCAGAAAGCAAGTCACCAGTTCCGAGATTCAAACTACAGTCAACCATGTGGGAGTCCAACACTTTAACCACCATGCCACCTACTGGCCCCAGCCATAGGAATATTAATCCATTAGAAAATGTAATGTGAGGGGCCAGCAGGTGGTGTGGTAGTTAAGGGTGATGGACTCCCACATTGTCAATCATGGTTCAAGTCCCGGACAGCAAGTAGAATGGTGGTTAAGGACACTGGACTCCCACGTGGCCGACCATGGTTTGAATCCCAGACCTGGTGGTTGGCTTTCTCACTCTTCCTCCGCCTCCTCTCTCTCTTTCCATTTCTCACTCTTACTCTCTTTTGACCAGAGAGGAACAGAGTGAGAGAGAGAGAGGGAAAGTGAAAAAGCAAGTTGCCAGATCTGGGACTCAAACCATAGTTGGCCATCAGTAGAAAATTAAAATTTTTCTACTGATGTTAAAGTCTACCGTTATTATTTATTCAATTTCCATGTGTATTTTGGGTATCTTTATTTTGTTTCATTCATCTATTATTTTATAACAAACTGGTTTAGTTACTCTTCTTTTTTAAATTTATTTTTAGGGACCAGCAGTTAGTGTAATGGCTATGTCGCTGGACTCCCACGTAGTCGACCGCGGTTCGAGTCCCGGACCCGGCGGCTTGAACTCACGCCGGGCGCGTGTGCGTGCGTGCCCAAGATCCCGAGAGGAGAATGGAGGAGAAGGGATTGCGGCGTGGCCATCCTCCCTGGGGGGTGATTTCCTGCTTTCTATCTCTCTGTCTCTCTCTGTCTGTCTGGCGAGCGCACGCGCCCTATAGCAAAAAAAAAAAAAAAAAAAAAATTATTTTTAAAGAATTATTTTATTTAGGGGCCAGCAGGTGATGTGGTGGGTAGGGGCACTGAACTCCCACATGGCCAACTGCAGTTCAAGTCCCCAACCTGGTGGCTTCTTTTCTCACTTTCTCTCTCTCCATCTCTAATCATTTATAAATAAATAAAGTTAAATAAAATAATTCTTTAAAAAATTTATTAAAAAAATAATGATACAATGATACAAAGACTAGGTTTTTCTTTCTTTTTTTTTTTTTTTGAGAGTTTTTTTTTGTTTTGTTTTATTTTGTTTTTGCTATCAGGCACGTGCATTCGCCAGAAAGACAGAGAGACAGAAAGCGAGAAATCACCTCCCTGGGGGGATAGTTATGCCATAATCCCTTCTCCTCCATTCTCCTCTCAAGATCTTGGGCACACACACACACGTGCCCGGCGTCATTTAAACCACCAGGTCTGGGACTTGAACTGTGGTCAACTACATGGGAGTCCAGCAACATAGCCATTACGCCAACTGCTGGCCCCTGGAGAGTTTTTTTGCTATAGAGTCTATGCATTCACTGAAGAGACAGAGACAGAAAACAAGAAATCACTCCCCAGAGGGGATGGCCATGCCACAATTCATTCTCCTCCATTCCCCTCTTGGGTTTTGAGTTATGCACACACGCGCACTCGGCATGAGTTTCAAGCTGCCAGATTTGGGACTCAAACTGCGGTCAGCCATGTGGGAGTCCAACAACATAACCATTAGACCATCTACTGGTCCCAAGTTTGGGTTCTTAAAAATATGTTAAAGTGGGCCAGCCCCAAGGGCTTGTGTTTAGGGAGATGGATCTCATGTGACTGATTGTGCTGTTCAAATTTCAGCCTCAGTAGCTTGAAACACACACTGGGGGGCCAGCAGGTGGCATGGTGGTTAAGGGTGCTGGACTCCCTCATGGCTAACCATGGTTCTAGTCCTAGACCTGGGGGCTTGCTTTCTCATTCCCCGCCCCCTCTGCCCCTCTCTGATCAAATTTAAATAAATAAATAAATAAATAAATAAATAAATAAATAAAGTTAAATAAAATAATTCTTAAAAAAAAAGAAAGAAAGAAAGAAAGAAACACACACTGGGTTGGGAACAGCAGATGGCGTGATGGTTATGTCGCTGGACTCCTTTCTCCTGCCTCTTCCGCAGTTCATTGTCTCTCTTCTCTTGCATCTCTGTTAGCTTTGTCACTATGAATATTATAAATTCTTTGTCTGACATTTCCACAAGTTCCCTTGTATTGTCTGTGGAGGATGAGGAGTTATTATTTTCCCTTAGGGGAGAGATATTTTCTTTATTTCTCATATTTCTTGTGCCTCTGTAGTGGTTCCTGGTCAGATATGATGTATTATACTTTTTTCCTTAGTTTTTGGAGTTAAATCTGAGCATTTAGTGGGATGCCGGAGGAAGTGACCTGCAATCTCTAAACAGCACTGTGTTTCTCCCTTTGTGCAGCAGATTCAGTGGAAATTGAGGATTAATCTGATTCTAAAAGTATTCAGATATTTGGCTACTGAGCACCTAGACCTGTCTAGAATATCAGTGTGTGAAGGCTGAGCAGAAAAGTGAGAAAGGTTAAAAGAAAAGAAAGAAAAAGAGAAAAAACAAGACAAACACTTTAAAAAGAGAAAAAAAATTTTAAACAAAAATGAAAATCATGTGGTGCACAAAACACCACATGAATGTGGCTGCTCAGAACTCAGATACAGAAGGCTGGTGATTGACTTGTCCTGGCTCCTGGCTAGACCTGGAGGACACGAGGGTGAAGTCTGGGCAGAAGGTCTTCAGTGGTCCTAGTCCCTAAATGGGGCCACTCAGAATTTTGCAATTTTTTAAAAGATGATAATAATAATAATAATAATAAACAAATTAAATAAATAATTTTTTAAAATAAACTTGTACTTTTAATTCCATTTTTGTAAACTTTATGAAGTCTCCTTGTATAATAAAAAAGGTTAATTTCTGGACTAACAGGGCTCATGCTTATCTGTGCATGGAGGTTAAAGCACTAGATCCCACATGGTTGACAGTACGACTCGAATCCCAGACCTGGCAGCTTGAAAATCACACTGAGCACGTGTACATGTATGCCCAAAATCACTAAAGGAGACTAGAGGAGAAGGCATTGTGATATGACCATCCTCCCTGGGGGGGCAGGGGGGGCAGGGTGATTTCTCACTTCTCTTTCTGTCTATCTCTCTCTGGCACATGCACACACCCTATGGGAAAAAAAAAAAATGGGACCAGCAGTTAGTATAATGGCTATGTCTCTGGACTCCCACGTAGTCGACCGCGGTTCACATCCCGGACCCGGTGGCTTTAAACTCACACCGGGCGCGTGTGCGTGCGTGCCCAAGATCCCAAGAGGAGAATGGAGGAGAAAGGATTGCGGCGTGGCCATCCCCCCTGGGGGATGATTTCTCGCTTTCTGTCTCTCTGTCTCTCTCTGTCTGGAGAGTGTACGCGCCCTATAGCTAAAAACCTCTAAAATAAATAAATAAATAAAATAAAGATTAAAAAAATTTTTTAAACCAATTTTTTAAATATGCATAATAAGACAATATGAAAAGAAAAATTCCTGGAACCAGCAGATGGCATAATGGTTACATCACTGGACTCCCATATATTCAACTGCAGTTTGAGTCCCAGACCCTGCAGCTTAAAGTTCATGCTGGGCACATGTGTACGTGTGCCCGAAATCCTGAGAAGAAAATGGAGAAGAGATTGTGGTGGCGCCATCCCCCGAGGGGTGATTTCTTGCTTTCTGTCTCTCCTACTAATTCACAGGCCGTATAGCCAAAATCTCTCTAAAAGAAAAACAAAAACAAGAGCAAAGAAAAAAACAAAAGAAAGAAAAACTCCTTTTCTTTCTTTCTTTTTTTTTTTTTTTTTTTTGCCAGACAGCAAATACAAAAGAGAAAGAAAGAGGGAGACAGAAAAAGCACCCTCCAAAGGGAAAAGGTCGCGTTGCAATCTCTTTTCCTTCATTTCTCCTTCCTTTTGAGACTTTGGGCATCCAAGCACATGTGTGCCCAGTGTTGTTTTGTTTTTTTTTTGTTTTGTTTTTTTTTTTCAAGTCGCCGAGGCTGGGACACTAAAACATGGTTAGTCATGTGGCAGCTGGCTCCTTTAACCATCAGACTATAGGGCTGGCCCAAAAAGAAAAACTCCTTGATCAAAGAAATAGAAAAAAAAAAACAGCCAAAGTAGTATAGATGTCTACCAAAAAATAAATTTTTTTGTAAAGGTTTTTACCATAGTGCGTGAGCACTTGCCAGAGAGGAGAGAGACAGAGAGAGGAAAAGTGAGAAATCACACCACCACCACCCCACCACCCCGGGGATGGCCATGCCACAATCCCTTCTCCTCCATTCTCCTCTCAGGATTTTGGGCACACACATGCATGTGCCCAGAGTGAGTTTTAAGCCGCTGAGTCCAGGACTCAAACCGCAGTCAACTACGTGGGAATCCAGCAATGTAACCATTACGCCATCCACTGGTCCCAATATAATGGTTTTTTAAAACTTGCACCCAGGGACCAGTGGATGGCATAATGGTTACATGGCTAGAATCCCACATAATCGACGGCTGGAGTCCTGGACGCAGCAGCTTAAACTCACACTGGGTGCATGGACGTGTGTGCCCAAAACCCCAAGAGGAAAAGAGAGAAGGGACTGCAGAATGGCCATGCCCCCAGGGGGTGATTTCTCGTTTTCTGTCTCTCTGTCCCTCTGTCTCTCCAGTGAGCACACCCACCCTATAGCAAAAATCTCTCTAATAAATAAATAAATACTAACATATTGGAAAAAATTTCCTTTTTTTCTTCTTAACTTTTTTTACAGTTTCACTCATTGTTGTGGACTAAATATTTTTGTCCCCACTCCCCAAATTCACATTAAAATGTTAACTCCCAGTGTAATAGTATTAAAAGGACATAAGCTTGGGACAGCCAATGATGTAATGCTTACATTGCTGAATTCCCACCTAGTCAACCATGGTTCAAGTCCTGGACCCGGTGGCTTAAAATTCATGCCAGGGGGACCAGCAGTTAGCATAATGGCTATGTTGCTGGACTACCATGTAGTTGACCGCGGTTCGAGTATTGGACCCGGTGGCTTAAACTCACGCTGGGTGCATGTGCATGTGTGCCCAAGATCCCGAGAGGAGGGGCCAGAAGTTAGCATAATGGCTATGTTGCTGGACTCCCACATAGTTGACCGCGGTTCACGTCCTGGACCTGGTGGCTTAAAACTCACGCTGGGCACGTGTGTGTGCGTGCCCCAGATCCCGAGAGGAGAATGGAGGAGAAGGGATTGGGGCGTGGCCATCCCCCCTGGGGGTGATTTCTCGCTTTCTGTCTCTCTGTCTCTCTCTGTCTGTCTGTCTGGCAAGCACACGCGCCCTATAGCGAAAACCTCTCCAAAAAAAAAAAGATCCCAAGAGGAGAATGGAGGAGAAGGGATTGCAACGTGGCCATCCTCCCTGGGGGATGATTTCTCGCTTTCTGTCTCTCTGTCTCTCTGTGTCTTTCTGGTGAGTACACACGCCCAATAGCAAAAACCTCTCCCCAAAAAAAAGAAAAAAAAAATTCATGCCAGGCGTGTGTGTGTGTGTGTGTGTGTGTGTGTGTAAGTACACACCCACAATCCGGAGAGAAGAATGGAGAAGGGTTTTGGAGTGACCATCCCCTCTGTGGGGGTGATTTCTCGCTTTCTGTCTGTCTGTCTCTCTCTCTCTAGCAAATGCACATGCCCAATAGCAAAAATCTCTCTAAAAACCTTTTTTAGAGAGACAATTTAGGGAGGCAATTTAGGTCATGAGGGGGAAACGCTCAAGAATGAGATTAGTACACTTATAAAAGAGAGCCCAGAGAGCTCTCAACTACAATAAGAAGACAGACAGTGTCCACAACACCTGAGGGGCCCCCACCAGAACCCAGCCATGCTGGCATCCAGATCTCAGACTTCCAGCTTCCAGAAATGTGAGAAATAACTGTCTTTGTTTACACGCTTCCTAGTCTGTGGTACTTTGTTACAACAGCCTGAACAAGACACTCAGTTAAGATTTTACTTGGCACCTACTAGGAGTCAGGTAAGTGCTGGAGATACGTGTTCTAAGTGCTGGAGATAAAACCGAACAAACCCCTTTCCTTCACGGGGCTTACATTCTTGGTAACTGCTAAGTACATACTGGAGGCCAAGTTGTGATTGAGGTGTTCTAAAAATAATAATAAAGCAAGGGGGGGCCAGGCAGTGGTGTGGTGGTTAAGGTAGCAAGATTCCACATGGCCAACTGCATGGTTCAAGTCCCAGACCAGTGGCTTGAAAAATGTATGTGGGCATGAGTACCCAACATCCCAAGAGGAGAATGAAGGAGAAAGGATGATGGTGTGATCTCTCCCTCTCTCTCCCTCTTTTTCTCTTTCTCCTCGTCTGTCTCTAGTGAGAGCGTACATTCTATAGCAGAAACTAAAAAAAAATAAATAAATAAGAATAAAAAAATCAGGCAGGATAAAGGAGTAGAGCATAATGGAGGTGATCTTTGTTTTCACTGGTGCAGGAAGACCGTCCGAAGAGAAATCTGAATTAAATGAGGAATAAGCCTAGAAAATACCTGGGGATAGCATTCTGGGCCAGAAGAGAAAAGGTGAAGACAAGTATAAATTATCCTCACTGCTTCTGAGGAGTTTTGCTTATAAAAAAGAGCAAAACTTTTTTTTTTTTTTTTTGCTCTTTTTTTATAAGCAGTGGGGCCAGCAGATGGCATAGTGGTTAAGGTGCTCCCTTAAACTACCGCATGGTTGATCATGGTTTGTGTCCCCTGGTGGAGGAGTCCAACCCAGTGGGGCTCCAGGACCCGTCTGAGCCCTTTGATCTTTGAGCATCGCTTCCGGTTGGTTCAGTATGCTGGCAAGGCCACTACTGTATGCCCCCCCCCCCCCCACCCTGGAACAAGCTTGGATCAATTAGCATATTGGCAAGGCCGTTTGCTATCCGCTCCGGGACTGTAGTAGCCTTGCTGGGAAGTGACCCCCCTCTGACTCCCCGATATATTACTATAAAAGAATTAATATAGTTTCCTCATACATCTTTGTAGTAAGATTTCCCCAAAATCCCCCGACCGCTCCCTTTACTCTAATCACTTACTATTATTACAGCGTTTTATTGGACACAATAAAGGGTGTGCTAAAGTTCTTCTCGATCTTTGAAAGGCCTTCCTTTCAAAACACATTTAAACTTAAGAATCACCTCTTACGCAGAAACTGACCCAGGACACTCCCGTCTCACTGTAGCTAATGTTCTGACAAGGTACATGACGGTGGCACCACAAGCACAATGCAATGCCTGGGTGTGCCGCAAAGTTTTTCGTTAACTCATTAGTCACTTCACCACCAGTTGAAAAGGCTGTGTCCCCGCCCTCATCAAGTGAACACTAACTTCACCCTTTCAGGATAGGTAAATATAGTAGGATTCCTTTAAATAAACTTTAGATCTCTATAAAATTATATAAATATCATTCTTTATTGAGATTTATAAGAACTAATATCTGTACTTGAGATTTTCTTTTCTAGAATCACAACCAGTAACTGCAAGATTGCTGCCGCCAAGTACTGGCTGATAATTAACTCTGCCTGCTGGAGCTGTTCTCCAAAACTACACTCCCAGAACAGAAGTTCCCAAAAGCTTGCTTACATCAATCAAATAATTGTTGAATTGTATCGATGATTAATAGTCCTGCCCTTTATCAAACCCTGAATAGAACCTTTGATCTCTATTGTTAAAACTTTATGAATTGATAATTAGAACACGTAGCCCCTCTCTCGTTCACTTGCATGTATCACATTTTCAATAAAAAGGCACGATGATTCCTAGCAGTTGTCACTCCTCAGAGAGCGATCTCTGGGAAGTGTCCGACTGAGGACGTGCATGAAAAGGCACCGAGACCTCAGTCTTCCTTTCCTTCGCCGCCTCCGTCGAGTCAACCCACCCCCCGCCGAGGCTGGTCCCCGGCACCCTGGCAGCTTCCTTTCTCACTTCCCTTTCTCTCTCTCTCTCTCTCTCTCTCTCTCTCTCTCTCTCTCTCTCTGGTGAACACATGTGCCCTATAGCAAATCTTAAATTTATAATTAATTTAATTTAATTTAATTTTAAAAAGAGAGAGAGCAGAGATATATGGTATTACTAGAGAGAGTTACAAGGTCCAGGAAAGTTTTCTTCTTTTTTTTTTTTCTCATTTCTTTCTTCCTTAAATTTTTGCCATGGGGCACATGTGCTTACCAAATAGAGACAGAGAGAGAGGGAAAGTGAAAAATCACCCCCCAAGGAGGATGACCACACTGCAATCTCTTCTCCTCTATTCTTCTCTTGAGATTTTGGGCACACATGCATAATACACCCGACATATTTTTCAAGCCACCAAGTCCAGGATTAGAACCGCACAGTCGGCCATGTGAGATCCAACGCCTTAACTATCAAGCCACCAGCTGTCCAACACCTCCTTTTTTTAAAGATAAGCGATACCGCAACACATTTGGAAACTGGTAATAACAATTCAGTAAAAGGGGGGAAACTGGTGATGCAAGAGAGAGAAGAAATAATTGCAAGAAGAAAGTCTTTTAGGACGTGCAAGGCAGGGAGCCAGGGCACATTGGGCTTGGCCTCAGGAGCAGAGACAGATCATTTGCGGTAACAGAAAGGAAGGCAAGGAATGAGCTGACTGGTTTGTAGATTCCAGGGAGGGAGCATCTTCCTGACTGCACTTATTTTCTTTTCCTTCTTTTTTTAGCTTTTGCTATAGGGCAACTGCGCTCACCAGAGAGAGAGAAGGAAAGTGAGAAAGCACCCCCAGGAAGGATACCAGGCTGCAATCCCTCCTCTTTCAGTCTCCTCTAGGGATTTCGGACACACAGACTCCTATTTCCTCAGTAGGAACATTTCTCAGTGAGAGGAAGAACATGGAAAGAGAAATGGAGTTTGAGGAGACAGGAAACATTGTGAAATAATCAGCTGGGAGAGCTGGTAAATGAATCAACCAGGGAAATGTAACAGAATTGCCTAGGGTTCCCTTGGGGTTTGTGGTTATAGATTTAATCTGAGACAAACATGGCTGCACGTTTTTCACCAGCCAAAATCGGTGGAGTGCAAGTGCAGAATGGTAGATTTAACCAGGGTTGCAATTCTGCAAGACGCCTAGGACAAAGAGAGACAGAATGAAGGAGTTGCAGACGCGATTATAACCATAAGCCTTATAACTCCACAGCAGAAGGGAAATGAGCGTTTGTGGGGTAATGATGGAAGATGAAAAAGTGATAAGGTCAGAGCCAGCAGGTGGCATAGTGGTTACGACTCTGGACTCCCACATGACCGACTGTGGTTTAAGTCCCAGACTTGGTGGCTTGAAAATGACACTGGGCATGTGTGCATGTGTACCCAAAATCCCACGAGGAGAATGGAGGAAAAGAGATAGCAGCGTGGCCATCCTCCCAGGGGATGATTTCTTACTTTCCCTCCCTCTCTCTCCAGCAAGCATAAGTGCTCTATGGCAAAAACCTTTGGGAAAAAAAAAAAAAGAGTGGTAAGGTCAAGGGATAGAAGGTACCAGTAGAGTTAAGAAAATGCTGGAGTGGGGGACCAGTAAATGGCATAGCAGTTACACTGCTGGACTCCCACGTGGCCAACCTCAGTTCAAGTCCCAGACCCAGTGGCTTCAAATTTACACTAAGCGTGTGTGTGTGCATGCATGCCCAAAATCCCGGGAGGAGAACACAGAAGGGATTGCAGCATGGCCATCACCCCTGGAGGGGTGATTTTTTGCTTTTTGTCTCTCTGGCAAGTGCAAGCACCCTATAGCAAAAATCTCTCCCACCCCCCCCCCAAAAAAAAAGGAGGGGAAAAAAAAAGAAATGCTGGAGTGAAGAAACTAAATAGAGGAATAGAAATAGAATAACAGGAGAGGGGAATCACAGACAGGGAGGCTTGGGACCAGCAGTTAGCGTAATGGCTATGTCGCTGAACTCCCATGTGGTCGACCACGGTTCAAGTCCCGGATCCGGTGTCTTAAACTCATACCGGGTGTGTGTGCGTGCGTGCCCAGGATCCCGAGAAGAGAATGGAGGAGAAAGGATTGCAGCGTGGCCATCCCCCCCCACCCCCGGGGGTGATTTCTCACTTTCTGTCTCTCTGTCTCTCTCAGTCTCTCTGGTGAGCACACGCGCCCTATAGCAAAAACCTCTCCAAAAAATAATAAATAAATAAATAAAAATAAATTATTTAAAAAAATAAAAAGACAGGGAGGCTTGAGATTGAGAATTTAGGGGCCCAGCAGCTGGCGTGGTGGTTAAGGGCGCTAGATTCCCACATGGCCAACCACTGTTCAAGTCCCAGGTCTGGAGATTGCTTTCTCACTTTCTCTCTCTCTCACTCTGTCACTCTCTGGTCAAATTTTTAAACATAAAGTTAAAATAAAAATAATTCTTTTAAAAAAGAAATTGAGAATTTGGAAGTGATGCGTTCTTTTGGTAATGACAAGGTCTAAAGTGTGAACAGAGGAGTGGGATGCTGAGATGGAGGAGGACTTTTTTTTTTTTTTTTGGTAGATTTTTTTGCTATAGGGTACGTGCACTCTCCAAAGAAGCAAAGAGAGAAGGGATGTGAGAAATCACCCCCCGGGGGGGATGATCACACCACACTCCCTTCTCCTCCATTCTCCTCTCAAGATTTGGGGCATACACCCACACGCACCCAGTATGTTCTCAGGCCAACGAGTCTAGGACTCAAATCACAAAATCGGCCATGTGGGATCCAGCCCCTTACACACCATGCTATCTGCTAACCCCAAGGACAGATCTTTTGAAATGAAGAGCCCAAGAAATTGAAGGGCCCAGGTGTTGGATGAGTTGTCCGTGTGGGCACCGAGGCCACCAAGAATCACAAAAGAAGAAGTGACGAGAACAGTGAGCCAGGAGCTGAAGAATGGCAGGTGGCAGATGAGCTTCCAAGGAGCTGGTGGTGGGGGTGACTTAGAAGCAGCAGCTAAGATCTAGAAGAAGCAACGAAAAGCAGAAAGGTCATTTCCTGCCTTTCCAGGTCTAACGGAGTTAGATTTGGAAGAAAAAACAGTCACTGTTCAATAAGGTTAGGGAGTCAGAGAAGTCAGAAGATGCAGAGGATTTTGCAGATAAGAGACTATGAGGTTCGAAGATTCATCTGTGTTTTTTTGTTTTGGTTTGGTTTGTTTTTTTGAGAGGTTTTTGCTGTAGGGCACATATATTTGCCAGAAAGACAGAGAGACAGAAAGCAAGAAATCACTCCCCCCTCCCAGGGGGGATGGCCACGCTGCAATCCCTTCTCCTCCATTCTCCTCTCAGGATCTTGGGCACTCATGCACACGTGCCTGGCATGAGTTTAAGCCACCGGGTCCGGGACTCGAACCATAGTCAAATACATGGGAGTCCAGCGACATAGCCATTACACTAGCTGCTGGGCCCTCATCTGTGTTTTTAAACAATCCATACTCACACAATTTTAGGTACATGAGAACGTTCAGAAAGGGTACAAAAGAAACAGTTAACTGCCTGGAATGACACGCCAATGCAGAGTCCATGAAATTTCATTCTGGACTCCCTCCTGTGAGTAGAAAGGACGGAATGATTCTGTCAGGCTCCCCTCTGAGAGGATTTCCACAGGAGGAGGGAAGCAATTGCAGATGCTCTTTACAGGCCCTTCTACCCTAAGTCTATGACTCCATGAGTTTGACTATATTCATTTTTTTTAAGGATTATTTATTCAGGGGCCAGCAGGTGGCATGGTGGTTAAGGCGCTGGACTCCCACATGGTTGACTGGAGTTCAAGTCCTGGACCTGGCAGCTTGCTTTCTCACTCTTTTTTCTCTCTGTCTCTCTCGTGCCAAATTGAATAATAATAATAAATAAATAAAATTAATTAATTCTAAAAATAATATTAAATAATTATTTATTCAACTTTATTTACTTATTATTTCTTTAATTTGACTAGAGAGAGACAAGAGAAAGAGAGAAAGGGAAAGTGAGAAAGCAAGCCACCAGGTCCAGGACTCAAACCACAGTCGGCCATATGGGAGTCCAGCACCTTAACTACCATGCCACCTGCTGGCCCTTTATATTTTTTTTAATTTAACTTTATTTATTTTATTTAATTATGTTAATTTGACCAGAGAAGGACAGAGTGAAAGAGAGAGAGAGAGAAAGCAAGCCACTAGGTCCAGGACTCGAACCATGGTCGCCAGGACCAGGACTCAAACCACAGTTGGCCATGTGGGAATCCAGCGCCTTTAACCACCATGCCACCTGACGGCCCCCCACATATTTTTTTGAAGAATTATTTTATTTAACTTTATTTTATTTATTCATTTATTTATTTATTTTAATTTGACTAGAGAAAGACAGAGTAAGAACGAGAGTGCGCAGGAAAGCGAGAAAGGAAGCTACCAGCTCTGGGACTCGAACTGCAGCTGGGCATGTGGGAGTCCAGCGCCCTTAACCGCCACACCACCTGCCGGTCCTGACTGTGTTTATTTTTGACACAGCTCTTCTTATTTTTATTTATTTATTTTTTTTTTGGAGAGGTTTTTGGTATAGGGCGCGTGCGCTCGCCAGAAAGACAGAGAGAGACAGAGAGACAGAGAGACAGAAAGCAAGAAATCACAGCCCCAGGGGGGATGGCCACGCTGCAATCCCTTCTCCTCCATTCTCCTCTCGGGATCTTGGGCACGCATGCACACGTGCCCGGCATTAGTTTTAGTCACTGGGTCTAGGACTCCAACAGTGGTCGACTACATGGGAGTCCAGCGACATAGCCATTACGCCATCTGCTGGTCCCTTCTGATCGCTGGGTCTGTTTCCATATGTGTGAAGTAAGGAGTTCAGGCTGTGTTTCTCTTGGCCTCCTTTTAGCTATTATGGCCTGGGACTCTCCTGGGAGCCAGGTCTGGGTGCAGTCCTGTGTTGGGGAAATGAGACCAGGGAGGCACAGAGTAGACATGGGTATGTCATGACACTAATGTGGGCACACAGCCCAATAACACTCCCACTCGCACACACTATCTTTGCTTACCTAGTTACACACACCGGGCAAGAAAACCCAGAAGCATTTACACATGCAGTCACCGACACTCTTTCTTGTAGTCACGTTATCATATTCGGCAATATCACCTCATACATGGTGTCCCACAGTCTGTCTCACAAAATCTCAGTTCCTTGGGGCCAGCAGATGGCATAGCAGTGATGTCACTGGACTCCCACATGGTCAACTGCAGTTCGAGTCCTAGACTCAGTGGTTTGAAATCACGCCAGGCACATGTGTGTGCAACCCCCAAGAACCCGGGAAGAGAATGGAGGAGGAAAAGGGATTGCCTCGTGGCCACCCTGGGGGGTGTGGGGGGGGTGATTATTCTGTCTCTCCCTCTGGTGAGCGCACGTGCCCTAAGACACAAACCTTTAAAATTTTTTCTTTTCAATATCTCAGTCCCAGAGAACTCTACCTACCTTGAGCAGATGAGGCAATTGCTGAGCGACCAGTTCCTTAAACTCATTGATATTGAGGCTGCCTTGCCGGCCCTCCTGCCCTGCGAAAGCAAAGAAAGTGTGGACCACTGTCTCGATGGCCGCCTCCAGCTCAGTCAGTGGCTCAGCTGCCATCAGGATCCGGGGCTGGAGCTGAGGTCCTCACGAACTGACCTGCAGGACAGAGGACAGAGGGTGTCAGGGAGCCCAGTGCCTGCTATCTGGAGCCTCTGCCTGGAGGGGCCATTATGGGAAAAAAGAGAGGGGCAGACATTGAGTTTAGGGGAGACCAGGCAAGGATTTCCATGTAGGTGGAGGCAAGGGGTTCAATGCCAGAAGCCCCTTCCGTAGTCTCACAGTCTGGGAGTCCTCTTTAAGCATCTGTGTGAGATTCCGCTGTGGTGAACCCTCAGTCTGAACGCCACCCTATCCGGGAGGATGTTTTGATCTGGAAGGTCCTCCTTTGGAGTTCTCTGAGTCTGGTAGCCTCTCTGCAGGGTTTCTGTCCCCAGGGCCCCTTTCTGTGGTAGAGCCCAGCCTCAAAGGGTCATGAGGTTGTTTGTCTCCAAAGCTTGTTTTTGTTAGGACCTGGGTCTCTGCCCATCCACACGCACTCTGGCCACTCTTCCGAGCAGAAAAGCCCAGGGTCTGGCCAGCGCCCAGGTGTGGTCAGGGCGGCCAGTCTTCTATGCCCCCACCCCTGCCTCTCTTTGGGGGCGGCTGGGCAGAGAGCAGAGCTGCGGACCTCACACCCTCCCTGCTCCCAGATCCCGGTGAAAGGGGTCCTGGACCGGGACTCCTCGGACTTCCCAAGCCCAGGAAGGGCTTGGTACAAGTACTCGCAGCTCCCTGGGGCAGGGAGTGCTAGAGGAAGGGGACGTCCACTCAGCCCTCCCTGTCCTATCCACACCCCGTCCCCACTCCTGCAGGAACTGATGTCCCCAAACCACTTCCTGAATCCTTGTCTGAGCTGGCTCTGCGGGAGGGGCCTGGGAGACCAGGTATAGAAAAGGATCCCCGGGTTCCCTCCAGAATTAGGGGGCTTCGACTCACCAGGGTAGAGAGGGGGTGCATCGAGCTGGAGCCGCGGGGCTGAGGTTTATAGGCGCAGAGACCGAGGGCGCAGAGAGTCACGCCCAGCCCCGGAAGTATCAAGTTTCCACCCTTGAGGCCAGAGAGTGACCGCCCACTCACGCCTCGCCCTAAGCAATTAGACCTAGAACCCCGGCCCCGCCACTCGGCCCCTGGGTGCCCTCACTCTGGGGGAGGAGCTGTCTGGTCAGTTCGCGTTCTGTGGGGGTCATATGGTCCTATCCTTCCCAGTACTGGAGGCTGCTGCCCCATCACACCCCACACCGCGTCAGGAAAGGGAGCTCAGCGTTGAGAATCCCCTCAGGAGACCCCATAACGACCCTGAAGACCGAGGCCGCCACTGAGGACCCAGACTGAAACCCCACAAACAGCAGGGCATCCTGGCTGAGACTCCCACAGATGAGTCCCCAGATTAAAACCCTTCAGTGGAATCTCAGTCTGAAACCCTGCTGAGGAGCCCCAGGCTATCCGATCCCCTCAGGGCAATCTCCCCTTCCCTGTCCATTCAGCACTGCCCCCCCCCCCCCCCCCCCGCAGGGGTGCACAGCTGAGCTGGGTCAGAAATGGCCGCCTCCGTACCTCTGCGGGCCCCCCTTTCCCACTCCTCCCTCCTGTGCCCGCCTGCTGGTGCCCAGCAAGGGAAAAGGAGGGGCGTCAGCCAAGGCTGGGGAAGACACAGGGCAGCCTGTTCCAGTCCAGGAGACAGAGGGCGCCTCTGTCCGCTCCTGGCCCATTGCCCCACTGGGTGTCTGCTGTGAAGGGGTGGAGCCGATGGGGAGGGGGGTGTGCAGGGGAGGGACCGCTCAAGTCAGGTCTCCCCACACAGCTCCAGGAGCCACATCTGCAGCCCATCCTTCTGTCTGTCCAGAACCTGCTCCCACCTTGGGCCCAGGCCAACCGTGAGTAGCCAGCCTGTCCCACCTGAGCTAGGTCCCTGGCCTGGCCAGCTTAGGGGAAAGGGGCCTCAGAGGGGACCCAAGAGTCCGGCCACCATGGCGTTGTGGTGTACTGAGGGCCTGAGAGGAATTAGTGGGGGCAGCTGGGATTTGGAGCAGACAGGGTCTGGAAGGTGGTGACGGGGGGCAGGTGAAGGTCAGAGAGGAGCTGGAGACTTAGTAAATGAGGAAGCTGGTGGCTGCTGAGCTTCCAGGCCACCTAGCCCTCCCGCACGGAGCCTCGAGTCCCCTGCCAAGGCCCCCGCCATCTCTAGGTGTGGGCGAGGGGACCTAGCCCCCGCCTGCTTCCCATGGGGTAAGAAGGTTGAGCAGATACAACAGCTGTTTCTGCCACCCCTACCCAGGCTTGCCAAGAGCTCAGGTCAAGCGAAGTCTGGGGGCGGCAGAGCATGGATCCGGTGATGGCAGGAAGTGGGGGCCCCGGTGCTGTGCCCACGCCCAGTTCAACCTTCACAAGACCTCCCCTTTGCCCACCTCTCCTTTCTTGGCCCAGACCCCCAGACTACTCTTTCTCCGATTCTATTCACCTTGTCTTCCCATCTGCCCCACCCCCAGGCCCTCTAAGTATGGCCCTCACATAAACCCCAGGCTGCTGGGGGGCTCCAGGCAGCTTCCAGGGCCCTTTCCAGATGGGCCAGTAACTGAGCCACCTGCATCCCTCCCTTCGGCAGCCGCTTATCCCCTTCATCAGCCTCAGCTTGGGTTCCAGCTCCCCAGTGTCTCTGTGACAACCACTTCTCGTGTCCAGAGTTCAGGTGACACTCATAAGGGCCCCATTGAAGCACTGGGATGTCATCCGATCAGGGCCCATTGTCCAGTCCCCCAGGCCTGGGGAAGGATGGAGACACCTGATCCAAGATACCTGATCTATCCCCTGGTCCCAAATGTCTCAGGGTCAAGGGAAAGAGGCCCCCTGGCTTGACTCTCTCTTCTCTTAAAGAGACCCCTCCATTCTTCTCCTGCTCTCTCCCAGGCCCTTGAACTCCAAAGACCTCACATACCCAGTCCTTTATATCTCCCACCACACGCAGCCCCACCCTGGTCCCATCACCCAGCTGGCCTGCAGCAGGCAGGCGTGGGCAGCACAGGGCCAGGCCTCCAGGTCTCCCCTCTCCCTCCTTAGGAGCCCTGGCTCCAAGGAAAAGTCCAGACATTCCTCAATCCCTTCATGCCACCCCCCATGGAAGAGATCACTGTGCAGAGAAGTAAGAGGAAGCAAACTGGAGGTGATGGAGGTGTGCCCCAGAGAAGCCAAAATGGCATGTTCGGGAAAGAACATGGCCCCGAAAGGGGCCCCCAGGGGCAGATAGGAAGCTTAGAGGCAGTGAGGGTCCCCCTCCTCAAGAAGCCTTGGGCCACCCACTCAGGCAGCCGCCCCCTTCACGAGCTTCACCGAGGTACCAGAGCAGCTTCTTGCTAGGGGTAGGCAGGAGAGACAAGGCTATAGCGGTGGAGACCCCAGCCCACCACCCCCAACAGCAGAGCATGGCTGTGCTAGGCAGGCAAGGTCTAGTGTAAAAATAGAGCCAGAGGAAGCCTGGCCTGGCCTGTGACCAGCCCTGCCTGCCCCACCCTCGTCAGTCGGCCCAGGCGGCCTCTGGAGCCAGCGTAGCCCCAGCCTCTCTCCAGCCACGCCCTGACCCTGACTCCCTTTGGGATCCAGGCTGAGGGGCACCAAGAACAGGTCTAGGGTTAGGGCTGTTGCTGTTTTCCCTACATTGTGAAACCTCAGTGAAAGATAAATTGCAATGGGACTCAGATCTCATAGCCATTTGGGCTGTGGGACCAGGGCCAGGTCTGAATTCCCTCTCCTAGACCCCCAGAGAGCCTGAGCCTGCCCCCCAGCTCACCTCCACGGGGGGTTGGGGACATAGGTGCACTGCCGCGATGGGCTCTGAGCTGGAGACGGCAATGGAGACCCTCATCAACGTGTTCCACGCCCACTCGGGCAAGGAGGGAGACAAGTACAAGCTCAGCAAGAAGGAGCTGAAAGAGCTGCTGCAGACTGAACTCTCTGGCTTCCTGGACGTGAGTGCGGAGTGGGGTCCAGGGTGGAGTGGGCCAGGGTGGGGGACTGGGAGGGGCACCTTCCTGCCATCTTCCCACCCATCCCCAGCTCTGCCCAACTATCTCCCTCCTCTCACAGGTTCCTGTCCCAGGTCTTTCCAGGCTCCCTTATCCCTCTTTGGTCAAAATGCCCTGGTCCATTGATCAACTGTTAAGTGCTAGGCCTTGTGTCGATCATCGTTAACAAGGCTCAGGGTCTAGAAAGGAAAGACTGACACGTCAAGGTAAACCGTGAACTCCAGGGAGTGCACAGAGCCTTAAGAGCGGTGCCAGGAAGGGTTATGGGAGATTACTAACCTCATTCAAGTGAGAGGTCTTCTCCGATGAGGTGGCCTTGGGCCACAGAGTTCCACTAGTAGCCTATCGGGGTGAATATAGACACTTCAGTAAAAGATGTCTGCTTCTACAAAAGTGTTGAAGAAAGAAGAATCTGAGGCATGCCCGGTGGTTTCATTTGACCTGCGTGAAGACACAGTTCAGTGGGCTACAAATGCTAACGGGGGCCGGGTTGTGAAAGAGAAGCCCAAGGGGAACCAGCAGTTAGCGTAACGGCTATGTCGCTGGACTCCCACGTAGTCGACCGCGGTTCACGTCCCAGACCCGGTGGCTTAAAACTCACGCCAGGTATGTTTGCGTGCGTGCCCAAGATCCCGAGAGGAGAATGGAGGAGAAGGGATTGTGGCGTGGTCATCCCCCCTGGGGGGTGATTTCTCGCTTTCTGTCTCTATGTCTCTCTCTGTCTGTCTGGCGAGCGCATGCGCCCTATAGCGAAAACCTCTCCAAAAAAAAAGAGAAGCCCAAGGATACAAGAGAAAGTGTACCACCTTTAAGGTTTTGGGTTTTTTTTTGTTTTTGTTTTTGTTTTGTTTTGTTTGTTTTTTAAGAGAGATTTTTGCAATAGGACACGTGCACACGCCAGAGAGATAAAGTGAGAAATCACCACGGGGGTTGGGATGGCCACACTGCAATCCCCTCATTCTCCTCTCGGGATTTTGAGAGTGCGCACGCATGCACATACACGCGCACGCGCACACACACACGCCCAGCATGAGTTTCAAGTCACCGGACCCTCAAACCCCTCAAGTCATGTAGGAGTCCAGTGTCATAACCATCATGCCATCTGCTAGTTCCAACTTAAAGGTTTTAATAGACTGGATTCAACTAGCTACTTTCTAGCTGTGTGACTCAGTACATTTATTTAACTAGTCACTATTCATTTGTTTCTCCTCTGGAAGGAAAGTAACAAACCTACCTCATACTCTCTGTATTAAATTTAGATTAGACAATGGTGGTAAAGCTCCCAGTGTAGTACTTGTCACATTGTAGGCGATTTATGGTCACTGATGTTAACATTAGTAACACTGCCAGCTTAAAGAGTTTAATTCTGGGGACTGGCAGGTGGCATGGTGGTTAAGGACACTGGACTCCCACATGGCTGACCGTGATTCAAGTCCCAGACCTAGCAGCTTGCTTTCTCACTTTCTCACTCTGTCTGCCCCTCTCTGGTCAAATTAAATAAATAAATAAATAAATAAATAATAAATAAATAAAATAATTCTTAAAAAAAAATTTAATTCTGTAGACCATAGGAGCCCAAGGCTGGTTTATGTTTCTTCAAGTTCACTTATTTATTTCTTCCCTGAAAGAGAAAGGGAGTCAGCACTTCCAACAGGGACCTGACACTGGATCCACTCATAGCTTCAGCCAGCCTGGGATCACAGGCACCCACAGCAAACCCAAGATCTCCAGGGATGATGGCCATACCACAATCCCTTCTCCTGCACTCCTCCTGGGATTCTGGGCACACACGCACACGCTCCCAGTCTGTCTTTTAAGCCACCAGCTCAGGACTCGAACCAAGCAGTCATGTGGGATCCAGAATCTTAACCACCACACCACCTGCTAGTCCCAGAGCAGCCATTTTTTTTTTTTGGCGGGGGGAGAGGTTTTTGCTATAGGGCATGTGCACTCACCAAAAAGACAGAAAGCAAGACATCACCTCCCAAGGTGGATGGCCACGCCACAATCCCTTCTCCTCCATTCTTCTCTCGGGATCTTGGGTATGCACGCACTCGTGCCCAGGGTGAGTTTAAGCCACTGGATCTGGAACAAGTTGTGGTCAGCGACATAGCCATTACGCCATCTGCTGATCCCGAGCTGTCATGTTTTAATGTTGTGCCACCATCCACCCCCTCCCACCCTGTGAAGTGTTAAGAGGAGAGCAGATGAATCCCATAATTAGATGTAGTTCTTCCTCTCACTCACCTCTGCTAACTCACTTCCCTCCCTCCTCCTTCCGCAGGCCCAGAAGGACGCAGATGCTGTGGACAAGGTGATGAAGGAGCTAGATGAGAATGGCGATGGGGAGGTGGACTTCCAGGAGTACGTGGTGCTGGTGGCTGCACTTACAGTGGCCTGTAACAACTTCTTCTGGGAGAACAGTTAAGCAGACAGCCCGGCGCAGCGCCCTTCCCCTCCACCCTGCCAGACCTGCCTCTTCATCCCAGCTAATCCCGTCCCACACTCCTAGCCTTGCCCAGTCCCACCCTCCACACACCAAGGGCGCATGAGTAGCAGTCCAGGCCTGCAACTCGTCTTTCATTAAAGGCTCCTTTCTCGCCAGCTGTCTGATGTCAGTCTCCTCTGGGGTCAGAAAGAAAGCGGGTGAAGTGAGGATTGCTTACCTACAACTTCCTTGTTTGGGGAGGGGTCCTATTGGGGATAGTTCATGGTACATGACATCTTCCTACTTGAGATACGCTCAAGGCCCAAGAAAGTGGGGGTTCAGGGACCAGCAGGTGGCATGATGGTTAAGGTGCTGGACACTCCCACATGGCCAGCCATGGTTTGAGTCCCGGACCTGGTGGCTTGCTTTCTCACTTTCCCTCTCTTGCTCTCTGTGTCTCTTTCTGACCAAATTAAAATAAATGAATGAATGAATAAAATAAAATAAAATAAAAAAGAAAGTGGGGGTTCAAAGTTCCAGTTGGCCCTGCTTTCTCAGCTATAAAACCAGAATGCCCTTACGATCTTCAGCGAATATTTACTGAGGTCCTACATGTACTAGACTTTGTGTAAGAACTGGGATTCAGCAGTAAGCAAAATAAACAAGACCCTTACCCTGACATGGGTAAAGTCCAACAAAGGATGCCAGACCATTACACACAAGCACTCCAGGAAGGAAAACGAAAGGGTCCTGACACAGGTATGGGGCACAGAAAGGGCTGGAGATGTGTTCATTCGCTCAGTTTCTTATACCTGAGCACTTAATTGTGAACTGAGCCATTCGAAAAATCCCTTTGTAGGTCAGCATCAAAATCCAGAGATGATGGGGCGGTCAGGTGGCGTGGTGGTTGGAGGCGCTAGATTCCCACATGGCCCACTGCGGTGTGAGTCCCGGTCCTGGTGGCTTGCATTCTCGGTTTCCCTTTTTCTCTCTCTGTTTCTCTTTGGTCAAATTATAAAATAATAAGAACAAATGTCATTAAAAATAAATAATTCTTTAAAAATAAAATCCACAGAGATGGCAGGAGGGGAGGGAGGAAAAGGAATAGGCATAGGGACGATAAAAGTCGCCCAGAAAGGACTGAACAATACTCAGGCAGATTGGGAAGAGGAAAAGGAAAACATGGACAGGCGGTGGTGGCCGGCCCAAGATCCCGACACGTGCTCACAGCTGGTCTCCCGGCCTTGGCTGGGGAGCTGCCGGCACTTCACAGCTCCGAACCAGGCGAACCGGGAGGAAGGGCGTACCCGTGTGAATCACCCAGACTGGTGGTCGAAAGAGACCGAGGAAAGCCCCACGGATGAGATGCTAAGCCCCAACTGGGGGGCTGAGACCAATGAACGCAAACATTTTCGTCTCGCGGACCGAAACCCCTCCCTGCAGCACAGACTTCTAAGCACCCCCACCGGTGACTTTAGCTGGCACACGCGCCCTACGTGACGCTCCCACTCGCCCCAAGCACGCCCCCAGGGGCGGAGCACTGCGTGAAACTGAAAGAATGTTTGCTAAGTCCCGCCCCCTTCCGGGGCCCCGCCTCTGATCCCTGCGCAGGCGTACGGCACATCTTTTCTCGCCCCCTAGCTGTGCGAGGATCTGACGCCTGACGTAATTGCGTCGACGCCATTTTAGCCGGTCCCACTCCGCACTGGGCGTGGCGGCCATTTTGTTTTGGACACTGAGCGGGAGTTGGCGGCAGCGGCTGTAGTGGCACAGACCAAAGACACGAAAACGCAGGCCGGCGAGCAGGCGGATCGGACGATTAGGAGCCAAACAACAGCGAACTAGCCTTGCAATCTACTGCTTACGCACCTAACCGACCGCCCACCTAGTTAACCCGTGTCCCTCCACCGTCCACGGAGGTTCGGCCGGTCCCCGGCCCTCCTGCCGCAGCTGTGGTGGCAGCCCCAGGAGGAGCACTGGCGTCCGTTTCCTTCGGTGCGTTTCCGTGGTGAGGAGGGAAGTCTCAGGGAACGGAAGGGACTGGCGGATGCGGAATGCGATGGCGGGATGTGGACGTAGATGGGATGTAGAGAGTGGAGGCCCCAAGAGGAGGCGGAGCCCCTGCGAAGCGGGCGGGGCTGGGGTAGGGGGTGCAGAGCTAGAACCTGGTGGCGGTTTGATGGCGATAAAGATGAGAAGGCAAATCGTTCGGCGAGTTGAGCAAAATTGGCGGTCTTGACAGGGTATTGTAGTTGGTAGGGAGCTAGTTAAATGAGGACTGGGGGGACTTTATGTGAAAAGTAATGGCGACTCTAAATTCTGTAGAGAGCTCTCTGGAAGCTACCTCCCAGGTGAATGTAGGAAACCTTTTCCTGCTCCTGCCCTCAGATCCCTAAACCCTTGCCAAGGCCCCTTATTTTGAAGTTAAAAGCCAATATTGGAACTAGATATGCCTGTCCCCCCACCCCCGCCCCAGTTGCTCAGCTGCACATTAAAGCTCTTGGGGTAAATCATGCAGCCAGCGTTGAGAAAGGACTATTCTAGATTAAAAGCCAGACTCGAGTTCTTTTGGCTAAACCAGGTTTTGCTGTTTTGGTGACTTTGGCTGGCACCCAGCAACTTCAGAAATTTCGTGGAGAGTAGGTATAAGGAAAAATCTATGTTTTTATAAATTCATTTTTTTAAAGAATTATTTTATTTATTTATTTTAATTTGACCAGAGGGAGACAGAGAGAGAAAGTGATAAAGCAAGCCACCAGGTCCAGGACTTTAACCATGATCAGCCATGTGGGAGTGTCCAGCACCTTAACCACCACACCACCTGCTAGTTCCCAATAAATTCTTTTTTTTTTAAGAATTATTTTTTTCAACTTTATTTATTTATTTTAATTTGACCAGAGAGGGGGAGAGAGAAAGAAAGCAAGCCGCCTGATCTGGGACTAGAACTGCCGTCGGCCATGTGGGAGTCCAGCGCTCTTAACCACAACTCCACCTGCTGGCCCCATTTCCAAATATTTTGCACCAAAATAAACTCTAGTTGTATTTTTCCATGAACTTTTTGAAGTCCCCCAAACTTTCTGTCAATGGCTTTAAAGTTTTTAATAATTTGAAGTAACTTTCATGTGAACTTGAGCAATTGAAATACATTTTGATGTGAAATTCAATAGCCAATGATTTAGGCTCTTTCATTCATTGTTGATTCTGGCCCTGTCCTATGGTAGAAATGAGATGGTCATTATTCTGATGTTATCATTCTGCCTATTGTTCTTTGTAGATTCTCGGGATTTGAAGATGGCTGCACAGTCAGCGCCGAAAGTTGTGCTAAAAAGCACCACCAAGATGTCTCTAAATGAGCGGTGAGGCAGCCAACAGCAACTTCAGCTCCTTCCTAAGAAAACATTACTTAAATTGGCCCTGGGGTCCAATGCACAAAATCCACTTTTAAGCTAAATACCAACAGAAGGCTACAGACCTCTGTTCTTAGTTGCATCTTATGTGGTACACAAAACAAATTGGGGGGTTGTTTCAAAACCCCTCATCAGTAGATTTTTATGTTAAGCTGTCTGACATACTTATCTGGTGGGATGTATTTTAAGACTCCTCACACCCTCCCTTTTCTTCACATTTTTTTAACATTGATACAGGGGTGGTGCAGCATGGTAGCATGGTACCTGGCTGCAGTAGGCTTGCTGCCTAGTCCAAGGCTGGCGGTGTTGTGTCTGGCCTGTAAGAGGCAGGTAGCAAGCCATGAATTATGTCCAAAGGCCCTCGAATGTCCTTCTTGGGCCTTGTAAGAGGCACTTGCTTTGCTCCATTTCACTTTCTTTCCATTCTGCTTTTAGTTTGTTTTTGTTTTGGAATCCTTTACAGTTAAGTGTTCTTCTCTTCCATTTCGTTAAAGTTTCTGTGATAGAAATAATAGGGCACTGTTTTCACAGACTCTTAAATTACTGGACTAATTTAACTTTTTCGTCCTTAATCACTTGGAGTCAGAAAAAGTGATCATTTGAGAATAAGAAAAGATAAAGAGTTTCTATCTCAATGTTTTTATTGCATTTGGCAAGTGATTTTATTAAGATGTTAGACAATTAAGAGGTTTATTGTATACTTGTGCCTCTTCTGAAACATACATGCTTCTCTATTTTTTTGGACATGATGTGCTAATTATTTGTTATTCACATGTTATTAAATGGCAAATATATTTAAAAACATGATACACTCTTATCATTCATGTGGGTGTATTATTTCCATGGATATTGAAGATGCTGTAATACTTCCTCATATTTACTCTTAGAATGCACCCTCAGGTTCTCCAAAGTCTGGGCTTTCTGTTTGTCTTTGAAACTACATCTTCTGTCTCTTGTCATCATATCTGCTTATTGCGTGTTTTTCATACCTTCCACCTCTCTAAGAGCTGTTACCTGAGCCCTTGTTATCACTTTTGATTGAATGTGCTGCACTTAGCTGCATTTCTAAGTTTCTGATTCTTGCAAGTTTGTGGAAACAGAGGAGTCTTTAACCCACATCAGCTTTGATCTAAATGTACCACTTTACTTAAAAGTTCGTGGGATCTGGAGCTCCTGGTCTAGCAAGCCATGAAAATGCCAATAAATGTTTTATAATAAAGCTTTTATTTAAACACCCATTTTGTTCGACCTTGAAGCTTTACTAATATGCTGAAGAACAAACAACCGATGCCAGTGAATATTCGGGCTTCGATGCAGCAACAACAGCAGCTAGCCAGTGCCAGAAACAGAAGACTGGCCCAGCAGATGGAGAATAGACCCTCTGTCCAGGCAGCATTAAAACTTAAGCAGGTGAGAGAATGGGTCTTAATTCTCCAGAAGCAGCCGGTGATCTGTGTCAGGCAGTCCACTGAGGCTGTCTGGACGTGGTGGATGATGGCAAGGTGGCTCAGGGCAGAAGCTGAAACTTCTCTGAAAGAGTAGTTCAGAGAATTCCAATTTTGACAGGTATTGATAAGTTAACTTTTTAATTGTCTTTCTCTTTTAGGGAGTTTGCCATCTATGTGGCCTGTTTGCGCTATCAATGAGTATTAATTGCTTGTTTTCTGATCCTTTACCCTTAAATTAACTGCTTTTTATTTTGTCTTCCCTAGCACAGGGAATCTAAATGGCCTTAGTCATAAGGGTTATTTTTTGCTACAATATGGAAAGAATAGAGAGGCCCTCACTTCCAAAGTCCCTAAAGTTGTATCAGTAAAGTGGAGTGAGAGCATTGAGTAGTGAATTAAGTGTTAGTGGGTTCTTTTTCAAGTTTCCAATAAGAGATCATCCTATTCAGACCTGAAATAAAACCTGCTCTTTATTATTCATAGACTTTTTATGCAAGTCCGGACAGTGGCTGTGGAAGGATATGTCCAAGCTGTGGCTGGGCGTCTGGAGGGCAGTGCCATGCAACTGTAAGGATTTTAACTGGTAGCACTGCATGGCTGTGCATAAATTCAGTAGTTAAATATAGCACCCTCCTACCCCCACACTGAACCACTGGGCTCACTGACCAAAAATAAACAAGGCTTTTTGCTTCAGTTACCTTTAAGCCTTGGAGTGATTGGATTCGTCACTGACTCAAAAGCAGAAAAAGGCACCACCACTTTTCAAAAGTAAATAAAAATGGATAAGTCCTTTAACAGGTAATTCCAAAGAGTATTTCAGTGAGTTTTAAATATAGCCTGTGCAGAAAGTAGCCTCTAAAGCAGTGCTGTCCAGGATAATAGCCACTAGCCACATGTGGCTATTGAGAACTTTAATATGATTAGTTCATTTGAGGTTTTTTTGTTTGATTTAATTGCCAGAGGGTGTGTGCAGTCTTCAGAGAGAGAGAGAAAGCCTTGCCCAGTGAGGCATGATCTAGCTAGTCTTTTTCTCCATTCCGTTGGGATCTTGGACACACAAGTATACCTGCCCAGCATGTTCCTCAAGCCACCAGGGCTGGGTTTCAAACTGGTCAGCTTTTGGGGGTTCTCTTCCCTCAACTACCAGGCTATAAGGCTGACCTGAGGAGCTTAACTTTTTTCTTTATTTTTTTCTTGTAGTTTTTGCTATAGAATGCATGCGCTTACCTGAGAGCAAGAGATGGCCATACTGCAGTCCCCTCTACTCCAGTCTCCCTTCAGGACTTGGGGGTACGCACACACATGGGCCTGGTGTGATCTTCAAGTCACTGGGTCCAGGATTTGAACAGCACAGCTGGCCACATGGGATCCAGTGTCTTAACCTCCTTGTCACCTACTGGCTCTGAGGAGCTTAATTTTTCTTTAAAGAATTATTTATTCAGTTGTATTTTATTATTGTTATTTTTTAATTTGACCAGCTGGGAGAGCAAGTGAGAAAGCAACTGTCTAGATCTGAGACTCAAACTTCAGTCGGCCAAGTGGGAGTCCAATGCCTCAACCACTGCGCCACCTGCTGGCCCCGGGGAACTTTTTTTTTTTTTTTTTTTAATTTATTTATTTTAAAATTTTTGTCATAGTGTGCTTGCACTCGCTAGAGAGACACAGAAATATTGATAGGGAAAGTGAGAAATCACCACCCAGGGGGGATGGCTGCACTATAATCCTCTCTCCTCCATTTCCCTGGGACTTTTAGGCATGCATGCATACACACTGGCATGATTTTCAAGCCACCAGGTCTGAGACTCAGACCATGGGCATACATGTGGGAGTCCAGCACTATACTGCCACATGCCACCTGCTGGCCCCTGATTATGTCTTTTTTTTTTTTTTTTTTTTTTTTTTTTTTTTGGAGAGGTTTTTGCTATAGGGCACGTGCGCTCACCAGACAGAGAGATAGAAAGCAAGAAATCACCCCCCAGAGAGGATGGCCACACCACAATCCCTTCTCCATTCTCTTCTCGGGATCCTGGGCACGCATGCACACGCGCTCGGCGTGAGTTTTAAGCGAGTGTTTCTGGGACGCGAACCATGGTCGACTACATGGAAGTCCAGTGACATAGCCATTACGCTAACTGCTGGTCCCGATTTTGTCAGGTTGTTTTTTTTTTTTTGTTGTTGTTGTTGTTGGTTTTTTTGAGAGGTTTTTGCTATAGGGCGCGTGCGCTCGCCAGACAGACAGACAGAGACAGAGAGATAGAAAGCGAGAAATCACCCCCCAGGGGGGATGGCCACGCCACAATCCCTTCTCCTCCATTCTCCTCTCTGGATCTTGGGCACGCACACACATGCGCCCGGCATGAGTTTAAGCCACCGGGTCCAAGACTCGAAGCGCGGTCGACTACGTGGGAGTCCAGCAACATAGCCATTATGCTAACTGCTGGTCCCTGTCAGTTTTTAATTAAATAGCTTCATGTGGCAGGTGGCTAACTTACACAACATCGCTCTAGAGTGGGAACTAAGTGGTATAGTTGATGGCTGAAGTTTCCTACCGGTGTTAGAGGCCATTATTGGTGGCACCTAAGGATTGAGATGAGAGCAGAACTCAGCACTGCAGTCCTTTTCTGAATACAGGAGAGTGAAGGTACTAGGGATAACTGAACACAGGACTTGTTTGTGATCTCGTTACTGTATGCTAATTAGAGTGACAAGACAGGCCCTTAAGGTTGGTTGTACCTGCCCATGTTAGGTACAGAATGTTCAAAGACTTCCCCCTCTGGTTAGCAGCAATTTATTATGTCGTGCTACAGAACTAGTAACAATGCCTCACAGCATGTTTTTAAGAGATCATTGCCCCATACACACCAAGGAGAAAACTTAGGTAATCGCTTATGGCTGGAGTTTGAGGACACCGTCTGTTTCATTCATATTAACTAATGGCTTTATAGAAAAACAGGCTTGCAAGGGTCATTGTTGTATTCAAGGCCATACTGTCCCCTTTTCCTTTGAAGGAATTTAATTCTCTGAGATGTCATTTTCTTGACATCTCTTTGGGGAATAGATCATTGAAAATTTTTGTCTCTGTGATGTGTTCTTGTCCTTACATGTGACCCTGAGTTTTTGATTATAGCTTATTTGTTTTCATTCTAACATAAGTTTGGCTCTATAAGTAGATAAATTTGGGTTATATGTTTATTTGAATTAAAGGTCATACTAGCTTAAAGAATCTGTTTTCAAGGGTAGACTTGGAATTATTATGGGGTTTTTTAAAGAAATGAAGGTTTGACTTTCTTGTGTTTATTTGCATCTTAAGGTAAAAAGTGGACCGTCTGGAAATAGATACTCAAAGGAAAGATGGAACACACTGGCCTCTTTGACTGAGAAATCAATCTTGTTCTTAAGTCACAAGAACTCAAATGAACTTGTAACTTAAATTTTGCCCAGAGTGTGATGAACTTCCTATGGTGTTTGAGTAAGCCTTTGAAGACAGTGGTAGTCCTTGGGCAGGTATGAATCAAGTCATATCATTGTCAACCTCTAGTCAAAAAAGAATCCAGGATTGAACTATGTAGTGTTCTTACTAAAATTTAAGTCCATTTGGCAGTGTATGACTTACGTAGCCCAACCAGTGAGGTATTTGTGGTGATGCCAATTTCATGGAACTATGTTCCAATTTAAGAGTTTCTGCTTTGGATCAGAATTCTGCTTTTATACCATGTTTTGAGGCAAAGGCTTGCTTCTAGTTTGGGATCCTATGACACCCACAGCAAGGTTATTTCCCTCCACACCAAACATCTCACTTGCTTCTTTTTCTCTGCACTTTGAATTGCCAAATCCCACTGGATTGCTTTTTTGATCTCAATCCCCTAACACCTTTTCTTCCAGAAGAGCTTAAAGCAGCGCCTGGGTAAGAGTAACATCCAGGCACGGTTAGGCCGACCCATAGGGGCCCTGGCCAGGGGAGCAATCGGAGGACGAGGCCTGCCCATAATCCAGAGAGGCTTACCCAGAGGAGGACTACGTGGGGGACGTGCCACCAGAACCCTCCTTAGGGGTGGGATGTCGCTCCGAGGTCAGTGCTGTGTACCTGGTCGTTGTTAGGCCCAACCCCCTTCTTCCCTTTTCTCTTGAGCTGCTTATGGACACATTTGTTTAGCATCTTTAAGCCTGAATTTGAATTAATACAATAATAACTTTCTAAATCACATATTTTTAATAGTGCTGCATGTCTTTTATCGATACCATTCATTTTCTGATAATGTGCAATGTGAGAGGCTATGACCTGCGTAACAACAGGTAATTCATGTCATCTCCATTTCATTTGAAAATATCCTGCTGCTGCTTGAATCAAAGCACATTCAAGTTATTCAAGTTCTATTAAGTCAAATCAAAGAAACATATGGGTCCTTTGGCCTATATCTTAATGAACCATCTGGGTGTTTCTGGTGCTAGTGAACACTTATATCTGGGGGAAAAAAAGGACAAGTTGACCCATAGCATTTACCTATATTTTACATTTTGGGCACTGTTCCATTCATTCCCTATATAATCCTTGTTCCCTACAAGAATTCATTGAGAGAGTAACTGTAGCATTTGTTTTAAATCTGTAATGCTAGGCATCTATCTCATTATTTGAGAGATACTTATTAAATGTGTGTACTTACCAATTAACTCCCAGCTTCTTCCAAAAATGAATTTGTGGTCAGATGTGTTGAATTGATGAAAGAGCAATTTAAATCTGTTCACACATAGTGTGCAAGCTACTCCACCCAACTTAAAAATTAATTGACTTACTCTCATTTAACCCTCACCGCCTTCCTTTGGTTAGAATCTACTTTGTCTCTCTTGGATTTACCTGCATATACATTGTATGCCTCCTCTCCAAGGTCAAAACCTGCTCCGAGGTGGACGAGCCGTAGCTCCCCGAATGGGCTTAAGAAGAGGTGGTGTTCGAGGTCGTGGAGGTCCTGGGAGAGGGGGCCTAGGGCGTGGAGCTATGGGTCGTGGCGGAATCGGTGGTAGAGGTTAGTCAGCTACCAACTTCAGAGAGTAGCTCCCCCTCTATTTCCTTCCCTTAAAAACTCAGAGCCACCTTTCTGCACAGCTTCAAGTCACAGGCAGGCTTGTTTGTTTGTCTTGTTATGTTTTTGAAACTGGCTAATTTTCTAAATTCACATGCTGATAGTTCAAAGGGCTATTAATTTTATTTATTTATTTTAAGAACAAGTAAGGTACATATAGCCCAGGTTATATTTTCCCCCAGCTCTTGCAAATTCAAATTGTGGAGTTTTACTTTCCTCTGTCTCTGTCCCACCACCACACACCACCCAATATCTCAAAGTCCCAGTTTGAGATAGGTAAGAATGGAAAAGAGGGAGATATGAAAAAAATGAAGCATCATTAAATAGGGTGGTGAGACTTGGAGCTGGACACTGGCTGTAAAACCAAGTAAATTCTATGTAAATTTTGTGCCTTTGGGGAACCAGAGGTGACTTTTTTGATCAAGGTAGAAAGTAAGATGGTATTATTGTCAGTTAACTAACTAGCTCTTGTTGTTAATCTTACCTTTGAGACTTACTGTTACTTGTTTCGTGACCTCATGACCCAGAATGGAAAAGAGTTTAATGGTGTTACTGTTAATGGTGTTAATGCCAAATCTCATGGGAGCTTTCTAGCTTAGAGCTTAGTGGAAAACTCCCAGCAACACCTGTCTGGGGTGGGATCGGGGAGGGACTAGAAGTCCCTGTGTATATCTGATTTGGTCCTTTTAAAGTGTGTAGTGGGTCTTCCATAATTTATAATCTTGAAATTGCCAAAGAATAATAATGACTGAGGAAAGAAATTTGATAGCTGAGGGCTTATTTTCTTTTCTCAAATTATAGGCTACTTAGTTTATTGAGTGAAGTAAAAGTTTCAGAATGAAATAACATGTTTCTAAATGATCTTTGCTTGGTTTCTGAGAGAGACATCAAGGGAGTGGGAGATATTAAAGTAGCTTTTCAGAAAGCTGGATATGTTTTGTTAAGTGACTTGAAACTACCTTTCTGACACCATGATTGTCCTGAAGTGACTAGAATCAGGGATGGTGGCTAGGCCTACTCAAAATATTTTTCCCCAGTCTCCCCACATTGTTCCTATGTCACAGCAACTCTTACTAAGTCTCCTGACATATGAGGTCAGCTCATTAGATTTAAGTACTACCTTCGAACCCTTAATTATCTCTGACCTGTCACTGCCTTCCTATATAGAGTTATCTATAACATTTTAATTAAAATGATTTTTTTTTAGTGAGTCTTAAATTTGAGGTAATTTTTTTTGTCTTCGTAGAGATTAACATTTTTTCAAAATTACAATGGTCAGCTAATTTTCCCTTTGATAGAATTTTTTTTTAATTTAAATAGCATTTAGAGATAAGCATGTAATAAGGAATTCATTATGTGTGCTTTCCATGTGTTGCTTTCTACCCAATGTGTTTCCTGTTCTTTCAGATTTATCCTCCTCTTTGCCCTGCCCTTGAGCTTTTCTCAGCTAGGCCCCACTGCTCTAAGGGGCATATACCATAACATCCATTAAGCCTACTTGTAACTGTCTTCTTTTCTTTTCCTTGGACCAGGTCGGGGTATGATAGGTCGGGGAAGAGGGGGCTTTGGAGGCAGAGGCAGAGGCCGTGGACGAGGAAGAGGTGCCCTGACTCGCCCTGTATTGACCAAGGAGCAGCTGGACAACCAGTTGGATGCATACATGTCGAAAACAAAAGGACACCTGGATGCTGAGTTGGATGCCTACATGGCACAGACAGATCCCGAAACCAATGACTGAAGCCTACCCACCCTCCTGTGAGAGACTCCTATTAAAAAGTCACCACATCTGTAAATAACCTTGAGATAATGGCGGAGAAGAAATCTGATTGATGCTGGAGGACCTATCACAATAGGCTGTGGACTTACTTGCCACCAGTTTGTGCATTTAGTATGTTCCTTTTACTTTTTGATACTGTGTTGTGTGAAACACTTTTGATTTGTTTTTTTTGTTTTTTGTTTTTTGTCCCCCCCCCCCCCCCCAGACTTCTCTTTGAATATGAATGTGTTGGCCTTCTGGCTAGAACACCCTCTCCCTACCTCTGCCACCCATCACCTGTTAAATGCTCTGACATTCTAACATTTTTTTCTATTCCTCTCTGTGCCCCCATAAAAGGGTACCAGAAAAAGCCAGTGTTCCTCACTAGTGCCTGGATTTCTGACAGTTCTATACCCTTTGTAATAGCCTCTTAAATGTCTGGGCTCAAAATATCCTGCTACATTGATAATGTAGGCTATTAAATTGAGAACATTGAAGTTGCTACAATTCCATGAACAGCTTACCTGTGTTAGCAGCTCTGATCTGATTAAAGTTACAACATTTATATTGACACCACATAGGTGGTGACCAGCATGTTAGGTTGGATATGTGTACTTTCTACTCTGCAATGAGCTTTATAAACTTTTATCTAGGTTTTATATTACATCAGGGGTTACTGTTTAGCTTACACCTGCAGTATAGAGGAAGAAGCCATTTGGTTTCACAGATACATCAGAAGAGAGGATAGTGAGATTGATGGCAGACTGGCCACTGGGAGGAGTCAGAAAATACCCAAACTGACATGCTATTATCCTTACATTTATCCCAAACTAAATTTGTATTTCTCTACACACTGGCTATTTGACTCTCGTATTTTTCTTGAAGGTTTAATTCAGTTCAACCATACTCTTGTCCATTGTTCAGTTTTGGTGGAATCTTGTATTTCTGGTTCATTACAACAAATTGTTCTCTCAAATCCAACTAGGACTTTTCATTTATTTCTTGGGTTCCTGTGATCTCTCTAGTCATGTGTTGATGTATCCCTTATATAGTTGAGAGTCCTTTTCTTCATGGGTGTATTATGATTTTAGGGTAGAAAGTGCAGACATTGCCAACAGGTGGTGTGGCTGAATTCCATATGGCTGATTACAGTTGAAGTCTTAGACCAGGCAGCTTGAAAAACACCAGGCACATGTGTGTATACCTAATACCAAGAAGAAAATGGGAAAAGGATTGTGGTGTGGCCATCCCCCCTGGAGGGTGGTTTCTTACTTTCTCTTATTCTCACCATGTTCTTTTTTTTTTTAAGATTTTTTTTTTTTTTTTTGAGAGGTTTTTGCTATAGGGCGTGTGCACTCCACAGAGAGACAGAAAGCGAGAAATCACCCCCCAGAGGGGATGGCCACGCCGCAATCCCTTCTCCATTCTCCTTTCGGGATCTTGGACATGCACGCACACACACCGGCATGAGTTTTATAACCCACCGGGTCCGGGACGCGAACTGCGGTCGACTACGTGGGAGTCCAGCGATGTAGCCATTACTCTAACTGCTGATCCCTCACCCTGTTTTTAAAGAGAGTGGGCAGGGAACCAGCAGTTAGCGTAATGGCTATGTCGCTGGACTCCCACGTAGTTGACTGTGTTTTACATCCCGGACCCGGTGGCTTAAATCTCACGCTGGGCGCGTGTGCGTGCGTGCCCAAGATCCCGAGAGGAGAGTGGAGGAGAAGGGATTGCGGCGTGACCATTCCCCCTGGAGGGTGATTTCTCGCTTTCTGTCTCTATGTCTCTCTGTCTGTCTGGCGAGCGCACGCGCCCTATAGCGAAAAACCTCTCCAAAAAAAAAAATAGAGTGGGCAGCAGGTAGTTTGGTGGTTAAAGGCACTGTACTCCTACATGGCTGATTGCAGTTCAAGTCCCAGGCTTGGTGGCTTGCTTTCTCACATTCCTTCTCTTTTTCTGTCTCTCTGATCAAACTGAAAAATAATAGTAATTAATAAAGTTAAATAATTATTTTAAAAGGGGAGGGAGCAGCAGGTGGTGTGGTTAAGGCACTGGGCACTCCCACATGGCCAACCATGGTTCAAGTCCCAGAGCTGGTGGTTTGCTCTCTCGTCAAAGTAAATGAATGAATAAATTATTTTTTAGTGGGTGGTGGCAACAAGTGGCTTAGTGGTGGACTTAAAAGTGCTGGACTCCCACATGGCCACCACAGTTCAAGTCTCAGACCTGTTAACTTGAAACATTGGGCATGTGTATGTGTGCTCCAAATACCAAGAGGAAAATGGAAGAGAAGGAATTGCAGCCTGGCCATCCCCCCTGAGGGGGGGGCGGTGATTTCTTACTTTGTGTTTCCAGTGAGTACACACACCCTATAGCAAAAATCTCAGGGGAATAAAAGTACCCCTCTTTTGATTAAGCCCTGTGGAAAGATTATCAACTCTTTCAACTCATAGGAAACTCTGGATGACTTTGACCCTCACACTGGTTTTCCCTTTTCCCCTGTGCTGTTGAAGGGAGAAAAACTTGGCTATCCCTAACCAAGCCAGCTGTCAGGGGCTACCTGGCACCCTGAACTGGGTGGTTCAGCAGGGATAAACCCAGCTTAGGTTTCCATCTTTCCTATAGTGCTGGATTACAAGAACTTCCCCTCATAGCTGCATCATCTGGGATCTCTTCCACTCCAGAGGAGGCTAGTATTCCCAGGAAGGTTCTGCCTAAAGGAGACCCCTATAGCTGAAGGTCTATTCTACCTTTTTTGTATCCCTCCTGCCTTGTAAAATAATTCACCCTTGGGAGAGAACCACAGGGAATTTCTGCCCTGAGCCCACAGCTGCTGCCTCCCAGATGAGACCTGTGCCCACTTCTGCCATCCTTCCCTGGTAAACATTCCAGCTAGAATGGGACAAGGAAACCAAGCCTGAGTCAACCTTTTACTAATCTGCTGCTACCTCCTGAGGGATCACTACACAGAGGGACAAGGCATTGGTAGCTGTTGGGAGAACAAAAAAGATTGATGAGCTGGACCTTCGAAGTCAAGGGGAATTTTAAAGGCTGGGGGAAGAATATTCCAAGAAAAGGAACAGTGTAAAGGTACAGTGGCCTAAAAATAACGTGCCATGGAGTGTGTTCGTTGGTTCTCCAGGTGTATGGGAGACACAGCTGATAAGATTGTATAGGTAACCTGGAACCCAAATGACGCTGAATAGCTTGGAGTTTTTGTTTTTCTGTTTTTAGGAAAAGGGTTTTTTTTTTTGGTTTTTTTTGAGAGAGATTTTTGCTATAGGGCGCGTGCGCTCACCAGCAGACAGAGACAGAAAGCAAGAAATCACCCCCCAGGGGTGATGGTCACGCGGCAATCCCTTCTCCTCCATTCTCCTCTCGGGATCTTGGGCATGCATGCACACGCGCCCGGCGTGAGTTTTTAGCCACCGGGTCCAGGATGCGAACTGCAGTCGACTACGTGGGAGTCCAGCGACATAGCCATTACGCTAACTGCTGGTTCCCATTAGGAAAAGGTGGTTAAAAGTACATTCCTGAGAGGTTAGGAACTGGCCCGAGTCGACAGAGAAAGAGTGACTCAGAAGGCCAAAAGCATGGACTTTTTATCATTTGGAAAATGGGGGGACACTGTAGGATTTTAAGCAGCAGAACCCCCTGGGATAATTACAAAATCCTTGGAGATGAGGACAGACTGGAGATGCAAGGTCCTAGCTACCTACTGCCCTGGCTTCAGCCTAGTTAAGAACCAGGTCTCATAAGCCCCAATGATACTACCTTCTTCCCTGGAGGAAGGTACTGGGGCCTTGTTAGGCAGTTCCAGCTAATATCTACTCCCCAGCAGCTGAGCAGCAAACAGCTAAATGAGTAAGTGGGACCGGCCTGGGAAGAAGGTAAGAGACACAGGGAGAGGGCCTGGCCTGTCTATACCACAAGCCCTCCAACAGATTGTTCATATGGGAAGGACAAGGGTGAAAGCCTACATTTCCCTGGACTCTGGGGAGTTCTAAGGATTCTTCTGATCTCCCTTTCCTAGCCCCAAACACAACATACTGACCAGGTGTCACCATGTCACAATAGGGGTGTATCTTCTGGCTTCTGGCCCTGGACTTGCCCAGATACCACTGTTCGGCCTCTTACTAGGAATCTCTAGATCTCTAGACTTAGCTGTTCTGTCTCCAGTTTTCATCTGGACTTGCTTGTGGACAGTCATCCAGGTGCCACCTGGCTGCCCCAGGCTCTATTGGACTCACCGGCGATAGGGGTGGAGGCTCCAGTTTCTACCCAGTAACTCCAATCTACAACGCACCTTCGCTGGTGACCCAGCCAGGTGTGCTGAAGGCTCTGACTGGCCACGTGGCCTAGGGCAAGGAGGGAAGGATGACCCCTGAAGGTGAAAACAGGCCCAGGATGGCAGCAGCAGCTGCTCCCCAGCCATGAGCTCCATTCTGTTGGGCAAACAGCCAAGAGGTCTGGGAAAGAAATCTAAGGTCCACATGATACCTTGAGATGATTTTCTTGATTTTCCATTTAGATTTGATTTATTCTTTAGCATAAAGCAATTATCAGCTTAAGATTTACACACACATACCCATTGGGCAGGGAGCACACAGTGAAAAAACTATCTGGGGGGCTGGCAGGTGGTGTGCTGGTTAAAGGGTGCTGAACTCCTATATGGCTGACTGCAGTTCCAGTCCATGGACCAGGTGCCTTGCTTTCTCACTTCCCTCTCGCTCGCTCGCTCTCTATCCCTCTCTGGTCAAATATATTTATAATTTAAATATATTTTAAAATCTTTAAAAAAAAAAAAACTACCTGGGAGAGTCTTAGGTGAAAGAAGTTCCCCAAAAGTGTGCTAAAGTGTTTCCCATTGGATTTTTTAAAAAAGCAATTATTTAACTTTATTTTGATTTGAGCAGAGAGGGACAGTGAGAGAGAAAGGGAAAGTGAGAAAGCAAACCACCAGGTCCAGGACTTGAACTGTGGTCAGCCACGTGGGAGTCCAGCACCCTTAACCACCAGGCCATCTGCCAGCCCCTCTCACTGGATTTTTTTATCTTTTTTTTTTTCCTATAGGGTGCGTGTGCTAGCCAGAAAGACAGAGACAGACAGAAAGCAAGAAATCACCCCCCGGGGGGATGGCCACACCACAATCCCTTCTCCGTTCTCCTCTCAGGATCTTGGGCACGCACACACACGCACCTGGCGTGAGTTTAAGCCACCGGGTCCAGGACTCGAACCACGGTTGACTACATGGGAGTCCAGCAACATAGCCATTACGCTAACTGGTGGTCCCAGACTTTTTCTTTTTTTTTTTTTTTAAAGAATTATTTATGGGCCAGCAGGTGGCATGGTGGTTGAAGCACAGGATACTCCCACATGGTGGACCACGGTTCGAGTCCCAGACCTGGTGGCTTGCTTTCTCACTGTCTGACTCTCATCAAATTAAAATAAATTAATGAATAAATCAAAATTTTTAAAGGTTTATTTAAGGGACCAGCAGATGGTTTAGTGGTTACTTCACTGACTCCCACATTTGAGTCCCAAACCTGGTGGCTTAAAATTCACGCCAGGCGCATGTGGGTGCATGACCAAGGTCCCGAGAAGAGAATGGAGGAGAAGGGATTATGGCGTGGCCAATCCCTCCAGGGACGAGGGGTGATTTCTCACTTTGTCTCTCTGTCCAGCAAGCACATGTGCCCTATAGCAAAAATGTCTCTCTAAAAAAAAAAGTTGGGACCAGCAGTTAGTGTAATGGCTATGTCGCTGGACTCCCATGTAGTCAACCGCGGTTTGAGTCCCGGACCCGATGGCTTAAACTCACACCAGGCACGTGTGAGTGTGTGCCCAAGATCCCGAGAGGAGAATGGAGGAGAAGGGATTGCGGCATGGCCATGCCCCCTGGGGGGTGATTTCAAGCTTTCTGTCTCTCTGTCTGTCTTTCTGGCGAGTGCATGCGCCCTATAACAAAAACCTCTCCAAAAAAAAGAAAGAAAGAAAAAAAAAAGAATTGTTTATTTAAGGGACCAGCAGATGGCGTGGTGGGTAAGGCACTGGACTCCCACATGGCAGACCACAGTTCCGGTCCTAGACCCAATGTCTTGGTTTCTCATTTTCTTATTTGATCTCGGCACACACCTGCCATCTTCTGAACTCCCACTGGCCATGTTGTAGGCTGGCCTGACACCAGGCTTATGTTTTTGGACTTTCCAGGCACCTGAGTTGTGAATTAAGAGCCAGTCCAGGAACTTGGTGGTTGGGGAAGACCAATCCTACGTGTCTGAATGGGGTATGAATCCTCACTCCAGTGGCTTGAAAAACACATTGGGTATGTGTGTTCCTGTGCCCTGAATCTTGAAGGGATAGAGAAATGGAGGAAATGGATTGCAGCATGGCCACACCTCATTGGAGGGTTTTCTCTCTCTTTCTCTCTCTGGTGAGTACACACATACTCTGGCAATAAAAAACAAAATGAACAAAAAATTAAAATCTTTTTCAGTACTAATTTTCTCTGAGCAAGGGTATTACATAATCTGGTATTTTAGGGTGCATGCTGAGCTGGACGCTAGAGAGACTAGAGGCAAGAAGATCTGTCAGGAGACTGTTGGTATATTCCTCATGAGCGATAAAAGCTACCTCAAAGAAATAAGGAGTAAAAAGGAAAGCATAAAAATAAAACAGTATTTTTTGTTTTCTCAGAGAAATAGCCTTTGAAGTAGGATTACCAGATAAAATACTCACTCTAAAAAAATTGTTATTTATCTGAAATTCAAATTTACCTCTCCTCCTAGGTGTTTTGTTCTGTTTTCTAAATCTGGCGACCCTACTTTTTCAGAGGCACCTCAAAGGACCTCAGGGGCTTCTTGTCCAGATACTGGGCCATCCAACCTCCAAGACTCTCTCCTCTATCCCAGGCTAGCCCCTCATTCTCTTCCCAGTACAGGCCCCAGGAACTTGGACCTTGTCTCTTTACTCTTAAATATTATCACCGCTTTATCCCCTGGGCTTCCTCTGCAGAAGGCCAGACCCTGAAGCAACTTGTGGTTGCCCTAGCTACTCCCTTCTCAGCTGCTTACTCCAAAAATAATCCCTGGCCTCTCAGGAGAGTTTTAGCTCTAATCACCAGAGAAATACAGAGGGAAACAAGCACAATCGGTAACAAAGAATATATATGTATATGTATATGTGTGTGTGTACGTATGTATGTGTATATATATATAAAGTTTGTTTGTTAAGGTTTTGCCAATAGAGCACATGCATTCACCAGAGAGAGAGAGAGAGACACTAAAAGGGAAATTGAGAAATCTCCTGTAGGGAGCTGCCAGATCTGGATAAAGCACTAGCCATGTTTAAAGAATTATTTTATTTGACTTTATTTATTTAATTATGTATTTAAATTTGACCAGAGAGGGACAGAATTGGGGATAGGGGAGTGCAGCAAGAAAGCAAGCCGCCAGGTCCTGGAACTAGAACTACAGTCAGCCATTTGGGAGTCCAGTGCCCTTAACACTTCCTGCCAGCCCCAGCAGTAGCCACCTTTAAAGTAAATATGATATTGGGCATGGTGGCGCCCGCCCTATGGTAAAGTAAATATGATCTTGGGCGTGGTGGCGCCCGCCCTATGGTAAAGTAAATATGATCTTTGGCACATGTACTTGCCATAGAGAGAGAGGGAGAAAGCACTCCCCAATGGGACATAGTCACGCCCCATTCCTTCTCCATTTCATCATCCTGTTGGGATTTAGGGCATGCACTTACAATGCATCAGGAGTGGTTTTTGGGTTGCTGCACCTGAGACTCATACTTCTCAGTTAGCCATGTAGGATCTGACTCCCTTTATCACCAGGTCATGGGAGGTAGGGGTGCTTTTCCGAAAAGTTTACAAGGCTTAAAAGTTTAAAAGTTAAATGAGGGGCCAGCAGGTGGCGTGGTGTTTAAGAACGCTCCCACATGGCCAACTGCGGTTCGAGTCCCAGACCTGGTGCCTTGCTTTCTCACTTTCCCTCTCTCTCTCACTCTCTCACATTCTGTCCCTCTCTGGTCAAATTAAAATAAGTAAATAATTTTTTTTTAAAAGAAGCTAAAAAATTGTCTTATAAAAAAAAGTTAAAGGTTGAATAAATTCACATGCAGTTTTGTACATATTTAGTTCCATTAAAAATACACTATAAGGAGGTCAGCAAGTGGCCCCAGTAGTTAAGGCACTGGACACTCCCACATGGCCAATCACAGTATGAATCCCGGACCTGGTAGCTTATTTTCTTACTTTCCCTCTCTTTCTCTCTCTGGTCAAATTAAAGTAAATGAATTAATAAATAAAATTAAATTTTTTTTGAGAGGTTTTTTGCTATAGGGCACGTGCGCTCGCCAGACAGAGACAGAGAGACAGAAAGCAGGAAATCACCCCCTAGGGGGGATGGCCACGCTGCAATCCCTTCTCCTCCATTCTCCTCTCGGGGTCCTGGGCACACACGCACACGCGCCCGGCGTGAGTTTAAGCCACCGGGTCCGGGACTCGAACCGCAGTCAACTACGTGGGAGTCCAGCGACATGGCCATTACGCTAACTGCTGGTCCCTTAAATAATTATTTTTTAAAAATACATGATAGGAAATGTAAATTTAAAAAAGAAATTTAAAAAAGAAATTGGGAACCAGCAGGTGGCGTGGTGGTTAAGGCGCTGGACACTCCCACGTGGCCAACTGCGGTTCAAATACTGGACCTGGTGGCTTGCTTTCTCACTTTCCCTCTCTCTCTCTCTCTCTCTCTCTCTCTCTCTGTGTATCTCTCTCTGGTCAAATTAAAATAAATAAATGAATAAATAAAATTAAATAATCATTTAAAAATTTTAAAAATAAAAAAATTATAATAAAACTTTTCCAGATATAAAAAATATTTAATAATCTTAGTAGAAATTCAATATATCGAACAGTTATAAGGATACTTAAAAATGTTTATGGAAAATGTACTTAAACTATGAATTTCTTTTGAATCAAAATTTTTTGAAATCTATGTGTAGTGGGCTGGCAGGTGGTGTGATGGTTAAGGACACTGGATTCCCTCATGGCCTACCATGGTTCAAGTGCCAGTCCTGGCAACTTGCTTTCTCCCTTTCCCTTTCTCTCTCTCTGTCACTCTCTGGAGCCAAATTAAAAAATAATAACAGGGACCAGCAGTTGGCATAATGGCTATGTCACTGGACTCCCATGTAGTCAACCACGCTTCGAGTTCCAGACCCGGTGGCTTAGACTCACGCCGGGCGCGTGTGCGTGTGTGCCCAAGATCCTGAGAGGAGAATGGAAGCGAAGGGATTGCGGCATGGCCATCCTCCCTGTGGGGTGATTTCTTGCTTTCTGTCTCTCTGTCTCTCTGTGTCTTTCTGGTGAGCACACGTGCCCTGTAGCAAAAACCTCTCCAAAAAAATAATAATGATAATAATAACAAATGGAATTAAATATTCTTTAAAATAAAGAAATCTATGCATAGTTTTTTTTTTAAGAATTATTGTATTGGGAACCAGCAGTTAGCGTAATGGCTATGTCGCTGGACTCCCACGTAGTCGACCACGGTTTGCATCCCGGACCCGGTGGCTTAAAACTCACGCCGGGCTCGTGTGCGTACATGCCCAAGATCCCGAGAGGAGAATGGAGGAGAAGGGATTGCCGCGTGACCATCCCCCCTGGGGGGTGATTTCTCGCTTTCTGTCTCTATGTCTCTCTCTGTCTGGCAAGCGCACGCGCCCTATAGCGAAAACCTCTCCAAAAATAAAAAAAGAATTATTCTATTTAACTTTATCCACTTATTTCAATTTAACCAGAGAGGGAGAGAGCAAGAGAGAGTGAGGGAGAGCGAGACAGAGCGAGAAACAAAGTGAGAGAGCAAGCCACAAGGTCTGAGACCCAAACTGCGGTAGGCTTATGTGGGAGTCCAGCACCCTTAACCACCACCCTACCTGCCAGCTCCTGCATAGTTTTATTTTTATAGCATGCCTTTTTTAATGAACTTTTTGAAGACCTCCCTTCATACAAGCAAACTTAAGGTTCGCCTGGTTGAAAGGTTCTGCTGAAGGTAATAGGAAGTCAAAGGAGTTGCAAACTCTGACAGCCATGTGTGATTTGATGAAAGGAGAGAAATGAATGCTGGGAGCAGGGTTAGAAAAAGGTGATGAGGGTATGGATGGCAAAAATAAAGGGAGCAGAACAGATTTGAAGGACTTAGGAGGATGCAACCATGATAAGGGAAGAGCCCAATCCCATTCAGGAGAGGAAAGTGAGCTTTTGGGGGTAGTTATGGGTGTTGCTTGGCTGGCAGTGGGAAGGGGAACTTCAAAACTCTGGTCCAATTGTGTGGTCACTATTACGGATGGTCATTGCTCCCAATCCCCTTAAATCTGTTCAATCCTTCTAGAGCTAGAATAAGACTTGAATTTAGTGTCTCATAAAAAGTAAAATACTGGGGCTGGCAAGTGGCATGGTAGTTAAGGCATGCTAGACTCCCACATGCCCGACCACTGTTCAAGTCCCGGACCTGGCAGCTCGCTCTCTCACTTTCCCTCTCTCTGTCTCTCTCTGGTCAAATTAAAAATAATGATAAATAAAATGAAATAAAATATATATATATTTTTTAAAGAAAACTGGGGCCAGCAGGGGGCATGGTGGTTAAGGGCACTGGACTCCCACATGGCCCACTATAGTTCAAGTTCTGAATCTGGCGGCTTGCTTTCTCACTTTCTCTTTCTCTCTCTCTCTTTCTCTCACTCTGTCCCTCTATGGTCAAATTAAAAGAAAGAATTAGAAGCAAGGAAGGAAAGAAGGAAAGAGAAAGTGAAAGAAAGAAGAAAGAGAAAAAGAAAGAGAAGAAAGTTAAATAAAATAATTATTTTTTAAAAATCCCTTTAAAAAGGTTAAATTCTATACACTTGTTCATGTTGTATGAAGAAGTAAAAGAAGTTTTTCGAAATATATAAATACACACTAATGGAGGCTGGCAGGTTGCATGGTGGTTAGGGACTGAACTCCCACATGGCTGGCTGCAGTCTGAATCCTGGACCTGGCAGCTTGCTTTCTCACTTTCTCTCTATGTCTTTCTCTGGTCAAATTAATAATAATAATAATAATAATGATGAATAAAATTAAATAAATAATTCTTTTTTTAAAAAAAAAAGAAGTACCCTCTTGGGGCCAGAAGGTGGCGTGGTGGTTGAGGCTCTGGACTCCTACTTGGTCAACTGCAGTTTGAATCCCAGACCTGGCAGCTTGCTTTTTCACTTTCTCTCTGTCGCTCTCTGGTCAAATTAAAATAAATAAATAGATAATTTTAAAAAATATTTTTAAAAAAACCACAAAAATCTAACTTTTTTTGAGGGAAGAACAACAAAAAAAGGAAACATTTTTTAATTTTTGGAGAGGTTTTTGCTATAGGGCATGTGCGCTTGCCAGAAAGACAGAAAGAGACAGAAAGTGAGAAATCACCCCCCAGGGGGGATGGCCAAGCCACAATCCCTTCTCCATTCTCCTTTCGGGATCTTGGGCACACACGCACACGCGCCCAGCATGAGTTTAAGCCACCGAGTCCGGGACTTGAACCACAGTCGACTACATGGGAGTTCATCAACATAGCCATGTATAATACACACACACACACACACACACACACACATATATATAAACATATAAAATATCCATATATAAAAAATATATAACCACATATATATATATATAAAATGTGTATATATGTGCAAAATATACGTACATATATATAAATCTTCAAAAATATAAAACTGTACCATGAATATAATCTGGTTTCCCCATAATGTTAACATGGGAATAAACTGGGAATATTAGCACTTACTTTTGCTTTTGAAGAAATTAAAAAGTATCCAATCCCAAAATGGTTCCTTTCCCCAGCTCCTAAAATCTGGAGATATTTTTAACAGGGAACTACAACTCCCCAAATGCCCTTGGCCGGGTCCTGCCGCCCGCCGGCCACCCCCAGCGTCTGCGTTTCCCAGATAGCCCAGGGTCCGGGTAGAAGACGGCCTTTCCCGGGCGCCCCCTCGCGGCGCGTTTCGGCGCCAGTCCCGTTCCCGACGGCCCTCGCGGCAGGTTCCGGCGTCAGCACAAATCGTGATGGCGGGGGCTGGTTCCGCCGCTGTGTCCGGGGCAGGGACCCCGGTGGCGGGGCCCACAGGCCGCGACCTCTTCGCCGAGGGGCTCCTGGAGTTCCTGCGACCCGCGGTGCAGCAGCTCGACTCTCATGTGCACGCTGTCAGGTGTCGGAGGGGGCAGGTGGGGGCGGGCTAAGGTAGGGCGGAGACAAGATTTTGCGACTAATAGATTTGGGAAACTGATTTGAGGCAGGGGAAAACCCGAGGGGTTTCTGGCTGAAGGCTGAGGGGTGTCATGAGGCTGGCTTCTCTGGTTACCTGAGAAATAACGCGAGGGAATTCGGTTCGCGCCTCCTTTAACTGGCTGACCGTGTAGGCCTTGTACCTCTTTGCAGAGAGAGTCAGGTAGAACTCCGGGAACAAATTGACAACCTAGCTACAGGTGAGTGAACATCCCCATGGACCCGGAATTCTCCGACTCACTTTCGGGACTTATGTTCTGTCCGTTTTTGGGCTGGGTTTTTGTCACTTGGACATCAGTCCCAAGTTCGGACTTATTCCAGGGATGTATTTAGTGGCTGTGGCCATGGGAGTCCAAGAGTGTCCCGTTACTTATCTTTCCATAAGAACAAGAGATGATCCATCCATTAGATACTAGTTGCATCTTACTTCCATCCCCAGAACTATGCCGTATCAATGAGGATCAAAAAGTGGCCCTGGATCTAGACCCCTATGTTAAGAAACTACTTAATGCTCGTCGGCGAGTTGTCTTGGTCAACAACATTCTACAGAATGCCCAGGTAAACTCATTTCCTACCAACAGTGATTCTGTCATTTTGTAGGTCCTCCATATGTAATGAGAAGTTACCATAATTTTAAGAATGGGGGAGGGGGAGATGGCGTGGTGGTTAAAGCACTGGACTCCTACATGGCCTACCGCGGTTTGAGTCCTGGACCAGGCTTGAAAATTACACCAGGCATGCATGCATGTGTGCTAAAATGGAGACGGATGGTGGCGTGACCATCCCCCTCCCCCACCAGGGGTGATTTTTTTTCTCACCGTCTCTCTCTGGTGAATGCATGCACCCTATGACAATAACCTTAAAAGAAAATATCCTTGGGAAAAGGGAATTCTCAGGTCAGCCATAATAAACCCATCGTTCTCATTCTCAGTATCCACTTGCATTTAACTTAAGATTGAGCAACCTAAGTATTTTTCTATATCTAGTTGACTAAACTTGAAAGCCTTTCACAGCAATTACTAGATTCCCAATCTTGTCTTGTAGGAACGGCTGAGGCGGCTAAACCACAGTGTTGCCAAGGAAACAGCCCGCAGGAGGGCAATGCTGGATTCAGGAATTTATCCTCCTGGTTCCCCAGGCAAATAACAGGTGTGCCCTGGCTTTGGAGTAGCACAAGTACTGTTTCCCAGCTGCCATTTCTACAGATGTGAAGATTCCAGGAGACCTCTTTGGACCTTAGCACTTAAGTTGTACCCATTCATGGTGGGGAGGGGGGCTCAAGAAATGTACATGCAGCAGGATGCAGGTTTCCAAAGGACTTACGTACAATACTACTACAGCTTTTACTTCCATGAACAAGCTGAGGCCTCTGTTTTTTAATTGCTACATATTCAAGGCTCACCCTCTGCAGGCTTAACCAGTCAGGCTTCCTTTGTCACATACCTGGTTACATGGGCCTGGGCAGTATGTCCCTCTCTACCTGTGCCCTCATTTGCCTTTGTTTACACTGAGGATTTGGAGGAGAGGGCAGGCAGGCAAAGTGTATGGCCTCTGTCTAGCCTCTTCTGATTGCACTGGCTTGAATATGGTAGCAGTATTGCTAGAACTATTTAATTCAATAAATGCTTCAATGCTATTCTCTGATGCAGGAAAGTTCCAGTAGTCTGTACCTTTAATTCAAACATAGCTTCAAATCATCTTAATGTTTATAATCAGCAGGATCAGGGTCAGCCAAGTGGAGCTTAAGGTGACTAGACACCACATAGCCAACTGTACATTTCCATCCTAGACCCAGCAGCTTGAGAAACTTGCCTGCACATATACACACATGTCTACCCAAAATCCCAAAAGAGAAAAGATTATGGCATGACCATCTCCCTGGGAGCTGATCCTCTCCTCCCCTCCCATCTCCATCTAGTCCACACACTCCATAGCATAGTAAAAAAATAATATTAAGGACTCAAGCAAAGACCAAAGAAAGCAAAAGGAAGAAAATTTGCCACACACTCAAAAAAAGACCAAGGGTCCTACTAGGAAGTATTTTAATTGTTTTTCTTAGAAAAAAAAATTTCAGACACTAAGAGTTCACAACATTTCAACAAAGAACTGGTTGAGAGGGTTATTTAGGAGTGGGGGTTCTAGAGTATTAGGAAGAAATGTTGGTATCTTGCTTCATTATAGATGCATGGTACAGGTTATAAATGGGAAACATCTGGCTACTCAGCCAGTATCAAAACTCAGAGGAATGACATTTCCTTTGATAGTTTGTTTTCCTTCCTGCATCTTCCCTATTCCACAGAAATGCCAGCATAAACCTAGCAGCTGCTAGCTTAGGCTCCAGTCTTCTCCTTGGGGAGAAAAGGGAATGAAGGGAAGGTCACTCCTGAGTCTCCATGCTTTCCTCTTCCTCTCCTTGAGGTGGTTCTTCTGTATTCTCTTCCTCCTCTTCTCCTTCCTTTTTCTCTGGTGGCTTCTCATAAGCCTTTTCTGAAGGTGTCACTATCACCCCATCCCAGGTAGATATTTCAGATGCGAGATCTAGAAGAAAAAAGGTGACCCTCAGACAAGTAGCCCAGAACACAAGTCATGATTGACACAGTGAAAGTATTAACACATCTGAGTAGTGTACAGCTTTGTAGACCACAGAGTACCAGAAGAAACCCCTGACCCACAGGAGCACTCACAGCTGGCATCACCCTCCTGGCCAAGGATCTTCCTAAAGCCACCATGTGAGAGGATTCGGACCAGAGTCTGAGCTGTGTAGCAGACCATATCCTGAAAGAGAGTCAACCAGGGGTAATAAATTAGCAAGCAGAACCAAAGTACAATTTTGTTTACTATTTATTTGACTAGTGTCCTTGTGAAAACAGATGAAGACAACTTTTAATCTCAAGACCAAAAGAAACTCCAGATCCCTGGATCCCTAAAGACCACATTCCTTTTGTATTCTCACCAGGATTCAAGAATGGGGAAGGAAAAAGAAAAAAAAAAAAAAAAGAATGGGGAAGAATAGACCATTTCATAGCTGTCTTAATACCTGTTGTTCCAGAGTCATGACTGTGTGTACTCTGAAGTTGCCACTCTCACAAGGGTCAGTGATACCCACTGAACCTGGCAGGAATAGTCCTGCAGCCAGAATCTGCAAGCAACGCCTGAAACACACAGAGATGATGAAAAGAACATAGAAAGAGGGGAAATGAGAAAGCAAGCCACCAGGTCCAGGACTTGAACCGTGGTCAGCCATGTGGGAGTGTCCAGCACCTTAATCACCATGCCACCTGCTGGTCCCCTACCAGTATTTTTTTTAATAACTGTTTTATTTATTCATTAGTTAATTTATTTTAAAATAATTATTTTGTTTAACTTAATATTTATTTACTTTAATTTGACCAGAGAGGGACAGAGAGAGAAAAGGAAAGCGAGAAAGCAAGTCACCAGGTCCGGGACTTGAACCATGATGAGAACTCTTAATCACCATGCCACCTGCCAGCCCCTCATTAGTTTAATTTGACCAGAGAGAGAATGAGTGAGAAAGCAAGCCACCAGGTCCAGCACTTGAATCATAGTCGGCTATGTGAGAGTGTCTAGCATCTTTACCACCACGCCACCTACTGGCCCTGCCTATACCAGTATTAAACCCAAAGATGCATACTGTACCTGTATGCCACATTTAGGGCCAAAGGCTGTCTAGTGGGGTTATTCATCACAGCATAATGCCCCTGGAAAATAAAAAATCTGGTTAAGTGTGCTACCAAAGTAGCCATTCTGTCTTCAACCAAAAACTTTAAATCATCATGAGGAAAACTGGTCATTAAGATACAACCAGTGTTGGGGCCAGTGGGTGGCTAAGGGTGCTGGGCTCCCACATGACTGACCACAGTTCAAAGTCCTGGACCTGGTGGCTTGCTTTCTCACTTGTCCCTCTCTGGTCAAATTAAAATAAATAAATAAATAAAGTTTATTATTTTAAAAAGGTACAGTTACTTGTGTGTTGAAAAGCAATACTTAAATAATGATTTCTCTCCAATATCACAGTAATGAAAAAAAAAACAGTAATGAAAAGATAAAAGGGCACTATAACTCATTTATCAACTAGTCAAAAAACTCAATGAAATAAAACCTCAGATCTTTACTGGATTATGTGTCCATCAATGAAACTTGTTTTTCTTTTTTTACATTTGCTATAGGAGGCATGTGCTTGCCAGAGAGAAACAGAGAAAGTGGAAAAGCATCCCACAGTGCAGGATGACCATGTTGCAACCCGTTCATTCTCTCAGGATTTGGGGCATGAACGCACATGTGTTCAGCATGTTTTAAAGCCACCAGATCCAGAACTTGAACTGCAGTTGGCCATGTGGGATCTAGGCACCTTAACCAACATACCACCTGGCTGGCCCTGAAATTACTTTTAAGCTTTACCAAATTTCAGATTCTGGAAGAAAATTTCAGAGTAACTACTGTTAAATAGCCCTTCTACTTACGAGTAGGTCAAGGATCCAAGGTGTAAGAGGCTCAAAGCCAGGAAAACGAATTCTCAGGTCCTTCAGCAGTCTGATGAGAACTTTAACTCTGAGAATTAGAGGGATGCAAAGATTAAAAGTAGTAAGATTGTGTATTTCCACACCTCAGGTAGAGTCAAAGCTGACCATACTATTTCTAGAACTACACATTCTCAATCTTTCACTTAAGGTTTAAAAAAAAAAAAAAAAAAAAAAACCACAAAAAACCCCCCAAAAAACCAGACACGTGATCATAGCCCAAACAGTTCTGTCAGAAATATGAGGGGTGTGTGTGTGTGTGTGTGTGTGTGTTTGTGTGTGGGGGGGTATCCTGCTATTCACTGCAATTAGAAAGGTTATCTTTTTATTTTTGTTAAAGAATTATTTATTTAACTTGCTGGTCCCTTTTTTTTTTTAAAAAAAAAAAAAAAAAAACTTGACCAGAGAAAGAAAGTAAGAAGGCAAGCCATCAGGTCTAAGACTTGAACCACGGTCCACCATATGGAAATCCAGAATCCTAACCACCTGCCAGCCCCAGAAAGGTTATCTTAACTAGTCGGGGAGGGACTCACGTAGACTGAGAAGCATTTTCCTCAAACCAGCGGGCATGTCGAATGGCCGCTAAGGCACTCTGCAACACTTTGATATCCACTAGAAGACAAGCATAAAAAGCTAGGATGAAACATTCCTATTTTTTTTTTAAATTACTATTTTTAAAAAATTTGTCCAGAGAGAGAAAAAGGGAGAAAGCGAGAGAGAGAGAGAGAGAGAGAGAGAGAGAAAGTCTCAAGGTCTGGGACTCAAACTGTGGTTGGTCATGTAGGAATGTAACACCTTAACTACCATGCCACCTGTCAGCCCCAAAACATTCCTATGATTAAGCAAGCAGTTCAATCCCACTACCACAGTCAAAAACTTGGGAGGAGAGCAGGATAACTTAGCAATTCTTTAAACCATCCCATGTTCTTCAGATCACCAAATCACATGTCCAAAAATCACTATTCCATGGGGCCAGCAGGCGGTGTGGTGAATAAGGGTGATGGATTCCCACATGGCGAACAATGGTTCAAGTCCCAGACCTGCTTTCTCGCTTTCCCTCTTTCTCTCTGGTGGTCAAATAAAACTAACAACAAAGGGAATTAAGTAAATATTAAAAAAAAAAAAATCACTATTCCTCCCCCAAACGAAATCTAGAAGAATGCAAGTTCCATGATTTTTTCCAAAAACCTGTTCTCCATATACATTTCTTTAGTCCGTTTTAGTTTGCCAACTGCTTTAATGGCCATCCTTTGAAAATTTCACTAACAAGCTGGTAGTAAACAAAGTTACCTTACAAAGGGCTAGACAAAGTTCAAGGCAAACTTACGTCCTACAATTTCCAGAAAACTATGTGAATAGCAACAAGCTAAGTAAACTCAATAGTAACAATACTATGTTTTGAATTTTCCACAAATGGGAAAAAAATAAGTAACAAACTAACAATGGAGTTCGGGATCCAGTTTTCGGAGATTTGGTGGCACTGTTGTAATAAGAATCTTCACTGTAGCATCAGAAGAACTGATTTCAAAGCCAGTTTCATTCGTCAGCATGGTCAAAACTGAAAGAACAGAATAACAAAGCTATAATTTTCTTTTTTCTTTTTTGGAGAGGTTTTCACTATAGGGCATGTGTGTTTGCCAGACAGACAGAGAGACATAGAGACAGAAAGCGAGAAATCACCCCCCCCGGGGGGATGGTCACACCGCAATCCCTTCTCTCCATTCTCCTCTTGGGATCTTGGGCACGCACGCACACGCGCCCGGTGTGAGTTTAAGCCACCATGTCCAGGACTCGAACAGTGGTCGACTACGTGGGAGTCCAGCGACATAGCCATTCCGCTAACTGCTGGTTCCCCAAAGCTATAATTTTCTTTCCATCAAATAACGGGGGAAGAGAGAAGAGGTAGGTTTTTTTTTTCTTTTGGAGAGGTTTTTGCTATAGGGCACATGCGCTCACCAGAGAGACAGAAAGCAAGAAATCACCCCCCCCCCCGGCGGGGGGGGAAGGTGGCCACACCGCACTCTCTTCTCCTCTCGAGATCTTGGGCACACATACACATGTGCTTGGCGTGAGTTTAAGCCACTGGGTCTGGGACTCAAACCACGGTCCACTACATGGGAGCCCAGCGACATAGCCATTAAGCCAACTGCTGGCCCCAAGAGGTAGGTTTTAAAAAAACAGCAACAAGAGTCCAGAATGAGGATTTAGAACAGCTTTAGAAATAAGGGAAATCAAAAAGATTTTGAATCTCTTTGACTCAAAAATTTCCACAACATAAAACCACATTTACTCTTCCATCTATATGGACTTTGTTGAAAATATGTTTATAATTATAGGACTTGGCTACTATAAATATATATTTGGCAACAAACTCAAACCTTCAGAAGGGTCCTGTGCTCTTAGGCTTTCCACGACTTTGTTCCCCAGGGCAGCAACAGCTTCCACTAGATTGAGAATAAACGAGTTGTTATCATCTATTTATGTAGACTTTCTATGTATCTCTAAGCTACTATTGCACTCTCATTTCTGCCCCATGTTCATGGCTGAAATAAGGGCAAATAATAGAATACACGTTTTTACAAGGGGAAGCTAAAGGCAGAAAAATAAGGCCCAGGGAACAGGCACCTCCTGTACACTCCCCTCATCCTTTTGCTACAGCAGGGTCTTCGGGTCTATGGCACAAATGACATGATGGGTTGGACAATTCTTCATTTGGAGTTGGTGGGGAAAGTATCCATACTGTAGGATTTTTAACAGTATCTCTGACCTTTTCTCTGCCCATTTAAAAAAAAAAAAATTGTCAACGGGTGCACATGCTAGCCAGAAACAGAAAGACAGGGACAAAGAACCCCGCAATGGGGCTCAATCAAACCGCAATCTTTTCTCCACTTCTCTATCCTGCCAGGGCTTTGGGCACGCACATGCACCCAATATGTTTCTCAAGCTGCTAGGGCTGGGACTCAAACTGTGTTTGGCTATGTGGGATCTGCTCCCTTAACCAATAGCCTACTGAGCTGGTCCCTTTAGATAGTAGCAACCTCCTACTTGTCACAACCATAAATGTCCCCTAGGGTGTAAAATCACCTCCAGCTGAGCAATACTGCCCTACAGTAGTAGCCAACCATATATTCTTTCAGACATATACTCTGGAGTTGATCCCTTATAAATCTTACATACTTCTGAAAAATAAGTTTCTCATTTGTCTTACAAACATCTCTTCTCACAAGAAATTTGGGCTATAAAAATCTCTGGGCCCCAAACCCAATGGCTCTGTTCTGTTTCTATGTTCAGAAAAATGTACACTCACATGTTGGCAAGATCTTTAATATTACCACCAGGTCGGCCACATTGTGTCCTGTAGTCATTGTTCCCTTTTTATATGATCCTACCTGTCGGACTTCTTCAATTTGCTATTGGAGAGAGATTACAAGAAAAAAATTTAGAAAGAACTCAGTTACAACACAGCTCAATTTGGAAGTAGCAGAGATGAAATCATATCCCCAAAACCACATGAAAGCCAAATATACATCATGGCTGTCTGATAACAATTATACCACCCTTACCCCCTGCATCAGTGCTACAAAGGAATTCCACTGTGCTTTCCCACTTTAGCCTTGGATTTGGAAGATAGGCAACTGAAAAATTAAAGAAACAGGGTCCAAGGAAACTTTCACATAACCAACTTTGCCCTTTCTTTGGACTGATCATCAAACACTTACCACTTCAAATGTTCCAGGAGCCACAATCAAATTATCAATCACGTTGTTTATTTTTGTCACCAGAGAAAGGATAGAGGCCTGAAAAGCAAGAAACGAAAGTACCCTAAGGTGAAAATTATAAGCTACTTCTGAGTTTGAACTGTTTTCCCCTCATCCCTTCCACACAATACCAACATGGGGCTTTAAAAACACGTTAAGTCTTCTGGCCTTGAATATATCATGAGAACAATTTTTTTCATTTTATAACAGACTCTTCAATAACAATATGAGTGCACATGTAATTTGTTTATTTATATATATATATATATATATATATATATATATACACACATACATACATACATATATATATATAAATTTTTTTTGTGTGTGTGTGTGAGGTTTTGGCTACAGGGTGCATGGCTCACCAGAAAGACAGAGAGACACAAAGTGAGAAATCACCCTCCAGGGGGGCTGGCCACACCGCAATCCTTTCTCCTCCACTCTCCTCGCGGGATCCTGGGTAGGTGCGCACACGCTCCTGGTGTGAGTTTAAGCTACCAGGTCCGGGACTCGAAGTGCAGTCAACTACATGAGAGTCCAGCGACACAGCCATTACATCAACTGCTGGTCCCATATATATATTTACTTAGCGCACTCTTAACCAGCAATGAGAAATGAGGACTGTTAAACTCACTGTGCAGTTTAGGCTCTGCCAACACTATCTTTTTCTTTTTTTAAAGTTTGCCGAAAGGCACATGTTCTCATTAGAGACAGAAAGCAAAAAAGCAGCCTCCATGGGCCACAGTCAGAACTGCGATCCTTTCTCCTCCATTGTCTCTCCTTTCAGGATTATGGACACGGACACAGAGAGACAGAAAGACACACAGACACACACACAAGCACCAGCATGTTTTTCAAGTTGCTGGGTCTGGGACTCAAACAATATATTCAACCACGTGAGATGAAGTCATTTTTTTAAAATTAATTATTAAAAGAGGTTTTTGCTATAGGGTGCATGCGCTCGCCAGAAAGACAGAGATAGACAGACAGAAAGCGAGAAACCACCCCTCAAAGGAGATGGCCATGCCGCAATCCCTTCCCCTCCATTCTCCTTGGGATCTCAAGCACATGCACAGCCTATTTAAGCCACCAGGTCTGGGACTCAATTATATGGGAGTCCAGCAACAAAGCCATTACGCCAACTGCTGGTCCCAGGATGAAGCCACTTTTAACCACCAAACCACATGCTGCCCCATGCCCCCCTTTTTTCTTTTTTTTAATGAAAGAGACTTCTGACAGCGTCTCGTCCATCACAATCCTTCCTGTCCCAGAACCAAGCCAGCTCTGATGACAAGTATATGCTGCTGCACCTGGTCTATTTTTATTTATAGTTTGGGCTAGACACTGAACCTGTGCCTCCAATTCTGATAACACTATTATTAACCTTACCGATAGTTATTTAATTTTCTAACTATTTGGGGTAATCTCAGGAAGGAAGCCAAAAGAGCATACACATTACCTGTTCAGCAGAATTAGGGGCAAGGTCCTGATTCCTCTTCAGCAATGCCTCACTGAAAGAAGTCTCATCAGCTGCTGGCTTGACACGGGGGAAGGCCATTTCACACTAAAGAAGAAATAAACCACCACACACTATTTACTGAAAATGATACACGAGATTTCTTTTCCTGTTGCTACAACACAAAATCGTAAATAAAAAATTCTACAACACCGTTTTTACTATTAAAAGATGTTCAAACAAGGATACAAACTGGAAAAGACAGCCATAATTTAACCTCTATGTTTACATTAAGAGATAAGCCAGGCTAATGGTCCAGGACAAAGATTAAAATAATTTTATTGCGGGAACCAGCAGTTAGCGTAATGGCTATGTCGCTGGACTCCCACGTAGTCGACCGCGGTTCGCGTCTCGGACCCGGTGGCTTACAACTCACGCCGGGCGCGTGTGCGTGCGTGCCCAAGATCCCGAGAGGAGAATGGAGGAGAAGGGATTGCGGCGTGACCATCCCCCCTGGGGGGTGATTTCTCGCTTTCTGTCTCTATGTCTCTCTCTGTCTGTCTGGCGAGCGCACGCGCCCTATAGCAAAAACCTCTCAAAAAAAAAAAAAAAAAAAAAAAAATTATTTTATTGCGAACAGCAGCCAAGGAATTATCTTCCCCAGACTGCTTACATTGTTTTTGTATATAAAGCAACACACAGTTGACTCCAAACCCCAATTTCATCAACAAATTCCTTTTCCTACTCCAAACACCATTTGCCTTCATTAACAGATGCTAAGTTCCATTTCTACATCTATTGGTCAAGAGTGGCCAGGAAACGCATCTTAACCCAAAGTACTCACCAAATAGAAATCAAATGGAATATGTGGAACAAAGGGCCTGAACCTAAAACAAGAAAAACAGTCCAAATTATTCACCACATAAAAATCAAGCAAGATGGGGGGGGCAGCCAGCAGGTGGTGTAGTGGTTGAGGGTGTTGGACTCACACATGGCCAACCATGGTTCGAGTCCTGAACCTGGCAGCTTGCTTTCTCACTTTCTCGCTTTCTCTCTCTCTCTCTCTCTCTCTCTTGCACGCGCGCGCGCACACACACACACACACACACACACACACTGTCCCTCTCTCGTCAGATTGAAATAAAGTTCAATAAAATAATTCTTAAAAAAAAGTCGATGTACATTACACAGTTTGTCAGAATGAGCAACATGGGAGAGGGGTAATTCTTGGTATAGTAGGGTCAAAGTAATTAATCAGGAGAACAGAAATGTTTCTAAACCAGAGCACTCCAAACTCCTATTGAGACAACAAACATAAATTAACAATACAGAAATGCTAAAAACTGGCACTCACCCTCCTCCTGGGCCTCCTCTGGAACCAAAGCGCCCACCACGACCTCGGCCTCTATCACCCCTAGAAATGCAGATTTTAATTTTTATTTCGACCTTATTGAAGGAATCTCCACTCCACTGGCGATATCAAGTTGGATACCTCCGTTGAACTTTGCTATGAAAGCCAAGATACCTCAAACCCATTTCCACATCTCCCCACAACAAGTAATTCCCAGCTCCACCTCCATGTCCTTCTCGTTCCGGATAATTTAATCACAACCACACATCAAGGAAGGCCGGGACTCGGACACAACCCCTACAGGAGACAACCATAACCCTGAGCCACACCAATCCTAATATTCCAAAGACTAAAGAGACTGTTAACTTACTCGTTAACATTTACCAGGCATATCCTGTATGCCAAGCACTAGGCACTGAGGAGGAACGCGGCACGCTCCCGCCTCCTCAGTCCAGGTGAGGAGACTCTCCGGGGCCTGGGTCACACCCTCACGCAGGCCCTCAGAGACCGAGGTGTGGAACCCGCCTGCGCCCCCGGCCCCACCCCCACCCCAGGCCCACGTTCCCCACTCCGCCAGCTTCCGACTCCCCACGCGACCAGACCAATTCTCGGGTCACTGACCAGCCCCAGACTCATGGCGCTTTCAGATCCGCCGACACCTTTAGGCCCACCTTCCCAAAGTTTTGGGTCGAACACCCGAACCTTTGTCTCACCGGTACTCTTACCTCATGGCGCCTAAAGTCCCGAACAATGGAGGCCACACCAACCGCCTTTTCCCTCTGAGGAGCAGACAACTGAAGAGGAGTCTTGCCGGCGTGTTCCAACAAAGCCTGGTGCGATTGGTTCCCGCCTTGTTCCATCGCTTATGCCTATTGGTGGATTACTCTGGCAGACGGGGCTACCGAGCCAATGAAGAAAGCCTACAATATCAGGGCTCAGCCAATAAGGACAGGCTTGGCGGCAATGACAATTTTTTGACCAGACACTAGATGGCGTTGACTAGAATAGCCAGGACAATAACCTTACGGAAACCTTCTATAAGGATTATGAAAAGCCCACAAGCAACGTAGCAGAGTGGCGCAGCGGAAGCGTGCTGGGCCCATAACCCAGAGGTCGATGGATCGAAACCATCCTCTGCTATCAAAAGTTTTTTCCTCTAACCCCTCCCAAAAACATGAATTATGTATTTCTTTAGTGTATATATAAATGTCATCTAGTCTTTCCTTCCTCAAAAATGAAACTTTCAGTGGCTATATCTGTCTCCCCCAGGTGAAATAAAAGGAAATACGACTTGCGCAACCCTGAAAGCTACAAATGTAGAAAGGAGATAGGAGAAGCAGATTTTTACATGAAGGAGTGTACTAAATGAAAGCGAAAAACACAGGGTGGTGAGATACTACTAGAAAAATTAAGACAGTGTCTGGAAAGAGAACTCAGAAAGAGAGAACAAGGGAAGTAGCAAGGAGAAAATGGCACAACCCATCCCTGTTCCTCTTCTTTCCTCCAGTTTTCTCACCCCAGAAAATCTGATTTCCTCCTTAACACTTTATGCCTTCACTAGCCACATAAACAGATATAATACAAATTTATCCCTACCACATATTTCATTTATTTTACTTTTTAAATAATTGTTTTGTTTATTTATTTATTTACTTACTTACTTACTTAAATTTGACTAGAGAGGGACAGAGTGAGAGACAGAGAAAGTGAGGAAGCAAGCCACCAGGTCTACACTTGAACCATGGTCAGACATATGGGAATCCTGCGCCCTTAACCACCATGCCACCTGCCTGCCCCATATTTTCCTTTTTTATTTTAAAAGAATTATTAAAATGGCTTCTTGTTTTCTGTCTCTCTCTGGCCCTCTGGCAAGTGCATGCGCCCTATAAAAAAAATCTCTCTCAAAAAAGAGAGAGAGAGAGAGAAAGAAGAAAGAAAGAGAAAGAAAGGAAGGAAGGAAGGAAGGAAGCAAGAAAGAAAAGAAAAACAAAAAAAGAGGGACCAGCAGTTGACATATTGGCTACGGACGCTGGACCCCCCCATGTAGCAGACCACGGTTGGAGTCCCAGACCCGGTGGCTTAAACTCACGCCTGGCGCGGATGTGCCCAAGATCCTGAGAGGATAATGGAGAAGGGATTGTGGCGTGGCCATCCCCCCTGGGTGGTTTCTCCCTTTCTGTTTCTCCGGCAAGCGTACACACTCTACAGCAAAAACCTCTCAAAAAAAAAAAAAAAAAAAAAATCAATCAATAAATGTCTCTGGGGCCAGCAGGTGGCATGGTGGTTAATGACGCTGGACTCCCACAGGGCCAGGGTTCAAGTCCTGGACCTGGAGGCTTCCTTTCTCACTTTCCCTCTCTCTCTCTCTTATTCTGTCTCTCTCTCTGGTCAAATTAAACTAAATAAATAAATAAAGTAAAATAAATAAATAAAAAATAAACGTCTCTATTCCCAAACGTCAAGAAACTTGGCATAGGGGCAAGCAGGTGGCATGATGGTTGAGGTGCTGGACTTCTATATGGCCGACTATGGTTTGAGTCTCAGACATGGCCGCTTGCTTTCTCATTTTCTCTCTCTCTTTCTCATCTCTCTCATGTTCTAGAACAAATTTTAAAAAATAATAATTATAATAAATAAAATTAAATAAGTAATTATAAAAAGAAACTTGGCATAATTTAATGCTTAGCAGGCATCTTGCCTTACAAGGAAGACATAAAACATTCAAGGGATATTTAAAGCTTCGATATCAAAAATGTTGACCACAAACTGTGAAACTATTGTAATAAATAACGGCTCAACTTCTCTTTAAAAATTTACAAAAACAGATGTACATATATATCCCCACCTCAGCAGTGACAGATCTGCTCAACTCTCTTACTGTTCATCCCCAAACTCCATCACAGTGGCTGGCAATCCTGAAAATAAACGTTTATTGAACAGAAAATACTAAAAACCCATTATCTTCTAATTAAATAACAGGACTGAACTAATTTTTTTTAAAAGAATCATTTTATTTAACTTTATTTTTTCATTTTTTATTTGACTGGAGAGAGAGAGAAAGTGAAAAAGCAAGCTGTCAAGACCGGGACTCAAACCATGGTTAGCCATGTGGGAGTCCAGCACCCTTAATCACCACATCACCTGCCAGCTGCAGAACTGAACTAATTTTGATTTTATGCAAACATGACCTTTTGTTTTCTTCCAGATTTTTGCTATATGGCACATGAACTTGCCAGAAAGACAGAGAGACACAAAGTGATGCGACCAGCAGTTGGTCTAATAGCTAGGTCGCTGGATTCCCATGTAGTTGCCTGCAGCTCAAGTCCTGGAACCGGTGGCTTAAACTCACGCCATGGAGACCATTAAGCAAAGGTCTGGAGAGTGCCCTTAGAAATTATTAACCTGCCTGATTCAGCTTCTGTAACTGCTTTTGCATAGGAACCCACTCCCTTTCCTCTCCACCCCCCTCCTCATTTTCCATTGCAATCACCATGTCAACCCAAAATTGATTGTGATCTTTGTCTTTATAAGCACCCCTTTCCTTTCACTTGGGGCTGCGGGGTTTTTTGAGTGACTCGAGTCCCTCCGTATGCCACTGGCTTAATCAATAAAGATTCCAATGATTTGGCTATGTCTAGATGTCCTCTTATTTCTTGCTGATTAGACTATAACACATTAAACACAGTGTGGGTGTCCCCAGGAGCTATTTGCTTCTTTCACTTTGATTCCTCTAAGACTACCTTCTCCTTTACAAATAGTATCTGATAAACTTCCTCCTTCTCTCCACATTAATTGGCCTTGCCCTTGTTCAGCATCTTTTCCATGATCCTATTGAGGGCAACTTTCCTACTCATTCTTGAGAATGCTTTTAACTTGGGTATAGGAGCAGTAGCATCCTGGGGGTGTCATCTTCACTCTCTGGATGTTCTTTCTTTTTTTGGAGAGGTTTTTGCTATAGGGCGTGTGCACTCACCAGGAAGACCGAGAGAGACAGAGACAGAAAGCAAGAAATCATCCCCCACGGGGGATGGCCACGCTGCAGTCCCTTCTCCTCCATTCTCCTCTGGGAATCTTGGGCATGCATGCACATGCACCCGCTGAGAGTTTAAACTACCGGGTCTGGGACTTGAACTGTAGTCCACTACATGGGAGTCCAGCGACATAGCCACTACACTAACTGCTGGTCCCTCTCGATGTTCTTGAGGTAGATTCCATGCTCTGTTTGCATGCACCAGCAAAGCAGCTCAGTAACTACGGGTTAGGTTTTGCACCAGGCCAGAGGGTGTCAACCAGAAGCCAGAGCAGCAACGCAGAGAAAGGGGGGCGTGGCCAAGGTCAGTCCATGGGGCTCAGCCAGAGGGTCAGAGCGGCTATGCCTGCAGCTGGAGAGTTTGCAAGTGCCTGAGGTCTGGGTTCTGCTCAGTTACTTTTCTGGTTTCAGTTATCACAGATTAGTTTTGTCTGTTCTCGAACTTCACATAAACGGACTCATACTGAATGTATTCTTTGTTTTGTCTGGCTTCTTTTCCTTGACATGTTTAAGATTCTTCCACATTTTTATATTGATCAGCAATCCGTTTTTTTTTTCTTTTTTTTTCTTTTTTTCCTAACCGACTGAGTTTTATTTGTTATATAAACCACCTAACATCTTTCAGGTGAAAAAATACTAAATTTGAATAAAGATATTACAAAATGAATTAGAGCCCAATAAAAATTAGCTTTGGGGAGGAAATATAATTCTATTCAATTAAGACAAACATTTTTATAGACCACAGATTAGGTTTTTTCTCCAAATAATTATTTATTTAATTTTATTTATTCATTCATTTATTTTAATTTGACCAAAAGGACATAGAGAGAGAGAGAAAGTGAGAAAGCAAGCCACCAGGTTCAGGATTTGAACCATCATCAGCCATGTGGGAATGTCCAGCACCTTAACCACCACACAACCTACTGGTCCCAGATTAGTGTTTTTTTTTTTTTTTTTTTTTGGAGAGGTTTTTGCTATAGGGCGCGTGCGCTCGCCAGACAGACAGAGAGAGACAGAGAGATAGAAAGCAGGAAATCACCCCCCAGGGGGGATGGCCGCGCTGCAATCCCTTCTCCTCCATTCTCCTCTCGGGATCTTGGGCACGCACGCACACGCGCCCGGCGTGAGTTTAAGCCGCCGGGTCCGGGACTCGAACCGCGGTCGACTACGTGGGAGTCCAGCGACATAGCCATTACGCTAACTGCTGGTCCCAACCAGATTAGTGTATTTTTAACACCCTTCATGCCACAAATTCATAAGGAATAGGTTCTAGAAGCTCAGGCCCCTTTCCATTGGTTCTCACAAAGTGTGCTTCTCAGGGGACCAGCAGGTGGCGTGATGGTTAAAGGCACTGGATTCCCACATAGCTGACCGTGGTTCAAGTCCTGGACCTGGCAGCTTGCTCTCTCACTTTCTCTCTCTCTCTCTCTGTCTGATTAAACTGAAAAATAATAATAATAATAAAAATAAAGTTAAATAAAAATAATTTTTAAAAATAGTGTGCTTGCAGGCTGGCCCTTTGAACCCAGGTACCTTTCTCTTTGGCTTCCTTCTTTTTCTGGTCATTTTCCTTCCTTTAGGAAGCTATCTCTGCTCTTAGAATGCTTAATAGGTTCAATATGCACATTAATTCTCTTGGCAAGAATCTTGCCTTTAACTCGTGTGTTTACAACAATGCCAACAGCATGCTGGGTAACACTGTAGACTCTTCCAGTTTTGCCATGGTAACATTTGCGGGGCATTCCTTTTTGAACAGTACCCATTCCTTGATGTCTACAATATCACCTTTCTTGTAGATTCGCATATATGTTGCCAAAGGAACAACTCCATGTTTTCTAAAAGGCCTAGGGAACATATATTGGTGCCTCTCCTCTTTCCCTTTGTGTTCGGTCATTTTGGTTAATTACTGGAAGATGGTGGTTCTGGCCAAAAGGAAGGGAACAATCTGGTTTTTGTTTCACTTTTGTTTTTGCTATAGGGTTCCAGAGCCGGCTAGAGAGAGGGAAAGTGAGAAATCACCTCCTACACACAATGGCTAGGCCTCAATCCCCTCGCCTCCATTTTCTGGGGATTTGGGGACGCACATGTGCCCTACATGTTTTTCAAGATGCAGGGTCTGGACTCAGAACTGACGTTGGCCATGTGGTATCCAGCCGCCTTAGCCTCCTGCTACCTGCTGGCCCCCTTCTTTTAAATTTCTGAGTAATAGTCCAATGTATAAATATATCACAGTTTTTCAGGGCCAGCAGGTGGCGTGGTGGTTAAAGGCACTGGATTCCCACATTGCCAACTGTGGTTCAAGTCCTGGACCTGGCGGGTTTCTCTCTTTCTCTCTCTCTCTCTCTCTGTCCCTCTCTGGTCAAATTGAAATGAACAAATGAATAAACAATAATAAAATTAAATAATTCTAAAAAAAAATCACATTCTTAAAAAAAATTATATATATATATATAATCACAGTTTTTTTATTCCTTCTCCCTTTGATGAGCTTAGGACCTCATATTTTACATCCAATACAATGTTAACTCATATTCATTAATGGTTATTTTGATTAACCATTTGGATTTATCTTTTTTTTTTTTCTTTTAAAGATTTTTGCCATGGGGTACATGTGTTCCCCAAAAAGAAACAGTGAGAGGGAAAGTGAGAAACCACCCCTCCAGGGAGTATCGCCACACTAAATCTCTTCTCCTCCATAATCTTCTTGAGATCTTGGACATGTGCACATGAAGCATGATTTTTTTTTCTTTTTTTTAAATTTATTTATTCATTCTTTTTTTTTTTTTCAGTGTTTAAACTTTATTTACCTTCCTAGGCTTTTTAGCAACATGGTCATTTGTGCTTTTTAGAAATACAATAAAGTTATCTCTGCATCCTAGTAAACAATCATTTAGAAATATTTCAGATTTTGGGGAACCAGCAGGTGGCATGGTGGTTAAGGCGCTGGACACTCCCACATGGCTGACCACAGTTCAAGTCCTGAATCTGGTGGCTTCATTTCTCACTTCCTCTCTCTCTCACTCTCACCCATTTCTCACTTCCTCTCTCTCTCACTCTCACCCTCTGTCTTTGGTCAAATTAAAAAAATAAATGAATGAATAAATAAAATTAAATTAAAAATTTTAAAAAAGAAATATTTCAGAATTTGAAAACAATGCAAATAATGTAGCAAAATATTATATATTAATCACACACACAAATTCTTAACTGTTTTACCTGTCTTGTAACTTTCCATTTATTTATTTATCAAAGATTGTAAGTGTTGAAGTCAGAGTCCAATAGTTTTTGCTATATATATTCTTTTAAACAGAAAGATTACTCTATGAATTTTAGGCTCATGAAATATAAATCTTAAATGCACAATATATATATAATTTTTTTGGAGAGGTTTTTGCTATAGGGCACGTGTGCTCGCCAGAAAGAGAGAGACAGAGAGACAAAAAGCAAGAAATCACCCTCCGTGGGGATGGCCACCCCACAATCCCTTCTCCTCCATTCTCCTCTTGGGATCTTGGGCACGCACACACACACGTCCAGAGTTTAAGCCACCAGGTCCAGGACTCAAACTGTGGTCAACTACATGGGAGTCCAGCGACATAGCCATTACACTAACTGCTGGTCTCTCACCATATAACAATTTAAACTTAATGCTCCTTAACTAGTTTTAACAGTTGAATGTTTCCTCATACAATTGCCTCCCTACTCCATTTTGATTCATGTTCTCTGCTGGCTACAGTAAATCATGCAGCAGAGTGTTCAGAGAAGGTTCCTTTACTTTCTTTAACTCTGCATATTTCAAAACATCTTCCAGTTACTTACACAGACAAATAATAACTTGGCAAGGTAAACAATTCCTAGTTCTAAATTATTTCCTTAAGACTCTGTAGATACGGTTCCATTGTCGTCCAGCATTTGGAGTTGCAAGAGAAAACACTGACATTAGTCTGACTTTTGCCCTATATAGGTAACCTGTTTCTTCCTGTCTGGATACTTGTAAAATTTTAATTTTTTTCTTGAAATTTAAAAATGCTACCAGGATATGTCCACTTGCTTTCTTTCTGTCAAATTTTAAAGGTACTCTGTGAGCTCTTTCTTTTTATAGATCTAGTTGGTTCTTCAACTCTGGACAATTTTGTTCCAAGAGTTCCTTAGCAATTGTTTCAGCTCCTTGTTTTGTCTTCCATTCCAGATAGTCTAATTATGTGTAGATTGTAGCTCTTGGTCTCTCCTTGTCTTCTTTTCTTTTATCATGGTTTAGTTTCCCCCTTTCTCTGCATTCTGTGAAAATCTCTCTTGTTTTGCATTTACTTCAGTAATTCGATTTTGTGGCCAGCCCTCCCTGCACATTTCTATTACCTCTCTCAATTCCCTGACTTGTTCCAAGTGCTCTGACATTACCTTCTTTTTTTTTTTTAAAAAAAAAAAAAAGAATATTTATTATTATTGTTGCTAATATTATTGTTCACATGAGTTTTGTCAAAGAAAGACAGAGAGAGAGGGAGAGTGAGAAAACAAGCTGCCAGGTCCAGGACTCAAACTATGGTCAGCCATGTGGGAATTCCGGACTCAAACTATGGTCAGCCATGTGGGAATTCCAGCACCTTAACCACCATACCACCTGCTGGCCGGTGACATTACCTTCTTTATCATTGAGCACAGGTGTTTAAGCTCCTGTACCATATGATAATCGACCCTTTCTGTGTCTTGAGTTTCCACCATCGTATCTGTTTCAAGAAGAGGCATTTAGTTCTGTTCCTTTCTTCAGAATGGCCGTGTAACCACCTTTTCAGTAGGTCCTCTTACAACGCCGACCAAAAACCAAGATAGAAGGAAGCACGGGACCCATTTATTTATTTATTTGGAAAAGTTTTCCCCTATAGGGCGCATGCGCTCGCCAGACAGAGAGAGACATAGAGACAGAAAGCGAGAAATCACCCCCCAGGGGGGATGGTCACGCCGCAATCCCTTCTCCTCCATTCTCCTCTCGGGATCTTGGGCACGCACGCACACGGGCCGGCGTTAGTTTTAAGCCACCAGGTCCGGGACGCGAACCGCGGTTGACTACGGTTGACTACGTGGGAGTCCAGCGACATAGCCATTACGCTAACTGCTGGTTCCCCCCATTCATTTATTTTAATTCAACTTCATGGACACCTTGTCCGGCAGAGCACAGTCAGCACAGCAGCAGATTCTCCCCAGCGACCACACCAAAGGAACTGAGCATCACAGGTAGAGGGAGAATCTGAAAAAGCCTGAGGCGTGATTTCCAAGCTGTCTGGTTAGGGACTCCAGTTTGCATATCAGTCCTCTGAGAGTCCAGCGCCTTAACCACCATGCCACCTGTTGGCTCCTCCATTTATCATTTTAATACCCTTTATTCCCTTCTGCATCTCCAATTCCATTTGGAGTAATATTCCTTCTCCTTGACAATTTAGGGTCCATCTGCCTATGGTTAACTCTTGACTTTGATTAGTCTAACTAGGCGTTTATTTTGACTTTGTTTTGAAGGATGCTTTCTCTGGATATGGAATTCTAGATTGGAAGTTATTATATTTAGCACATTTACAATGTTTTTTCTTTCCTTTTTAAGAACTATTTGTTTGGGACCAGCACATGGTGTAATGGTTATGTCTCTGGACTCTTACATAGTCAACCGCAGTTTGAGCCCTGGATCCAGTGGCTTAAAACAAGTCAGGTACATGCGTGTGCGCATGTGTGTGGGTGCCCAAAATCCCAAGAGGAGAATGAAGGAGAAGGGACTGCAGCATAGCCATCCTCCCTGGGGTGATTTCTCACTTTGTCTTTCTGTCCCTCTCTGTCTCTCTGGCGAGTACATGTGCCCTATAGCAAAAATCTCTCTCTAAAAAAGAATTATTTATTTAATTTTATTTATCTTTTTTTTTTTTTCATTTGCTACAGGACATGTGCACTCAACAGAAAGAGACAGAGAGAAAGAGAGAAGGTGAGAAAGCAAGTCACAAGGTCTGGGACTCAAACCACAATCAGTCATGTGGGAGTCCAGTGCCTTAACTACCACGTCACCAGCTGGCCCCACAATATTATTTACATTACAACTATTACAACAATTATTACAACTGTCTGCTGTTTCCTTTTTTGGCATGAAAAAAACTGTCAATCTAATTATTGCTCCTTTTAAATTAAATCGTTATTCCTCTCCAATGTATCAGACCTCTTTTTTCTATTTTTCATTTTGCACAGGGCACATGGGCTCATGGGAGAGGGAGAGAAAAGAAAGAAATCACCCCTCAGGGAATGTGACCATATCGCATCCATCCTCCTCTTGGAATTTTAGGCATGCACATAGATGCAGCTGGCATGTTTTCTTTCTCTCTCTTTTTTAAAGATTATATATACTTTTTTTTCCTTCAAAGAAGTATTTACTTAGGGACCAGCAGATGGCATAATGGTTATGTCGCTGGACTCCCAAGTAGTCGACTATAGTTTAAGTCCCAGCCTCAGAAGCTTAAAACACACCGGGCGCATGTGCGTGCATGCACAAAACCTGAGAGGAGAATGGAGGAGAAGGGACTGCGGTGTGGCCACCCCCCTGAGAGGTGATTTCTTGCTTTCTGTCTCTCTGACTCTTTCTGTCTCTCTGCAAAATACACACACCTTATAGCAAAAATCTCTTTAAAAAATTAAAATAATTATTTTAATTTTACTTAGTATTATTTTTAAAATTGCTATAGGGCATGCATACTGACTAGAGAAACAGAGAGAGAGAAAGTGAAAAACTAAGCCTCCAGGACCGGGACTCGAACCGTGGTTGGTACCTTTAACTGCTATGTCACCTGCTGGACCCCCTGGAGTGTTTTTCAAACCACTGAGTCCAGGATTCAAATTGTGCAGTGGACCATTTGGGATCCAGATGCCCTAACCCCCGTACCACTGGCTGGTTTATCTAAGTTTTTATCTTTGATTTAAATTTTCTGAAGTTTTACTATGGTGGGTCTACATACAGTTGTTGTGTTTTTAGGTTTTTTAGGTTTTTTTTTTTTTTTAACTTGCTTGAGGCTGTTGAGTTTCTTAAATTCATGGCTTGAGGTCTGTCATTTTGAAAACTTTTTTCTTTTTCTGGGGGGGAGAGGTTTTTGCTATAGGGCATGTGCGCTTGCCAGAAAGGCAGAGAGAGAGAGACAGAAAGCGAGAAATCACCCCCCAGAGGCTATGGCCATGCCGCAATCCCTTCTCCTCCATTTTTCTCTCGGGATCTTGGGCATGCACACATCCTCAGATTAAAAACATTTTTTAAGGGGAACCAGCAGTTAGCGTAATGGCTTTGTCACTGGACTCTCACATAGTCGACCGCGGCTCACGTCCTGGACCCGGTGGCTTAAAACTCACACCGGGCGCGTGTGTGTGCGTGCCCAAGATCCCAAGAGGAGAATGGAGGAGAAAGGGATTGCAGTGTGACCATCCCCCCTGGGGGGTGATTTCTCGTTTTCTGTCTCTAATGTCTCTCTCTGTCTGTCTGGCGAGCGCACGCGCCCTATAGCGAAAATCTCTCCAAAAAAAAAAAATTTTTTTTTAAAAATTATGGGACCAATTGGGACCAGCAGATGGCATAATTGTTACATCACTGGAATCCACGTTGACCACGGTTCCAGTCCTGGGCCCGGTAACTTAAAATTCACGCCAGGTGAGTGTGCGTGCGTGCCCAAAATCCTGACAGGAGAATGGAAGAAAAGGGATTGCAGTGTGGTCATCTCCCCTGGGGGTGATTTCTCATTTTCTGTCTCTCTGTCTTTTCCTGTCTCTCTAGCTAGCACACATACCCTACAGCAAAAATCTCTCTAGAAACAAAAAAAGAATTACAGGACCACAGGTGGTATGGTAGTTACATTGCTGGACTCCTACATGATCAACCACAGTTCAAGTCCCGGATCTGGCAGCTTGAAAATCACACTGAGTGCATGTGTGTGCATGCCCAAGATCCCAGGAAGAGAAGGAAGGAAAAAGGGTTGTGGCATGGCCATCCCCCTGGAGGGTGATTTCTCATTTTCCCTCTCACTGTGTCTCTCTTTCTCCAGCAAGCACCCACACCCTAAGCAAAAACCCCTCCAAAAAAATTTATTTATGGGGCCAGCAGATGGCATGGCAGTTATGTTGCTAGACTCCCAAATGGCTGACCACAGTTTGACCACCAGACCTGGTGGCTTGAAACTCACTCCAGGCATGCGTACATGTGTGCGTAAGATCCCAGGAGGAGAATGGAGGGGAAGAATTGCAGTGTGGCCATCCTCCCTGGAGGGATGATTTCTTCCTCTTCCTCTCACTGACTCTCTCTCTCTCTCTCAGTGAGCACATATGCCCTAAGGCAAAAACCTCTAAAGATATATATCTTTATTTAATTTTATTTATTTATTTATTTATTTATTTATTTATTTTAGAGATTTTTTTCTATGGGGCACAAGCACTCTCCAGAGAGACAGAGAGACAGAAAGCAAGAAATCACCCCCCCACCCCCCATGGGGACAGCCACGCTACAATTCTTTCTCTTCCATTCTCCTCTCAGGATCTTGGGCACGCATGCACATACACCCAGTGTGAATTTTAAGTCTTTGGGTTCAGGACTCAAACGCGTTCGATAACGTGGGAGCCTAGTGACATAACCATTACACCGTCTGCTGGTCCCCTTATCATTTTTTAATTTGCCATAGGTGACCTATGTGCACTCACCAGAGGCAGAGAGAGAGGGAAAATGATAAAACGAAAAAGCAGCCCACCAGGACTTGAACCACAGCTGGCCATGTGGGAGCCCAGCACCTTAACCACCATGCTACCTCCTCTGCCCCCCTTTTTTAATGTGTATTTTATGGTTTAAATGGTTTATCTGCCAAAGTTTTGTTTTGGAATTTGGTTTTGAGAAGCAGCAAGGCCTAATAGGCAGCAAGTGGATGGCGGCGATTGCATCGAGGCAACTCTCCCAAATAGATTAAGGATGTCCCGAGAGACTCGGGGAGCTCTAGCTCTCTTGAGAAGGGGTCAGTTCCCATGAGAACTGGTTTCTGTAAGAGAGATAGGAGCTGTCCACAGCTTGCTCTCTCTCTCTTCTGTTTCTCAGTCATGCTACAGACCTACGCCTTTGGACTGTCCAGCCACCAGAAGCATTTTTGCAAATGAACTTTCTTAAATTTACCTAGTCTTAAGTTTTTCTGTTAGCAACATAGTAACAAACAATGACAGAATTGTGGGTCAGTCAGTGGCCTGGTGTTGGAGGCTGCCAGATCAATCCCATGTGGCCAACAGAGCAGTTTAAGTCTTGGACCCAGCAGCATGAAAATCACACCAGCACACGTGCATGCATGCCAAAAATCCCAAGAGGAGAATGGAGAAGGATTTGGAGTGTGGCCATTGCCCCAGGGGGTGATTTCTCACTTTTCCTTTCTCTTTGTCTCTCTGTCTCTCTCTGGCGAGTGTACGTACCCTATGGGAAAAATATAAAACATATATACACACACACACACACACACACACACACACACAGGCCTTGGACTGGTTCCATGGCCTGGTGATAAAGACAGCAGGATTCCACGTGGCTGAGAGCCTGGTTCAAGTGCTAAACTCAGCACCTTGAGAAACATGCCATCCACATGTGCATGCCCAAACTCCTGAAAGGAGGGAAAGATGGAGGAAAAGGGATTGTGGTGGGACCATTTTTCATGGGGAGGAGTGCTTTCTTCTATCTCTCTCTCTCTGCCTCTCTCTGGTGAGTGCACATGCCCTCTAGCAAAAAGTTATGGGACCAGCAGTTAGCGTAATGGCTATGTCACTGAACTCCCATGTAGTCAACCACGGTTCGAGTTCTGGACTCAATGGCTTAAACTCACACCGGGCGCATGTGCATGCATGCCCAAGATCCCAAGAGGAGAATGGAGGAGAAGGGATTGCGGTGTGGCCATCCCCCCTGGGGGGTGATTTCTCGCTTTCTGTCTCTCTGTCTCTCTCTGTCTTTCTAGCGAGCACACGCGCCCTATAGCAAAAACCTCTAAAAGAAAGAAAGAAAGAAAGAAAGAAAGAAGGAAGGAAGGAAGGAAGGAAGGAAGGAAGGAAGGAAGGAAGGAAGGAAGAAAGAAAGAAAGAAAGAAAGAAAAAGAAAAGAAAAAGATAAGTCTTATAACAAAAAAGAGAAGCAGAGTGGAAAAATTTACAGCTTGGCCATGTGGTAGGGGCAAAAGAAAAGGCATGTGTGGCAGAAACTGGTTCTAAAGAGACTAGCAGGGCCAGCAGGTGGTAATGTAGTTGAAGTGCTGGACTCCCACATGGCAGACTGCAGTTCAAGTTTGGGACCTGGCAGCTTGCACTCTCTCTCTTTCTCTCTCTCTCTCTCAAGTGCACATGCCATATGGCAAATTAAAAAATAATAATAACTGGGCCAGCAGGTGACATAGTGGTCAAGGCACTGGACTCCCACGTGGCTAACAATGGTTCAAGTCCCAAACCAGGAAGCTTGAAACACATCAGGTACATGTGCATGCATGCCCAAAATACTGAGAGGAGAATGTAGAAGAGACTGTGGCATGTCCCTAGACCTTTGAGGATGATTTTTCGCTTTTTGTCTCTCTGTCTCTATGGCAAGCACATGCATCCTATAGCAAAAATCTCTAATAACAATAATAACAACAAACAAAATTAAATAATTTTTGAGAGGTTTTTGCTATAGGGTATGTGTGCTCGCCAGGAGACCGAAAGCAAGAAATCACCCCCCAGGGGGAATAGCCATGCCACAATCCCTTCTCCTCCATTCTCCTCTTGGGATCTTGGGCATGCACACACACGTGCCTGGTGTGAGTTTAAGCCACGGGTCCAGGACTTGAACCGCGGTTGACTACATGGGAGAGTCCAGCAATGTAGCCATTACACCAACTGCTGGTCCCAAATAAACAATTCTTTAAAAAAAAAAAAAAAAGAAAGAAAGAAAAGCCCTGAGGGTAGTGCTCCTCTCATCACAAGCACAAAAGCCTAAAAGAGGAGAATGATTCCAGGCCATTGGCCCAGGGTGCTTTGTCCTGCTACAGAGCCGAGAGACAACCCACTAGACAGTGTGTGTGTGTGTGTGTGTCTGAGAGATAGAGAAAGACTTTCTTTCTAGAATTATTTATTTAATTTTATTGATTATTATTATTATTATTACTATTATTTTAATTTGACTAGAGACAGAGAAAGGGAAAGTGAGAAAGCAAGCTATCAGGTCCAGGACTCAAACCATGTGGGAGTCCAGCGCCTCAACCTATACCACGTACTGGCCCCAGGAGAGAAAGACTTTTGATGATCTCACCATGTCTCAGTCCCCGTGTCCCAGTCTCCCAGCTAGCTAGGAATACAGGTGCCTATCACCACATCTGGCCAGTTTAGGCTGAGCTGGTTCCAGGGCCTCCTATGTAACCTGAGCCTCTGGTTAGCAGCATCTTAGCAGTGAGCACCATTGTGGCTGAGCCCCTGTCGTCCACTTTTTAAATTTCTCAGCTGTTATTTCTTCAAATGTTGGCTTTGCCTATTATTTCCCTTCTTCCTGGACTCCAGATAAAGATATATGAGACTGAGCCAGCCTATGACATGGCGGTAGAGACAGCTGGATCCCATATGGCCAACTGCACTACCTGAGTCCTGGACCCAGCAGCTTGAAAAACACCCTGGGTGGGAACCAGCCGTAATGGCTATGTCGCTGGACTCCCACGTAGTCGACCGCGGTTCGCGTCTCGGACCCGGTGGCTTACAACTCACGCCGGGCGCGTGTGCGTGCGTGCCCAAGATCCCGAGAGGAGAATGGAGGAGAAGGGATTGCGGCGTGACCATCCCCGCTGGGGGGTGATTTCTCGCTTTCTGTCTCTATGTCTCTCTCTGTCTGTCCAGCGCACGCGCCCTATAGCGAAAAACCTCTCAAAAAAAAAAAAAAAAAAAAAAAACACCCTGGGTGTGTGTTTATGCGTGCCCTTAGTCTATTGCAGTGTTTAATGCATATTGTGGTATGGCTATTTGTCCTAAAAAGCGCTCCTGAAAGACACGGAATATATACATTATATATGAATATAATATAATACATACATATACCGAGCGGGTGCTTAACACACAGAACATTCTCTGGAAATATTTGTTGAATAAAAGAAGTTTGCTGAGCTTATGTCTTGGAGAGGTTGTGGGCGGAATACGGTCAATGATCCCCGATGACCATTAGGGGGCAGACTAAGTCCATAGCTGTCTGGACCAGGTGTCGGCGGTCAAGTGCTCCAAAATCTTCTCCCCAGTTTAGCTTCCAAAGGTCGCGTCTAAAGCCATCTTCCACCACCACCGCAGACCCCAGTAACAATCCTCAGCGCAAAACAAACACAAAACACGCATTTCGGGAATGGCCCTGAGGTCACTCCTCTACCCCCGGCCCCTCACCGCGCTCTCCACCTTCATCCAACCACTTGGGAACTGAAGAGTTAACTCGGCCCTCCCACCTGGTCATTTTTCTTCGGCTAATCCACGCAACCTGGCAGGCGGCGGGGTGGTAAGGGGAGCGGGATCCTAACCCGACTCTGGAACGCGCACTCCGGGCAGACCTTCTACTTTAATGCCTTTCCAGAAACCTGTCACCCACCCAGAGTCAACGTCTACACACGTCTTTTCCGGCCAGGATCCTAAGCCCGCACCCCGGAGGGGACCAGGTCGGAGAGGAGGGACAAGGCAGGCCGGGCGCAGCGGTCAGGTCAGCGCTCCTTCCCGTCCCCGCGAGGGCGCCCCGTGGGCGGGTGCCGCTCTCCGCGGACGAGGCCGTTGGGCAGCGGGAAGCGGGAAGATGGTGTGCTGAGAAAGCCCGCGGGCCAGAGGGCGGGGAGGGAAGGGTTAAAGATCCAGGATTGGCTCTCGGTCTCCGAGTCTGGGAGGGGAAGCGGCCGGGAGGAAGGGTTCGAAGCTTGGCTCGAGTCCTCGCCAGTCCCCCCCGGACGGCCGGAGACTTGGGCCGGCCGGACACCCCTTCTGGCACGCGCGCTGGGCCGGCGCTCAGGCTCGCCTACGAGCGCTCGCACTCCCCTTTCCTCCCCCGCGCGCCCTCTCCCACCCTTCTCCCGGAGCGCTCGCTCCCTCTCTCTCTCTCTCACGCAGACACTCGCGCTCCGGTCCTCTGCGGCCCCGCGCTCCCCTCGCGCCCACCTGCTCCGCGGCGCCCACCGTGCACCCCTCCGCGGCGCGCAGCGTCTGGCACTCGCCTCGCCGGCTGCGCTGCCTTCGAGCTCCCGGCCCTGCCGGCCGCAGCCACAGCGGACAGGGTGCCCGGCGGCCGGCGCTCTCACCCCGCACCCGCCCCTTCCCGCCGGAGTGTGCCTGATGCCCAGGACTGGCCGCTGATCCAGAGGACCGAAGAGACCATGGTGGGAGCGCTCGCCAGCTGCGGTACCCGCTGAGGCCATGCCGGGCCCCCGGTGCCCCGCCGGCGCCCGCTTGCTCCTGCTCCTGCCGCCGCTGCTGCTGCTGCTGTTCCGCGGCAGCCTCGCGGGCAACCTGACGGTCGCCGTGTTACTGCCGCTGGCTAACACCTCCTACCCGTGGTCGTGGGCGCGCGTGGGGCCGGCCGTGCAGCTGGCCCTGGCCCGGGTGAAGGCGCGGCCGGACTTGCTGCCCGGCTGGACGGTCCGCACGGTGCTGGGCAGCAGCGAGAACGCGCTGGGCGTCTGCTCCGACACCACCGCGCCGCTGGCCGCCGTGGACCTCAAGTGGGAGCACAACCCGGCGGTGTTCCTGGGCCCGGGCTGCGTGTACGCCGCCGCCCCGGTCGGGCGCTTCACCGCGCACTGGCGGGTGCCGCTGCTGACCGCCGGCGCCCCTGCCCTGGGCTTCAGGGTGGAGGACGAGTACGCGCTGACCACTCGCGCCGGGCCCACCCACGCCAAGCTGGGCGACTTCGTGGCCGCGCTGCACCGACGGCTCGGCTGGGAGCGCCAGGCCCTGGTACTCTACGCCTACCAGCCCGACGACGACCGGCACTGCTATTTCCTAGTGGAAGGGCTGTACATGCGGGTGCGCCACCGCCTCAACATCACCGTGGACCACCTGGAGTTCGCCGAGGGCGACCACGACCACTACACCAAGCTGCTGCAGACAGTGCGGCTCAAAGGCCGAGGTGAGGCGGCCGTGCCCACCGCTTTGCCCCAGGGTCGGTCTGTGACCGCGGAAGGAACCGGGATCGTCCCTGCGTCTGGGCCAGTCTTCTCGTCCTTCCCTCCTCAGCCTCCCCCGACCTTTTTCTACCTCTGCGTTTCTGTTTCTCTCTCTCCTCCCCACGCCCTGTCCTGTGCCTGCCCCTCTCCTCCTGGACTCCCACAGGTTTCAGCGGAGTTAACTGGAGGGGAGAAATCCCACACCAGCTTCACACTTACAGCGTCCCCGGCTTAGCCCATATCCTTATTTTTCTTCCCCATTTTCTCTCCTGCCTTCAGCCTTCTCCCTTCCTCCACCTTCCCTCAGATCGCCCCCACACACACTGTCTCTTCCTCCCGCACCCTTCCTGGTCCCACCTTCCCCTCTCCTGCCTGCTCCCTCTCCCTTCCACCCTTTACCGTTTGACCTACCACCCACCCTTCTTTTTCTTTCTGTTGCCACAGCCTGGACTGAACCAAGAGCTGCCACTTAACTACCACCTGGTCTCTCACGTCCCCCTGTGGGTGCCCCAGCTCACTCCCCCCACGCCCTCCCATACACACCCACAGCTGCTTCGGCTCCCCCAGGACCTGGGTTTCTCTCTCTGCTTCCCCACCCCTCCAGTTGTCTACATCTGCAGCTCCCCTGAGGCCTTCAGAACCCTCATGCTCCTGGCCCTGGAAGCCGGCCTGAGTGGGGAGGACTACGTTTTCTTCCATCTGGATATCTTTGGGCAAAGCCTGCCAAGTGGGCAGGGTCCCACTGCACACAGACCCTGGGAGAAAGGGGATGGGCAGGACGCTAGTGCCCGCCAGGCCTTCCAGGTGAGTGCCCAGGTTTGAAGCACAGGCTGTGGGACTCAGCGGCAGCACCTGGTTTCTGAGCACTGTGTCCCTGGGTGTCTGAAAGGATTCCCGAGAAGAGGCTGCTGGGCTCCCCAGGAGTTAGGTAACGAAGGGAAGGGCCGCCGTGGGCAGGGGTGCACAGAAGGCCAGGAGTTCAGACCCAGAGGGCTACAAAGATAAGAAACTGGGCTCGAGGTGGGAGGACTTACAGTCCCACAGGCTGGGCAGGACTTGGAGAAACCCTCCCTCTGGATCCCCCATTTTGGAGCACACACCACCTCATGCAGGACGGAGTCCAGTTTGACCTTGAGCTAAGCAGAGATGCAGCTCAGGGGCAGGGGTGTGGGGACCCCATGGTACTGGGAGAATAGAGTGAGCCCCCGATTCTCCCCTCTCCGCTGACCCCTTCCTCAGGCTGCCAAAATCATCACATATAAAGAGCCGGATAATCCTGAGTATTTGGAGTTCCTGAAGCAGCTGAAGTACCTGGCCCATGAGCAGTTCAACTTCACCATGGAGGATGGCCTGGTAGGAGTCCTACCAAGGACTTCCAGCCCCCACTCCAGAGCCCTAACCAGTATCCATCCTGTTCTCTCACCACCCCAGTAGGCCCAGGTCTCCCCTGTCTACCTTCCCCAGTTCCCTATCTCTGCTGATGGTGGAGGGGGTGTTGGCAAGTTCAACCTTTGAAGCTCAGGTCCTCACTGGTAAAATGGGGAGGCTACATCCTGCCTTATCTCCCTAGCAGGATTCAGAAAGCAGTGGTATATGTAAAAGCAGGGTTTTGTTTTGTTTTGTTTTTAGTTTGCTATATAGGGGGCATTCATGAAAGAGAGAAAGAAACCACCCCTCAGGGGGAGAGCCATGCCTCAATCTTTTTCTCCTCTCTCCTCTCGGGATTTTGAGCATGCATACGCATGTGCTGAGTGTATTTTTCAAACCACTGGGTCCTAGCCTTGAACCCTGTGTAATTGGTCATGTGGGATCCAGCCGCATTAACCTCCATGCCACCAGCTGGCTCATGAAGGCATCTCTTAAATAGGAAACTCTCTGATGTGGGATGTTGTTTGCTTCCTTCCTTCCTTCCTTTCTTTCTTTCTTTTTTTTTTTTTTTTTGAGAGAGAGATTCTTGCTATAGGGCATGTGCACTTGCCAGAAAGACAGAAAATGAGAAATCACCCCCCTGGGGACCAGCAGTTAGAGTAATGGCTATGTCACTGGACTCCCATGTAGTTGATCGCTGTACGAGTCCTGGACCCGGTGGCTTAAACTCACACCGGGCACGTGTACATGCGTGCCCAAGATCCTGAGAGAATAGAGGAGAAGGGATTGCGGTGTGGCCATCCCCCTGGGGGATGATTTCTCGCTTTCTGTCTCTCTGTCTCTCTCTGTCTTTCTGGTGAGTGTACACGCCCTATAGCAAAAATCTCTCAAAAAAAAAAAAAAAAAAAAAAGAAATCACCCCCCTGGAGGGATGGCCGTAACCAATCCCTTCTTCATTCTCTTCTCGGGATTTTGGGCATGTACACACATGCGCCCAGCATGGGTTTTAAGCCACTGGGTCCGATACTCAAATCGCAGTTGACTACATGAGAGTCTAGCTACGGGACCATAACGCCATCTGCTGATCCCCCTCTCATCCTCTTTCAAGGCCCCAGTGCCTCCAATACCCTACCCCACTCTGTGTCTCCCCCTCATACACACATGTTGCACCCCAGCCGAGCTCTGCTTGCCTCTCCAGGTGAACACCATCCCAGCATCCTTCCATGATGGGCTCCTGCTCTATATCCAGGCAGTGGCAGAGACTCTGGCACATGGGGGAACTGTCACTGATGGGGAGGACATCACTCAGAGGATGTGGAACCGAAGCTTCCAAGGTCAGGGCCTGGAGATGTCTAGAACGGCTGCCTTGGGTGCCCCAGCAAGAGACCATGAAACGTCTGTAGCACCTGGTTGTGGTCCACGTGCTAAACGCTGCTGCTTGGCAGGCTGAGGCCACATGGGAGGCCCACCCTAAAGAGCAGGGCAGCTGGGACTTGGGAGGTTGGAGCAGGAGGAATCATATACAGTGAGACCCTATCTAAAAAACACACCACACGTGCACACACGCATACCACAAAACAAACACACTAACAAAAAAGCCCATAGGCCTGCAGCACAGGTAGTCCCTAACCTATATTGGTCTTTCTTTTCCTTTTTTTTTTTTAGAGAGATAGATTTTTGCTATAGAGACAGAAAGCAAGCAATTACCGCCCCCCGCCACCCCGGGGGGAGATGCCACTCTGCAATCCCTTCTCTATTGTCCTCTCAGGATTTTGGGCAGGCACGCATGCACATGCACCAGGTATGAGTTTTTTTAAGCCACCGGGTCCGGGACGCGAACTGCAGTCGACTACATGGGAGTCCGGTGACATAGCCATTATGCTAACTGCTGGTCCCGAGGCACGAGTTTTAAGCCACCAGGTCCGGAACTCAAGCCACAGTCGACTACATAGTAGTCCAGCGATGTAGCCATTATGTCATCTGCTGGTCCCCCCCCCCCCCCGGCCCCGCCCCCCAGTTTTTTTAATTACCAGAGATTGTATGCACTTGCCAGAAAGAGAGAGAAGCACCCTCCCCCAATGGAATGTGGTTGCACCATAATCCTTTTTCCTCTGTTTCTCTTTGATACAGCCACATACAGTCCACATGTTTTTCTTTTTCTTTTTTTTTTTTAATTTAACTTTATTTATTATTTATTTATTTTAATTTGACCAGAGAGGGACAGAGTGAGAGAGAGTGAGAAAGAAAGCTGCCAGGTCTGGGACTCAAACCATGGTCCGCCATGTGGGAGTCCAGTGCCTTTAACTACCAAACCACCTGCCGGCCCCATGTCCTCATGATTTTCAAGTGACAGGGGCAAGGATTGGAACTGCAATCAGCCAATGGGATCCAGTTCCCCCTCGCAGAGGGCTACAGGGCAGCCTTCCTCTCTTTTTTTTTTTTTTTTTTTTTTTTGGAGAGATTTTTGCAGTAGGGCGCGTGCGCTCTCCAGACAGACTGAGAGAGACATAGAGACAGAAAGCGAGAAATCACCCCCCGGGGGGATGGTCACGCCACAATCCCTTCTCCTCCATTCTCCTCTTGGGATCTTGGTCACGCACGTGCGCCCGGCACGCGCACCCGGCGTGAGTTTTAAGCCACCAGGTCCGGGACGCAAACCACGGTCAACTACGTGGGAGTCCAGTGACATAGCCATTACGCTAACTGCTGGTTCCCGCCTTCCTCTCTTTTATAAGGAACCTCTACAACTTTTCCTTCAGGCCCGCTTTCCTTTAACAAGGGCTAAGTGCCCAACTTCAATCATTCCTGCTGTCCCTTTACCACTATTTTGTACAAATATATGTTTGAGGGCCAGGCAGTGAAGAGCAGGGGATGGGAGATAAAGTGAACTGGGGCATCCCTGATTTTCCCTTCTCTCCAAACACAACCGCCCTCCTCTCTGCCCCAGGAGTGACAGGACACCTGAAAATTGACAGCAGTGGTGATCGGGAGACTGACTTCTCCCTCTGGGATATGGATCCTGAGACTGGTACCTATAGGGTAAGTTTGTGCACCCAGAAGACTGTGCCTACTTCTCCACCAAAGCCCTCCCAGGACATCTGTTTATCTGTTGTCACCCCATCAAGCTGGATGCCTAGGGATAAAACAGACCCAGCTCCAGTCTAGGGGCGTACCCAGAGTGATTAGGGACTCATAGGCATCACCCTTGAAAATCCCGTGGCCGAGGAGGGAGCCCAGCTCTGCCCTCAGGAGCTCCTAAGGTAGACAGGACACCCTTCCAGCAGAGACAGGCCGACAGAGCCAAGAGCAAAGCACATTACACAGTTCTACAGTGCAGTGGGGACAGGAAGTGACCGAGGCCAGAGGCCAAAGACACCAAGGATCAGGTCATCCAGGGAAGGCTTCCTGGGGAGGGAGGGGGTACGTGGATTAGACCTGAGTATGCAGACCAAGGTGAATATTTTGAACCAAGAATATAAACTCCTTGAGTGTAATAGTGGAGTTCTATAAAGAGTCTTCAAAAATGTTCATGGAAAGTGCATATGGTAAAAAATTGGGTGGATTTCAAAAATTTTGCACCAAAATAAACACGTACATTAATTCCAATTTCCATGAACTTTTTATAATACCTGTGTATGTGAAGTTTTCAAGTTTATTTATTGAGAGACACAGAGAGGGGGCCCCTCCCTGACCCTCCTCCAGCCTCCCACCCAGCCGGGACCATGGGCGCACACAGTTGCAGGTAGCACGTTCAGGCGGAACCAGCATTCGAACCCCAGGCCTTCCCATATGGCTCCAGTATCGCACAGTAGCCTCCTACCTCCTGCAGCACTGTAGCTGGTCCCTATATGGAGTTTTCTTTACAATGCCTTTGAGCCATTTCGAAGTTTTTACACTTGAATAACATGGGCCTACATGTGAGGTCCCTGTGTAGCCAGTCAAAGCAGAGGCGTGGTTAGTGATTGACAGCCCAGATGTCGGCTCTGGAGCAGAAATGGGTCACTGGGAGGGTAGGTTGTCCCCTGGACAGGTGGCCTCACCCCAGCACTTGCCCACCCCCTACTCCTACTCACCCTCAGGTTGTACTAAACTACAACGGGACTTCCCAAGAACTGGTGACCGTGTCAGGGCGCACGCTGAACTGGCCTCTGGGGTACCCTCCTCCCGACATCCCCAAATGTGGCTTTAACAACGAGGACCCAGCCTGCAACCAAGGTGACTGGCCCTACCTAGTAGCCTTCGTTCTGGAGACCTGCTTCCTTCCCCACACGGAGGCAGGCGGTGGCCCCTTTCTTAGGCTGAAGGTTTTCCAGAGAAAGAGACACCCTCCTGGCCTTTCCTTGTCTTCATCCATCATCCCAGTTCACTGACTGACTATTAGGTACAGATACCCTGAGGCCCCTCCATAACCAGCTCGGATGGCCAACCCTCCTATGTCTCCACAGGACCCTCCCCCAGACCACTGCCTTCCTCCCCACATTACATGCTTCAATTCAAACTGGACTTTTGGGTCAGCTCAATGCATTACGGTTCACAGGGCTACAGGGCAGCCTTCCTTTTTTATAAGGAACCTCTACAACTTCCTTCAGGCCCTCTTTCCTTTAACGAGTGCTAAATGCCCAACTTCAACCATTGCTGCTGTCCCTTTACCACTATTCTGTACAAATATATGTTTGGAGGGCCAGGCAGTGAAGAGCAGGGGATGGGGGAAGAAGTGAACTGAGGCGTCCCCGAGCTTCTGTTCTCTCCAAACACAACTCCCTTCTGCGATCTCCCCCACACCTCTCTTGCTACCACTTGGACTCTCTCCAGCAGATCACTTTTCCACCCTGGAGGTGCTGGCTTTGGCGGGCAGCCTGTCCCTGCTCAGCTTTCTGATCGTCTCCTTCTTCATATACAGGTGAGCCGTGGTGTGGGGGAGACGAGAGGGCTGGGAAGCCTGGAGAACCAATGGCAGAGGAGGTGGCAGGGACCCAGAAGGACAGCGGGGGAAGGCCTGGGACAGGAAATGGGGAGAAGAGACCTAGTGGGGAAGGGAGTGGCCAAGAGAGGGGACAGGGCTCGGAGTGGCCAGGGAGACTCAGGAGGTTGGAGGAGCAGAGAAGTTGGGAGTGGTGTCATGGAGGTGTCATGGGCGGCCATACCAACCCTTAGAGCTGGATGAGTCCTGTGTGCCAGACGCTGAGCCTAGCATAGAGAAGAGAGCTGAACAAGCTCTACAGGCCTCCCAGAGGAGGCTAAAGAGAAAGTTCCAGAGACTGACAGGAAAGCCAGGAGGGAGGAGAGGTGACCAGGGGTGCTGAGCATGCGCTGTGTGTCGGCCCGCCGGCCCGCAACCTTGCTTCTCATTCTGATAACAGTTCAGAATAAAATAAATGAGGCCCTCGATTTCCAAACAAGGACACTGAGGTGACTTTATCAGGGTCCCCAATGAGGCTGAATCCCACCCAGGCCTTCTCACTCTCAGCCTGGAGGACAGAATCCCCCCACCCATCTCTTAGCACAAGGAGTGGTCCTGGGACTCAGAAGGGGCTGCTGAGTCTGCCCCCCACATATGCACACACGGGGGGTCAGGGCTCAGACCTAGGCTCAGGTGCAAGCTTCATGTCCCAGGAAGATGCAGCTGGAGAAAGAGCTGGCCTCGGAGCTGTGGCGGGTGCGCTGGGAGGACTTACAGCCCAGTAGCCTTGAGAGGCACCTCCGGAGTGCGGGCAGCCGGCTGACGCTGAGCGGGGTAAGAGCGCGCTGGTGTTTACAAGGACGTGGTGGGTGGTCACGGAGACCTGGGTGCTGGGGGCTGTGCCTGATGGGGAAGGTAGTGAGCAGGGTTCTAGTCCCAGCCCTGTTTTATATGCTGTGTGACCTTGAATGAGTCACATTCCCTCTCTGAGACTGCAGAGTGGTTACCGCTACAGAGCCTTCCCTCACAGGGCTCTTTCAAAAGTCATAGGAGATAGTATGTGTGAAAGTACATTTGCAAAAACAAGTGGAAGAGAAGATTCCCCATTTAAAAAAAATAATTCTTAATTTAATTTATTATTACTATTATTTTAATTTGCTATAGTCACCAGTGGGGGGGGCAGTGGGGAAGCAAGCAGTCAGGACCTGGTCTTGGACCATGGTTGGTCATGTGGGAATCCAGCCCCCTAACCACCAAGCCACCTGCTGGCCCTGAGAGGATTTCTTGATGTGGAACTCAAAGGAGGGTGACACAGATAAACCAGGTAGTAGAGACTAGAGCTCAAGCAACTCAGCACAGACCAGGCCCTTGGACTGACCGTCCCTTCTGCTCTCTCTCCCTTCAGAGAGGCTCCAACTATGGCTCCCTGCTGACCACAGAGGGCCAGTTTCAAGTCTTTGCCAAGACAGCATATTATAAGGTAGGTCTGGGGAAAGACTGCTCATCCCCAGGACTGGGGCAGGGCGAGCTCTGAGGGAGGACTGGGTAGGGCCTCAGGGACGGAGGTGGGTTGTCAGGGGTAGGCAAGGGTCCCAGGGCCCAGGGCATGCTCCTGGTAGTGATGGTCTCCTTTCTTGCCCAGGGTAACCTCGTGGCTGTGAAGCGCGTGAACCGGAAACGCATTGAGCTGACACGAAAAGTCCTGTTTGAATTGAAGCATGTAATGTGGGGGAGTAAGGCAGTGGCCTGGGGAAGGGCCCCATGGGGACACAGGGTATCTGTAGCCCTGGGTCAGGCAGGCCTTGTATCTCGTGGGTGGGAGCGGGGAAATCACAGATGGGAGAAGGGAAATCACAGATGGCAGATACCCTAGAAGGAGGTCCCTGAGGGCCAAGCATGATGCCTGCAGCGGAGGAGGAAAGCAGGAGCGGGAAGCAGTTCTGGGGGAGCAGTGGGTGGGCATCACCATGGAAGGCCCTAGTGATACTTGCAGAAGATGACTAGGGAGTGAAGAGGAAGGAGAGGTCTCTGAGACTGGTGGGCAACTAGGCGAGGAGTGCGGTGTCCACCCGTCTCCTGATCCTGGCTCCACCCGCAGATGCGGGATGTGCAGAACGAACACCTGACTAGGTTTGTGGGTGCCTGCACCGACTCCCCCAACATCTGTATCCTCACCGAGTACTGTCCCCGTGGGAGCCTGCAGGTGAGGGGATAAAAGCATGTCGGAAAACCTGGGTTCTAGCCCTGGCTCTGCCCCTGACTGGCTCTAGGATCCCAGGCAAGCCCGTCCCTTGTAGCCATCTGTAACGTGGGAGTGGGAGGAGGGTGATGGCACTAGAGTAAACCTAGTTTTGTCTGTCCTACCGGTTTATGTCAGTAGCCCCCCTGTGCCCTCCACTCCTGGGGGAGTCTGCAGGATGCAGCCTGACTCTCACTGTCCCAGCAGGATATTCTCGAGAATGAGAGCATCACCCTGGACTGGATGTTCCGGTACTCACTCACCAATGACATCGTCAAGGTCGGCCTCAGCACCCCTTGGACGTGAGGGGAGGGGTGGGCAGGCTTCTCTGACCCTGGCTGTAGGTCTCACTCATGCCCAAGACCTCTGCCTTCCCAACTCCCCAGGGCATGCTGTTTCTACACAATGGAGCCATTTGCTCCCATGGGAACCTTAAGTCCTCCAACTGCGTGGTAGATGGGCGCTTTGTGCTCAAGATCACCGACTACGGCCTGGAGAGCTTCAGGGACCCGGAGCCAGAGCAAGGACACATTCTCTATGCCAGTGAGCCCCGACTCTTGATCCCAACACCATCCCCACCCCAACCCCGTAAGGGAACTGATGGCCAGCCTCTGATGGGCTTGGGCATGTCTTTCCTGACTCCGGGTTTAATTCATTCACGAGTAAAAAGAGGGAGACGCCATGGTGGTGCAGGCGTAAAAACACTCCCCAACGCCGAGGTCATGTGGGAAGGTCCCAGGGGTTCCCTGTGCATTCTGGGCCTGCACATGGTACACACATGCATCCATGATTCTGGGTGACCAAGACTTGGGAGTAGGATCAGGGTGTAAAGCTCTTGTTGAGGGCGCCTGTCTGTTGTCTCTCTCTTCCTCAGAAAAACTGAATAATAATGAAAATAATCAAAAATTAAAAGGGGGAGGTCAGACTAAGTGGTTTCTAAGGCCTCATCATGCTCTAACACACTGTGATGTGTCCAGAGCAGTCCCAGCCACATTTTTGTTTTCCCCCTCATCCCTTAGCTTTGGGCAACCCTTGTCCTATGACTCCTGACCTCTGACCCACAGAAAAGTTGTGGACAGCCCCTGAGCTCTTGCGAATGGCTTCGCCCCCTGCCCGGGGCTCCCAGGCTGGCGATGTGTATAGCTTTGGGATCATCCTTCAGGAGATTGCCTTGAGGAGTGGGGTCTTCCATGTGGAAGGTTTGGACCTCAGCCCCAAAGGTGAGAGGACCTCAGGGAGTGGGACCCCTGAAACACCACCACACCTTCCTCTGGAATGGGCTCAGCCACCACGCTCTGTTCCGCTACGCCAGTGGCCAGTCCCCTGCTCAGCTCCCCCCTCCCATGCCTAGTCCTGGACTATCCCAACTGCCCTAGCTGGTGGTCCCCTGTCTCTCCCTAGGCCCTTGGCCAACCCCATCCCTCAGCCCCTTTCCCCCTCACAATACAGAGATCATTGAGCGTGTGACTCGGGGTGAGCAGCCCCCCTTCCGGCCCTCCCTGGCCCTGCAGAGCCACCTGGAGGAGCTGGGGCAGCTGATGCAGCGGTGCTGGGCCGAGGACCCACAGGAGCGGCCACCCTTCCAGCAGATCCGCCTGATGCTGCGCAAGTTTAACAGGTCTCGTGTAGTCGTGGGTCCCTGGCCTCCGCCAGCCACAATGCACCCCACACTTAAGCTTTATGCAGCTGCAGAGGTAGCCCACTCCCCATCCATAGCCCACCCCAGCACAGCACAGCCTCACAGCCCACTTAGCATATACTACATAACTTAGTTGTCCTCAAGGTCCCCCACCATTCATCCTCCTTTCCTCCAACACTGACTGCCCCCGCCCCCGCCCAACCCTAGACCTAGACCTATCGGTGGGATGCAGAGTGAATGGGCCACAGGACCCTGGCTTCCCACCTCCTCCCTATATCCTCTCTAGCCCCTGGCCGGAGCTCCCACCTCAGCCCTTTGATCTCCATGGGCCCAGTTTCTCCCTCTGCTGCCTGTGTCCTCAATGGACCCCGTCTAGCTCCACCTCCTCTAACTCGCCTGTGTTCAATAGAGAAGAACAGCAAATTGATAGATCTGACACTGGGGTCCTGGGGGTGAGCTCAGCTCCCTTCCCCTTCCCCTGCTCAGTGCCTCCCACGCCCTCTCCAGGGAGACCCAGCAGGTGGGGGTGGGCTGACATTCAGCCTGGGTAGGGTGAGTACCTGGGGGTGGGCTCCCCGGCAGGCCCATGCTGCTCCTCACTCACTATCCCTCCACCCCGACAGGGAGAACAGCAGCAACATCCTGGACAACCTGCTGTCCCGCATGGAGCAGTACGCCAACAACCTGGAGGAGCTGGTGGAGGAGCGCACCCAGGCCTACCTGGAGGAGAAGCGCAAGGCCGAGGCCCTGCTCTACCAGATTCTGCCTCAGTAAGTACCTGTGTCTGGGGAGCCGCCCACACACCCAGTCCTGTCCCGGTCCACCTCTGCCTTGACCCGGCACCTCCCTGCCCCTCAGCTCAGTGGCCGAGCAGCTGAAGCGCGGGGAGACAGTCCAGGCTGAAGCCTTCGACAGTGTTACCATTTACTTCAGTGACATCGTGGGCTTCACGGCCCTGTCGGCGGAGAGCACGCCCATGCAGGTCAGCGGCTCCGCGCGTGAGTCAGGCCAGGCAGGCTTGGCTCCGTCCTGCTTTGTGCTTCCCGTCTCCCACTCCGCCCTCTTGGTGTCTCCTCCCTTCCAGGTGGTGACCCTGCTCAACGACCTGTACACTTGCTTCGATGCTGTCATAGATAACTTTGATGTGTACAAGGTGAGAGGGGAAGAGATGGACAGACAGATAGGGACGGGGCAGGGCAGACAGAATGATGTGGATTCTTAGGACTGGAGACAGGGAACATGGGCAGAGACAGGCGGAAAGGCCAGGCGGACTGGGGGATGAGCAGAGGCAGAGAGGTAGCGGCCCGGGCGGATGGGGAAGGACAGAGCCCAGGGGGGCGGAGCAAGCGGTGCAAGGAGAAGGACGTTCCAGTCCTTGAGCCCTGCGCCCTCGCCCGCTCAGGTGGAGACCATCGGCGACGCCTACATGGTGGTGTCGGGACTTCCTGTGCGGAACGGGCGGCTCCACGCCCGCGAGGTGGCCCGCATGGCCTTGGCGTTGCTGGACGCTGTGCACTCCTTCCGCATCCGCCACCGGCCCCAGGAGCAGCTGCGCCTGCGCATCGGCATTCACACAGGTGGGGCCACCACCGTGGGACAGGGCCTCCAAAGGCAGGAGCTGCCAAAGGGAGACTTGTCCCTGGGCACAGCCCTTCACCCCTCATAACACAGGCACCCGTGCACGCCCACAACCCGCACACACAGCCCGGATGTTGGATGCCACCTCCTGCCTCTCCTGGAATGCCCTCCCTCCTCCTGTGGCCACCCCCATTTCTCCTACCTACCCCTCTTTTATCCCCTTTCCTCCCTCCCTTACTAACAGGCTCCTCTTCCTCCTTTGGCCTCCCAGGACCTGTCTGTGCTGGTGTGGTAGGGCTGAAGATGCCCCGCTACTGTCTCTTCGGGGACACAGTCAACACAGCCTCGAGAATGGAGTCTAACGGGGAAGGTACAGGTGCCCTTCCCGGAGGGGCTGGGGAAGGCAGGGGCCAAGGGAAGCTGTTTGCCGGGAGCAGCTTGTGTCTACAGGACCCCAGTTCCAGCTCCCAGCCCTCTCTCCGCCCAAGTTCGGCCTGGGCACATCTCCTTGAATCTAATCAGAGGGTAGGGGTCTTGCTGTCCCCTCTTGCCAAATGCTCTGGTCTGTTCTGTCGCTAATCATAGAAAGATACCCTAGTCTGGGTAATTTAATAGAACAGAGATTTGTCAGCTCAAGGTCTGGAGAGCCTAGGTCTGGGGCCATGCCTGGTGGGGTTCTCCTCGCTGTATGACAGCAGGCATCGTGACTGTCCACATGGTCTGTCCTGCTCTTATTCCCTCTCCTTATGTCAATTGTGGGGCTTCTGACCTTAATGTTGGTCTCCTCCTAACGGCCCCTTCTTTCAACACCACAGTGGGATGGAGTTTTAACTTTTTTTTTTTTTTTTTTTTGAGAGGTTCTTTTTTTTTTTTTTTTTTTTTTTTTTTTTTTTTTTGCTATAGGGCATGTGTGCTCGCCAGCCAGCCAGAGAGAGACAGAGAGATAGAAAGGGAGAAATCACCCACCAGGAGGAATGGCTATGCCACAATCCCTTCTCCATTCTCCTCTCGGGATCTTAGGCACGCACGCATACGTGCCCGGCATGAGTTTAAGCCACCGGTCGACTACGTGGGAGTCCAGCGACATAGTCATTACACTAACTGCTGGTCCCAAGTGTTAACTTTTTAAATCCTGTCACAACTAAATCTCAACAGATGAATTTTGGGAGGGGGACGTTCAGTCCATAGCACCAAATGACTGAAAGTGTCTCTAGGCCCTTGTTCGATGGTTCCCAGCAGGAACCCCGCCTGCAGCGCCTTCTGCTCTGTCTTTGGTGTTAAAGGACAGCTTCAGAGCCAGTCCCACAGTGGGCGTGAATCTCAGCCCCGGAGCTGACTGTGTGTCAGTTTACTATACCTCTCTGCACCTCAGTTTCCCTCCTCTGTTCAACGACAATGACACATCTACCTCATAGGAGTTATGTGAGAAAGTCACACAAAATGCCTAGCACATAATCACTATTCTGTTTTTCTGGGCCTTAACTGTTTATGTGTAGAATGATGTCCATTTTAGGATTGTATGAAACCCAGCACGGCTGCACACAGTAGGTACCTAACAAATGCTTGTCCCAACCCCTTTTCCTGGTCTTACTTCCATCATCTTTCCTCCTGTTGTAACCAACCAATTCAACTCAGGAAGCATTTATAGTAACATTTATTGAGTGACTGCTGATTGCCAGGCCCTGGGATCCTGAGAGGCCCAAAGCCAGAGTTGGGGTATCCGTGTGGACCCCTCCACCCTTATGGTGGGAGAGGGGCTGCTTAGGAGCCAACCCTGGGAGCCCAAGGGCTCTGAGTGAGCAGATAGTCACGGGTACTGTGTTTGGTACCAGGGGCATGAGAGTGCCTAGTCTTCAAGGGGCCCCGTCTCATAAATCATTCAACAAAACAAGGGGGTCCAGATGGTGGCACAGCAGTAGCACTGCTGACTAGACTTACATGTGAAGGTTTTCAGTTCACATCCCGGGACCTTCCTGTGCATGCAGGACGTGCCCATGATCTGAGCTGGCCAAGGCTGGGCTTGAACCCTGCTGGGATGCCATCCCTCTCTCTCTTTCTTTGTTCCTCTCTCTCTTGGAAGAAACAAACAGACAAACAAACAAGCAAACCAAAGGCCTAGTCCTGTGGTTAAGGAAGCCAGATCTCACAGGGCTGACCATGTGGTTCAAATTCCAGCCCTGGTAGTTTGAAAAACGTGTGTGGGTATGGTCAAAGTCCCGATAGAATGGAGAAACGGAGGAGAAGGGATTGCAGCATGGCCGTGCCCATCAGGGAGTGTTTTTTTCCATCTCCATCTCTCTCTCTCTGTTTCTCTGTCTCTCTCTGGTGAACACATGCACCCTCTGACAAGTAAAAATAGAACGGGATGGGACCAGAAGGTGGGGTGGTGGTTAAGGCGCTGGACACTCCCACGTGGCTGACTGCGGTTTGAGTCCTAGACCTGGTGGCTTGTTTCCTCTCTCTTTCTTTTCTCTCTCTCTCTGGTCAAATTAAAATAAATGAATGAATAAATAAGATTATTTTAAAAAAATAGAATAGGGTCTCTGTGATGCAAACTGCGGAAGTGGGGACGTGAGTTCAGAGAGCAAAGACAGAGTGTGGGAGTATTGGGCCCCCTCCATCACTCACCTCCTCGCTGCCTGGGCAGACCTGCTTCCCTAGGCCTCTGTTCTTCAGCCATAAATTGAGGGTATTGAATTTAGTAGCAGTGACAGCAGTCCCTTCGATAGGGCCTCCTATGTGCCCCATGTGGCTTAAATACTTTTGAGTATTATGGTTAATCAGCACCACAAAGAGGAGCACTGTCTCCATCAGCATTTTGCAGATTAGGAAAGTGAGGCACAGAGAGTTTCTCTTACTTGCCCAAGCCAGTGTTGGAGCTGGGCGTCCAGGGAGGCGAGGCAGATCTGAAGGGTAAGCCCCTAGCCACTCGGGAGCCCAGCACTGCTCCACAGCAGTGTGTCCAGTGGTGCCCTCTGCAGCCAGCCCGTGCTGCCCTGTAGCCTCCAGTCATATGTGGCTATTGATCCCTTGAAATGTGACTCATTTTAAACTGCATTTAGCTTTAATTAATTTAAATGTAAATAGGCACGTGTGACTTGCGGCTAGGGTTCTAAAGAAAGCTCTAGGGTTCTAAAGAAGAGTCCAAAAGGGTCACGCCCTGTATGGAGGGGGGTGGGGCTTCTCTGAATTAGTGTCCTGGGCTGCAAGTTAGGGGGGAGAGCATTCGTCCACCTGCACCCCCACTTCTCTGGCCCCAGTTCCAGATCTCTTCCGCCTCCACGTTCCTGCATTCCTCACCTTTCCTTGTCCCTCATCCTACCTAGCCCTGAAGATCCACTTGTCTTCAGAGACCAAGGCCGCCCTGGAGGAGTTTGGTGGTTTTGAGCTGGAGCTTCGAGGGGATATAGAAATGAAGGTACAAAGAAGAAAGCCCTTGCCACTCTTTGGGGTCCCAGAGGGCATCACTCTTCTCAAGCAACCAATGCCACTCCCAACCCTGGGCCTGTCGTCTGATTTGGGGAAATGGGCTTGCCACTCCCCACCCCAACCTCCTCTTCTCTTTCCCTCCAGGGCAAAGGCAAAGTTCGGACCTACTGGCTGCTGGGGGAGCGGGGGAGTAGCACCCGAGGCTGACCTTCCTCCCCTCCTGTCCCTCCATACCGCCTTTCCCTGTGCCAGAGGTGACAGAGGGGCCAGGCCTAGGCCTCACCCATAGCAGTCCCACCACTGTCAAAGGATGGGAGAAGTGGTTTAAAGAGCTCAGGAGAGACATCAGATGTGACCTCTGAGAGTGGCCTGCTGTGAGAGAACTCAGAGCTCACAGGACTGAACCATGGCACACAGCCATGGCACATGCACCTGTGCTCCACCCTGACCACGCCAGATGGGTGTGGGACCCAATCCTCCGCTCCCTCCCCTGCCCTCCTCCCTCAACCCTGCTGCACTGAGACTTTTATTGGGAAAGGAAAGAACCACCTGAGGGGAATATGAAAAGAGACTCCAAGTGATCATAAGGGTGGGAGAGTCCACATCTGAGATACAAATACCACCCCTCGACCCTATGCCCCCCACCCTGCATGTGGGAAGAGAGAGGCGTGCAGAGGGGCAGTAGGCCTGTGTGTCTTGCTTCTACTGTGAGTAGAGACCATTAAACCCTTTATTCCAATGAGTGTCTCTTTTTTTTTTTTTTTTTTTTTTTTTTTTTTGAGAGGTTTTTGCTATAGGGCACGTGCGCTTGCCAGAAAGAGAGAGACAAAGCGAGAAATCACCCCCTGGGGGGCATGGCCATGCGCAATCCCTTCTCCTCCATTCTCCTCTCAGGATCTTGGGCACGCACGCACATGCACCTGACGTGAGTTTAGGCCACCGGGTCAGGACTCAAACTGTGGTCGACTACATGGGAGTCCAGCGACATAGCCATTATGCCAACTGCTGGTCTTGAGTGTCTCTTCTTGAGGAAGAGAGGGTTACCAGAAAACAGCCATGTTCTCTACTTGCTACTTCAACTAAGACTCAGGCTAAGAGTACAGAATCTAAAAAAGGGTGTAGTTCACCTTCAACTTGTGGAGATCATGTAAAGGCTGAAACTTTGGTTTAAGGACCAATTTACACCCTTAGGAATTACTGAGGGCCCCAAACACTTTTGCTTATGTGTGTTATATCTACTGATATTCATATTCATCACATTAAAAATGAAAACGAGTCCTGGGACCAGCAGTTGGCGTAATGACTGGACTCCCATGTAGTCGGCCGTGGTTCGAGTCCCAGACCCGGTGGCTTAAACTCACGCCAGGCGCATGTGCATGCATGCCCAAGATCCCGAGAGGAGAATGGAGGAGAAGGGATTGCGGCATGGCCATCCCCCCTAGGGGGTGATTTCTCACTTTCTGTCTCTCTGTCTCTATCTTTCTAGTAAGCGCACAAACCCTATAGCAAAAGTTCTCCAAGAAAGAAAAAGAAAATAAGTCCTTACTTAACTAATTTAAGATGATAATAATAGCCCCATGGCATGTTAATAATTGTTTACTGTTTTAGGGAGGACATTAAGAGAAGTGGGCCTCTTCCATGGTGGCAGTGAAGAATACACTGAACAGTTTGGTGGCCCTGCCTGATTTACGCCAAGGCACCAACAGTTCTATCCCTATTGCGTTTGCACTTCCAATGCCAATATCAACACAGTCAAAAAGACAAGTAAGGGGACCAGCAGTTAGCGTAATGGCTGTGTCGCTGGACTCCCACGTAGTCGACCGCGGTTCGCGTCCCGGACCCGGTGGCTTAAAACTCACGCCAGGCGCATGTGCATGCGTGCCCAAAATCCCGAGAGGAGAGTGGAGGAGAAGGGATTGCAGTGTGACCATCCCCCCTGGGGAGTGATTTCTCGTTTTCTGTCTCTATGTCTTTCTCTGTCTGTCTGGAGAGCGCATGCGCCCTATAGCGAAAACCTCTCCAAAAAAAAAAAAAGACAAGTAAGGTATTTGTGAAAATTCTTTGACCTCCCCTAAGAGAATCTTGGGAACTGCCTGGATTTGTGGCCCCACACTTGAAGAACTACTATTTACCCAATGGCTGGCATACAGTAGGAGTAACGTAATTAATGTGGATTGATTGGAGAAGGCTGGGGGTCAGGAAGGTGGGCGGGGATATATGGATCCCCTTCTAACTCAGTGGACAGTTGGGGATTGTCTACCTGCCCTTCCACTTCTGTCAGTGTAGACCTGAATGAGACAATGGTTTGCAAAATGCCTCTCAGCCCCTGGGATAAGCGCCTTCCTTTCCCTGCTCCAGCCACCCACCCCACCCCCTTCCTGGGCAGGCAGGCAGGAATGCGGGGGAGAGGTGGCTGAAGCTTGACCCCCCCTAGGGAAGGAAAGTGCCAGACATTTCTTCAGTACCATCCATCAAGTGCAGGCAGGCCCCGCCCCTTGCCTCCCCAAGCCTTTTCCTGGAGCCTACCCCTGTCCCAGTGGGACTAGAGGTAGGGGTGAGCGATCAGGAACTCGGAGGTTGTCTCCAAGGCAGCACTCCCTGATATACACACAAGTGGTGGTTTGAGGGTGAAGAAGGGTTACATTGTTCTCCCTCTTGTCCAGTGACTTCTGATGTCCTGTGTTTCCTACGCACTTTTTCTGGCTCCAGTCAGACTTGATTTATTGAGAGACAGAGCTTACGTGGTCATGTCCTTCTTGCCAGCCAAGCTGGGGATGAATAGCATGGGGAAGGCTTGACTGAAAGATGGTTGCCCTGGCAACCATAGCACACGCAACTTCCTGATGGGCCCTGGTGGCCACGTTGATCCCCAGGCCCCTGTTCTTCTTCCCAGGGGTGGTAGAGAGCCCCAGAAGAGAGCGTCTGTGATGAAAGGACTAAGAAGTTCGGTCAGGCTGGGGGCTGGGACATCTGGAGGGACTTGGGCCTTGGGGAGGGAGGATTGTGAGATGAGGTGGGGAAGGGGGTGGGGAGCTGGGTGACTGAGGAGCTACAGCGAGACAATTCTAGGAAATGGCCGGTCAGATCCTTCCGGGGCAGCCTGGCTCCACTGCGGGCACTAGGAGGGGAGGGGGCTGAGGGGTAGATCTGAGCAGAGGCCCAGAGAGTTTGATGATTTCAGCAGCTCCAGAACTTTCACTGGAAATGAACAGATTTCCTTCCGGAGGAAGGCCCCTGAAGGCAGGAAGAACTGGGAAAGTCATTACAGGGGGGTGAGAGGGGTGGGGGCAGTTGTAACAACCGCCCCTAGGCAGAGGAGACAGATTTGTGCCAGGAACCCTGCCCATGGGAGGGGCAGTCTAGCCTCTCAGAGTTTCCCTGGGCTGTCCTGCCTAGTAGGTTTGGGAGGGGTGAGGGGGCAACAGGGTTTCCCCAGAGTATGATAAGAGTAATAACAACAGTAATAATTGGCATTCAAGTGTGACTTGCAGTTGACAAAGGCTTTCATGTACATTATCTCATCAGCCCATGTGACAACCCTGGAAGGAGGGACCAGCTGAGAAGGCAGCTCAGCTGGGGCTGGGAGGGCCCAGCTGAGGTCTAACTGTGTGGGGGGTGAATGGTGAACTGGAGACAGCGTGCTGGGGGAACCCCAGCCCCACCAGCCCCGCACAAGACCAGAGCTGGGAAAAAAATAGAGCTGACGGAAGCAGACAAATATCCTCCCCACCCCCACCACCCATCACCCCCTGTTTTCTCTACGTCAAAGGGCTTGGGTAATTTATTTATCATAGCAGTACATTTAGTAATAATGATTTTTAAATGATTTATACCTTTCAGGACAGGTCCATATAATCTAATTAGCAGAGGCCGGTTTTGCAGCTCAAAGTTGTTTTTTAATTAAATTGCAGGAACTAGAAAATATAAAATTAAAGACATAAACCACTGAAAAAAAAATAATGCTGTTCAGGGAGATTTAATCTTATCAGGTTGGAACGCAAGTAAGATTCCAGTCGAGGTGTTTACCAGGCGAAGGTTAGGAAGCTGATGAATTTGATGTTGCTCAAAGCAGAGCTGACGGTGCTCTTGAAGAAAATGAGACCACACCCGGTGCCTGCTCTGACTCTATTCTACCAGGAAAAGAAGTGAGGGGTAGGAATCTGCTTGACTGTAGCTCAAGCCCAAGCTTAGAGAAGCACTGAGGGGGTCCAGATAGGGAAAAAAAAATCCATACATGTTGGCTTCCATCCATGCTACAGTGAGTGGTTGGGCTGATTGCCCTTTAAGAACATTTCCAAAGCAAAGATTCCATAATCAAGTGCATCTGTTCCTTACTGAGGCTCCCTTTCAGGACTTGCCGCAACTTTTCTGTCTGCCTTTGGCTTCTAAACGTGAACCACACATGGTATACCTTAGCTGTTGTATGGCCTGTGATCAGGTCAGCCCACCAAACTTGCAGCAGGCCGAAACCAGGCTGAAATATCATGTAGGCCTCAGTGTTCAGAACCGTCACAATCACGAGCCTCTGGACAGCAGCACACATGGAGGCTCGCAGGAGGTGAAAAGACCTCATCCACATGCCGAGGAAGAGGTGGCCCACCCTGAGTCTGTGAGGACAGAAGCTGCTGCACTTTGCACCTTTCTAGACCTCACCCTGTGTCTCTTCATCTGCCTGTTATTTGTCCTTTATATTAAACCTGTAAACGTAGAAAGAAAAAAAAAAAGAACTGTACAATTATGCAACTCTATCAAGAGCCAGGCAGTATGATGTTGGTTAAGAGGCTGGACTCAAGAGACAACCTGCCTATATTCAGACTCCAGCTCTGCCTTCATAATCCATGTAACTGTGGGCAAACCACTCAACTTCTCTATGTCCTCAGTTTCCTTTCTTTCTTTCTTTTTTAAGTTATTTATGTTTTAAATTCCATTTGTTATTATAATTATTTTTTATCTTGACCAAACATAGTCAGAGAGAGAAAGGGAAAGTGAGAAATCAAACCACCAGGTCCGGGACTCGAACTGCAGTTGGCCATGTGAGAATCCAGAGCCCCTAACTACCACATTACCTGCTGGCTGCCTGCCCTCGGCTTTCTATTCCATACCACCAGAAAGATCATAAGACCTACCTCATAGTTTCTTTCTTTCTTTTTTTTTTTTAACTTATTTATTTTTTTTAGTTTGCTACAGGGTACACGTGTTTGTTAGAGGGAGACAGAGAGAGAAAAAGTGAGAAAGCACTCCCCGTGCAGGGAATGGCAGCACTGCAATCCCTTCTCCTTCATTCTCCTCTCCGGATTTTGGGTACACACACATGCACACATGCCTGGGTCCGGGACTCAAATTGCACGGTCAGCATGTGGGATCCAGCTGCCTTAACCCCCACACCACCTGCTGACCCCACCTAACTCATAGGTTTGTTTTGAGAATTATATGAGGTAATTCTTCCTGCTCCATGCTTAGGATACTAGCCAGTAATGAAAACTAGAGTATATGTAAGTATTTTTTTTAAGAATTATTTTATTTAACTTTATTTATTTTAATTTGAACAGAGAGAGACAGAATGAGAGAGAGAAAGTGAGAAAGCAAGCCACCAGGTCTGAGACTCGAACTGCAGTCGGCCCTGTGGGAGCCCAGCGCCCTTAACCACCACACCACCTGCCAGCCCCTGTGTTAGTATTATTAATAGTCTATATTTATATTATATAAACCAGAATGCTGGATATAAAAAGTTTCTGGTGTCCAGAAAACAGATGGGGGTGAAATGCAGCACATGATTGGACTCCTCAATCAGAGTAAGATCTAGTGGGAGAAAACAGAAGTTATGCAGTCCAACTGCCTACCCAGGGCTGAAATCCTTTTTATTTTTTTAATTTAAAAAACTATGCGGGGGGTGGGGGGGCAGACATGTGGTGTGGTGGTTAAGGCGCTGGACTCCTACATGGCTACTACAGTTCAAGTCCCAAACCTGGCGACTTGCTTTCTCACTTTCCCTCTCTCTCTGTCTCTCTTTGGTGAACTCACATTTCCCATAGTAAAATTGAAAAAATTAATAATAATAAATAAAATTGGGACCACCAGATACTATAATGGTTACATCGCTGGACTCCCATGTAGTTGACCGCGGTTTGAGCCCCAGACCCAGCAGCTTAAACTCACACTGGGTGTATGTGCATGTGTGCCCAAAATCCCAAGAGGAGAATGGAGGAGAAAGAATTGCTGTGTGGCATCCCCTCTGGGGGGTGATTTCTCGCTTTCTGTCTCTCTGTCTTTTTTCTGTCTCTCCAGCAAGCACATGCACCCTATAGGAAAAAAAATCTCTCTAAAAAATTAATTAACTAATAAAGTAACTAAGTAATTCTTTTTAAAAAATTATGCTAGGAGCCGGCCCATAGCACAGTGGTTAAACCAGGCCCCACATGGCTGATTACAGTTCAAGTGCTGGACCCAGTAGCTTAAAAAAATATGCCAGGGGCCAGCAGGTGAAGTGGTAGTTAAGGCTCTGAATTCCTGCATGGCTTAAGCTATTCTATTTTTCTTTTACATTTTTATTAAAAATAATTATTTATTTAATTAAATTAATTACTTTATTTTAATTTTACCAAAGAGAGGTGGGTAGAGGGAGTGAGAAAGCAAGTCACCAGGTCTGGGACTCAAACTGTGATTGGCCATGTGGGAGTCCAGTGCCTTAACAATCACACCACCTGCTAGCCTAAGCTATTGTATTTTTTTATTATTATTATTTATTTATTTTTAATTCCATTTGTTCTTATTCTTTTTTTAATTTGACCAGAGAACGACAGAGAGAGAGAAAGGGAAAGTGAGAAAGCAAGCCACCAGGTCCAGGAATTGAACCACGGTCGGCCACATGGGAATCCAGCATCTTTAACCAACCATGCCACCTGCTGGCCCTGCCCCCAAGCTATTGTATTTTTAAACTGCTGTGTAAGAATATTCTTCCTGGGACCAGCAGTTAGTGTAGTGGCTATGTCGCTGGACTCCCACGTAGTCGACCGCGGTTCGTGTACCGGACCCGGTGGTTTAAAACTCACGCCGGGCACGTGTGCATGCGTGCCCAAGATCCCGAGAGGAGAATGGAGAAGGGATTGCAGCGTGGCCATCCCCCCTGGGGGGTGATTTCTCGCTTTCTGTCACTCTGTCTCTCTCTGTCTGTCTGGCGAGTGCACACGCCCTGTAGCAAAAACCTCTCCAAAAAAAAAAGAATATTCTTCCTGATACAAGAAGAGGGAGTTTGGGGCCAACGGGTGGTATAGTGGTTAAGGGCACTGGAATCCCACATGGCCAACCACGGTTTAAGTCCCAGACCTGGAGGCTTGCTTTCTCACTTTTCCTCTCTCTCTCACTCTGTCTCTCTCTGGTCAAATTTAAAGAAAGAAAGAAAGAAAGAAAGAAAGAAAGAAAGAAAGAAAGAAAGAAAGAAAGTTAAATAAAATAATTCTTTTTTAAAAAACAAAACAAAGAACATGGAGATGTTTCAATAATCAGAATTACATTTGAAGAAGGGCCAGCAGGTGGCATGACAGTTAAGGTGTTGGACTCCCACATGGTTGGCCGCAGTTCGAGTCCTGGGCCTGGAGGCTTGCTTTCACTTTCCCTTTCTTTTGTCCTCTGGTCAAGTTAAATAATAATAACAACAACAACAAATAAAAGTAAATAAATCTTTAAGAAAAAAATAATTACATTTGAAGAAATCATTTTGCTTTTGGAAAATGGGGCCTTTTCCTTAGGCTTCCATATAAGGAAGCGGTATCTTGTTGGATGTGGGGTGTCCTTTGTTTTGTTGAACTTGGAAATGATTTTTTATCTCTATTGTGAATCACAGGATGAACTAAATCCACTTGTGTGATAGTTGAGAGAAAAAGCAAGGGTAGAGGTATTTCACAGTTGAATCAGAACTTTGAAGAACAGATGTATCACATAAAGGCTTTCTTTGTTCTGTTTTTAATGACTTTACTATTCTCTTTCTTTTTTAGAAGTCTTTTAACTTTGTTTATAATTATTATTATTATCTTTTTTTTTTTTTTTTTTTATTTGACCAGAGAGAGAGAGAAAGGGAAAGTGAGAAAGCAAGCCACCAGGTCTGGGACTCAAACTGTGGTTGGTCATATGGGAATCCAGTGCCTCAACCACCTTGCCATCTATCAGCCTCGACTTTACTATTTTCAAGAAATAGCACATACTTAGATAGAGAAGTACAGAGAAGAAATTAAAAATCACCTAATATTCTGACATTGAAATAGTCATTGTTGGGATCATCAGACGTATGGTTACATTGCTGGACTCCCACAGTTGACCATAGTTCGAGTCCCAGACCCAGCAGCTTAAAACTCATGCTGGGAGCATGTGCATGCATGCCCAAAATCCTGAGAGGGGAGAATGGAGGAGAAGGGATTGTGGCGTGGCCATGCCCCATGGGGGGTGATTTCTCACTTTCTGTCTCTCTATCTCTTCAGTAAGTACACACACTCAATAGCAAAAATCTCTCTCAAAAAAAGAAATAGTCATTGTTAGCCTTTTTTTTTTTTTTTTTTTTTTTTAATTTTGTTATCAGGCATGTGTATTTGCTGGAGAGACAGAGAGAGAGAGAGAAAGTGAAAAATCGCCCTCCAGGGGGATGGCCACACTGCCACTATCCCTTTCTTCTCCCCCATTCTCTCAGGATTCGGGACATACACACACATTTGCCCAGGGTGATTTTTAAGCTGCCAGGTCCAGGATTTGAACTGTGCAGTCAGCTATGTGGGATCCAGCTGCCTTAACCTCCATGCCACTTACTGGCCCCCATTGTTAACATTTTATGGACATCCTTTAAATGTGAATTATAAGTTATTTGATGTTGAGGACCAGCAGATGGTGTAATGGTTATATCACTGGACTCCCACATAGTAGACTGTGGTTTGACTGCCGGACTCGGTGGCTTAAAACACGCTGGGCGCGTATATGTGCTTGTCCAACATCCTGAGAGGAGACTAGAGGAGAAGGGATCATGGCATGGCCATCCCCCATGGGGGATGATTTCTCGCTTTCTGTCTCTCTGTCTCTCTCTGTCTCTCTGGCGAGCATACATACCCTATAGCAAAAATCTCTGTAAAAATATTAGTAAGTCATTTGATGTTGAGTGTGTAACGTAAACTCTCTGCACCTTTATACAAAAGCTGATAAACCTTCCCGTTTCTTTGGTTGCTTCTAACCCTGGCCTTTATAGCTACGCAGAAGTCTATTCTCTCCTGACAACACTCGCCCCTCCGTACCAGTCTCAGCAATACGACATCACTTGTTTCCTTAACGATTTCTCCAAGATCTGATTCTACTTGCTACCATTTTGGGTGAGCTTGTGTGGGTCTGCCCTAATTGTTAACATCCCATTGACAGCCTGCCTCCTTATCTGAAGCAGAAATCTCCAGGTACATTCTGAGGCGTGCAGAGAACAGGCAACTGTCACCTCCCCACATCTGTCACATGGTGGCAATTATGGAACTGTGCCACACATACAACCTCTCCCTCCACCCCCGCAGCCTTTCTCACATTGCTGTTGTTAATCTCTCTTCCACCTTGTTCTTTTTATTTTATTTTATTATTTTATTTTATTTTATTTTTTGGCCAGAGAGCCCATGTGCATGCTGGAGAGAGACAGAGAGAAATGATTAGGGAGAAAATACCCTCCACCCCCTACCCCTGCAATGGGGCATGATCATGCTGCATTCACTTCTCTATTTCTCTTTCCTTTAGGGAGTTTGGGCAGGAACACATGCATGCCCAGCTTTTTCTTTTTTTTTAACTTTTTGCTGTAGGGCAAGTATTCTCTCTGGGGGAGAGAGAGAGAGAGAGAGAGAGAGAGAGAGAGAAAGTGAGAACTCATTCCCCTGGAGGAATAGCTATACCACAATCCCTTCTCCTCTGGGCTTTTGGGCATGCAGCCACAGGCGCTTGTCATGTTTCTCAAGCTGCTGGGTCCAGGACCTGAACCACACATCTGGCCATATGAGACCCAGCTTCCTTAATCACCAGTCATGGGCTGGCTTCTCTGTTAAATGTTCAAAAGAAAATTTCATATATGAATATTTTTACAATTATTTAATTGTATTTATTATTGTTAATATGTTTTAATTTGCCACAGGACTTGTGTGCTTGCCAGACAGAGACAGAAAGAGAGAGAGAGAGAAAGTGAGAAAGCAAGTCTTCAGGTCCAGGACTCGAACTGTGATCGTCCATGTGGGAGTCCAGCACCTTAACCACCATGCCACCTCTGGTCTGATTTTTAATTTAATTTAAGTATTTATTTAATTAATTTCAGTGATAGAGAGAAAGTGAGAAATCACCCCCCAGTGGGTATGGCCTTTCCATAATCTCTTCCTTGATTCTCCTCTTGGGATTTTAGGCACTCAGGTACACATACCTGGCATGTTTCTTTCTTCCTTCTTCTTTTTTTTTTAAAGAATTATTTTATTTAACATTTATTTATTTATTTATTTATTTAAAATTGACCAGAGAGGAATAGATTGAGCAAGAGATTGGGGGGAAGGGAGTGAGAAAGCCAGCCGCCAGGTCCACGACTTAAACCACAGTTGGCCATATGGGAGTTCAGCACCCCAACCACCACCACCACTGCTGGCCCCTCTTGTTTTTGTTTTTTTGGGGTTTTTTCGAGAAATTTTTGCTATAGGGCTAGGGCACATGCCCTTACCAGAGACACAGAGACAGACAGAGACAGAAAGTGAGAAATCACCTCTAGAGGGATGGCCAGGCTACAATCCCTTCTCTTCCATTCTCCTCTTGGGACTTTGGGCATGCAAGCACACTCTCCCGGCATGAGTTTTAAGACACCGGGACCGAACTCGAACTTCGATTGACTATATGGGAGTCTAGTGACGTAACTATTATGCCATCTGCTGGTCCTACTCAGCGTGTTTCTTAAGCTGCAGGGTCTGGGACTTGGACAGCAAAGTTAGCCACATGGGATCCAGCGCCTCAACCACCATGCCACTTCTTGGCCCCGTATATAAAATTTAACTAAATGTTTCGTATGGGATTTGGGAAAGAGGGAAAGTTATGTCACATAGAGTACATGATTTCTATATAAAATCTGCACTAGAAGGTTTACTCTCTGCTCCAGGTCTCTCTGGCAAGCCCCCCGCAACTAGTATTTTTTAAAATTTGCCAGAAGGCGCAAGTGCTCGCCAGAGACAGAGAAAGTAAGAAAGCACCTCCCACAGGGGATGGTCATACTGCAATCCCTTCTCCTCCATTTGTCCCTCCTTTGGGATTCTGTGCATGCATGCATACATGCTTGGTATGCTTTTCAAGCCACCGGGTCCAGGACTCAAACTGCACAATCAACCATTGCGGGATCCAACACCTTAATTTCCACACCACCAGGATGCCCTTCAAGTCAGACCTCCATCGTGGCCCTAGCCTCATGCAGTGGTGCCCCAACACTTATGTCACCCGGATGGGGCCTTACTTAACTTTTTTTATGTGTAAAAGAGATATATAATATATATTTTCCCCTTTTTTACGTGAAAGGTGTTATCTTCTTTAGCTTACTTAATAATATTATCTTATTTTGGGGGCCAGCTGGTGGCGCAGTGGTTGAGGTGTTGGACTCCCATATGGCCAGCTGTGGTTCAAATCCTGGACCTGGTGGCTTGCTTTCTCACTTTCCCTCTCTCTCTCACTCTGTCCCTCTCTGGTCAAATTAAAATAAATATATAAACAAATAAATGACATTAACTAAAATATTTCTTAAAAATAATCGTTTTATTTTGGAACTCTTTCCATATTAGTTTGGATTAAGACTGGCCAGCCAGTGGTGTGATTGTTAACAAGACTGGACCTCACATGGGTGGTTTGAGTTCTAGACTTGGCAGCTGGAAAAACACACTGGATGTGCATGTGTGTGTGTGTGTATGTCCAAACTCTGAGAGGAGGAGGGATTGCTATGTGACCATCCCCCTTAGGGGGTGAGTTTTCACTTTTCCTGTCTCTCTGTCTCCCTCCAGCAATACCATGTGCCCTATTGCAAACAAAGACACAAAAGACAGGGTCTCACTATCAAGATCTCCCTTTTCCTCAGCTTCTCAAATAATTGGGATTAAGGACTCACGCCACCGTGTCCAGCCTTTAGGTTGGACCTGGACTCAAACCTGGGCCTCCCATGTGGATGCAGCCTGTGGGGCACAGGGTGTCAGCAGTATCACGATGGCTGGGCCTTCCTCACTCTTTTTCCAAATGTGTAGAATTAATTTTTCGACTATACCAGAATCTATTAACCTGGTTGATGGACATTTACTTGTTTTCAATCTCATACTATTATTTACTATGCTGTAATATTTCATCTCATGCCTATATTGAATGTTTATAATCTCTTATCTATATACCATGCTCCATATAGTGCATCTGCAAGATAAACTCCTAGAATTGAGATTGCTGAGTCAAATGGTATAATATGTATTTGTAACTTGTATATGTATTCCAAATTGCCCCCAGATGGGTTTAAAACGTGCACACCTGCCAGCAATGTATGAGTGTGGCTAATTCTCCAAAACTTCAACAACAGTGTTTTCAAACTTTGGGATATTTGCCAGTCTGACAGATGAAAAGTAGTATTTCAGTTTAATTTTATTTTCTCCATTTAAAAAAACTGAGGTAAAACATATAGTAAAGTGTCAGGGGTCAGCAGGTGATGTGGTGGTTAAGGGCACTGGACTCCCACATGGCCAGCTTAGGTTTGAGTCTTGGACCTGGCGGCTTGCTTTCTCTCTCTGTCTCTCTAGCCTTCTCTGGTCAAATAAGTAAATAATAAAGTTAAATAATATTTTTTAAAAATGTACAGCTCAATAAAGTTTGTACATATCACTGGGCGCGTGTGTGTGCGTGCCCAAGATCCCAAGAGGAGAATGGAGAAGGGATTGGGGCATGGCCATCCTCGCTCGGGGGTAATTTCTCACTTTCTGACTGTCTCTGTCTTTCTGGCCAGCACACGCGCCCTATAGCAAAAACCTTCCCCCCCCCTCAAAAAAAAAAGTTTGTGGGGACCAGCAGTTGGCGTAATGGCTATGTCACTGGACTCCCATGTAGTTGACCGTGGTTTGAGTCCCAGACCCGGTGGCTTAAACTCACGCCGGGCACATGTTCATGCGTGCCCAAGATCCCGAGAGGAGAAGGGAGGAGAAGGGATTGCAGTGTGGCCATCCCCCCGGGGGGTGATTTCTCGCTTTCTGTCTCTGTCTCTGTCTGTCTGGCGAGCGCACGCACCCTATAGCAAAAACCTCTCAAAAAAAAAAGTTTGTGCATATGTATATATTCATAGAACCATCACCGAGAAAAGATAAGATTGTTTTCAGCACTTCAGAGGCTTGTATGCCCCCTCCTAATCAGTACATCCCTAAAACCTCAACCCCGTACAGACAATCATTATTATTATGTCTATTGGCACAGATACAAGTTCTTAAACTTCATATACATGAAATCACATATATATTTAGTGTTTCTGGATTCTTTCAACCATTATACTTGTGAGATCAACCCATTGTTATGGCTGTAGTGGAGTTTGTTCTTTTTCACTGCTATCTTGTATTCCATTGTATGACTCTATCAACTTATTTTAGGGCAGAGTAAGAGAGAGAAAGTGAGAAAGCACCCCCAGGGAGGATGGCCACACCATAACGTCTTCTCCACCATTCTCTTCGTGGATCTTGGGCATACATGCACATATGCCCAGAGTGATTTTCAAGCCACTGGACCCAGGATTCAAACCGTGAGGTCGACTATGTGGGATCCAGCTATATTAACCTCCAAGCCACCTGCTGGCCCTGTATCTACAATTTATTTATCCATTTTACTACTGCTGGGTTTTGTTTCTAGTTTTTGTTTTTTAACTTTCCTTCTCTCTCTCTCTCTTTCTCCTTCCTTCCTTCCTTCCTTCCTTCCTTCCTTCCTTCCTTCTTTCCTTCCTTCCTCCCTCCCTCCCTCCCTCCCTCCCTCCCTCCCTCCCTCCCTTCTTTCCTTCCTTCCTTCCTTCCTTCCTTCCTTCCTTCCTTCCTTCCTTCCTTCCTTCCTTCCTTCCTTTTCCTTCCTTTTTCTTTTTCTTTCCTCCTCCTCCCTCTCTCTCTGTCCTCTCTCTCTGTCTCTCTCTCTTTCTTTCTTTATTTCCATGAGAGAAGCAGATGGGCACCGTTCACACAATCTACCCCTAGTCTCAGCTGGCCCATATCACAGGTACACACATGCCTGGAATACTCAGGAAGGTCTCCACATGTGAACCCAGGACCTTTCCCATGTGGGTCTAGTTGCATTACCACTGTGCAACCATTCAGCACATTTCGAATTTTTGACTACAATAAATAATGCTCCTGTGAACATTCCTATGTATGACTTTTAGTGGACACAGGAATTCATGTTTCTTTCTATATATTTAGGAGTGGAATTGCTACATTATAGTAGCAGAACACTATCATCTATCTATCAATCATCTATCTATATCTATATCTCACACGTATATATGTAATGTATACTACTTTTCATCTAAGCAATTATTTAGCATTGATAGATACTGCTCAACAGTTTACTGAAGTACTTAGCCTAATTTCCATGTGTTAGTTATCCAGAAGCTCCCAGAACCCAGTCTTTTTGTGTTCTTACGGAGGCTTCATTATACAGGCACAATTGATTACCGATTGATCACTGACCATTGGTGATCAATTAACCCCCCAGCCCATCTCCCCTCTCCAGACACTGGGGGTGGTGGTGGTGCAGAAAGTTTCAACCCGGTAATCATGCAGCTCCCCTGGTGATCAGCCCCCATCCTGAGGCTATCCAGCACAGTTCAACTCACCCGGGTATACAAGACAGCACTTTGAAGGGCTTTGGGTTGGATGCCAGGAAACAGGGACAAAACCAAACCCACCTATCTTATTATAAATCACAATATCAGAAGAATATAAGAAAAGTCTGCACCTTCTTCAAGCAGATTTGCCACATTTACCACTAATTCAAGTTAACATTTATGTTCTCTTTATGAGATGAGGCCAATGCTGCAGTGCTGAGGCCACATGGGAAGCCTGGGTTCATTTCCCAGACCTGTCTAAACAGGATAAGGGAGAATACTGCAAAACAGACTGGTGATACCAATGACTCAGGAGAAGTAAGTCAGGGAGTGGGGGGGGGGACTTATTTCTACTTTAATGTTGGAATTTTTATTTAAAAAATTGTTTATTATTTTTAAATTTTGCTACAGGGCACATGGGGTTACCAGAGAGAGATGGAGAGAGAGAGGGAATGTGAGAAAACAAGCCACCAGGTCCAGGACGCAACTGCAGTTGGTCATGTGGGAGTTCAATGCCTGAACCGTCATGCTACCTGCTTGTCCCTGATGTTGGAATTTTTACTACCTAAACATTTTTTTAAAAGTTATAGAGATCATGGGGGCTGGCAGGTGGCATGGTGGTTAAGGGCACTGGATTCCCACTGCAGTTCGAGTCCCAGACTTGGCGACTTGCTTTCTCACTTTCCTTTCGTCTCTCAGGTCAAATTAAAAAATAATAATAATAAATGTAATTAAATAAATAATTATTGTAAAGAAAGTTATACAGATCCTCATAGGAGACTATGTTGATTAGGCAGGTGTAGATCAGATATAATTATGATGGATTTTGGAGCATTTAGAAGGTAGAAGGTGTCTGTGAAGTTATCTTAAGAAGATTAGAGAAATGGCAGGGTGCTAAATGGGTTGAAATCTATTATAATCCCTAGAGATGTGTACATATACATATCTTTTTTTTTTTTTTTGGAGAGTTTTTTTTTTTTTTTTCGCTATAGGGCGCATGCGCCCGCCAGACAGACAGAGAAAGACATAGAGACAGAAAGCGAGAAATCACCCCCCAGGGGGGATGGTCACGCCGCAATCCCTTCTCCATTCTCCTCTCGGGATCTTGGGCACACACGCACACGCGCCCGGCGTGAGTTCTAAGCCACCGGGTCCGGGACGCGAACCGTGGTCGACTACGTGGGAGTCCAGCGACATAGCCATTACGCTAACTGCTGGTTCCTTACATATCTATATATAGTACATAGTACTGGTCAGAGAGAAAAGAACACATACCAGAAACACATTTCTACAGAAAAGTCAAGAGGTCTTCACTGACTGATAGAATCAGGGAGATTAAAAAAAAAAAAAAAAAAGGATGACCAAATCCTTGGCTCAGTAGTTAAGTGCTGCACATTGGGAATAGGATCCCACGTGGCCAACCCCAGTTCAAATCCTGGGGGATCAGCAGTTGGTGTAATGGCTGTGTCGCTGGACTCCCATATAGCCGACCATGGTTAGAGTCCCAGACCTGGTGGCTTAAACTCATGCTGGGCGCGTGTGCATGCATGCCCAAGATCCCGAGAGGAGAATGGAGAAGGGATTGCGGCATGGCCAGCTCCCCTGGGGGGGTGATTTCTCGCTTTCTGTCTCTGTCTCTCTCTGTCTTTCTGGTGAGCACGCATGCCCTATAGCAAAAACCTCTCCAAAAAAATCCTGGACCCAGAGACCAGCAGATGGCATAATGATTACATTTCTGGACTCCCATGTAGTCATTCACGGTTTGAATCCCAGGTCCAGTGTGCTCAAAATCCCAAGAAGAGAACAGATTGTGGTGTGACCAACCCCTCCTTGGGGATGACTTCTCACTTTCTGTCTCTCTGGCAAACACACGTGCCCTGAAGCAAAATGTTTCTCTTAAAAAAAAAAAAATAATCCTGGGGAACCAGCAGTTAGCATAATGGCTATGTTGCTGGACTCCCACATAATCGACCGCAGTTCGCGTCCTGGACCCGGTGGCTTAAAACTCACACTGGGCACGTGTGCGTGCGTGCCCAAGATCCCGAGAGGAGAATGGAGGAGAAGGGATTGCGGCGTGACCATCCCCCCGGGGGGGGGGGTTGATTTCTTGCTTTCTGTCTCTCTGTCTCTGTCTGTCTGGCGAGCGCACGCACCCTATAGCGAGAAAACCTCTCAAAAAAAAAAAAAAAAAAAAAAATCCTGGACCCAGGGCTGGCTTCATGGCCTAGTGGTAAAGGGAGCTGGGGAGCTGACCACATGGCTTGAATCCTGGCCCTGGTGACTTAGGGGTTGCTTTCTCTCTCTCTTTAAAAAAAGGATGCGGGACCAGCAGTTGGCATACTGGCTATGTCGCCACACTCCCATGTGTTGACTGTGGTTTAAGTCCTGGATCCAGTGGCTTAAACTCACTCCAGGCACGTGTGCGTTCGTGCCCAAGATTCCAAGAGGAGAATAGAGGAGAAGGGATTGCGGCCATCCCCCCAGGGAGTAATTTCTTGGTTTCTGTCTCTCTGTCTCTGTCTGTCTTTCTGGCAAGCGAACACACCCTATAGCAAAAACTTCTCAATAAATAAATAAATAAATAAATAAATAAATAAATAATAAATAAATAAAGGATGAATGTAGGGACTAGCAGATAGCATAGCATTTACGTTGCTAGACTGCCACAAGGCTGCCACATGGTTCGAGTTCCAGACCCGGTGGCTTGAAAATCACGCCAGCTGTGTGTGCTTGCATTTGCGTGCCCAAGATCCTGTAGAAGAATGGAGAAGTGATTGCGGCATGGTCATTCCCCCAGGGGGTGATTTCTCACTTTCCCTGACACAGTCTCTGTTTCTCTCTGGCAAGGGCACAAGCCCTAAAACAAAAACCTCTAAAAATAAAGGATAACCATCAAAAACAAGCTCCTGTATCATGTTCCTGGAGGTAGATGACACCTACACAGATAAAACAATTCTGAGGATAGTATAGAGCTTCCAGAAGCTTTTTAAATAATGAATCTGTAAATCAACCATTCTCAAATGCCTATTCACCTTAATTTATGGTTTATTAGGTTATTTAATATTTCACATACTTTAGGCTATGGGACTATCGTGCTTTGAGTTAGAGAAAGGTGTCATCATCTTCCTGGAATTTATTATAGAAAAAAATGCTTTCATTGAACCATAACTCTTTTGTTCTTGATTTTATTAGATTTTGTATTTAAAAAGCAGGGCCAGGGGACCAGCAGATGGCATAATGGTTTTGTCGCTAGATTCTCATGTAGTTGACCATGGTTTGAGTCCCAGATCTAGTAGCTTAAAACTCAGGCTGGGCACCTGTGCATGCATGCACGAAATCCCAAGAGATGAATGGAGAAGGGATTGCAGCATGGCCATACCCTCTTTTTTTTTGGAGAGGCTTTTGCTATAGGGCATGTGCGCTCACCAGACAGACAGAGAGAGACAGAGAGATAGAAAGCGAGAAATCACCCCTCCAGGGTGGATGGCCACGCCGCAATCCTTTCTCCTCCATTCTCCTCTTGGGATCTTGGGCACGCACGGACATGCGCCTGGTGTGAGTTATTTATATTTTTTATTTTTTTTTTTGAGAGTTTTTTTCGCTATAGGGCGTGTGCGCTCGCCAGACAGAGAGAGACAGAGAGACAGAAAGCGAGAAATCACCCCCCAGAGGGGATGGTCATGCTGCAATACCTTCTACTCCATTCTCCTCTCGGGATCTTGGGCATGTACACACACGTGCCCGGTGTGAGTTTTAAGTCACCGGGTCTGGGATGCGAACCGCGGTCGACTATATGGGAGTCCAGAGACATAGCCATTACGCTAACTGCTGGTTCCCCCAGTGTGAGTTTTAAACCACTGGGTCCGGAACACGAACCGAGTTCGGATACACGGGAGTCCAGCGACATAGCCATTATGCTAACTGCTGGTTCCAGCATGGTCATACCCTCTGGGGGTGACGTCTTGCTTTCTGTCTCTCTCGCAAGCGCAAACCCTATAGCAAAAAATAAATAAATAAAAAATTAAATAAATAAAAAAAAAAATCAGGGCCAGCTCCATGATGCTGCAGTAATGTGTTGCTCAAGAAAAGCTGGATTTCATACAGGAACTCCAGTAAATCCTTGACCTGGAACAGGTTGGACACACAAGTGGGCACCTGTATCTGGCAGGCTGGAGACCTGAATGTGATCAGAACCCGCAGTGGATGCTCCTCTCCTTTTCATTCACTTTTGCTAGTGTGCGGACCTGTTCTACAATGAAGAAAAAAGGGGATACGCGTTCGCTGTAGAAGGTTTTAAATAAAATGACAGACTACATAAAAGTTAAAATTTCTCTGGGCTGGGGCCAGCCAGTGGCATAATTGTTAAAACCCTGGATTCTCATATGGCTGACAGCACAGCAGTTTTGAGTCCCAGATCCAGTGGCTTAAGACACACGGGGGAATATACACTCCTGACCCAAAACCCCAGAAAATGGGGAAACAAACACCCGGGAGGTGATTTCTCACTTTCCCCTCTCACAGTGTCTCCCTATCTTTCTCTAATTTGCACAAGTGGGCCTATAATTTTTTTTTTGGCAAAGTCCGGCAGGTAAGTGAACTTGTAGGAGCTCACACATTTGCCGTGTGATGCACATTCAGCTCTAGGAGCTGGCTCCATACCACTTGATAGTGCCTCCCTGGGACTGCTGAAGAGCCCCAGCTCCTTTCTCTCGCCTCGCACTGCTAATTCAAACGTAAGTTCCGTGTCTTGCGAAGCCACCCAGGGACACTACACACACCCCAGTTACCGCACCCACCCAAGTTCTAGAAAGGAAGAAAAAAGGGGAACACTGCGCACGCGCGTCAGAACGCGCAGGCGCAGCCTCGCTCCTTCCTGATAGCCTCGTACTCTCGTTCCACCCCGGAGACGACCGTCCCGCCCCCTCAGCACATAGGAGGGATGCGATTGGTCAAACTAGATGCTCGTCAGGTCAAGTTCCCTTTTCTTCAATATAATTGGCAGCTGGGGAAAAGGCCACTTCGCCGACGTTTGCCTGCGCCTTGGAGACTCAGCGCCGCCGCGGAAGCCGCCATTGGCGGAGGCCAGAGGCCGCGACTGCTCACTTCCGGCGCGGGTCTCGACGATCTCTCCCCCTCCCCCGCTGCCGCCCTCAGCCTTCTCACCCCCCACCCTTCCACCATGGCCGCCTCTGTGTGGTGTAGGGAGCAGCTGGTCCTCCGTGTCCTCCTATAGCGCTTACTGCCTCACCCTCACCCTTAGGGCCTGGAGCCAAAGAGCCTCGTTCCCCAGCCCTTGGGGCAGCAGCCAGGAAGGTTTCCTACCCCTACCTGGGGGGCAGGATTCTCCTTTCACCCCCACCTCGAGGCAGAAACTTAGGGTTTTCCCTCCTTCTCGTAGGGTCAGAAGACAGAAAGGGCTCCCCTTCCACTTTTTCACGGGCGGAAGCCTCTCGAACCCTTCCCATAGAGGCATAGAGCCTCGCCCCAGCACACAGCGGAGCTAACGGCTTTGCCTGCGCACTGCCACTCCAGAGGCACGACCCTGAGGACCGCCTGCCTTCGCCCCTCCGCGGGCGCGGCCTTTCGGAGAGGAGGGAGGAGTGGAGAGGACGGGGGCGCTGCCCTCCCCTCCCCCTCTCGTTCCTCTTGCCCCCCGTCCCTGGCAACCCAGAGTTCCCTATTTCTAGGACTTTCCACCCATCTGCTCCCTGACCTTTTCCCGTCTCCTGGCTGCAGCCATGGAGTTACAGAAGGGAAAGGGGGCAGCAGCAGCAGCTGCTTCGGGAGCAGCGGGAGGTGGAGGAGGAGGAGCGGGAGCAGGAGCCCCAGGAGGGGGGAGGCTGCTACTTTCAACCAGTTTGGATGCCAAGGATGAGTTAGAGGAGGTAGGTGAGGGGGTGGGTGGGGAAGGGAGTTAAGAAATGGGGTTGAGGGATACTGGAGTGGATACGTGGTGGGGGTGGCGGGAGGAGGCCTTCAAATTTTTTCTGAGACAACACAAACACTGCTCCAGCTTCCTGCTCCTGAAGGAAAGTGTGGGCCAACTTCCTGGACAGGTTGTCATAGTAACAGCAGCCACTAGTATGAAAATGGGTAGGGGCTGTTGGTAAAGGAAGGGGTACAGCATCCAGACTTAACCCCAATTGATGTTTCACATTCCTTTGTACATACACACTGCAGCTGTCTTAGATGTAGGTAGGTCTTATACTGAGTTGAGAAGTAGTGTGTGTGTGTGTGTGTGTGTGTATAAGTTCTAAGGGCTGATAGGAGCTTGCAGCCAACCTTTGACCTGTTAGATGGTAGCATTGACTTGGTGGAGACACAGCGATCTGCCTGTGATGTTGAGTGGGCATTTAGCATGAGAGAAGACTTAAAGAACTGAGTAGTGTTTAGTTTGTTGGCATCGGCTACAGCAGTGGGTTAAGGGGTGAATGGGTCCTAAGGGACTTTTCCTTCAGGAACAGCACAAACACAAAGGGAATTCAGAAGTGCTGAGAAAGAGGGTGGAGTGAGGCGTCGAATTGGACCTTGTGAGGAGTCGAATTGGACCTTGTGAGGACTTGAGAGACCTTGATAGTTACCCCACACCTTCCTTGCCTTGTTCCTCTTGCCCCTGTCCCTGGCAGTCCAGAGTTAACCACGTATCTCTTCCCACTGCTATAAACGGGGAGACACACTTAGGGAGATGAGAACCAGGCCTGGGACATGATTGCTGAACTGGTTGTGAGACCTGATAGGTTCAATCCAGTGGTTTTCCAGAGACAGAATGAGTAAATTAACACACTCTGGCTATTCACTGGCTGTTTTCCCTGCCTTTTGTCACAGCCTTTAATCACTGCCTCTTATCACATATTAAAATATGGACTGACAGGAGAAATTCATAGTTTAGATTTGAAAAAAGTGGTATGTCAAATACAAGATGGTAGAAGGCATATGCAAAAATGAACTTTGAATCAAGGGACCAGCAGGTGGTGTAATGGTTATGTTGCTGGACTCCCATGTAGTCAACTGCAATTTGAGTCCTGGACTCAAAACTGTTTTAAGTCCTGACTTAAAACTCTTATCAGGCGCATGTGCGTGCGTGCATAGGATAAAGGATTGTGGCATGTCCATACCTCCTGAGGAGTGATTTCTTGCTTTCTGTCTCTGGTGAGCACAAACACCCTATAGCAAAAATCTCGCAAAAAAAAAAAAAAAAAAAAAGTGCACTGACAGGTGAAATGCATAATTTAGATCTGGAAAAAAAGTGGTGGGTCAAATACAAATTTGTAGAGAGAATATGGAAAAATAAATTTTGAATCAAGAGGTGACTGGATAGCAACTTTGTGATTAGCAAATGTCTTCTTGCAGCTTGGCTTCCCATCATGCTTTTTTCCCCAAAATATTATGTGCATTTAGAGAAATCAAAGTTTGCTTTCTGTTGGCTTATCAACTAAGGTAAATATAATTAGGAATGTAAACAATATTTCTAAAATTAATGTGCTCCCAAAATAAATAAAAGTGACTAGGATTGCCTGGCAGTTTGAATTATACATTTTTAAAGAAATAGCCCTTGGCATTGTCAGAGTCTTTCTTGAACTCCTATTGGAGCTCTAGAATTGTATAAAGTCAGTAGTGACTGCCTTTGATCCTTCCACTAGTTTGAATGGAAGGGAAAAGACACTGAGAGTGGATGAAAATCTGTTTATTTCCCACCCTGACTCCTAGAGGAGTCATGGGGCCATTTTGTACCACAGGCTAGTACAGCATCCTGTTTTTCTAAGCAGTGGCATGTTTACTAGTAAACGACATGGCAGGAGGGGACACAACAGAGAGGAAGCATTTATTTTCTTTTTTAGATTGAGAATGAACTTTCAACTGTTTTTAGTGAGAAAAAAGATGGAGAGTCTCTTGTTTTTTTTTCTGACCTCCTTCATAGTGTGGATGTTTTCTAGTATGTCTCAAACTCCCCCTTTTCCTTCTTTGCCCTTTGTCCTTTGCATTTGAATTTTCCAGCAAGCCTTGTCACACTGTTTTTTCCCCATGTGTGTGATTTTGTTATCCTCTCTGGATCAGAGTGTTTCAAAGGGCAGGACTTACTGGCTTCTTCCTCTAGGTCTCCCTACAGATCTTTGCACACAAGTTATCAAATCCTAGTGTTGACCAGCTGATCTTGGCTTGTTCTGCCTTTTTTTTTCCCCATCCCAGACCTCTCTATAGCCCAGGAACACAAAGGTAGGTTTCTGACCGTAGATGCTTACTGTGTGCTGAGTCTAGTTGGAAAATAGAGTGAGAGAGACCCAAACTCTCTTCCAAAGTTTATCACCCAAAAACTTGAGTTAATGCACAAACAGTTTTTGTAGGTTAGATCTTATCTCCCTTTTCTGAAGATGGCAGAAAAGGACTGTAGTCCTCCAAAGAAGGTTTCAAAAGAAACGAAGATTTCAAACAAACAATAACTGGTTAGGATAGTGAAGAAACTGAGGTCATTACAGCTGGGCGTGTAATTAGGAAAGGCCTCTTAGAGGACTGGAGTGTGAAGCTCTGGTCAGGAGTAAACTGGGGGCCAGCAGCTGGCGTAATGGCTATGTCGCTGGACTCCCATGTAGTCAACCGCCGTTTGAGTCTCGGACCCGGTGGCTTAAATTCAGGCCGGGCACGTGTGCGTGCGTGCCCAAGATCCCGAGAGGAGAATGGAGGAGAAGGGATTGCGGTGTGGCCATCCCTCCTGGGGTGTGATTTCTCACTTTCTGTCTTTGCCTCTCTCTGTCTTTCTGGTGAGCGCACACACCCTATAGCAAAAAACCCTCAAAAAAAAAAAAAAAAAAAAAAGAATAAACTGGACAGGGACTGACACTTTTACCCTAGAGAACATTTATTGTATCTTTTCTTCTCTTTGGCCCTGTTCCTCTCTTTGAAGGCAGAAACCTCACTGTCCCAATTTGGGGAGGAATGAGATAAAAATAGTGCCAGAGATTGAGGAGTTTAGAACATGTAGTTCCTAGTCTCATGAGTCTTTACAGCTCCTGGTTATTCCTTTGCTGAAGAGAGATCAGTCACTTTGAAGTTAAACTGAAAGTAGGAGCTGTGGCCCAAAGAAGTCACAACTTCCTCTTAAGCTATGGATAGGTCTCAGGCTTGTATCTGCTTAGAGATATGTCTCCACCAGGTTTTCCTCAAGGAATAATTCATATTCTATCTGTGCAGAATCTCCAGGGAATGGTGTTGAGTTACTCATTTTCTTTTCCCTGTTAAGTCATTATTTCACACACAAATGACTCTTGGTTGTGGAATACTGGGAATCCATCGTGCTCAGTAACTCCTTACTGATGTGGATTTTGGAGTTTTGGTTTTTCTTTTAAAGAATTATTTTATTTAAATTTGTTTACGTATTTTAATTTGACCAGAGAGAGAGAGAGAGAAGAAGTGAGAAAGCAAGCTGCTAGGTCCGGGACTTGAACCACAATCAGCCATGTGGGAATCCAGTGCCCTTAACCACCATGCCACCTGCTGGCCCCAGGAGTTTGGAGTTTTTGTAGGTTAGATCATATCTCCCTTTTCTGAAGATGGCAGAAAAGGACTGTAGTCCTCCAAGGTCACTGACTTCTAAGGGAGCAGTACTTACTGTACACTTTTTACCAGATTGTATATTCACCTGACTGAGGAAGGGGAAATGGAGAGGTTAGAGAGGTCCCTTTAACTTTGTTCTCCAACTTTAGTCTTTAGCTTTTGGTGTACACTGACAAACAAGAAGACACCCTCACCCCTGCTCCGCGCCCCTGTTCCCCTTCTCACATTCTGTCTACTGCTGCTGTCCTGGAAACCATGGTCAGGTAGTCTTAGTACTAGAAAAATCAGTTCAGGAGCTCCTGGAAATGATAAATATTTACTCAGCTTTTTGAGATGCTGTCATGAAGAGCTCACCCTGAACCAAGCCTTTCTGCCAGAAGTTTCAGGAATTGCATGTCTGATTCCAGCTTTTCTAGGGGCCCTGGATACTGGCAGAAGAGGCATACTATTACTTAATTTTAGGGAATTGACTTCCTGTGACCCTCTGAAGGGATATGGAATTTCTGTCACGCTGAATGATTTTTAATTAGTTCTTTCATCCCTGTTTGGAAAAATAATTTCTGTATTTCAAGAGCAGCATTTTCTACACTTCTGTTGCCTGGAAAGGACTGGCCCTCATAGTACTTTTATCCACTCATCCAAATTTTGGACTCTTCCACTTTCTATATCCTTGTCTGGGCCTCCATTTCAAGAGGCCACTTTTTTCCTTGGCTGGGCAGTGGCCCATAGAATTGACTCAGGAGCAGAGTTTAGGACACTGGGGAGTGGCCTAGAAAATCTGTTCAGCCCAGTCTCTGTTAGATCACAGGCAGAGACTTGGCTGGCCCATAAGGCGGCGTGGCCAGCTTTGCAAAATCTTGGTACAGGATCCATCATTCCAGCCTCTTCCCCTCTTCCTACCTCCTCTTTTCATAGAAGGTGAAAGTTTACAAAGGGTAGGTAGAAGAACCTTTTCAGCCTGGCTGGGCACAAACCAGATTTTAGAGAGGGGAAGTAACTCTTCAAAGATTAACCTTGGAGGCATGGTGTCCTCTATTGTGCTTCCCATCAGTTTGCTCATTAGCTAACTGCTGTGTGCTTCTTTTGCCTCTCCTACCCATAGATTCAGCAGAGATTTCTTCCTTTGATAGCAGTATCTAGAATTTTATGCTGCTGTGCTGCTGTGTGTTTCACTATCTTCTTCCACTCTGAAACTGCTTGTAAACCTAGACTTGTTATGGGGGTGCCCATCAGATCTCTCAGCAAGAGAGTCTGATTATTCAGTTCTTGATGACTGTATTGGGTGGAGAGGGTAAGATTTAAAAAGAGAAATTTGGCCTGAAGATTTTCCTTCTCTCCCCTTGTGATATAGGAGTGGCCTAGGTGATGATGGATCTCAGAGCTGTGGGAGAGGTGAGTTGTGAGAGTCACAGCTCCGTTTTCATGTGATCTCACAGCTCCTTTTCACAAGTCCCAAGGTGCTGTTTGTTAAGGCCGAGCCTGCTGACCTGACCTAATTTGGAGGAGAGTCACATTTAATGTTGGGTAGCGAAATTGTAATACCTTCAAACCATAGTGACTTTGGTCTTAATTTAGGTTGATGCTTTATTGCTATGGGAGCTCCTTGCCTTAACACTCAGTTTTGCCTCTGCCCCTAATGCTGTTACACAGGCCAGGCATAGACAGCCTTGGGATGATGATCAAAGGAGAAACATGATTGCCTTTCATTCCGAGACTTCTTTCCCAGTGTCCTTGTCAGTTCCTCCCAATGCTGTAATAGAACCATTTCTCAACCAGATCGTTTGTGGTAACCTTTAAGACCAAGTGGGGGGCCAGCAGGTGATGTGGTTAAGGTAACTGGACTCCCACATAGCTAACTATAGTTCAAGTCTTAGACCTGGTGGCTTGAAAAATCATGCCAGATGTATGTGCATGTGTGCTCAAAATCCCAGGAGACCAATGGAGGAGAAGGGATTGCTGCGTGGCCATTCCCACTGAGGGGTGATTTCTCACTTTCCTTCTCACTGTCTCCTTAACTAGTGCACTCACTCTATAACAAAAACCTTAAAAAAAAAAAAAAAAAAAAATGCCAGAAGGCTCATGTGCTCACTGAGAGTGGTGGAGAGGAAGAAAGAAAGAAAGAGAGAGACAGAAAGCACCTCCCATGGGGAATGGCCATGTTACAATCCCTTTTCCATCATCTTTTTCTCTTTTAAGGATTTTGGGCACAGGTGCCTGGTGTGTTTATGTTTTTGTGTTTGTGTTTGTTTTTGAGAGATTTTTGCTATAGGGCACATACGCTTGCCAGAGAGATAGAGGCAGAGAAAGTGATAAATCACCTCTTGGGGGTGGCCATGCCACAATCCCTTCTCTTCCATTCTCTCAGGATTTGGGGCATGCACACACATGTGCCTGACGTGAATTTCAAGTTTCCAGGTCTGGGACTCCAACCGTGATTGGCCATGTGTGAGTTCAGTACCTCAACCATTGCACCATTTGCTGACCTCTTCTGGTATGTTTTTCAAGCTGCTGGGTCCAGCCTCCAACCACATGGTCAATCACGTACAATTCAGCTACTTTAATCACTGCCCCAAGGTTTGGTTTTTTTTTTTTTTTTTTTTTTTTTTTTTGTAACTAAAATAACCCAAAAAACAAAAACTTTCGATTGTCAGATGGCACATGCACCTGTCAGAGAGAGAGGTAAGGCACTCCTCCACTGAGTTATGGTCATACCACGATCTCCTCCTCTCCATTTCTCTAGTTCATCTGGATTTGGGGCACACGTGCCCAGTGTTTCTCAAGCCATCTGGGCAAGAACTTGAGCTGCAGCTGGCCATGTGGCATCCTACCTTCTGTGCATAGCACTTAATTGCTATGCTGTGGAGCTGGCCGCCTTGGATAGGCTTTTGCAGCTTTCCCCACCTTCATTTAACAGAGACCCTGGTAGGTTTTAGTTTGGCCTTTTATTCTCTGCCACTCTTTTTCTTTCCATACATTCTCATCAATTTTTTATTTATTTTTTAATTTGCTGGAGGGCACATGCACTTACTGGAGAGAGGAAAAAGGAGAAAGCACCCTCCATGTGAAACAGCCACACTGCAGTCCTTTCCCCCCTCTCTCCTCACTTTCTGGATTTGGGGCATGCACACACAATGTGCTTGGTGTACTTCCCAAGCTGCAGGGTGAAGACTCAAACTGCACTATCAGCCATGTGGGATCCAGCCACCCAATCCACTATCCCCTGGCCGGTTGCATTTTTAACATTTTTGGCAGACATTTTGAATATACATTATTATTTTTTCTTTGTAATTAGTAAGTATTTGGAACCTATGTAGTAAAAATATCCTTTCTTCTAACTTTAAAAAAATTATTTAATTTTTTATTTATTATTATCATTCTTCAATTTTTTTTTTCTTTTTTTGGAGAGATATTTGCTATGGGGTGCATGTGCTCACCAGAAAGATAGAGAGACAGAGAGACAGAAAGCGAGAAATCAACCTCCAGGGGGGATGGCCATGCTGCAATCCCTTCTCCTCCATTCTCCTCTCAGGATCTTGGGCATGCAATGCAAATGCACCTGGTGTAAGTTTAAGCCTCTGGGTCTAGGATTCGAACGAACAAACTGGTCGGCCATGTGGGAGTCCAGTGATGTAACCATTAAGCCATCTGCTGGTCCCTCATTCTTAAATTTGACTAGAGAGAGACAGACAGAGAGAGAGAGAGAGATAGTAAGAAACCAAGCCACTGGGTCTGAGACTTGAACTATGATCAGCTATGTGGGAGTCCAGTGCCTTCACCACGCCTTTCTCCTAACTTTCACTTACTGGTTTTGACATCTGTTGCTTTTTGCCTAAATATTTATTACTCTTGCCATTCCTTCTGCATTTATTTTTGACATTCTAGTATAAGGAAGAGTTTTCCATTTCCTTTACTGTGTATATATGTATCAGCGTGGACTCATGGACTTTTGTTTTATTCAGTGAGTTGTAATCTAGTTTCTTAGTATATGAGTTTCCTTCACTTTCTTTCCTGGCAATTTATGTGTTGAGGAAACCAGGTCATTTATCATGGATTTTATTGATTATATCCCCATGGTGACTTTACCAATAAATAATCAGATCAAAAGGCATGATCAAGTTTGAATTTTTAGAAAACTTTTTGGGGCCAGAAGTACTTCACTTTGGTATTCTGACACATTGTTCATTTTTTTCTCACTCCTTCCTAGAGGTTGGAAAGGTGTATGAGCATCGTGACGTCAATGACCACTGGTGTCTCAGAGAGAGAAGCCAATGACGCCCTCAACGCCTATGTAAGTGCAATGTTTTCCCACGTCCACTGTTGCTGCTGTGAAAGCTCTGAGACATGACCAAAAAGTTGGGAGGATTAAGTGATAACAAACTAGGGGTTTGTCTTGGTTTCTCAAGCCAAATTTCCTTACTTATACTCTTTTAATTTATTTATTTGATGTGATTGTTGGGCCGCTGGGTCTAGGACTTGAACCACAGCCGACCGTTTGGGAGTCTAGTGCCTCAACCACCATGCCACTTGCCAGCTCCCCTACTTATACTCTTTTCTTTTTTTAATAATTATTTTATTTAATTTTTTTTTTTTTTTTTTTCCCGATTTGACCTGAGAAGGACAGAGAGATAGAAAGTGAGAAAGCAAGCCACCAGATCCAGGACTTGAACTGCAGTCTGTCATGTAGGAGTCCAGCACCCTTAACCATCATATCACCTGCCGGCCCCACTTATACTCTTACTGTAAGAGTCTACCTTCTGGAATCTAAGATTTCTTTGAATAACAACTTTTTTAAAACTCATAGTTCTTTTTTTTTTTTTTTTTTTTTTAAGAGAGGTTTTTGCTATAAGGTGCATGTGCTCACCTAAAAGACAGAGACAGAAAGTTAGAAATCTCCCCCCGAGGGGTTCATCACACTGCACTCCCTTCTACATTTTCCTCTCTGGTTCTTGGGCATGCATGTACATGTGCCTGGTGTGAGTTTTAAGCTGCCCAGTCTGGGACTCGAACCACATTTGACTGTGTGGGAGTTCAATGACATAACCATTATACCATCTGTTCGTCCAAAATAAAACAAACCCAGGGTCGACAGGTGGCATGGTGGTTGAGGGCACTGGACTACCACAAGGCCAACCACAGTTTGAGTCTTGGACCTGGTGGCTTGCTTTCTCACTTTCCCTTCTTCCCTCCCTCTCTCCCTCCCTCTCTTCCTCTCTCTCTTTCTCTGGCCCTCTTTTATCAAATTAAAAGATAATAATAGCAATAAATAAATAAATAAAGTTAAATAATTCTTTTTTTCTACCAAAAAAGAACCCTTCTATAATAATTTTTTGCATTATAAATTATTATTACATATTTTATCTTTTACATTTCCTGATCAGTCTCTATGGTTGAATGATAAATAGTACATGTAAAGATCTTAGAATAATCTGACACATAGTGAAAATTCACTAAGTTTTATGTGTTTATTATAGTATATTATGTAATGTCTTCACTTTCCAAGTTTCAGAAGTTCTGTTATTTGCCTAAAGTTACACCTTGGCAAGTGCTCTAGTTATTCCATATCTAGCTCTTTACAGCTCCCTTTTCATTGTAGGCTGTTTAGATCCAAGATAGAGGGACCAGCAGGTGGCATAGCGGTTATGTCATTGGATGCCCACATGGCTGACCATGGCCTGAGTCCCAGACCTGGTAGCTTGAAAATCATACTGGGTATGTGTGCGTGTATGCCCAAGATCCCAGGAAGAGAATGGAGGAGAAGGGATTGCAGCGTGTACCTCCACATCCTCTCTATGGCCTGGAGGGTAATTTCTCACTTTACCTCTCACCATCTCTCTTTCTCTCTCTGGTGAGTGCACGTGCCCTAAGACAGAAATCTAAAAAAAAAAAAAAAATAATCCAAGAAAGATGGTGGAGTAAGAATTCTTTGTTTTTACTTTTTTATTGCTAGAGGGTGTTTGAGCTCACCAGAGAGAGAGAGAGAGCAATAGAGAGAGAGGGAAAGCGGCCCTCCCATTGGGGTGTGTCCAGGCCACCCACAGTCCTTCATTCCTCCTTCCTGTCAAGGTTTTAGGTATGCACACACACATACCCAGCATGGTTTTTCAGGCTTCCAGGACTAGTATCAAAATTGGCTGGCCATGTGAGATCTGGCTCCCTTAACCATTGTGCTACAGAGCTGGCCATTTTTGCTTTTTCCATCTTAAACACTATTTTCTGCCTCCATTCTGTATCAAGTCTTTGAAGAAGGCAATAAGGATAACCCTTTCTTTCCACCTTTCTGCTAAAACAGATGTCTCATGCCTTTTAAGAGAAGGAAATCATTAGATTTCAGCACTAGTGTTTGCACATAACTTTGCACATAACTCTGGAATCCCATGTTCTCTGGGAGAAACTGTGCTCAAGAACTTCCTACCCATTGGGGCCAGCAGGTGGCATGGTGGTTAAGGGCTCTGGATTCTCACATGGCAGACTGCAGTTTGAGTTCTGGACCTGGCAGCTTACTTTCTTACTTTCCCTCTCTCTCTCTCTCTCTCTCTGTCCCTCTCTGGTCAAATTTAAATAAATAAATAAATGAATCCTACCTGTGAATGACAGCTAGTTTTTGTTTGTTTGTTTGTTTTTCCTTTCACTTTCTAGGTATGCAAAGGTCCACCCCAACACGAGGAAATCTGCCTGGGCCTCTTTACTCTTGTCCTCACCGAACCTGCCCAAGCCCAGAAGGTAAGACATTCTGCTCTGGATCCACAAGACCTTCATGTTTTTAGATACAATCTGGAAATGTGGTGGAACTGACAGTTTAACTGGGAAAGTGTCAAGCCCTTTAACCAAACCTGGATCACCTTGTTCTCCAAGTGTAGTTTAAAGTCCTTTTCTCTGTCTCCAGATTCTGAAGTGAAAAGACAAGAAAAGGCAATTGTGAGAGTGAAAATGCACTTAGCATTTTAAATTTTATGTTTATGAGGCAAGGCTAAAGGGGTTGGAATTTAATCCAGGGAAGAGGAGACTGTAACCAAGGCCGTGGGAGCTCTTTTCCAGAAGAGCATGACTTACGGTTTGCAAGTTCTACCATCAGCAGGTGACTGAAAAACAAGCATAAGATTCTAGTAAGTAGGGTTTAAGTTAGACAGCTTAATTTTACCTGACCAGTGGATAATGATGCAAATAAGTAATGAAGAGAAACATTGGAGCACAGTGGAGTTAGACTTTCTGAGGAATATTGTGTGAAAATTCATTTGAGGTTCTTTACAAACAAGAGTCTCCTTTATGTAAAATAGTTTAAGTAAGATCCTTCTCCTTTGTTGAGTAAATTAATAACAAATCTTCAATCTCATTTAACTCTCCTTATTATATGCATTCTGTAATAACTTCAAATATTTTACTCAAACTTATACTTTCATCAGTTATAAAATTTTTTTTTTCTTTTTTTTTGGAGAGGTTTTTTTTTTTTTTTTTTTTTTTTTTTTTTTTGCTATAGGGCGTGTGCGCTCGCCAGACAGAGAGAGACAGAGAGACAGAAAGCGAGAAATCACCCCCTAGGGGGGATGGCCACGCCGCAATCCCTTCTCCTCCATTCTCCTCTCGGGATCTTGGGCACGCACGCACACGCGCCCGGCGTGAGTTTTAAGTCACTGGGTCCGGGACGCGAACTGCAGTCAACTACATGGGAGTCCAGCGACATAGCCATTACGCTAACTGCTGGTCCCAAGTTATAAAATTTTTAAAAATTTATTTATTTATTTATCTTCGGAGAGTTTGTTTTGTTTTGTTTTGTTTTGTTTGAGAGGTTTTGCTATAGGGTGCTTGCGCTCTCCAGAAAGACAGAGAGAGACAGAAAGCGAGAAATCACCTCCCAGGGGGATGGCCACGCTGCAATCCCTTCTCCTCCATTCTCCTCCATTCTCCTCCATTCTCCTCTTGGGATCTTGGGCACGCACGCACACACACCCAGCATGAGTTTAAGCCACTGGGTCCAGGACTCGAACTGCGGCCAACTACATGGGAGTCCAGCGACATAGCCATTACATCAACTGCTGGTCCCGTGGAGAGTTTTTTACTATAGGGCACGTGCACTTGCCAGAAAGACAGAGACAGAGAGACAGAAAGTGAGAAATCACCCCCCAGCGGGGATAGCCACACCGCAATCCTTTCTCTATTCTCCTCTCAGGATCTTGGGCAAGCACGCACACACGCCTGGCATGAGTATAAGCCACCAGGTCCAGGACTTGAACCACAGTCGACTACATAGGAGTCCAGCGACATAGCCATTATCCCAATTGCTGGTCCCCATCAATTATAAAAATTAAGATGTTAGTTTAAAAACATAATGAAAGTTCCAGACTAAACAACACTGGCCCACTTACATTCATGCAGTTATGAGTGGTCCTTGGACGGCTACTGCTTCAATCTCAACTCGGCCTCCTTTGGGCAAAGCAGCAACCTGGTAAGCAGCTCTAGCAGGAAAGCTACTCTTGAAATAATACTGTTTGTAGATTTTGTTGACAGTACTGAAGTCATTTATATCAGCCAGCAAAACAGCTGTTTTCACCACATTACTGTTGTCACAGTCGGTTGCTTTCAGAATCTCGCCCATGTTTATAAGAGCTTGCTTAGCTGCTTCTGCCACCCCTCCTGGCACAACCTGTCCACTTGAAGGGTTTATGCCCAGTCGTCCTGAAATGTAAACGGTCCTGTCCACTAACACAGCTTGACTGTAAGAACCAATGGCCCCTGGGGCTTTTGTGGTGCTGATCACTTTTCTGATGAGGGACGACATGACTAATGCTCTCTTGCTGCCCCCTCTGGGAGAAGTAGCCCTAACCCAGCCTTTCCACTTGCTTCCCAGCGGACTGACCAACTGCGGGCATCGTCTCCACCCACATATGTCTGCGGACGGCCTGGATTCTGTTCTTTTTAGAAGTGTCAAAATTCTGTCTTTTGCCTCTCCAGATTTCCCCTTTCTAGTAATTCTGTGTCCTTTGTGTCTTAGCATGACTTAAAGTATGTATCGACATATGGCTCTAACTATGAGACTAACTAGAAAAGAGCTCGGGGGTCGGGATTGCAGTATTCGCATTGGCTCTTTCCTGAACCAGGGGTGGGGCAGGGGAGAGATGCTTTGTGCCAGTATTCTATCAGGCTCTATCGAGGCAAGGTCTCATTTGATCCTCCCCGCAAAAATATGAGGTTGGTAGCTTCACCCACTCTCCTAAACCACTCCCATCTTACCTGTGAAGTAACTTGGAGATCAGAGATGCTGTCATTTGTTTAAGGAGAAGCAAAGGAAACTCCTTCCCAGGGACACGGACAGGATGCTCATGGTCCCTGGTATAGCTGCTCAAATTAACCTGGGAGGAAGGATTTATGGCGTTGGAACCTTGATGTGTTTGTACTGCCAGTGGGGATAGGGACTGGGGTGAGGGTGGGTAATGGGGCAGCAGGTATTCACAAATCTTTTGTTTCTCAGGAGAGCACAGGCCATTCTGGGCTGGGACTTTGTTGAGTTAAATTGCCATTTCATTTCCATACAGAATTTATCATCAAGATCCTGTAGACAAATGAATAGTGCCAGTGTATTGGTGTTACACAGGATATGACCCATTCCAACCCATTCATAAAAATTTTTTTTAAGAATTAATTAATTAATTAATTAATTTATTTATTTATTTTCACATGAGTTTGCCAGAGAAAGACAGAGAGAAAGGGAGAGTAAGAAAGCAAGCCCCCAGGTCCAAGATGCGAACCACCATCGGTCGTGTGGGAATTTCAGTGCTTTAACTACCATAGCACCTGCTGGCCCCACCCCATTCATAAAATTTTAAAATTTATTTCTGAACTGTTTTAGAGAGATTTTTTGCTCTCGATAGAGAGAGACAGACAGAAAGCAAGAAATCACTCCCCAAGGGGACAACCACACCTCAATCCCTTCTCCTCAATTCTCCTCTCTAGATTTTGGGCATGTACGCACACGCACCCAGCAAGAGTTTCAAGTCGCTGGGTCTAGGACTCAAACCATGTCCAACCATGTGGGAGTACCATATCTTTTTTTTTTTTTTTTTTTTTTTGAGAGGTTTTTTGCTATAGGGCGTGTGCGCTCGCCAGACAGAGAGAGACAGAGAGACAGAAAGCGAGAAATCACCCCCCCAGGGCTATGGCCACACCACAATCCCTTCTCCTCCATTCTCCTCTCGGGATCTTGGGCACGCACGCACATGCACCCCGGCGTGAGTCTTAAGCCACTGGGTCCGGGACGTGAACCGCGGTCGACTACATGGGAGTCCAGCGACATAGCCGTTACGCTAACTGCTGGTCCCCCCGCACCTTAACCACTATGCCATCTGCTGGTCCCCCAGCACATCAATTTTAAAGAAATTATTAGCAAAGATGGGGGTGGATGAGTTGGAGTTAAGGTTTAATTTTCTCTTGTGTAGGTATTTTTGTTCTTAGATCTTTTTGCCACAGGGCATGTGTACTCACCAGAGAGAGGGAAAGTGAGAAATCACCCCTGAGAGAGGATAGCCATACCACAGCCCCTTCTCCGTTCTCCTCTTGAGATTTTGGGCATGCATGTGGCATGTTTTTTTGGCCACCAGGTCCAGCACTTGAACCACAATGGCAGCCATGTGGGTTCCAATGCCTTAAACACCATGCTCCCTGTTGGCCCTCCTGTATAGGTTCTTATAATTCTCGTCTAGTCATCTCAATGCCAATTAGTCTGCCAACTAGAAAGTTTTGTTCATTGTTCCGTTTGTTTAGATAGAATCTGATCAGCCAGGTTAAATTAGAAAATCTGTGAAGGGGCAATATGTCAGTATGGGTACAGTGTTTCTAGCCTTTTTTTTTTTTATTTTTTTAAGAGATTTTTGCTATAGGACATGTATACTTGCCAGAGAGACAGAAAGCAAGAAATCACCCCCCCAGGGGGATGGCCATGCCGCAGTCCCTTCTCCATTTTCTTGGGATCTGGGGCATGCATGCACATGTGCCCAGTGTGGATTTTAAGCTGCCCGGTCTGGAACTCGAACCACAGTTGACTACGTGGGAGTCCAGCGACGTAATCCTTACACATCAATGGTTTTGGTATTTCTAGTTCTTTGCCTGGCCTGGGAGTGAGAGACGGCTGACATTTGCTTTGTAGATGCTTATTATTATTATTATTTTTTTTTAAAGAATTATTTTATTTAACTTTATTTATCCATTTATTAATTTGACCAGAGAGGGACAGATTGAGAGAGAGAGAGGGAGGGAAGAGAGAAAGCAAACCACCAGGTCCGGGACTCGAACCACGATCAGCCATGTAGGAGTCCAGTGCCCTTAACCACCATGCCACCTGCCAGCTAGATGCTTATTATTGGTAGTATTAATTTGGTCTCAGACACAGTAAGGGACTATAGTATCCTCCTTCCTTTTGCCCTGTGGCAGCCCTGTGAGGGAGACCCTCCCCCTCAGGGGAGGTGAAGCAACTTGGGGTGGGGAGGGTCCTCAGAACTGGTTGACAGCTTTGCTGAGGTCCTGTGCACATGCTGCCGTTTCCAAGGAAACTGCCAACCTGTGAGCTCTTGGGCCATGTCCCCAGGCCAGGTGGTAGAGTGAATTAGGACATGAATTCAGGGGACCAGCAGATTGCATAATGGTTACATCACTGGACTCCACATGGTCAACCATGGTTTGAGTCCTGGGCCCAGTGGCTTAAAACTCAAGCTGAGCATGTATGCCTGCGTGCCCACAATTCTGAGAGAATGGAGGAAAAGGGATTGCAGTGTGACCATTACCCTGGGGGGTGACTTCTCATTTTGTCTCTGTCTCTCAAGTATACGCACACACCCTATAGCAAAAATCTCTCTTAAAAAAAAAAGGACATGGTTTTAGGCAATGAGGTGCTATCAGGTAATGACTTATTGTGTCAGATCAGAGGGTGGCAGAAGAATTAGTGATGTATTTCCCTAGAGCTTTCATCCTTCTCCCTAGAAGAATGACTATTTTGTGAACTACTTCTGTCCTTCTTAAGTTTTAGGTGGTGATACTGGTGAGGACTGATATTGTTTAGGCTTCAATTTATAACAAGGGGACTGTTTTCTATGGGTTTATTTGCAATTCTGCCTTTGGAATGGTGCCCTCAGGATGGATTTGAGATTCAGTTTTCCCCGACTCTACAGGCTGGGAGGTGGGGATGGTAGAGAAGGACATAGTAGGCTGTCATGAACACATTGGAAACCTGCTCTGGGAAAGTAGGAGCTGAGGAGCTCGTCAGTACTTACAGGCAGGACGAAGGCATTAGAGACTTCACAGAGACTGGAATTTCTTAGTGGGTTGAACAGATGAACAAGAGAATTCAGTTCAGGAGAAAGCAGGTCAGTTGTTTTCTTTTTTTTTTTAATTATTTTATTTAACTGTATTTATTAATTTTAATTTGACCAGAGAGGGACAGAGAGAGAGGGAAAGTGAGAGAAAGCAAGCTGCCAGGTCCAGGACTCGAACCACAGTCAGCCATGTGGGAATCCAGTGCCCTTAACCACCATGCCGTCTGCTGGCCCCAAATGTTTATGTTTTTTTAATGACTTATTTCCTATTTGGTATCTGAACTAACAGCTGGGCGCAGGCTTGAGTAGGGAACTGTGGTGAGTAGGGAGGCTAAGCTGGAAGCCTAAACTGTGCAGGCTCTAGCGGTCAGTAAGTAAAAGTAACATCAATGCCAAGGTCTCTCTTCATCAGAGGATCGAGGACTCGGGTCCCAGCAGTTCAGGCAGCCTTAGAAAGACAATTGGGGCTATGAGGGCCTGGGCTAGAACATCAGGGCCAGGATAGATGTGCCACCTTGTTGCCATTCTATCGCCTTCCCTTTCTTTTGAGACTGTTTCTCTTCTCACTGAGCTCCCCCAATACTGTCCTCCCTGTCTGTCTCTTTTCCAAGCCAGTCAGCAAATTAGCACACAGGTTGGTAAGACAGCTGGCAGCAACAGGGATGCCCTTGGTACCAGCTGCAGTGTACAACCAGCAGTTAGGCTTAATGAAGTTCTCAGATGGAGCACAGAATCAGGCAGACAGTGTCTGTTGTCTGTTTCTGACCTCGGATATTCTGAAAAACTTGCCCTCCTTCCCTATCCTGGGTCTATTCTGTATTTCTGGGTTTTCTTCTCTCACATGAACAGACAAGGTTCCTCTCTGGTTAGTAGTGGTTGTGTGTTTGGCTTGACACAGATTTTTTTCTCTGCATCTACTTCTCTCATCTTCTTTGCCCATAATGTGACTTAACCTTGGGGGGGTGCTCCAGGGCTTAACTACCTGCATTTGCTGACCAGTGTAAGGGAGCAGTTCAACAAACTCCCTTATCTCTTCCTTGTTTCCTAGGGTTTTTTTGTTTTGTCCTTTGTTTTTTTTTTATATCCCAATGTTCAATAGTTGGAATCAGAGGATAAATGCCCTTTGGGTACAAAAAGTTTGTGGCATATGGGGTATTTCTGATATTTTCATTCAGTTTATTTATTTTATTTAAAGGCAGTAGAGACAAAAGGAAGTGAAAATAGCTAATCTCTTAGGAGTTCCTTGTCACAGTCAGGGTAGGGATCAAATGGTCTTAAGAGGAGGACATCTCTTGGTGTGCAAAAGAAGAGAGTTTTGAAATATAGTAGCCTCAAAGCCATCACTGGTTCTTCACCTCTATTCCCAGCAGCCTCTTAAAGTTCTTTCTTTTTTTTTCTTTGTTTAATTATTTATCTAACTTCATTCATTCATTCATTCATTTTTTTTTCATTCATTTATTTTTAATTTGACCAGAGAGACACACACAGACAGAGAGAGAGAGGGAAGATGAGAAAGCAAGCCACCAGGTCCAGGATTTGAACTGTGGTTAGCCATGTGGGAGCATCCAGTGCCTTAACCACCACGCGACCCACTGGTCCCTTCTTATAGTTATATTGATCCAAGAGTTGCTTAAGCATGGAATCTAAATTGGGCTGCCTGGATTTGAATCCTGGTTTTTTTTTAATATCTTACGTGATCTGGGATAAGTGACTTAACCTCACTGTGCCTGTCTCCTCATCTGTAAAGTAGTATCTAATTCAAAGGGTTGATAAGGGGACCAGCAGTTAACATAATGGCTATGTTGCTGGACTCCCATGTAGTCAACCGCGGTTCGAGTCCCTGACCCAGTGGCTTAAAACTCATGCCAGGCACGTGTGTATGCATGCCCAAGGTCCTGAGAGGAGAATGGAGAAGGGATTGCGGCATGGCCATTTCCCTTGGAGGGTGATTTCTTGCTTTCTGTCTCTCTGTCTCTGTCTGTCTGGAGAGCGCATGCACCCTATAGCAAAAACCTCTCCACCCCCCCAAAAAAAAGGGTTGATAAGTTCATCAAATGCAATAAAATATATAAAGTTCGTACACAGTGCTAATGAATGTTAGCTATTGTTGTTTCTTTTCTTTTTGCCAGAGGGCGCATGTGCTCATGAGTTAGCACAACAGAGACAGAGATAAGGAGCAGGAGAAAGTACCACCCAGTGGGGTATGGCCATGCCGCAATTCTTTCTTATCTATTTCTCCATCCTGTTTGGATTTTGTGCATACATGCATATACACACAGTGCGTTTTTCGAGCTGCCAGGACTGGGATTCAAACCTGGAAGCTAGCCGTTTGGGATCAGGCTCCCATAACCATTAGGCCACCGGACCGGCCGTATTGTACTGCCTTTTTTTTTTTTTTAAGTAAATACACACCCTGGTCTGTTTTCTCTTTTTTCTAGAATTATTTATTTATTTATTTGTATTTGTTATTTTTCTATTCGACTAGAGAGAATGAGGGAGAAAGTGAGATTGGTAAGCCACCAGGTCAGGGATTCTAGCCATGGTCAGCCAAAGAGTCCAGTGCCTCAACTACCATGCCACCTGCCAGCCCTTCAATAAACATTGTTATTGTTTATATCATCCTTGCTACTGACCTTCAGAAGTTGTGGGAAGCTACTTACCTAATTGTTATCCTTTTGATGAGATGCTAATGGGATAGAACTTAGCAGGCTAAAGAGGTTGCTAAGTATGAAGACCCCTAGTTATTCTTCGGGAGTCTGCTTTTACTTCACTAGAGAGATAGGGCAAGGAAAGCTATGAGGGGAAGGGCAACAGGGACTCTCACAGAAGTTGGCATGCCCTCCCTCACCTCCCCCAGGGTGGTGTATGCTGAAGAACCCCTCCCTTTACATTATTTGGCAAAAGCAAAGGACATCTCAGGAAAAAAGAAGAAAATTATTTAATTTATAAAGAGCAGTGGGCCAGCAGGTACTTTGATGGTCAAGGTGCTTGACTACCACATGACTGACTACGGTTCAAGTCCTAGACTTCACAGCTTGCTTTCTCACTTTTCTTCTCTGTCTCTCTCTGGTAAACGCATGTACCCTATAGAAAAAAATTTTTAAATAATAAGTAGGGACCAGTAAGCAGGTGGCATAATGGTTATGTCACTGGACTTCCATGTAGTCAGCATGTTTCAAGTCCTGGACCCAGTGACTTAAAACTCACATTGGGCACGTGTGGGTACATGCCCAAGATCCTGAGAGGAGATTGGAGGAGTAGGGGTTGCGGCATGGCCATCTACCCTGGGGGGGTGTTATCTTGCTTTCTGTCTCTCTGATCACTCTGTCTCTCTGGCAAGTGCATGCACCCCATGACAAAAATTTATCTTAAAAAAAATAGGAAAAAAAAAAAAAAAAAAAAAAAAAAAACGGGACCAGCAGTTAGCGTAATGGCTATGTCGCTGGACTCCCACGTAGTCGACCGCGGTTCGAGTCCCGGACCCGGCGGCTTAAACTCACGTCGGGCGCGTGTGCGTGCGTGCCCAAGATCCCGAGAGGAGAATGGAGGAGAAGGGATTGCGGCGTGGCCATCCCCCCTGGGGGGTGATTTCCTGCTTTCTATCTCTCTGTCTCTCTCTGTCTGTCTGGCGAGCGCACGCGCCCTATAGCAAAAACCTCTCCAAAAAAAAAAAAAAAAAAAAAAAAAAAATAGGGACCTGCTGGGACCAGCAGTTAGCATAATTGCTATGTCGCTGAACTCCCATGTAGCCGACCACGGTTCAAGTCCCGGACCCGGTGGCTTAAACTCACGCCGGGGCATGTGTGCATGCCTGCCCAAGATCCTGAGAGGAAAATGGAGGAAAAGGGATTGCGGTGAGGCCATCCCTACTGGGGGGTGGTTGTGATTTCTTGCTTTCTATCTCTCTGTCTTTCTGTCTTTCTGGTGCCCTATAGCAAAAACCTCTCAAAAAAAAAAAAAAAAAATAGGGACCCGCAGATGGTGTAATGGTTACGTCACTAGACTTCCACTTGGTTGACTGTGGTTTGAGTCCCGGGCCTGGCAGTTTAAAACTCATGCTAGGTATATATGCATGCATGCCCAAGATCCTGAGAGGAGAATAGAGAAGAAGGGATTGTGGCATGGCTATCCCCCTTGGGGAGTGATTTCTCACTTTCTGTCTCTTTGTCTGTCTCTCCAGTGAGCATACATGCCCTGTAGCAAAAATCTCTCTAAAAAAAAAAAAAAGGAAAAGGAAAAGAAAAGAAAAAAAGACTAATAAATAAAGTTAAATAATAATTTTTATAAAAGAAAAGAAAAAGTGAGACCAGTAGATGGCATAATAGTTATGTCACTGGACTTACACAGTCAACCGTGGTTCGAATCCCGGACCTAGAGGTTTAAATCTCACACAGGCATATGTATGTGCATGTCCAAAATGCTGAGAGGAGAATGAAGGAGAAGGGATTGCAGCGTGGCCATTCCCCCGGGGTATGATTTCTCACTTTCTATCTCTGTCTCTCTGTTGAACACACGTGCCCTATAGCAAAAATCTCTGTTAAAAAAAAGGAAAGAGGGGACCAGCAAGTGGTGTGGTAGTTGAAGCACTGTATACTCCCACGTGGCCAACCACAGTTCAAGTCCCAGACTTGGTGGCTTGCTTTCTCATTTTCTCTCTCTCTCTCTGTCTCTCTCTAGTCAAAATAAGTGAATGAACAAATAAAAATAAATAATTATTTAAAAAGAAAAAAGAAAGTTCAGTTTTGGTTCTGTATGTTTTTATCTGGGGCCCTGGCCACTGGATCCTCTTTCCTTTGCTCTATCTAGCTGGATCAGTACAGGCCTCAGAGCCCCTTTAGGATTCTTTCTGGCCCAGTCACCAAACCCATTGACCTTTTAGTGGCCAATCAAAAGCAGATGGCCTCCCTGGTTTTGCTTAATATGTGGCATCAAACAGTGTGACATTTCCTGAGAAAGGGAGGTAGGGAACAGGGATGGATGAGGAGCCTTGCTCAGCGGACTTTCCTGCCTTGCTAGAGGATAGCTCAGTCCCTTTTCTCCACCCTGTGTAACAGAGCGAGGATAGGTTTATGCTGGAGGAGCCCTGTGGAAGGAAGGTATTTAGAACTAAAAATGTTTCATTGCTACTCAGTATCCCATTGATGTTATTTAAGTTTAAGGGACAAGGGGCCAGGAGGTCCACTGTGTGTGATATCAGGGCCTTATCCCAGCTTGCTGACTGCACACAAACCTCACTTCTTGCAGTGTTACCGGGACTTAGCTCTGGTGAGTCGTGATGGCATGAATATTGTCCTGAATAAAATCAACCAGATACTTATGGAGAAGTACCTGAAGTTGCAGGATACCTGTCGTACTCAGGTAAGATCAAGAAAAGAGAGGATCTAGTTCAAAGATATAACAAAAGCATGGACCCTCTCTTACCAGGAAGGGAAGGAGGGATTAGGAGTAACACTCCCCTACCATTGTGCACCTAAATTATAATGGGATTGAATTAGCTCTGTTCTCACATTTATAGGCCACACTCTTCATTTGTTTTTTCCTTTCTCCTTTAGTTGGTGTGGTTGGTACGGGAACTAGTGAAGAGTGGGGTTCTGGGAGCTGATGGTGTTTGCATGACATTTATGAAGCAGATTGCAGGTGAGTTTGGTGGTGGGAGCATAGAGAGGGACCCATAAACTAATCTAGGCAATGGAGAATGATTAGGTGTTTAAAGGACTCAATTCCTGGTTTGTTGACACACTTTCTTTTTTTTGGGAGAGGTTTTTGCTATAGGGTGCGTGCGCTCGCCAGACAGAGACAGACAGAAACAGAAAGCGAGAAATCACCCCCCCAGGGAAAATGGCCACATCGCAATCCCTTCTCCATTCTCCTCTCGGGATCTTGGGCACACGCACATGCGCCCAGCGTGAGTTTAAGCTACCAGGTCCGGGACTCGAACCACAGACGACTACATGGGAGTCCAGCAACATAGTCATTATGCCAACTGCTGGTCCCTTGACACACTTTCTGACAGACATCTGGCCACATGTGTTAAAGAAACTGACTGAAAAATCATAAGGGACACCAGCCTCTGGCCTGGTGGTTAAGGGATCTAGATCCCTCTTGGCCTACCATGTGGTTTGAGTCCTGGACCCTATAGCTTGAAAAACACACTGGGTGCATAAATCCAGACATGATGGAGAAATGAGAATGGATTGTGATGTGACCATTCTCTATGGGGAGCAGGGAGTACTTTCTCCCTCCTTCTGTCTCTCTGGCAAACACATACATGTACCCTCTGGAAAAATTCTTTTAAGAAGACTAAGAAAAGGAAAAATCATCACAGGTGGCCTTTTGAAGCAGTAAGTCTTGTCTCATTTTCTTCTCTCCTGCTTAACCTAGAGCCTGACAGAATATTTGGCCTGCTTTTGCCAGTCCTCACTCGAGTTTCATAGCATAATTGGATCAGGAGGGAATGGGGAGAGAAGAGCGGGCAAATAATTTTTTCCCATGTCACTATGTTTTCAGAAACCCAGACATCTTCCTTGGCTGCACCGTCATGTTCTGAACATTTGCTCCCTAATAATGATGGCATTTGACTGGGCCCAGTCTGAGGGACAAAGTATGTCACAGAACAGACCCTGACATTTAGGTTTTGTTATCATCTTGGCATTGGTCTGTGGCTGTGTCTTGTCCGTGTGAGCCCCTGAATATCCACGAGGCCTGTCTGTGCTACTGCTTCCACTTCCAGGATAGATGTGGGCCTCCACCTCAGCAGTTGCCTGGTGGTACTTTGTTTCCTCTTTAGGATCTTTTCTTTTTTTTCCAGAGGTTTTTGCTATAGGGCGCGTGCGCTCGCCAGACAGACAGAGAGAGAGAGACAGAAAGCAAGAAATCACCCCCCAGGGGGGATGGCCACGCCGCAATCCCTTCTCCACGGTTCTCCTCTCGGGATCTTGGGCACGCACGCACATGAGCCTGGCGTGAGTTTTAAGCCACTGGGTCCGGGATGCGAACCACAGTCAACTACGTGGGAGTCCAGCGATATAGCCATTATGCTAACTGCTGGTCCCTTTAGGATCTTATATAACATGGATACTCCTGTTTTGATGTGTATGAACCTTAATTTTTGTGGTGTGTAACTATGTGAACATTGAACTTTATGATTGGGACCTGGGACAAAGCAGAGCATCGTTGTGCTGGCGAATTTTATCCTCCTGGCACTTTCTCCCCTGTGTGGCACTCACAGCCTCCCCTGTTCTCATCCCAGGACTTTGGTCTGGCATTACTGCATGTTAATTCTGCTCCAGGAGGTTCCACAGCAAGCACTAAAGACTGTAGTACCTGGAAAAAAGAGACCCTTGGCCTGTCCTGAGAGAACACAGGACTCTGGACATCCAGATGTTGTGCTGCAGCCTTGCCAGCTGTCTGCACCTTGCAAGCCCTGTCTGAGCTATCACACTTTTCTTTCCACCCATGGACCTCTCATATATTCTTCCCAGACATTTCTGTTGAGGGGCCAAAGTTCCCACTCTAACTCCCAGGCTCTGGTTTCTGGAAAAATCCAGAACTTTTGCCTCCCTTCTCTCTGGAGGCAAAGTTTTAGAAGCTTTAACCCTGACGGAATGGGAGGCTCAGGACAGCAGTGGTGGAACAGCAGTTAGGGTGCAACTGCAGGAGGGCGCAGAGGTGGGTTGGATTAGCAGAGCTGCTGATCAGAGGCTCTGATTCTCTATTTTCCCCCTTTGAAATCAGGTGGAGATGTTACAGCCAAAAATATCTGGTTGGCAGAAAGTGTTCTGGATATCCTGACGGAGCAGAGGTAAAGTCTGTCACACAGGGTGGAGCAAGAGCCAGAAGCAGCCATGAGGGGTATGAGTGTGGGAAAAGGGGATGGAAGTACTTTGTGGCCCACGAACACCTTCAGTTTGAGAGGGGGAGGTGACAATTGAGAGACGAGTGTATTGTTAGCAAGCGATGAAATTAATGCCATGCTGCGGCCCAGGGGATGAAGAAGTGGGAAAGAACGTCTTTGCTAAAATATCTCAGAGCCCAGGAAAAACTGGTTTCATCTGATAAGGGATTATTTTTGATTCAGACCTCCTTGGAATGTTTATCTGTGGGGGGAGGCAAGGAATGAGCTCAGCAGTGAGGAGCCAGCCAACCACCCAGGCCTGGCAGGTACCCTTTTCTCCCTCCCACGCCTCTTGATCCAACCCTCGCTCCTTTTGAAGTGGCCCAGGACAGTGAGGGTTGAGGGAGCAGAGATCATTGAATCCTGCTCGAGTTTACATATGGAGCTTGGAGAGTGCAGTGGTGAAGAGCATGTAACGGGAACATACCAGACTTTCTAGGTGCTTTTTCTTCTCCAGCAAAGTAAGGGACCAGAAGGTTTATGAGACCTGTTCCATATTTGAACTTGTTAGAGCATAAGCCTTCCCCTTGGCCTCAGGCTTCTTGCTCGATTTCAGAGTCTTCTTCCAGGTGAGGACATTGTAATGGTCAAATGGCTGAGAGGGCTCATAGTATCCGTACTGCCCACGGTTTAGAATAATGGACCTCCTGCCATTATTACAGCCTGTAAGAGGGAAGGCCAGGCTTTATGCTCTGCCTGAGTGCCCTGCCATGTCTGCTGGGCAGTGCCACCTAGTGCTCTGGGCATGGGTGTGCAGCTGCAGCTGGGCCTGAAGGTTCTTCTCTCATTGGTGCCACCGCACCAGCAAGCTGCAGAGATCCTAGCTGTTTCTGACCAGGTCTCTGTTTTTCTTAGATCTCTATGCTTTTCTTTTCTTTCCTTTTTTTTTTTTTTTTTTTTTTTTTAAATTTGTCAGAGAACATGTGTGCTTGCTAGAGAGAGAAAGAAAGCACCCCTCATGGGGCCTGGCCATGCTGCAATCCCTTCTACATTTCTCCCTCCTTTTTGGGATTTTGAGCACCTACACAGGTACCTGGCATGCTTTTTAAGCCACCAGGTCTGGGACTCTGTGTAGTCTGCCATGTGGGATCCAGACACCTTCAACCCGTGCTGACTCACCTGGTCTCTGTACTTTTTCTGCTGTCTCAGGTCAGAGGGTCTCACTTTTTTCTCTCTTTGTCTTCATTACCCTACTCCAGGATTTAAATACATCCATCACTTTTGCTAGCAAGTTTCTTTCTTTCTTTCTTTCTTTCTTTCTTTCTTTCTTTCTTTCTTTTTTTGAGAGGTTTTTGCTATAGGGCACGTGCGCTCGTCAGACAGAGAGAGATGGAGAGACAGAAAGCGAAAAATGACCCCCCGGGGGGATTGCCACGCCGCAATCCCTTCTCCTCCATTCTCCTCTTGGGATCTTGGGCACACACGCACACGCGCCCAGCGTGAGGTTAAGCCACCGTGTCTGGGACTTGAACCACGGTTGACTATGTGGGAGTCCAGTGACATAGCCATTATGCTAACTGCTGGTCCCAGCAAGTTTCTTAAACATTTTTTCTTATTTTCTTTCTGGTGCCAGATACCTTCTGTCCCCATCCCTTAAAGCTGAATTTCCTGTTGAAGCATCAAATCATAGCCAGTGTCTGCCCTGCCTTTTCCTCCATTCTCTAAAATGTTTACACCTTTTGGTAAAAGTGAGCACCTAGGAGTTTAAAATGTCTGCTCCATATTTTCCTCTCACTCTTTCCCAAGGCTTCTAGGTCTATGGAGGAAAGGGTCCTTGGCTGAAGCCTTCATCTTGCAAAAGGAAAAGGCCAATCTTTTAATTAGGTGGCTTGAGTACTTTTCCGGAATCAGGATGTGGCCTGGTTGGATTAATTAAACTCCCTGTCTTCTTCCTCCAATTCCCTGTCTTCTAGCAGGAGTGCCAAAGCCATTACAAACTGTTTACTTGATGGAAACAGCACTAGTACTTTAGGAATCTCCCCAGTGTGCCTTTTTCTCTACCCCTTTTAAGCCACAAGGACCAAATAATTCTCTTCTCTCTTTTTTGGCTAGAGAGCACTTGTGCTCTCCAGAGACAGTGGGAGAGGGAGAAAGCACCCCCCAGTGAGGTGTGGTCATGCCACAGTTTCTTTTCCTCCATTTCTCTACCCTGTCGTGATATGGGACACACATACACGTGTGCCCAGTGTGTTTTTCAAGCCTCTGGGGCCGGGACTCAAACTAGTCAGCCATGGAACCAGCAGTTAGCGTAATGGCTATGTCGCTGGACTCCCACGTAGTTGACCTCGGTTCGCGTCAGACCCGGTGGCTTAAAATTCATGCCGGGCGCGTGTGCGTTCGTGCCCAAGATCCCGAGAGGAGAATGGAGGAGAAGGGATTGCGGCGTGGCCATCCCCCCTAGGGGGTGATTTCTCGCTTTCTGTCTCTCTGTCTCTGTCTGTCTGTCCGTCTGGCAAGCGCATGGGCCCTATAGCGAAAACCTCTCAAAAAAAAAAAAAAAAAAAAAAACCAATGTGGGATCCAATTCCTTTAACCACTGGGCCACAGGACGGCCCCAAATAATTCTTGTATTATTCCCTTTTACCTTAGTAGAGTCCTACAACTCCTGGGAAAATAGACTTTGCAATCCAAAATCAGATTCTATTTTCAGATTATGATTCAGGGCCAGTGACTCATTGTTTGGGGGTGGAGTCAGTGGCTAGAGAGTGAGCCAGGGAAAGGGTGGTAGGATGGTGGGCTGCTAAGTTCAATAGAAGGGCCAGCATGGTGTAGCCTGAAAACTAGCCTAACGCCCCTAGAAGGTCTTGAAAGGGTCTTGGGATCCTGGAGGTCCTTGTACCACACTCAAGAACTACTGACTGAGGGACATGTACAAAACTTTTTCCTCACAGCGTAGGTCGAGAAGAAGTGGCTTATCTCTGTTCCCGGTGCCTTTCACATTAGTTGGCACGTGGTGGGCACTCAGTATATAAATGAGTCAACAAACAAATTACTCTATTGGAAGCTACGTAGTTTTGTGATATGTTTCTGCATTTATCTTTATCGAGTGCCTGAAAGTGAACTTAGCAAGTTGTCCCTACCTTAGCCAGTTAGTAGTCCAAGCTAGATAATAACAGCATGAGTGAGCAAGCAGAACACCAAGGAACCTGTGCCCAGTGTCTCATTATCAGACCTTTTCTCTCTCTCTCTCTCTTTTTTAAATTTATTTCATCCATGAAGACAGAGAGATAGGTACCCCTGAAAAGTTTGCACATTACATTCTACCCTGTGTCAGTTGACCCTGATCGTGGGCACATGTGTGCTCAGAGATCCAGACATGTGAACCCGGGTCCTTTCCCGTGTGGTTCCAGTTGCATTGCTGCTGTGCCACTTCTTGACCCTAATCATTAAATGTTTCTGAGGCACTGGAGCCAAGTTGAGCATCAGTTGGGAGGGTGAATAGGTCTAGGCAGGGTATACAGGTGCCAGCATCTTCCCTCCCTGCAGGGAATGGGTACTGAAGAGCAGCATCCTCATTGCCATGGCTGTGTACACATACCTCCGCCTCATTGTGGACCACCACGGGACTGCTCAGCTCCAAGCCCTGCGGCAAAAGGAAGTGGATTTTTGCATCTCATTGCTTCGGGAACGGGTAAGCAAATAGAACAAAACAATATGGGGGAGTGCTATCCAGGATTGGATATCTCGATAGCTTTTGTGTGCCTGCGCTAGAGATGCCTTATTAGAGATGGAGGCAGTTCAAGACGGGGTTGTTTTTCATCATTCTTAGACAGAGGAGGAGGTGAAAAGGAGGGAGATCATTGCATCATATCTTTAACTTCTAGAGATGCTCCCAGTTAGGCTGGCATCTCTGGGATTGTCTGGTCAGCTTCACTGTGATATGCCACAGTTACATACTGTCCTTATGTGCCCACTGTATATCGCCCCCGACCCATCCACCTAGGTTGTTGCCATGCTCACATAGGCTTATGAATTGTCCATTATCAAGTCTCCCTAGAGGTATCCTAGACTATACTGATACAGTAGCCAATGGCCACATGTGGTTATTTAAATTGAACTTAATACTAGATAAAACCAGGGACCAACAAGTGGTGTGGTGATTGAGGTGCTGGACTCCTACATGGCTGACCGTGATTCAAGTCCTAAACCCGATGGCTTGCTTTCTCACTTTCCCTTTCTCTCTGTGTCACTCTCTTGTCAAATTGAAAAATAAATAATATAAAATAAAAATGGAATAAATATTTAAATTATTAAAAATACTAGATAAAACTTTAAAATTCAGTTCTTTAGTTATTATACATCAGCCATGTGTCACTAATGGGTACTGTTTGCATTGTATAGATAAAAATCATTTCCATCAATACAGACTGTTTTGTTGGACAGAATATATTTTGAGGTAGGGTGTCTGGGGCTCCATTTGCCAATCTTGTCCTTTTGGAATCTGAATCCCCCTTGAACCAGATTAGAACAGTTCCGGATGGAGAGGGCAGCAGACTAATGTGAAAGCCAGCAGGCTTCAGCACTTCCAGGAACCTCTCACCCCTGATATCAGCCCCCAGCTTTCAGTTCTCTTCCCCTGACAGCTAGCAGCCAGTCCCTTGGCTCCAGAAGAAATCATATAGTCCCTTCGACCCTCTTTCCTTCCCTTTCTAGAACATGTTGTTCCTTTGTCTTCCCTCTAGCAGGTAAACAATCCATGTTTTTATTCTCTTTCCTGTCACTTCCCCTCCCTTCCCATCAAGTTTATGGAATGTTTGATGATTGGCCGAGACCTCGTAAGACTGCTTCAGAATGTTGCTAGGATACCAGAATTTGAACTGCTTTGGAAAGATATTATCCATAACCCTCAGGCCTTGAGTCCTCAGTTCACAGGTAAGTAAGGGGCTGAGCAGTTTCCCTTGAGAAGTGGGAGGTTGGTGGGTAGGAGAGTCTTTGGCAGTCAGATATAGAAAACTTGGGACAGGGCAGGCCTTGCCAAGTGCAGCTGGATATGGGAATGGCAGAGGCACAGAACAATCTGTGTGGTTCCTAGACAACCACTATTCAGCAGACTCCAGCTATCATTTCTTCTAAGGCAGAGTGAGACAGAGAACTACAGTCCTCCCCCTTCCCTCCTCGAAGCTCTTTGGCTCAGGAGGTGAGCCAATGACCAGTTTCCAGCTTCACTGAGTCTGTCAGAGGAATCAGAGGTCAACTTGTGAGACTGAGTCAGCAGAGGGGCTGGGATTAGTCCTACAAGAGAAGGCCCCTTCCTTGGAGCAATCTGCTTTTAATCCCAAGGATTCAGGGCCAGCAGATGGCATAGCGGTTATGTTGCAGGACTTCCACTTGCCCAACCGTGGTTCAAGTCCCGGACCCAGTGGCTTGAAACTCAGGCCAGACTCGTGTGCATGTGTGCCCAACATCCTGGGAGGTGAACAGAGGAGAAGGGATTGTGACATGGTCATCCCCCCTGGGGGTTATTTCTTGTTTTCCCTCTCACCATTTTGCCCTACAACAAAACAAAAACAAAAACAAAATCCCAAGGATTCCATTTGGCCAAAATCCTCTTTTGGGGTGGTGGGGGCAGAATATCTGTATGCCTCCCCAGAAAAGGTCCTTTTCATATCCTTTTCCCTTTCCCACTATGGTCTGAACAGTGTGGTGCAGTTTTGCTCCCCATCCCATCTCCAACACACATAGTATGCGTGCATGCACACAGTGTGGAAACATCCATCCAAACCTGCGAGATCAGTAAAGAAGAGAGGAAAGCACCAGTGCTAACCTTCTGTCTCGTGCTCTGCTTATGTCTAGTATGTGTCAAGTTGCTCTGAGTGCCTTCTCTTTTTTTTCTCCTTTTTTCTAAGGGAGATTTTTACTATAGGGCACGTGCACTTACCAGAGAGACAGAAAGTAAGAAATCACTCCCTAGGGGAATGACAATGCTGCAGTCCCTTCTCCTCTACTCTTCTCAGGATTTTGGGCATACACGCACCTGGCATGAGTTTTAAGCCATCGGGTTCTGGACTTAAGCCACGGTTGACTACATGAAAGTTCAGTGACATAACCATTACTCCATCTGCTGGTCCCTCTGAATACCTTCTCTGTGTTAGACAAGTGAATGTTGACTTATTTAATCCTTAGGACAACCCTGTAAGCTGGGTCTTTTACTTTCCACATTTACAGATAAGGAAACCGAGGCTCAAAGAGATTGAATAATTTTCCCAGGGCTAGTAAGTGATGGAAACAGGATTTGGATTCAGGTCTTTCTGACTCAGATCTCATGCTCATACCACCCCACCACGTTGATCCCAAGACCCAGTGATGGAGCTGTCAGGAAGAGGAAGAGACAATAAGGTTTCCCATGTTTTCCCTTTAGCTTTCCCACTTGTTCCAACTGGAATAATGTGGATCAGAGCCTCTGGAATGCTAGCAAGAGAAGGGAGTTAATATTGCTGGATCCTAGGGATGGATGGTGCTTGGTTGGACCCAAATTTACAGATATTGGTGGAAATCTCCACATACACGTGTGCTTGACCTCCCTGGTCATGTCTTTCCCCATGAGCATATTCTGTACCTGCCTTCCATTCTTTTGGGTCCTCAGGCTTTTCTCTGTTTTCTTCTTTTCCACACTTGGTTCAGGTATCCTACAGCTGCTTCAGTCAAGAACATCCCGAAAGTTCCTAGCATGTCGTCTAACGCCAGACATGGAGACTAAGCTCCTCTTCATGACTTCCCGGGTAAGCTAGCCTACTGCAGCAGGATAAGGAGCTGCAGGTGCGAGCCGGGCTTCTTGAGAACTTCGGTATGAGGCTCTGTTACTCTGTCACTGGGGGTGGCTGATCGGCTTGTCTGCTAGATGTTTTGCTTTGTCATTCTAGGTCTGTATTTTGTGTACATCAGGGGTATGATGTTGAATAAGAGTATTCCAGCTCTTGTGAGGCATTCAGTCTCTAAAGCAATCATTAAGCCAACAATGTATTCAAAGAATATCATTTACACGTGTGAGATGTTCTAGAAAAGGGTAGAGTGAGCGTGTTCATTCTAGGACATCTGCACTTCGTCCAGGAACCTTGAGCTCTCTCAGGAAGAGAGCTATGGCGTTGGGATTCCAAATATGGCTGAGTTAAGACAGAATCGCTAAAGGAATGTGTTAAATTTGCAGCTTCCTGAATCCTGCTTTCCCAGAAAATCTAATTGAAGAGTCTAAGTTTTATGTATTTATTTCTTCCATGAACAAGAGAAATAGACAGCACTTATAACAAGGTCTTCACGCCACCATCTACCCTCATCCTTAGCCAGTCCAGGTCATGGGCACACATGTACATGGCGTACTCAGGGAGGTCTTCAGATGAAAAATTGGAACCTTCCTATGTTGGCCAGCCTTGTGCTTTACTGCTACACCATCATCTAGCTCCCCTGAAGAATCTTTTTAGCAGACCTATGAGACAGTTCCTCTGCAACAAGTCTGGCTTTATGGAACCTCTTCTTAACCAGCTTTTGATTTCCTAAGTAACACAGGGGAATTATCAAGATCTGTGCTGTCCTGTGTGATTGCCACTAGCCACATGTTGCAGTTTAAATTTAAGTTAGAATTAAGTTAATTTGGGGACCAGCAGGTGTCATGGTGGTTAAGGTGCTGGACACTCCCACATGGCCGATCATGGTTCGAGTCCCAGACCTTTCTTTCTCACTTTCCCACTCTGTGTGTGTGTGTGTCTCTCTCTCTGGTCAAATTAAAATAAATGAATGAATAAATAAAATGAAGTATTTTTTAAAAGAAGTTAACTTAAAATTCATCATCACCTCAGTTGCAGTAGCTACATTTCAAATGTTCAGTAGCTACCACCATTGCAGAAAATTCTGCTGGATGTCATTGGTCTAGATATATCTTTCTGGTTTTTGTTTGTTTGTTTTTGTTTTTTACCTTTCTGTTCTAGTTTGGTTGATTTCTTCTGACTAATAGGGGAGTAGAAGAAGAGGAAAAATCTTTCTCCTTATTTAGTGTTTGTTTTGGGGAAGGACTTGGTGCAAGAAGGTTCCAAGAGTTTGTGCTTTGGACAGTGGTCCTGTTAGGTGGTTCAGTGGCAGGAAGCTCTCAGTCAGTGCTGAGTGCTGAACAGGCTCAGCTCTTACTCTCAAGGAACATTCTTGCTGTGACTCAAGAAAATGAGAAATGATTATGCTTATGACTGGAGAATCAGCAACCAGTACTGGAGTAAGGAGCCAAATAAATATACTGATTGTCAGAAAAGTCATGACTTATTTTTTTATTATTATTTAATTTTCTTCATTTCATTGTTTTATTTTATTTTTTTGAAGTTGACCAGAGAGAGACAGAGAGAAGGAAAGTGAGAAAGCAAGTTGCCAGGTCCGGGACTCAAACTGCAGTCAGCCATGTGGGAGTGCAGCGCCTTAACCATCACGCCACTTGCCAACCCCATGTATTTTTCTGTTTTTCTGTGCAAAAATACATCATGACTTTTTCAGTGACCCAGTAGCATCAGGCGTGTGAGGCAAGATAGAAATATTTTCAGCATTTTTTAAATCAGGAAATTTCACAAATGAGGGAGGCTTGAGAGAGATATGAGCTGATAACTAAACTATAGGAAGAAGTGGAGGTCTAGGTCAAGCCTAAAGTTGAATGGTGCTTGTTTTCTTCTGACCAGGAACCCTCCAAGTTTCTTTGTCCAACTTCTTACCTCCCCACCCAGGTTCGGTTTGGTCAGCAAAAGCGATACCAGGATTGGTTCCAGCGCCAGTACCTGTCAACCCCAGACAGTCAGTCTCTGCGTTGTGACCTCATCCGCTACATCTGTGGGGTGGTCCACCCTTCTAATGAAGTGCTGAGTTCAGATATCTTGCCCCGATGGGCCATCATTGGCTGGCTCCTGACAACATGCACGGTGAGGGGCTGGGTCCTGGAGTGGAGGACATGGGGTGGCAAAAGGTGCTCTTCTGTTACGTTCCCCGTATGTCCCTGCCCCTTTCTGACTCTTTAGGGCCAGGACCCCTGAGGACCCCTCTTCCATTCCAGTCCTCCTGACTGTCTCAGTCTTTGCCCTGCCTCCCATTGTGTCTCTAGAAATGTACTTACACTCATCATTTCCCATCTGGTTTGGGGTTGAACAGGTTAATTTACATAAACCCTTTATTGCCAACCTCCAAAGCCTAGATTGCTGGGGCGTCCTGCCTTTTTCTTTTGCCTCCAGAGATCACATATGGTTATTCCTCTGAATTGTTCCTTTCTCAGATTCAGGGTTTGCATTCTTTAGACCCTCACCTCCATGCCTTTTGACTTCAACTTTGGATGCTTTCCTCCTCCAGATATAGTGAGTCTGTAACCGAGCCATTTTCTTCCTAGCCTTGTCCTCCCTGTGCCTAGGGTGGGAAAATACCTGTCCTCAGACGCCCCTTGACTTCTGAGAGGGTTCCCCATCCCCATCTGACTGGGTCCTTGGAATGTGCAAACTCAAATGACAGCAGGCTGTTGTTACCTGTCTCTTATTTAAGGATGTGCCTGGGAGCCCACCAAGGGCAGCCCAGGAGCCAGTCTGAGTGTTTCCCTGCTCAGGGGTGATCAGTGGATTCCTGTGTCCACTTTTTGTCCCATGTGGGACCCCAGATGTGTCCTACTGGTTGTATGATGAAGCCAGGCCAGGCCCCCTCCTTGTTGGCCAGCCCGCAGGTACTCCCGCACATGCACCACACAGACTTGGTGCCTGTCACCCCTGGGGGCTACACCTTGTTTCACTAGGAAACTGCAGCTTCATAGAGGGAGCAGTCAAGTGGGCCCCAGAATCTGTTGTGGGCTCTGAAGTGAAAGGAGCTGGTGGATGAAACTAGCCCTCTTTTCCCCCTCTCTTTTCCAGTCCAATGTTGCTGCCTCTAATGCCAAGCTGGCTTTGTTTTACGACTGGCTGTTCTTTAGTCCAGACAAGGATAGCATTATGAACATAGGTATGTGACTAAGACCAGGCAGTGCCACCTCCCCGTCCCGTGAGCCCCCACTGCCTTGTCCTAGAGAGAGCAGTCATAAATCTCAGGGCAGCGCAGAGTGGAGGCCTCTCATCTGGGAGCAGTTCCGCTGTTCCTCACCATTTCTCCCTTGACCTAGAAGGAAAATTGCTTTGATGAGGCCTGGCAATCACTCCACCCCCCTCTCTCCACAGCCTTATGCTTGGGCTTTGGGTGGGGAGGGCCCAGGCAGAGGAAGAGGCTGTACCATATCCTGCTTTTCCTCTCCTGCCTCCCTTCTCCAAGCTGAATACTGGGACGAGAAGGGAGATGAGGGCTAAGCACTGTTTGGGGGGGGCTGTCTGCTCAGTGGGAATGGAGGGGAACAGACACAGCACTCCCCAGAGCCAGTCGTGAATATAGGTATCTGTTTTGTGGGGATCAAAACAGACTGTCTGACAGGGGGGACCCTTTAATTCCACATTCTCCAGAACCAGCCATCCTGGTCATGCACCACTCCATGAAGCCCCACCCTGCCATCACCGCCACACTCCTGGACTTCATGTGCCGCGTAAGTGCATAGCCTTTTTCTCCCCATTCCCGGATGAGCAGAGCTTAGTGTGTCCTCCCTGATCTCCTAAGTGGAGGGGTCTTCCTGGTGCCTTCAACTGTGGGGAAAGTGGTCACAGGTCCTTCCCCTAACCCGGTGAATACTTCCCTTCCTTACTCCCACTGTCTCCTGTTGGATCTTCCCATGTTTCTGTGGGATTTCATATCCACAGGATGGTGACTCAAGGAAGAATCTAGTCTCCTTGGAAAGCAGCCACCTCTAGTAAGAGTTGCCCGTTTTAGCAGCCTGGAGTAGTCGGGACCATGCCATCCTTCTCTGTAGCCACCCAGTGTTCCTCAAACTACGGCAGTGTCTTAGAGCTCTTTCAGCCGAGCACTAGTGGAGGGTCCTGTGCTTACTCTTTTCTCCTCTCCTTCCCTTCCAGATCATTCCCAACTTTTATCCACCACTGGAGGGCCATGTGCGGCAGGGTGTCTTTTCCTCCCTCAATCACATTGTGGAGAAACGGGTCTTGGCGTAAGGAATTTTTGTGTGGGGAAATGGGAGAAAGGGTTGCTATCCCATTCATGAGTAGGTCCGGGCTCTAGCAGGTCAGATACATCCAGACATTGCCATAACACTGTCAGTGCCACCCCTGCAGGCCTGAAGTCCGCCTCAGCCTGCTTGGCCTTCTCCTCTTGACTTGGAGGATTCTTTGTTTCTTGCCATCATATTTGCAGAGGGCTTCACATGCCTTCCCAGGACCCAAGTGTGACCCAGTTACGTGGAGTAAGCTTAGACTCAGCTCTTTAACTCCATTCTGAGTTAGAAGTAAGGACCACTGGAGTGGCCCTATTGCACAGTGGTTAAGCACAGTGCTTTGGGATCCAGGTTCCAATGGCTGACTGCAGTTCAAATCCCAGCCCTGGCAGCTTTAAAAACACACTGAACACACTGGGTATGTGTCTGTGAGTGTCCCAAATCCTGACAGGTGGAGAAATGGAGGAGAAAGAATTGTGGCACCAGAGAGTCTCTCTCTCTCTCTCTCTCTCTCTCTCTCTCTCGCAAGTGCACATACCCTTTGATGATTTAAAAAAAAAAAAAAGTGAAAGAAATGAGCACTGATGTTGACTCTTTCGTATTCCCCATTAGACCCTTGGCTCCCCTGTTTGACAACCCCAAATTGGATAAGGAGCTGCGGGCAATGCTGAGAGAGAAGTTTCCTGAGTTCTGCAGCTCTCCCTCCCCACCCGTAGAAGGTATGGTGTCCTCCCATCCCAGTACCTGTGTCAAGAGGGGTGTCAACATCCCAGGCTCTCAGACTGGCCCTGTTGAGGATGTCGTCCCTGTGCAGTTTCCACCTTTGAGATACTGTTCACCTCAGCCTTTCCTTCCCCAGTTGCTCTTATATTTATGTTTTTTCTGTCTCCCCTGATTCTCTCTCTCTCCAGCTACTCTCATCTGACGTTCATTCATCTTTCTTTCCTAACTCATTTTTTCTCTTATTAACCTCTCCTCAGCAGGGGAAGGCTTTCACGGAATGTTTGTCTCACTTTAACTTTGCCCGTCTCCTCTGTTCCCAGCCTTAGGCACCAGCCCCTGATGAGAGGTTGTTATATTGGAACTCAGATCTTGCTCCTGATTCTAGAAAGTCTTTTACCCACCACAAATGTGCACATGCACACACACACACACACACACACACTCTCTCTCTCTCTCGGTTTAGGATAAGGGCTTCAGCCAAGCAGTACTTCTCAACTTGGTTTTCAGTTAAACAGCACTTGGGACTTTCTCAGTTGTACTGTACTCATGAATCCTGAGCTGAGCATAGCCGTCATGTTCTGTGCTGTTCTCACTCCTGGCAGCATCCCCCTGCAAGTTGTGGAAGGTTGTGAGGACAAGAGGTTTGTCCTCCTAGGGTCGCCATTCCCTGTAGGTCATAAACTTCTTGTTCTCCCACATGGCCTCCAGTCTCCCCTTCCCAGAAGCATGGGACGTATTAGAGGACACAGGAGGCCATCAAATGCCTTGTCTTTCTTTACTCCCAAGTCAAAATTGAGGAGCCAGTTTCCATGGAGATGGACAACCATATGTCAGATAAGGATGAAAGTTGCTATGACAATGCAGAGGCTGCCTTCAGTGACGACGAGGAGGATCTCAACAGCAAAGGTGAGGCTAGTTGCAAGGGTTAGCTCAGGCTTGTCTCAAACCCAGGAGGACTGGTTTGCAGGAGCAGCCCCTGCAGTCTTTCACCTTAGGCTACTCTGGGGTGCAGAACCCTGTCCTGTTTGCTTGTAAGAGCTAGGACATGTGCATACTCAGGCACTCACAGAGCATCGAGTAAGGAGGAGTGCACCAAGGGCATGCAAAGAAGGGACGGGGATTCAGAGGGACTCTCTCCTTTGCTGGCATCTGGGCAAACTGACTTCTTCCCTAAATCCCTCCCTTTAGGAAAGAAGAGAGAGTTTCGATTCCACCCTATCAAGGAGACGGTTGTGGAGGAGCCAGTTGATATCACCCCGTACCTTGACCAATTGGATGAGTCCCTCAGGGACAAAGTACTCCAGCTGCAGAAGGGGAGGTGGGTCTAGACCCTGCTTTCAACCTCAGCACTCTAGCCCAGGTGCCCCACCTGGTGCTAGTGGGTGTGGATGGATGCAGAGGCTGAGGGAATGTGGGGGGTGCCTGGAGAGGCAGAGGTGGTCACAGCTTCATGAGTGATGTCTTCTGTGGTAATATGGGGAGCATGGGCTGGGAGTGGGAAGGCCTTGTTCCCTAACACCTCAGGTTCCTATGCCTCAGATTCTGGGGAGAAGAGGCCTGGAAGCGGGATTGATGGGGGATTTCCCTTTTCTTTGGGCCTCTGCCCAAAGAGCTCCAAATTCTGTCCTAAAGTCCCCCCACCCAAGGCAGGACTTTGTACAGTGCTCTCTTGTTTTGTCTGTGAGCGTGTGTGTGTGCCTGTGCGTGCTGCTCTGGGTGTGTGCCCTCTGCTGTCGTTTATATCCCCGGGATTTCCTCTCACCCTATACCGCAGTGATACAGAGGCCCAGTGTGAGGTCATGCAGGAAATCGTGGACCAGGTCCTGGAGGTGAGGAGGAACCCAGTCCCTCAGGGAGGAAGCAGAGCAGCCTGGCAGCTTTGAGCTCCCCAACAGATGTCTCCTAGGGAAGCTGGCTCCCGCTGCCTCTCCCCCAGATGGGTCCTAAGGGGTGAGGGAGCTGATCCTGGAGGTGGAAGCAGATGTCAGAGGCTCTGAGGTGGTAGGGGCACAAAGGCTTGGGTCTAGGTAGTGATACCTCTCCCTCACCTCACCACCCAGGAAGACTTCGATTCGGAGCAGCTGTCTGTCCTTGCTTCCTGCCTGCAAGAACTCTTCAAGGCCCACTTCCGAGGGGAGGTGCTGCCCGAGGAGATCACTGAGGAGTAAGGCTCATTTTCCCTGATCCCTGGGCCTCAGGAGCCAGAGTGTGCTCTTTCAGCCCAAATCCAGGAGGCACCTCGCCATGGGCTTGAGAAAAATAATCTGTTCACTAGATGCTTTTATTCTCCCATGTGCTGATTTTTTTAAGGGTTTCTTTCTGTCTGCTGAACACCGTGTATACTGGGGCAGTGGACAGCAGCCCCTCCCTGTGCTTCCAGCCCCTGCTGCTGGACCCAGCAGCCCCGGCTTTTGCTGCCTTGGGTGGGATTGGACTCCAGCCTGGGCTGACTCTCCCTGAAGGGCAGAGTCTACCCTCAGTGATGATGGCAACCTCAGACTGTGGTTCCATGTTAAGAGCCTATTTTCTCTGTCACCAAGTCCCTGGGGCAGCAGGAAGTTTGTCTTTGGGGTAGGAAAGGAAGCTGGCTGACATGTAGTTTCAAGCTGGTTTTCCATTACTCTGCCTGCAGTCTAACCTCCTCTCCTCACATGGATTCTCACATATAACTCTCCTCCTATAGGTCTCTGGAAGAGTCTGTAGGGAAGCCTCTCTACCTAATATTTAGGTAAGTCCCCAGCTTTAGGCAGTACTGCTCTGCCTCATCTCCTCTGACATACGCTACTTTCCTGGGGTCCTGGGACGCCCTTTCCAGGAAGGAGGAGACATACAATGGGCATGGACAGCCCGTGCCACCCAGAAGCTTCATGGGAGAGTCTGCCCTAGGTAAAGTGCCCCTCCCCCTTTACCCCTCCACCCCCAGGAACCTGTGCCAGATGCAGGAAGACAACAGCAGCTTCTCTCTGCTGTTGGACCTTCTCTCCGAGCTCTATCAGAAGCAACCCAAGATTGGCTACCACCTGCTCTACTACCTGAGGGCCAGGTAGGTATGGTTCCATGCTTTTGAAGATGTTAGGAAGCATCATGGAGAGCCTCTGTCCTGTCCTGACTCCTCCACCCTTGGCTACCATCACGAGGGTCGTTCATGTTATCGAGATAAAATTCACATGCCATAAAATTGACCCTTTTGAAGAGTACACATCAGTGGTTTTTAGTATATTCACAAAGTTGTATGACACTGTCTAATTTAACATTTTTATCACTTCCAAAAGAAATCTTGTACCCATTAGCAATCACTTTTTATTATTATTATTATTAAGATTTTTGTCATAGGGTGTGTGTGCTCACTGGGAAGGAAAGAGACAGAGAGAAAGTGAGAAATCACCCTCCACCCCCAGGGGGATGGCCATGCTACAAACATCCCTTCTCCTCCATTCTCTTCCTGGGATTTTGGGTATGCACACACACATATCCAGCGTGAGTTTCAAGCTGCCAGGTCTGGGACTCGAACCTTGGTCGGTCATGTGGGAATCTAACGCTATAACCACTACACCACCTGCTGGCCCCAGCAGTCACTTTTTTATTCTCTCCTTCACCCATCCCTTTGCAACCATCTGTCTGCTTTTCTGTCTCTGTGAATTTACTTTTGGACCTTCCTCTATCATAGATGGAATCATACAATGTGTGACCTTTAGTAACATGTTTTTTTCACTTAGTGTAATGTTTTTAAAGTTCACCTGTATTGTAATATGTATCGATTCTTCATTCCTTTTTATAGCAAAATAACACCCCAGTGTATAGAAACACCACATTTTGGGACCAGCAGATGGTGTAATGTTTATGTTGCTGGTGTAATGTTTATGTTGCTGGACTCCCATGTGGTCAACCACAGTTCAAGTTCCAGACCCAGCAGCTTCAAACTCATAGCGGGTGTGTGTGCGTGTGTGCCCAAAATCCCAAGAGGAGAATGGAAGTGAAGGGATTGCAGCATGGCCATTTCCTTTGGGGAGTGATTTCTCGCTTTCTGTCTCTCTGGCAAGCATACACACACTATAGCAAAAATGTCTAAAACAAAACAAAACAAAACAAAAACCACCTTTTGTTTATCTTTGTTCATCAGTAGATCTTTGGGGTTGTGTCAACATTTTAGCTATTGAGAATGGAGCTGCTATGAACATGAAAACTTGTTTTCAGTGTGGGGATATACCTTAGAGTGGAATTGTTGGCTCACTCAGTAGCTTTTTTTTTTCTTTTAAATGCTGGAGGGTGTGTACCCTATCACAAGAGAGGGAGAAGGAGAAAGGAAGCACGGGAGAGGGAAAGCACCCCGTCCCTGGTCACTCTACAATCTCTATTCTTCCAGTTCGTTAATCCATCAGGATCCTGGGCACAAACACATATGCCTCTGGCATGTTTTTCCAGCCAACAGGACCAGATCTTGAACCCTGGTCAGCCAGGTGGGACCTGGTTTCTCTGTGCAGTGCTTAACCGCTGCACTTTGTCCAGTGCAGAGTTATTGACCAGGCAGTAACTCTGCTTTACATCAGTGAGAAACTGCCAAACTGTTTTCCAGAGTGGTTTTAACTATGTCAGATTCCCACCAGGAATATGTCAGAGTTCTGATTTCCCCACATGCTCCCCAGCACTTGTTATTGTCTTGCTATTTGGTTATAGCCATCCTAGTGGATGTGACACGGTATGTGTTTTTGATTTGCATTTTCCCGATGGCTAATGATGTTGCTCTTTTTCCATACTTATCAGCCATTTGTATATCTTTGGAGAAATATTTACTCAACTCCTTTTCCGTTTTTAATGGGTTATTTTTTAGTAGTTTACTTTAAAAGGTGTTTATATTGACTGCCATTCCCCACTTTGAGAGAGCAGGCTTTCGACCCTCCAGTGCCAGGGATCATTTCCCATTTCACGGCGTTGACGGCAAAGCCCAGGAGGTGGCTGGGTACAGTCTCTCACCCACGTCTAATCTCTCACACTTGAAGCAGGAATCTGCACATCTTTCTGGTTTTGGGCTAAATTTTTGGATGATTTGTGGGTATTAAGTGCTTTGCCGATTGCGATAGCCATAAACCTGGCTTGTTTTTCTTTGTTTTGTTCTCTTTCCCTCCTCAAGATCCCAATTATTAAATGCCATAAAGGCAATGTTAAATAGCAGAGACTGATGGGTTTGGGCTCCCTTTGTAGCTTTTGGAGTTTTCGTCTGATATCTGAGGCAGATTGACTAGTGGAATTATTGTCCTAAAAGAGCCCCCCCTTCTAGAGAAGTAGGGTCCGGATTAGCATATTTTCTAAATTTCTCATCTATCATAGAAGGCAGCTGGGTTTTCATCTTTTTCTATATGATTGCTCTTAGTTTCTCATAATTTACAGGCTTTTTTTTGTTTTTTGTTTTTTTTTAAAGAATTATTTTATTTAACTTTATTTATTTTTATTTGACCAGCGAGGGACAGAGTGAGAGAGAAAGAGGGAAAGTGAGAAAGCAAGCCACCAGGTCCAGGACTTGAACTGTGGTCATCCATGTGGGAGTCCAGCATCCTCAACCACTGTGGCACCTGCCAGCCCCTATAATTTATAGGCTTTTGTAACCCACGTTTCATTCCTGCCAAGAGAGCCTCTAAGAACTTAGTTCTCTGGTTTATCCACATTGGGGTGTTATAATCCCATTCAGGGTCAGTCTTGGGGACGGACTCTCTTCCTGGAAAATTTCCTTGTGGGATCCTAGCAAATGCAGCATCCTCTGCTAAAATTCGTTCTTTCTCAATAGGGCTACAGCAGGTAGCCAGAATGAACTGTACATCCCTCTAAGAGAGGTTGGAAATCAGTGTCTGGAACCAGTAAAACTTATCAGAGTCTTCAGAATATTTGTTCAACTTTTCTCTGCATTGTTGAATATCAGTAATAGCGAAGGAGGGGACCAGCAGTTAGCATAATGGCTATGTCGCTGGACTCCATGTAGCTGACTGCGGTTCGCATCCCGGACCTTAAAACTCATGCCAGGCGCGTGTGCGTGCGTGCCCAAGATCCCGAGAGGAGAATGGAGGAGAAGGGATTGTGGCATGGCCATCCCCCCTGGGGGGTGATTTCTCGCTTTCTGTCTCTCTGTCTCTCTCTGTCTCTCTGGCGAGCGCACGCGCCCTATAGCAAAAACCTCTCCACACACACACACAAAAAAATAGCGAAGGAGACTTGGACTCTGATTGGGTCCTCTTGTCCAGCTATTTCCTGAGGGGGTAGAGGGTCCCACTTTGATTATATGAGCCAAAGGGCTGATTATCTAGTCCTGCTGTCCCCTTTGGGGTGGACATAGCTGTGAAGAAGGTGAGAAGCAGTATGAAGGGGTAGTCCCTTCAGGGTTTATAACAAAACTCTGGGGAACCAGCAGTTAGCGTAATGGCTATGTCGCTGGACTCCCATGTAGTCGACCGCGATTTGTGTCCCGGACCCGGTGGCTTAAAACTCATGCCGGGCGCGTGTGCGTGCGTGCCCAAGATCCCAAGAGGAGAATGGAGGAGAAGGGATTGCGGCGTGACCATCCCCGCTGGGGGGTGATTTCTCGCTTTCTGTCTCTCTGTCTCTCTCTGTCTGTCTGGCGAGCGCACGTGCCCTAAGCGAAAATCTCTCAAAAAAAAAAAAAAAAAAACTCTGTTATATCCACATTTGGCTGAGGCCTTAGTGAAGGGATTTGGTTGACTTTCATATAAAGGGAAGGGTCTTTTATTTATTTATTTTCTATGAGAGAGACAGGCAGCACTCTCAATAGGGAATTGGCTCTGTGACCACCACCCCCACCTTCAGCCAGTCAGCATGCATGTGTCCAGCATACTTAGGGAGGTCTCTGGGACTTGAACCAGGGGCCTTTCCACGTGGGATTGCTCAGACAGATTCACCACTGCACTACTGTCTGGGCAAGAGAAGGGTCTTGATAAAGGGCCATAAAGGCCTGCACATATGGGACTTCGAGCCACTTTTCTTGTCTTCTGCCTAGCAAATCTAGCTGTAAGATAGTGTTACGATTAATGGTCCCATTTAGCGGCCATCATTCTTGGTCCCCGAGTTTATATTGAGGCCAAGCTGTATTACAGAAAAATATTAAGCGCTCAGGACCAGCAGTGGCATAATGGCCATGTCGCTGGACACCCATGTAGTTGGCCATGGTTTGAGTCCTGGACAGAGTGGCTTAAACTCACGCCGGGCGCATGTGCATGCATGCCCAAGATCCCAAGAGGAGAATGGAGGAGAAAGGATTGCGGCATGGCCATCCCCCCTGGGGAGTGATTTCGCGCTTTCTGTCTCTCTGCCTTTCTGGCAAGCACACGCACCCTATAGCAAAAATCTCTCCAAAAACAAAATGAAACAAAACAAAGCAAGTATTGAGCGTCTAAAAAAAAAAAAAGTTTTGGGCCAGCAGGTGATAAGGTGGTTAGGGCACTGGACTCCCTCATGGTTGACCACAGTTTGAGTCTCAGACCCAGCGACTTAAAACTCACACTGGGGGGACCAGCAGTTAGTGTAATGGCTATGTTGCTGGACTCCCACGTAGTTGACCGCGGTTCACGTCCCGGATTCGGTGGCTTAAAACCCATGCCGGGCGTGTGTGCGTGCGTGCCCAAGATCCCGAGAGGAGAATGGAGGAGAAGGGATTGCGGCGTGGCCATCCCCTCTTGGGGGGGTGATTTCTCGCTTTCTATCTCTCTGTCTCTCTCTCTCTCTCTCTGTCTGGCGAGCGTACGCGCCCTATAGTAAAAACCTCTTAAAAAAAAAAAAAAAAACTCACACGGGGGGACCAGCAGTTAGCGTAATGACTGTGATGCTGGACTCCCACGTAGTCGACCACAGTTGGAGTCCCGGACCCGGTGGCTTAAACTCACACCAGGCGCGTGTGCGTGCGTGCCCAAGATCCCGAGAGGAGAATGGAGGAGAAGGGATTGTGGCGTAGCCATCCCCCCTGGGGGGTGATTTCTCGCTTTCTATCTCTCTGTCTCTCTCTGTCTGTCTGGCGAGCACACGCGCCCTATAGCAAAACCTCTCCAAAAAAAAAAAAAATACTCACACTGGGCACATATGTGTGCATGCCTAAAATCCCAAGAGGAGAATGGAAGAGAAGGGATTGCAATATGGCTGTGCCCTCAGGGAGCAATATCTTGCTTTCTGTGTGTGTCTCCAGCAAGTGCACATGCCCAGTAGCAAAAATCTCTCTCAAATAAATAAATGTGTTTTTTTTTAAAAGAATATTCCATTTTATTTATTCATTCATTTATTTTAATTTGACCAGAAAGGAACACAGAGAGAGAAAGAGGGAAAGTGAGAAAGCAAGCCACCAGGTCCAAGACTTGAACCATGGTCAGTCATGTGGGAGTGTCCAGCGCCTTAACCATCATGCTACCTGCTGATCTCTAAATGTGTTTTTTTTTTAATAATTAATTTTCTTCATGAAAGAAAGAGATAAAGCACCCCCAAAAGAGTGATGATGCCATGCTCTACATTAAGTTTTAGCCAGCCTTGGTCATGGGCACACGCATGCCTGACATACTCAGAGAGGTCTCTGGATGCAAACCTGGGTGGGACCTTCCTATATGTGTCAGCCTTTTAGAGTATTGTGCTTTGCCACTGTCCTACCATATAGCCCCTGTGGTTGACTTCTTTTTTTTTTTTTTTTTTCTTTTTGAGGTTTTTGAGGTTTTTGCTATAGGGCGTGTGCGCTCGCCAGACAGAGAGAGAGAGACAGAGAGATAGAAAGCGAGAAATCACCCCCGGGGGGATGGCCACACCGCAATCCCTTCTCCTCCATTCTCCTCTCGGTATCTTAGGCATGTACATACATGTGCCTGGCATGAATTTGAGACACCAGATCCAGGACTTGAACCATGGTCGACTGCATGGGAGTTCAGCGACATAGCTATTACGCCAGCTGTTGGTCCTGTATTATTATTATTTTTAATTTGCTACAGGGCATATGCACTCACCACGGAGAAACAGAGACCGACAGAGGGAACATGAGAAAGCGAGCTGCCAGTTTCAGGGCTCAAATATCGGTCAGCCATGGTAACCAGCAGTTAGCGTAATGGCTATGTCGCTGGACTCCCACGTAGTCAACCGCGGTTCGTGTCCCGGACCCGGTGGCTTAAAACTCATGCTGGGCGCGTGTGCGTGCGTGCCCAAGATCCTGAGAGGAGAATGGAGGAGAAGGGATTGCGGCGTGACCATCCCCCCTGGGGGGTGATTTCTCGCTTTCTGTCTCTATGTCTCTCTCTGTCTGTCTGGCGAGCGCACGTGCCCTATAGCAAAAAAAAAACTCTCAAAAAAAAAAAAATCGGTCACCCATGTGGGAGTCCAGCACCTCAACCACCACTCCACCTGCTGTCTCATTTTTAAATATAGGGATTGCAAAAATTTTCTTATTCTGTAGGTTGTCTTTTGACTGTTTTTGATGACATCCTTTGAAACACAAAAGTACTAATTTAAAAAAATAATAATTTATCATTATTATTTTTTAATTTTATAATTTGCGACAGGGCACATGCACTCACCAGAGAGAGACAGAGAAAGTGCAGAAGCAAGCCACCAGGTCTGGGACTCAAACCATGGTTGGCCATGTGAGAGCCCAGCATCCCAACTACCACGCCACCTGCTGGCCACCAAAATGTTAATTTTTTATGACATTTAATTTGTTTTTTTCTTTTTAAGTTATTTTAGTTAACTTTATTTATCTATTTATTTCATTTGACCAGAGAGGGACAGAGAGAAAGAAAAAAAGCAAGCCACCAGGTCCAGGACTTGAACCAGAGTTGGTCATGTGGGAGTCCTGTACCCTTAACCACCACGTCACCTGCTGGTTCCTTTTTTCTTTTACTTTAAAGAATTATTTTTTATTTAATTTTATTTATTGTCATTATTTTTTATTTTTTATTTTTGAAGAGAGAGAAAGAAAGTGAGAATGCAAGCCTCCAGATTCAGGACTTAAACTGTGGTCAGCCATATGGGAGTCCAGCTGCCTTAACCACCATACCACCTACCTGTCCCTAACTTTTTTTCTTTTGTCACTTGTGTTTTTTATGTCATGAAGATTTACTCCTCTTATGTTTTCTTCCAAGAGTTGTATGGTTTTAGTTCTTACATGTAGGCCCGTAGGCCATTAAATTGTGTATAACTGAGCTGCTACTACTCTCACGGCTCTAGCCCAGAAAGCAGCAGAAAAAGCGTTCTCTAACCTGACCTGTCTCTCCCTCTCCTTGCCTCTCATTAGTCAGCAGCTTCTGTGACTGTGGCCAGAGCCCTGTCTGGAGTCACTGTTGAAGCAAGAGGGGAAAGAAAAGTCCCCATGTTCCTATCACTTATCAGTCCCTGAGGGAAGGCAGGGGAGCAGCAGAGGCAGATTAGTACAGAGCATCTAGACCAGACAAAGTAGTTCCAGGTTACAGTCTACTCCAGTAGTGTTTAAAGGTGGGTGCTGGGGAGACCAGCATTTGGCTTACATCGCTGGACTCCCACGTGGTAGACCACGGTTCGAGTCTCAGAGCCGGTGGCATGCGCGTGCACGCCCAAGATCCCAAGAGGAGAATGGAGGAGAAGGGATTGTGGTGTGGCCATCCCCCCTGGGGGGTGATTTCTTGCTTTCTGTCTCTGTCTTTCTGGCAAGCGCACATGCCCTATAGCAAAAACCTTTTGAAAAAAAAAAGTGAAGGTGGGCGCTGGGGGTCCATCTGCTAGCTTAGGCCCAACTGGTCTTGCAGCAAAGCCGCCGCAGGAAAGATGAACTTGTATGAGTCATTCGCCCAGGCCACCCAGCTGGGTGACTTGCACACCTGCCTCATGATGGACATGAAGGCCTGCCAGGAGGATGATGTACGGCTGCTGTGCCACCTCACGCCTTCCATCTACACAGAGGTCAGTCCCTCCGGTCTACCTGTGCTGAGGGCTGTGGTTAACAGTGCAGGGGGCTCCCAGAAGGCCATGCCCTCTGTTCTCTCGAGTATGACACACACAACCCTGACTCAACCTGGCCCGCCCCCATGAAGCTTGGTAAGCCATTGCTTCCCATATCACAGCTGTCCTTTTCTTTCTCCTTATTGGGTTGAAAATGTCTAAAACTCCTAGAATTCCTGTCCTTTTGTTTAAATGTGCCTTGAGTTGGGGTCTGTGACTATATACTGGGTTTCTCAGCTTTGGTGCTGTCATCTGGACCCAGGACAGGCTTCCTGAACCAGAGCCAGGTGCATCTCTCCTAAGCTCTCTAGCCCCCTGCTGGCTAACCCTTGCATTCTCTAATGGTTCCCAAAGCCCACGGTGTCTGCAGTTTAGAATCACTTTCATTTCCTTGGTTTACTCGCAGTTTTCTCTAGGAACTGGGACAGAGGAGGAGGTACCAGCTCTTCCTCCTGCTGGTGAAAGTTCCCAGGAAATGGGAAATGAGGGCTCAGGGCGTGGGCATGAAGGGGAACTGTGATCTCAGCTGAGCACAGGAGGGGGGCAGGTGCCAACCAGGTACTTCCCTCCCCGCCTCTCCCTCAACACGCTGCCCCCCTTCCGCCCACCCCTCACACGACCCCGGACACCCACACTGCTCCTTCTCTTCCTTGCCAGAGGGTCAGCATAGACTGGATGTTTTTGCTGCCAGGGATGCAAACATTATTCTGATGCCCCTCCCACACAGAGCCAGCCGTCGTGTCCAGACCCTTTCAGCTCTGGCTTCTCTCTCTGCTCCCGTTGCTTTCCTTACACACACGGCCCCCCACACAAACAGCCTGGGGTGCATAAGTAACAAACCGGGGTTAGAATCCCATCTTCGTGGCTAGCAGATCTCTGCTCAGGGATTAAAGGGCCATGTCTGGCTGGGTCAGATAAGGAAGTAGGGGGATGGGTTAGGAGGTGATAGCCAGGGGCCACGCTGGCCTCTCGCCCTACTCTCCCTCTCTTTTTCTCTCTAGTTTCCAGATGAGACCTTGAGGAGCGGGGAACTGCTAAACATGATTGTGGCTGTTATTGACTCTGCACAGGTGGGCACAGAGCTCTGACGCCCCGGGGAGGATCTGCCCTGCCTCCTAGTACAGTTGTGCCCCATCTAGGCCATGGCACTGGGAGGGAAAGTGGAGCCTAGGGAGGCAGGCTTGGGCAGGCCGGCCCTGCCTGGAGTGCCCTGTATTCTTGGGGCATTCTTGTTCCCACAGGGAAAGCTGAGGAAGTTGTCCTGAAGTTTTCAAGTAGCCTTCCTATTGGCTCAGAATGTAAATGGTCAGACCTGCCATAGTGCATAGGTCACCACAATCTGTCATTGCTGGGATTCATTTATGTCCCTCCTGTCCACTCACAACAGAGAGAGCTTGGCACTCAGGAGTCCCCTGCCTTCACTGCCCACACCTCATCCAGAGCAGTTTCCCAGCCTCCTTCCCTCCTCAGGCCCAGACTAAGGCCGGGGAGAGAAGGTGTGGGGGTGTGGGGGCTCCATACTGTAGCCCTGCTGCTCCTGCTCTGGCCTGTTGCTACTTTGCCAGTGCCCTGTCTTCCCCATCCCTTTAAACCAGGCTTTCACTTCCTCTGACTTTTCCCTTCACGACCCCCCTCTGCTTCTCCCCATGCTAGCTTCCTGGCCTCTTAGAACTAATGGGTTCTGCCTTCCTCCTCTTCCCCCTCCTCTTCAGCTCCAGGAGCTGGTCTGCCATGTGATGATGGGGAACTTGGTCATGTTCCGAAAAGACTCTGTCCTCAACATCCTCAGTAAGTGACCAAGCCTTTTAGGGACCTGGGAGAGGAGATGGGGTGTCAGCCCTGCACATTTTCCTGTATTGGGCAAGCTGGTTCTAGACCTGGGAGTTCAGACCAGCTGCTGCTGTATGGTCTTGGGCAGCATCTCTCTGAATCTCTGTCTCTTGCTGTATGGGGTAGAAAAGGATAGATACCTTTGCCAGCCTCAGGGCTGACGGGGATATGGAAACCATGGAGGACTGGAAATGAGCCTTAAGTGGGAAGGGAAAGGGTCACTGTCCCTACTTCTGTCCATTCTTGTGTAGGATGCTGATAGTCATGGGTTAGCCGTGTGTGTGTGAGGGGGAGAGAGACAGACAGACAGACAGATGTTCTCTGTCCCTTCCAGTTCAGAGCCTGGACTGGGAAACCTTTGAGCAGTATTGTGCCTGGCAGCTCTTCTTGGCCCACAACATCCCCCTGGAAACCATTATCCCCATCCTGCAGCACCTCAAATACAAGGGTGAGTATGCTGTGGGTTGGGAGCATGGGGTAGAGGATACCCCTAGTCCAGCTGGGAAAGGCCGAGCCCCCTTGCCTCCTGGGCTGAGCCCGGATCCACTGTTCCGTGCCTACCAAGGTGCAGAAGGGCCAGCTCCCTCTCAAGCATTCTGACACTAGACGGGTCCTGCGGGCCCCCTGTGGGCTGGCACTGAGCTGGGCCTGGCTCCCAGGGACTTGGTATAGGGGTAGGGGCTTCTTCCTGGCTGCTGTGGAGACTGTCCTTGCTTTTCCAGTGCCTGTTGGTTGAGGGATGGGAGAGGGGCCAGGATTCCTTCCTAGAATTAAGTGTTCCCTGAACAGCCTCTGCCTTTCCCCCACAGAGCACCCAGAAGCCCTGTCCTGCCTGCTGCTTCAGCTTCGAAGAGAGAAGTGAGTCCCATCCCTGGGGCTCTCTGGCCCTCAGACCCCGCACACCGAGAGAGCCTGTGGTATAAAGGGCATCTGGCCTGCGTCTTTGCCATGTGTTTTCCTTCCATCTGCTGCTTATTCTGCCCTTGCCAGTGTGACTTACAGATAAGCAGCTCCCCTGGGATGTGGGCTTCTTCCTGGTCTTAACCCCTGCCCACCAGAAACTGTCCTCAGAGGTGGGGACCGGACATCACTGTTTCCTGCTCTCACAGCAGGTCTAATCCCTGGAGGTTCCTGCCCCCCCCCCACCTCCCCCGGTTCTGCAGGCACCAACCGGCTATCCAAGGGGGGAAGGGTCAGAGCCAGGGGTCACACTCCGAGCAGAGCCAGCTGGACCCACTGCACTCCACGGGTTGGCGAGGGCAGGAGGGAGGGCAGAAGGCCCCCTTCGCCGTCACAGGCACTTTCACAACACCCCTAGATAACTGGGCAGCAGCTGTGTCTTCGCCTTCTGTTTATCTTGCCTGCCTGCCTTTCTCCTCTCTCACCCAAGAGACGAGAAATGACACAGAGTCCTAGAGGAAGTGGGAAGTTAGGAGGGCCGTGTGCGGCTATGCTGCCTTCCCTGTGAGCCCCTTCCCAGTGTGGGGACCTCACACCACGTCCTGGCCCATTCCCGACTGCTCCCGGGAAGGGGATTTGGTGAGCCCCCTTCCCAGCACACAGCTCCTGCCGCAGAGACTGCAGGCTCTCCCTTGTTGCTGGCGTCCACAGAGGATGAAACCAGGCATTCCTTGGCCCAGAGAGAAGATGGAGAGGGATGTGAGATGAGGAAGCCACAGTGGGGCTCGGGTGGGGCGGGAGGCTGGGATTTGGGAAATAAGTAGGTGGAGAGACCCAGCAGCTCCTGAGGCCAGCCCCCTGCCACCCCCAGGCCCAGCGAGGAGATGGTGAAGATGGTGCTGAGCCGGCCCTGCCACCCCGACGACCAGTTCACCACCAGCATCCTGCGGCACTGGTGCATGAAGCACGACGAGCTGCTGGCCGAGCACATCAAGTCCCTGCTCATCAAGAACAATAGCCTCCCTCGGAAGAGGCAGAGGTGGGACGTGGTCCCATAGGTCCTTCAGGCCAGGGCTGCCCAGGTGGTGTGCTAGCGTTGTCCCTGCCTGGCTGGTGGGTAACACCTAGTGGTCTGAGGCCACATGGCGTGTAGGACCCCTGGCCCGTCTGCCCCTCACCTTTGGTGCCCATGGCCATCCCCTCACCCAGCTCTCCCAGCCTCCTGTCCTCTTACGCCAGCCTCCATCTTCAGGAGGGTGGGGGAGGGGAGCCTTGCACCCCTGGAGCTCCAGCTCTGACTCTCATGGTTGCCTGTGCAGCCTGAGGAGCTCTAGCAGTAAGCTGGCCCAGCTGACCCTGGAGCAGATCCTGGAGCACCTGGACAACCTACGGCTCAACCTGACCAACACCAAGCAGAACTGTATGCTGGCCACCCTCGGGACTAGGGATTTGGAGCTGCCCTGGTTCAGGCTGCCCTAGAGCCATGAGGGGCGGGGGCAGGGTGGGGGCAGGCCAGAACCCAGAGCCTTTAGAGAAGACTGCCTGGCAGTGCCATTCATGAGCTGCCGGGCAGCCCACTGATCTTCCCTGCTGTCTCCTCCTCTGCTCTAGTTTTCAGCCAGACCCCAATCCTCCAGGCGCTACAGCACGTCCAGGCGAGCTGCGATGAAGCCCACAAGATGAAGTGAGGCTCCTTCCACTCTGGGCCCTGGGAGGTGGTCGGGGAAGACTTGGGGACACAGACTTGATGACCGGCAAGACCCTGGTGTTAATGAGTGAGATCTAGGCCAGGGACAAGGAAAAGATGGGAGGCCGCCATAAAGCCAGGATGTCGCCTCTCTGAGAACTCCTTGCTCCTAGGTTCAGTGATCTCTTCTCTCTGGCGGAAGAATATGAGGACTCTTCCACCAAGCCGCCCAAGAGCCGAAGAAAAGCAGCTCTGTCCAGCCCTCGCAGTCGCAAGAATGCCACACAGCCCCCCAATGCAGAAGAAGAGTCGGGCTCCAGCAGTGCTTCTGTAAGCCCTCAGGCAGTGTGCCGGAGGCCCTGGAGCAGGGAGGCGGGTGGGGCTGGGCCAGCAGCTACCCAGGCTGGTAATGTCCCTCCTCCCCCACATCTCTAGGAAGAAGAAGACACAAAACCGAAGCCCACCAAGCGGAAACGGAAAGGGTCCTCTGCAGTGGGTTCTGACAGTGACTGAGGCCCTGTATTCCCAGCCCCACCCCCAGTTGGACTGCCCTCTCCTCCTTGGGGAATCAAAGGTTAATATGGGCTGGGGCCACAGTAGGGGAAGCACCCTCTCCCCATTCCCAGGCTTACCCAGTTGGAAGGATGATCTTCCTCCGTGGCCTGGCCTGGCCCAGCCCTAGAAGCTGCCATGCAGCCCCAGCCCCTCCCCTCCTCTCCTGGGGTCTCCAGCCCCCTCACAGTGCTGCTCCTCCTACTGTTACTTGGGTTCTCATCCAAGCCAGGATTGTGCAAAATGCAACCGAAGTGGCAGCCCTCAGCCCCCTGCTCCCTCCCCAAACTGCTCTCCTGGTCTCCCCAAGAGCCACTGCAACAGGGAAGGGAAATCAGGAGGGACCGGAGAAGAGCTGGGATGAGAGTAGGCTCTGTGTGAGTGTCCGTCCTGCTTCCCCCTTCGGGTCTTGATTTGCTCTGAGCAGGTGTCTTATTAGTCACTGTCCACACCCCAGTGTGAAATGGGTGCCTCATCCACACGGTGGGGGTGCTGTTGCTCACCGTGGGGTAGAGGCCACAGCGTTGAGAAGGAACCTGAAAGGGAGCCGCAGCCCACGTAGCAGGAGCTGGAGGCTGACGTTGGCACTTCAGGCTGGGCCAGAGCTCGGGGCAGTCCCAGAGGCAGGTTCCACAGAACTGTCACATGGTCTCAATTTCCTTGGTTCTGTTTTTTTTTGTTTTTCTTTTCTTGGGGCAGATTGTCGTGTTTTAAAAGTTGTTTTTAAAATGACAATAAAGCCAGAACCTCTTTTGTGCCGGAGTTGCCGCCCACTTTCACCCTGTGCATGTACAGGTGGTCTCAATTTAATTGGCACCCCCCCCCCCATACACACACACACACACACACACACACACACACACACTTGTGGTTCACAACTTCCTCCTCTCCCTTTCTGCCCTACCTCCCCCTATTGTTTAGACCCTGAGGCCACCCCTCATCCTTCCTGCCACTACTGTCCACGCAGCGGTGGATGCTGGCACGTCTCCCCCTGGGATGGCTTGTCCTTAGCCACTGCCCCTCGAGAACGAGCTTCAGAAGCTTGTCTTTGCCGTCCTCACTCACTCACTGTGTGGTACCACACTTCCTGGAGAACTGATTGAGGGTGGGCGTGCTCCAGCTTGGGTCTGGACAGAGAAGTGTGCCTGGAGGGGAGAGTCCAGATACCAGGGACAGGGCCTCTCCCTTCCACAGTCCTGGCCACTGCTGATCCTCGGAACCAGCAGGAAGCAGTTCCTCGGTTTGTCTCCCTGCATCTCCAGAGACTGGAGCCTGGGAGTAGAGGGGTGAGACTGGGCTGACCGCAGACGGCTGCACGTTTGTCCTTGCCAAATCCAGGTTCTCGCCTCAGCTGCTACTCCTTCATTTGAAAAGCTAAACCACTGGAGGCTTTTTTCCTTCCTCTCTCTCTTCCCAGTTTCCTCTGCCCCAGTTAAAACCAGGATGATGGAAAGCATTCGCAGGCTGGCCCAGACTTATACCCTCGCCCAAAGGGAGGGACCTCCGTTGTCAATGGCCCTTCCGGAATCTGGCAGTCTGGGCCTCTACCTTTGCCCTACATAAGTTGCCCCCTGCCGTCGCCGCCGCCCCCGCCCCTGGGGTTGCTGCTGCTGCTTCTGGCAGCTGGAGGGGAAGGAGGGCACGCATCTGGCTGTCCTGTCGGGACTTGCAGAACCCAGTGGGCCAGGAGCCAGGGTCTTCTGTCTCTTCTGGGAGAGTGCAATGGTGCCACTCTATCATGGAAGAAAAGGAGACATACTGAGGGAAAGATGGACCGTGCTCCAAACGCTCTCAAACCGGCCTCCAAAGTCCAGCCAGCTGCCTAAATACTTCCTAGGGACATGACCCTGGGATTGAGGGAAGGCGCAAGCACCGCCCAGGACCTGGTAGGGTGCGGACTGGGTCGCGAGCAGTCCTGGAGGGAGCGCGTCTAGGGCGGAGCGTAGGCTTTGGGGAGGGCTGGGAGCCCGGGCCGTCCCCCGCACACTCTCCTCCCGGGCGTCTCTCCGCCCGCCCGTGGGGTGTGGTGGGAGTCCGGGTGGGAAGGGGCGTGTGCCAGCGCGCTCCCGCGAAGGAAAGGTCTCAGCGAGAGCGACAGTCCCCAGTTTTTCAGAAGGGACCATCAGGGGTGTCTGCGAGTGGCCGGGGCTGGACGTGCGGAGTGGAGAAAGGGCACCATGACTGCCCTCCTGCTGCTGCTGCTGCTGCTGCTGCCCTTGCTGCTGCTGAAGCTGCACCTCTGGCCGCAGCTGCGCTGGCTCGCTGCAGACTTGGCCTTCACGGTGCGCGCCCTACGCTGCAAAAGGGCTCTTCGAGCTCGCGCCCTGGCCGCGGCGGCCGCCAATCCAGAAAGTCCCCAGGGAGGCTGCAGCCTAGCCTGGCGCCTCGCACAACTGGCTCAGCAGCGCCCGGCGCACACCTTTCTCATTCACGGGGCGCGGCGCTTTAGCTACGCGGAGGCGGAGCGCGAGAGCAACCGGACTGCGCGCGCCTTTTTGCGCGCGCGAGGTTGGGACCGGGGACCCGGTGGCAACGACCTCAGCAGGGACACACAGAGCATCGGGGAAAGCGAGCAGGCGACGAAGAGCGCCGGAGACTCGGCGACTGGAAGCGGCACGGCACTTGCGGAGTGTGGCGCGGACGTAATGGCCAGAAGTGAAGGAGCCGCGGCCCCTCTGACACCTGGGGCGACCGTGGCGCTGCTCCTGCCCGCCAGCCCCGAGTTCCTGTGGCTCTGGTTTGGGCTGGCCAAGGCAGGCCTGCGCACGGCCTTTGTGCCCACCGCCCTGCGCCGGGGCCCCTTGCTACACTGCCTGCGCAGCTGCGGCGCGCGCGCACTGGTGCTGGCGCCAGGTAAGGCCGGAGCACCAGGGCGGGGCCGGCCACGGACAGGGGCGTGTCTGGGGGGCTGGCCTCATCGCTGGGCCTCACCCGGAGTCCGCCCTATCGCGCTGGGGCTCGGAAGTGAGAGGAGATATGAGTCTCTGGGTTTGCAAAATTAGAGCTGAAGTTTTGGTTCCCCGAGGATTCCCAAGAAGTCAGGCTTCAGGTCCCAGACCGCGGGTGGGACATCCGTGCTCTTCCCCTTAGCCCTAGAGCAGTGCAGGGGTGGGGAGCCCGGACCATAGGCTGAGGTCTGAGGAGGGCCTCTGAGCAGTGGCAAGCAGCGGAGCTGTTTTCCCACTCCTTCCAGACTTCCTGGAGTCCCTGCAGCCTGACCTGCCGGCCCTGAGAGCCATGGGGCTCCACCTATGGACTGCAGGGCCCGGAACCCAGCCTGCTGGAGTCAGCGATGTCCTGGCTGAGGCCTCGGCTGAAGTGGATGAGCCAGTGCCGGGGTACCTCTCTGCTCCCCAGAGCATGATGGACACATGCTTGTACATCTTCACCTCTGGCACCACGGGTGAGGTCTGGACACCAGGCTTAGCTGCCAGAGCCCAGGGCGAAGAAGGCAGGGTCTGGGAACACGGGTTTCAGCTCTCAGGCTGCCTTCCTTCCAAACCCGAGAGGACACATCCTCTCTCCCGTCACCCCGAACTACCCTCATCTCCAGGACAGCTTCTGGCCTCCTCTGCCTCTCTATGGGAAACCCTGCAGGGGCAAACGGAGGCAGGGCTAGGAGCTCAGACCCTCCCTGCACCACCCCACAGGCCTCCCCAAGGCTGCTCGGATCAGTCACCTGAAGGTCCTGCAGTGCCAGGGGTTCTACCAGCTGTGCGGCGTCCGGCAGGAGGATGTGATCTACCTCGCCCTCCCGCTCTACCACATGTCCGGCTCCCTGCTGGGCATTGTGGGCTGCTTGGGCATCGGTCAGTTTCTCTCACCTCGCCCCACCCCATGCATTCCTCCAGCAAGCATTTGCTAAGTACCTGTGGTGTGCTGGCCTAGCATCCTTCCGCGTGGAGAGTCCAGAGGAAGGAGGAGGCAGGCCCTCTCCTCCAGGAGCCCCTGCAGTAGTGGGCAGAGGTCACCCACTCAGACTGAGCAGTTAGGGAGGCCGTGCAGCTTATGGGATTCCAGACTCCAGGGCCCAAGGGATGGGAGGGCTGAGTGTCCAGGAAGAGGCAGATAGAAGAGAGTGGGACTTGGGGGGAGGGTATGCACAGTGGACTATTTGGGACTGGGACACAGGTGAAGGGCATTAAGAGCTCAGCCACCACGGGGGCACAGGCAGAAAGGCACCGCTGCACAAAGCTGGAGCACAGGAAGGTGGGGGTTTGGCGCGCAGGTCGACCTGAACATACTGTGCACACTCAGGATCTTGCCAGCTGGGAGGCTGCAGGAGCTTCGGGGCCTGCAAGACAAGACCCTCTCAAGATAACCTCTGTCTCTCTCATAAAAGAAAGAAAATCTTAAAGGTGGAGGGCATCCAGTGGCGTGGAGATTAAGGCAACTGGGTCCCACATGGTCCACTGTACAGTTCAAGTCCTGGACCTGATGACTTGAAAAACCCCAGCTGGGCACATGTGCATGTGTGCCCAAAATCCTGAAAGAATGGAGAGAGGATTGTCACAGGGCCATCCCCCCGAGGGGTACTTTCTCACTTTCCCTCTCTCACTTCCTCTCTCTCTCTCTCTCTCTCCAGTAAACACACATGCCCTATGGCAAATTATTATTTTAAGGCATTATTTTTATTTAACTTTATTTATTTATTTTAATTTGACCAGAGAGGGACAGAGTGGAAAGAGAGAAAGAGAGAGAGAAAGTAAGAAATCAAGCTGCTAGGCCCAGGACTTGAACCACAGTTGGCCATGTGGGAGTCCAGTGCCCTTAACCACCACGTCACCTGCCAGTCCCAATTTTTTATAAAGACTTTTTTTATTCCATTTGTTATTATTATTATTATTATTATTATTATTAATTTTGATGAGAGAGAGAGAGAGAGAGAAAGGGAAAGCAAGCCCCAGGTCTGGAATTCAAACCATGGTTGGCCATGTGGGAATCTAGCACCTTTATCCACCACGCCACCTGCTGGCCCCCCATGGCAATTTTTTAAAAAAGGCACAGGGTGGGCGATGAGGGCCACTGTGGCCTGTTGAAGGTCTGAGTCTCACAGCAGGCCCTCCCCAGGAAGCTGCACTGCAGTGAAGGCTTGTCTCTGGGATGAGGGGGTCGGCGCTCCCCCTCCCCTCTGCTGTTAACCTCACCTCTTTCTTTCCCCACCCCCCACTTCCCGCTCCTGGCAGGGGCCACAGTGGTGCTGAAGTCCAAGTTCTCAGCTGGCCAGTTCTGGGAGGACTGCCAGCAGCACGGAGTGACAGTGTTCCAGTACATCGGGGAGCTGTGCCGGTACCTTGTCAACCAGCCCCCGGTGTGTGGGCCCAGGTCGTGGGCAGAGCCACTGACGAGGTCCCAGGGCAGGGTAGCGAAGGGTGACACCAAGACAGGGTCTGGGAGTTGGAGGGAGAGGCAGCCGGCAGGAGGGCTGTGTGACTGAGGAGCTTGTGGTGCGAGCCGGCCAGGGCCGGGGGTCTCTGGGTGCAGGAGCTTCAGGGCGTGCAAGACAAGACCCTCTCAAGGGGAAGGGGAGCGGGACTCCACCGTGGGTGTGAGCTTCCGTGTGTTGAAGCCCCTGCCCCTCTCCCACTCACCCCAGGGCAAGGCAGAACGTGGCCACAAGGTCCGGCTGGCAGTGGGCAGTGGGCTCCGCCCAGACACCTGGGAACGTTTCGTGCAGCGCTTTGGGCCCCTGCGGGTGCTGGAGACGTATGGACTGACAGAGGGCAACGTGGCCACCTTCAACTACACAGGCCAGCGGGGTGCTGTGGGGCGCGCCTCCTGGCTTTACAAGGTGAAGGGCAGAGGGAGCTGAGGGCCCTCGGGACAGTGAGAGGCTGGCGGGAAGTGGGGCTCGTGCAACTGAAGTGACCCACGTCTGGGTCTCCCCTCCCCAGCACGTCTTCCCCTTCTCTTTGATTCGCTATGATGTCACCACAGGGGAGCCGATTCGTGACACCCAGGGGCGCTGCGTGGCCACCTCTCCAGGTCCGTGAGCAGCAGGGCAGGGAGGGTGGGGAGGCTGGAGAAGTATCGGAGACCAGGGTGGGGTGGGGGCCAGAGGCTCCAGGTGAGGTGGGCAGCCACTCCTGACCCCAGGGACTCTGCCAGGTGAGCCCGGGCTGCTGGTGGCCCCAGTGGGCCCGCAGTCCCCATTCCTGGGCTATGCTGGGGGTCCGGAGCTGGCCCAGGGGAAGCTGCTGAAGGATGTCTTCCGGCCGGGGGATGTTTTCTTCAACACTGGGGACCTGCTGGTCTGCGACCACCAAGGCTTTCTTCGCTTCCACGACCGTACTGGAGACACCTTCAGGTCTGTCGGCAGCTTGCTGATTCCTCACCCTGGACGTCTGATCTCTGAGACCCAGAGCTCCCAAACCTCAGCTCCCCAGCCTCCCCTTCAACTCAGGATCTCACCTAGTCCCTCATGCTCCCACCTCATAAACGTGTCATCCCTGCAACTGTCCAGCACCCCTCCCCCTCCCCTTTTTCTCTCCCCACGAAGCTCATAGGCCCTGAGCCCTGAGCCCCAGATTCACATCTCTGCTTTCTGACAGGTGGAAGGGGGAGAACGTGGCCACAACCGAGGTGGCAGAGGTCTTAGAAGCCCTGGATTTTCTGCAGGAAGTGAACGTCTATGGCGTCAGTGTGCCAGGTGCCTGGGCGTGGAAGGTGGGGGCAGTACCCGGCCCAGCATCCTGAACTGGTGCCAGGTACTCGGGTGCCAGGAGCATAAGGGCCTCAGGGTGGTCAGCCAAGGCTGATCCTGCCTCCCACGTGCACCAGGGCATGAAGGCAGGGCCGGGATGGCAGCCCTGGTTCTGCGTCCCCCTTACTCTCTGGACCTGGGGCAGCTCTATGCCCACGTGTCTGAGAACTTGCCACCTTATGCCTGGCCTCGGTTCCTAAGGCTCCAGGTAAGCAGCCCCCCTCGCCCTGATCCACAACAGCTGGCGGTGCCTGAACCCCACAGCGGGACCCCCACATGTACACTCCGTGAAGGGAAAGAACGTTCTTTCCGTCACACTCTTCAGTCCACTTGTTTCCCTATGCCTTCTGCGTCCAGCCTTGCTCTCTCTTCCTCGTCACCTCTTTCCCTAACCTTGACCTCCCTTCCGCCATACCCGCCCCTTAATGAAATCCAGGCACTGACCCGGTGTGGAGAGCAGCACTTTGAGAAAACACGGTGTGACTTTTAAACGCACGCAGAAGCGCTTTTGTAAGCTACTTTAGCAGGGCTATGGAGAAGCACTTCCGTAGCAAAGCGCATTTCTACATGAGTTTAAAAGTCACACCGTGTTTTCTCAAACTGACCAGGACACCTTTTCCTTCACCTCTTCCCCACCTTCCTCCTCCTCTCCTAGAAGTCTCTGGCCACCACAGAGACCTTCAAACAGCAGAAAGTTCGGATGGCGAATGAGGGCTTTGACCCAAGAACGTTGTCCGACCCCCTCTACATTCTGGACCAGGCCACAGGTGCCTACCTGTCACTCACACCTGCACGGTACCGGGCCCTCCTGGCTGGGGACCTTCGCATCTGAGACCTTCGGTACCCGAGGCACCTGAGGGGCTGCAGGGGCTGGGGGCGTGGGGCTGTTGCGGATACACAGGGGCTGTCAGGGATCTTTTATACACCAGATATGCAGTTACGGTTTTGTAATAAATGGTACTGGAGCCGATCTAGCCACCTTTTGGATCTGCAGTGTCTGCTTTGTGGTCTGTGGAACTGCTCAGGCTCAGAGGTTTCCCCTGGCTGGAACCACAGCCCCTGCGCTCGTGGCCTGCCTGCGTGGGCCAGAGCCCAGGACCTAGACCTTAGTGTTTTCCCTCCCAAGGGCCCTGTCTGATCTTGTTCTCGGAGAGGCCCTAGCCCTGAGTGCAGGGTTCCCACTGCTCTGCCGAGAGCTGGAGGACCCAGGGGTCATCTCAGATGGTGGAGGTGGACCGAGGTGCAGACAAACACCACCCTGGAGCCCCAACTTCACCACAACATTGAGGGCGTTGAGGCCTGGGGGATATTCTCAGCCAGGCACAATGAATCCTTGGTTTTGGGGAAAAGAATGCTCTAGAGTTGCCTTTCCCCAGCTCTCCCTGGGAGGCCAGTGAGGGGGGAGGGTGGGGCCACCTAGCTGCCCTACTCAGGGCTCCTGCTCACCCATCCCCCAAGGAGTGGGGCTCCGGGCGTGTGTACAGGCACAGGTGGGCAGGATGGCAGGACTCAAAAGGAGAAAGGCCTCTCTCGTTGGCCCCTGTATGAGGTGTCACAACGTTCATCTAAGAGCTTGGAATGATGAGACTCCTGCTTTTCCTAGGAGCCAAGCTCCCAGTTTTGAGCTATATGTCGTAGGAATTTTCTGCTGCTTTCCCTTGGGTGATGTAAGACACTGGAGCCCGCATGGTCAATTCTATGGTTCTCGTCCTGGACCTGGTGGCTTGAAAAACACAGCGTGCATGGGAGCCTGTGCCCAAAATCCTGAAAAGAGAATGGAGAAAGGACTGCAGCATGGCTATCCCCCTACGGCATTCTCTCTCGCTTTTCCTCTCTGTCTCTGATGAGCACATACACTCCATGGCAAAAACCTTTAAAAAAAGATTAACTTCGCTTAAAGGAATATATAACTAGGGGACCAGCAGGTGGCGTGGTGGTGAAGGGGCTGGACACTCCCACATGGCTGACCATGGTTTGAGTCCTGGACCTGGTGGCTTGCTTCTCACTTTCCCTTTCTCTCAATATCTCTGCCTCTCTCTGGTCAAGTTAAAATAAATGAATAAATAAAATAATTCTTTAAAAAAAGAAAAAAAAAGAATATATAACTAGTAGGGAGACCAGCAGAAGGCATAATGGTTATGTCACTGGACTCCCATGTAGTCAACTGTGGTTCGAGTCCCAGACCTGGTGGCTTAAAACTCATGTGTGTGTGCACACATGCCCAAAACCTAGAGAGGAGAATGGAGGAGAAAGGATTGCGACGTGGCCATCCTGGGGGCAATTTCTCGCTTTGTCTCTCTGGTGAGCACATGCACCCTACTGCAAAAATCTCTCAAAAACAACAGAAAAAATCATGTAAGGATTAGGTTTTCCTTAAAAATAATGGAAATAAAATTAAATGGAATGATGAGGTAATTTTTATAGATGAGTTAGTTGGTCCTTAAGCAATGAGCTCCCTTTCTGAGGAGTTTGATCAACCACTCTAGGTGGGAGTGGACAGATGGAGGAACCCGAGAACACGTGTCTCAGCAGACACTCCAGTTATGGCTGTGTTCTCAGCCTGTGTCTAGAAACTTTCCTGGGGGTATAGGCCATGCTATTGACAAATATGAGGGGATTTCAAAAAGTTCACAGATAAATGAAATTAAAGTACAAGTTTAGGGCCAGAAGGTGGCATGGAGGTTAAGGCACTGGATCCCACATGGCCAGCTGAGCAGTTTGAATCCAGACCCAGTGGCTTGAAAATCACACTGGGTGCATGTGCATGCCAAAAATCCCAAGAGGAGACTAGAAGAGAGAGGACTGCAGCGTGGCCATCTCCCAGGGAAGTGATTTCTCACCATCACCACCACCACCCCCCCACACACACCCCCCACCGCGTCTCTGGTGAGCACACATGCCCTATAGCAAAATCATTTTAAAATTAAAATAACAAATGCAAGTTTACTAGGGTATTAAAAGACTGAAATCCATCCACAGTTTTTTTCATACTACACACATCCATGAACTTTAAAAAATATATATTTATTATTACTTTTAAATCTGTTACAGGGTATGGGCGCTCATCAGCGAGATAGGAAGCAAACCGCTGGACGGGACTCGAACCACTATCAACCATAGGGGAGTCCAGCGCTTTAGCCACCACGCCCCTGCCGGCCACCACCCCTGAACTTTTTGAAGACTCCTCATAGGAAACCACGCTGTTTTCGTACAGAGGGCTAAGAATGGCTTTTGTATTTTTAGATGGTTGGAAAAAATGAAAAGAAGAGCATCTCATAACGTAAAAATCATAGGGGATTCAAATTTCAGCGTCCATAAATACAGTTCTACTGGAGCACGGCCATGTTCATTCCTCTCTAATTACCCACGGCTGCTTTGGCGCTCGCAGAGCAGCCGCGGCAGAGACCACACGGCCTGCGACGCACAAAGTATTTACCACGTGGCCCCGTCAGGCCCGCGGCCCAGGGCCCGTCCCTCAGGTGCCAACGGACTGGGTTTAGGCGCCTTCGGGGAAAGGCAGCCCACCGCTCGCGGATGCGCCGCGTGGGGGCCCAGGGGGCGGGGAGACAGCTGAGCAGGGAGGGGAGGGACGCCACCTCGGCGACGCTGGCGGGCTGTTCCGAGTGAGGCTTGGCAGAAGTTCCTGGCCTCGAGAACTGTCTGGGACACCGAGACAGAGACGCCGGCGACTAGCCGGCTCCGGGCAGCTCCCTGCAGACGGGCGGGAGCGGGTGCCTGCGTAAGCCGGGGCCCGTGACGCACGCACGGAACCGCGCCCGCACGGTCGCTCACGTCCAGCTGCGCGACGGAGGCGGGGCCGGCCGGGGCATGGGAGGAGCCATCCCGCGTGGGCGGGGCGAGCTGCTCCGCGCCGCGGACCGAGAAGGGCGCCTGCGCACTTGTGCGTCGCTGCCGTGCCCTGGCTCCCAGTAAAACTAAAACATGAATGGAGGGGCGGGACCTAAAGTACCGGAGTTCTCTCTGGGCCACTAAGGGGCGCACGCGGGAGTTGTTTCAAATTGAGACATAATTCACACACTTTAAAATTCACCCTGGATTTCCAGTCGTGAGTTCCTTTGGTGGAGAGCTAAAGTATGTTTCTTTATATTTTTTTTTAGAATTACGTATCTAATTTTATTTATTTTAATTTTTTTTACTCATTCACTTATTTTTTAATTTGACCAGAGAGAGACACAGAGAGAGGGAAAGTGAGAAAGCAAGCCACTGGGTCCAGGACTTGAACCGTGTCACCCATATAGGAGTGTCCAGCACTTTAACCACCACGCCATCTGCTGGTCCCTTTTTTTATATTTTTTATTTTTTAGATTTTTGCCATAGGGTCAGTGCTTGTTGCAGAGAGACAGGGATAGAGGAAAGTTAAAAAAAAAAAAAAAAAAAAAAAAAAAAAATCGCCCACCAGGGAGCATGGCCATACCAATAACCCCTTCTACTCCTGCTGTCGGGATTTTGGGCATGCCAGCCCGGCACCACCTAGTGTGGGATTCCAACCTCAGTCAGCCAACTACTATGCTACCTGCCGGCCCCTGAAATGTATTTCTTTGTGCAATGCTGTCTACCTGATGTAGTGGTATTGCATAGAGGTTTGAACTTTCATCTTTTTTTAAAATTTTTTTTTTAAGAGAGATTTTTGCTGTAGGGCACATGTGCTCAGCAGAAAGAGAGACAGACATTTAAAAGATGAAAGCTCTTGGGACCAGCAGTTGGCATAATGGCTATGTTGCTGGACTCCCATGTCATCAACCACGGTTCGAGTCCTGGACCTGGTGGCTTAAATTCACTCTGGGCACGTGTGCATGCGTGCTCAAGACCCCGAGAGGAGAATGGAGGAGAAGGGATTGCAGCGTGGCCATCCCCCTGGGGGATGATTTCTCACTTTCTGTCTCTGTCTCTCTCTCTCTGTCTTTCTGGTGAGAACACGCACCCTATAGCAAAACCTCTCAAAAAAAAAAAAAAAAAAAAAAAGGATGACTTTATTTAAATTTATTTATTTATTTATTTTCAGTTAACCAGTGAGAAAGGGAGAGAAAGTGAGAAAGCAACCTGCTAGGTCTGAGACTTGAACCACCACGGTCGGCCATGTGGGATTCCAGCACCCTTAACCACAATGCCACCTGCTGGCCCTGTTTTTTTTTTTTTTTTTTTTTTAAGAAAAAAATTTTTTAATTCCCAGAGAGTTCATATGTTTGCTAGAGAGAGAAAGAGAGAGAGAGAGAGAGAGAGAGAGCGCCAGAGCCAGCTGGTGGCCTGGTGATTAAGGCAAATGGATCCCACATAGCCAAATGCACAGTTCAAGTCCTGAACCTGATAGCTTGAAAAACACACTGAGTCGGGGCCAGCAGGTGGCAAGGTGTTTAAGGCACTGGACTCCCACATGGCTGAGCACAGTTCAGGAGCTGGACCGGAAGCTTGAAAACCATGCCAGGCACGTGTACATTCATACCCAACATCCTGAGAGGAGAATGGAGGAGAAGGGATTATGGCATGGCCCTGGGAGTGAATCCTCACTGTCTCCCAGTCTCTCTTTCTCTCTGGAAAACACATGCACCCTATGGCAAAACTAAAAAAAGTTGGTTTGTGTAACTCTGTAAATCCACTAAAAACTATTGAATTATATCCCTTCAATGGGGGAACTTTTTGCTATGTACACTGTATCTCCATAAACCCGTTCTTAGAACAGGTAGGAAGTGCTGGGCTCTTAAAGAGCAAGGCATTTCACTGGACCCTCACAGCTCTACAAGGTAGATTTGACTTTCTCCTGCTTTTACGGGTGAGGAAGGTGGTGAGGGACACCAGCCCGAGGCAAGGTGGGTGGTTAGTGACCACCTCGGACACAGCAGCCGTTTTTTGTCCAGCAAGCCACAGGGAGTGTGAATTCAGACTGACAAGGCAGGAGTGCAGGGGGTGAGGCAGGCATTGGCGAGCAAGCCCTTCTTTTTTTTTTTTTTTCTATTTAACTTTAATTAATTAATTAATTGATTTTTAAATTCAATCAGAGAGGGACAGAGTGATGGAGAAAGTGAGAAAGCAGGTCTCCAGGTCTGGGACTTGAACCACAGTCGGCCATGTGAGAGTCCAGTGCCCTTAACCACCATGTCACCTGCCAGCCCCTGGAGAGCAAGCCCTTCTGACAGCAACAGGGAGAGCCAGAGAGGGCAGAGGGGGATCTTCGACAGCAGGAACTGCATAACAAGACACCATGGACCTGGCAGCTCAAACAGCAGAATTCTGGCCGCTCTGTAGCGTGGTTGTTAAGGGAGCTGGATCCCACATGGCCGACTGCAGTTCGAATTCCAGCCCAGGATCCTGAAAAACTCACTGTGTGCCCCAAATCCCAACAGGGTGGAGAAGTGGAGGAGGGAGTGCAGCATGACCACAGCCCACTGGGGGCCTTTCTGCCTCTCTCTCTTTCTCTCTGTCTCTCTCCAGGGAGTGCACACATCTTTTGGCAATTAAAAACAAAAACATAGGAATTTATCTCTCCCAGGCCTGGAGGACTGACAAGTCCAAGATTAAGTACCGACTAGTTGGGTTCTGGATGAGGGCCTCTTCCTGTGTGCAGACACCTGCCTCCTCACCATGTGAGAACATGTGCACGTGGCCAGATCTCGCTTCCACTTTTTTTTTTTTTTTTTTTTTTTTTTTTTTTGCCATAGGGTGCACCTGCTTGCCAGAGAGCAAGAGAGACAGTGAGAGGGAAAGTGAGAAATCAGCCCCCAACCAAGATGACCATGCTGCAATCCCTTCCCTATTCTATTTTTTTTTGTTTTTTGGAGATGTTTTTGCTATAGGGCGTGGGGCGTATGCGCTCACCAGAAAGACAGAGAGAGACAGAGAGACAGAAAGGGAGAAATCACCCCCCAGGGGGGATGGCCACACTGCAATCCCTTCTCCTCCATTCTCCTCTCGGGATCTTGGGCACGCACGCACAGGCGTCCAGTGTGAGTTTAAGCCACCAGGTCCCAGACTTGAACCGCGATCCACTACGTGGGAGTCCAGCCACATAGCCGTTACACCAACTGCTGGTCCCTCTCCTCCATTTTCAAACCACCAGGTCCCAACCTTGAACCACCGTCAACCATGTGGGAGTCCAACACCTTAACCACCGTGCCACCTTCTGGCCCCTCTTCCTCATTTTCTTTCTTTCTTTTTCTTTTCTTTTCTTTTCTTTCTTTTTTTTTTTTTTTTTTGAGAGTTTTATTTTTTCTTTTTGAGAGGTTTTTGCTATAGGGCGCGTGCGCTTGCCAGACAGACAGAGAGAGACAGAGAGACAGAAAGCGAGAAATCACCCCCCAGAGGGGATGGTCACACCGCAATTCCTTCTCCATTCTCCTCTCGGGATCTTGGGCACGCACGCACACGCGCCCCGCGTGAGTTTTAAGTCACCGGGTCCGGGACGTGAACCGCGGTCGACTACGTGGGAGTCCAGCAACATAGCCATTACACTAACTGCTGGTTCCCTATTTTTTCTTTTCTTTAGGGCACATGGGGTGGAGAGACAAAGTGAGAGGGAAAGTAAAAAATCACCCACAGGGGAGATGGCCACACCAGTCCCTTCTCCATTTTCTTCCCAGGATCTTAGGCACACACACATGCCTGGGGCAATTTTCAAGCCGCCACGTCCAGGACTCGAACTGCAGTTGGCAGTTGGTCATGTGGGAGTCCAACGACATAACCACAATGCCATCTATTGGCCCATTTTCCTCTCTTTGTTAGGCCACCAATCCTATCAGATTAGGACCCACTCTTCTGACCTCATTTAACCTTAAAGATCTCCTAAAAGCCCAATCCCTTTGGGGACTAAGGCTTCAACCTAGCCCATAGCAGGGCAGGTTCTTAAACGTGGACACACACGGGCCACGCTGTATGCCGGGCCCTCACCTGGGTTAGTCCTCCGGTCAGCAGGGAGAGGTGTTTCTATTACAGAAGTGCCGGCAGAGAGGTAATTTGCCTGCCTGAGGACACATTCCCTCGGAATGGTTTGGCTCACGTCTCCGTGACTGCAAGGCCCGGTCTCCTTCCCTGTCTGGGCTGCTCTGACTCAGAGGTGGGGGCCCCCCACCCCACCCCGGGAGACTCCAGGACAGAAAGATGCAGGGCTAGAGAGAATGGCTAGTGGGGAGGCTGCAGGGGTTTAGAGGTAGCCCGAGCCTGTGCCTCAGATGCCCAGGACTGCTCTGGAAGGAGGGGGCTAAACTGCAGAAGGGGCGGTGAGCTGACTGTCAACTGTGGGCCAGGCAGGATGAGCCACAGAGGTGCTGAGTAAGCTGGGGACGAAGACTGAGGACATGGGGGCCGGTAAGTGGCGCGACGGTTGGGGTGCTGGACTCCCACATGGCTGACTATGGTTCAAGGCTCAGACATGGCGGCTTGCTTTCTCACTCTCCCTTTCTCTCTATTTGGTTGAATTAAAAATATATATAAGGGACCAGCAGTTAGCGTAATGGCTATGTCGCTGGACTCCCACGTAGTCGACTGCGGTTCAAGTCCCGGACCCGGCGGCTTAAACTCACGCCGGGCGCGTGTGCGTGCATGCCCAAGATCCCGAGAGGAGAATGGAGGAGAAGGGATTGCGGCGTGGCCATCCCCCCTGGGGGGTGATTTCCTGCTTTCTATCTCTCTGTCTCTCTCTGTCTGTCTGGCGAGCGCACGCGCCCTATAGCAAAAACCTCTCAAAAAAAATATATATATATATATAATAAATCATTCTCTTCTTTTTTTTTTGGGGGGGAGAGGTTTTGCTATAAGGCACGTGCACTCGCCACAAAGAGAGACAGATAGAAAGCGAGAAATCACCCCCCAGGGGGGATGGCCACACTGCAATCCTTCTCCTCCATTCTCCTCTCGGGATCTTGGGCACACACGCACCCGGCGTGAGTTTAAGCCACCGGGTCTGGGATTTGAACCGTGGTAAACTACGTGGGAGTCCAGCAACATAGCCATTACTAACTACTGGTCCCAATAATAATAAATAATTCTTAAAAAAAAAAAAAAAAGACTGAGGACATGAGTTGGTGCTGCAGAGAGGGGCAGCCCAGGCTAGGCAGGGTAGAGCCAGGCTCAAGAGTGAGCCCAAGATGGGCAGATGGGAGCTTCCAGGGTGGGGAAGCCTGAATGCTGCGACCTCGAGACCTGCCTGCACCAGAACCTCCACTGAACCCTGCCTTTTCTCCTGTCTCACAGACACCCCCCAAACACACACATCCCAGGAACCCCTCTAGTCTTCCTGAAGCTCTGCTGTTTGGAGGAGGCCAGAGCTTACTGAGGAGGTCCCAGAGAAACAGCCTCACAGTCAGCCCCTTGCTGTTTCAGGCCCCTACAAAGGGAAGCTCCCTCTTCTTGCATGTTTCAGGTGGTCAGTCCCGCAAGGGGCAGGCGGCCTGGGCCTCTTTCTTCTCTTTAGGATGGGGTGTGTGGAGGCTATCCCCCCACCCCACCCCCGTACCTCCCGCTGGCTGGCAGCCTCCCGGCCCCTGGCGGCCCCAACCCATTGTCCCAGTAAGAATAGAGAGAGCAGCTTTGGAAAGTGACACCAGGAACGTGAGGGGCTGCGGGGGACTGTGACTGAAGTCACAGGATGAGGTCCCCCCCCCCCCCCCCCCGCCCGACCCTGGCTCAGCACCGGGGACAGCGACTCTGCTTGGTGGGTGGGGGCTCTGCACCCCTGTCCTGGACCCCCAAGCCAGACTCCAAGCTACCCCTGCAGGCCCTGGATCCCTGGGGGCGGCCTGGGGAGAGCAGATGCCCCAACTCCCCCTTGAATTTCACTCTCATTAGATCAAAGTTGAGAGGGAGGAAGGGGCGGGTCTGACGGGCTGTGGCTGGATTCTGGAGGTTGGGAAAGGGGCGGATCTGACCCCCCAACTTTGCCCCACTCCCATTGGCCCCCACTGCCTCCCCTGTCCCCGCCCCAATTGTCTTGGTGTCTGGGACCTGGTCCTGGGAGGAGGGGACGGTGGGGATGGGGTGGGGAGGGGGCTCGGGCTGAGAGCAGACACAGCTCCAGGAGGACGGAGAGGATTGCAGCCTCCAGCCTTGACCCCAGACGTCGGCACCCCCAGATCCCAGGCTCCCCAAAGCAAGGCCAGAGCCCCACACTGTACCCCCAAGTTTGGTGTGGGGGAATGCCCACAGCCCAGGGGCCCCCAGGCTGAAGGCAGAAGACCGGGGCTACTTGGGAAGTAGCCCGGGACTGAGGGGCCGGGCCTGGCGGGGCCATGGGGCCAGGGCTGCTGCTGCTGCTGCTGCTCCGAGGCTGGGGTAAGGGGCCAGGCCCAGGCCTGGGGGAGCAAGAGGAGAGTATGAAGGAGTGCAGGGAAGCCAGGGAGAGGAGAGGGAGAGCCAGAAGTTAGGGCAGGGAGGGCGGCCTAGAGGGACAGAGGGACAGGAGTGGATGGGGAAAGGCTCTGGGACAGCAGAGGGGACATGAACCAAAGAGGGGCAGGGGTTGGGAAGGGCTATGGCAGGGAGAGCTCCTGGGAGCCAAAGCTGGGGTGCAGGTCTGGGCTGAGCCAGCTGTGAGGGCGCTGGGATCCCGCAGGGCAGGTGGCTAGGAAGGGGCTGGGTGGGCAGTGGCCGGTGGCAGGGACCAGAGGTCTCCCTGCGATGCCCCTGGGCACCAAGGCTGGCTGCATCAGGGCCTGCCGGCCCCTCAGAGGGGCCTGCTCACCCCTCAGCCCAGGGTTGAGGTGCTCCGGGCAGGGGACTGCGGCCCTGGGCGACAGTTCTGCTCATGCCTTTCTGGCCCCTGACACGGAGCCCTGCTGTTTGAGCAGGTAGGGACAGCTACATGTGACCAGGTTGTGGCCTGGATGACAGTGTCAGGGGTGAAAGCTGTCGTCTGGGGGTGGGGTGGTCTCCCAGGCTTTTAGTCCAAGTGCCGATGAGCTGTGAGAGTGAGGAGTGGGGGGAGCGGGAGGCCGAGCCGGGCCTGGGAAGCTGACCCCGCGGGCAGACGGGCAGATGGGCTGGCGGGGGAGGGAGGAGGCGACCCATTGTCCCCGGGGGCGCACAATGCCCAGCCTCAGCCCCTGACCTAGCCATTGTGCCCGCTCCGCCCCCTCTCGGTTGCCAGGGCCAGGCTGAAAGAGGCCATCAATCACGGCGGCCCGCCAGGCCGCCCGCGCCACGGCCAGCCGGACAGCGGACAGCGGCCGCCTCAGCTCGCCCCGCCCCTCCCCCCTCCCCGCTCCGCCCCTGCGACCCCGAGGGCCCCCCAGTCCAGTGATGTCCTGTCTGCTCACCCCTGACCCCGGCTGGGAGGGTCAGAGCTGAGGGCGAGCTGCCATGACCCTGCTGTCCCTACAGGCGGCGCCGCGGGCTCGGAGCTGGCCTTCGTGCGGGAGCCGGCGGACGTGGTGGCCGTGCGGGAGCGCCCGCTGGTGCTGCCCTGCCAGGTGGACGGGGAGCCGCCCGTGTCCATTTCCTGGCAGCGGGATGGTCTGGCCCTGGGCAACGACAGCGATGCCACTCTGATGCCCGACGGCTCCTTGCATCTGGCTGCCCTGCTGTCCCACCGGGGCCTCCCTTCCCGTGGCCACGAGTACCACTGCGTGGCCCAGAACCGCTATGGGCGGCTGGTGAGCCGGCGGGCCCGGGTACAGCTGGCAAGTAAGTGAGGGGCTGCTCCTGGGGGTGGGGCGCTCGGGGCACCCACAGGATGCACCGTGGGCCACAGGGGCCCCTGGTGGGCCTGGGCAGGGCTGACTCAGCCATAGACACAGTCCGTAGTGTCTCAGACCCTGATACGTTTAGGAGTCCACGAGGATGTTTTAATTTCTTTAAAACTAGGGGGGAAAGGGGCCAGCAGGTGGTGCAGTGGCTAAGACACTGGATTCTCACATGATTGATGGCAGTAAGAGCCCCAGACCTGGTGGCTGAAAATCACACTGAGGAGGCCAGCAAGTGGTGTGGTGGCTAAAGACTAGATTCCCACGTGGCCTGCTGCAGTTTGAGTCCCAGACCTGGCGACTTGCTTTCTCTCTTTCTGTCTCTCTCTCTCTCTTTCTCTCTCTCTGATGAAATTAATAATTATAATAATTATAATAACCAATGAAATGAAATAAATAAATAGTTCTTTTAAAAAAAAAAAAGGGACCAGCAGTTAGCATAATGGCTATGTCGCTGGACTACCACGTAGTCAACCGCGGTTTGAGTCCTGGACCCAGTGGCTTAAACTCACGCTGGGCGCATGTGCGTGTATGCCCAAGATCCCAAGAGGAGAATGGATTGGGATGTAGCTATCTCCCCTGAGGGGTGATTTCTCACTTTCTGTCTCTCTGTCTCTGTCTCTCTCTAGTGGACACATGTGCCCTATGGCAAAAATTAAATTAAATAAACAACCTGAGTATAATACTGCATAAAGAATCATGACTCCGGCCTGGATTATATTTGTCTTTTTTTTTTTTAAGAATTATTTTATTTAACTTTATTTTATTTATTTAAATTTGGCCAGAGAGTGACGAAGTGAGAGAGAGCGTGGAGAAAGTGAGAAAGCAAGTTGCTAGGTCCAGGACTCGAACCATGGTCAGCCATGTGGGAGTCCAGTGCTCTTAATCACTACATCACCTGTCAGCCCGTATATTTGTCTTTTTTTAAAAAATCTACACACACGGGACCAGCAGTTAGTGTAATGGCCATGTCGCTGGACTCCCACGTAGTCGACCGCGGTTCGTGTCCTGGACCCGGTGGCTTAAAACTCACACCGGGAGGGACCAGCAGTTAGCGTAATGGCTATGTCGCTGGACTCCCACGTAGTCGACCGCGGTTCGAGTCCCGGACCCGGCGGCTTAAACTCACGCCGGGCGCGTGTGTGTGCGTGCCCAGGATCCCGAGAGGAGAATGGAGGAGAAGGGATTGCGGCGTGGCCATCCCCCCTGGGGGGTGATTTCCTGCTTTCTATCTCTCTGTCTCTCTCTGTCTGTCTGGCGAGCGCACGCGCCCTATAGCAAAAAAAAAAACCTCTCCAAAAAAAAAAAAAAAAAAAAGAGAAAAAAAAAAAAAAACTCACACCGGGCACGTGTGCGTGCATGCCCAAGATCCCGAGAGGAGAATGGAGGAGAAGGGATTGCGGCGTGACCATCCCCTCTGGGGGGGTAATTTCTCGCTTTCTGTCTCTCTGTCTGTCTGGCAAGCAGCACACGTGCCCTATAGCGAAAATCTCTCCAAAAAAAAAAAAAAACTACACACACACACAGGGTGCGTGTACTTGGCTGGAGAGAGACAGAGTGTGTGAGAAAGGGAAAGCGAGAATACCCCCAGGGGATGGCCACGCTGCAATCCCTTCTCTATTTCTCCCTCCTCTCAGGATTTTGGGTGTGCACAGGTGCCTGGCATGTTTTTCAAATAGCTGGGTCTGGGACTTGAACTATGAAGTCAGTCGTGTGGGATCCAGCCAACTTAAGCAGCATGCCACCAGTGGCCCTATATTTGTCTTCATCGCCGTACAATCGTAAGGTGTAATCTTGAATTCTATACGGAGGGAGGCAAGGAGCTCATGGCCCCCAGAAGCCATAGGTCAAGGCTGTGGGCTGAGATCAGCAGAAGTGGCAGATGTGGGCACAGAGGTGGGGGCCTGGCCTGGATCGTGCTCACCGGGAGCACAGCCCAAGGCTGCTCTGGGGTGCTCAGGGGACCCCCCACGCCCTAGGTCTGTCCCGTTTCCACCAACACCCAGAGTCCGTCCAGGTGGAGCGGGGTGGAGTTGCGCGCTTTCAGTGCCTGATTCGGGGGGTGCCCGAGCCCTCCATCTCCTGGGAGCGCAACGGCACAGCCCTGAACACTGCCGACCACAACCACCGGTGAGTGCCAGCCCGCAGTGTGATGGGGTGGTGGACCAGGCCGAGGCTCAGGCCACACACCCCTGACCGAAGCCTCCTCAGGGTCACGCTGCTGCCTGGTGGCATCCTGCACATCACCAGTGTGAGCCCGGCTGACGTGGGCGCCTACCGCTGTGTGGCATGGAACGTGGCTGGTACCCGCCATAGCCAGGAAGCCCAGCTGACCCTCAGCGGTAAGCACAGGGCAGGGCGGGAACGGGCCGGTGTGGCCGCTGCGGCTGCATGTGCTGCAGACATGTGGACAGGCAGACCTTTGGGGCACCTCTTATGTGGTCCACTCCTGGCTTTCTGGGGTGCCAAGCCTGGTAGAGGAAGAGGTGCTGTGGGAAGCCAGTCTTGGGGTGTGGGCACAGGATGGCCAGGGGCTTCTGGAGTAAGCCAGCCCAAGTTGGGTGGCAACGGGCGGGTGGAGAAGGCAGGCCGAAGGGGGCTGAGCCAGATGTGTCTTGGACATCCACAGGTGCACACATGTATGTACTTGTGTGTGCATGTGTGTGACTGTGCATGCGTGTATGTGTGTGTGCACACTAGTACGTGTTTCCTTTTTGGGATGAGGATGAAAGTAGCTTGTACCTAAGATGAAACAGCTATGCCAGACGGGTGGGAGGGTGTTGTGCCCAGTGTGAAGGCTGCAGCAAAGACTAGGGGGTCTGGCACCTGCCTGGAGAGACCTAGACGCCCTCCTGAAGAAGAGATGTCACCTCCCCTTTGGGGGTGTTCGCCCTCTCTCTCTCTCTCTGGTGAGCGCATGTGCCCTTTAACAATGATTAGAGAAAGAAAAAATAAAGCAAAAGATGCCACAGGTGTCTGGAGGGGAGGTCATGGTTCAGTCGGCCACTAGGGGGCTCCGGGACATAAATGAGCAAGCCTGAGGCAGGAACGCCTCAGGGGGCCTGGGCACAGACTTTCAAACACCTGACAAAATGCACCAAGGGTTATATAATTATTTTGTTGTCTCTGATCTGGAACTGACTTAAACTCAAAGCCAAGAGTGGGGCGCAGGGCTCCGGTTCCCATCCGCGGGGCAGGCAGGAGGACATGCTTCCATTACGCTGCTCAGTGCTCCTGGCCACGTGCTGGGATCTTAGGGGCCGGTGGGATCCTGTTGCCATGGAGTCAGGGAAATGAACCAGAGCATCAAGGGGTCCCAGAAGGAGCAGGCACCAGCTGGGAGCAGACACCAACCAGAAAGCGGGGGGTTCAAGGTTTGCTTACCGGTCAGGAAAGGAGCCGGGCTCAGTATACTCTTCCCTAGGCCCCAGGGCTAGGACCAGGGCCCACAACCACCCACTGCTCAAACTCTCACCTGGCACACACGTTGGGGCAGACACTCACTCCGGGTGGGTCCAGATGGACTCTCCTGGCTTTCCAGGAGCTCCCAGTGGCTGGTATGTGCTTTGTCTTCTGTCCAGGGCTCCTGAGGTCCAGGTTGGAGTCCCTCTGTATGGGACAAGTTACTTAACGACTGTGACACTTGATTTTCTCATGTAAACTGGGAGGAATTCAAGTACTTGCCTCACGGGCTGCAGCGAGGGTTCAGGGAGACAGGCAGGCGGCTCGCGGCACAGCTCTGCTGGCACGGGGAGTGTGTGGTGGTGGCTGAAGTGCTTTACAGGGTCTGAGCTCTCCCCGCTGAACAGGCTGACCGGGAAGGGCACAGCCAGCTCGAACAAGGCCAGGATATTCCAGAACAGTCCACCGCCTGTACTGGAGCTTGTAAGAGGGCAAGCAGAGGACTGCCTGGCCCAGAGTAGGCCTTCAACACGTAGTCGCAGAATGAATGAAATTCACTATGTCAGACCCCCATGAATATTTAAAGATGGGTAAGACGTGAGAAACTTTCATTTTAGAAGACACCGAATTTTACCCAAGAAGTCCTTGGCAGAGGCATTTATGAAAAGTTAAAGATGTGTTACAAAGTCTCATCCAATACAAGGTGCCAAAAACAAAAAGGAGGGTGACAGCCTAAAGGAGAACAGAGATCTGCCCTGTGTCGCTCAGGCCTGTACTCCTGCGTGAGTACTGCTGGCACTCCGCAGCCGCAGTGATGATCTGTCGAATAAACTGATAAAATGGGGGACAGGAGCATACCATCAAGATGTGGTCTAGACCCCAGATAGTGTGCTTTGGAAAAACATTTACACTCTTCCTAAGCAGTTGATGTTGAGTTCATAAGGGGGCTGGGCATTCTTCCCGGGGAGGTCTCCTGCTAGCTTTGGAGTGACTTAAGGAAGGGAGCCAGACGCCTGCCCTACTTGTCTCTCACCCCCCAAGCGAGTCACCCAGGGCAGGTGGGGCCATTAGGTCTGACAGGGCTGCAGGCAACCACAGGGTGCACAGGGCATGGGCATGCTCCCTCCTGCTCCCCCAAGTTTAATTTGGAGCCTGCTTAATCCAGCCTGCTTAATTCTTCGGCCGGTTGTGTGCTTGCTATGGGACTTTGAGGGTCACGTTCTGTCTGCAAATCAGGGCTGAAATAGCAGCGGCTAAGTCTGCGCTGAGATCTGGTCACTTGCGTGCGCTGAAGGGGGGCCTGGAGCGGCGTACTGACCGACTCGCTGGTTTCCACCGCGCAGTGGGACCGCCGCGGCTGCTGCAGGAGCCGGAGATCCTGTCCGGGCCCCAGAATCTGACGCTCACGGTGCACCAGACCGCCGTGCTGGAGTGCATCGCCACCGGCCACCCGCAGCCGCTCGTCTCCTGGAGCCGCCTGGGTGCGCAGCCGCCCGGCCCGCGCCGCCTCTCAGAGCCCCGCCCGCGCCAGCCCCCGCCCCAGCCCTCACTCCCCGCCTTCCCGCAGACGGCCGCTCCATCGGCGTGGAGGGCATCCAAGTCCTGGGCACCGGGAACCTCATGATCGCCGACGTATCGGTCCAGCACTCGGGCGTCTACGTCTGCGCCGCCAACCGGCCCGGCACCCGCGTCCGGCGCACGGCGCAGGGAGTCCTGCTCGTGCAGGGTGAGCCCTGCGGGCCGCGGGGTTGGGGGGTTTCCTGGAGAACCCCAGCTCCGGAGGGGAGCCGGCCCGAGGCGGGTCTCACGGAGCCTTTCTCCGGCCCTTGACCGCTCAGCTCCCCCCGAGTTTGTCCAGTGGCCACAGTCCTTGTCCAAGTCCCTGGGCAGCAGCGCCATCTTCACCTGCGTGGCCCAAGGCGTCCCTGAGCCCCGCCTGGTGTGGCTGAAGAACGGGAAGGTGCTGAATCCTGGGGAGAACGTCAGGCTGACTCACAACAACAGGTGGGTGGCCCGCTATCAATAGGCACCCCACTCTAAGCACCCCTCCCACCTGCGGAGTCACCTACCCAAACCTACTGGAACCGCACACCGCGACCCCCACCGCCCAGGAGGCCCTGCTGCCCCACTAGAGTGCCGCCCCCAGGGTGTGTGTCCTTCCACCCCAGCAGGTCGGTGGCCTGGGCTGGGTGGGGAGGGGCTCCAGCGCCGTCTTCTTCCCCAGCACGCTGACGCTGGCTGTGGTCTCCGCGGAGGACGAGGCCATCTATCAGTGTGTGGCGGAGAACAGCGCCGGCTCCAATCAGGCCAGCGCGCGGCTGGCGGTGACAGGGGGCCCAGAGCCACCTCCCAACCCCCGAGGCCTGCGGGCTACCGCTCTCTCCACCTCTGCCATCCGAGTGACGTGGGAGCCACCCCCTTCGGATGGCGACATCATTGGCTATGTGCTGCACCTCCGGCCTGTGGGAGGTGAGTAGCCAGGGCAGCCACTGGCTCCAGCCCCTCTGCCTCTGGTCTCCCCGGAGGCCTGGCCGGCCCCAGGTGCTGGCCCTGGTCGGGGAGGGAGGGTGCCAGTGAGCAGAGGAGGCCGAGCTGCTAACTGCCCACTCCACAGAGCCGGCCGGCCCAGAGCTCCAAGAAGCCGTGAGCAAAGGCACCTCTGAGCACGTCTTCTCCGACCTGGAGCCTGCCACGGCCTACACCATCCACCTGAGGGCCTACTCCGCCGAGGGTGCCAGTCAGGACTCTGCCCCCATCCTGGCCTCCACCATTGGCACCGGTAAGTGAGTTTCTCCACCCAGCAGAGCCCGGCTGCAGGTGGGCTGGGGCCCAGCAGGCTCAGGCATCCGCTCTCCCCCACAGCCCCTGCCGTCCTCAGCTTCTCCACCACGGTGGTCAACGCCACTTCCGTGCAGGCCTCCTGGGAGCTGCCACCCCAGCCGGGGCCCATCCAAGGCTTCAAACTCTTCCACCGCAAGCTGCCAGCTGCCCATTTTGAGGGGCCCCTGCTTTTGGCCAGCAGTGTCAGCTCCTTCCTCTACACTGACCTGGGTAAGGCCCTGAACTTTGTGCCCCTGACAAAGCCCCTTCTCAGTGTGTCACATCCCAGACACTGAGCTTCCTGGCCCAGAGAGGCCTGTCCCTCCAGCACCCCCTGCTCCCTGCAGAGCCAGCGGCCCTCTACGAGATCAAGCTCCAGGCATTCAATGGCAACGGGGACGGTAACAGCAGTGCCCGCTTGGTCTCTCTGCGCGACATGCCCCTGGCCACCCCTGGTGAGTGGGGTGCAGTGGAAGTAGCAGGGCTGGGTCAGAGCCGGTGTCTAAATCCCCGGGCTGCCAGCATCCTGGAGGTGAGGCCAGGCTTGGCCTCCATCCCTGGTCTCTGACGGATGGCGCTGTGTCCACAGGGTCTGAGGCTGGGTGCTCTTGCAGCCATGGTGTGAGCAGCTCACTGCCTGGGGTTGTGGTGGGCATCCACGTGGGCCTGGCCGCCCTCGTCATTTGCCTCCTCTGCCTCTTCCTGGGCTGGAGACACAGGTAAGGGGGCGTACGGGCGCAGTGGAGGACTGCTGGGAGAGTCTGCGCCGCTGCGTGCAGGACAGGGAACGGGGGTGCGCTGGCCTGTTGCTAGGAAACGTTTCGTGGGAGACTGAGGAAATGGGGAGAACTAGCCCTCCCCCCGGGAGTACAGGTGTGCGGGAAGGGCTGGCAGGTGACACAGGCAAGGTAGAGGATGGGACTCCCAAGGCAAAGCCGGGTCCACTCTCTCCATTCTAAGGCAGAGGGAGGCCCAGACAGGCCATGGTGCCGTCCGTCCCTTTCTACCTGGCCGCCCCCTCTGCAGACGGGGGTCCCGGGAATGCTGGGCAGTACCTCAGACCGCCACGGACAGAGGCGGGGGCCGCGGGGACCAGGCTGAGTGGAGGGAAGCCGGGGGAGAAGATTGAGCTCATTACCCAGGTGAGGGGGATTCAAGTGATTGGAAGTTGGTGGGGAAACCTGGTGTGCTTGAGGCCTGGGGACAGAAGACCGCCTCCTCCACCCTCAGGTGACCGTGGGACAGCTACCCTTACCCTAGGGCCTCCAGGTCAGCTTCCTCCCAGATGCCACCGACTCCGGATGCACCAAAGCAGCTACCTCACCTGTCCCTGCCATCCCAGAGTCAGGAATGAACCAAAGGTCCCTCAGGCCCTCTCCGGGGAGGGGCAGGCCTGGCCACGGGGGGGTGGGGGGGAGGAGAACATGTGGTTTCCCTGCTCATCCCCCACTCAAGAAAAGGGAGACTCCGTGTCCTGCCCGCGAACACACCAAATAGTCTCCAACTGAACCAAGTTCAGCTGGGAGCTGCCCTCCCCTGGGCACTCCTGCCTTAGCCCCTCCAGTGTAGCCACCTCCTGACCTGAAATATGAACCTACCCAAAGACATAGAGCTTTAAGGGTCCCCTCTGGAGGGCAGGGCAAGGGGCTCTGCCATCACCACCTGACAGCCAGATCTCTGTTCTGAACTGTTTTTGTCTCCACAAACCTGAGCAGACAGGGACCCAGGGACAGGTCACCTGCATTCCTGCGGTCTGAGTGGGCAGGTGGGCAAAGGGGGTGCCGAGTTCCTCACCTCCCTTCTCCCAACACCCAGAGTCCCGAACATCTGAGCTCAGGTGAGCTTCTCTGAGCAGCCAAATACCCACCCGCCCTTCCCAGATCCAAAGCATTGGTCCCTCTTCAGGGGGCATCCCTTCCTATCTGACTTGTTTTGGAGAGATTAGTTTGAGTCAGGGTCTTCATGACCTCAGGTCCCTTGTAGGAGCACAGAGGCTATGGGATACCCCAACTACCCACCCCCCTCATTTCTAGGGGTCCAAAGAGTGCCTCTTCCTCACTCCTCCCTGTGCCAGTCCACGGCACCCAGGGCCCCATCACCACACCTCGTTCAGCTGTCACGCCCTAAAAGCCAAAGCCCCAGCTACTCCCTCTAGGGCTGCCCAGTACTATACCAAAAGGTGGTGGTGGGGTCGGGTACGAAGGCCCAGGGCTCGGTGGCTCCTCTGTGCTCTCGGGGAGTGACGCTAGTACCAATGATAAGACTTCAGCAAGGCTGGGCTCTGCCCTCTGGACAGCTCCCTCTGCACCAGGCGCAGAGACAGCTGCAACCGAGACGTGTGGCGGGGAAAGGGGCCATGGATAGCTCCAGACTTCAAGTCTTTGAGGAAATGACATCCTCTTCTGGTTGGGCCTGGTCTAAGTATTTTGTTGGAAATAAAAAAAACAAAATGGAAAAAATAAATCAGGATCTTGTTTATGCCCGAGGTTGGGAAGGGGTGGTGAGACAGAGCAGTTCTGGGTCTCCCAGGAGGTGCTGCACTTGGGTCATTGTCTTTTTCTGCCAGAGGGCTCATGCGCTGGCACAGACAGACACACAGACAGAGACGAGGTGGGGGGTGGGAGGCAGTCTCCATATAGGGAATGGCCAGGCTGCATTCCCTTCTCTTCCCATTTCTCCATCCTGCTGGGAGTTGGGGCATGCACACACACACAAAGTGGTCCCCCCCCGCCCCCCGCAAGGTGCTGGGCTGAGATTCAAACCTTGGTTGAACATGGGATCCAGTTCCCTTAACTGCCAGGCCACGGGGCTGTCCTTCATTTGGATTATGAAGGAACTATATCCTGCAGTTTGCTTAAATAAAGAGCAGTGTGAGTCCCTACAGTTCTAAGTCCCTCTGGAGAAACGAGTTAGAGTGGCATGCTGAGAAGGGCCGAGGACAGCCAGGGGATGCCTCTCCCTAGGAGGGAGGGAACGGAGACCCAGTCCCCTTCTCCTGCCACTTTCTGACCTGAGGTCATCAGGTAACAAAAGTGGAGTTGGTGGGTCCCAGAACCCTGGCTCCAGTCAGAAGTGGAGAGGAAACAGGGACATAGAAGTAGTTAAGGGCTTTAAATCATCACAATGGAAGGAAAGGGTCCCAAACCAAAGGCACCCCACAGCTGGACTGTGGGGTGTACAAGCTGTTGCTCGTTTCCCAATTGCCCCTAAAACCCTCCCATCGAACTGTCCCCGTGCCCACCATGACTAAAGCACAAGCCACAGGAAAGTTTAGAAACCATTCCTTTCTTTATTAAACATAGCTTGCAAGTGATAAATATTACAAAGTTTTTTTTCTTTTAATCCTTTCTCCAAAAATTAGCTTATTATTTGAATCTGTCACTGCTGAAATGCTCGGCAGCATCTGAAACAGATGGGAGTGTATTTGCCTTTTTGAAAACCAGTTTCTATTGGTCTTAGTTTTTTCATTTTATTTCCCAAACACAATGCAGAAAATTAGAATGAGTTAAAAAAATAATAATAAAGGAAACTTAAAGAGAGTTGTGCAAAAGGGTCTTGTTCCCCTCCCACCCACCCTATTCAGGGAAGGCCACTGCCCATCCCACCTCCCTGTTCCCCACCCCCAACCCCAATCTACCCTTCCGTCTTTCCCAGGGCCTCACCCATCCTCCGGTGTCCTCTCCAGGCCTAACCAGCCAAGACTCTGAAGAGAGTAGGAGCACTCAGCCCAGGCTGGGGAGGGGGGTGGAAACTGGACCCCAAAGGAGACAGACTGTGAAACAGTTGCCTTTAAGGGGTTCAGATGAGATTTGAGGGGTGGAGACAGAAACAGGTTATAGCTGAACTCTATTTTGTCACCAAGAAGACAGGAGATGTCCCACATCTGTAGCTGACAAAGGGAAGAGGCATTCCTTGGTCAAACGTCCCATGGGACCTGTTTGGTAGTGAGGCGGCTAGGGGCCAGGGCAAGGTATCATGGTCTAACTGATGTTCCAGACCTCACTCGGCTGCCCTCAGGGGTAGCAGCGGGGACTGGCAGCTCTCCAAGGACACGGTTACATAGATCACCACTTCAACACTTAACATTTCCTCCCTGATTTTCAGCCCGACACTTTCCTCACCTCCATTTTTTTTTTTTTTTAGAAGGTGGGGAAGGAAGCACAAAATTTTATTAGACTTAGTGGCCAGATGATTTTCCTCTCACTTCACTGTTAAGAAAATTGAGACCCAGAAAATTAACTCCACAAAAGTCACATGGCAGGTTAGCAGGAGAGCCCAGGTCTCCAGCCAGGGCCACCACCCCCTTGGTGTTGGTGCTTCTTATTCTCCAGTCCTAGCCCTGGAGCCCAGCCTCATCTCAAATCATGCAGCCTAAAACTATGCAGAAGGACGTGGCTCTCATTAGGTGAGATCTCCCTAGGATGACTTATTAAATCCTTCCTAACACCCCGACAATTGGCCTTTGCAGGCCCATGAGACTAGGGTTCTTTCTTCTTTTTTTGGGGGGGAGGTGTGATGGGGGAAATCCCTTGCATAAGAAAGCTTGACACTGAATTTTGTTATATAGGTATATTGTATATATGCTGATGCAATCAGAGGGAAAAAAAACAGTGCAAATACAATTACAATTCATAATAATACTTGGTTTCGATGCCCCCGGGAACTGCCCCATTCCTCGGCTAACTCCCAACCCCCAGCACTTCCCCATAGTATCAACCTAATGCTGGGGGGTAGGGAGGGTGGGCAGGTTAGGGTAGGGAGTGGGCTCTGCCAAGGCAGTGCTGGTGACCCGGAGGGACGACTCCAGGGTGGGGAGGCAAGGCACAAATTAGGGGTGGGTGGTGGGGGAGGTGGCATCTCTAAAGGAGGGATGGGGTTGGAGCAGCTGCCAGTCTCAGTGTGCTGGGCCCGGCCCACTCCCCTACCCGCCCCTCCACAGCCCTGCCTCCCTACCCCCTCCCCTTCCCCAGAAACCCTTTTGCACGGATCATACACAAACGGGCACATTACGAAATGACATAACACAGTTTCACAATATCCATGGCTAGGGCATTTTTTTCTCTTTTTCAGTTTTTTTTTTTTTCTACACAATGTACAATTCCTTTTAAATGGATCAAGAAATAGCTTATATACACGAATGAGTCCTTGTTATAACATCTCGGCAGCAAATATCATAAGCTAATGAAGGTCTTGATGGAAGGGAAGGGAGCCTAGGACTGGGGTGAGGGTAGGGGGTTTGGAGAGAAGGGTTATGCCTTCTGGAGAAATGGGGAGAAAAGGGAATGGCTGGGGAAAAGGAACAAAAGTAAAATATCAAGAAGCATCTTTACAAAGCAGTTCTATAGCTAATTCCTTTTTAAAAGGGAAAGGAAAGGTAACCAAAGCAGGAAAACATTTATCTCAGTCTTAAAAAAAAATTGTCTACCATACATGTATCCAAAAATGTGGGAAAAATACTTATTCTAGGGATGGAAGGAGTCCAGATGCTGTGGTCAAATGACAAAACTGACAAATAAGGACCCCTGTCTCCCCGTTTCACCCAAGCCTATTACTAGTCCACCGTCTCAGGGAAGAAGACCCTGTCCACAAACCACAAGTTGTGGTGCCTCTGGGATGGAGGAAGCCAGGCAGAACTCTTGGGAACCTCTCTATTCTTACCCTGGGCTTCAGAGCTCCCAGGGTAAGGATAACTATCCCAACAGAGGGTCTTCCTCTTATCCTCAGAGCATGAGGTTAGTGTCCACAGGGCCCAAAACCTGGGGATGGGTAGTACAGAAGACTTGGAGGGACACAAGGCAATCAGTGATTTAAAAAAAAAGAGAACTGAAGAAGACAGATGGGGAAGAGATGGGAAAGGAGGAAGTAGAAGGTTAATACTTTACCATGATTAGGGAGACCCCTCACCCCCATCACCAATCCCTGGGAAGGGTATGAAAATGGGGAGGAGAGAGGATAAGAAATCAAACCTCAGCGATTGAAAAGGGTCACAGAGCTATACTATCCACAGCAGCTTCTATGTGATTGACCCTGAGGGGATAAAACAGGGAAGCTCCCTGCTCCCCTACGGATTCAGCACCTAAGCAGGCACTCGACTATGGGCTTTCTTCCCCGCCATTCCCCATCTCTACACATCTCACTTCCAAACCCCATTCAAAGTGGCCTGGCTCCCAGGGAAGGGACTCAGCTCAGGGCAGGGACAGCCCCCAGCCAGACGGTATTGCACATTCTCTGCTCCTTACTTTTAATCTCAACTGACAAACTTGGGCACCTCGTACCTCTGAGCACCTCTGAGCTGGGAGAGAGGGAGACATAACAGAAATGGCACTTCATTATGGGAGAGGGGGATGCAAGACAGACATGCCACAAGGCTAGATGACTTGTAGAGAAAACATTAAAAAAAAAAGCTTCCAATTTTGTGGAAGAGAGAAAAGCAAAACCAAACAATTTATCCAGTGCTTTCAAAGCACAGAGGGCAAAGAAAAGATATAAGAATATATCTTTATATATATATATATAATTTTAAAATAATCCCAGACCCAGTTCCATTAACCCCCCTCCCTCTCCCACCACTTACAGTCAGGGGTACCATATTCCCCAGAAAAACACTCGAAACGACCCGATCACTACCTGTTACTAGCATCTAGCTTCCAGATCATTTCACCGCTGGGGGAGCCCAGACACTGGCTGCATCTCTGCTCCTTTATTAAGTGCTCAATGAATTTGGGGAAAGGGAGGAAAGAAAAAAAGCCAGGAAGGCCCGTAGGGCCAGTATAATCACCCACAGTGGCACTGGGGTGTGGGGAGTAGAGGCCAGAGTGGGGGACCTGAGCCTGATTTCAGCTCCTTCCCCCACCCACCTCCCAATTTTATGGGGAAGATGTGCAGTTTATGTGTGTGTTAATTTTAAAAGTGCCTTCTTACTTTAAAAAAATTATTTAAGTTTTAAAAATAAAAGTGGGGGGATTTCCTCAGGTGGCTTTTAAGGGCAAAAATATTGAACTCCTCACACTTGTCTGCTGAGAGCATCTTCCCAATGCACTCCAGCAGCTACGGGAGCTGCAGAGGCAAGTGGGTGTACATGAAGAGGAGAACAGATGCCTTGACCTTTAAGGGGCTTCCCTTACCTCAAAACTACCTGGTCCCCTTCCTCTTCCCCACAGCATGGGCAAATGGGATGCTAATCTCCTCACTCCCCAGAACAGCAACATTGCACAATTCAAATCATTCTCTACATTAGTAGCGCTTAAGAAAAAAAAATAAAAACAACAAACAACAGAAAAGTAAAATTAATAGAATTCCAGGGGGTGGGAGTGGGGGTGGGGTGGGGGAACTACTTGTATAGTGGAGGTCCAAAGCTGGTCTTCACATGAGCTGTCTGGCACTGAGCAGCTGGTTCTGCAGTTAGTGAAGCGCAGTACAACAGGACTCCGACCTGATGGGATGCCCTCACCCTTATCTCCTGGCACTCAGGGGGTGAAGGGACAGGCAGATGTGAGAATCTCAACTGTTAGGAGAAAAATTCCTGCTTACTTTTCTATTTTCTTCTTTTGTCACTGACTCACTCATGCCCATTGCAAGTTCTAGGATGCTCAGCAAACTCAGCCCAGAGGCAGCTGAGCCTCTGTACTATAGCCAGGGCCGTCGTGAGAAGGGACAGAACAGGGATTTTAAAACAGGATGTGGGGGAGAATTATGCAAAGAAAATAAGATGAAATTATTTGGGGCCTGGATAGAATTCTGTATCTCCATGGGGGTCAAGAGACCAATCGTATTCCCAGCATCCAGAAGGCCAAGGCCAGTCCTCCCTGGCCCACCATTATGTTCATCATCATACCCTTTTCTCCTCCTCTAAGGGCAAATTCCAGGGTGGTTGCGTTTTAAAGCTTCTCCCTCCAGGCTCTTTACCCTCACTCTTAAGAGCCCAATTTCAGTACTAAACACTGCCTCCCAAACTGTTCAGCCCAAAATACCCACAGCTGGGGTAGTTCTCCTCCTCATTTGATGCCACCCCTACCCCTGGGTTAAGTGCATTCAAAACTTCTGCCCCTAACACCCCCAGTCGTGTCCTATTTGGCAGTTGGGGACGCTACTGCAATCTGTAAAGCTCCTATCATTGAACTGAATGTCACTTGTGTTTACAAAAAAAAAAGGAAAAGAAAGAAAAGAAAGGAAAAGGAAAAGATTCAGGGGAGAAAGGGGTTAACCGTCCACTGAACAGAGGGAGGACACACAACATCATTAAAATGATAATAATAATTATAGTATAAAACGAACTTTAGAAACACACGTTAGAGGGCTTAGATTCTCCCCAGGACCTCATTCTGACCTCTATCAGAGGCAAAGATCCACCACACTGTTAAAGAACATCGAAGGTAAAAGCGGCAGAAGAACAGATCGCAGCAGTGTGAAATAAAGGGGAGGTGGCAGGGCAGGGTGTGTGTTTTCTTGTTGATTTCTACTTTTTGTCTTCTGTTTTTCTGTTTTGCTTTCCGTGTATGGTAGGCACCAGTACAGGCACTGCATGCGACGGAAGTTGGGGGAGACTGGAGAGGAAAGGGGTAAAGGATTCAAGGTTGGGGCAGTACAAGTGGAACAGGCGTTATTTCTGTCCACTGATGGACTGCGATATAGACCGGGGAGGGATCATGTCTAAAAGGTATTCACGCTGTCGGTCTGCCAAACTGGGGCCTTTGTGTCCTCCGATGCCAGTGTTCAAGTACGCAATGTTGACACCTAGACCCAGGAGACAAAAGTGGAGGGCACATATTAAAAGAGTAAACGACTTTCTCTTCTGGTGACCCTGGGACTATGGTTAGAGGTGGGAAGAAACATTACAAGTTGCCTGCATGTGTCCAGACTTAGCTAGTTTTATTTCAGTAGCAACTACCACTCTTACTCCCAAACTTTAGGGAAAGAAGTATCCCTGAAATTTCAGGAATACTGAACATTGTCCAGATCACATAAAAGAGACAGATAAAACAGTGGTGAGAGGAATATGATCAACACAAAGAGATGTAATCATTTCATTTGCTTTGCGTTTGGGGCTACTGACCGGACGTCAGAAGCATGCCCGGACCGTTCACACGACAGGACAGTTGACCCTGCTATCTTAACCAAAAGAGACCAATACCCATGTGCCCACGGAAGGCTTATAACATACTAAGTTTATAAAGGTAGAAACTGTGTTTTCACCACCAAATCACCTAATATGAATTTACCAAACATCTGCTAAAAAACAAGAGTGAGGAAGTATGCCTTAAAGAAAGAACAGAAAACAAAGGAACAACTCACCTACAGGGGCTACTAAAGAATTGTGTACCAATCAGTCAATCCCCTGAAGAAAGTTTTCAGATGAACCTTTCTTACCTGGCATACCAAGGAGGCCACCTGGCACAGACAATTGAGGTGCCTGTGCAAAGTTTGAAAGCATGGAGCGGGCAGATGTGGGTATGCCACGCTGGAGGCTGCTCTGGGGCTGTGGAGCCTGCAACGATGAGGAGACAGTTGCTAGAACATTGCTATGAGGGAATGTTAAGCAGGATGCAAAGGTATGGGAGTATAGAAGAGGGGTATGTTTTCTTTTTTAAAGATTTATTTATTTTTATTTGTTATTATTATTTCAATCTCATATAGAGCACATATGCTCACCAGAAAGAGAGAGGGAGAAAGTGAGAAAGCAATCCACCAGATTCAAGACTCAAACCACAGTAGGCCATGTGGGAGTCCAGCACCCCAACCACCATGTCACCTGCCAGCCCCCAGAGGGGTATGTTTTCTCATAGAATGACAAACTGAAGTAAATGGTTGACAAACCAAGAGAAATCAGGGTTGGGGGAAAAATACTTTTGTCCCCTCCCTTAACCCCCACCCGTTTACTACAGGGTGTGGGTGCTCCTTGGAGACATACAAACACAGGGGAAGTAAGAAATCACCCCCCAGGAGGGATGGCAATGCTATAATCCTCTCCTCCACTTTCTTATCAGGATTTTGGGCACATACGGATATGTGGCAAGTGTGTTTTTCAAGCTTAGACATGTGAGATTCAGCCACTTTAACTACGATGCTACCAGCCAGCCTGGGGAAATGTTTCTTACCTGCCGAAGCGTGTGATGTCTCATGATGGTCTCTTGTTTACTGACACTGGACACAGCTGGAGCCGTAGTGGGGGAGAGGGCTGCCTGCTGCTGTAATCGCTGTTCAATTTCCTGTTGGGAGTTATTATATCAGCTTAGGCAGGACAACATCCAAATTCCTAACCAAAAACCTAGAAATCTTATCACTAATGGTGCCAGCTAGAAGGAATATGGAAAGGCAAAAGGCCGGCCATGGTGGTGCAGTAGTAACGCAAAGCTTTGCAGTACTGAGGCCACATGAGAAAGTCATGGGTGAGTATCCCAAGGTCTCCCTGTGCACATGCTGGCCTGGATTCTGGTGTGAAGACCCTGCTGAGGTGTCTCTTTCTCTTGGAAAAAACAAAAGGAGAAAAAAAAAGAAAGGTAGGTGCCAGCAGGTGGTGAGGTAGTTAAAGGTGTTGGACTCCCACATGGCCGGCTGTGGTTCAAAACCCAGACCTAGTGGCTTGCTTTCTCACATTCTCTCTCTCTCTGGTTAATTAGAAAAATAATAATAATAAATAAATGTATAACTATTTTCTTTTTAAATAATTTTTTAAAAAAAAAGGGCAACAGAGTTTGGTGGAATGGCTACACTGAGATATCTGAGTACAACCAACCAACTTGCTTCAATGACTAAGGAATCCCTCTCTCCAGGAGAGCTAGCCCTAAGAAGTTGGCTGGAGGGGGAGCAGCAGGTAGTGTGGTTAAGGCGCTGAACATTCCCACATGGTGACCACGGTTCGAGTCCCAGACCTGGTGGTTGCTGGCTTGCTTTCTCACTTCCTTTCTCTGGTCAAATAAAATTAAATGAGTGATTAAGTAAAATTAAATAATAAATAATTATTAAAAAAAAAAAAAGAAGTCGGGTAGAGGAATCTCGGTAGTGGCAATTCGCTGACTGATATAATTAAATCTGATAAATTATTACAGTTTTGTTTTTGCCTCAAATCTACCCACTTTCCATAAAGCTCATGATCCAAACAAAGGAGTTTGATGGGTGAGGTGAGAAACAGAATAGAGAAATGGGATCTGATTCCAACACATTTTCCCTTCTCCTAGATACTCTCATTCTATAAATAATGTAGATCTTCACATATGCCTATCACTACATTCTTTATGGGGCTACTTAATAATCTACCTTTCCCTTTGTCATTCTCTGTTAAACATGGCCTGCAGATAGTTACTTCTCTCAAGAGATTTAGGTACAAAGACAAATTACTCTCTCCCAAATACATTTGTATGAGGAAAAAATGAGGTTGAGAAGAGAGGGACTTATTTTAGAGCTAAGAGAAAACCAAGAGTCTCAAGCCTTTACTCCTTTACTTTAACCTTTTTTTTTTCCTTAGGGTTTTTGCCATAGGGTGTGTGTGCTTGCCAGAGAGGAGACAGAGAGTAGGAAAGTGAGAAATAACTCCTGAGAGGAGATGGCCACACAGCAATCCCTTTTCCTCCAGTCTCCTCTCATGATTTTGGGCACACACACATCCAGTGTGATTTTTGCTATAGGGTATGTATGCTCACTGGAGAAACAGAGAGACAGAAAGTGAGAAATTACCCATCAGGGAGGATGGACACACCATAATCCCTTCTCTTCTTGGGATTTTTGGGCACACACATACATGGACCTGGCATGAGTTTAAAGCTACCAGGTTCAGGACTTGAACCACTGCCAACCACATGGGAGTCCAACACCTTAACCACTACACCACCTGCTGCTCCCCCCCCCCCCCCCCCCCCCCCAGTGATTTTCAAGCCACTGGGTCAAGACTCAAACCATATTGGCCATGTGGGAATTTAGCCACTTTAACCACCATGCCACCTGCTGGCCCATATGTTCCTATACTCTTACCCACTCAGAAATACTAAGTCAAAACGAAGTAGGACAGATAGAATAGTTAGGAGATAAAAAGGGAATGTAGGCCTCCCTGGATCCAGAGGTCTGTAGGGGTCACGTGGACAATTCCTCCAAATTAGAAGTAACAAACTTTTGAGCAAATTAAATCTGGACAGGGAGCTGGTGAGTAGAAGCTGGAATTCTTACCTGTTCCTGCTGTAGGGCTTTAACGAAAGCATTTTTCAGTCGGTTGGTGTGTTCAGCTTTCAGAGCCTTTTTCTGGTTGGAGGTCATACACTGCTCACATAGAATCTTACCATTCTTTTCTTGCTTCCAGTGAGGAGTGAAATCTGTGCGGCACTGGGCACATACGAAAGGTTCAACTCGCAGAAGTGAGGCACAACTTTTGCCTAGATGTCAACAAAAAGAACGATCAGTAGTTTCACATTTCTTATGTCCTCTGTTTCTCTTCATCGGATAGATCTTCCCCAGGAATTTATTCTGTTGAATTAAGAGACTCTACAAGAAGAATACTCTACAATTTTATAAAGTACTTTTTATTTCATTTGTTTGTAATAACATCATTTTGGGGAATCCAGAGTACCATGCTCATTTATAAATAAGGAAACTAAGTCTAAGAAACATGGCTCCTAAACTGACCAAAATGGGTTAAGAACCCTTGTTTTTTGATTTCCAACTATATCACATTAAGAAGAAAATACTGTGTCAATTTAGTCAAAGAGCTCCATCTAGGGACCAGTAGTTGGCATAATGGCTATGTCACTGGAATCCCAAATAGTTGACTGCAGTTCGAGTCCCAAACCCGGTGGCTTAAACTCACACCGGGTACATGTGCATACATGCCCAAGATCCTGAGAAGAGAATGGAGGAGAAGGGATTGCGGTGTGGGCATCCCCCCTGGGGGGTGATTTCTCACTTTCTGTCTGTCTCTGTCTTTCTGGAGAGTGCACGCACCCTATAGCAAAACAAAAACAACAACTAAAACTCTCAAAGAGCTCCATCTAACTCAACCAACACTGTGCATGTTTTATACACATGTGTATTACTTTTTTTTAGACAGAGCCTCTTTGTGTCTTGACCCTCCTGCCTCAGCCTCCTGAGCAATAGTGACCGCTGGCACTCACTACCTCAACTCAGCTCCTTAAGGTGCGCCAAGAGATGAACCAGGGCCTCCCATGTGGCCTCAGTCAGCTGAGCGGGAGCGTCCAGTGCACACTATTTTTTCAAACAATACTTTTGCTTCCTAGCATCTCCTTCCTTCAGACTGCACTTGTTATATATGCTTATATTTTTTTAGTTATCAGTGTTTGAATTATTCCTCTTTTGATCTACTCATACCCAATACTCAGTTTTCTAGGCACTTGCCTTGACTATCAAGTGTTCTCATAAGTCTGTATGATCAGAAAGTCAAGTTTAACTTCTATTAGTCTAGACAATATAGTGCTAATATTCTGTAGTCAGATTTAATATTGACTAACAGCTCTTATGTAGCCATAGTTAACTTCATCAATATATCCATTCTCGCAACTATACGCATTCAAAGGTCAGCAACTAAACACAGTATCAGTACAATGCTACACAAACATGACATTAAAAAGAATTCTGGGCCAGCCTGTGGCATGGTGGTTAAAGCAGTGGGATCCCACATGACTGACTACGTGGTTCAAATCCTGGACCTGAAGGCTTGAAAATCATGCCAGGCATGTGTGCATACATGCCCAAAAATCTCAAAAGGAAAGAGAGATGAAAAAGGGATTGTGGCATACCCATTCCCCCCCATGGGGGGGATGGGATTTGCTTCTGCTCCCCTCTCCCAATATATGCTCTCTGGCAAATTAAAGAGAAAAAAGTGTAAGTTCTGCAGGCCGGTCCTGCAGGGCAGTGGTTGAGTGAGCCAGGTTTTACAGTGCCTATGGTGGTTCAAATCCTGGTCCCAGTGGCTTGAAAAACATGCTGGGTATGTGCACATGTGCCCAAAATCCTGACAGGATGTAGAAACAGGAAAAAGGGCTATGGTATGAGACCAAACCCACTGGCTGTGCTTTCTCTTTCTTTCTCCTAAAACATACATCCTCTGGCAGTAATTTTATTTTATTTTTTAAAAGAATTTCTGTGACCAGGTGGTGGTTCAGTACTGATGAAACTGGACTCACATAGGAAAGGTCCTGTGTTCATGTCCTGGGACCTCTATAGGCGTGTCTACCGTAGGCCCCAGCTGAAACTGGGGGTAGAATGTGGTATGGAGGGACCATGCCAGAGGTGTAGGTCTGTTTTTCACAGAAAAATAAACTTTCTTTTTTTTTTGAAGAGTTTTTTGCTATAGGGTACGTGCGCTCACCAGACAGAGAGACAGAAAGTGAGAAATCACCCCCCCGGGGGGATGGCCACACCACAATCCCTTCTCCTCCATTCTCCTTCCGGGATCTTGGGCACGCACGCACATGCGCCCGGCATGAGTTTTAAGCCACCAGGTCTGGGACGTGAACCATGGTCAATCACATGGGAGTCCAGTGACATAGCCATTACGCTAACTGCTGGTCCTAGAAAAATAAACTTTAAAAAAAAAAGAAAAGACGTTCTTAGGACCAGAGGTGTGGAGGTTAAGGTGGCTAGAGCCCATGTGGCCAACCACATGGTTTGAGTACTGAATCTGGTGGCTTGAAAAACAAGCTGGGTGTGTATACATGCATACCCAGGATACAGAGAAGAGTCTGGAGGAGAAAGGATTGTGGCATGACCATCCCTCCTGGAGGGTGCTTTCTCCCTTTTCCTTTCTCTCCCTCTAGTACACATACAAGCCTTATAACAAACTTAAAAAAAAAAAATAGAAGTTGTATTCCTCAAATTACACATGTATCATACTAGTCATCCTCTAAAGGACCTAAACAACACACTGCAAAAAATACACAAGATATACTGGGTCCACATTCAATTTCCAGTCCAACCAAAAGGCTGTACATGGTAGTGGGTACCTGTAAACTCAGTGAATCCAAGAGCCTGAGGCAAGAGGACTGCGGCGTTGCAAGACCTCATCTTTAAAACAAAACAATGAGGCCAGCAGGTGGCGTGGTGGTTAATGGTGCTGGACTCCCACATGGCCGACCACAGTTTGATTCCTGGACCTGGTGGCTTGCATTCTCACTTTCCCTCTCTGTCTCTCACTCTGTCCCTCTCTGGTCAAATTTAAAAATAAATAAGTAAGTCAATAAATAAATAAAGTTTAATAAAATTATAAAAAAAAAAATAAATAAAAAACAAAAAAATGAACAAACTACACAAAAATATTAAGCTTAACCACACACACACACAAAAGTCTTACATGCTGCCCTCAAACATGTAAATAAGGGGTAAGAGGTGGTTTAGCAATATTCAGGTGAGGTTATTTAATATTTCATAGTACTCTGTGCTACTCTGCCCATGTCAATCAGATTTGGCAACCTTTTGCTTAAAGAGGATGAATGGAAGAAATAGTCTTACCTTGGCTGTCAATGACACTCTGTACGACTTCTTCCAAGCCTACCATGTAGATGAACTCACTATTGGCTGCACTAGGCAGGAAGTGAAGTAAAGGAGCAGGAGGTTTAGGGGGTGGGATTTCCAGAAGTGTCTTTTCCAGCTGTTTGCGAAGAGCCAATTTGGCTGCAGCCTGTGAGTTGGCAGCATCGGTCATGGCGCTGGGGCTGGGAAGTGGTGAGGACACTCTGTTCACAGTCCCTGGCTGGATATGAGAAGCAAGGTTCATATAGATGGCAGAAGATGTTGTGCGCTGACAGGGAACAGAAGAACTTGACTGCTGAAACAGAGAACAGGGGTTAGCGATAGTATGTGAGGGAGAGGACCAACTCTTGCTTTTTGGCAGAGGATACTATCTAATCCTAATCTGGACTATTTAGCTTTCCCAAAATAGAAGGTGTCCAACTTACTCATTGAAAAGGACTCTGGGGACCAGCAGATGGCATAGCAGTTACGCTGCTGGACTCCAGCATGGCTGACCACAGTTCTAGTCTTGGACCTGGGGGCTTGAAACTTATGTCAGTGTGTGTGTGTGTGTGCCCAAGGTTCCAGGAGGAGAATGCAGAAGGGATTGCAGCATAGCCATCCCTTCTGGGGGGGGGGGGGGGGGGGGGGGGGGTGTGATTTCTCACTTTACCTTTGTGTCTGTCTCTCTCTCTCTCTCTCTCTCCAGTGAGCACACCTGCTCTAAGGCAAAAAATCCTCAAAAAAAAAAAAAAAATATATATATATATATTGGGACTAGCAAATGGTGTAGTGGTTATGTCACTGGACTCCCACATGGTTGACTGCAATTTGAGTCCTGGGCCTGGCGGTTTGAAAATCTCACCAGGCTTGTGCGTCTGCACCCAAGATTCCAGGAGAATGGAAAAGGGATTGCAGCATGGCCATCCCCCGGGGTAATTTCTCACTTTCTCTCTGCCTCTGTCTCTCTCTCTGGTGAGAGCATGCACACTAAGGGAAAAAAAAAAACCTCTAATAAATAAAAAGAAAAGAACTCTGGCACACAGGGAAGGACAATGACAATGACCATGAGTTAAAACTGCTAATAAAGGGACCAGCAGTTAGCGTAATGGCTATGTCGCTGGACTCCCACATAGTCGACCGCGGTTCGAGTCCCGGACCCGGTGGCTTAAACACACGCCGGGTGAGTGTGCGTGCGTGCCCAAGATCCCAAGAGGACAATGGAGGAGAAGGGATTGTGGCGTGGCCATCCCCCCTGGGGGGTGATTTCCTGCTTTCTGTCTCTCTGTCTCTCTCTGTCTGTCTGGCGAGTGCACATGCCCTATAGCAAAAACCTCTCCAAAAAAAAAAAAAAAAAGAAAAGAAAAAAAAAAAAAACTGCTAATAAAAAGAAAATAAAGACTAGGTGGGGCCAGCAGGCGGTGTGGTGGTTAAGGGTGCTGGACTCCCACATGGCGGACAGCAGTTCGAATCCCAGATCTGGCGCCTTGCTTTCTCACTTTCCCTTTCTCTCTCTCTCTGTCCCTCTATGGTTGAATTAAAAAATAAATAAGTAGGGACCAGCAGTTGGCGTAATGACTATGTCGCTAGACTCCCATGTAGTTGACTGCGGTTCGAGTCCTGGACCCAGTGGCTTAAACTCACACTAGGTGCATGTGTGTGCATGCCCAAAAACCCTGAGAGGAGAAAGGAGGAGAAGGGATGCGGCGTGGCCATCCCCCCCCCCCCCCCCCCCCCCCCCGTGGTGATTTCTCGCTTTCTCTCTTTCTGGCAAGTGTATGTGCCCTATAGCAAAAACCTCTCCCCCCGAAAAAAAATTAATTAATTAATTAATTAAAAGTTAAATAAAATAAAATAATTCTTTTTTAAAAAAACATAAAGACTAGGGATGCTTTTAGTTATATATGCCTTCATTTATATCTTTCTTCTGGATAAATTTAACTGACTGCTGCCCCATTATAAACCTTTCTTTTCCACTATTTTTGTACAATTCCTCAAAGCTTTCACTTTTGGGATTATTCTCAATTCAAGTTCCACCCAAATCACCCTTGTTGTCCCCAGTTTCCATATGTACAAAAACTTAAGATCTATGGCCCTTGGAGTAAGAAAAACAAATAAAAGATTTCTGTTTCCATTAGGGCTCTCTTACCGGCTGGTAATTGATGGTGGGATTCATGTTGGGTGTTGTGGTGCGTACAAGACCAGGCTTCGGTGGGCCCCTCTGACCCTGTAGCTGGGCTGGGTTTGGTGCAATAACACGCTGAGACATCAACATGTGCGGGAGGGTGGTATTGGTTGCTGAACGGATGACGCTATGACCCTAAAGGGGAAGAGGAGGAAAACAACTAGTCACAGGTGGTTTAATGCTCCACAAAATCCAAAAAGGAAAAACACTGTCTATAATACATAGCTGAGTAAAAACACAGGAATACAGTCAGACTTGGTAGTTTCATCTAATGATTTATAGGATAAGTCTACCATTACTGTAAACCCTGACTAGTGGCTAGAAGTCCCTGACTTTTATAGCATAAACTACACCTTCTCTAGAGAAGAAAAAGTAATCATGCCATAAAGGACCAACAGGACTATCTGCAGCAATAACACCTTTATTGTGGCCAATCCTTTCATAACCTTAACTAAGGCCCCAAAGCAAAGAGGAGATAGAGAGGCCCGTTCCAGCACTAAGATCCCATTCTGGGTTACATACCTGTAATGTTCTCAAATTTTGAGGTTCAACTCCTTGGGCCCCTGGTCGAGAGGGAAGCTTAGATAGGCCCTGCTGTCCCACATGGGCAGGAGATGGCTGAACAATCGATGCTGCATTTTGTACAACTGGAGTCTGGGAGAAGGAAGAGAAAATGAGACCATGGAAAAGGCCAATACTTGGAGAAATCTGGTACGTTTATACATGTTCAAAATTCTGGTCAGCATGAAGCTCTTTTTTTTTTCTGGAGAGGTTTTTGCTATAGAGCGTGTGTGCTCACCAGAAAGACAGAGAAACAGAAACTGAGAAATCACCCCCCAGGGCGTTGGCCATGCCGCAATCCCTTTTCCTCCATTCTCCTCTCAGGACCTTGGGCACGCATGCACATGCGCCCGGCATGAGTTTAAGCCGCCAGGTCCAGGACTCAAACCGCAGTCGACTACATGGGAGTCCAGTGACACAGCCATTACACTAACTGCTGGTCCCAGTGTGAAGCTCTTCTTGACCAGGAGAAGCTCCTGTTGATCAGGAGGAAAAATAGGAAAAGAAAAAAAGAGTGCATGCATCCTTTGGCAAAGAAATCTTAAAAAAAAAAAAAAAAAAAAAAAAAAAAAAAGATTAAAAGAAAAAACACAAAAGAAAGCCCCACTACTACTAGAGACAAAGAAACTGTGAAGAATAAGAAAAGAATAAGCCACTCAGCTGATAGTACCTGTTATAGTCAACTCTTAAACCAGTCTTTTCTTTCTTTTTTTTTTTTTTGGAGAGGTTTTTCACTATAGGGCGCGTGCGGCCAGACAGACAGAGAGAGACATAGAGACAGAAAGCGAGAAATCACCCCCCAGGGGGGATGGTCACGCCGCAATCCCTTCTCCTCCATTCTCCTCTCGGGATCTTGGGCACGCACGCACACGCGCCCGGCGTGAGTTGTAAGCCACCGGGTCCGAGACGCGAACCGCGGTCGACTACGTGGGAGTCCAGCGACATAGCCATTACGCTAACTGCTGGTTCCCTTTTCTTTCTTTTTTTGAGAGAGATTTTTGCTAGGGCACATGTGCTCGCCGGACAGACAGAGAGACAGAAAGCGAGAAATCACCCCCCAGCAATCCCTTCTCCTCCATTCTCCTCTTGGGATCCTGGGCACGCGTGCACAGGTGCCCAGTGTGAGTTTAAGCCACCAGGTCTGGGACTCGCATGGTCAACTATGTGGGAGTCCAGCGACATAACCATTATACCATCTGCTAGTCCCTCAAACCAGTCTTTTCTCATCTCCTAATTTCTAGGACACATTACCTTCTGGACCACATTTTCTTTCTGCAGCTGACTCTGTCTCAGTTTCTTTAATAGCACCAGTCGGGCTTCTTCCAATCGTAGCTCATCCCTTAGCTGCTTGATGAGCTGCTGCCGTTCCTCGATGCCCTTCCCCTAAGGAAACATGGAGATGGTCAGCTATGGGAGCAGTACCCAGAATCACTTCCTGCAGGAGACAATCTCTACTTCTTAGGTCTGAAACCCTCATCTTCCATAATAAATAGAAGTGGCAGTGGGATCATCTTTGTATCCCTGGAGTCTGGCACAGTAAGTTTTCAAAAAAATACTTAGAGAAAAAAAGTAAGACCACATATAAATGTTAATTCGCCAGATTCCTGGAAAAATAGAACAATGACGAAAAAGAAAAAAACGTTTTCTTCCAAAACAATACTTTTAAAGTCCCACAGTTCCTCTAGATAAACATAAAATAGGTATCCCTTTATAGTTTGACTCAGGATAGAGTATAGAAGGTATTCTCCCAGTTAAGTTTACTTTGTGTAACCTAAATTATGAAGTTTCCATTTTCCAAAAATAAAGTGTACTGAAAATAATTGATTATATACATGCTTTTCAAACTAACTTCTCCACTTAGGTCTAATGGTTCTTCTAAATGATCATGTCCTTTAAACTGAGAATCATTATAGAGTTTTTAATGAATGGGTAGTTATTTAGATACAGAAAGTAAATAGTCAAAAACAGAACTGAAATTGTTAGTGAATTAAAGATAATACAAGAAACATTAAATTAAGAAAGAGATTTTTCTTTCTTTTTACCTTAAACATCTCTAAGTTGGCTGCTTTGAGTCTTTCTTCCATTCTGGAGCTGGAACGGGGACTGGAAGCCTCATTATCAGACAAAACAATGATATCTGGGGAGGGAGTTAGTCTTCCTCGGTCTGGCTCACTAGATAGGGAAATAAAAAAATAAGGTATTTCCAACAGTGAGGATTCAAAAAAAAAATTAAGAAAATATTTTTTCTATACTGAACAAAGAAATTCAAGGGAATTTAGGTCTGTCCTGATACACCCAGGGGAAGAGAGACCCTCAAATCAAAGAATGCACAACCAGCAGTTGGCGTAATGGCTATGTCGCTGGACTACCATGTAGACGACCATGGTTTAAGTCCCAGACCCGGTGGCTTAACCTCACACCGGGCACATGTGTGTGCATGCCCAAGATCCCAAGAGGAGAAGGGATTGTGGCATGGCCATCCCCCCTGGGCGGGGGGGGGGGGTGATTTCTCGCTTTCTCTCTGTCTTTGTCTTTCTGGTGAGCGCATGCACCCTATAGCAAAAACCTCTACAAAAAAAAAAAAAAAAGAAGACACCAAGACATAGATGGCGGCAAAAAACCATTAAAACACTTGTCCCACCTACATTTTTTTTTTTTTTTTGAGAGGTTTTTCACTATAGGGCATGTGCGCTTGCCAGAAAGACAGAGACAGAGATAGAAAGAGAGAAATCACCCCCCCAGGAAGGGATGGCCACGCCGCAATCCTTTCTCCTCCATTATCCTCTTGGGATCTTGGGCATGCCTGTACACGCGTCCGGCGTGAGTTTAAGCCACTGGGTCCGGGATTCAAACTGCGGTTGACTACATGGGAGTCCAGCGACATAGCTATTAAACTAACTGCTGGTCCCCTCCCACCTAAATTCTTTACATAGGATGCAGGGAAAAAGATATGAAGGCAATGACTGGCTTTGGAAATGGGAATAAGAGATGAGTGTTCTCAGGACCAGCAGTTGGTGTAATGGTTGCGTCGCTGGACTCCCACGTAGTCAACTGTGGTTCAAGTTCCGGCCCTGGTTGCTTAAAACTCATGCTGGGTGTGTGTGCATGCGTGCCCAAGATCTCGACAGGAGAAGAGAGGAGAAGGGATTATGATATGGCCATCCCCCTGTGGGGGTGATTTCTCACTTTCTGTCTCTCTGGTAAGCACACACACCCTACAACAAAAATATCTCTCTCTAAAAAAAAGAGAGAGATGAGTGGTCTAATATCTCACTGAATTTTAATCAAAATTCTAATATTTTCCTATATTTCACACTCCATGAGCTATTGCTATTGGGTTGTTGTGAAAGTCATGATGTATTTTTCTATGAAAAAATGAGTCATGACTTTCCCGATGACCCAATAGTTCCATGGAGGCTCAAGAAGAAAATGGCACGTTCTATCGGGGAAGAACAGCCTAGCTGCTCTCTCCGGTATAGATGGCTTTGCTAAGGAGGCAGCCCATTTTAACACCACCATCATGGGTCCTAGCTGAGGATCTGAAAGAATAGTGGTTATATGACAACTAAAAAGAAAGTCAATTCTATCAAGAGTAGGTAACAAACAGCAGGCAAAAGGAGGGCACTACTGTCAGTGCCTTAGGGAATAAAGAGTGCCAGGTTTATGCCTATAGTCTTCTGGAGAAGGACTAAAACTCCAAATTTATGGAACATGCATTTACTTGCCAGATTTTTATCTAGCACCATCCTCTAGCAAGAAATGTTCTAGGAACCAGCAGGTGGCATGGTAGTTAAGGCATAGGACTCCCACATGGCTGACCACAGTTCAAGTTCGAACCTGATGTCTTGCTTTCTCAGTTTCTTTTTATTTTTTTGGAGAGGTTTTTGCTATAGGGCGCGTGCACTCGCCAGACACAGAGAGAGACAGAGAGACAGAGAGCGAGAAGTCATCCCCCAGGGGGGATGGCCACGCCGCAATCCCTTCTCCTCCATTCTCCTCTCGGGATCTTGGGCACGCACACACGCGCGCCCAGCGTGAGTTTAAGCCAACAGGTTCAGGACTCGAACTGCAGTCGACTACATGGGAGTCTGGAGGAGTCCGACCCAGCGAGGCCCCAGGATCTGTCTGAGCCCCCCCCCCCTCCGACCTTTGAGCTCCGCTTCCGGTCAAGATCAATATGCTGGCAAGGCCACTGTTGTGCACCCCCCTGACCTTGGAACAAAGCTTGGGTCAATTAGCATGTCAGCAACTGCTTGCTATTTGCTCCAGAAAACTGGTAGCCTTGCTGGGAAGCGACCCCCCTCTGACTCCCCAATTTACTACTATAAAAGAATTGCATAGCTCTCTTATACATCCTAAGTATATGATAAAATTTTCCAGGAACTCCCCCACCACTCCCCTTTGCTATTATCACCTACTATTAATTACAATGCTTTATCTCCATGGTCACAGTAGAGGGTGGGCTGAAGTTCTATCTAGGCGGAAATGGTCTTTGGAAGGCCCTTCAAAATACATTTAAGGGGAACCAGCAGTTAGCGTAATGGCTATGTCGCTGGACTCCCACGTAGTCGACCGCGGTTCGCGTCTCGGACCCGGTGGCTTACAACTCACGCCGGGCGCGTGTGCGTGCGTGCCCAAGATCCTGAGAGGAGAATGGAGGAGAAGGGATTGCGGCGTGACCATCCCCCCTGGGGGGTGATTTCTCGCTTTCTGTCTCTATGTCTCTCTCTGTCTGTCTGTCTGGCGAGCGCACGCGCCCTATAGCAAAAAACCTCTCAAAAAAAAAAAAAAAAAAAATTTAAGGTAAACTTAATCCTTTCTTTATGTAAAATAGGATTAGGCCAAAACTGGCCCAGGACCACCCCCTGCCTTCACCAAGCGAAATAGATAAATATATTAGGACTCCTCAAATCAAGTTTTAGATCCCTATAAAACTATGTAAGTATCATTCTTTATTAAGGTCCATAAGAACTAATATCTATTCTTGAGATTTTCTTTTCTCAGAGCCATTCCTAGTAATCACAAGATGGCTGCTGCGCTGCTGCTTACTGGAACCACCTTCCTGAAACTGCATTCTATGGAGACCCACCTACAATGGCGGAAATGCATGACACCCACCCTTAATCCAACCCTGAATAGAATCTATGTTCCCTTTTGTTAAAACCTTTATGAGCTGATAATTGAAGCACCTAGCCCCTCTCCCATTTACTTGCATGTAACACATTTTCAATAAAAAGGCACAATGATTCCTAGCAGTTGTCACTCCTCAGAGAGCGATCTTTGGGGAGTGTCCGGCATAGGACGTGCGTGAAAAGGCATCGAGGCCTGTGTCTTCTGTTCACCTGCGCAGCCTCCGTCGAGATAACCCACCCCCGCTGAGGCTGGTCCCCGGCAGGAGTCCAGCGACATAGCCATTACGCTAACTGCTGGTCCCTCTCAGTTTCTCTTTCTCTCTGTCTCTGGTGAGCACATATGTCCTATAGCAAACTTTAATAACAATAAATAAAATAAATTTTAAAAAGAAAGAAAAAGAAAAGAAAGAGTTCTTTGAAGTCTCAGTTTCCCACACTGGCTTTTGTCACTCCTCATTAGATAACTTTTTTTAAAAAATAATTACTGCATTTAATTAATTAATTAATTTTAATTTGACCAGAGAGGGACAGAGTGAGAGAGAGCAAGACAGACAGAAAGTGAGAAAGCAACCAGGTCCAGGACTCAAACCGTGATCAGCCATGTGGGAGTCCAGTGTACCTGACCACCTTGCCACCTGCGGGCCCCTAGATAACTTTTTTTTAAGAGAAATTTTTTCTATTGGACATGTGTGAAGCCAGAGAGACAAAAAAAGTGAGAAATTACTCCCTAAGGTGGATGGCTAAACCACAATTCCTTCTACACTCTTGTTTTGGGATTGTGGGCACCCACACACCACGCTGGTGTGAGTTTCAAGTCGCTGGGTCTGGACTCAAACTGTGGTCAGTTATGTGAGTTTAGTATTTTAGCCACTATGCCACCTGTTGGTCCCTAGACAACTGTTAATTTTTGTCTTTCTGGGGCTAGCCTTAAAAACATCATGCTGGGACCAGCAGTTAGTGTAATGGCTATGTCACTGAACTCCCATGTAGTCGACCGCGGTTCAAGTCCCAGACCCAGTGGCTTAAACTCATGCCGGGCACATGTGTGTGCGTGCCCAAGATCCCGAGAGGAGAATGGAGGAGAAGGGATTGTGGCATGACCATCCACCCTGGGAGTGGTGATTTCTTGCTTTCTGTCTCTCTGTCTCACTCTGTCTGCCTGCTGAGTGTATGCGCCCTATAGCAAAAACCTCTTTTTTGGGACCAGCAGTTGGCGTAATGGCTATGTCGCTGGACTCCCACATAGTTGACCGCGGTTTGCGTCCCGGACCCGGTGGCTTAAAACTCACTCCGGGCGTATGTGCGTGCGTGCCCGCCCGAGATCCCAAGAGGAGAATGGAGGAGAAGGGATTGTGGAGTGGCCATCCCCTCTGGGGGGGTAATTTCTCGCTATCTCTCTGTCTGTCTTGCAAGCGCCCGCGCCCTATAGCAAAAACCTCTCTAAAAAAAACAAAACAAAACAAAACAAAAACCTCTTTTTCTTTTTTTTAAAAAAATCATGCTTGTTTCTGTAAGATGATGAGAAACGGCACTCACTGCTAAAGACAGATAACAAGAATCCTGGAAACTGCAGTTGCTTTGGGTTCTCAAATCAGTGACTGTATCTTCTAACTCTCCACTGATTTCAAAGATATCTTACTGGATCTGATCTTATCAGTCTAGGTAGGAGTATGCAGATCTAGAAAAGTATGTTCTTAGATCTTATTTAAATGTGTAAATTATTGCTTACAAATCATTAGTTTTGACAATCTCTCCAGCTCTCAGGGTCTCTTGTCTTAGTTGCTGCTGGGACATGAATGCTTTTTGAATAAGACATCCCGATGGTTGGGATAGGCAATTTCTCAACAGGGCATATCTGAGTTACCAAAATTAACCAAATGCAGCTGAGGAAATAAAACAAAGGAAATGAATGATAAGAATGACTATCTTGTGAACTATTAAGTTTGTCTGTTTTGGTCTATAATCACTGGTCAGATACAAAACAAACAGAGAATGTGAAGTTAACAGAGAAATAAGCCACTAGAGGGAGAAAAGAGCTTTTTCATTTGTTAACCCCAAGTACCTGGTGTAATGGTCAGGCCTAAATGAAAGTGTTTAAATTTGGGACCAACAGATGGTGTGATGGTAACGTCACTGGACACCCATGTAGACAACTGCGGTTCCAGTACTGGACCTGGCGGCTCAAACTCATGCTGGGCACATGTCTGTGTGTGCCTAAAATCCCAAGAGGAAAATGGAGGAGAGGGGATTGCAGTGTGGCCATCCCCTCTGGGGCGGCGGGGGGGGGTGGGGGGGTGGGGGGGTGGGGGTTGGGTGATTTCTTACTTTTGATCTCTATCTCTCTCCATCTCTCCAGTGAGCTCGTGTATCCTATAGCAAAATATCTCTCTTAAAAAAAAAAAAAAAAAAAAGTTGGGACCAGCAGTTAGCGTAATGGCTATGTCGCTGGACTCCCGCGTAGTTGACCGCGGTTCAAGTCCCGGACCCGGTGGCTTAAACTCACACCGGGCATGTGTGTGTGCATGCCCAAAATCCCGAGAGGAGAACGGAAGAGAAGGGACTGCAGCATGGCCATCCCTCTGGGGGTGATTTCTCACTTTCTGTCTCTCTGTTTGTCTTTCTGGCGAGTACACGCGCCCTATAGCAAAAGCCTCTCAAAAAAAAAAAAAAAAAAAGTTTAGGGGGCTGGCAGGTGGTGTGGTGGTTAAGGGCACTGGACTCCCATATGGCCAACTGCAGTTCAAGTCCCAGACATGGAGGCTAGTTTTTTCGCTTTCCCTCTATCTCACTCTGTCCTCTGGTCAAATTATAAACAAACAAACAAATTAATTAATTCTAGAAAGAACTTCTTAAAAACAAGTTTAAATTCATTTATGGTGGGGACCAGCAGTTAGCATAGTGGCTATGTTGCAGGACTCCCACATAGTTGACCGTAGTTCGAGTACTGGACCCAGTGGCTTAAATTGTGTGTGTGCGTGCGTGCCTAAGATCCTGAGAGGAGAATGGAGAAGAAGGGATTGCAGCGTGGCCATCCACCCTGGGGGGTGATTTCTCGCTTTCTGTCTCTGTCTCTCCCTGTCTTTCCAGCGAGTGCATGTGCCTTATAGCAAAAACCTTTCAAAAAAAATTCATTTTTGGTGTATGATTTACTCATTTCTATATTTCTTCCTCCACTCACCCTTTTAAGATTTTGTACAATTTTAAGGTCAGGAAAATTTCCCATTTTTTACTTAATTTCCCAGTAGCTATGTTAGTAAGAAACTCTTTCTATTTTGATCCTGGCTGGATATATACAAAACATGATTTCTTCTCTTATTTCTTTTTTTTTTTTTTTTTTTTTTTTTTTTTGAGAGGTTTTTGCTATAGGGCATGTGCACTTGCCAGAAAGATGGAGACAGAGAGACAGAAAGCGAGAAATCACCCCCCAGGGAGAATGGCCATGCCGCAATCTCTTCTTCTCCATTCTCTTCCCGGGATGGATTTTCAAGCCATCCGGTCCCGGACTTGAACCACGGTTGGCCATATGGGAATCCAGTACCTCAACCACCACACCACTTGCTGTCCTTCCTTAAAAAAAAAAAAAAAAAGTCTGACCTGGTATTCTATCCTTAAATACTCCAGGAAGGGAATTTATTTTGTTCCTTTCCAAATACATATGATTTACAGTATTTAAGGTTTTTAATTATAAAACCCTACCTGGGGCTGGCCCTGTAGTCTAATAGTTTAAGGAGCTGAATCCTACATGGCTGTCTGTGGTTCAAATCCCAGCCCAGGCAGTTTAACAAACATGCTGAGTGCCCCCATCCCCATGTTAAATCCCAACAGGATGGAGAACTGAAAAAGGGATCACGGTGTGACCATGCCCTATCAGGGGTGCTTTCTCCCTCTGTCTAACAAGTGCATGTGCACTCTGGCAAAAGCAAAACAAACCATCTCTGCCAACTCTACCTGTTAGAGATAGTAAAACCTAACTTGATGCTGATATCACCTGTAACTCAGTCTGGCATATTCCCAGAAGCTGTAAAGCAATCCTTATCTAGTAATTACCAGTAATAAAAACAACTAGGCAAAAAGTGAACTGCTTTGTCTTTTTAGCATTCCAAAATATTAGTAATGCTTTTCTTTCTTTCTTTTTTTTTTTTTTTTTTTTGAGAGGTTTTCGCTATAGGGCGCGTGCGCTCGCCAGACAGACAGAGAGAGACAGGGAGACAGAAAGCAGGAAATCACCCCCCAGGGGGGATGGCCACGCCGCAATCCCTTCTCCTCCATTCTCCTCTCGGGATCCTGGGCACGCACGCACACGCGCCCGGCGTGAGTTTAAGCCACCGGGTCCGGGACGCGAACCGCGGTCGACTACGTGGGAGTCCAGTGACATAGCCATGACGCTAACTGCTGGTCCCAGTAATGCTTTTGACATATACTTTATTTCACAAATATCACAACTAGCCCAAATGATGGCAAAATAAGATACATCGGCAATTATGACATGACTATCATGTTAAGAACTCCTTCCTTCTATTTTCAAATATTTCCTCCTTTTATCCCTATCAAAGAAATTGTGGCTGTCCATGCTTAGAATCTATCAATTTTATTCATTCTTATAAAACAGCTTAGGGATATGTGGAAATGGCTGTTAGTATTTGGAGCCCCAAACTTTCAGAAGATTGTATTTCAAAAGTCCATCACAACAAAATAAAACAAAATACAATGGTTGGCTTTTCAGAGCAGTCTGACTTAAAAAAAAAAAAATCCACCATAATATATCTGTAATGTAGTACAAGTCCAATAACACAAATGAGATCTTACCAAAATGTAAAAAATTTCTAAGGAAAATTCACTTAAGTGTTACAATGGGAACCAGCAGTCGGCATAATGGCTATCTTGTTGGACTCCCACGTAGCTGACTACAGAACCGGTAGCTTAAACACACGCTGGGCGCGTGTGCATGCGTGTCCAAGATCCCGAAAGGAGAATAGAAGAGAGGGGATTACAGCCTGACCATACCCTCCCAGGGTGTGATTTTTCACTTTCTGTCTCTCTCTCTCTCCCTGTCTTTCTGGTGAGCACACACGCTCTATAGCAAAAACCTCTCAAAAAAAAAAAAAAAAAAAAAAAAAAGAGTTACAATGTTAGGGACCAGCAGATGGCGAAATGGTTATGTTGCTGGACTCCCACACAGTCAGTCAACTGTGGTTCAAGTCCCAGACACTCATGCCAGGTGTGCAAAATCCCAAGAAGAAAATGCAGGAGAACAGACTGCATCACGGCCACCCCCCACCTGGGAGGAGATATCTCGCTTTGTCTCTCTGTTTCTCAGGAAAGTGCATGTGCCCTACAGCAAAATCCTCTCTTAAAAAAAAAAAAAGAAGAGTTCCAATTTGGGATGTTAGGGTCTACCTAACATTTCACCATCTTATTTCTACATAATGAAGCATGCTGATTAATCATTTATCTCAGGAAGGTAAGGGTGAATATGGAGCAAGTGTTACTCAGGTGCATGATTCCATTCATTAACTTTAAGATTTTTTTTTCTTAAGAATCTAAGGATTAATCTATGTGCATAATATTCTGCTGACACCACCTATATTTTCCAAGGATTTTTCTCCTCTTCTAAGACCACCAGGGAATTTATCTGAAGATTCTAAGTTTTTTAAATTCTATTATCAAGAATAATGTTCCTACATGGGTATGGTTTAAAAATAATCCTGGGATGAGACTAGTAAGTAAACATTAAAAGGTAAGAGAGAGAAATACACAAAAGGTTAGTAGCCATTCTTCTCTGTCTTCCTCCTCCATCAGTCCAGCTTTTCTTTAGAGGTTTTGGCATTAGGGTGCATGTACTTAGGGATAGGGCTTGGGGGAGACACTGACACAGTGAGAGGGAAAGTGCGAAATCACCCCCTTGGGGGGAATGGCCATGTCACAATTTCATCTTCTCCATTCTCTTTCCAGGATCTTGGGCATGCACGCACATGTGCCAGGTGTGGTCTTTAAGCCACCGGGTCTGGGCCTCAAACCACTTTTGGCTATGTGGGAGTCCAGCGATATAACCATTATGCCATCTACTGCCTCTTCCACCCCCTCAGCTTCTTAGAGATCCTGTTTTGTATTAATCCCAGGGCAAAGTCAGCAAGATCAGTTGTCTAAACACTTTAATGTTCATGCCTATCAGCTGTTCCTAAAATATTAATAAACTGGCTATACTTTTTTTTTGAGAGAGAGAGAGACATGAGCTCACCAGAGAAACAGAGAGAAACACCAGCAGTTGGTGTAATGGATATGTCGCTAGACTCCCATGTAGTCAACTGCGGTTTGAGTCCCGGGCCAGGTGGCTTAAATTCATACTGGGCGCGTGTATGTGTGTGTCCAAGATCCCAAGAGGAGAATGGTGGAGAAGGGATTGCAGCGTGGCCATACCCCTGGGGGGTGATTTCTTGCTTTCTGTCTCTGTCTTTCTGGCAAGTGTACGCGCCCTATAGCAAAAACCTCTCAACATCCCCCCTCCAAAAAAAAAAAAGGTAAAAAGAAACAAGGAAATAGAAAGCGAAAAATCACTCCCGGGGAGATGGCCACACTGCAATCTCTTCTCTTCCAATCTTATCTTGGGATTTGGGGCACGTACACACAGCATGAGTTTGAAGTCACCCAGCATGAGTTTTAAGACTCAGCTGGGTCCAAGACTCAAACCTCAGCCAACTACATGGGAATCCAGCAATGTAACCATTACGCCATGTGCTGGTCCTTGAACTTACTCTTCTTAAATCTAGGGTTGTTGGGCCAGCTGGTGGTATGGTGGTTAAAGCAGATGGATCCAACATGGCCAAATGCCTGGTTCAAGTCTCAGGCTCTTGAAAAATGATGCATGTGCATGGATGTAAATCTTGAGAGACTGATGGAGAAGGGACTGAGGCATGGCCATGTCCCAAGTGGGTGCTTTCTCACTTTCGCACTCACTCTCTCTGGTAAGCACATGTGTCCTATGGCAAAACTAAGGCTAGAGTTGGGGACCAGCAGGTGGCATGGTGGTCAAGGTGGCTGGATCCCACATAGCTGACCATGGTCAAATCCCAGAACTGGTGGCTTGAAAATCACACCAGGAACGTGTGAGGGCATGCCCAAAATCCCAAGAGGAGAGTGGAAGAGAAGGGAATGCTACATAGCCATCCCCCTGGGGGTGTCTCATACAGCCTCTCTCAGTCTCTCCCTGCTGAGCACACATGCCCTATGGCAAAAACCTTAAAAAAATAAAAAAGACTAGAGCTGTCTATACTATGATTTACTGCCCAGGTAGATTGGATCCTCTGCCAATTCCAGGTATCTCTCCTGTGTGCTCCACAGTCTCAACTGCTCAACCTTGACAGATACTGGAAAAAAAAGGTTTATGAAAATATGTGTTTGTGTGTGTATGAAAATATGTTTGTGTGTGCGCATGTGTGAGACTGAGAAAACGTGAATGAACATATGCGTGCAAACAAGTATATGCACACGTGGGAATTGGGGAGCATGGCATAAAGGCAGTAAGAATGCAAAGATTTAACTACATGAAGACAATCACCTTTTTGATACCAAAAAAAAAGCCAACACTCATGTTTTTAGAAGTAATAAAAACTAGGACTTCATAATAAACAGATCTTAAGCCTCCTGGAATAATCTGAAGAAAAGACTATTTTTCTCTTACTCAAATGATAGATTAGAGTGAAGTTATGTATATATTAACTGATTTCTAATTGGGCTCTCAGCTCTCTAGTGCCCCCTTTAACCAGAAATGACCATTTCATCTAAAGGGTAAGAACTACGATGCTCTATGTGCGAATTAAGTATTTTCTGAGGCATATAGATGCATTTGCAAGTAAGAATTCATGGTCAAGTCAGATGGTAAGATACATCTTCTTTCAAAAAAGTCTTAGGATAAAAAACACCTTCCTCTTATTGGAATTCATTCCATTTTCACCAGCTTAGCTTATGAGAAGACCCTATCTGTGGAGGCAGCTGAACTGACCCATACCTCCGTCTAGCACTCATATCCACGGGCTCATCATTGATGTTTTCTTTGCCTGGTCTTCCAGTAGTCCTGTTGTCTCCATGAGGCCTGAGATTTCCATTGAGTTTCTCTTCATAGCCCTTGACACCACTGCCATCCTGTTTGGTAGGTAACTCATGTGGCACCTCAAGATTTGCCAAATCCTTCCTTTTCAGCAGTGCCAACATTTTCAGACGTTCCATGGCTTCATGCCCCTCCATTTTCAGTCGCTTTGCCAGGACATCATCTCGTTCATCTGCTGGGTCCAAGCTCCGCTTCAACAGATTCAGACGAAGAGCATCTTCTGTCATTCTATCCATCCTATGGAAAGAAAAGCACAGGTAAGATCAGAATAAAGTCTCTTAAACAGTCCATAAGGAAACAGGGTGGGTGGCAAAGGTATTAGGAAGAATCACAGTAGAATGTCAGCAGGTGACATGGTGGTCAAGGCATTGGACTCCCTCATTGCCATCGAGGGTTCAAGTCCTGGAGTTGGTGACTTGCTTTCTCACTCCTCCCCACCTTCTTTCTCTGGTGAGTCCATGTACCGTATAGAAAATTTTTACAAAAGCAATAATGAATAAAATAAATAATTCCATAAAAAAGAATCATCATCCCAGAGGCCAGCAGGTGGTGTGGTGGCTATGGTGTTGACTCCCACATTGCTGACCATATTTGAGTCATAGAACTGGCAGCTTGCTTTTTCACACTCCACGCCCCACCCCATGAGTACATGTGTCCCATAGCAAATTAAAATAATAAATAAATAAAATTGAATAGGGACCAGCAGATGGCATAATGGGTATGTCAATGGACTCTCCTATAGTTGACTGCAGTTTGAGTCCTGGACCTAGTGGTTTAAAATTCACATTGGGAGGACCAGCAGTTAGCATAATGGCTATGTTGCTGGACTCCCATGTAGTTGACCGCGGTTCGAGTCCCAGACCTGGAGGCTTAAACTCACGCCGGGCGCGTGTGTGTGTGCCCAAGATCCTGAGAGGGGAATGGAGGAGAAGGGACTGCGTCATGGTCATCCCCCCTGGGGGGTGATTTCTTGCTGTCTCTCTGTCTCTCTCTGTCTCTTTGGCAAGTGCACGTGCCCTATAGAAAAAACCTCTCCAAAAAAAGAAAAAAAAATCACATTGGGTGCGTGTGTATGTGTGCCCAAATTCCTGAGAGGAGACTGGAAGAGAAGGGATTGCAGCACGGCCATTCCCCTTGGGGGGTGGTTTCTTGTTTTCTCTCTCTCTCTCTGGCAGACATACGCGCCCTGTGGCAAAAATCTCTCTCTTAAATACATACATAGATACATCTATTAAAAAAATAAGAGAAGAATCCCAGGAGCCTGCAGGTGGCATGGTGGTTAAGGTGCTAGATTCTCACATAGCCAATCACAGTTTGAGTCCTGGACCTTACAACTTGAAAAGCATGCAGGGTGTGTGTGTGTGTGTGTGTGTGTGTGCATGTTCAAAATCCTGAGAAGAGAATGAGAAGAAGGAATTGTGGTATGGCCATGCCCGGTGGGTGATTTCCCACTTTTTCTCTCTTTGTCTCTGTCTGGTAAGCACACACAACTCTATGGCAAAAAAGAAGAATTGCAGATTTTGTGTGTGTGTGTGTGTTTGTGTGTGTGTGTGTGTGTGTAATTTTTTAAGAGAGTTTTGCTATAGAGCATGTGCACTTGCTGGAGAGACAGAGACAAAAAGAGAGAAATTACCTCCCAGGAAGAATGGTCACACTGCAATCTCTTCTCCAGTCTCCTCTCAGGATCTTGGGAATACATGCACACATACCCAACATGAGGTTTCTGTTTGTTTGTTTTTTTAAAGAATTATTTTATTTAACTTTATTTTTAATTTGACCAGTGAGGGACAGAATATGAGTGAGTGAGAGAGAGAGAGAGAGTGAGAAAGCAAGCTGCCAGGTCCAGGACTTGAACAACTGTGGTCAGCCATGGGGAAGTTCAGCACCCTTAGCCGCCACGCTACTTGCCAGCGCCCCCAGCATGAGTTTTAAAGCTGCTGGGCCTGGGACTCAAACCACGGTTGATTACGTGGTTACTCAAACCACGTAATCAACCATTAACATTAGCCATCTGCTCGTTCCTACATATAAATTTTCTATGTAAGTGTAGCTATATATACATTTAAAGTTCACTGAGCTAGCCTACTCTGCACTATCCTCTTGATAGAAAATCTATATTAGGGACCAGCAGTTAGCGTAATGGCTATGTCGCTGGACTCCCACGTAGTCGACCGCGGTTCGTGTCCTGGACCCGGTGGCTTGAAACTCACGCCAGGCGCGTGTGTGTGTGCCCCCAGGATCCCAAGAGGAGAATGGAGAAGGGATTGCGGCGTGGCCATCCCCCTGGGGGGTGATTTCTCGCTTTCTGTCTCTCTGTTCCTGTCTGTCTGTCTGGCGAGCGCACACGCCCTATAGCAAAAACCTGTCCAAAAAAAAAAAAAAAAATCTATATTAAAGATTTCTCCACTCAACCTCAACAATAAAATAAATCATATACTTTCCAATCATCAAGACTCTTATTGTAAAAGATATCTGAAACCAAACACCTACACTCACCAAGATGGTCCATTAGGAGCCTATGTCCCTCAGAAAATAAACATTCAAAGTGACTGTGTTGTGTGGATATACATGCTCAAAATTATATGTTTCTGTTTTAGTTCTCATACCAAATTCTTTTTCTGGTGAAGACTTTGTCTATGAATGAGAATCTGAGGCTACACAAGCACATCTTTACTTGACCTATCTTATGGACAGGGAAATGCATGAGAAATGCAAGAAAACAAAGGGCATCTTAACAGGGAACCCTGGTTGTCTGAGAATTCCAAGGATCAGTAGTAGGGCCTATTGTTATCTGTTCTCTATTCTATATAGATACAGATTCAAAATATTTTTTCTTTTTAAGAACTGATTATTAGACCAGCCCATGGCAAAATGGTTACATTGCTGGACTCCCATGTAGTCAGTCTCGGTCTTAGTTCTGGACGAAGCGACTTGAAACTCACACCAGGCGCATGTGTATGCGTGACCAAAATCCCGAGAGGCGAATGGAGGAGGAGGGATTGTGGCATGGCCATCCCCGCTGAGGGTGATGTCTCACTTTCTGTCTGTTTCTCTCTGTCTCTCTGGTGAGCATACACACCCTGTAACAAAAATGTCTCTCAAAAAATTTTTTATCTTCATTTTGTTTATTATATTATTGCAATAGGGCATGTGCAATCATCACAGAGAGATAGAGTGAGGGGAAAGAGAGGGTGAGAAAGTAAGCCACCAGGTGTGAGACCTGAACCATGGTTAGCCATTTAGGTGTCCAGCACTTTAACCACCATGCCACCTGCTGGCCCTGGATTCAAAACCTTAAGACATTTGGCTTTCTTAATGAAGAACTCAGCTGCTTAGCTTGGTAAGAAATAATATTTTATCTGGGGGCTAGCAAATGGCATGGTGGTTGAGGCACTGGACTCCTACATGGTCAACTTCAGTTCTAGTCTCAGACCTGATAGCTTCTTTCTCACTTTCTCTTTCTTGAGCATACATGCCTTATAGCCAATTAAAATAATTTTTAAAATGATAAATAATACTGAATAATTCTTTTAAAAAAGAAGTAATTTTTTTTTCTAGTTATGCAGTGAAATTATGAAAGGTGAGCTACTTAAAACCTTTCCTCGGGACCAGCAGTTAGTGTAACGGCTATGTTGCTGGACTCCCATGTAGTGGACCGCGGTTCGCGTCCCGGACCCGGTGGCTTAAACTCACGCCGGGCACGGGTGCGTGTGTGCCCAAGATCCTGAGAGGAGAATGGAGGAGAAGGGATTGCGGCGTGGCCATCCCCCCTGGGGGGTGATTTCTCGCTTTCTAGCTCTCTGTCTCACTCTGTCTGTCTGGAGAGCGCACGCGCCCTATAGCAAAAACCTCTCCAAAAAAAAAGAAAGAAAAAACAAACAAACAAAAAAACCTTTCCTTGTCACTTTGATTTTTTTATACTAACAAAATTTAAATGCAGATTTGTATTTTTATTTACATTTTCTCCAACACTTTCAAATTCTGGGCTGTTGTCCTAGCAGGAAATAGCAATGATAAATTGGGAAAAAAATTTTTGAGTCACAGAAATGTATGTTCAAATGGCTACTTTTACCAGGTCAAATATAGGGTTGTCGGAAAAGTTATGACATATTTTTTCTGTTTTTCAAAGGTCACTTATTTATATAAAGAACAAAGATCAATCGATGATTTATCGCCTGTATTGTTCGATAATCTTTTGCTATCTTTCAGGGAGCTCTATAATTCCTTGTTCATAGAAAGACATGTCTTTATCAGCAAAAAACTGAACAATATGCTGATTTACAGCCTCATCTGAATTGAACGTTATACCATCCAAAGAGTTTTGAAGAGAGCGCAACAGGTGGATGTCTGACAGGGCAAGTCAGGTGAGTATGGTGGGTGCAGCAACACATCCCATCCAAGTTCTAATAATTTTTGACAGGTGATCAAACTTTTGTGTAGTCTCATGTTGTTGTGATAGAACACAACTCCTTTAGGATTAATGAACTCTGAACATGTCTGAATGATGGACTCATTCAAACTGTCCCACTGTCAATATTCAAACTGATTATTTGGTTCCTTGGTAGAAGCTTAAAAAACACCATACCTTTAAAATCCCACCACATTGCATTTGCCAGAAAGACAGAGACAGACAGAGAGACAGAAAGCAAGAAATCACCCCCAGGAGAGATGGCCACGCTGCAATCCCTTCTCCTCCATTCTCCTCTCAGGATCCTGGGCACACATGCCTGGCATGAGTTTAAGCCACTGGGTCTGGGACTCAAACCGCAGTGGACTACATGGAAGTCCAGCAACATAGCCATTACGCCAACTGCTAGTCCCACTCTCTCTGGAAAAAAAAAAAAAAAAAAAAAGCCTTTCTTTTTTGCCGTTCAAGATGTGCAAAGGATGTGGTAGGTTTTTTTACTTTTTGGAGAGGTTTTTTTGCTATAGGGCGCGTGCGCTCACCAGACAGACAGAGACATAGAGACAGAAAGCGAGAAATCACCCTCCAAGGGGGATGGTCACACCGCAATCCCTTCTCCTCCATTCTCCTCTTGGGATCTTGGGCACGCACACACATGCGCCTGGCGTGAGTTTTAAGCCACCGGGTCCGGGACGCAAACTGTGGTCGACTACGTGGGAGTCCAGCGACATAGCCATTACGCTAACTGCTGGTTCCCTTTTTTTTTTTTTTTTTAAAAAAAGAGGTTTTTGCTATAGGGCACGTGCGCTTGCCAGACAGAGAGAGACAGAAAGTTAGAAATCACCCCCCAGGGGGATGGCCATTCCGCAATCCCTTCTCCTCTCGGGATCTTGGGCACGCACGCACATGTGCCCGGCATGAATTTTAAGCCACTGGGTCCAGACGCAAACCACAGTCGACTACGTGGGAGTCCGGCGACATAGCCATTACGCTAACTACTGGTCCCGAGTGGTAGGTTCTTCATGATGAAATTTCAGATTTCTCTGAGTCTTCTGGTAGGAGCCATGACTGACTGTGCTAACAACACAGAAACCAAAAATCTGTATCATCTCTATGAAGGGGGATCAAGGGACAGCTGAACAAGCTTCCTGCTGCTGATGTGGGTGACATGATGACGGCCACAGCCAGAAACCTGAGTTCAGTAAGAAGGTACATCCAGCAGTGGTAATTCGACAACGAAAGTCATACCGGAGAAAAGATGCCATGTTTCTTTATTTGGAAGATAATGTAGGGTTATAGAAAACAATAAAGGAGAAACAAAAGGTTCTGCCATCACAGGAGTATGTAGGCTGGGAGCCCAGGATTGTATCAAATGCTGGCAGCATCTCATGATTCTCCAGTGTCTGTGTAAACAAATAAACCAACAAAAACCCCAAAACATTAAGAACTATTTGCTCTCTCACCCAAAGAAAAGTAAAATATGGCAAAAATGCAGAGTTTGGTCTTCCATCTTCAACTCGCTGTCAAATAACATAGCAATAACATAGATGTGAATGACTCTAGTACTTCCAAAAATGAACTAGTGCCATCTGTTGCAAAAATGTGTCATGACTTTGCCAGCAACCCAATATTTAGAAAGTTACTTTAACTCCCCAAGTCTCAATGTCATCTGAATGGAGTGCCTAGAAGATGCTGAGCAAAATGGAACTTCTATACTGTAGGCCTATAAATCGCACACCTAAGATATGAGATCAGGTCCAGTAATTTATAGAATCAAGTAATAAAACAGAAACAATTACCAAAATTAATTGGTACTCTTGCAAAGAAAATTATGTAGATGCTTTAAGACATTCTTCTTGTAGTACAGAGCAAAACAAAGGCTAGTAACTCTTTTCCAGTTATAATGAAGAAAAAGAGGGACCAGCAGTTAGCGTAATGGCTATGTCGCTGGACTCCCATATAGTCGACTGTGGTTCAAGTCCCGGAGCTGGCAGCTTAAACTCACGCCAGGCACATGTGCATGCGTGCCCAAGATCCCGAGAGGAGAATGGAGGAGAAGGGATTGCAGCATGGCCATCCCCCCAGGGGTTGATTTCTCACTTTCTGTCTCTCTGTCTCTCTCTGTCTTTCTGGCAAGCGCACACGCCCTACAGCAAAAAAAACCTCTCCAAAAAAAAAAAAAAAGAAAAAGAAAAAACAGAATAAAGAAAATAATTCCTAACAAATGTAAAAACAGCTTTTAGAAATCCAAGAGAAGTCAGAACCCAGATCTCAGAACTTTTGGGTAATGTTTCTTAATTCTTGCTCTCCTTTTTAAATAGCATTACTGAGATATAATTCATATACCACACAACTAACTTACCTATTTAAAATGTACAATTCAATGGTTTTTAGTACATTCACAGAGCTGTGGAATTATCATACTGCTCAAATCCCATACCCATTAACAGTCACTTCTCTTCCCCTCCCCAATCCTTGTTCACCACCCTACCCTAGGCAACCACAAGTCAACTCTGTCTGTAGATTTGCTTATTCTAGACTTTTTGTATTGATGGAATCATACAATATGTGGTCTTCTGCAATTGCCTTCTTTCTTTCTTTTTTAATATGTTTTTTTTTTTTTTTTCCCCCAAAGAACTAGTTCTTTAGGGGCCAGCAGGTGGCATGGTGGTCAAGGGCGCTGTACTCCCACATGGCCGACCGTGGTTCGAGTCCCAGACCTGGCAACTTGCTTTCTCACTTTCTCTCTCTCTCTCTCTCTCTCTCTCTCTCTCTCTCTCTCTCTCTCCCTTCCTCTCCCTTTCTGGTCAAATTAAAATAAACAAATAAATAAATAAAATAGAGTTAAGTAAAATAATTCTATAAATTAAAAAAAAGAATGTTATTTAACTTTATCTGTTTATTATTATTCTCAATTTGGCCAGAGACAGACAGAGAGAGAGAAAGGGAGAATGAGAAACAAGCCACCAGGTCCAGGACTTGAACTATAGTCAGCCATGTGTGAGTCCAGAGCCTTAACCACCATGCCACTTGTCGACTCCTCAGCATTGTTTGCACGTTTTATCCATGATGTCTGCATATGTCATTACTTCATTTTATTTATAGCTGAAGAAATATCCACTGTATGAATATCACATTTTGTTTACCTATTCAACTGATAGACATCTGGTTTCTTTCCACTTTTTACTGGCAAGAATAACACTCTTTGACTTTCCTGACACGTGATACATCTATGTTTTGAGAACTCATATTGTATGCTGTAAAGACATACAGTAATTAAATGTAAATTTAAAAAAAGAAAAAGGGGGAAAAAATGCTGCTGGGGCCAGCAGGTGGTATGGAGGTTAAGGTGGCTAGATTCCACACAGCTAACTGTACAGTTCGAGTCCTGGACCTAGTGGCTTGAAAATCATGCCAAGTGTGTGTGTGTGTATGCCCAAAATTCCAAGAGGAAAATGGAGGAGAAGGGACAGCAGCATGGCCATTTCCCCTAGAAGATGATTTCTCTCTGCCTCTCTCTGGAAAGTGCATGTGCCTGGAGATGCTTACTGAACTTGAGCTGTGAAAAATTACTTTCAGGAATAAGAAAGACTACTGAAGATTTTCTGCTGAGACTTCACCCTCCAGATCCCAATCTAGAAAGTGGAGAGGTAGAAACTCAAATCTTCTGAGATGCTTACTGAACTTGAGCTGTGAAAAATTACTTTTGGGGGAACCAGCAGTTAGCGTAAGGGCTATGTCGCTGGACTCCCACGTAGTCGACCGCGGTTTGCGTCCTGGACCCGGTGGCTTAAAACTCATGCCAGGCACGTGTGCGTGCGTGCCCAAGATCCCGAGAGGAGAGTGGAGGAGAAGGGACTGCGGTGTGACCATCCCCCTGGGGGTGATTTCTCGCTGTCTCTATGTCTTTCTCTGTCTGTCTGGCAAGCACACGTGCCTTATAGCGAAAACCTCCCAAAAAAAAAAAAATTACTTTCAGGAATAAGATTGACTACTGAAGATTTTCTGCTGAGACTTCATCCTCCAGATCCCAATCTAGATAGTGGTAGGGCCTCTATATCCTTCTCTCTGTCTCTCTTGCTTTAATTTTTTTTTTTTTTCTTTTTTTGGAGAGGTTTTTGCTATAGGGCGCGTGCGCTCGCCAGACAGACAGAGAGAGACAGAGAGATAGAAAGCAGGAAATCACCCCCCAGGGGGGATGGCCACGCCGCAATCCCTTCTCCTCCATTCTCCTCTCGGGATCTTGGGCACGCATGCACACGCGCCCGGCGTGAGTTTAAGCCGCCGGGTCCGGGTCTCGAACCGCGGTCGACTACGTGGGAGTCCAGCGACATAGCCATTACGCTAACTGCTGGTCCCTCTTGCTTTAATTTTTTTTTAAATGCTAATTTATTTTAAATTGCCTCTAGTTCATAGTTACCTTTCTTTAAAAAAAAAAAATTATTTTATTTAACTTTATTTACTTATTTTAATTTGACCAGAGAGGGCAGAGTGAGTGAGAGAGAGAGAGAGAGAAAGTGAGAAAACAAGCCGCCATGACCAGGACTTGAACTGTGGTTGGGCATGTGGGAGTCCAGTGCCCCAACCGCCATGCCACCTGCCGGCCCATCTCTTCCTTTAATTTTTTAAAAATTAAAAAAAAAAAAAAGATTTAAGGCACAAGCATGCCATACAATTTTCATATTTTACTTTTTTAAAAAGAAAAGACAAATTTTTTTATTGTCTTTTATTGTTATTTTCCTCTTCCTGTTTTCTTTCCCTTTTTCTTTTCCCTTTATCACTTTGCTGCTCAGCCTCCACACACTGAGAATCTAGACAGGTTTAAGTGAACAATAGCCAATCATCTAAATACTATTAGGGTCAGAATATTCCTCAATTCCCACTGAATCTGATACACAAGGGGGAAACATGGAATGGCAGAGAGATTGCAGATCACTTCCTCCTGCACATCTCTGAATGCTCACGTTGAACTTCAAGAAATTAGGAAGAAATGTATAACCCATCAGATGACCAGACATCACTCCAGGGGTACAAGAAATATGAAAAACTGGGAAGATATTTCTCCTTCAAGGGAAAAGAAAAACTCCTCTTCATCCACAGATAGTACAATGGAATTCATGGAAATGTCTGATAAAGAATTAGAATATTCATAGTGGCAAAGCTAACAGAAATGCAAGAGAAGAGAGACAATGAACTCTAGAAGAGGCAGGAGAAAAAAACCAATGAGTTCCAGGAGGTGAAGAAGTTCTTGCACAATCTGAAAGAGGAAATACACATCACAAAAAAGAATCAAATGGAACTGTTAGAGATGAAGGCTGTAATACAGGAAATCAAAACCTCCCTTGAAAGTTTTAAAAGCAGACTAGATCATATAGAAGATTTAATCTCAGGTGTAGAAGATAGAATTGTGGGCCTCGAAAAAGTCCACCACAAAGACAGAGACAAATAACCCCCAAAATGAGAATAACATAATGAGAAACAGTAGATACCATTAAATGTATAAACATCCCGATAATCAGTATCCCAAAAGGTGAAGAGATTAATATGGGCATGGATAATCTATTCCATGAAATCCTGGAAGAAAACTTTACAAATCTAGAGAGGCATTCAAAGATCCAGACCCAAGAAATACAAAGGACCTCACATAGAATCAACCCAAGATGATCTTCTCCAAGGCACATCATAGCCAGACTGACCAAAACCACAGACAAAGACAAGATACTAAAATTGGCAAGAGAGAAACATCAAGTTACTTACAAAGGATATCTCATCAGGTTAACAGTGAACCTCTCTTTGGAAACAATGAGAGCAAGGAAAGAATGGGAAAATATGTTCAAAGTGTTAAATGAAAAACAATTTCAATCAAGAATATTATGCCTGGCAAGATTATTCTTCATATGGGAAGAGAAGACAAGAACATTCTCAGATAAACAAAACCTGAAAGAATTTACTGGCACCGGGACCAGCAGCTGGCATAATGGCTTTGTTGCTGGACTCCCATGTAGTCGACCACGGTTCGAGTCCTGGACCCGGTGGCTTAAACTCACACCGGACGCATGTGTGTGTGTCCCCAAGATCCTGAGAGGAGAATGGAGAAGAAGAGATTGTAGCGTAGCCATTCCCCCTTGGGGGGTGATTTCTCGCTTTCTGTTTCTCTGTTTCTTCTGTCTTTCTGGTCAGCACACGCGCCCTATAGCAAAAACCTCTCCCCCCCCAAAAAAAAAAATTTACCGGCACCAGGCCAGCTCTCCAAGAGGTTTTGAACGGAGTGATATACCAGGAAAACTAAATATAGACACATAGATTAAGAGTTCAAAAACAACAGAGAATTGGGACCAGCAGTTAGTGTAATGGCTATGTTGCAGGACTCCTACATAGTCGACCGAGGTTCGCATCCTGAACCTAGTGGCTTAAAACTAACGTCGGGCGTGTGTGCATGCGTGCCCAAGATCCTGAGAGGAGAATGGAGGAGAAGGGATTGTGGCGTGGCCATCCCCCCTGGGGGGTGATTTCTTGCTTTCTGTCTGTCTCTCTCTCTCTCTGTCTGGTGAGCGCACGTGCCCTATAGCAAAAACCTCTCAAAAAAAAACAAAAAAAAAAAAAAAAAAAAAAAAAAACAGAGAAAATGACCAACTTAATGGTAGGGACAAGTCCAGAGTTGAAAGCTATCTTCCAAAAGTTAAACGGAAATATCAGACTACAATGGAGGAGAGATTAATTACATGAGACTGAAGTGGTGAAATAGAATTTTATGACTTGTCACTAAAACATTACTGATTTTTTTCTATGCTGTTTTTTCCAGATTTAAGGATTTGTGTTTTCTCTTGAGCTGTCAATAGGTTCATATTCATTATTTTGAACAGAATCTTAACCTGTTTCCTAGCTTTAGGTCTTAAGCAAATTACTGTTAACATTTTTTGACTTTAATTTATTAAAGCTATAACTGGTTTTCTTTAAATTAAAAAAATATATTTTTAAAAATTACATATATATATGTATATCACCCCCAGGAGGGATGGCTATGCCGCAATTCCTTCTCCGTTCTCCTCTTGGGATCCTGGGCACGCACGCACACACGCCCGGTGTGAGTTTAAGCCACTGGGTCTGGGACTTGAACCATGGTCGACTACATGGGAGTCCAGTGACATAGCCATTACGCCAACTGCTGATCCCCCCAAAATAATAATTATACCTATTTAAGGACCTCAGTAAGCTGTATAGCCTCAGCTAAGTGCTACTTTATAATATGTTCATTCTACTCATGGAGTTTCATGCCTAAAATCAGACGTGTGTTCGCAGATGTATATATATCAGCTGAACTTTTGATTGGAAGTATTTAAAGATTTTTTTTTTTTTGAGAGGTTTTTCGCTATAGGGCGCGTGCGCTCGCCAGACAGACAGACAGAGACATAGAGACAGAAAGCGAGAAATCACCCCCCAGGGGGAATGGTCACGCCGCAATCCCTTCTCCATTCTCCTCTCGGGATCTTGGGCACGCACGCACACGCGCCCGGCGTGAGTTGTAAGCCACCGGGTCCGAGACGCGAACCGCGGTCGACTACGTGGGAGTCCAGCGACATAGCCATTAGGCAAACTGCTGGTTCCCAAAGATATTTTTGAAATCAACAAAATGTGGGGGGAAAAAAGGAATAGAAAACAACTGTAGATACCAGAGACAATGTGGGAGGAGGGTGGGAAATGGCAGAGGGTGAGAAATATGGAATAAAAAAGTGTGTGTGTGTGTGTGTGTGTGTGTGTATGAAGCAAGAAATGGAAAATTATTTGTTGATGATAACATGTATGATTTTTTTAAAAGAATTATTTATTCAATTTTTATTTATTCATTCGTTTTATTTATTCATTTTAATTTGACCAGAAAGACACAGAGAGAGAGTGAGAGAGGGAAAGTGAGAAAGCAATCCATCAGGTCTGAGACTCGAAACATGGTCGGCCATGTGGGAATCCAGCACCCCTATCCACCACGCCACTTGCCGGCCCCAACATGTATGATTAAGGCACTATACAGTGTATTCTGGATGGGAATTGCATTTTGTACACTGTGATGTTGTTCAGTGAATAAATGTTAGGAAGGAAGGAAGGAACGGAGGGAGGGAGGGAGGGAGGGAGGGAGCATGTGCTCTAAAACAAAATAATGGAGGGGAAAAAATGCTGCTGCTATAAACATCTAGACAAGTTTTTGTGCAGATACTTTTTCAATTATTTTGGGTGTATATGCAGGAAATGCTGAGTGCTTAAACATTTTTTTTTTCTTTTTTTTTTGGAGAGGTTTTTGCTATAGGGCGCGTGCGCTCGCCAGACAGACAGAGAGAGACAGAGAGATAGAAAGCAGGAAATCACCCCCCAGGGGGGATGGCCACGCCGCAATCCCTTCTCCTCCATTCTCCTCTCGGGATCTTGGGCACGCACGCACACGCGCCCGGCGTGAGTTTAAGCCGCCGGGTCCGGGACTCGAACCGCGGTCGACTACGTGGGAGTCCAGCGACATAGCTATTACGCTAACTGCTGGTCCCAAGTGCTTAAACATTTTGAGGAATTACCAGGCTGTTTTTCAAAATGGCTGCACCATTTTTATATTCTCACCAACAATGTATGAAGGCTCCAATTTTTTCATATCCTCTTAGTTTCCTTTTACCACTTTTCAGATAGGAGACTATTATAGCATATATATACACATTCTTCAGTTACAGATCCTCCAAAATTTATTTTGACATTTGCTACTTCTAAAGTGGTTTACCTCTGAAAAAATACCTCCAGATGGAATGACAGGAAAGTTGAATGCTATGAAACACCCAAAGTGAAGCCTTAATAACTCCACAGTATCAACATCTTAGATAATGCAATCTGCTCTTTATACCAAGAGTCTAACAGAATACTACAGGGAGTCACAGAGGGTAGGAAAAGTTTGTCACTCATCTGATTATATACTCACATGCCAAAAGTGCTTTGTAAATATACCATGTGTTCTAGGTTTTGAGAAAAATCATACTGATAAGAGCACTGAAAGTATGTGACAAAAAGTCGAAACTCAATAACCTAGAGCTGAATCGAGTTTGGGATGCATGCCATCACTACCCTGGTTTCTTGAACTGATAGTTGTACAAACAGCTGAAAGCAGGTCAAATCAACTCTCCTTATTATATACCCTTGGGATACAAGGAGGAAACTAACAGATTAGAAGTTGGGAGAAATCAAAACCCACATATTTGAACATCTGAGGTAAGTACAGCTGACCCTTGAATAAAATGGGTTAGAACTGTATAAGTTCACATATTATATGTAGATTTATTTTTCAATAAATATGTTGAGGGGCCGGTGCGGCAGGCCAGGGCTCTGCGCCCCGCGTGCCCCTGCGTGGCGGCGGGCCAGGGTTCTGTGTCCCGCGTGCCCCTGCGCGGCGGGCCTGCACGCGGCCGCCGGGCCTGCGCGTGGCCTCCGGGCTGGAGCGTGGCCGCCGGGCCTACGCCTGCACGTGGCCACCGGGCCTGCGCCTGCATGTGGCCACCGGGCCTGCGTGTGGCCCTGGGACTGCGCGTGGCCCCCGGGCCTGCGCCTGCGCGTGGCCACCAGCCACAGGTGGCAAACTGAAGCTGAAAACTAGGATTAAGAACTTGCAACTACAAGCAACAGAAAGAAACTTTAGCTATCTTAAACCAATTGAGAAATATATTGTATAGGAGGATTTTTCCCTGCCTATGGACAGTGAGAAGATGATGGTTATCAGCCCTGCATTACCTCAGGGAAAAACAAGAACTACTCTACAATTCTTAAGGAAATCGGATACCCGAGGATGACTCACGCTGCAGATCCCCACAACACCATTCTGGGTAATCACAAGATGGATGCTGTGCCGCATCAACTGATAATCACCTCTGCTTTCCAGAACCACTTTCCTGAAACTGTATCCCATGGAGACTCACCTACAATTGTGGAACTGCACGAGACCCACCCTTAATCCAACCCTGAATTGAATCTATGCTCCCTATTGTTAAAAACTATATGAGCTAGGGACCAGCAGTTAGCGTAATGGCTATGTCGCTGGACTCCCACGTAGTCGACCGCGGTTCGAGTCCCGGACCCGGCGGCTTAAACTCACGCCGGGCGCGTGTGCGTGCGTGCCCAAGATCCCGCGAGGAGAATGGAGAAGGGATTGCGGCGTGGCCATCCCCCCTGGGGGGTGATTTCCTGCTTTCTGTCTCTCTGTCTCTCTCTGTCTGTCTGGCGAGCGCACACGCCCTATAGCAAAAACCTCTCCAAAAAAAAAAAAAAAAAAAAAAAAAAAAACTATATGAGCTGATAATTGAAAAAAAAAAAACAAAACTGAAAGAACTGGAAGGTACAATAGCAGAGATGGCAACTGCAGATACTAGAGACAGTATGAGAGAGGTAATGGGAATGAGTAATTGAGGGCAGAAGGGAGGGATTCAGGGAACAAACAACACACTTAATAGACACAAAAATGAAAAGTTGTCTGTTGATAATGTATATGGTATAATCATTGTCTTGACTAATGTGCACTGTATTCATGCTGGGAAAAACCATGGTGTACACTGTAAAGAGGTGCAATGATTAAATGTAAAAAAAAAAAAAAAAAAAAACTGAAAGAACTGGAAGGTATAATAGCAGGGATGGCAACTGCAGACACTAGAGACAGTATGGGAGAGGTAATGGGAATGAGTAATTGAGGGCGGAAGGGAGGGATTCAGGGAACAAACAACACACTTAATAGACACAAGCCAGGCCATGAAAGAAAGATATTGTATGTATCCACTCAATATATACCGACTATCAGCACTCTATGATAGAGAGCAAAAAATTGGAGGACATAAAAGCAGTGAAGGTACTTAATGAGAATAGGACAGAGTGGAATGGAGGAAGTAAAGAGAAGAGGATAGAGAAAGATAGCAAGTGAACAATAGAGAGGCAAGACGTTAGTGAGAAACATATATGGCTTATTAACTGTTGATGTTGACATGTATAATATTCTCAACTGGATTCGTCTGGGAAGTATTTCATGATGGGCAAAGTATTTGTACAAGCAAAACGAGAAATAGAGATTGACTGTTTTAAAAAATAATTAGAATAATAATAATAATGATTGGGGAAAACATAGAAAAGATATTGAATGATGAAGCGGGGAGATTAATGTCTCTGTACTGACTGACATGCATGGCATTCCCTTTTGAAAAAGCAATGTAATACACTGTAAAGTTATATGTAATTCAATGTAATATAAAGAAGAATATGATGATAATAAAATAAATAAATAAATAAATAAATAAATAAATAAATATGTTGGAAAATATAGAACAAAACTGCAACTATATTTTTTCTTCCTTATGACTTTAACATTTTTTTCTAGCTTACTTTATGGTAACAACATGAAATACATGTAACATATAAAATATGTACTAATTGTATGTTATTGGTAAGGCTTCTGGTCAATGACAGGCTATTAGAAGTTATATTCTGGAAGGTTAAAAGTTAGATGTGGGGACCAGGAGATGGTGTAATGGTTACGTGGCTGGGATCCCACATAGTTGACCAGTTTGAGTGCCAGACGTAGCTACTTAAAACTCTTGAGTACATGTGCATGTGGTGCTCAAAATCCAGAGAGGAGAATGGATGAGAAGGGATTGCAGCATGGTCATCCCCTCTGGGTGGGGGGTGATTTCTTGCTTTTCTGCCTCTCTCTCCAGAGAGCACACACGCCCTATAGCAAAATCTTAAAAAACAAAAACAAAAACAAAACAAAAAACACTTTCTTAAAAAAAGTTACATGCAGAGGCCAGCTGCAGTGGTACCACAGTGATACAACGTTCCATGACACTGAAGCTGTATGGGAAGGTTCATGTCCGAAGGTCTGCCTGTATACAATGGGTACATGCCTGTGATCCTGGCTGGCTAAGACAGGAGGTAGACTGTGGCATAAAGACCTTGTTGGGGGTGCCTGTCTGTCTCTCACATTAGAAATAATAAATATTTTTTAAAAGGTTTTACACGGATTTTAGACTGCATGTAGGGTCATGGCCAAGGCCTCTAACGCTTAAGTTATTCAACAACAATCTTTTCTGATAGACAGCTTGAGAGCCATGGCCAATTTGTCCATGCCTACTATTTTTCTTTTTTTTTTTTTTGACAGAGATGGAGAGAGAAAGTGACAAATCACCCCCCAAGAGGAATGTCCACGCTACAATCCCTTCTCCTCCATTCTCCTGTCAAGATTTTGGGCATGCACGCACATATGCCCAATGTGAGTTTAAAGCCGCCAGGTCCATGACTCAAACTGCGGTCAGGCATGTGGGAGTCCAGAGCCTTAACTCCTATGCCGCCTGCTGGCCCTATGTCCATGCCTACTCCTATCTTTATTGATTTATAAGCTCCAATTTTATGTACTCACAGTCATGTCTACCTCAAAATCCAATATGACTTAGATGAACATTGAGATATAAACCAGACACAGAAGGACAAATATATAGTTCCACTCACATGTAATACCTAGAGAGGAAGTAGAATAGTGTTCTGTTCATCATTTGCTGGGAGTAGGGTGGGGTAGAGAGCGAGGAATTATCTCTGGGATTGAAAAAATAAGTGCTGGTAATATTAGGCTGTCAGGAAAGTCATGGCTTATTTTTCTATGCAAAAATGCATTATGACTTTCCCCACAAGGTGATAGTGGTGATGGTTGCACTTCATGGAAGTACTTAAAGCCAATGAACTGCAGACTTAAAAATGGCTACAACAGTGCATTCTGTATTACATATTTTACCATAATATCGAAAAAGAATGCAGGAGGGACGAACTACAAACAAGCACAAACAACGTTTTGGGGTGATGGACATAAAACTGAATTTTGGTGATAGTTGAACAACTAGGTAAATACACCTACGCATCATAAATACACCTACGTATCACTTAAGGATAGAAATGCACTTCAGAGAAATGCACTGTTAGATGATTTTGTCATCATGTGAACATCATAGAGTATACTCATGTAAACATGGATGAAATAGGCTACTACACACCTATCTATACTTTACAGTAAAGCCTATTACAATCTTCTGGGACAACTGTTGTATATGTGGTCCACTGCTGACTAAAATATTGTGTGTGGGGGGGAAGTCATTGTGAAGTACATGGCTGTATGCTTAAAAAATTCCCTAACTGCATTTAAATTATATCACAATGAAATTATAAAAACATTATTTGCTAAAAAACTTGTCACACGAAAATTGTTTTAAAGGGGGCCAGCAGGTTAAGGTGTTGGACTTCCACGTGGCTGACCACGGTTTGACTGCAGACCTGGCAGTCTGCTTTCTTGCTCTCTCTCTTTCATTATTGCTCTCGTTCTCAACTGCACTCTCTCTCTCACTCTGGTGAGCATACGTAGCCTATAGCAAATTAAAATAACAATAAATAAAATAATTCTTTTCCAAAAAATAAATAAAATAATTCAAAAGAATAACTTTATTTATTTATTTATTCAAAACATTTGATCAGAGAGGGACAGACTGAGAGAGAGAGAGAAAGGGAAAGTGAGAAAGAAAACTGCCAGGTCTGGGTTGGCCACAAGGGAGTCCAGTGCGCTTAATCACTATGCCACCTGCTGGCCTCAATAAAATTAAAAAAAAAATTTTTTGAGAGGTTTTTGCTATAGGGCACGTGCGCTAGCCAGAGAGACAGAAAGAGACAGAGAGACAGAAAGCGAGAAATCACTCCCCGGGGAGATGGCCACGCGCAATCCCTTCTCCTCCATTCTCCTGTTGGGATCTTTTTTTTTTTTTTTTTTTTTTTTTTTTTGAGAGGTTTTTGCTATAGGGCGCGTGCGCTTGCCAGACAGAGACATAGAGACAGAAAGCGAGAAATCACCCCCCAGGCGGGATGGTCATGCCGCAATCCCTTCTCCTCCATTCTCCTCTTGGGATCTTGGGCACGCACGCACACGTGCCCGGCGTGAGTTCTAAGCCACCAGGTCCGGGACTCGAACCGCAGTCGACCACATAGGAGTCCAGCGACATAGCCACTACGCTAACTGCTGGTTCCCTCCTCTCGGGATCTTGGGCACGCACGCACACGCGCCCGGCTGAGTTTAAGCCACTGGGTCCGAGACTCGAATCACAGTGAGCTACATGGTAATCCAGCGACATAGCCATAACGCTAACTGCTGGTCCCAATAAAATAATTATTTATAAAATTACTTTAAAAACCCCCAAAAGTTTGTACGATTAATGTTTTATGTTGTCTTTTAAAAAAATATTTAAATTTGTTATTATTATTTAGGTTTTTAATTTGTCCAAAGGGAGACAGACAGACAGAAAGAAAGTGAGAAAGTGAGAGCCAGGTCTGGGACTCGAACCATGGTTAGCCATGTGGGAGTCCAGCACCCTTAACCACCATGCCACCAGCCGGTGCTTGTGCTGTCTTTTAAAATTTAACCAACCCTGGGACCAGCAGATGGCATAATGGTTACATTGCTGGACTCTCATATGGCCAACTGCAGTTCAGAGGCTTCAAACTTACACTGGGTACATGTGTGTACGTGCCCAAAATCCTGACAGGAGAATGGAGGAGAAAATACTGTGATGTGGCCATAATACCCCGGAGGGTGATTTCTCACTCTCTGTCTCTCCTGCTCGCGCACGCGTCCTGTAGCAAAAATCTCTCTAAAAATTTTTTTTGTTTCTTCTGTGCTGCTAATAACAACAGCCACTATTTTTTTGTTGTTTTGCCAGAGGGTCCATGTGTGTGACAGAGAGAGACATTGAAAGGAGAGGGATAAAGCATTCCCCAATATAGCGTGGTCATGCTGCAAAACGCTTCTCATCACTTCTCAATTTCTCTGTCCTGTCGAGATGTGGGCAACCCATGCACACTTGAGTATTTTTCAAACAGGGCCAGGATTTAAACTGTGTAGTCAGTCATGTGGGATCCAGCTCCCTTAACCAGTAGGTCACGGTGGCCCCTCGGTTATTATTTCTTAAACACCTACTTAAAAGTCAAATATACATACTACTCGGAATTTTTTCATGTGTTCTTACTTAAATATTTCCAAGTTACTAAGTAGATAGTATGTCCCTATTTCACAGGTAGAAAAAGGTGTCTAGTAAGTACCTCAAGGCTGCAAAGCTCTTGATAGTGAATCTGCAATTACAATGTAGTTCTAGCTCACTTTAATAATCTATTACACCTTTTCAAAGCTAGGCATCTCAAGCAGTGTGTGTATTAATATTATTTGCACATCTATCCACCCGCCCACCTACCCGACAAATATCAAACATATACTGTGTGTCAAGCTCAGGATTAGAATAAAGATTTTTCAAAAAAGAACTAGGTTACTGTTTTCAAGAACTTCATTCAGGGGGCCAGCAGGTGGTGTGGTAATTAAGATGCTGGACTCCCACATGGCCAAATGCAGTTCGAGTCCTGGACCTAGCAGCTTGCTTTCTCACTTTCCCCTTCTCTTGCTCTGTGTCTCCTTGGTCAAATTAAAAAATAAATATTAATGAAATTAAATAAATAATAAAAAATAATTTCATTGTGATAGGAGATAGGTGTGCATATAATGAAAATACTTGATGTTTACAACTCTTTCTCTCTGCCTTCCTATATACTACTTTTTATCCTCAAATTTCAGTAAAGAGAACTAAATTCACCCAAAGGTAAATGCTGAAAACTGGTAATCATCCTTGACTTTTCTCTGACTCTTAAATCTAAGTTATCAAGTCCTATCGATTCTTTTTGTGCTCTGAATATGAATGAGAAAGTATTAACCCTGATGTGTTGCTACCTGTACCACCTCTGACCTTGAGAGAAGGCAGCTTGCAGATAAATCTACCCTGAAGCTAGTCTCTAGATTCCTGTTACACAAGTCAATAAATCCCTTAATGTTTAAACTACTTATGAGCATGATTTTTTTTGTACCTAAAATGAAAATATCCTTAGAGAAAACTCGGTCAGAAAATGCCAAAATGAAAACAAAGTGGAGCTATCCAATTGCAGCTGAATTTCATCACAAAAGAGCCAGAACTCGGCCAGAGCTGGAGATAATATTTGAACAGGTAAACGAGATAATAAGTAACATGTAGGGATGAGTGAAACCATCCAGAAAAAATGAATATAAATTTGGAAGGAAAAGGCCAAGGACAGACTCTCAAGTTAAAGGCTGGCTCTGTCAGAGGAAACTAAATAATGATCAGAAAACAGGGGAAACCAGAAAAGCACAGCATGTCAACAAATTAAAGGGAAGATTCAAAAACAGTATTTAACTTTGTGTCAAACAAGTGCGGAGGAAAACAAAAAGAAGCCCAGTCTTAAATCTGCCATTGACTACTGTAAGAAATAAGAACTGCTAAATGATAACACAGCTCTAGATCTATACTCGTTTTCCACTCACCTCTAACCCAAAATGCAGGTCTATAGCAATGACTAACAGGATCCTGATAGGCAGAGGATGTGGAATGGGTAAGGTGAATAAAATGAGTTAACATTTAATGTGTCTGCTATGAAAATGGGGATGAATTATAGCATGAAGATCCTGTTGGGGATGCCCTAGCTTCCCTGGAAGAAATAACAAAAAAGAAAAATATAGAAAGATCCTATGTACTCTTTACCTAGTTACCCCCAATGGTAACCTCTTGCAAAACTGTAATACAATATCACAACCAGGATATTAACATTAAAACAGTCCACAGATCTGAGATTTCTCCAGTGTTACTTGTATTTGTGTATATTTAATTCTATGCAATTTCATCAAACCTATAGGTCTATGTATACACCACCACAGCGACAACACAGAACAGTTTCTTTACCCTGTTACCCTTTTATAACCACATCTATCTTCTCCCAAATCTGTAGCCACATCCCTAATTCCTGGTGGTCACTAATGTGTTTTCCATGTGTAAAATGTTGACTTACCAAAAATATCATAGAACTGGTCCCACAGTGCAGTGATGAAGTGCTATGCATTGGGAGCTGAATACCAAGTGGCAGACCAAGGTTCAAGTCCTGGCCCTGGCAGCTTAAAAAACATGTTAGTTACGGGCTAGCCAATGGCATGGTGGTTGAGGCAGCTAGATCCCCACATGGCTGACTGTATAGTTTGAGTCCTAGACCTAGCAGCTTGAGAAATACACCAGGTATGCCTAAGATCCTGAGAAGAAAATGGAGAAGGGATTGTGGCATGGCAAGGCCCCAGGGGTGGAGGGGGGTTCTTTCTCACTTTGTCTCTCTAGCAAATGAATGCACCCTCTAGCAAATTAAAACAGAGAAATAAACAAACAAAAAATACCAGATGCATATATATGCATGTGTGCCTAAAATCTTGATGGGACAGAAAAACGCAGAAAAAATGATTGCAGTATGACCATATCTCAAAGTACTTTCTCTGTTTCTCTTTCAAGCGTATGTGCTCTCTGGCAATTTAAAACCAAATACATATTTGGAATAATAAAGCACATGCTTTTTAGGAATTGCTTTTTCCTCTTAGAATAATCCCCTGGAGATTCATCTAAGTTGCTCCAAGTACCAACCAGTTCATTCCTTTTTATGGTTGAGTATGTATGGATGCATCACAGTTTATGTACCCATCAAAGGACATCTAAATTGTTGTTTCTAATTTTTTGTTATTACAAATAAAGCTGCTATAAGCATTCATATATGAGTCTTTTTTGTTTGTTTTGGCTAGAGCGCATGTGTACTCATCAGAGAGAGAAAAAAAGAGAGAGAGAGGAAGAACAGAGAGCCATACCCTATGGAGAATGGTCAGGCCACAATCCCTTGTCCTCCATCTCTCTCTCTTTTCTGGAGGGGTATGCATGCACAGGTGCCCTGTGTGTTTCTCAAGCTATCACATTCAGGATTAGAACCAGGTGATGGGCCATGCGGGATCTGGTTGCCCCAACCACCAGGCCACGGAGCCAGACCGAAGTACGAGTTTTTGTAGAAACATAAATTTTCATTTATCTGAGATATGTGCCTAAGATGTAATTGCTGAGTCATATGGTAAACAAATGTTTAGTTTTACGGAGCCAGTAGCTGGCGTGGTGGTTAAGGTGCTAGGCTCCCACACTGCCGACCGCAGTTCAAGTCCTAGACCTGGAGGCTTCTTTCTCACTTTCCCTCTCTTTCTCTCTCTCACTCTGTCCCTTTCTAGTCAAATTAAAATAAAACAAATAAATAAGTTGAATAAAATAATTCTTTTTAAAAAACGTTTAGTTTTATGGGACCAGCAGTTGGCATAATGGCTATGTTGCTGGACTCCCATATAGTCAACTGCAGTTCGAGTTCCGGATCTGATGGCTTAAACTCATGCCTGGCGCGTGTGCATGCGTGCCCAAGATCCTGAGAGGAGAATGGAGGAGAAGAGATCGCAGCGTAGCCATCCTGCTGGTGGGGGTGGTTTTTCGCTTTCTGTCTCTGTCTCTCTCTGTCTTTCTGGCGAGCACATGCATCCTATAGCAAAAACCTCTCCAAAAAAAAAAAAAAAATTTAGTTTTATAAGAAATGGCCAATTTGCTTTCCAAAGTAGTGGTACCATCCTATAGTCCTGGAAGCAATGTATAATAAATCCAGTTTTTCATATCCTCACCATCATTTGGTAGCATCATTTTTTAAGCTTCTTCAATAGGTATATAGTAATATTTCACTGGATTTTAATTTGGACTTCTCTAACAGCTACTGATGTTCTTGATACAAGCTTATTTGCCATCTGCATAACTTGTTTTATGAAACCTCTGTTCATGTCTTTTGTCCATTTTCTAATTGAATGCTTGTTTTTTCCCCTTACTGTTGAGTTTTGAGGGTTTTTTTCCCCCATATTCTAGACATTAGTCATTTTTCATATATGGCTCCCTAATTTATTTTTAAGTTAAAAAAATTAAAAAAAAAAAACATCGCAGACAGAGTTGAAGCATCCTGTGTAACTTTACTAACAACTCCATTCTCAACTTTCTCTTCCTGGGTGTATGTGTGCACATGCCCCAACTCTGAACAAAATGGAGAAATGGAAGAGAAGGGATTGCAGTAATGACCATGCCCCATTGGAAGGTGCTTTTTCCTCCCAATTCTATTTCTGTGCATGCACCCTCCAGCAATTAAAAAAAAAAAATCACCTTTTGTGGATAACCTGAAACCTCAGGTTAATGAGCTACATCTATTTAATAGCTGTACTATAAAAAGAGTGTAGTTTAATATCTCTGAATTCATTAACATTCTTCTTTTTTCTTGCATGTCCGCAGTCCCCTCTGTGTGAAAGGTAGAGTGTAATAGTATTACATGTGAGAAAACATCTCAAGGATAAGTGGAAAAGAAAAGTATCATTTCAAGTGGGAAACTTGGAGACCCATTCAGGAGTATCAGAACAACTTTTCCTTTGTTGAACTGTATCGTTTTTATCTATTTTTTAAATAATTATTTTATTTTATTTTATTTATTTTTAAAATTTGACCAGAGAGAACAGAGTGGCGGGGGGGGGGGGGGTTGAGAAGCAAGCCACCAGGTCCAAGACTTGAACCACGGTCAGCCATGGGGAGGTCCAGTGTCCCCAATCACCATGCAACCTGCTGGCCCTGATCCATTGTTTTAAGCAAAGAAATTAAGGTATAAATCTGGTGGCTAAGGAAAACTTACTGATTTTGTTACTCTAACTAGGTGAAGACTGCATGACCTGTTAGATGCTTAACTAATCATTAGATACTATCCTTTTGCCTTTCTTTTTTTAACACTGTTTTTGCTATAGGCATGTGCACTCACTGGAGAAAGTGAGAGAGAGGGAAAGTGAGAAATTACCCTCTAGGGGAATGGACACGCTGTAATCCCTTTTCCATTTTCCCCTCTGGATTTTGGGCATGCATGCACATGCATGTGGCATGATTTTCAAGTCGCCAGATCCAGGACTCAAACCATGGTCAGTTACGTGGGAGTTCAGAACCTTAAGCTACCAGTAAGTCACCTGCCGGCCCCTACCTTTTCATTTTTTAAAAAAACCATTATTTAACTTTATCATTATTATTATTTTTCAATTTGCTATGGGGCATGTGCACTCACTAAAGAGAGAAAGTTACAAAGCAAGACGCCAGGACTTCTGGAACTGCAGTCAGCCATTGAGAGTCTAGCGTCCCAAACACCATGCCACCTGCTAGTCCCTCTTTTCATTTTTAAATAATGCTCTTTTTTGGGGGGGGTACAGCAGGTGGCATGGTGGTTATGGGTGCTTGACTCCCACATGGTCAACTGTGGTTCGAGTCCCGGACCTGGCGGCTTGCTTTCTCACTATTCATCCCTTACACACTCTGTCCCTCTCTGGTCAAATTAAAATAAATAAATAAAGTTAAATAAAATAATACTTAAAAGTTTTTTTTAAAAATGGTCTTTCTAAAGTTAATTTTCTCTGCTATATAAGTTTATGAACTCTGGGAAGAAAAAAGGCTTACCAGTCTTTTAGATTCAAAATGAAGTTAAAAAGTTCTGAACATCTGGGACCAGCAGATGGCGTAATGGCTATGTCACTGGACTCCCATGGAGTCGATCGCGGTTTGGGTCCTAGACCCGGCGGCTTAAACTCACGCCAGGCATGTTTGGGTGCGTGTCCAAGATCCCAAGAGGAGAATGGAGGAGAAGGGATTGTGGTGTGGCCATCCGCCCCTTGGGGGTGATTTCTTGCTTTCTGTCTCTCTGTGTCTCTGTTTTTCTGGTGAGCGCACACTCCCGATAGCAAAAACTTCTCAAAAAAAAAAAAAAAAAAAGTTCTGAACATCTGAAAAAAAATTATTCAAAATCAAACAAAGATAGAGAAAAATTTTAGAAAGTATCAGGCCCAGACATAGTAGCATGTGTTGGATGGACACTAATGTTTGGCAGGCTGAGGCGACATGGGAGGCTGAGGTTCAATTCTTGGCCTACTCTAAAAATAGAACACTGTGGTGCATGCTCACAGTCCCAGCCACTTAGGACACTGAGAGATAAGGACTGTGGGCAGCCAAGCACAGATAATATAACACAGCAAGATGCTATCTGAGCAGGGCATGAAGGCATACATTGTGGTCCTAGGCACTAGGAAGGTTGAGGCTGAAGGATTGTGACACACACATGCCATCAAAAAAGAAAGGGCGTGGGGGGAAGGGAATTAAAGACAACTTTAAGCAATCTAATATGCAGTTAAGTAGAATCTCTCAAAGATGGGAGAGAAATGAGAAATACAGTTGACAGAAAAAAAAAAATATATGGGGTTTAGCAGGTGGTATGGTTAAGGCTCTGGACTCCCACATGGTTTAAGTTCCAGATCCAGCAGCTTGAAAATCATGTCAAATGCTTGTATGCCCAAACTCCAGAGAGGAGAATGGAGAAGAGATTGCAGCATGTCCATCCCTCCTATGGGGGTGGTTTCTCACGTTCCTTCTCTCTTTCTCTCTCCGATGAATGTACACGCACTATGGCAAAAACCTAAATATTTATATACACGTGTGTGTGTGTAAGTATGCATGTACACGCACATATGTATCAGGAAATAATGGCAAAAATGGTACCAAACTTGATGAAAATTATAAACTCACTGATACAAGAAGTTTAACAACTTCTAAGCACAGGAAACAAGAAAACCACCACCAAGGCACATTACAGTTGTCCCTCAGTATCTGAAGGAGATTGGTTTTAGGCCTCAGTGGGTACCAAAATCTGAAGATGCACTAGTTCCCCATATAAAAATAGTATAGTATTTACATATAACCTACAAACATTCTCCTGTACATTTAAAATCATTTCTAGATTATATGTAATATATAATTCTAATACAATGTGAATGTTATGTAAACAGTTATATTGTTTTGTATTATTTTCTTTTCTTTCTTCCTTCCCCCCCTTTTTCTGTTCTACAATTGGTTGACTGTGAAGATGCAGGACCTGCAGATACGGGGGCTCACTGTAAATGAAACTGCTCAAAACAACTGCAATATCTTTTTTTTTTTTTGAGAGGTTTTGGCTATAGGGTGCATGCATGTGCCAGAAAGACAGAAAGAGAGACAGAGAGACAGAAAGCGAGAAATCACCTCCCGGGGGGATGGCTATGCTGCAACCCCTTCTCCTCCATTCTCCTCTTGGGATCTTGGGCATGCATGCACATGCGCCCAGAGTGAGTTTAAGCCACTGGGTCCAGGACTCGAACTGTGGTAGACTACATGGGAGCCCAGCAACATAGCCATTATGCTATCTGCTGGTCCTTTTTGTTTTTTAATTTAATTTTTACCAGAGAAGAACAGAGCAAAACAGAGAGGGAAAGTGAGAAATCAAGCCACCAGGTCCAGAACTCTTAACTGTGGTCAGCCATGTGGGAATCCAGTGCCCTTAACTGCCATGCCACCTGCCAACCACTGTAAAATCTTAAAAGCAATGGGGAGGGGTGAGGTATGAAAAAGTTATGTAAAGATAAGGGTAACATCAGACTTCTCATTGGACATAATGCAAAAGAGAAGACAATAATTTTTAATATACTGAAAGGAAAAATAAACATTAGAAACTATTTATACCTGTCAAAAATCTTTCAAAGAAAAGGTTAACTAAAAATATTTTCAGTCATTTTAAATTTATCTTTTACATCTCTCCTTTATAATTTATATTAACTTGTATTATCAAAGTTCTGAAGGTCGGCAAGTGGTGTGGTGGTTAAAGGAACTGGATTCTCACATGGCCGACCATGGTTTGAGTCCCGGACTTGGCAGCTGGCTTTCTCACTTTCCCTTTCTCTCTGTCTCTGTCTAGTCAAATAAAAAATAATAATAAGTGGAATTAAATAAATAATTCTTAAAAAAAAAAAAAAAAAGGTTCCCACACAGGACCAGCAGTTAGCGTAATGTCTATGTTGCTGGACTCCCATGTGGTTGACCTCGAAGAAGGGATTGCGGCGTGGCCATCTCCCTTCGGGGGTGATTTCTCGCTTTCTGTTTCTCTCTCTCTGTCTTTCTAGTGTGCGCACGTGCCCTACAGCAAAAACCTCTCCAAAAAAAAAAAAAAAAGGTTCCCACAATAATGTTTTGTCTTATAATGTGTTTTGTTGATACTGAGGTGGACGCCAACTTTTTGGTCAGTACATTCTTACTTTTTTTTTTAAGAATTATTTTATTGGGAACCAGCAGTTAGCGTAATGGCTATGTTGCTGGACTCCCATGTAGTCGACCACGGTTCGCGTCCCAGACCCGGTGGCTTAAAACTCACGCCGGCGCGTGTGCATGCATGCCCAAGATCCCGAGAGGAGAATGGAGGAGAAGGGATTGCGGCGTGACCATCCCCTCTGGGGGGTGATTTCTCGCTTTCTGTCTCTATGTCTCTGTCTGTCTGGCGAGCGCACGCGCCCTATAGTAAAAACCTCTCAAAAAAAAAAAAGAATTATTTTATTTAACGTTATTTATTTATTTTAGTTTTATCAGAGAGAGAGGAAAAATGAGAAAGCAAGCCACCAGGTCCAGGACTTGAACCACAGTTGGCAACGTGGGAGTCAGCATCCTCAACCACCATGCCATCTGCCAGCTCCAGGTTAGCACATTCCTAATTTCAGTTTCTGTACCATTATGTTTTCAACAGTATTTACCTGGGTTTTTTTGTTTCTTTTTTTTTTTTTTTTTTGAGGGTATATGCACTCTCTAGAGACAGGAAGACAGAAAATGAAAAAGAAATCATGGGGGGGGGGGGGGGGGAGTAGTTACCACTAGTTACCACAGACACGCCACAATTCTTTCTTCTCCTGTACTCCTTTTTTCTCTTTTATTTCATTTCCATGTTATTTTTAGCTCCTATCAAATCTGTCATTATCATTAACGTATTACATACAGTCAAAGCTACTCGGTTGTTAGAAAAGTCATGCCGTTATTTTCTATGTAAAAATGAGTCACGACTTTTCAGACAACCCAATAACTTAGATTTACCTACAATTTTTTCTTTGCCACTACTCTTTTTAATTAATAAACTGTTTTGAGGGTCCAAGTGCTTACTACCAGAGAGAGAAAAAAAACACACCACCTCCCCCCCATGGGGTACACTCATAGCACTGTAGCATGCTACAATCCCTTTTCCTCCATTCTCAAGAGATTTTTGGTATGTTTTTAAAGTTGCTGCAGTAGGCCTTGCGCCATAGTCATCCATGTGAGATTTGGTTTCCAATGTACGGTGCATTGTGCTAGATGGGGTCGGCCATACCCACTATTCTTACTGAAGTCCATTTTTTTTTTCCTAATGTATATCCTTTATTAGTTCTTTTAGTAGAATACATAAATGGTAAACAGTCATGTCTGTCTGAACACGTTTGAATTTGAGCCCTACTCCATAGTAAACACAGAGTTCTAATGGCTTTATTTTCTTTCTACTTGAGAAGTTTGCTTTTAGTCTAATTTTCCTCTGTGCTAACCTATTTTTTTCTTCTCTGGTTATTTTCACAGGTAGTGGTTGATGTTCTATACAACTATAATATCACTAACGTGTTTAGTATTCTTTATCTTTTCCGGAGTCACTATTTTTTCCTAAAGTTGAAGATTTAAGTATTTAGCAATTTTTTTTTTTTTTTGAGAGGTTTTTGCTATAGAGCGCGTGCGCTCGCCAGACAAAGACAGAGAGACAGAAAGTGAGAAATCATCACCCAGGGGGGATGGCCACGCCACAATCCCTTCTCCTCTGTTCTCCTCTCGGGATCTTGAGCACACACGCACACATGCCCGGAGTGAGTTTAAGCCACCAGGTCTGGGACATGAACCACAGTCGAATACGTGGGAGTCCAGCGACACAGCCATTACGCTAACTGCTAGTCCCAGTATTTAGCAATTCTGAAAAGCTATTTGTAATTATCTCTTTGAATATTGCTATTTTCTATTTCATCGGAACTCCTACAAGTTGTATCTTGGACCTTTTTTTTTTTTGCTATTGGGCGCATGTGCTCCCTGGAGAGACAGAGACAGGAAGCAAGAAATGGGATGGCCATACTGTAATCCCTTCTCCTCCATTCTCCTTTCGGGATGTGGGGTGCACAAGTGCACGCGTGCACACACACACATGCACGCACATCCATCCAGCATGGGTTTTGAAGCCACTGGGTCCAGGACTAAAACGGTGGTCAACTACATGGAAGTCCAGTGATGTAACCATTACGCCATATGCTGGTCTTGGACTATGGTATTCTAATCTACATGTCTTGATCTTGTTTTCATATTTTCCATTTCTTTGTATCTCTATGCTGCATTCTGTCTAATTTTGTTATTTCTTCCTAATCCTCTTTGGCTATGTTGAATATGCTGTCTAACCCATACACAGAGTTTTAAATTTTGCTATTGTATTGCAGAGCCAATCAGCTTTGAATGCACATTACTATCACCTGAAGAACTATTTTAAAAATATTGATACCATGGGCTCTACTCACAAAAAAAAAAAAAAAAAAAAAAAAAAAAAAAAGATTTAGTTAGTCTTCCATGAGACTCATGCATTTGTCCTTTAATAAACTCCCCAAATTGTTTCATTATTCAGCATGTGTTAAGATTCATTTCATTATCACACCAACTTAGTATATTTCCTACCTTGAAAAATTCTTCCCCTCTTTCCTATTCCAGTTATCAACCCATTTCCCTTCTAATAATAATTTACAAAACATCTTAACTGAATTTTCACCAGCACTTACCTCAATATTCCTTCCTTTTTGAACTGCTTTTTTCACACAGCCTTCAGGACTTCACATATCTGAGTCTCATCTTACATTTGTGACCATTTATTCTGTCTTTTTCGCTGGTTTCTACTCATCTTCCTACCTTCTAACTATAGAAGTGGAATGCTCCTATGGCTTTAAATAGCATATATATGCTTAATTTCCAAATTTGTATTTCTAGCTCTCATTTCTCCTCTAAAACGCTCTATATATTCAACTACCTAGCTGATACCTCCATCTGGACATTATCTTAGTCTGTTTTGTACTGCTATAACAATACCATGGATGGATAATCAATAAATTATATGGTCAGAGGCATAAGCACTTGCCAGAAAAAGGAGGAGGAGAAAGCAACCCTCCAATTGGGCACAGCTATCCTGCAATCTTTTCTCCATTTCTCCATTCTTTCAGGACTTGGGGTATGTACCTCAAGCACCTGGCATGTTTTTCAGTAGTTAGTCATGTGGGACCTGACTCCCTTAACCACTAGGTACAGGGCTGGGCACAGAGTAGTTTCTGCCAGTTACCCAAATGGTGTAATGCAGAGATTACCAACCTGGTACCAGTCTGTGGCCTTTTAGGAACTAGGCTGCACAGCAGGAGGTGAGCAGCAGGGTCAGTGAGCCAGTGAAGCTTTATCTGTATTTACAGCTGCTCCCCACTGCTCCCATTACCACCTTAGGTCCACCTCCTGTCAGAACGCAATAGTTTCACAGCAGCACGAATCCTATTGTGAACTGCACATGTGAGAAATCTAGGTTGTGTGCTCTCATATCTCATACACCATCCTCTCTGCCCCCATGAAAAAATAAGTCTTCCATGAAACCAGTCCATAGTGCCAAAAAGGTTGGGGACTGCTGGTATAAAGGGTCCTGAATAATTTTTCATAATTTATTTTCCCACCTTGTAGAATTCAGATGAAATAGATAATAATAATTTAAATCCATGTGATAGTAAGTCCATATTTATCTTTTCCAAAAAATTATTTTACTGTGTTAAAAACATTTAATGTAAGATCTATCGTCTTTAAAAAAAAAAAAAAAAAAAGTAAGCCTGGGACCAGCAGGTGGTGTAATGGTTATGTTGCTGGACTCCCATGGGGTCAACTGTGGTTTGAGTTCTGGAGCTGGCGGCTTAAAAACTCATGCCAGGAACGTGAGCATGTGTGTCCAAGGTCCCAAGAGGAGAATGGATGCGTCACATGCCCTAGCAAAAATCTCTCTTAAAAACAAAAAAAAGTATGGATTATATTAATATTGACTACAGGTTAAAAAAAAATGAACAGATCTCTAGAGTTTATTCATCCTGATTGACAAAAAAGAAAAAAAAATTTTTTTTGAGAGATTTTTTTTTTTTGAGAAAAATTCTTTGCTATTCTTTGCGTGTGCTTGCCAGAGAGAGAACATGAAAAATCACCCCTGGGGGAAAGACCACACCACAATCCCTTCTCCTCCAGTCTCTTCTTGGCATTTTGGGCATGCATACACATGCGTCGGCGTGAGTTTTAAGCTGCCGGGTCCAGGAATAGAACCACAGTCAACTACGTGGGAGTCCAACAACATAATCATTACACTATCTGCTGGCCCAGCTTGACTAAAACTTTATGCCCATTATTGAGTAACCGTCTGTTCTCCCTTCTCCCTAATCCCCTGACAACCACCATGCCACTCTTATTTTATACATTTGATGGTTTTAGGTACCCCCATATAAATTGAATCATACAGTTATTTGTCTGTGACTGGCTTATTTTCTTAGTATGATGTCCCCTAGGTTCATCTGTATTGTCACACATGGGAGTGCTAATATCTCTGGGATTCTGAATTCAATCTTTTTTGATAAATACTCAGGACAATTACAGTAGTTCTATTTTTAGTTTTCTGAGGAACCTTTATACTATTTCTCATAATGGCTGTACCATTACATATTTCCACAGTGTGCAAGAGTTCCAATTCCTCTGTATCCTTGCCAACATTTGTTTTTGTTTTAGTTTTTTTGCTATAGGGCATATGTGCTTGCCAAAGAGAGATGGAGAGAAAGAAATCACATCCCAGGGGGAAGGGAGTTATGGTCATGCCACAATCCTGTCTCCTCCATTCTCCTCCCAGGACACACAGGCACATGCACCTGGCATGACTCTCAAGCTGCTGGGCCCAGGACTCAAACTATGAAGCCAGCTATGTAGGATCCAGCACCTTAACCACCATACCACCTGCTGGCCCCCATGTGTCTTTTTAAGTTGCCAAAGGGTGCGTGCACTAGCCAGAGACAAAGAAAAGAAATGAGAGAAAGCTCCCCAATGGAGCATGGTCACACTGCAATCCCTTCTCCATCTCTTCATCCTATTGGGATTTGAGGTGTACATGCACATTGGCTTTTTTTTTAAGCCATGAGGGCTGAAATTCCAACAGCAGTCAGTCACATGGTATTTGGCCTCTCTTAATCACCTAGGCTACAGGGCCAGTCCCATTTGTTATCTTTTACTTTTCTGATAATAACCATCCTTATAGGTATGAGGTGATATATCATTTTTGTTTTGTTTTGTATTTCCTGAATGATTCATGATGTTCAGCACCTTTTCATATACCTGTCAGTCATTTCACTGTCGTTTTTTGAGAAATGTCCATACAAGTTCTTTGCCCATTTTAAAAATCAGTTATTATTTTCCTTACTAAATTGTGTACATTCTTTATATACATTGGAGATGAACCTTTATCAAATATATGGTTCATAAATATTTCCTCCCATTCCATAGGTTGCTTTACTCGGTTGATTACGTCTTTTGCAAAGGTTTTTAGTTTGATGAAGTTCAGTTTGTTTATTTTTGGTTCTGTTGCCTACATTTGGTGTCATATCCATGAAATAAATGCCAAATCCAGTATCATAAAACTTTTTGTTATGTTTTCTTTCAGGAATTTAACAGATTCAGGTCTTTTTAAGAATATAGGGGCCAGCAGGTGGTGTGGTGGTTAAGGCGCTGGACACTCCCACATGGCCGACCATGGTTCGAGTCCCAGACCTGGTGGCCTGCTTTCTCACTTTCTCTCTCTCTGTATCTCTCTCTGATTAAATTAAAATAAATGAATAAATACAAATAAATAATTTTTTAATAAAAAGAATAAATATATTTCTTTCTTTCACAGGCTCAAAGGTGTAGACAGTTAACTCCAACAGGGTCTTAATGCGTTGACCCCGCACCTTCAACCAGATCTGGATCAGGGGCAACTATGTGCCAAGTACTCAGGGAAGTCTCCAGACAGACCAGGAATCTCCCCATGTGAGAATCTCTTGCAGAACGTCATACTTTACCATTGTGCCACTGTCTAGAACCCAGATTCAGGTCTTAATGCTAAGCCTTTACTCCATTTTGAGTTGATTGAGTGTATGGTGTTAAGAAAAATATCCAATTTTAATTTTTGCCTGTGGATGTCCAGTTTTACCAGTATCATTTGTTGAAAAGATTATCCTTTCCTCAATATATATTATATTTTTTTTTTTTTTTTTTTTTTTTTTGCTATAGGGCGCATGCACTCGCCAGAAAGACAGAGAGACACAGAGAGACAGAAAGCGAGAAATCACCCACCAGGGTGGATGGCCACGCCGCAATCCTTTCTCTTCCAGTCTCCTCTCAGGATCTTGGGCACACACGCACACGTGCCTGGTGTGAGTTTAAGCCATGGGTTCGGGACTCAAACCGCAGTCGGCTACATGGGAGTTCAGCGACACAGCCATTACGCTAACTGCTGATCTCTTCAATATGTATTCTTGAGCCCAGACTTAAATTTTCAGGGGGATAATTTTGCCCACTCCACACCACAGCCCAAGTTGAGACAAAATATTTACCTGAACTACTGGATGAAATTTTTTGTGGTTCCCTTCTTTCCTTGAAGAGGGCCTTTAAGACTCCCTGCTTGATACAGAAACTTTCATCTCCAACTCTGCTCCATAAAGACCTAAGGCTTTGTCCAATTTTGGGGCCAGGAAGAGGTGTGATGGTTGAGGATGCTAGCTTCCCACATGGCCAACCATGGTTTGAGTCCCAGACCTGGCAGCTTGCTTTCAAACTTTCTCTCTCTGTCTCTCTCTGGTGAGCAAATTAAATAATAACAATAAATAGAATTAAGTATTTATTTAAAAAAATAATAAACAATTGTTTAGGTTTCTAATATTAGTAAAACATCCCAAACTCCATCGCACTGTCACGTGTATACCACTCATTTTTTGGTTTCTACTTTATTTGTGGTCCTTAAGATTTTTTCTATTTCTTGAGACCATTTGATGGCATAGCAGTTATGTGGCTGGACTCCCACATGGCTATGTTTTGAGTCTCAGACCTGGTGGCTTCAAAATCACACCAGGCCCATATGCATGCGTGCTCAAGAAAAGGATTGCGATGTGGCCATCCCTCAGTGGGGGGAGGGAGGGGACATGATTTCAGGTCTTTTTAAAAATAAATTTTCCCTCTCACTGTCTCACTGTCTCTGTCTCTGGTGAGCACAAGCATTCTAAGGCAGAAAACCTTAAAAGAAAAAAAAAGAAGAATTTTTCTATTTCTTTTAGCTATGCATTTAAAAGGAAGCTTGTTTTATTAAAAGTCTTTTACTTTTTTTTTTTTTTTTTTGGAGAGGTTTTTGCTATAGGGCGTGTGTGCTCGCCAGAAAGACAGAGAGACAGAGAGAGAGAAAGTGAGAAATCGCCCCCCCAGGGGGGATGGTCACGCCACAATCCCTTCTTCTCCATTCTCCTCTCAGAATCTTGGGCACGCACACACACGCGCCCAGCGTGAGTTTAAGCCACCAGATCTGGGACTTGAACCGCAGTTGGCTACATGGGAGTTCAGCGCCATAGCCATTACGCTAACTGCTGGTCCCATACTGTTTTTCTTTTTAAGAGGTTTTTGCCTGGGACTAGCAGATGGTGCAATGGTTGCACTCCTGGACTTCCACATGGCTGACCACAGTTTGAGTCCTGGACCCTGCAGCTTAAAACTCACACCGGGCGCGTGTGCGTGCATGCCCAGAGTCCTGAGAGGAGAGTGAAGGAGGAGGAATTGTGGAATGGCCATCCGCTGGGAAAGGTGCTTAAAATAAGGGGGGGAAAAAAAAAAGCTTTTTGTCTTAAGAGAGTGTGCGCTCACTGGGGAGAGAGACAGCAAAAGGGAAAGTGAGAAATGACCTCCAAGGCAGATGGCCACACCACAATCCCTTTTCTATTCTCCTCTCGGAATCTTAGGCAGCCAGGCAAACGTGCCCAGCATGCGTTTCAAGTCACCAGGTACGGGACTTGAACTATGGTCAGCCATGTGGGAGTCTACCAACATTCCGCTATGCCATCTGCTGGCCCCTAAAGTCTGTTACATTTTATCCTATATTTAATTAGATGTTCTGTAACAGAATAGCAGAAGGGTTACAGTCTGCTGTACTGCCAGTTTAGAATGTATTTCCATAAATAACTAGTTCAGTATCTTTTGGAGTAGACAGGTCTACCAGCTGCAGATAAAATAATTCCAAAGACCAGTAACTGCTTAGAGAAAAACGTTATCTTAACAATATAGCAAAAAAACCTCTCCAAAAAAAAAAAAAAAAAAAAAAACACCAAAAAACAATGGAGAGATGCTGTCACCTTTCCTCAAGGTATTAAAATTGGCACTGTAAACGGTGAGATAACCAGATATTGTGTGCTTTCTAATGTGATGCAATGTGAAGTACACAGCATCTACAATGAAGTTTTTGCCCAAAACACACAACCTTTATACTAAGTCCAATCTATAGGAAATACAGAGAACTGGAGAGCAAATTAAGAGATTTCATAAAAAACATTTGAGAAATCTACAATATAGAACATATTTCAAATCACTGTAAGTCTCTTTAAAAAGTTGCCATTGGGACCAGCAGTTAGCGTAATGGCTATGTCGCTGGACTCCCACGTAGTCGACCGCGGTTCGCGTCCCGGACCCGGTGGCTTAAACTCACGCCGGGCGCGTGTGCGTGCGTGCCCAAGATCCCGAGAGGAGAATGGAGGAGAAGGGATTGCGGCGTGGCCATCCCCCCTGGGGGGTGATTTCCTGCTTTCTATCTCTCTGTCTCTCTCTGTCTGTCTGGCGAGCGCACGCGCCCTATAGCAAAAACCTCTCCCAAAAAAAGAAAAAAAAAAAAAAAAAAAAAAAAAAAAGTTGCCATTAAAAGGCAGGAGGGGGACCAGCAATTAGCATAATGGCTATGTTGCTGAACTCCCATGTAGTCAACTGCGGTTCGAGTCCTGGACCCAGTGGCTTAAACTCACGCTGGGAGCGTGTGCGGCATGCCCAAGATCCTGAGAGAAGAATGGAAGAGAAGGAATTGCGGCGTGGCCATTCCCCCTGGGGGGTGATTTCTCGCTTTCTGTCTCTCTGTCTCTTTCTGGTGAGTGCACGCGCCCTATAGCAAAAACCTCTTAAAAAAAAAAAAAAAGGCAGGAGGACAGCCTGTTTTAAGTTAAGAGAAATTTAAAGATATAATTTTAAATTTATTTATTTATTTATTTGTTTATTTATTTTAAATTTTGCTGTGGGGCACATGGGAGAGAAAGTGAGAAAGCAAGTCACCAGGGCCAGGACTCGAACTGTGGTTGATCATGTGAGAGTCCAGAGCCTTAACCACCATGCCACCTGCTGGCCCAATGTATGACCTTTGACCTGATCTTGGTTTAAGAAGAGCTGAAAGAGGACCAGCTGTAGTAGCACACACTGGTTGACACTGCCACTCACCAGAATGAAGCTACATGGAAAGCCCTGTCAATTCCCAACTTAATTTAAAAAGATAGGTCTAGTGGTATATTCATAGTCCCCACTACTCAAGAGGCTGAGGAAATACATACATGCATACATACATACATACATACAAAGGTAGGAAACTTCCGAAAGTTCATGCAAAATGTGTTTTATGAAAATAACAATACATGGATTTCAAAATTTTCCTGCACCAAAATAAACTCACACTAACTTGTTAAAACTTGTCTGAACAGAACTGAGTTTGAGGAATGAAGAAGGAAAAGACATCAATCTGGAAAGTATCCCCGTTAGAGCAAATAAATTCTGCCAAAATTAAAGCAAGAATAATCATCAAACTTAAAGTGAAGCTTGGGTGAAAAAATGATGACATCACTAATGCTTTATAAAAACCATGGGGAAAATGACCCAAAGAAATCAGCAATTTACAAATGGATAACATGTTCATTTGCTTATTTGTTTTATTAAGGGATAAACTGATGTTTAAAAGAGGCCTGCAGGGCTAGATCACTCACATCAATTTTTTAAAATTATTTTATTTTACTGTATTTATTTATTCATTTATTTATTTCAATTTGACCAGAGAGGGATAGAGAGAGACAGAGAGAGCAAGCTGTCAGGTCCGGGACTTGGAACCGTAGTCAGCCATGTGGGAGTCCAGCACCCTTAACCACCAAGCCACTTGCCAGCCCCTCACTCACATCAATTTTAGAGGAAAAAATTAATTTTGTTTGTGCTCTAAATAAAGAGGACAATTAGCATTAGAGACAATAGCCAACACCACAGACACCTCTATTGGTTAGTTTGAAAGCACCCCCCCACACACACAAATGGGGCATTCTCACACCACAACACCTTATCCACCCTGTCAGGATTATTGGTACACAAACACATGTGTGGTGTGTTTTTCAATCACTGACACCAGGATTTGAATTGTGCAGTTAGCCATGTGGGATCTGGCTCTCTGAACCACAAGACTATGGAGCTGGCTATCATAAATTTTTTGAAATCCTCCTGTCTTATGATGAACAACTGAGTAAATTTTCAACTGGTCTGAGTATGAGAAAATATTAAGGGGGGAACATTTCAGGAGAAAATGATTAAGAGACATAAGAATGTATGTAAACAAGTATAATATATTATGGAACAAAATACTTTAGCACAGTAAAAACATGTCAGTGAGAATTCAGCATATACATAGGAAAACAAACTAGTGGTGCTATTATCAAATGTGCACAACATATGGAATGTTCAACATCAAAGAAGATGAATATGGGGGACAGCAGGTGGTGTAGAGGTTATGGCACTGGACTCCCACATGGTCAACTACAGTAGAGTCCTGGAGCTGGCAACTTGAAACTAGGCTTATTTTGCTCACATGTACGTTTTTTTTGTTTTGTTTTGTTTTTTTGTTTGTTTTTGGAGAGGTATTTGCTATTGGGCGCGTGCACTCACCAGGAAGACAGATAGCGAGAAATCATCCCCTGGGGGGATGGTCATGTCACAATCCTTTCTCCTCTGTTCTCCTCTTGGGATCTTGGGCATACACACATGTATGCCTGGTATGAGTTTCAGCCACCAGGTCCGGGACTCGAACTGTGGTTGACTACATGGGAGTCCAGCAACATAGCCATTATGCCATCTGCTGGTCCCATGTAAGGTTCTAAATAACTCTGAACTATTGGGTTGTCAGAAAAGTCATGACACATTTTTGCACAGTAAAACATGCCATGACTTTCTTGATTACTCAATAGATAATACAAGACCGAAAAAAAAAAGATAGAAGGCAATGAGAACCCTCACCTAATTAAAGGGGGTAAAGTGATGGCTCCTCTAAAATCATTTGAAAAAAAATTTTTTTTTAATTTAAAAATGTTTAATGTAGTTCGAACAGTGTCTGGTTCATTTTAGCTCCTTTACTGTGAAACCTGAAGGCAAGGACTGCTTCAGTTTCTCTCCCTTCTCTTTGTGATGACCAAGGTGTAGAGGTATCTGCTGCATCAAACTTTAAACTTCGCATTATTCTTATCTTTCTTGATCTTGACAGATTTAGTGTCCTTTCACCAGACTGTTAGCAGCAAGTCTTTGATTTCCTTAATTTTCCACGGCATAGTGGGGAGTATGGGGAGAGGACGTAGACAAGCACAGCCAGCAGTCAGAAATGAAGAGCCATTTGAAAAATTTTAAAGTACCTAGTATGTATACAATATTATGAGGAATACAAATTGGCACAGTCATGGTGGCACACGCAGAGCATACTAAACTGCAGTGCTAGCCACATGGCTAACCTCAGGTTTGAATCCTGAGTGAGCCAAAAACAGAGAGAACACATAAGCACCCAAGATTCTGACTGGTTGGAGGACTGGGGGAAGGGATCATGGTATGATATGACCAGGTCAAGGGTGTCTCTCACTTTCTCATAATAGAAAATAAAATTTTTAAATTATTTTTTAAATAAAAGAATGAAGATGAATTCAAGATAATACAGTAATTGGAGAAATCTAGAGATGTATTCACCCTCAAATAAGGAAGGAACCTTGTAACAAAAAGATTAAAATGTGGATGACTTTGGGCCAGCTCTGTGGCCCAGTGGTTAGGGGAGCTGGATCTCATGTGGCTAACCATGTGGTTTGAGTCCTATTCCAGCAGCTTGAGAAAATGCCAGGTGCGTGGTTACACACCCAAAATCCCAATAGGATGAAGAGATAGAGGAGAGACAATTGTGGTATAACCATGCTCCAGGGACCAGCAGTTAGTGTAATGGCTATGTAGCTGGACTCCCACGTAGTCGACCGCGGTTCGCGTCCCAGACCCAGTGGCTTAAAACTCACGCCGGGCATGTGTGCGTGCGTGCCCAAGATCCCGAGAGGAGAATGGATTGCGGCATGGCCATCCCCTCTGGGGGGTGATTTCTTGCTTTCTGTCTCTCTGTCTGTCTGGCGAGCGCACGCACCCTATAGCAAAAAAAAAAAAAAAAAAAAAAAAAAAAAACAACAACAACATGCTCCACTGGGAAGTACTTTCTTCTTTCTCTCTAGCAAGTATAGTAACCTCTTACAAATTAAATAGATGACCTCTAGAATAAAATCTAGGTCTCATACTGCTGATAGATTGTCTGATTTCTTCTTGTTCCTATAAGATTCTTTATTTCTGTCTTACAAATTATATGGATGTGAATAGATATCTTTCTTCTATCTACTATACTTCTCTTGTTGTATTCCATATTTATTATAAAGACATCATTATTTCCGTGATCAAGTTAGAAACCTGAAACCAGGTGAGACAACTACTTTCTACCTCAGTCAGTCATTCAACAAATAATTTTTTTTATTTTATTTGTTTTTGAGAGGTTTTTGCTATAGGGCGCGTGCACTCGCCAGACAGAGAGAGAGAGACAGAGAGACAGAAAGCGAGAAATCACTGCCCAGGGGGGAATGGCCATGCCGCAATCCCTTCTCCTCCTTTCTCCTCTCGGGATCTTGGGCACGCACGCACACGTGCCCGGTGTGAGTTTTAAGCCACCGGGTCCGGGACGCGAACCATGGTAGACTACGTAGAAGTCCAGTGACATAGCCATTACGCTAACTGATGGTCCCTCAACAAATAATTTTTTCAGGGACCAGGAGATGGCATAATGATTACATCACTGGACTTCTACATGGTTGACCACAGTATGAGTCTGGACAGCAGCTTGAACCTCACGTGTGCGCATGCTCAAGATCCCAAGAGGAGAATGAAGGAGAAGGCATTGCGGTGTGGTCATCCCCACTGGGGGTAATTTCTTTTTTTTTTTTTTTTTTTTTTTTTTGGTCTCTGGTCTCTCTGGCAAGTGCGTGTGCCTTATAGCAAAAATCTCTCTAAAAAAATAATTTTTTCATAGATTCTAATACACATTTTTCCCCACTTTAACCTACGATATCAGAACATATGATATAATCAATGCCATCTATAACAATTGGCAGAATTTTTCTTTCCTATTGATTCATAAAACATTGATGCATCTTGGGACCAGCAGTTAGCGTGATGGCTATGTCACTGGACTCCCATGTAATTGACCGCGGTTCGAGTCCCGGACCTGGCGGCTTAAACTCACGCCAGGCGCGTGTGCTTGTGTGCCCAAGATCCCGAGAGGAGAATGGAGAAGGGATTGCGGCGTGGCCATCCCCCCTGGGGGGTGATTTCTCGCTTTCTGTCTCTCTGTCTGTCTGGTGAGCGCACGCGCCCTATAGCAAAAACCTCTCCAAAAAAAGAAAAAAAAAATTGATGCATCTTAAAATCAATGGTATCTTAGATTCCACAAAATAACAATATTTATGAAATGCCTATTTATTACTAGCAATATTCCAGTCACTGAAGATACATTATTGAACAAAATCTCTATCCTCATGGACTTTCATTCCAGTGGAGAAGGGAGATAACACATCTTAAATATGCATGTGTACATGTGTCTGTATGTTTATTTGTATGTTAGCTGTTAAGTATCATGAAAAATTAGATGTGATTTGGAAATGAAGCATAATTAGAGAAGTAGAAGGAGGAGAAAAAACAACTGAGGATGAAAAGGAACAGTTAAAGAGTTAAAACAATCTATAATTTGCATCAAGAAATAATTAAAAATGGTGCATTAGAGAGAGATAACTAGATTTAAGAAACTCTTGGAAATGACAAAAAAGAAGTTAAATATATATGAAAATGGAGAAATTAATTTCCAAAGAGATTTAAAAGCCAGGTGACGTGAAATGGATATTTAATTCAATATGCTAAAACATTAAGATTGGTGATCTTACAGCAAAACTTTAGCAGGACTTGTCATCTTTCAAAACAAGAAAGGAGGAATATGTAAAATTAAAGAAGAGAGAACTGAAGTTGGAACAAGTAGTAAACCTTAAAAGTCATGTGGAAATAAATATGGTAGAATGAGTTCAAGTAAAACAGTACATATCGGAGATTGAAGGGAGAGCAAGACAGGATATAGTAAAAAAATTAAAAGATGTCAATCTACTTTTACAGGCAGAAGCAGCAGCTTAAGAATTTAGAGCAGTTAAGAGAGTAACTATGCTTCAGTAAGAAGTCATATGGAACTCAGAATTAAAGATTGGGAAACCAAACTCTTCAAAATAAAAGTTTTTCAAGAATATTCTAATAAAACAAAATTGGAAAAATATAAGCAACTATGTCTAGAAGAATCACAAATTAATAACTCATTATCAGATAAACTGAACAAGACTAATGAGAAGTTAACAGAAGTCAGTGCTGAACTTCTTGTGGAGACACAGCAGAATAGATCTTTACTCAACAGTCTTACAACAAAAACCAATCCTGGAGTTGCCTCAGGTTAGAAATCTTAATAATAATTTAGTGCACAACAGAAATCTTATTTTGAGAGAAGCATCAGTGATAACGGCGTCTTCAATCTCATTGCCCTCAAAAAATATTCTTGTTCAAGAATACAGAAGAAATTGGAAAAGAAGTATAACTAGAGAACAGAGAGATGTTGCCACTGGATTTGCATCTGTATCCTGTAGAGCTTCTCGAAGATCTACTGGTGAGTCAAACCTATTTCAAGATCTGCTTTTGGGAGCATCACAAGAATATGTACAGATCTTGAAGAAAAAGTAAATAACCTAAAAGATAAAATTTATTGACTAGACTGTTTATATACCCTCTTAATTATTTTCCATTAAATATATGAGATATAAAACCTTTATTAAAATTGTTTATATTGAAAAAAATAAAAGAAACTAAAAAATTAAGACATGAAAAGGGGACAGAGTGGTGTTTGGGTGGGAGAAACAGACTTCTCTTAAAAGCACAGTCAGGAAGTCCTGACTTTAGGCAGGAAGTGAGATGTGCATATTATCCGGGGAAGAACATAATAAGTGAGGGAATAGCAAGGATATTGCTTGAGACACATGGTGCTTAATGTTTGTGAGCAACGGTAAAAAGGTGAAGTACCAAATCCAAGAGGAATAACAGTGGGAAGTGAGACAGGACAGGTAATCTTAGAGATCAAATCATGCGTGACCATGTAGCACAATATTAATCAGAATATATCTTGAAAGAACAGAAAACAGAAATGTTGATGTACTGGCTGTGAAATAAGAGAAAAAGTAGTCAAACATGACTCCAGGGCTTCTGTCTCCCCAACTGTGTGAATGATGGTACTTTTTACAACATGGCATGTTTGGAGTGAAAAATGAAAAGTTCAGTTTTGACACTGTAGGTTTAAAATGCCTATTAGACACAAGTCTGCAGATAAAGGGAGAAGTTTGGGCTGAAGACACAAATTCAGGAGTCATAAACATACGAATGAAATTTAAAGTCATGGGGATAGATGAGATCATTTAGAAAGTGAATGCAAACATAGAAGAGATCTAAGGACTGAGCTTTGAAGGACTCAAATTCAGGGGGGAAAAAGTAAGAAAGAAAACACTTAACCAAAAAGATTGAGGAATGACCCTGAGGCAGGTGGAAAACCAGGAGAATGTCATATCCCGGAAGCCAAGATTTCTTTTCCCCACAAGTCTAAATACCTCCAGAGTTCTATACATCACTGGAGTCTCTTCATTCCTTTTCAGTCCTCCTGCCTCTTCTCAGTTCAAACGACCATCTTATCTTTCTGAATCTCTAGCAAACATTTTAAATGATTTTGTGGTCTCCCCCACTTTAAAAAAAAATGTGATGTTACCATCCCAACTTTGGTATCAAAGATTTCTCTGTATCTATAATAATAATAATATAATAGTAATATAGAGGACCTTTCATGATGTGGTCCAAATTTGCCCTTTCAACCTATCTTCTGCTACTCCTGCCTCTAAGTATTTTTTTATTATTATTATTTTGATTTTATTTTCTTCTTGCCTCTAAGTATTTTAATGTGCTGGGCACAACTAATTTTTATACTGATCTGCAACCCAAAAGACTCTTTCCAAACTTTTGTTATGTACTATTTCTTTACCTAGGAAAACCTCCAACTCTTTAAAAACTACATAAAGACATTTCTTTTATAGAGTAACAATATGCCCTAGTTTATATGGGACAAGTCCCAGTTTATCCCCTCAGGATGTCCTTTTCATCATTAATAGTGTCCTAGTTTGGAGGGTCAAGTTATATGGTTACCTGATCTATAAAACTGCCCCTTTCCCCTCAAGAAGTTTTTCCCTTCTCTGTGCTGTCACATTTTAAACATGCCAGTACCTCTCTCATTATTGAATTACTTGTCCATTACCTTTAAATAGTGAGCTCCCAAACATCAGGAACCATAATAGCTTTATATATATACATATATATATGGACACATATATATATACATATATATATGGACACATATATATATACATATATATATGGACACATATATATATGTGCATGCGCTCACTGGAGAGACCAACAGAGACACTAAGAGGGAAAATGAGAAATCACCCCTGGGGGATGGCCACATCACAATCCCCTCTTCTCCATTCTCCTCCCAGGATTTTGGGCATGCACACACATGCATCCAGCGTGATTTTCAAGTCACTGGGTCCGGGACTTGAACCACAGTCGGCCATGTGGGAGTCCAGCGGCATAACTGCTACGCCATATGCTAGTCCCCCCCAACATAGTGTAAGCACCATAATCCACCCTCAGACTTCAGCCAGCTCTAGGTCATGGCCAAGTCATGTGCCCGATGTACTCAGGGCAAGTTTCCAGACTTGAACCAGGAACTTTCTTTAAAGTGTTGCACTTTACTGCTGTGACACTGTCTGGCCGCCAAACTGCAATAATTTAAACATCAGAAAAGTCTCACAAAAAATTTTTCACAACTATACCTCAAGAATATTCATAGCTCTGTATACTAAGTTAATCATAACAGAAATGGGATAAGGTTGTAACTACTCTCGTAGCAACCTAGCTAGATCATTATTCCATAAAGAGACCTAACAATGTTTCTCTGATAACAATTCATGTATCTTAAAGAGGTAAACATAACCATCCAAATAAATTCAGTCTCAATTATACTACAAAGAGCTACAGGGACCAGCAGTTAGCGTAATGGCTATGTCGCTGGACTCCCATGTAGTCGACCACGGTTCGCGTCCTGGACCAGTGGCTTGAAACTCACGCCCGGCACGTGTGCGTGCGTGCCCAAGATCCCAAGAGGAGAATTGAGGAGAAGTGATTGCGGCATGGCCATCCCCCCTGGGGGGTGATTTTTCGTTTTCTGTCTCTCTGTCTCTCTCTGTCTGTCTGGCGAGCGCACAGGCCCTATAGCAAAAACCTCTCGGGGAAAAAAAAAAAAGAGCTACAAAGAGGCTTATGCATTGCATTTGTAATGGCATGAGTGAATGAAAGACTATGTGTTTTCCACAAAACTAGAAGCAAAACAGACTCCCAGATCCTGGTAAAGATCATAAAGCAACGGTCCTATTTTGCATTATCTCCAACCTACCCTAATCCAAACTAGATAGCTAATCACCTAATGCTTCTCAATGCCAATCATTCCCAGCTATTTTCTAAAATTGCCAGCCAGAGGGCCCCTGCTCTCACCAGAGACAGATGGATAGAGAAAAGGAGAGAAAGAAAGCACCTAACACCACAATCCCTTCCCCTACATTTCTCCATTGGGATTTTGGGCATGCATGCACAAGCACCCAGTGTGCTTTTCCAAGTCATGGGAGAGAGGATTTGAACTGTACTTGGCCATGTGGGATCTATTTTTTTTTTTTAGAGGGAGGTTTTTGCTATAGGGCCTGTGTGCTCACTGGAGAGACAGAGACACAGAGAGAAATCACACACCAGGGGAGATGGCCACGTTGCAATCCCTTCTCCATTCACCTCTTGGGATTTTGGGCAGGCACGCACGTGCACATGCACGTACCTAACATGAATTTTAAGCCACCGGGTCAGGGACTCGAACCATGGTCGACTACGTAGGACTCCTGTAGCATAACCATTACACCACCTTCTGGTCCCTGTGGGATCTATTATAGCTCCCTTAACCAACTAAGCTATGAGATTAGCCCCATTCAAAGGTATTAACTTGACCCTTTCCAAAGATGTAACATCTCTATTTCACTTCCCTAAAGGAACTTACACACATATGCAAAATACAAAACTAATCCATAAAATGGAGGTAAAACTCTCTAAGGAAAAGATGAATACAGAACAAATTTAATTTTTCTCTTTTTTAACTTTTATATACTCTATGCATATCGCAGAATCTCTCATTTTTCTTTCCTTTTTTTTTTTTTTTTTTTTTGAGAGTTTTTTTTGCTATAGGGCACATGCGCTTGCCAGAAAGACAGAAAGAGACAGAGAGACAGAAAGTGAGAAATCACCCCCTGGGGGGATGGTCACACCACAATCCCTTCTTCTCCACTCTCCTCTCAGGATCTTGGGCACACACGCACACATGCCTGGCATGAGTTTAAGCCACCAGGTCCGGTACTCAACTGCGGTTGACTATGTGGGAGTCCAGCGACATAGCCATTACACTAACTGCTGGTCCCTCATTTTTCTTTTTTTAAAGAGTGGTTTTTGCTATAGGGTGCATGCACTCACCTGAGGGAGAGAGAGACAGACAGACAGAAAGCGAAAAATCACACACCCCCCCCCCCCCATTGCGGGGGAGAAGGCCACACTGCAATCCCTTCTCCATTCTCCTCTCAGGATTTTGGGCACGCACACACACATACCCAGCATGAGTTTGAAGCCACCGGGTTCAGGACTAGTACTGCAGTTGGCCATGTAGGAGTCCACCAATGTAACCATATGGGCGATGAGCTGGTCCCACAAATTTCATTTTAGATGCTACAAAAAGTGAAATGATCACAAAGCCCCTTAGGTTCTGTTTTCATATCGTCTGAGAGGCAGCAATCTCTGGAATTCAGCAAATGTTGCAGTAGAAAAGGCTATGGACAAAGGCTTGAGACAGGTATGCATGAATGTGACTATGAATGCTGTAAACAATTTTTCATTAAGAGAAGATTTAGATAACCAAGAAGAAGAAACCACTCTGCCTTTGTACAAGATAAAAACACACAGGACATATAAGACCCTCTAAGTACTTTTTACACGATATACTGGCCAGGTTATCAACTAGAGAGAACTAGAAATTATTTATTAACAAGCCCTCCAGGAGATTCTGATACACACCACAGTCATAGGGACTAGCAGAACAATGTAAAACAACCTGAGTCTCTGAATCACTACTACATGGAATTAAACAGAGCAACAGTAGTCATTCACCTTGGACAATTACATGAAAAAAATGTTTTCTATACTATTTGTGCTAATGCATTTTTGAATCTTTACTGCAGCTATTAGGTATATGCAAGCATCTCTCAAAACTTTTTGGTCTCAGGGCCCCTTTAAGAGGACACTCCAGCAGGTAGAGTGGTGGTGAAGGCACTGGAATTACCACATGACTGACCATAGTTCGAGTCCCAGACATGGTGGCTTCCTTTCTCACTCTCCTCCTCTCTCTTTCTCTGGCAAAACTCATGTAAAAAAAATAATAACAATAAGTAAATAAAATAAATAATTCTTTAAAAAAAAAAAAAAGAGCACATTTAAAAATCAAGGACCTCAGGGCCGACAGGTGGCATGGTGGTTAAGGGTGCTGGACTCCCACATGGCTGACCACAGTTTGAGTTATGGACCTGGCAGCTTGCTTTCTCATTTTTATTTGTTCTCTCTCTCCCTCTCTCTCTCTCTCTCATCCAAATAAAAAATAAAGTTAAATAAAATATTTCTCTAAAAATTTTTTTTTAAAAATCAAGGACCTCAAAGAGATTTTATTTGTGAGCTATAGAAACATATTCAGGGGGGACCAGCAGTTAGTGTAATGGCTATGTTGCTGGACTCCCACGTGGTCGACCACGATTCGCGTCCCGGACCCGGTGGCTTAAAACTCACACCGGGCGCGTGTGCATGCGTGCCCAAGATCCCGAGAGGAGAAAGGAGGAGAAGGGATTGCGGCGTGACCATCCCTCCTGGGGGGTGATTTCTCGCTTCCTGTCTCCATGTCTCTCTCTGTCTTTCTGGTGAGCGCACGTGCCCTATAGCGAAAAACCTCTCCAAAATAAAAAGAAACATATTCAGCACATTTGAAACAATTAAAATAGAACTTTAGGGACTGGCAAGTGGTGTGGTAGTTGAGATGCTGGACTCCCACATGACTGACCATGATTTGAGTCCCAGACCCAGTGGCTCTCCTTCTCATGTTCTCTTTCTCTGTAACTCTGGTCAAAAAAATTTTTTAAATAATGATGAATAAAATTAAATAATTCTTTAAAAAAATAAACTTTAAAATTTTAATTCATTAAAAAATAATAGGCCCAAGCCAGCAGGTGGTGTAGTGGTTAAATGTGGTGATCCCCACATGGCCAACCACAGTTTGAGTCCTAGACCTGATGGCTTGTTTTCTCACTTTCCCTTTCTCTCTGTCCCTTTCAAATTTAAAATAAATAAAATTAAAGAAAAAAATAATTCTTGAAAAAAGAGATTTTTGCTATACGGTACGTGTACCTGTCAGAGAGAGACAGAGGGACAGAAAGTGAGAAATCACTCCACAGGGGGATGATGGCCATGCCGCAATCCCCCTCCTTCATTCTGCCCTTGGGACTTTAGGCATGCACATGTGCCCAGCATGAGTTTTTAAGCCATCAGGTCCGAAATTTGAACTGCAATCAACTATATGGGAATCCAGTGATGTAACCATTACACATCTGTTAGTTTCCATGATAAACTGTTTTGAGTATATTTTTAAAAAACTGGTCTCAGAAATACAAAGTTAGAGTACTTCTTAAAATTTAAAGTCTTTAATAAACTCATTTTAAAAGACTTTTTAGGTTTTGAGACTCATGGTAGCTAAGGGTGCTGGACTCCCACATGGCCGACCACGGTTCCAACCCCTGACCTGGTGGCTTGCTTTCTCCCTTTCTCTGTGTATGTTTGTATGTGTATGTGTCTCTCTCTGATCAAATTAAAATAAATAAATAAATTTAAATAAAATTTTTTTTTTTTTTTTTTTTTTTTTTGGAGAAAGGGCGCATGCGCTCGCCAGACAGACAGAGAGAGACATAGAGACAGAAAGCGAGAAATTGGTCACGCCGCAATCCCTTCTCCCCCATTCTCCTCTCGGGATCTTTGAGTTGTAAGCCACCGGGTAACCGCGGTCGACTTGTGGGAGTCCAGCGACATAGCCAACGAAGTTCCCAAATTTTTAAAAAGCAAACTTAAAGAAGTCCAAATACTCTTTTTTTTTTTTTTTTTGGAGAGGTTTTTGCTATAGGGCGCGTGCGCTCGCCAGACAGACAGAGAGAGACAGAGAGACAGAAAGCAGGAAATCACCCCCCAGGGGGGATGGCCACGCCGCAATCCCTTCTCCTCCATTCTCCTCTCGGGATCTTGGGCACGCACGCACACGCGCCTGGCGTGAGTTTAAGCCACCGGATCCGGGACTCGAACCGCGGTCGACTACGTGGGAGTCCAGCGACATAGCCATTACGCCAACTGCTGGTCCCAAGAAGTCCAAATACTCTTCACCCTGTCCCCCAATTCTCCAATGTTAACATATAAACAATAGCATGATTATTGAAACCGGGAAATGAATAGGTTGATACAGTACTATTAACTACTCTACAGCTTCTTTATCAAATTTTACCATAATGTCCTTTTAAGATCCAGGATATAATTCATACAATCTCAAACTGTATTTATTAATAGTTCTCATGTCTTTCAGGTCTCCTCGTATCTGTGACAGTTTCTTAGTCCCTCTTTACTTGGCACTTTTGAAGAGTATTGGTCAGTTCTTTCATAAAATGTCCCTCCATTTGGGTTTATCTGACACGTTCTCATGATAGATTAAGGTTATACATTTGTAGCAAGACTATCACAGAAATTAATGTTATGCCCTTCTAGGCATATCATATCAGGAAATACAGTATGCTGTATTACTGATGATGCTAACTTTAATCACTTGGTTAAGGCAGTACCTACCAGGTTTCTCCCCTGAAATATTATATATTATGGAGAGATACTTAAAAGTTATACAAATATCCCATCTATGTGTTCATTCTGATACTATGGAGGGGTTTTGTTTTGTTTCGTTTTTTAAAAGTGGCCAACTATGTGGGAGTCCAGTGACAAACATGACGTCATCTGCTGGTCCCTGGTTTTCTTTTTTAATAACCTTTTTGATTCATCAGAATTGTTCTTTGATATTACTCAAAACTCAACACATATGGCAAAGGACTAAAGACATTCATCTGGGGACCAGCAGGTGGCATAGTGGTTAAGGTGCTGGACACTCCCACATGGCTGACCATGGTTCAAGTCCTGGACCTGGTAGTTTGCTTTCTCACTTTCCCTCTCTCTCTCTCTGTCTCTCTCTCTGATCAAATTTAAAAATAAATGAATGAATAAATAAAATAAATAAAGTTAAATAATTCTTTTTAAAAAAAAAGACATTCATCTGAAGAAGATATATAAGGGGGGGCTGTCAGGTATCATGGTGGTTAAGGGCACTCACTGGTCTACCATATGGCCAACTGCAGTTCAAGTCCTGGACTGGTGGCTTGCTTTCTCACTTTCTTGCTCTGTCCCTCTCTGGTCAAATTAAAATAAGTAAATAAATAAGTAAAGTTAAATTCAAAAAAAAAAAAAAAGAAGATATACAGGGGCCAGACAGTGGTGTAGCAGTAATACAACTGGATCTACATGAAGATCAATGGATCATGTTCTGAGGGCCTCCCTCTGCATGCTGGGCACGCATGTGCCTGTAATCTGGGCTGGCTCGGGATGTATGATGGCAAGGGGACTCTGTTAAGAGTGCCTGTCTGTCTCTCTTAAAAGAAATAAAACTTTAAAAAAAAAAAAAAAAACTACTCAAATGGTCAATAAGTACATGAAAAGATACTCAACTGGGGCCAGCAGGAGGCATGGTGGTTGGGGCACTGGAGTCCCACATAGCCAACACAGTTTGAGTCCTGAAACTGGAAGCTTGCTTTCTCACTTTCCCTCTCTGTTTTTCTCTGTCACTCTCTGGTGAGTGCATGTGTCCTACAGCAAATTAAAATAATAATAAATAAAATTGAATAATTTTTTAAAAAGATAGTCAACTTACATCAATTCAGATTTGGGAAATGGAGATCAAAACCACAGTAAGATATCAATTCACACCTATCAAGATGGCTATAGTGAAAAAAACATGGAAAATAACAAGCACTGGCAAAGATGTGAAGAAAGTAAAACCCTGGTATATTGCCAATGGGAATGTAAAATAGTGAAACTACTTTGAAAAAGGGTTAACCAAGACAGAAGTGACTTGAGAGTGCAGTCGCCACCACTGGCCTCCTCAACAAGGCCAAGAGTGAGGCAACCCCAAAGAAACTGCGGAAGTGGAAGGAGGAGGAATTTAACATGGATCCACTCTGTGCTCATACAGTCAGTCAAGAACAGCACCCAAGTACCCATCAACTGCCACAAACAATAAGAAACTTTTGGGCCGTGGGAAAACCTTTGAAAGGCACTGCAACATGGTGCTGGAGAACGTGAAGAAGATGTGGACTGAGGTCCTCAAGAGTGGCAAGGGCAAGAAGTTGTCCAAGTCAGTCAACAAGGTCCAAGCCAGTCTCCACGATGTTTCTGCGTGGGGACTCGGTCATCATGGTCCTGTGGAACCCACTCATTGCTGGCAAACAGTTCTTCCCCACTGTCAGAACTCACTCCCCTGCCCTGTCTAGACCTGTCCTTTGTGATGGGAATAATAAAATCCTGTGGTTTTTTCCTTCTCCTTTTTTTTTTTTTTTTTTAAGAGAGATTTTTGCTATAGGGTACATGCACTCACCAGAGAGACAGAAAGGGAGAAATCATCCCTTGGGGGAATGGCCACACCACAATCCCTTCTCCTCCATCCTCCTCTCAGGAATTTGGGCATGCACATAGACACGCCCAGCATTAGTTTTAAGCCACTGGGTCCAGGACTTGAACCACAGTTGATTACATGGGAATCCAGGGATATAATCCTTACGCCACCTGCTGGTCCCAAAATCCTGTGTTTTTCTAAAAAAATAAAAAATAAAACACAGAAAGAAAGAAAAAGAGTTAAGCACAGACTAATCACATGACCCAGTAATTCCATTCTTAAACAGACATTCAGGTATTTAAATAAAAACCTGTATAAGACTGTTCACTGAAGTGCCAAAAATGTGGAAGCAACCCAAATGTCCTCCAAATAATGAATGGATAAGTGAAATGTGGTATATTCTTACAGCAGAACATTAGACAGAAAAAGGAATAAAGTACAGACACATGCTACAATACAGATGAACCTCAAAAACATTATGCTAAGTGAGCAAAGTGAAACACAAAAGATAACATATTATATGATTCCACTTAAAAGAAATATCCAGAATAGATAGATTCATGGAGACAAAAACAGATGAGTGGTTGACAGGGACTGGAGGGAGAAATAGGGAATATCTGCTTAATGGGTTACAGATTTCTTTTTAGGGTGATAAAATGGAATTTGATATAAAGGTGATAATTGCACAACACTGTGAAAGTACTAAGTGCCACCAAACAGTTCACTTTAAAATAATTAATTCTGGGGCTGGCAGGTGGCGTGGTGGTTAAGGGTGCTAGACTCCCACATGGTTGACCACGGTTCAAGTCCTAGACCTGGTGGCTTGCTTTCTCACTTCCTCCCTCTCTCCCTCTCCCTCCCTTTCTCTCTCTCCTCCTCTCTGGTCAAATTAAAAAAATAAATAAATAAAATAATTCCCTTTAAAAAATAAAATAATCAACTCTATGGTATATGAATTTTACCTGAATTACAAAACAATCAGTGCCACTCAGTAGTTTCTAATTGGTTAGTTGTATGATGTTAATTGAATGTGCAATCTAAAATCTTACCAATGAATTTTTTTGAGAGGTTTTTGCTATAGGGCGCGTGCGCTCACCAGACAGACAGAGACAGAGAGACAGAAAGCGAGAAATCACCCCTGAGGGGGGATGGCCACGCCGCAATCCCTTCTCCTCTATTCTCCTCTCGGGATCTTGGGCACGCACACACACGCGCCCGGCGTGAGTTTAAGCCACCAGGTCGGGGACTCGAACTGCGGTCGACAACATGGGAGTTCAGCAACATAGCCATTACGCTAACTGCTGGTCCCAATTTTTTGGTACTGTTGCATTAAAATCCATTAAAATCCATTCATCTATTTTACATGTTGAAAGGACCTTTTACCCAAAAATGATTTTGTCATGTCATGCACTGGTCACCTGGAAATTCAAGTTCACTAATAGCAAAAAACCCCACATACATTAATATCACTATTAATCTCATCAGAGCTCAAGCACTAGCAAACTGTCAAACTCATGGTATGGAATAACTTTTATCCAAATTTTATCACTGGGCACAAATACAGTCAGCTGTTTCCCTTGAAATTTCAAGAAAATGCCTGTCAAATCTCCAAGTCTAAAGACCAGTTTGTCAGTTCTTTCATTAAGTAAATAATGTCCTATGAAGAAAGGAGCTGGTTAGTTTGCGACTCAGCTATATAAGTACTTTTTCCTTTAGCCCGCCATTGTTCTTTGATATTTGTACAGAAATGTTTCATGAGTACTTCCCATTTTATCACACAAAATATTTTTTAAAGAATTATTTAATTTTATTTATTCCTTGATTTATTTTGACTAGATAAAGACACACACACACACAAAGAGAGAGAGAGAGAGAGAGAGAGAGAGAGAGAGAGAGAGAGAAGGAAAGTGAGAAAGGAAGTCACCAGGTCTGGGACTCAAACCATGGTAGGCCATGTGGGAGTGTCCAGCGCCTTAACCACCATGCCACCTGCTGGTCCCTATCACACAAAATATTAAAAGCCATGTACTGAAAAGTCAGGAATAAATAAAATTAATTTTTACTGCTTCATTAAGAACCCCTCTTTTGCCAGCATGTGGTATGGAGGTTAAGGCATCTGGATCCCACATGACTAACTGTGTGGTTCAGGTTGAAGACCTGGTGGCTTGAAAAAAACACCAGGTGCCTATGCTTGCATGCAGAAAACCCCAAAAGGAAAATGGAGGGAAAGGGAATGCAGCGTGGCCATCCCACCGGGGGCGTAGTTTCTCACTTTCTCTCTCTCTCTTTCTGGTAAGTATTAAAAAACAAAACAAAACACCTCACACTATGAAATACCCCAATAGACTACTGTTACTGCCTAACTCACTGTAAATGGTACTTTTTTTCGCCTAACACACAACATCCATGCCAATGGACTCCCTTCCTACAAAATCCTATTCCTAAATTCAGGCTACAAAATCCTACAGACCTGAAATGATTCATTCTTTCTAGTCTATTTAAATCTAGTCTACTTTAACATAGTATCCCTTCTGGTTTTCAGAACTTGCTTTCTCAGATCACCTTTCCAGGAAAAACAACTTCATTTAGACCAGAGGCCTTATAAGGTTTTTGTGGGTTTTTTTAAGGCATGATTTAGATTTTCATTTTTATTCTTATTTTTATCTATTTTTAATTTGACCAGAGAAGGACAGAGTGAGAGTGTCAGAGAGAGAGAGGGAAAGTGAGAAAGCAAGTCGCCAGGTCCAGGACTTGAACTGCAGTCAGCTATGTGTGAGTCCAGCGTGCTTAACCATCACACCACCTGTTGGGCCCCTTATAAACTTTTTCTTTTTCTTTTTTTTGTATATATATATTTTTTTCTTTAAAGACTTATTTTATTTATTCATTCATATATTTTAATTTGACAAGGAAGAGAAAGTGAGAAAGCAAGCCACCAGGCCCAGGACTTGAACTGTGGTCAGCCATGTGGGAGTCTCCAGCACCTTAACCACCACACCATCTGCTGATCCCCCTTATAAATTTTTCTATAAAGAATCAGACAGTGGGACCAGCAAATGGTGTGGTGGTTAAGATGCTGGACATTCCCACATGGCTGACCATGGTTTGAGACCCGGACTTGTTGGCTTGCTTTCTCACTTCCTGTCTCTCCATCTCTCTGTCTCTCTGTGTGTCTCCCTCTTTGGTTAAATTAAAATAAATGAATGAATAAATAAAATAAAATAAACACTTCTTTTTTAAAAAAAAAAAAATCAGACAGTAAACATTTCAGACTTAGTGAGCCAACTATTTTTTTTTCATAGAAGTTTTTGCTACAGGGCATGTGCGCTTCCAGACAGAGAGAGACATAGAGACAGAAAGCGAGAAATCACCCCCCAGGGAGGATGGCCACACTGCAATCCCTTCTCCTCCATTCTCCTCTCTGGATCTTGGGCACGCACGCACATGCGCCCGGCGTGAGTTTAAGCCACTGGGTCCGGGACTCGAACCGCGGTTGACTATGTGGGAGTCCAGCGACATAGCCATTACACCAACTGCTGGTCCCGTGAGCCAACTATTAAACTACTTTTGTGACAGGTAGATTTTTTTTTAAGAAACATTTGATTTTATTTATTCATTCATTTGTTTTAATAGGACTAGAGAGAGAGAAAATGAGAAAGCAAGCCACCAGGTCCAGGATTCAAACTGTGATCGGACATGAGGGAGTGTCCAGTGCCTTAACTGTCATGCCACCTGCTGGTCCCCGTAACAGGCAGTTTTTTGTTCATTTGCTTCTTTGTTTTTTTAGGGGAGAGGTTTTTGCTATAGGGCAGGTGTGCTCCCCAGAAAGAAATAGAGAGAGAGAGAGACAGAAAGCAAGAAATCACCCCCCAGGAGGGATGGCCATGCTGCAATCCCTTCTCCTCCATTCTCTTCACGATATCTTGGACACTCACACACATGCGACAGACGTGAGTTAAAACCACCAGGCCCGGGACTCGAACCACGGTCGACTACATGGGAGTCCAGCGACATAGCCATTTTACCAACTGCTGGTCCCATAACAGGCAGATTTTACACATCCTCCACAACCACTCTTCTGTCACTCCTAAACAGCAACTAGGGCCTATTAGAGTTAAGAGGGGGAAGCTATCTATTGATAAAGAGTGTGCTAGTTTATGCTAGTTTATGATTATGCCTGCTTCACCACTAAGATTATCCTTACTAATTAGGTTCACATAGCAAGAAAAAAGTTAAAAGTGAAAGACAGCAAAGCTTTTCACTAAAACCTATCAGTCTAGTAAGGAAGCATCACACAGACAGAATCTTAGTTAGAAAAGATGGTGGGCTTGGGAACCAGCAGTTAGCGTAATGGCTATGTCACTGGACTCCCACGTGGTCAACCGCGGTTCACGTCCCGGACCCGGTGGCTTAAAACTCATGCCGGGCGCATGTGCGTGCGTGCCCAAGATCCCAAGAGGAGAATGGAGGAGAAGGGATTGCTGTGTGACCATCCCCCGGGGGGTGATTTCTCACTTTCTGTCTCTCTCTCTCTCTCTCTGTCTGTCTGGCAAGCACACACGCCCTATAGCAAAAACCTCTCAAAAAAAAAAAAAAAGAAAGAAAAGATGGTGGGCGGGGCTGACAGGTGGCATCTTGGTTAATGGCACTGGACTCCCACATGGCCGACCACGGTTCAAGTCCTAGACCTAGTGGCTTGCTTTCTCACTTTTTCTCTCTGATCAAACTGAAAAATAATAATAGCAATAAATAAAATTAAATAATTCTTTGGAAAAATAAAAAGATGGTGGGCTGGCCTCAAGGACTGGTGGTTAAGGGAGCCAAATCCCACATGACAGACCATGTTTAAATCCTAGCCCTGATGGCTTGAAAAACACCCTAGGTATATGTGTGTACATGCCCCAAATCCCAACAGGATAGAGAAATGGAATGATCACATCCCAGTAGAATATGCTTTCTCCCTGTGTCTCTCTTTCACTAGCTCCCTGGTGAGTTCACACATCCTATGGCAATATAAAAGAAGGAAGGGGACCAGCAGTTAGTGTAATGGCTATGTTGCTGGGCTCCCACGTAGTCGACTGCGGTTCGCGTCCTGGACCCGGTGGCTTAAAGCTCACGCCGGGCATGTGTGCGTGCGTGCCCAAGATCCTGAGAGGAGAACTGAGGAGAAGGGATTGCGGCATGGCCAACCCCCCTGGGAGGTGATTTCTTGCTTTCTGTCTCTCTCTCTCTCTCTCTCTGTGTCTGTCTGGAGAGTGCACACGCCCTATAGCAAAAAAAAAAAAAAAAAAAAAAAAAAAAAAAAAAAAAAAAAAAAACCTCTCCAAAAAAAAAAAGGAAGGAAGGAAGGAGGGAAGGCAGGCAGGCAGACAGACGATAAAGAATAAATAATTTTAGTCCTAGTGACACAGTAGTTAAGGTGCTTGACCCCCACATAGCTGACCACAGTTTGAGTCCCAGACCCGGGAGCTTGAAACGCACTCCAACTGTGTGTGCATGTGTACCCAAAATCCTGAGAGGAGAAGGGAGAAGGGACTGCTGCGGCACTAACATCCTCTCTGGGGGATTATTTCTCACTTTCTGCCTCTCTGGTGAGCACACGTTCCTTTTAGCAAAATCTCTCTCTCAGAAAAAATTTAAGTGTTACATATTTTCTTTCCTTTACATTTAATATAAACCCAATATAACAGATAAAATGTGACAATAATACACATGCACACATATAAAACAGTTGGTTCTCATGGAGAACATTACCAAATAACATTACAAAAGGATACTATCAACTGAAAAAAAAAATTATTGGGGCCAACAGATGGCGTAATGGTTATGTCACTGGACTCCCACGTGGCTGATCACAATTTAAGTCCCAGACCCAGAGGCTTGAAGTTCATGCTGAGAATTGTGTGTGCATACCCAAAATTCCAAGAGGAGAATGGAGAAAGGACTGCGGCATGGCCATCCCCCCAGGGGGTGATTTCTTGCTTTCGGCCTCTCTGTTTCTCTGGTGAGCATATGCGCCATATAGCAAAAAAAATCTCTAAAAAAAATATTATTGTTGTTAGTAGTGCTTCTACATTATAGGGAATCCCACAACAACCCTCAATTAATCTTTGTCAGCCACTAGGTCTGAGCAGGATGATGTGTTGCTATTCTGTCATCCAGTATTTATTTGACTGGGTAACAACTTCCCTTAATTCATTTATAAAGAGAACTAAGAAAAGTGGGCTACAGCTATTTAGGGCAAGAAACTAAAGATAGGCAGCCTGGGGAGGCAGCATTTCAGCCATTCTGTTAGGTCCTATCCTGTAATCCTTAAAAAAGTATAACCTCGGGACTGGCAGATGGTATAATGGTCACATTGCTGGACTCCCACGCAGTCAACCATAGTTCCAGCTCTGGACTGGGCGGCTTAAAACTCAAACTGGGCACGTGTAAAAATCCCGAGAAGAAACTAGAGGAGAAGGGATTGTGGTGTGGCCTTTCGCCCGGGGGGTAATTTCTCCCTTTCTGTTTCTCTGTCTCTGTCTCTCCAGCAAGCGCACGCAACCTATAGCAAAAATCTCTCATTAAAGGGACCAGCAGTTAGCGTAATGGCTATGTCGCTGGACTCCCACGTAGTCGACCGCGGTTCGAGTCCCGGACCCGGCGGCTTAAACTCACGCTGGGCGCGTGTGCGTGCGTGCCCAAGATCCCGAGAGGAGAATGGAGGAGAAGGGATTGCGGCGTGGCCATCCCCCCTGGGGGGTGATTTCCTGCTTTCTATCTCTCTGTCTCTCTCTGTCTGTCTGGCGAGCGCACGCGCCCTATAGCAAAAACCTCTCCAAAAAAAGAAAAAAAAAAAAAAAAAATCTCTCATTAAAAAAAAAAAAATGTAAGTCTGGAGTTGAATATTATATCCCAGAATTTAATCGGGAAAATTGAACCAGAACAGAAGATAAAGTACATGAGACTGATAGATTCATGCACCTACCACTTGAACAGAATCCTAATCAGTTTCCTGACTTTAAGAAAAGTTCCTTGGGAACCAGCGTAATGGTTATGTCGCTGGACTCCCACGTAGTCAACTGCGGTTCGCGTCCCGGACCCGGTGGTTTAAAACTCACGCCGGGCGCATGTGCATGCGTGCCCAAGATCCCGAGAGGAGAATGGAGGAGAAGGGATTGCGGCGTGACCATCCCCCCTGGGGGGTGATTTCTCACTTTCTGTCTCTATGTCTCTCTCTGTCTGTCTGGTGAGCGCATGCGCCCTATAGTGAAAACCTCTCCAAAAAAAAAAAAAAAAAGTTCCTTAGCATTTCTATGATTTAAGTTAAAACTGGTCTTCTTTTTTTTTTTTTGGAGAGGTTTTTACTATAGGGCACATGCGCTCACCAGACAGACAGACAGAGGCAGAGAGACAGAAAGTGAGAAATCACCCCCCGGGGGGATGGCCACACCGCAATCCCTTCTCCTCCATTCTCCTCTCCGGATCTTGGGCATGCACGCACACGTGCGCAGCATGAGTTTAAGCCACCGGGTCCGGGACTCCAACAGCAGTCGACTACGTGGGAGTCCAGCAACATAGCCATTACGCTAACTGCTGGTCCCAAAACTAGTTTTCTCAATAGTACCATGTGAACTTACCACTGAAAGTAGTTAGATTATTTAAGAAATTGTGTGATCAATACTATGTGGGTGGGAAAAGAATGGAAGACAATTGTAGACACCAGAGATAGTGTGAGAAGAGGGTGAGAAAGGACAGAGGGTCAGAAAGAGGGGTAAAAAAATTCTGGGAACTAGAAATGGAAAATTTTTGATAATAATATGCACGATTAAGTCACTATGCAGTATATTCTGGATGGGAAATCACATTATGTATGCTGTGATGATGCTTAGGGAAAGAACGTAAATTAAGTTACAAAAAAAAAGTTTCAGAAAAAAAATCTATTCGATGACCGCAATAAGATATATAGCCCCAGCTAGGTGCTATTTATAAGATGCCTAAAGTTAGACTTGTGTTCATGGAAAGGTATATATCAGCTATGTTTGCTATGAAAATATTTAGATTAAGATCTTTAGTAATTCAATAAAATGTGGGGGGGCAACAGTATAGAAAGTAAACATAGATACCAGAGACAGTGTGGGAAGAGAGTGGGAGATGGCAGAGGGTAAGAGATAGGGAATCAAGGATGGGGGGAAAAAAAGCAAAATATCAGGAAACAAGAAATGGAAAATTATTTGTTGACAATAACATGTATGTTGATGTGCTTGAATTCACACCAGGCGTGTGTGCGTGCATGGCCAAGATCCCAAGCGGAGAATGGAGGAGAAGGGATTGCGAGCGTGGCTATCCATCCTGGGGAGTGATTTCTTGCTTTCTGTCTCTCTCTTTCTAGCAAGCGCACATGCCCTACAGCAAAAACTTCTAGGGGGGAGGGAGATATTCAAAGACTGTGGCTTGTGACAATGTGGCATGCACACAAATTCACAGGCTTTAACAAAAAAGTACAAGTTTTAATCAAATTCAAGAGCTTTCTCTACACTGCAACCTGATACACCCTTATAGGACAAACCTGTTCGAAAGTTCCCTCCCACTGTAAATTTGCCCTACCCAATTCTTGCACACCAGTGCCACCACTCTGAAAAGTCAGAAAGGAGCAAAAATAAGCTCAGATACAACCAACTATAACAATAATTCATTAATATGCTTTATTCATTAATACACTTAATTTCCACCTAACACGAAAGCTGTTTCATATATACATCACACCTAGGAAGTACATAGAGAAATTAAGAAAAAATACATCGTAGTATGCTGAGCAGAATTACACTTTTTAAATGAATGTTGAACTCCTAATGGCCAATGAAAGATATAATCATTCTTACAGAACCCCAAAATTCTAACAATTAATATTAGGATGCTTCGAACAATCTCTAAATTTCCCTTCCTTCCATGTGCTAGTTGACTCTTATTTCATACAACTCTAACTCTGGCAGATAGCAAAGGAAGAATACTGCATTTTTATAATATACTAACTAGAAGAAAAAAAAGAAAAAATAGGGAGAACTAAAATGAGTAGCTAATAGATTTTACTTGCTCTATTATCTGGCTTTTTGCTTCTTTTTAAAAGTGTTCTCTCACCCACCATCCCTGTAGCCTGGGCAATTCTGAAAGATAAGGAACAGTTTGGCTCACCCCCCCCACCCCCAAAGTGTCTTAACAAATTACAGCTGTTAAATCCAGAAGGCATTTCTCTTGTAGTCACCAACTTCCTTAAGCACATATACTTCTGAATGGGGCCAAAAAAAAAAATGATACCCAGAACTGCTTCATTTTGCCAGAGAATTATTTCCACTAAGAACATGGTCATTACTACCTGCACACATAAGATTGCTCTCATTTTCCTACAACACAAATACCTGCTTCTTTTCTTTTTCTTTTAAGACAGCAAGGAGAAAAGTGTTTCCCTCTCTCAAAAAGGTATCTTTCTTGCTCTAAGCCTCCCCCCTTTTTCCTTGTCCATCACCCCCAGCAAGCAGAGATGACGCAGACTTCCTTATATAATAGCCTGTGATTTCCTAGACTGCAGGCCTTTCTCTTTGTGTTCTGTATACACTTACACACGCGAGCGCGCGCACATTCTCATTGCTTTGCAGCCACTGGCATGATGCCAGCACTCAGTCAGCTGGTTGACTCCATTCACAGAGCAGGGTTGGAGCTGACATGGAAAAGGAAGGGAGGGGTAGTGAGGGTAAGGGGGAGCTAGAACCATCATTGCTACAGACAAAAGAAATTTTTTAAAAAGAGAGAAAGCATTAGTGTAACACTCTTGTTACAGCTTGAGCTCCAAGAGACTGAGAAACCAGAGACCCTTACTATTACAGCAAATGGAAGAAGCTGAGGGAGAGAAGATCCTACCCAAAAGGAGCTTTGTATGAGAAGCAATTATTCTACAATAAATCCTAAAAAGTAACACTGTGTATAACTTCAATTTCATCAGAAATCCCAGTGTTATCACCTTGTACACATAGTCAGGAAACCACTTTGAAGAACTCAGCCCGATTTTGTTTCTGCTTTTAGAAAAAGAAAAAGAGGGGTGGGGCGGGGGAAGCAAGACAGTAAAAAGTACTTACAGGTACACATTTTCCTGCTCCCTCCTCTAGTTGCTAGGAATACTAGAGACAAGAAAGTAAGAAATAAAAACAGAAAAAAGCCAAAAAAAGAAGTAAGAGATGGGTTTAGGTTTTGTTTTTTTCCCGGTGGTGATAGGGTTCCCTTTCTCTTTTCTATCGGTTCTTTTTTATCGTAAGAAAAGCTCTTTCTCTACAACAGAGGTACGCCATGCATGCCAGCCCTCTTGAGAGACCTGCACAAACCTGGTCTCCAAGCGGGCACTGCCCTGCCAATCACACAGCGTACTATTATATTAAACAAAAGAAACAGGGGGATGCTTACTTTTACCCATGATGCCTAGCGGGGGCAGGAGGGGGAGAGAGAAAACCAGTTGTAGCCGGTTTATAACCTCAGGACATGGAATTATCTCTTAATTTTTAAAGTCATTTGTGGTACAAAAGTCAGTCTCCCCACCCTAACTATACCCCCATTATTCTGGCCTAGTGCCAAACTTTGCCTTCATTCATGAGAGCTAGTTTCCTCTCAAATCATGATGCTTTAACTGTTTAGTTTCCAAAAACAGCAACATCCAAGACAGGAAATCATAGCCAATAACAAAGCACATCCCAAATTACAACGAATAAAGATATACTGCCCATCAAGCTTTCTCTTTATCCCTTATTGCTAGTACTAGGGAACAGATACTGATAAGACAGTAGATGTGTTCATTAAAGTTTTTTTTTTCCTCAAGCTGTTTCAAAGGTAGATATCTCACTTAATTCTGTCAAGTAACAATCATTCAGGGCAGATGAATCCACATCCAACACAAATTAGCACGATTTCATACCAGAGCAGTCATGACACTTCATTTTAGGCCTTTGTTATATATTTTTTACTATAAATTTTAACCAAGAATAAAATGTTTAAAAATGGTTTGGGCGTGGCAGGTGGTGCAGTAGATTAAAGGCACTGACTCCCACATGGTCAATGACAGTTAAGAGTCCTGGACCTGGGGGCTTGCTTTCTCACTCTCTCTCTGGTCAAATTAAAAATAAATAAATGAGTAAAATAAAATTTTTAAAAAATGGTTTAGGCCCATAGTATGGTTGCAATATTATTTATAATTCCACTTTACTTTGTCACAGCTGAAATACACTATCATGTTTGCCTTCCTGTAACTCCTCACCCACCATATACTATCAGCCACATACTTCCTGTCATCCTATAGACATATACAGATTCTAGACATGTATTACTTAGTTCTCTGATAAACTTCCCTTTTTCTGTCTTAGAGCAACTGTCTCCAATCCCTTACAAGAAATTTTGTATCTGGAAAAGGTATACACTGTAAAGATATATGTGATTCAATTAATTTAAACAAGATCCTGGTAATAATAACATTTTTTTAAAAAGGAAAAAGAAATTTATATCCTAGAAGTATTCAAAAGGGGTCAGAAAGTGGTAGAGAATAAATCCAAGCAAACCAAGGAGAAAGGAGAGCAGTGGTTTATTACTTTATTGGAGGTGTTTTGGCAGAGAGCCTTTGCTTGATCAAGCATTTCTATCTCAGGAATGAAGTTTGTTATAAATAGTAACAAAGAACAATAAAAGAAGAAATTTTCTTCTTTACAACAGATATCTCCTATCAATGTACCACCTCAAATACCTACTTCATATGGATCTTTTTTTTTTTTTTTTTTTGGAGAGGTTTTTCGCTATAAGGCGCATGCGCTCGCCAGACAGACAGAGAGAGACATAGAGACAGAAAGCGAGAAATCACCCCCCAGGGGGGATGGTCACGCCGCAATCCCTTCTCCTCCATTCTCCTCTCGGGATCTTGGGCACGCACGCACACGCGCCCGGCGTGAGTTGTAAGCCACCGGGTCCGAGACGCGAACCGCGGTCGACTACGTGGGAGTCCAGCGACATAGCCATTACGCTAACTGCTGGTTCCCTCATATGGATCTTTAAAACTCAAATCAGGGGCTGGCAAGTGGCGTGGTGGTTAAAGGCGCTGGACTCCCACATGGCCGACCACGGTTCAAGTCTCGGACCTGGTGGCTTGCTTTCTCACTTCCTCTCTCTCTCTCTCTCTCTGTCTCTCTCTGATCAAACTGAAAAATAATAATGATGCAATAATAAATAAAAGTTAAATAAAATAATTCTTAAAAAAAAAATTAAAAAAAAAAAAACTCAAATCATATGGGGCTAGCAAGTGGCATGGTGGTTAAGGAGCTGGATTCCCACATAGCCAACCGTGGTCTGAGTCCCCAACCTGGTGGATTTATTCGGGCTTTCCCTTTCTCTCTCTGGTCAAATTAAAATAACAACAATAATAATAGTAATTTAAAATGGAATTAAATAATTTTTTTTTTTTTAAATAAAAACCACCTCAAATCAGGGGCCAGCAGGTGGCGTGATGGTTAAGGATGCTGGACTCCCATATGGCCAAGCTTGAGTCCAAGACCTGGTGACTTTCTCCCCCCCCCACCTCTTTCTCTGGTCAGATAGATAGATAGATATAAATAAATAAATAGGTAAATAAATGTTAAGTAAAATGGGGCCAGTGTGGCGTGGTGGTTAAGGTCACTGGACTCCCACATGGCCGACTGCAGTTGGAGTCCCAGACCTGGGGGCTTGCTTTCTCACTTTTCCGCTCTCTCTCTCTCTCTGGTCAAATTAAAATAAATAAATAAATAAAGTCAACTAATTTATTTAAAAAGTAAAGTAAGTCTTTAAAAAAGAAAAACACCCTCAAATCATAATTATACTACCTCTATCAGAATATCTCATAAAGCCCTTGTTTTTCCCTAATAGTGAAGTGTCTAGAGAAAATCTATACTCAGACATATTAACTTGTAAGTAAGTTTTCCTGTAAAATATAATATTAATTTCAATTTCCAGAAAACTAATATTGAGCTAAATTTGAAAGGGGCAGTAGTGGCCACTGGCATAGGTGTTCAATAATTCATGAAGTACAAAGGAAAACCCTGCTAAACTAAGCTTCAAGTGGTTGATATTGTATCAGCTCAGTCACAGTAAACTATACTTAATAAGAGCCCATCAGAAAGGCCTCCAGATCTATGAACTGGTGTCATTTTAACAGATAGAGGAAAATATAATTAATGTGATAAACAGGGCAAGGAAAATAGATTATTTTCCTCTCATTCATCACATTTCCACAAGCAATTTAACTATGAATTTCCAACTGAAGCTCACTAGGTTTTCTTTCTTTTCTTTTCTTTTCTTTTTTTCTTTCTTTTTTTTTTTTTTTTTTTTTTTTTGAGAAGTTTTTGCTATACGGCGCATGTGCTCACCAGAGAGACAGAATGTGAGAAATCATCCCCCAGGGAGGATGGCCACGACGCAATCCCTTCTCCTCCATTCTCCTCTCGGGATCTTGGGCACACATGTACACGCACCTCATATGAGTTTAAGCCACAGGGCCCAGGACTCGAACCACGGTCGACTACAAGAGAGTCCAGCGACATAGCTATTACACCATCTGCTGGCCCCAAAGGTCACTAGGATTTATACTGGTAAGTAAAAAAGACTGGCTTTTTTTTTTTTTTTTTTTTTTTAACAAATATTCCGAGATTGTGCCTATTTAAATCAATTGAGTACCCCTGGCTGAAAAATTTTTTTGAAGGAATGACAAGTACCCTCAACAAGGTCTCTCACACCATGATCCTCCCTCAAGCCTTTTAAGTTAGCTAGGATCACAGTCACAGCTTCTACAGGTTGATCCTAGAACTGAGAACCCCAATACTCCATCTGGTTTCCCACACTGCATAACACTGAGGTACTACTGCATTACCATGGCGAGGCTTACACTGGATAACTTTTATCAGTCTTTAATATAAAACGCTTAAAAACAATTGGTCAGTAATGATCACCATTTTACCATGAGTTAATTCTCCAACATTATAGAGGCTAAGGTAGCAAATACTCTACATCTACTATAATACCTGCTTCTGTATATTAGATTGATTAGTAGTCCAGAGGTAACAGAGATACATTCAAAGCCAACAGATATTTTTCTTCGGGACATTAGAAAATTAAGAAAAATCTTTTAAACAGAGATTCTACTTTTCTCAGCAAAATCATTATCACCCCAAATTAAAGATACTTAATTAGGAGCTGAAAACTAAATTTAAAAAAGACTTCTTGGGTGCCAGCACCTCACATAGTGGTTACAGCGCTGAATCCCACATGGCTGACTCTGCAACTGGAGTTCCAGACCTGGTGGCTTGAAAAGCACTCTGGGGTGTATGCATGCACCCAAAATTCTTAATGGAGGAGAGCAAGGACTCCTAGAGAATGGCCATCCCCTCTGGGGGTGCTTTCTCAATTTCTCTTTCTTCAGGAGGAAAAAAAAAAATTCTTCCTAGGTCCAGCCCTATAGCCTAGTGATTAAAGGGAGCTGGATCTCATGGGGCCTACCATAGTTTATAATCCCAGCCCTGGCTGTTTCAAAAACACACCAAGTGTGTGTGCCTGCCCAAATCCTGCCAGGACAGAGAAATGGAGGAAAATGGACTCTGGCATGACCATGCCTCCCTCTGTCTGTCTGTGTCTGTCTGTCTGTCTCTCTCTCTCTCTCTCTGGCAAGTGCATATACCCTCCAGATATTGAAAGTATTCTTGGTAAAAAATATTATCCAAGTTGTGATACCATGAAGGATACCAGACTCTCTATAAAGTATTATTATATTAGTTATAGAAAATACCTAAATTCACTGAGCATTTAATTCATCAAACATTTAATGCTTTATTTAATCCACAAAACAAACCAAGAAGGTAGGATCTTCCCCCATTTTCTAGATAAGAAAATTAACTCAGTGAAATTAAAAAATTAGAATAATGTCACTCATTCAGCTAATCATAATAGAAGTTGGTTGCAAAGTTCATATTCTTTCCACTACAATGATGCCTTGAACATTTCTTGGCCAACACTCTCTCCATTCATCAGGATAACCTTGCTTGATTTGTCAATCTCTACTTTGACCACCAGATCAGAGAAAATAATAGCCAAATATGATCAAAATTATAAGCTAAAAATTCTTTTGACAGGTATATAGATTCCATCCAAGACTTTATTGGAAAGGCTAAGTACAAACAACCTAGATACAATAGTTTATCTTTATCCGTGTTTTGCTTTCAGCAGTTTAAGTTACCTGTGGTCAGTCATAGTTCTGAAAATATTAAATGGAAAATTCCAGAAATATATAATTCATAAGTTTAAAACTGTTGTGTCATTCCAAGTGGCATGATAAGATCTTATTTTTTAAAGAATTATTTATTTTATTATTGTTGTTATTTTCAATTTGACCATAGCAAGAAAGAGAGAAAGACAGAAAGAGAGAGAGAAAGCCACAGGTTTGGGACTCCAACTGCAGTCAGCCATGTGGGAGTCCAGCACCTTTAACAGCTATGCCACCTACCGGCCCCAAAATCTTACATCTCCTGCTCCATCTCACCGGGAACGTGAATCATTCCTTCATCCAGTGTACACATGGTATATAGGCTACTTGTCCACTGAACAGATTAACTGTTGCGGAACCACAGTGCGTGTGTCCAAGTAACCCTTTTTCACTAACAAAACCCAAAGCACAAGAGTAATAATGCTGGTATACTGTTATAATCATTCTACTTTGTTATTAGTTATTGCTGTTAATAACTTGCTATGCTTAACTCATAAATTAAAATTTACCACAGGTACAAATGTATCTATAGGGAAAATGTAGTGTTCAGTACTGTCTGCACTTTTCAGGTACCCACTAGGAATCTTGGAATGCATCCCCTACAGACAAGAAAAGACTACTGCATGCACAAAGAGATCAGATAAAGGAGTCTGAGAGGACCAAATCATAAAAAATAGCACAAGAAAGAGGTAGTTAACCAGATTCAGGAAACAGTTCAAATTAATTGTAACTAAAACCCTGAAGGTATATGCCTACAAAATAATATGAAATTCACTAGATCAAAAAACTAAAACCAAAACTCACCAATACCAGAAACTGGCAAAAACCAGTCACCCATCTTTGCTCTTCCCAATTTTAAAAAATGTATTTTTTTATTTATTTATTTATTTTAATTTGACCAGAGAGAGATAGAGAGAGGGAAAGTGAGCAAGAACGCCACCAGGTCCAGGACTTGAAGCGCAGGAGGCCATGTGAGAGTCCAGCACCTTAACCACTACACCACGGGCCAGAACCGACGCAATGATTTTTTTAATTGCCAGCAAAGCATGTACTCACCGGAGAGAGAGACAGAAAGAAAATGAGGAATGCAACCCCAACGTGGCATAGAAACCCGACAATCCCTTCTCCATTTCTGTGCCATGTCAGGATCTTAGGCACCCCCCCCCCCACACACACACACACACACGTTTTTCAAGACTCCAGGACCAGAATTAGAAGTATGGTCAGCCATGTGGGATTCAACTCTATTAACCACTAAGCTATGGGGCTTGCCTAGCTCATTGCAAATTTTATAAGCAATTTGCTAAATGTTTTGTGCCAATTTTAACAAATATCTTTGGGCACAGCAAGTGGATCAAAATTGGATACACTGCTAAAGCTGAAAAAAAAAAAAAAGCTGTTTTTTCAAATAGCCAACTTTACACCGAAATATGGCTAAATGTTTAACCTACATAAATTACTTCTGTATACAATTCACAAGCTATTCGCTGGTGTCCAAAGAAATAAGTCAAAATTTATCTAGCTGTTACTGTTCTCCTGCTAACTCCATATAGTCCTGTCTGTTTTTAGTGGATCTAGTTCACTTGGAAATATCAAATTACAATGCTTCAAAATTACCACTGTAATAGTAACATATCAGATCATAGAAGAAAAACCCCATTCATAAGGTCAACAAACTGTAATTTTTGTTCATTAAGTGTGAAACAGCTCCACTAGTCTAAAGGACAGCATAATTCTTAGGCAAGTTCCTCTCAATGTATTGTACACAGTGCAATAAATCAGTAATACAATTTCTATAACAAGAGGACACATTAGTTTGGTGGGGGTTTTTTGTTTGTTTTCTAAGATTTTTGCCATGGGGCACATGTGACAGCTAGAGACAGAGAGAAGGAAAGTGAGAAGAAAAGTGAGAAATTACCCCCCATGGGACACCACAATCTCTTCTCCTCCATTCTCCTCCTGGGATTCTGGGCATGCATGCACACATGTCCAGCGTGATTCTAAAGTCACCAGGGCCAGGACTTGAACCACATTTGGCCATGTGGGAGTCTAGCACCACCACACCACCTGCTGGCTCCACAACAGATTTTAAAGATTGCATATCCCTTAACTGAAAATGCTTAGGACCAAAAGTATTTCTGATTTGGGGATTTTTTTAGATTTTTGAATATTTGCATATACATAATGAGATATTTCAGGATGGAACCCAAGTCTAAACATGAAATTGTATTTATGTTTCATATATACCTTATACACAGTCTGATGGTAATCTTATATGAATATTTCTGTATTGCAGCATTTTGACTGCAACCTAACACATGAGGTCAGAGTTGGAATATTCTATTTGTGGCGTGTTAGTGCTCCAAAAGTTTTGGATTTGGGGGCATTTCAGATTTCAGAAAAGAGATGCTCAACCTCTACCTGGGAGTTACCAATTAGTGACTGACTGATTGACAAGAGACATGTTTATCATGAATTGGAAAGATAAATTTATGAAAATTTTGGTTAAAATCAAATAAAAACTAAATATACTGTTTTATAAAGTAGAATCCAGCCAGGACCTTACATAAGTACCAAAAAAAAAAAAAAAAAAAAAGACAAAACTCTCATTCCTGAGACAGCATTTATTTATATTTGGCAGAGGGCATATACACTCTCTGGAAAGAGAAAGAGAGGGTGAAAGCAATCCTCCCGGGGTATGTTCACATCACACAACCCCTTTTCCTCCACTTCTCCACCCTTTCAGGATTTGAGCCATGCACACACATGCACTTGGGAGTGTGTTTTAAGCAGCTGGGTCCAAGACTTGAACCATGTAGTCAGTCATCTGGGCTCCAGCCTCCTTAAACAACAAATCATGAGCGGACCATCCCCCCCCAGCCCCCGGCTGAGAGCATTTAAATTAAAGAGCTCTGTTTTCCTTCTTTTAAAAAATAATTATTTAATTGTATCCATTATTATTATTTTAATTTAATCAGACACACACGCGCACGCGCACACACACACACACAGATGAAGAGAGGGAAAATGAGAAAGCAAGCCTCCAGGTCCAGGACTCCAACCACAGTCGGACATGTGGAGTCTAGTACCCCAGCCACCATGCCACCTGCTGCCCTGAGTTCTGTTTTTCTTAAAGCAGTACTCCTCGGGCCAGTAGGTGGTGTGGTGGTTAGGGTGCTAGATTCTCATGTGGCTGACTGTGGAACAAGTCCTAGACCTGGTGGCTTGCCTTCTCACTCACTCACTGTCTCTCTCTGATGACTATAGCAAGTTTAAAAAAAAACTAAAAATGAGGGACCAGCAGTTAGCATAATGGTTATGTTGCTGGACTCCCATGTAGTTGACTGCGGTTCAGGTCCCGGACCCGGTGGCTTAAACTCACGCTGGGCGCGTGTGCGTGCGTGCCCATCCCCCCGGGGGGGTGATTTCTTGCTTTCTGTCTTTCTGTCTCTCTCTTTCTGACGAGCGCACGCGCCCTATAGAAAAAAACCTCTTCAAAAAAGGGATAATTCTTTTAAAAATATATTAAAAACAGTATTTTTTTTTTAGAAAAAGAAAGCAACACTCTTTAATGTGTAACTCATTCTGGGTTTACAAAAAATAAAATTATAGAGACCATAATGACTTCAACTGACTCAAGAATTATAAATAAGAATTTTTAAAAAATAGTCATACCCTATCCTCGATGACTTAGCCTACAGCAAGATCAGAAGGGTAAATTACATCAACAATTTCGTTTCACATGTGGCACAAGATAGTTTTCTTTTTTAAATTTGCCAGTATGTGTGTGCACTTGGAGAGTGCCACAGAGAGAAAGTGAGAAGGCACCCATCCCCCCAGGAAGAGGATCACGACACAAACCCTCTCCTCCAATTCTCAGGATGCACACACACAAGTCTTCACCCAGCAGCACGTTTTTCAAGCTGCCACATCCAGGACTCAAATCACGCAGTTGACCATGTGGAATCCAGCTACCTTAACCACCATCCAACAGGTTGGCCCAGGATGTTTCTTTTTCTTTTTAATGCTAAAGAGTGCCTGTGCTTTATCAGAAAGAGAGGGAGGGAGGAAAAGGAACCTCCAAAGGAATAGTCCCTTTTACAACACATCTCTCTCTCCTTTCAGGATTTTGGGCACATATATGCACCCAGTGTGTTTCTTTTTCACCTTTTTTTTTTTTTTTCAATTTGCTAAAGTCGGGGTGGGGGTGCTTAGTGAGAAAAGTAAAACCCCAGTGAAGATGGCCACTCCACAATCCCTTCTCCTCCATTCTCTCCTCTAGGGATTTTGGGACCCACACACGCCTATCAGCATGTTTTTCAAGCCTTGAGGTCTGGGACTTGAATCACACAGTTGGCCACAAGGGATCCAACTGTCTGAATCACTATACCACCAGCTGGCCCAACACCTCATTTTTAATTTATTTCTTCCATGAGTCAGTAAGAGAGACAGTGAGACAGTACTCCCAACAGGGTCTTTATTATTCTTTTTTTAAAGAAAGTGAGAAATCACCCCTCAGGGGAACGGCCACACTACAATCCCTTCCCCTCCATTCTCCTCTCAAGATTTTGGAGACCCACACACACACACACACCTCAGCATGAGCTTCAAGTTGCCCATCTGGGACTTGAACAGCACCTTAACGATTACACCACCTTCTAGCCTCATTTTTTTTTAACATACTGACCAGGAAGAGAGAGAGAAAGAGCAAGCCATCAGGTTCAGGACTCGAACCATGGGCAACCATGTGGGAGTCCAGCACCTGAACCACCACACCACCTGCCGGCCCCTGTTCCTTTATATTTTCAACATTAAAATTAGCTGTAAACAATGGTCAAATGTTGATAATTTTTGAAGTTTGGGGTTAGGTACATGGAAATCAACTTAATTCTACTTGGGAGTGTATTAGAAGTTCCTTGGAATAAAAAGTTTAAAAAAAAAAAAGACATTGTTAAGTCTATAAATTGTCTAGACTATCAGTACAAAGACATCAAGAAACAAGTAAGTGTTTCTTCTAGAGAGCAGAACTTTTTTTTTTCTGATTAGCCTTTTTTCAAACTGAATTCTGTGCTACTTCCATACATTACCTTGAATATCAGAAAACTAAATAAAAATTGTAAATAAAAAATAATGGTTGAACTTAGTATAATTTTTTTAAGAATTATTTTATTTAACTTTATTTATCTATTTATTTATTTATTTCAAGTTGACCAAAGAGAGAAAGAGCAAGTGAGAGAGAGAGAAAGTGAGAAAACAAGCTGCCAGGTCAGGATCTGAACCACGGCCAGCCATGTGGGAGTCTAGCACCCTTAACCACCATGCCACTTGCTGGCCCCAAACTTAGTATAATTATTAAAAGCCATATATGCACAAAGGAAGAAAGAGATTAAGTTCCCAGCCTAGCTAGAAGGAGCATAAGTCACCAACAATACTCAATAGAAAGAGAGGTAACAAGACTATTATGAAATAAAGAATATGGGACCAACAGTTGGCGTAATGGCTATGTTGCTGGGCTCCCATGTAGTCGACCACAGTTCTAGTCCTGGACCCAGTGGCTTAAACTCACGCCAGGTGCGTGTGCATATGTGCCCAAGATCCCGAGAGGAGAATGGAGGAGAAGGAATTGTGTGGTGTGGCCATCCCCTCGGGGGGGGGGGGGGGGGGGTGATTTCTCACTTTCTGTTTCTGTCTCTCTCTGTCTCTATCTTTCTGGCGAGTGCATGCGCCCTGTAACAAAAACCTCTCAAAATAAAAAAAAATAGTAATACAGAATACAAGTAACAAACACTGTAATGGTTAAAGATCAGAGAGCTATTTTAAAAATCTCACTGGGGAGGACCAGCAGTTAGCATAACGGCTATGTCGCTAGACTCCCATATAATTGACAACGTTTCGAGCCCTGGACCTGGTGGCTTAAACTCACGCCAGGCACGTATGCGTGCATGCCCAAGATCCCAAGGGGAGAATGGAGGAGAAGGGACTGCAGCGTGGCCACCCCTCTGGGGGGTGATTTCTCACTTTGTCTCTCTTGTCTTTCTCTGTCCTTCTGGCAAGCGCACGCGCCCTATAGCAAAAACCTCTCCAAAAATTAAAAAATCTCACTGGGGACCAGCAGATGGCGCAATGGTTATGTCACTGGACTCCCAAGCAGTCATCCACGGTTTGAGTCCTGGACCCAGTGCCTTGAAACTCATGCCAGGCCTGTGTACATGTGTCTCAAATAGACCCTAAGAGAAGAATTAAGGAGAAGGGATTGTGGCATGGCCATTCCCTCAGGGGTGATTTCTCGCTTTCTGTCTCGCTTTCTTTCTCTCCCAGGGGTGATTTCTCACTTTCTGTCTGTCTGTCTGTCTCTCTCTCTCTCCAGTGAGTGCACGTGCCCTACAGCAAATAAAAATCTCTCTTAAAAAGTTTTTTTAAAAACTCACTCAGGTGCCAGTAGGTGGTGTTGTGGTTGGGGTAATGGACTCCCCTCATGGCTGACCACAGTTGGAGTCCCAGACCAGATGGTTTGCTTACTCACTTTCCCTTTCTCTCTCTAGTCAAAATAAAAATAATAATAATGACAATAAATTAAATAAATTAATTCTTAAATTAAAAAAGAGAGCTAGCTGTTCAAATATTAAACATACTGATGAGTAAAGGAGTCCTTCAGGGCCAAAGAAGCCTCACTCAACCTGGAACTGACAAGACCATATAAGATTACACTAAGACATATCTGCTCATACCAATGAACTTTTTTTTTAGAAATTTTTAAAAGAATTATCTTATTTATTAACTTTAATTTGACCAAGAGAGACAGAGAGTGAGAGAGCGAGAGAGAGAGGGAAAATGAGAAAGCAAGCTGCCAGATCCAGGACTTGAACCATGGTCGGCCATATGGTAGTCCCAGTGTCCTTAATCGCCATGCCACCTGCCAGCCCCACACCAATTAACTTGTAAATGGTCAAGAAGTTTAAAACCAGATTGATGAGGTTCAAGCATAGTAGTTAAAGTGGCAGGGGACTACTTGCACAAGGCTGGGGCCACATGGAAGGCCAGGGTTCAGTTCCTGTATCAATCTAAACAGACCAGGCACAGTGGCACATACCTATAATCCTAGTGACTAAGGAAGACTGAGGCATGGCAAGAACGTCAAAAATGCCTCTCTCTCATAAAAATCAGAACTGACATGGGGGCCAGCAGGTGGTGTGGTGATTAAGGTGCTAGACATTCCCACATGGCTAACCACAGTTCGAGTCTCAAACCTGGTAGCTTGCTTTCTCACCTTCCTTCTCTGTGTGGGTCTCTCTCTAGTCAAATTTTAAAACAAGCAAACAAAAAACCAGAACTGACAGGTAATTCAATAAAGAATTTTGGACATTGATCATTCCTGTCTAGCAATATTATAAATAAGAACTTGGTCTCAAAATGGGACAATATTGCTCTCTGGCCTTGGACCTAGTTGGTGGCAATATGGCTAAACACACCAAGAAGTTCAGCACTGTCGGTAAATATGGGACCACTATGGCGCCTCCCTCCGGAAAATGGTAAAGAAAACTGAAATCAGCCTGTGCACTAAGTACACTTGCTCCTTCTGTGGCAAAAGTAAGATGAAGAGACGGGCTGTGGGGATCTGGCACTGTGGTTTCTGCATGAAAATGGTAGCCAGTGGTCCCTGGACCTACACCACCACTTTGGTTGTCACAGTAGTCTGCCATCAGAAGACTGAAGGAATTGAAAGACCATTAGAAGCGCCATAGATATTTGGAATATCACTAGCCTACAATCAATGCGTTAATTTATGTAACCCTCAAAAAAAAAAAAATGGGGCAATATTAAGCCTACATTTTATCCAGCAGATTTACAAGGAACTTTTCTTACTGAAGTGAGGGAAAAATATACTTATGAAGGACTAGGCCCAAGACCCTGAAGTTGTATCTAAACACAGCCTGAGAGGAAAACTCTACCTGGTCTGGATTTAGCCCTGGAGGGAGCTTCTAGCAGTCTATTAACTGAGATTTGCCTATCAGCACAAACAAGCACATGAAGCCTATAGGAAAAAGGTGACCACTTTTCTTCAATTCAGCAACAAAGATCTGTCAAAATTCTGGCTGTTGTTCCTAGGACTTGGTATACTGGACAGACGGTTTATCATTTTCCCAGGCAATAAATAAAATTTACCCTTAAGAGTTTCTTACAAACAGAGATTTCTGATGAAGGTTTCTGATAGAAGTTTCAAACACAGAATTTGTTTTCAACAGTTTTAATATATCATATTGCCATACCACTTCCAATAGGCCTGAATTTTTTTTTTTTAAGAATTATTTATTGGGACCAGCAGATGACATAATGGCTACATCGCTAGACTCCCACGTAGTTGACTGTGGTTCAAGTCCCAGACCCTGTGTCTTAAACTCACACCAGGCATATGTGCATGCATGCCCAAGATCCCAAGAGGAGAATGGAGGAGAAGGGATTGTGACATGGCCATAACCCCCCGGGGGGAGATTTTTTGCCTTCTGTCCCTGTCTCTGTCTTTCTGGCGAGCGCATGCGCCCTATAGCAAAAAAACTCAAAAAAAAAAAAAAAAAAGATTTATTTATTTATTGGGCCAGCAAGTGGTAGTTAAGGACACTAGACTCCCATATGACCAACCAGGGTTTGAGTCCTGGACCTGGTGACTTGCTTTCTCACTCCCCCACCCCACTCGGCCCCTCTCTGATCAAATTTTTAAATAAATAAATAAATAAAGTTAAATAAAATAATTCTCTAAAAAAGGGGAATTATTTATTTAATTCCATTTGTTGTTCTTGTTGTTGTTACTATTATTATTTTAAATTTGACCAGACAGAGAGAGAAAGCAAGAGAGCAAATCACCAAGTCCAGAACTTAAATCACGGTTGGCCATGGGAAATCAAGAGCCTTTTACCACCATGCCACCTGCCAGTCCCAGGTCTAAGCTATTAAGAGCAAGGTTTCTTAACCTTGGTACCACTGACAATTTGGGTCAGATAATTCATCATTATGAGGAGCTGTCCAGGGTACTCTAAGACTTGTAGCAATACCTCTAAACACTAGAATGTCAACAGTACCACTGTGACCTCCAGCTTTGAAAACCAAAGCTGTCCCCACACTGCCAGATATTGTCAGGGAGGCAAAATCTTCCCAATTGAGAATTACATGATTTTACCCCCAAAGAAGTTTAACTTATCATTACCCGTAGTTTCATTCTTGTAGTCAAGCACTAATTCTACTAGAGAAATCGGACAGTGATTATCTTTTGGAGCAAAAGGAGGTAGTGACTAGGAAAAAGCATGAAAAAGACTTTTGAGTACAGGTATTCTACTGTATCTCTATGTAGGTAACCACTTCATAAAACTTTTTTTTTCCTATCTATCTATATATATATTATGCTTCACTTAAAAAAAGTAGTTTACAGGGCTAGCAGATGATGCGGAGGTTAAGGTGGTGTATCCCACATAGCTGACTCCGCGGTTTGAATCCCAGATTAACAGCTGGAAAATCATGCCAGACACGTGCATACAAGCCTAAAATCCTGAGAAGAGAATAGAGGAAAAGGGACTGTGGTGTGGCCATTCCCCCTGTGGGGGTCATTTCTCACCCACCACCCCTTTCCTCTCTGGTGAGCATACGCACCTTGTAGCAAAAACTAAGAAGTTTACCAAAAAAAGAAAGAAAAAAAAGAAAGAAGAAAGAAAGAAAGAAAGAAAGAAAGAAAGCAAGCTGATAAAAAATACTGCTACTATTAATATTTCCTTGCCTCAATGCTGAAGGAAATCAGGTACAAGAACTACAGAACCAAGATATCTGAGTGGCAAGGAGAAAAGTTACTAAATATTTCTTGACAATGCAATGATTTACACTTGAATTCAAGATAGTTGACAATATTCAGGTCCTTCCTTTATCTATATAGCTCCAGTTACCCATTCCTCTTAACCTATAAAGATTTCTAACCTTGATAATCTCATCTAAGGCCAGAGTCACGTTTTCTGTTCATTGACTTTCATATCTTTAACTTTGGAAGTTAAGAAAGGCTCTTCAAAAACCCCTCTAATAAGAAAACCTCTAACATTAAAGAAAGCTGCAGGAGATGAGGCATGAAACAGACATTGGCTCTTAATAGGAAGACAATTGCCTATGCCCAGTAAAAATTACTACTCAAACAAGAACTAATAATAAACAGGATTGATGAAGGAGATAATCTGAAACAAAAAGAAAAGTAGGAGGAATCATAGAAAGATAATTATTTCAGGGCCTTTATGAGCACATGGGAGAGCCAACCAAATCCTGTGTATAGGGAGCTGGCTCCCACATGGCCAATCTCAGTTCGAATCCCAGTTCTGGTAGCTTAAAAAACATGACAGGCATGTATGTGTGTGTGCCCAACATCTTGATGGGATAGGGAAATTCAGGAAAAAGGACTGCAGAATGACCATGCCCCAGCTGGGAGGTACCCTCTCCCTACCCCTCTCTAACAAGAAAAATATCAGGATGAGAAAAATTTCAGGGCCAAAAAGTCAACTTCCAATATTGACTAAAATATTAACTACAGGAGCCAGCAGGTGGCATGGTGGTTAGAGGTGCTGGACTCCCACATGGCCGACCATGGTTCAAGTTCCAGACCTGGTGGCTTGCTTCCTCACTTTTCCCTCTCTGTCTTACTCTGATCAAACTGGAAAATAATAATAATTATTATTAATAATAATAAAGTTAAATAAAAAATAACTCTTTAAAAAAATTAACTACAGGGCTGGCCCCATGATTTAGTGGTTAAGGGAGCTGGACCCCACATACTAATTATGGTTCAAATCCCAGCTTCAGTTACTTGAAAAACACCAGGTACATGTGCATATATGCCCCAAATCATGACAGGATAGAAAAATGGAGAAGGGATTATACACTGACCACACCCCATTGTGGTGGAGTGCTTTCTCTCTCTCTCTCAGACACACCCTCTGGGAAATTTAAGAAAGGAAGAAACATTAAATACAGAGAAGTTCAGAAAATCATGCTATCCTCTATATTTACATATCCATAAATTTCTCAGGGGGAAAAAAGGTCATCAAATTAGGTATTTTGCATTCACTGACTTTTTCTTTTTTTTTTTTTTTTTCCTTTTTTTTTTTTTTTTTTTGCCAGAGTGTATCTGTGGTCACCAGAGAGAGAGAAGGGGGGAGTCTACAAATGCAAACCAGTAACCTTCCCATGTGGGTCTGCCTCAGTGAGTACACTGGGCACATGGGTCCATGATCCAGGCTTGATAAAGCCAAGGATTAACTGCAGCATCAAGAACCTGTTGAGGGTGCTGTAGTGTTGCAGTTCTATTTCTGTTTCTCTCATGGAATAAACTTTTTTTGCGGGGGGAGAGATTTTTGCTATAGAGCATGTGCGCATGCAGGAGAGACAGAGAAATACAGAAACAGAAAGAGAAATCACCCCTCAGGAGTGATTGCCATGCTGAAATCCCTTCTCCTCAATTCTCCTCTTGAGATTTTGGGCATGCACACATACACAACTGGAATGAGTTTTAAGCCACCCATCCAGGACTCAAACCACAGTCGACCATGTAGAAGTCCAGCACCTTAACCACTATCCAACTGCTGGCCCCAAAAATAAACTTTAAAAAAAAGGAAAGAAAAAGTAGGGGTCCAGATGATGGCATGGGGTAAAACTTAATGTTCTGCTCTTCCCACAGGGGATGAGTCTAGGTTCGCATCCTGAGACATCTCTGAGTACACAGCACACATTTGCCCATGATCTGAGGCTAAGGCCAGCAGTGGATCATGGTCAAGACTCTGTTGGGGAAGCTCTCTCTTTGTCTCTCTCACTCACAGAATAAATAAACTTTAAAAAGGGAGAGAGAAATTGGTTAAAAACTTCTAGTTAATTAAAAAATACTGTGGCTATGGTTTTGAAAACTAAAATAGCTCTTAACATATTTTTTTCTTAAGGAATAAAAGACGAAGAACACTCAGTCATCTGATTTTGCCTCTTCTGGTTTTTCTAATTTGATAAGAACAGAATGATCTTGGAAACCAGCAGTTAGCATAATGGCTATGTCGCTGGACTCCCACGTAGTCGGCCGCGGTTCGAGTCCCGGACCGGGTGGCTTAAACTCACGTCGGGTGCGTGTGCGTGCGTGCCCAAAATCCCGAGAGAAGAATGGAGGAGAAGGGATTGCGGCATGGCCATTCCCCCTGGGGGGTGATTTCTTGCTTTCTATCTCTCTGTCTCTCTCCGTCTGTCTGGCGAGCACACACGCACTATAGCAAAACACACATAAAAAAAAAAACCTCTCCAAAAAAAAAAAAAGAACAGAATGATCTTATGCAACCTGAAAAGAACATGAGTGAGCAAAAGACAGTTACCTCAAACAGGATCACTTGACTTTTAGCACTGTTTTAGACTATCCAATGGAGTGCAAGGGAAAAATTAGTGCTTCTCAGGAAAAGAACCAATAACTAAGTTAATATTTTTCTACAAATAGTCAAAACTACATTATAGGGAACCAGCAGTTAGCGTAATGGCTATGTCGCTGGACTCCCACATAGTCGACCGCGGTTCGCGTCCCGGACCCGGTGGCTTAAAACTCATGCCGGGCACGTGTGCATGCGTGCCTAAGATCCCGAGAGGAGAATGGAGGAGAAGGGAATGCGGTGTGACCATCCCCCCTGGGGGGTGATTTCTCGCTTTCTGTCTCTATGTCTCTCTCTCTCTGTCTGGCGAGCGCACGCGCCCTATAGCGAAAACTTCTCCAAAAAAAAAAAAAAAAAACTATATTATATTGCTCGGAAGTGGAAGTTTCTGCTTAAGAAATTTTGTGTGAGTGTGTGCCAGAGGACACATGAGCTCACTAGACACAGAGAGAGAAAGGAGAAAGTATCCCTCACAGAAAATGGTCACACTGCAATCCCTTTTCTTCTTTCTATCCCTCCTTTGAGGATTTGGGCATGTTTATGTGCCTAGCATGTTTCTCATGCCGGGAGGTCTGGGACTCAAACTACAGGGTTGGCTATGTGGGATCCAGCTGCCTTAACCACAGGCCATAGAGTCAATCCTCACAATTTATTTTATAGGGAGCTACAGTGAAACAGGTAAAATCCAATGCTCTGAAACATAATACTGTGTGGGAAGGTTTCCAGTTCCAGTTTGGAGATATCCCAGAGTACTCCAGGCACTTGCTTGCCCATTATCTGGGGCTAACTGGAAAGCTGCATAGCATCAGCACTGTTAGCAAAGCCAGGAGGAGGCATGGTGGTTAAGGGTGCTGGGCTCCCACATAGCCAACTGTGGTTTGACTTCCAGACTTGGCAGCTTGAAAATCACACCTGGCATGCATGTGTGCATGCCCAAAATTCCAGGAGAAGGGACTGTGGCATGGCCATCCCCCCTAGGGGATGATTTCTCACTTTCCCTCTCACTGTCTCTCTCTGGCAAGTGCACATGCCCTATGGCAAAAAAAAAAAAAAAAAAATAAAAAAAAAGAAAGATTGTCGGGGTACTGTCTCTCACAGTGATGGAATAAATAAATAAATAAATAAACTTTAAAAAAATTAGAAATTAATGCAAATAACCACTCCTCCTATACAGGTTTATGTTCCCAAAGCCAAAGTTTAATACATCTTAAAAATCTGTACCAGCTCTCCAAACAGTGCTGAAGAGAGTCCTATACCAGGAAAACTAAAGTCAGACACACAGAAATAAGAGTACAAGAAACAACCAGAAGAATGTCCAGCCTAATAGTAGGGAAAAGTCCAGAGCGGAATGTTAACTTCCAGAGTTTAAATAGAAAGATCGGACCACAGTAACAATGCAAATTCAATAAAACAGAGATTAATCACGTGAGTCTGAACTAGTGAAATAGAATTTTTTGACTTTAGACCAAAACATTACTGATTTTCTTCGATGCTTTGATTTCCATATTTAAGGATTTTTGTCTCCTGAACTGTTGATAGGTTCATCTACCTACTATTTGAACTGAATCCTAACCTTTTTCCTGGCTTTAAGTTTTAGCGAATTTCTAACATTTTTTTATTTTGATCTATTAAAACTAAAAAAATTTTAAATTAAAAAATACATTTAAAAATACCTATTAATACCTATTTAATGACCGCAGTAAGCTATATAGCCCCAACAAGGTGCTATTTATAGTATGTTCACTTTACTCACTGAGGTTTACACCTAAAGTCAGACATGCGTTCTTAAATATGTATATATCAACTGTGCTTGATATTTTTTTGGAGAGGTTTTTGCTATAGGGCATGTGAGCTCGCCAGAAAGACAGAGACAGACAGAGAGACAGAAAGCGAGAAATCACAGCCCAGGGGGATGGTCACGCCACAATCCCTTCTCCTCCATTCTCCTCTTGGGATCTTGGGCAGGCACGCACGTACACGCGACCGGCGTGAGTTAAAGCCACGGGTCTGGGACTCGAACCGTGGCCAGCTACATGGGAGTCCAGCAACATAGCCATTACGCTAACTGCTGGTCCCACAACTGTGCTTGACACTGAAAGTCTTTAAATTAAGATCTTTAGTGATACAATAAAATGTGAAAACAAGTTATGAAAAGCTATTTGATGATGGGAAAAAAAAAATCTGAAAATCTGTAAAAGATGCCCTTACTCAGTGACTCTGTATGTTTGTATGTTCAAATACTATATTTTCTATACTGCTGCTGGTCTGCTGAAAATTATTGGGAATAAGAAACTATAAGCTACTGAAATACCAATCCTAAATCACACAGCTCTGGAACATATTTAAAGCTGTCAAGGGACCAGATGGTGTAATGGTTATATCACTGGGCTCCCACATGGCTCACAGCAGTTTCAGTCCCAGACCTGGAGGCTTGAAACTCACACGGGGCACCGGTGCATGCATGCCCAAGATCCCGAGAGGGGACTACAAGAAAAGGGATTGTAGCATAGCCATCCCCCGAGAGGTGATTTCTCACTTTCTGTCTCTTTTTTTTTTTTTTCTTTTAAGAAAGATTTTTGCTATAGGGTGTGTATGCTCGCCAGAGAAAGCAAAACAGAAAGAGAAATCACTCCCCAGGGGGAATGGCCAGGCCATAATCCCTTCTCCTCCACCCGCCTCTCAGGATCTTGGGCATGCACGCACACAAACCCAGCTTGAGTTTTAAGTCACTAGGTCTGGGATTCAAACTGTGGTTGACTACGTGAGAGTCCAGCAACGTAACCATTCGTTATCTACTGGTCCCTCTCTGTTTCTCTTTTTCCATCCCTCCAGAAACAGCACGTGCCCTACAGCAATATTCTCTCTTTAAAAAAAAAAGAAAAGAAAAAAACTGTCAAACCACCAAGATGAAATCAGAATGAGGAAACTTTAATAACAAGAATGATTCATCAGGGGAAAATGCATTTGATTTAGACTTACTCAACAAGATGAGACTATTACTGGGCAACCATTTTGAAACTTCCATGAAACTCAATTACCTAGCTGGCTGATTTTCCCTTGATTAAAATATCCAAAATGGGCCACTGTGTAGTGTGGTGATTAAGACAGCTGGATCTCAAATGGCCACAACAAATATTTCAGGTTTTCAGGACCTTCCCATCTTTGTTGTGACAACTAACTCTGACACTGTAGCAGCAGGAAGCCAGACATAGACAGTATATAAATACATGAGTATGCTTGAATCCAGTAAAATCTTAGTTATGAATACTGAAATCTGAATTTCTTAATTTTGAAATGTCACAAAATAATAGTGGATCTGTGGTTCAAGTCCCGGACCAAGCAGTTTGAAATTCACGCCAGGTGCATGTACGTGTGTGCCCAAGATCCAAGGAGAAGAATGGAGAAGGGAAGGCAGTGTGGCCATCCCCCTCTAGCGGTGATTTCTCACTTTCCCTCTCATTGTCTCTGTTTCTTTCCGGTGAGTGCATGCTGCCTTAAAACAAACACACACACACACACACACACACTCTTAAAATTTAATTAATTCTATTCATTTATTTTAACCAGAGAGAGACAGACACACACAGAGAGAGAGAGAGAGAGCAAGCTGCCAGGTCTGGGGATCCAACCACAGTCAGCCATGTAGAAGTCCAGTGCCCCAACACTAGGACTTTTTATTGATATTGTATCCTATTCCTAACTGAAGTCTCAAGAGAGGCCCTGGCCTAATTTTACCCCCAAAAAAGAAGAACGTGACTCAGAAAAATGTCATCAATTTAAGTGGAAAATAAATCTTTTTCTCTTCATTAAGGCTTATTTAGTGATGTTACTTGTCAAGCTTAAAGAGATAAAAATAAAACGGGACCAGCAGTTAGCGTAATGGCTATGTCACTGGACTCCCACATAGTCGACTGCGGTTCGAGTCCCGGACCCGGTGGCTTAAACTCACGCCAGGTGCGTGTGCATGCGTGCCCAAGATCCCGAGAGGAGAATGGAGGAGAAGGGATTACGGCGTGGCCATCCCCTCTGGGGGGTGATTTTTTGCTTTCTATCTCTCTGTCTGTCTCTGTCTGTCCGGCGAGCGCACGCGCCCTATAGCAAAAACCTCTCCAAAAAAAAAAAAAAAAAAGAAAAAAAGAGATAAAAATAAAATAAATTTTAAAACTCCAAGAATAAATCTCACCTCAAATATTAGAACTTTAAGGCTTTCAACATTTTAAAATTAGAACCTAGCTCATAGCTCTGCCTTTCATTCAAGTTAAAACTACAAACAGATCACTAGTGATGATAAGACAACTTAAGTTTACAGTTTATTCTCTTCATTTCCAAAAATCAGAGTCAAGCAGTAAGATAAAGATAAGCAATGGAACTGAATCTTCTGATCAATCAACAGAAGGAAATATTTTAGTAACCTGAATGTAAGAAAACTGGTATTAACAGGCCCAGAAAACAAACTCTGCTTCTTAGGAGTAAAATCACAGACTTTTTTTTATAGGAATCAAGCAAGACCACCACCACAAGCAATGAAATAGTCTCTACTGCTCTGTTTCTTTTAGGGGTTTTTGCTATGGGCCTGTGTGCTTGTTGGAGAGAGAGACAGAGACAGTGAGAGGGAAAGAGAGAAATCACCCCCTGGGGATGAATGGCCACACTATAATCTCTTCTCCTCCATTATCCTTCTGAGATCTTGAGCACACACACACACACACACGTTCACCCTACGTGATTTTCAAGCTACCGGATCCAGGACTCATTCCATGGTCAGCCATGTGGGAAGACGCAATGTAACCACTACACCATCTGCTGGACCCACTCAATGCTCTCTTCATTTCAAAAAAGACTGTAAGTTTTCATGCTCTTATATTTGTCAAATTTTCTGTCACTTCTTAAGAATATTTACGAAAATTTAGTTTGTTCCAATTTGCTCCTAAGTGTAAGCCCTAGAATGAGATAAAATAATGGATGTGCATACATTTGTGTGTGTTAAAGCTGTGGAACCTCCAATAGCAACCCCCCTCCCCAATTCTGATCTTACTCTGAGCAGCTGAAAGCTTACTAAAACATTTCTGAGGAAAAAATTAGGTGACTGGCCTAATAGCCTAGTGGCTAAGGCAAGTTAGATCCTACTAAGATTGAATCCTGGCCCCAGCAGCATGAAAAACACTTCTGAGACATGTGTACGCATGCCTAAATTCAAAACAGAATGAAGTTCCAAATCTCCCTCTCCCTGTCTCTCTCTCTCTCTCTGGGAAGCACATGCATCCTCTGGCAACTATTTAAAAAAAAGAAAAAGTTTTCTTTATGATAGAGCACTTGTGCATGCATGTGAGAGAATGAGACAGGAGCACTATTAACTGGTCTGGTCACTCTGTGATCTCCTCACTCCAGTCCTCCAACCCACTGAATCCGGGGTACTTGTGCTTGGCATGTTTCAGGCACACTAGGCCAAGGATTTGAACGACAGTCACCATGTGGGATCTTACTTCTCTTGAGCAGCGCCATTACCAATGTGCTCTAGAGCTGGCCCAGCTTACTAATAATTCTAAATTAATTGAACAAAATCTACATGTACTAAGACAAATCACTGTAAAGAAGAGAAATAGGATGAGGAAGAAGGACAGGAAGTGACTCCTTAGAGCAGGAAAACTAGTTAGCAAGGAAACCTAAGCCTTATAAGAAATGTGGTCTTCTTTATTTATTTTAAAGAATTATTATTTTTGGGGGGCGGGGGAACAAGTGGGTGGTGTGGTGGTTACGGCGCTGGATACTTCCACATAGTTGACCACAGTTCGAGTCCTGGACCTCATGGCTTGCTTTCTCACCTTCTCTCTCTCTAGTCAAATTTAAAATAAATAAATGAATAAAGTTAAATAAATAATTTTTTTTAATTATTATTTTTTAATTTAACTTTATTTATTTTAATTTGACCAGAAAGGAATAGAGAGAGAAAGTGAGGAAGCAAGTTGCCAGGTCCAGGACTCAAACCACGGTCAGCCACATGGGAGTCCAGCGCCCCCAACCACCACGCCACCTGCTGGCCTCAGTCTTGTCTGTCTTAACACCCCATTTCCTGAGAACAGTATGACTCTGCTGATGATCTAACAGTATTTGACTCTCAGCCTCTGACAAATGGAAATTCAACAAAAGTTCTAGTAAGGGATTTCCATATAAGCAGTCACCTGGAAACTGCACATACTCCTTACTCCTGAAATTTTTTTTTTTTTTTTTTTTTTTTTGGAGAGGTTTTTTCGCTATAGGGCGCGTGCGCTCGCCAGACAGACAGAGAGAGACATAGAGACAGAAAGCGAGAAATCACCCCCCAGGGGGGATGGTCACGCCGCAATCCCTTCTCCCCCATTCTCCTCTCGGGATCTTGGGCACGCACGCACACGCGCCCGGCGTGAGTTGTAAGCCACCGGGTCCGAGACGCGAACCGCGGTCGACTATGTGGGAGTCCAGCGACATAGCCATTACGCTAACTGCTGGTTCCCATTACTCCTGAAATTTTAAAAGATTAGTGACAATGGGACCAGCAGTTAGCGTAATGGCTATGTTACTGGACTCCCACGTAGTTGACCGCAGTTCGAGTCCCGGACCCGGTGGCTTAAAACTCACGCCGGGCGCATGTGCGTGAGTGCCCAAGAACCTGAGAGGAGAATGGAGAAGGGATTGCGGCGTAGCCACCCCCCCTGGGGGGTGATTTCTCGCTTTCTGTCTCTGTCTTTCTCTGTCTGGCGAGCACATGCGCCCTATAGCAAAAACCTCTCCAAAAAAAAAAAAAGATTAGTGACAAGAAATCAACTTATCAAAACTTTTACATTTAATTACACGATGGATATGGTGACATGACAAAAAAAAACTTTTACATTTTTACATTTAAATTGATAATCAACAAGTCTCAGGGACTTCTCAAAAGAGAGAACTTTTTTTAAAGAGAGATTTAGGGTGCATGCACTCATCAGAGACAGAGAGAGAGAAAATAAGAAATCACCCCCTAAGGGGGATGGCCATGCCACAATCCCTTCTCCTCCATTCTCCTCTTGGGATCTTAGGCACGCACCCACAGGCACCCAGTGTGAGTTTCAAGTCACCTGGTCCAGGACTTAACCCATGGTTGGCAATGTGAGACTCTAGCACCTTAACCACTACACCACTTGCTGACCCCTGAAAACTTTTTTTTGAAGAATTATTTTATTTAATTTATTATCATTATTATTAGTTTAATTTGATCAGAGAGAGAAAGAGAAAGTAAGAAAGCAAGGCTCCAGGTCCTGGACTCGAACCATAGTCGGCCATGTGAGAGTCCAGTACCTTCACCACCACACACCAACTGCCGGCCCCAGGAACTTGTCTTTTAAAATGCACATGTGCCCAAAATCCTAGGAGGAGAATAGAGAAGGAATTGTGCCATGACCATTCCCTCTGGGGGGTGATTTCTCACTTTCCTTCTCTCTCTCTCAGGGGGCCCTACAGTAAAGTAAAAATCAAAAACAAAACAAAAAACATGCCAGGTGTGTACGCATGTGTGTCTAAGATCCCAAGAGGAAAAACGGAGGAGATGATGTTGTGGTATGACTGTTACCCATGGGAGATACTCTCTTACCCTCCCTTTTTTCTTTCTCCCAGAATAGTTCACACTCCCTCTAGTAAATTTTTTTTTTTAAAAGAGATTTTTGCAATAGGGCACGTGTACTCACCAAAGAAACAGAGAGATAGAGATAGAAAGCGAGAAATCACCCCCAGGGAAACGGCCACACTGCAATCCCTTCTCCTCTAGTCTGTCAGGATTCTGGGCAGGCATATGCACTAGCATGAGTTTTAAGCCACTGGGTCTAGGACTTAAACCAGGCAACTATATGGGAGTCCAACAACATAATCATTATGCCATCTGCTTATTCCCCCCTCTGGTAAATTTTAAAAAGAAAAAAAGTTTAGTTTTCTTCCCAAGCCAATTCTGTATCTTAGTGGTTAAGAAAGCTGGATCTCATATAGCTAAAGGTAGTTTGAATCCCAGCTTCAGCATTTTGAAAAACATGCCAAGTGTGCATGTGTGCCCAGAATCTGGAAGAAAATGGAAAATTGGAGAAGGGATTGTGGCACCCAATTTGGGTGATGCTTTTTCCCTTTCTGTCTCTCTAACTCTATAGAGTGCACATGTCCTCTGACTAGGAAAAAAAAAAGGGGGGGGGGAGCTTACTCCTCTTTCCAATAATCAGGCTATATTCATAAGGCTGATAATCAAAATCCAAAGGAAGGTACTGCTTTGCAGAAAGGAAATATAAATAAATCACTTGAAGTGCCTTCAAGATAACAGTTCTCATCAATGGTCAGCCACAGTAGGAGAGGACTTCAAAAAGTTTATGGAGGGTCAGGCTGTGATGTGGGAGTTAAGACAGTTGGATCCCACATGGCAACCATGTGGTTCGAGTCCCAGACCTGGAAGTTGAAAAAACTACAGGAGCATGTGCATGCATGCCCAAAAATCACTAGAAGAAGAAATAGTGGAGAAGGGATTGTGGCGTGACCATGCCCCACCGGAGATGCTTCCCCAATTACCAATGCCCCAGCACATGTACCCTCTGGCAAGTTAAAAAAAAGTTTGCAGAAAAATGAAGCAGGCTCAATGGTGCAGCAGTAACACACTGCTTTAACAAAACTGGATCCATGTGGAGAATCACAGATTCAGTTCCTTAGTCAACCTTATAGATGCTGGGTATGTATACTGATGACCCTGGCTAACTGAAAAAGCTGTAGGGAGACTGGTTTGTTTGGGATACTTTCTGTATGTCTCTCTCACTCTCTTGAAAGAAATAAACTTCTATAAAGGTTTGTGGAAAATGGAATTAAAGAATAAATTTTGGTGTAAAACAATTTTTAAATCTACATAGTTTTCTTTGGGGGGGGGGGGATTTTTGCTACAGGATGCGTGTGCTCACTAGAGAGACCGAAAGTGAGTAATCACTCCCCGGGAGGGGAATGGCCATGCCATAATCCACTCACCTCCATTCTCCTCTCAGGATTTTGGGCACAAATGCACAGGCGCCCAGGGTTCAGTTTCAAGTAACCAGTTCTGGGACTTGAACCATAGTTAACCACATTGGAGTCTAGCACCTCAACTACTATGCTCCCTGCTAGCCCCCCATACAGTTTTTTATAATTTCCATTTTCCATTAATTTTTTTTAAGTATGGTGACAGAAAGCATTTATGTCTTCATCTCCATCTAGAGGAAAAACCTTTAGTCTTTCATCATCATTTTTTTTTTTTTTTTTTTTTGAGAGGTTTTTGCTATAGGGCATGTTTGCTTGCCTGAAAGACAGGAAGTGACAGAGAAACAGAAAGCGAGAAATCACTCCCCAGGGGGTATGGTCATGCCACAATCCCTTCTCCTCCACTCTCCTCTTGGGATATTGGGCACGCACGCACATGTGCCCGGTGTGAGTTTAAGCCACCGGGTCCAGGACTTGAACCGCAGTCTACATGGGAGTCCAGTGATGCAGCCATTACACCATCTGCTGGTCCCTCTTTCACCATTTTTTTAAAGAATTATTTTCTTGGGACCAGCAGTTAGCGTAATGGCTATGTCGCTGGACTCCCATGTAGTCAACCACGGTTCGCGTCCTGGACCCGATGGCTTAAAACTCACGCCGGGCACGTGTGCGTGTGTGCCCAAGATCCCGAGAGAAAAATGGAGGAGAAGGATTGCGGTGTGGCCATCCCCCCTGGGGGGTGATTTCTCGCTTTCTGTCTTTCTGTCTGTCTGTCTGGCGAGCGCACGCACCCTATGGCAAAAACCTCTCCAAAAAAAAAAAAATGAATTATTTTCTTTAATTTAATTTTATTTATTTATTTATTTTTTGGAAGAGGTTTTTGCTATAGGGCGCATGTGCTCTTAAGCCACCAGGTCCACGACTCTAATCGCGGTCGACTAGGAGTCCAGCAACATAGCCATTACACCAACTCCTGCTCCCTATTATTATTTTTTTAACTTGATCAGAGATAGAGGGAAAGTGAGAAAACACCTCCAGGTCCAGAATTCAAACCATGGTTGGCCATGTGAGAGTCCAGCACCTTAACCATCACACCACTTCCCAGCCCCTTCCCTGAACTTTTTAACAATTTTAAAATTTATATTCGTTCACTATATATCTCTATAGCACCCAATATGATTTTTCAAAGTATGCATCAGTACATGACAATCAAATCAAGGATATATCACTTTCAATAGAGAGTTTTACATTCTTGTGCCTGTTAAGAGTTTCTTTCTAAACCCCTCCCACTCACCCTCTGCTATCCACATCCTCCCAACCGTCCCATAACCCTCTGGTATCTACATTTGACCTCCCTACAGTTACATCTTTTTTTTTTTGGAGAGGTTTTTGCTATAGGGCGCATGCGCTTGCCAGAAAGACAGAAAGATAGAAAGTGAGAAATCACCCCCTAGGGGAGATGGCCACACCACAATCCCTTCTCCTCCATTCTCCATTCGGGATCTGGGGCACGCATGCACACGCACCCGGAGTGAGTTTTAAGCCACCGGGTCCGGGACTCAAACCATGGTCGACTACATGGGAGTCCAACGATGCTGGTCCCCCTACAATTACATCTTCATCTTTCCACGAACTTCATGAAGACCCACCCCCACATACATCTGTTCAGTTAGCTTTAAATTCACTTGTTTCAGAAATTTTCATGGCCTAATGGTCCGAATGTAAATTGGTACAAATTTCTGAAGAATATTTAAATAATATCTAACAAAACATACAAAGGAGCATGTTTCTTAGTCCAGTAGTTCTGCATCCAGGAATTTTACCTATATATATTTAAATGTGTAAAGATGTACATAAGATGTTTCACTGAAACACTGATTATCATAGCATATATCGACACAGACCTAAACTGAAAACATTCTAAATGTCCCTCAATAAGAAAGAGGTTAAGTAAGTCAAGATATATCTATAAAATGAAATATTACGCAGTCACTAAAACAATAATATACATGTGTCTCTATATGTTTACATCCATATATACACAAAGAAAAGAGGAATATAGCATAATGCTTAAGAGTTTGAGGGCCAGCTCTGTGGAATACTGGTAATATGCTGCTCAAGAAAAGCAACATTTCACATGAAACCAAGATTGAATTCTCCAGCCCAGCCTGCCTGAAACACATGGAGCACATGCTTCAGTGCCCAGGATCTGGTAGGCTAGAAGAGTAGAGGAAGAGGAAGGCCATGTAGCCAGACTCTGTAGAAGGTGCTCTTCTTTCTCTCTCTCTCCTTCCTCTCCATCACATGTGCATGCCAAATGCTCTAAAGTGAATAAAGAAAAACTAATAACTCAAAAATAGTAATAATGGGGTCAGCAGGTGGCATGGTAGTTAAGAGCACTGGACTCATACATGGCTGACCACAGTTCGAGTCCTAGACCTGACGGCTTGCTTTCTTGCTTTCTCACTTTCTCTCTCTCTCTCTCTCTCTCTCTCTCTCTCTCTCTCTTTCTCTTTCTCTTTCTCTTTCTCTTTCTCTTTCTCTCTCTCTCATTCTGACCCTCTCTGGTCACATTAAAATAAATAAAAAATAGTTTAAGCTTATTGATTACACTTCTAGATTCTGTATCCCAACTCTTGTATTTAACACATGTGTGACATCAAACAATTTAATCTGTGCCTCAATATTCTATTTACAAAATGAGGGAACCAGCAGTTAGCGTAATGGCTATGTCGCTGGACTCCCACGTAGTCGACCGCGGTTCGCGTCCCGAACCTGGTGGCTTAAAACTCACGCCAGGCGCATGTGCGTGCGTGCCCAAGATACCAAGAGGAGAATGGAGGAGAAGGGATTGCGGCGTGACCATCCCCCCGGGGGGTGATTTCTCGCTTTCTGTCTCTATGTCTCTGTCTGTCTGGCGAGCGCATGCGCCCTATAGTGAAAACCTCTCCAAAAAAAAAAGAATTAAAAAAAAAAATACTATTTACAAAATGAGAACAATAACACCATCTATCCTTTAAAATACTGTGATGATTAAGCAAGTTAATTTACTTTAAGTGCTCAGAATAGTGCCTGCTACAGAAAAGCCTAGTGAATTATTTTTTTTAAGAATTATGGGGACCAGCAGTTGGTGTAATGGCTATGTTGCTGGACTCCCATGTAGTCGACCACAGTTTGAGTGCCGGACCCGGTGGCTTAAACTCACACCGGGCATTTGTGCACACATGCCCAAGATCCCAAGAGGAGAATGGAAGAGAAGGGATTATGAGGTGGCCATCCTCCCTGGGGGTGATTTCTCACTTTCTGTCTGTCTGTCTCTGTCTTTCTGGTGAGCACATGCGTCCTATAGCAAAAACCTCTCAAAAAAAGAGAATTATTTTATTTAACCCTATTTATTTATTTTAATTTGCCCAGAGAGGGACAGAGTGAGAGAGTGAGTGAAAGAGAGAGAGAGAGAAAGGAAAAGTGACACAGCAAGCCACCAGGTTGGAACTCAAACCACAGTCAGCCATGTGGGAGTCCAGTGCCCTTAACCACCACACCACCTGCCGGCCCCAATCCAGTAAGTCACTCTTCATAGGACGAGCAGGTGGCGTAGTGGTTAAGGTGCTAGACCCCGACGTGGTCAGCAGTGGTTGGAGTGCCAGACCTGGCAGCTTGAAACACACCAGGCATGTGTGCTTGTGTAACCAAAATACTGAGAGGAGAATGGATAAAAAACTACAGCATAGCCATCTCCTGTGGAGATGTGATTCTTGCTTTCTGTCTCTCTGGTGACCACACGTGGCATGCCCTATAGCAAAAATCTCTCAAGAAGCAAACAAAGAGTATTCAGAATAAATAAAAATTATTACACCAGGTTTATATTATTGTGTTGTGTACCTTATCACTTTCTAGTGCTTAGCAAGGATTACATATCATGCGTGGTGTCACATGGTATCTATTTTTTTTTTGGAGAAGTTTTTGCTATAGGGCACGTGCGCTCGCCAGACAGACAGAGAGAGACATAGAGACAGAAAGTGACCAATCACCCACCAGGGGGGATGGTCACGCCGCAATCCCTTCTCCTCCATTCTCCTCTCGGGATCTTGGGCACGCACGCACACGTGCCCGGCCTGAGTTTTAAGCCACCAGGTCCGGGACGCGAACAGCGGTCAACTACATGGGAGGCCAGCGACATAGCCATTAGGCTAACTGCTGGTTCCCTTTTTTTTTTTTTTTTTTTTTTTACATGGTGTATCTATTGATAAATGCACATCCTAAGACATCACAACCAACACACCACAAGACATCTGCCTATACACTCCTTGCAAGAATGTAACTCATTCATGGGACTGGCAGTTGGCATAATAACGGCTATGTCGCTGGACTCCCATCTAGTCGACTGCGGTTCAAGTCCTGGACCTGGTGGCTTAAACTCATGCCGGGCGTGTGTGCATGCATGCCCAAGATCCCAAGAGGAGGATAGAGGAGAAGGGACTGTGGCATGGCCATCCCCTCTGCGGGGTGATTTCTCGCTTTCTGTCTGTCTCAATCTTTCTGGCGAGCACATGTGCCCTATAGGAAAAACCTCTCCAAAAAAAAAATGGAACTCATTCATTAGTGAAGAGTGCCTATATTCAAAGATAGTCAAAGGTTGGCATTGTGACACTGTGGTAATATACTGCTCAAGAGAATCTGGATCTCACAGACCCTAGTTTGAATGCCCAGCCCTGACAACTTGCAACATGGCAGGCACACACATGGGTACTCAAGATCTGATAGGCTGGAGGAAGGGGATCATGGCATGACCAGACCCAGCGAAAGGTGCTCACTCTCCAAACCTTATGCACACATTCTATCTTGAATAAAGAAAACTTAAAAATAATTAAAGTGTTCAAATGGGTAAAGGCAAACAATCACAGTAGTTGGAACTAAAGGATAACTGGGGTCGGCAGGTGGCATAGTGGTTAAAAGCACTGGACTCCCACATGGCTGATCATGGTTCAAGTCCCAGACCTGGCAGCTGGCTTGCTTTCTCTCTCTCTCTCTCCCCCACTCTCTGGTCAAATTAAACTAAATAAAGTTAAATAAAATAATTCTTAAAAAAAAAAAGAAAAGAAAAAACTAGAGGATAACAACTAATAAATTAAAGAGAAGTACTGAAAGTAGAACTTTTAGGATTTGGGAGGTCGGCAGGTGGTGTGGAGGTTGAGGCACTGGACTCCCACATGGTTGACCATAGTTCAAGTCCTGGACCTGGTGGCTTGCTTTATCACCCCCCCCCATCAAACTGTAAAATGGTAATGATAAATGAAATAATTCTTAAAAAAAAAAAAAAAAAAGACTTTTAAGGATTTGGTAAGCCTATTTGCCTTTTGACAAAAGCTGTAAATATAAAATTCCACCTAAGATTGGGAACCAGCAGTTAGCGTAATGGCTATGTCGCTGGACTCCCACGTAGTCGACCGCGGTTCACGTCTCGGACCCGGTGGCTTACAACTCACGCCGGGCACGTGTGCGTGCGTGCCCAAGATCCCAAGAGGAGAATGGAGGAGAAGGGATTGCGGCGTGACCATCCCCCCTGGGGGGTGATTTCTCGCTTTCTGTCTCTATGTCTCTCTCTGTCTGTCCGGCGAGCGCACGCGCCCTATAGCGAAAAACCTCTCAAAAAAAAAAAAAAAAAAAAAAAATTCCACCTAAGATGATATAGTAACTGCTATTAGAGGCACTGTTTTCAAATATGCTGATTACTTATTAAACATACTGTATTGGGACCTGCAGTTAGCGTAATGGCTATGTCGCTGAACTCCCATGTAATCGACCGTGGTTCAAGTCCCGGACCCAGTAGCTTAGACTCACACCAGGCACGTGTGCATGCGTGCCCAGGATCCCGAGAGGAGAATGGAGGAGAAGGGATTGCGGAGTGGCCACCCCTCCCCACCAGTGATTTCTCGTTGTCTCTCTGTCTCTCTCTGTCTTTCTGGCAAGCGCATGTGCTCTATAGCAAAAACCTCTCAAAAAGAAAAAAAAATATATTGTATGTAGTGCTGTAGCTACTTTAATATATTTCTTTTCTACTAATTACATCTTCTTAAGGACTGAAATTGTGTCATTATCTACCTATCTCCTATCAGAGTAGATGCATAACAAATGTTCTGTAAGTATATGAATGGTAAATCTTCCTTACAGCCATGGATTTAAGTGGTTACAAAATAAACAGTTCTGACAGGTAGGACAAGAGACCAGACTCAAGTTCTCTCTTTATCACACTTAACTGTCATTTTTTTCCAAGACTGAACCACTAAGTGAAAAAGCATCTGAAATCTATATATCAGTAATTGGAAAAGTAACCCTACATCACTTATCAGTCTTAGATTCACTGATAATTTGGAAAGACTTAGGACAACAGATGAAATTATAAAACAGGCTTCACAAAGTGGGCAATAACCATTCCTAAACTAAATTTAATAACCTCAGAGCAGTCAAATTGTTTGTTCAATGTTGACTAAAAAATAATAGCAATAAGTCATTAAAGTGCAAGACTTAAAAGAAACAGGAAAAGTATACAGCCAATTTCCACAACAGGATATATTACCTACCACAAGCCCTAATACTGTTTACTAGTAAAGTTCTAATATCCATGAAAGAATTTTAACCTTTAAAATATTGATTCAGGGTCAGACCCATAGCCTGGTGCTTAAGGGAAACTAGATCCACGCGGCTAAGTATGGTTCAAATCGCAGACCCATTGGCTTAAAAAACATGCTAGGCACTGTGTGCATGTCTGTCCCAAATCCCAACAAGATGGCAAGGTGAAAAAGACAGAACTGCAGTGTGCCCAGCCAGGAGGAGGTGTGAGGGTTAAAGCAGCTGAATCTCATACAGACAATTGTGTAGTTCAAGTCCCAGACCCATCAGCTTAAAAAATCACACCAGGCACATATGCGTGCATGCCCAAAATCCTGAGAGGAGAATAGAGAAGGGACTGTGGTGTAGTTATCCCCCCGCCCAGAGGTGATTTCTCACCAGCCTCTCTCTCTCATCTCTCTCTAGCAAGCGCATGTGCCCTACAGCAACAACAAAGCAAGAAATAATATATTCATTTGGTTGCATATGTACAAAGATAATCTAAAATTATTTTAAGAAAAGAATAATAGTAATAGGGTCTAAACCTAGGCAAGAAAGAGACAATGAAGAGATGGGACCAGTGGTTGGCATGGTGGTTAAGGGGCTGGACACTCCCACATGGTCGACCATGGTTCGAGTCCCAGACCCGGTGGCTTACTTTCTCACTTTCCCTCTCCTCTCTCTCTCTCTCTCTCTCTCTGGTGAAATAAAAATAAATGAACAAATAAAATTAAATAATTAAAAAAAAACCACAATGAAGATAAATCTTTTACTCCATATTTTAATTTTTTGAAATTTTGAACCAATTTGTCTTTAATTGCCAGAGGGCATGGTCAATGTACTCACCAGAGAAAGGATGACAGAGAGTGAGAGAGACACAGAGACAGGGAGAGAGAAAGCACTCCCCAATGAAGTCTGGTCACTCCACAATCCTTTCTCTTCCATTTCTCCATCCTGTAGGAACTTGGAGAATGCATACACATGCATCCAGTGTGTTTTTCAAGCTACCAGGGCCAGGATTCTAACCACAGTCAGTAAGGTGGAATCTAGCTCCCTTAACCCAATAGGCCTCAGTTTTTTAAAAGTAAAGTGGAGCCAGCAGGTGGCATGGTGGTTAAGGACTCTGGACTCCCAGGTCGGAGTCCTGGACCTGGCAGCTTGCTTTCGCACTTTCCCTCTCTCTCTAACTCTCCCACTCTGTCCCTCTCTGGTCAAAGTAAAATAAATAAATAAATAATGTTAAATAAAATAATTATTTAAAAAAAAAAAATAGGGACTGGCAAGTGGCATGGTGGTTAAAGATGCTGGACTTCCACATGGCTAATTGCAGTTTGAGTCTTGGAACCAGCGGCTTGCTTTCTCCCTTTCTCTCTCTCTCTGGTCAAATTAAAAAATAACAAGAAATGGGACCAGCAGTTAGCGTAATGGCTATGTCGCTGGACTCCCACGTAGTCGACCGCGGTTCGAGTCCCGGACCCGGCGGCTTAAACTCACGCCGGGCGCGTGTGCGTGCGTGCCCAAGATCCCGAGAGGAGAATGGAGGAGAAGGGATTGCGGCGTGGCCATCCCCCCTGGGGGGTGATTTCCTGCTTTCTGTCTCTCTGTCTCTCTCTGTCTGTCTGGCGAGCGCACGCGCCCTATAGCAAAAACCTCTCCAAAAAAAGAAAAAAATAAATAAAAAAATAAAAAAAAATAACAAGAAATGGAAATAAATAATTCTTTTAAAATAAAAAATAAAGATAAAAGTGTTCCAGGACCAGCCAATGGCATAATAGTTATGTCACTGGACTCCCATGTAATCAACCACAGTTCGAGTCCCAGACCTGGTGACTTGAAACTCATGCTGGGCACACGTGCATGTGTGCCCAAGATCCCAAGAAGAGAATTAAGGAGAAGGGACTGCAGCATGGCCATCCCCCTGGGGGATGATTTTTCACTTTCTGTGTTTCTCTATCTCTCTGGCAAGCGCTTGCACTCTATAGCAAAAATCTCTCTTAAAAAATAAAGTGTTCCAACCATAACAAGAGTGCTTATCTACAAGAACAAAGATGCTTGAAGTAACAGTCTCATGATCCACATATATATATATATATATATATATATATATATATATACACACACACACACACACACACACACACACACACATACACACACACAGAGTAATCCAAGAAGGCAAGTAAAATGAAAACAATGCCAGGGTTGGCAGGTAGTATGGTGCTTATGGTGCTAGACTCTCACATGGCCAATTGTGGTTTGAGTGCTGGACCCAGTGGCTTGAAAAATACACTGGACACATATGCATGTGTGCCCAAAATCCCAAGAGAAGAATGAAAGAAAAGGAAAAAAACTTAGTTTTTAAATGTTTTACTTTTTATGATTTTTTGTTAAAAACACACAGGGGGGCCAGCAGGTGGTGTGGTGGTTAAAGGTGCTGGACTCTCACATCGTTGACCGTGGTCGTTGACCGTGGTTTGGGTCCTGAACTTGGTGACTTGCTTTCTCATTTTCCCTCTCTCTTTCTGGTCAAATTAAAATAATAATAATAATACAATAATAATACAATAATAATAATAAAAGTTAAATAATTCTTTTTAAAAATTATAATAATAAAATAAATAAATAAAAACTAACCCCGACCAGAAGGTGACATGGTGGTTAAGGTGCTGGATTCCCATATGGTCGATTGTGGTTACAGTCCTAGACCTGACAGCCTGAAATTCAGGCTGGTCATATCTGCATGCATGCCCAAAGTCTCAGGAGGCGAATGGAGGACAAGGAACCATGGAGTGGCCATTCCCCTTAGCAGATGACTTCTCATTTTCCCTCTCTCTGTCTCTCCAGCTAGTACATGTGTCCTATGGCAAAATGTTTTTTGTTTTTTGTTTTTTAAAAACCTGGGACCAGCAGTTGGTATAATGGCTATGTCACTGGACTCCCATGTAGTCAACCGTGGTTCAAGTCCTGGACCTGGTGGTTCTTAAACTCATGCCAACGTGTGTGCGTGCATGCCCAAGATCCCAAGAGGAGAATGGAGAAGGGATTGCCACATGGCCACTCCCCCTGGGGAGTGATTTCTCGCTTTCTGTCTCTCTGTCTCTCTCTTTCTGGCAAGCGTACGTGCCCTATAGCAAAAACCTCTCAAAAGAAAAAATTAAAAACCTAACTTAAGGGACCAGCAGTTAGCATAATGGCTATGTTGCTGGACTCCCACGTAGTCGACCAAGGTTCGCGTCCCGGACTGGGTGGCTTAAAACTCACACCGGGCGCGTGTGCGTGCGTGCCCAAGATCCCGAGAGGAGAATGGAGGAGAAGGGATTGCAGCGTGACCATCCCCCCTGGGGGGTGATTTCTCGCTTTCTGTCTCTATGTCTCTCTCTGTTTGTCTGGCGAGCGCACGTGCCCTATAGCGAAACCTCTCCAAAAAAAAAAAGGCATCAGAGGGACCAGCAGGTGGCGTGGTGGTTAAAATGCTGGACATGCTCCCACTTGGCCGACCGCGGTTCGAGTACCGGACCTGGTGGCTTGCTTTCTCACTTTCCCTCTCTCTCTCTGTGTATCTCTCTCTGGTCAAATTAAAATAAATGAATGAATAAATAAAATTAAATAAATAATTATTTTTTAAAAAAGGCATCAGAGTAAACATTAACTTATTTATGAACATTTACATCTAACTTGAAAAGAACCAAATAGCTCAATGCTCCAAGGATCTTCTAACCAACCTGTCTAACATAGCAGTACACATGACTAAGTATCTAACATAGCAGTACACATGACTAAGTATTTCATCCCTTGTTTTTCTTTTTTTAAGATTTTTGCTATAGAGCACATGAACTCATCTGAGACAAAGACAGAAAATGAGAAATCACCCCCCCCCCCCCCCCGTCGCCCCAGGGGAGATGGCCACATAGCAATCCCTTCTCCTCCATTCTCCTCTTGGGATTTTGGTCGCACACGCACCCAAGCATGAGTTTTAAGCCTCTGGGTCCAGGACTCTACTAACCATGGCCGTCTATATCGGAGTACAGTGACATAACCATTAGCTGGTCCCATGACCAATTATTTCAATTCCTTTGATAGTAATCCAGTCTTGCAATATGAATGTTAAAGAATGACTTCAAGAAAAGTGGGACCAGCAGTTTGTGTAGTGGACCGTGGTTCGAGTCCTGGGCCTGGCGGCTTAAACTCACGCCAGGCATGTGTGCGTGTGTGCCCAAGATCCCAAGAGGAGAATAGAGGAGAAGGGGTTGCAGCGTGGCCATCCCTCCTGGGGGGTGATTTCTAGTTTTCTGTCTCTCTGTCTCTCTCTGTCTTTCTGGCGAGTGTACGTGCCCTATAGCAAAGACCTCTCGAAAAAAAAACAAAAAACAAAAAGTAATCCTGGGCCAGCAGATAGGGTAACAGTTACACTGCTGGACTCCTACATGGCCAACCGGGGTTAGAGTCCTAGACCTGGTGGCTTGAAACACCCCAGAGGCCTGTGCATGTGTGCCCAAGATCCCAGGAGGAGGACAGTGGAGAAGGGATTGCTGTGAGGCCATCTCACTGAGGGGTGATTTCTCATTTTCCCTCTCACTCTGTGTGTGTCTCTCCCTCTGGCAAATGCACTCTCCGTAAGGCAAAAAACTCTCAAAAAAAAAAAAAAGGTAATCCTTTTTAGGAAATTCTGTCAATGTTTTTCACTGATAAAAGTTTCATACCACTAGGTAAAAATTCAGAATCCAGGGACCAGCAGATGGCGTAACGGTTACACCACTGGACTCCCACATAGCTGACCGTGATCTGAGTCCAGACCCAGCAGCTTAAAATTAATGCTGGGAGCATGTGCATGAGTGCCCAAAATCCCAAATGAAGAATGGAAGAGAGGGAACCAGCAGTTAGTGTAATGGCTATGTCGCTGGACTCCCACGTAGTCGACCGCGGTTCGCGTCTCGGACCCGGTGGCTTACAACTCACGACGGGCGCGTGTACGTGCATGCCCAGGATCCCGAGAGGAGAATGGAGGAGAAGGGATTGCGGCGTGACCATCCCCCCTGGGGGGTGATTTCTCGCTTTCTGTCTCTATGTCTCTCTCTGTCTGTCTGGCGAGCGCACGCGCCCTATAACGAAAAACCTCTCCAAAAAAAAAAAAAAAGAATGGAAGAGAAAGGATTGTGGTATGGCATCCCCCCAGGAGGGTAATTTCTCTCTTTCTGTCTGTTTCTCCAGTGGGCATACACACCCTATAGCAAAGATCTCTCTTAAAAAAAAAAATTTAGAATTCAGAAGTGAACACCATTTAAGTAACAATTATGCTGTTAAATGATACTTGACAATCTTTGTTTTTGCATACGGCAAGACTGGGTTGCAATCAAAGGAACTGAAATAATTGGTCATGTGTACTGCTATGTCAGATAGGTTGGTTGGGGGAAGTTAGAAAACAGCCCCTGCGGAAATGGCCATGTGGCAATCCCTTCTCTTCCAGTCTCTTCTCAGGATTTTGGGGGCACACACACATGCCTGGATTTTCAATACACCAAGTCCAGGACTCAAACTGCAAAGCAGGACACATGGGACCCAGTGTCTTAACCTCCATGCCACCTACTGGCCCCCAGACAATTTTTTTAACTTTTTGTTTTTGTAAGACCGACATATCAACCTTGAAAGGACTGAAGAAACACCAAACATTTTTTATCATTTTGACCCCACATCTGCCGGCACGCCTCGAGAGAGAAATAATGGTAGTTACTTAAAGGTTATTACTTTCTTAATGTGACCCTACCATCTCTCTTTTTTTCTGAATTATTTTATTTATCTTACTTATTATTATTATTATTATTTTCCAGTTTGATCAGAGAGAGAGATTGAGTGAGAAAGTAAGCCTCCGGTCTAAGACTCGAACCGTGGTCAGCCATGTAGGAATCCAGTGTCTTTAACCACCATGCCACCTGCTGGCCCTCTTTTTCTGAGAGAGAAAGCAGCCTCCCATGAAGCACAGTCACACCTCAATCCTTTTTCCTCTATTTCTCCATCCCATCAGAATTTTGGACATGCATGCACACACGGTCGACATGTTTTTCAAGTCACTGGAACCAGGACTTGACTGCAGTCAGTTATGTGGGATCCAGCTCCTGCTGCACAGCACCTAACCAATGAGCAAAAGAGCCTGCCAAACACTAGCATCTTTACAGAAAGGGAGGGTTCCCTACTCCTGGTTCAAGAGTTTCTGTTCACTCACCAAGTTGAAACCTTACTCTCCTGTTTGCAGCATGTTAGATGAAAGGCGGGGGAAGCAGTTCAGTTACAGTTATCCTCCTGGGAACACACTGGAGGTGAAAGCCAAACTGGTTGCACTGCAACATTTGTCTTAAAAGATTCATAGGAGACAAAAAGGCAGAAACCATATCACTAAAGTTTCCAAAAATGATCTAGCCTACGGCCAACTGGTGGTGTGGCCTAGGGGCAATTGGCAGCTGGATCACACATGGCCAAGTGCACACTTCAAATCCTAGACCGGCAGGCTTGAGAAACAGTCTGGCTGCCTGTGTATGTGTGCCCAAATTTCCAAAAGGAGGGAGAAATGGAGGAGAAAGAATTGTGATATGAATGCCTCCTGTGGGGGATGCTTTCTTACTTTCCCTGTTTGTCTGTCTCTCTCTCCTGTGAGCTCACACAGCAAATTAAAAAAAGAAAAAAGAAAAACCTAGCCTAATGCTACCGTATTAGTTCTCTGGAAAACCAGCACAATAAAGCAATCAATATCTTCCATTCTACAGTGATAACCCTTCAAAAAATTCAACACACAGAAGAACTACAGGGGCAGGCGGGGAAGCAGGTGGCGTGGTGATTAAGGCGCTGGACACTCCCATGTGGCCAACCATGGTTCGAGTCCCAGACCTGGTGGCTTGCTTTCTCACATTCCTTCCCTTTCTCTCTCTCTGGTCAAATTAAAGTAAATGAATGAATAAATAAGATTAAATAATTTTTTTTCTTTCTTTTATTTTTTTGAGAGATTTTTGCTATAGGGCGCATGCGCTCACCAGAAAGACAGAGACAGACAGAGACACAAAAAGTGAGAAATCACCCCCCAGGGTGGATGGCTATGCCACAATCCTTTCTCCTCCAGTCTCCTCTCTGGATCTTAGGCACACATGCACGCATGCCTGGTGTGAGTTTAAGTCACTAGGTCCGTGACTCAAACCACAGTTGACTATGTGGGAGTTCAGCAACATAGCCATGACGCCAACTGCTGGTCCCAAAATTTCTTTTAAATTCTAAAGTTATAAAAATACACCTTTTTCAATCTGAGAAAAAAAATTATAGATTGCAAAACAGAAGGAATCAGAGAAGTACAATTTCCTCAGATTTGCAACCTTTTCTAATGCACTGAAATATAAAGCTTTTAAATCTGCCACATTTAAAGATGATATACAAAAGTATACTATATCTACTGACAAAAAGGGATATAAAGACAGCACAAGCTATAGGATATTTATGGCTTCAAAGATACTTTAAAAAAGAAGAAAAGGGCCCTTTACAATAGATACAAGAACAAATAAGTCAAGAGTTGTTAAGGAATGCTTACTTGTATAAGCACATAATCAACAATTATGTAGCACTTAGCACCTCTACATCTTTTTGTTAAGAATTATTTTGTTGGGGGACCAGCAGTTAGCATAATGGCTATGTCGCTGGACTCCCATGTAGTCGACCGCGGTTCGAGTCCCGGACCCGGTGGCTTAAACTCACACTGGGCGTGTGTGTGTGCATGGCCAAGATCCGGAGAGGAGAATGGAGGAGAAGGGATTGTGGCGTGGCCATACCCCCTGGGGGGTGATTTTTCGCTTTCTATCTGTCTCTCTCTGTCTGTCTGGTGAGTGCACACGCCCTATAGTAAAAACCTCTCAAAAAAAAAAAAAAAAAAAAAGAATTATTTTGTTTAACTTTATTTATTATTATTATTATTTTAATTTGACCAGAGAGAGAGAGAGCGCCAAGAAAATAAGCCACCAGGTTCAGGACTTGAACTGTGGTCAGCCATGTGGGAGTTCAGAGCTTCAACTGCCACACCACTTGTCAGCCCTACTACCTTTACATCTTATTTGACTGACACAGAAACCTAATGAAATAGATAAAGCAGATATTGGTCCTCCTTTCTTTTAAGATTTTTTTTTTGAGAGGTTTTTGCTATAGGGTGCAAGCACTTGCCAGAAATACCTAGAGACAGAAAGCGAGAAATCACCCCCCAGGGGGGATGGCCACACCGCAATCCCCTCCCTTCCGTTCTCCTCTCGGGATCTTGGGCACACACATGTGCCCGGCGTGAGATCAAGCAACTAGGTCGGAGACTCAAACCACGGTCGACCAAATGGGAATCTAGAAACATAGCCATTACGCCAAATGCTGGTCCCATTCTTTTTTTTGGGGGGGGGGGGGGGGGGGAGAGGTTTTTTTGCTATAGGGCGTGTGCGCTCGCCAGACAGATAGAGACAGAGACAGAAAGCAAGAAATCACCCCCCATGGGGGATGGCCACGCCACAATCCCTTCTCCTCTATTCTCCTCTTGGGATTTTGGGCACGCACGCACACACGCCCGGCGTGAGTTTAAGCCACCGGGTCCAGGACTCAAACCGCGGTCGACTACATGGGAGTCCAGCGACATAGCCATTACGCTAACTGCTGGTCCCCTGGTCCCATTCTTTTTAATTATTTACCTTGGGGCTGGCAGGTGGTGTAGTGATTAAGGTGCTGGATTCCCACATGGTCAACCACAATTCAAGTCCCACATTCAGCAGCTTGCTTTCCCTCTCTCTCTCTCTCTCACTCTTTCTGTTCCAAATAAAAAATAATAACAAATGATGATGATGATAAATAAAACTAATAAATCCTTTCTTTTTTAAAATAATTATTTCATTTTATTTGTTATTATTTATTTTTTTTAATTTGACCAGACAGAGAAAAAGAGAAAGTGAGAAAACAAGCCGCCAGGTCCAGGACTCAAATCACAGTCGGCCATATGGGAGTCCAGCACCCTAACCACCATGCTACCTGCTGGCCCCAAAACTAATAAATCTTAAAATAATAATTATTATTTACTTTATTTATTTATTTACTTAATTTGCTACAGGGCACACGTGCTCACCAGAAAGAGATATGGGTGTAGGGGAGGAGCGACTGTGACAAAGCAAGCCCGTCCGGGACTCAAACCATATCAGCCATGTGGAAGTTTAGCACTTTAACCACCACACCACCTGCCAGGCCCTGATCCTCCTTTCTAAGTTGAGAAGCTAAGGCTCAGAGACTTTAAAGTGACTCAAGCAAGGTCACAGTAAATGGTCAAACCAGGATTCCAATCTTGTTCTTTTGCTCCCAGAACATAAATGATAGGACATCGTTGGGACCAGCAGTTGGCATAATGGCTATGTCGTTGGACTCCCATGTAGTCGACCGCAGTTTGAGTCCCAGACCTGGTGGTTTAACTCATGCCAGGCGCGAGTGCATACATGCCCAAGATTCAGAGAGGAGAATGGAGGAGAAGGGATTGTGGCGTGGCCGTTTCCCCTGGGGGGTGATTTCTTGGTTTTTGTCTGTCTCTGTCTTTCTGGTGAGCACATGCACCCTATAGCAAAAACCTCTGGGGGGGGAGGGGGGCGGAACATAGGACATCTTCTAAATTTATGCAGCATTTTTTCAACCCACAGAAGAATTCATATAGTCAACTAATATTTTAAAGTATCTTTTAGGTAACAGGAACCATGCAATGGTAAAAAGACAGACTTTTTCTGTTGTTTTATTTTTGGGTTTTTTTTTTTTTTTTTTTGAGAGGTTTTTGCTATAGGGCACGTGCACTCGCCAGACAGACAGAGACAGAGAGATAGAAAACGAGAAATCTCCCCCCAGGGGGGATGGCCACGCCACAATCCCTTCTCCTCCATTCTCCTCTTGGGATCTTGGGCATGCACGCACACGTGCCCGGCGTGAGTTTTAAGCCACCGGGTCCGGGACACGAACCGCGGTCAACTACGTGGGAGTCCAGCGACATAGCCATTACGCTAACTGTTGGTCCAAGACAGATATTTTTTAAGAGAGAGTTTTGCTATAGGGTGCGTGTGTTCGCCAGATAGAAGACAGAAAGTGAGAAATCAACCCCCAGGGGAGATGGCCATGACACAACTCCATTCTCTTCTCCAGATCTTGGGCACACATGCACACGCACCCAGTGTGAGTTTTCAAGCAACCAGGTCCAGGACTTGAACCAAGGTCAACTATGTGGGAGGCTGTTAACATAACAATTAAGCCATCTGCTGGTTCCAAGACTTTTTTTTTAATGAATCATTTATTTTATTTTATTCTTTTTTTCCCACGACTTTTGCCAGAGAAAGGGGAGGACATGGGGGGGTAGGGGGGAGGAATGAGGAAAAAAAACGCCCCATCCAGGACTCAAACTATGATCAGCCATATGGGAATTAAAGCTTCACCATGCCACCTACTGGCCCGAGACTTATTTTTAAAGATATTTTTGCTATAAGACATGGCATGTGCACCGAAGATACAGTGAGAAATCACTTTGGGGCGGGGGGGGGGGGGGGGTGGCGGGGGGGAATGGTCACACCACAATCCTTTCTCCTCTCAGGATTTTGGGCATGCAAGTACAAGTACCCAGTGTCAGTTTCGAGCTACTGGGTCCGGAACTTGAACTGCAATAAGCAGCCATGTGGGAGTCCAGTGTCTTAACTACTATATCACTTACTGGCCCCTGACATAAGAGACTTTTGCTTTCAGGAAGCTTATACATCACTGGAGAGAAATGAGCAACATTTATAAAGCACAAACCAGAAAATCTACTGAAGTCTCTTTGGGTAGGTCAGGAAAGGCTTCCCACAGGAAGTAGCATTTCTTTTTTTTTATATTTTTTTATTCATTGTCATTATTTCATTGTATTGAAATTGACTAGAGAGAGAAAGACAGAGAAGGAAAGTGAGAAAACAAGCCACCCAGGTCTAGGACTTGAACTCCAACTCATGGAGTTGCCTCAACCACCACGCTACCTGCTGGTCTCATGAAATAGCATTTCCAGTGACATTTAGGAGCTGATCTGCAACTTAAAAAAAAGAACTGTATTTGCTCTCTAATTTTTTTTTTTTTTTTTTTTTGGAGAGGTTTCTCGCTATAGGGCGCGTGCGCTCGCCGGACAGACAGAGAGAGACAGAGAGACAGAAAGCGAGAAATCACCCCCCAGGGGGGATGGTCACGCCGCAATCCCTTCTCCTCCATTCTCCTCTCGGGATCTTGGGCACGCACGCACACGTGCCCGGCGTGAGTTGTAAGTCACCGGGTCTGAGACGCGAACCACGGTCGACTACGTGGGAGTCCAGCGACATAGCCATTACGCTAACTGCCGGTTCCCGTCTCTAATTTTTTTAAAAAAATTTTGGAGAGGTTTTTGCTATAGTGTGCGTGCACTCACCAGAAAGACAGAAAGAGGCAGAGAGACAGAAAGTGAGAAATCACCCCCCAGGGGGATGGCCACACCGCAATCCCTTCTCCTTCATTCTCCTCCTGGGATCTTGGCCATACCCGCACACATGCCCGACATAAGTTTAAGCCACTGGGTCCGGGACTTGAATCGCGATCTACTACATGGGAGTCCAGCGACATAGCCATTACGCCATCTGGTGGTCCCACCCAGCCTGATTTTTAAGCCATGGGGTCTGGAACTCAAACTGTGGTCAGCCAAGTGGAAGTCCAGCTCCTTAATCACTACACCACAAGCTGGCCCCCTTTGATCCTTTTTCCAATGTTATTTATTCCATGAGTGAGAGACAGAAACATAGCACGCCCAATAGGGTCCTAAAGTCACATTCCACCCCTAGCCTTCAGCCAACCCCAGATCATGAGCATGTGTTTGGCTAACCTTCCCATGTGAGATTACCTTCCACAGTATTACACTTAACTGCTGCACTAGCGTTTGGCCACAAATTTTATCTACTAATGACTGCAAATATTGAATACTTCCAAGGAGAAGTAGAATAATTAGGTATGTTAGACCATTTTGAAGACAATATGATAGAGTTTCAAGACACTATAGTAATATTCCAAATAAGAGTTGCTGTGGGCCTAAATCAGGAGGCCAGAAGTGGAAATTACAGAAGATGCCATAGGGCCAGAAATATTTAGGAACTGGGCCATGGACCAGCAGATAGAATGGTGGTTAAAGGTATTGGACTCCCACATGGCTGACAATGGTTCGTGCCCTAGATCCAGCAGCTTGAAACTCAGGCCAGGCATGTATATTTTCATGACCAAAATCCCAGGAGGAGAATGAAAGAGAAGGGACTGCAGCGTTGCCATATCCCTTTCTCACTTTCCTTCTCACTATCTCTCTGTCTCATGCATGCACCCTATGAAAAAAACTAACAAAAAAGAAGAAAGTGGACCAGCTGGTGGCATGATGGTTGGAGGTGATGGATCTCACATGGCAAACTACGTGGTTTAAGTCCAAGACCAGGTGGCTTGAAAAAACATGCTGGTCACGTACGCATGCATGCCCAAAAATCCCAAGAGAATCGAGAAGAGGATGCTTCCTCTCTCTCCCCCTTCCTCTGTCTCTGTCTCTCTCCCACAAGCACACATGCCACACAGCAAAATTTTTTTTAAAAAAAGGAAAAAAGTATTTAAAAAATAATCGATAAGAGGCTAGCCTCCTTAAGCACTATACACAAGGAGTCTGATCCCATGAAGCCAACCATAATTCAAATCCTGGCCTTATGAGCTTAAAAAACTTGCCAGGTGCATGTGTATGTGTATGCCCAAAATCTTGCCAGGATGGAGAAACTGAGAAAAAGGATTGTGGCTGATCACATCCCACTGAGGGGAATATTCTCTCTCTCTCTCTCTCTCTCTCTCTCTCTTTCTCTCTCTCATGGCTGATGATATCCCACTGGGAGGAATTTTCTTTCTCTCTCTCTTTCTCATTCGCTTCCTCTCTGTCTCTCTCTGGTGAGCACATGTACCCCCCCCCCGGGGGGGGGGGGGGGCAGCTATAAATGCTATGGAAAAGAAAATAAAGCAGGGAAGGATAATTAAGAATGCAACAGGGAGATAAACGTACAATTTTCAAAAGAGGTAGGATAAGGCCTCATTGAAAAAGTGACATTTAAGCAAGGACTTGGAGGAGGTGAAGTAATTAGTCATTTGTATTATCTCTATGGAGAAAACCAGCTATTTTCCCACTAGATAGAACAGTTGGTACAAAGGTCCTAAGATGAACAGTGTGATTGATGTATTCAAGGAACAAGTCAGTGTGACTGGAATGGAGAGAGCAAGGAGGATGATGACAGCAGATTGAAAAAGGAAGAGGTGGGGACCAGCAGTTAATGTAATGGCTACGTCGGTGGACTCCCATGTAGGCGACCATGGTTCGAGTCCCAGACCCAGTGGCTTAAACGCACGCCGGGAGTGTGTGCTTGAGTGCCCAAGGTCCTGAGAAGAGAATAGAGGAGAAGGGACTGTGGCGTGGCCATCCCCCCTGAGGGGTGATTTCTCGTTTTCTGTCTCTCTGCGTCTGCCTGTCTTTCTGGCAAGCATACACACCCTATAGCAAAAACCTCTTTAAAAAAAAAAATTAAGAGCCTCACCCAAAGTCATATAGATAATAAATGGCAAAGCTAGGATTTGACCCAGGATTTCTAGATGCTCCAGACCTGTATTATATTATTCCAATCTATGCTTATTAGCCTTATCTCTTTCAAGAACTCTTAATTTAATTACTCTCAAAAACCTAACAATCAGGGACCAGCAGATGGCACAATGGTTATGTTGCTGGACTCCCACACAATCGACTGTGGTTCAAGTCCTAGACCAGGCAGTTTAAAACTCATGCGTGTGCATGTGTGCCCAAAATCCCGAGAGGAGACTGAAGAGAAGGGATTCTGGAGTGTCCATCCCTCTGGGGGTGATTTCTCACTTTCTGTCTCTCTGGTGACCATACATACCCTGTAACAAAAATCTCTAATAAAAAATAAATAAATAAAATCTAACATTATCGGGGCCAGCAGGTGGTGTGCTGGTTAAAGGTACTGGATTCCCACATGGCCAACTACAGTTTGAGTCTCAGACCTGGCAGCTTGTTTTCTCTCTCTCTGTCCCTCTCTAGCCAAACTGAAATAAACAGATGAATAATTAAAGTTAAATAAAACAATTATTTTTTAAAAATCTATCATTATCAATATTTTCTGATTAAAAGATACACAAACTCCCCAGTTTGTGTATGATGTGCAAACCCTCACATCATAACAGAATCATTAATCCAGGTGTCTAATCTAAATCCTCCTAACATTCCAATCTGTATTTTGAAAGATTACTAATTTCAGTCTGTGCTTCCCTCCAATAAGACAAGATCAAAAAAACTTTGACCAAGAGATTTAAAGTATGACTTTCAGGTTTAGATAAAGGTAGCCTAAATTATTTCAAAAACATACACCATCCAAGTGTGAAAAAAAAGATAATGGCTCAGAAATATAGAATTATATAATTTCTCTCACTTCTTTAATAGTCTACTGCTTAATATAAACCACAATCAAGGGGGCCAGCCTGTGGAATGGTGGTTAAGGTGGCTGGATCCCACATGGCTGATCAGACAGTTCAAGTCCCATACATGGTGGCTTGAAACACTGTGCTGTACACCCAAAATAAAGAAACAATTAAGTTCACATGTTGCCGTAAAGATGTTTCTACAATTACTATGACTCTTTGAGGTCTGAGGTTTGAACATTTCATACCTTAAAAGTAAACAAAGTATGTACTGTTATTCATCTGTTGCTTTTGATACTGTAACCTAAAACTCTTGACAGCTTTTTGCCAATTGATGGCAACTTAAGGCAATGACAAAGGTTGGGGATTTTGAGAGAGAGTGAGAGAGAGAGAGAGAGAGAGAGAGACAAACATTACCAAGCCTCTAAGAATTATCCCAGATAGATCAGTTAAACCCTAATGACCCTGGGTCATTCATCATCTCCTAGTGGATGAACTGAAGCTGTACGGAATAGTTCATATATCCACTAAGGAGAAGGCAAAAGATAGAACATTAGGAAGGTTCCATTTAAAATTAGTCTCTTCTTCAGAGGCTTTCAAGACTACTACACAGAGAGAGAAGGCTCCTTGCTTCAGAGATTCAGGAGCCACCAAAATTCCCAGTCAGTACCTTTAGGAAAAAACTTACTGAGATTATTGAGGACAGACCAAACAACATAGCCAATAAGAAGCTTTCCCCCTAAAAGCCAGTCCTTTTCAACAGAAAACTGAACTTCCTTATATATCTTTTCCCAGGCTTAGCTAACAGCAGGGGAACTGCAACTTTGTGTGGCATTGTCTGATAGGCTGGATTTCACAGTTGCCCCCGCTCCCCACCCCCGGCAAGAGGTGAACAGTTTTATGCCACAACTAGATTTATAGTTGCTCTGGGTGTGTATGTTTTTATTTATTTTTCTTTCCCTCCAAATTACCTCAGAGAATGCTTGGCTATTGCACCTTGATATGCAATGACGGAGGACTTTAAATAAAGCAAAGGTGTGGAAAAGAAAGTCCCTTGGTCCCAGCGATAGTTCAAATCTTACAATTTCTCTAGGAGGTGTCTTAATTAACCAAATCTGACTTGTCTTTTTTCAATGGGCCTATCAACTTGAGCTTTTTGAACTGAGGGCAGAAGGGCTGTTTGTCAACATGACTCCCAATGGGGTGGCCAACATGGAATATGCTAGAGTCTAGAAACCAGGACACACAGCTGCTATTTCCCCTACACATGAACCTCCAGGTTAGTGAGTGGGGGAGGAAAGGAAGGAAGAACCAGTAAATTGAAACAAGAGGTCTGCTTTGCATACAATACAAGACTTACTGCTTAATACTAAGATGAATTCAGAGGTCCCAGTTCATGATTAGGACACCTTATTGACACACTGACATCTCTTCCACCCTGCTATCCTCTAACCAAATTCCAACCTGAAGGTCCAGTCTGGTTACATTGGCCAAAAAAAAAGGGGGAGGGGGGGCTCACACAAAGAGAAGGACACTTGTAAAAGTATTTGTAGGCTGTGAGGTACAAAACAGATGCCTCGGGACCAGCAGTTATCGTAATGGCTATGTCGCTGGACCACCATGTAGTTGACCGCGGTTCGAGTCCAGGACCCAGTGGCTTAAAACTCACGCCGGACACGTGTGCATGTGTGCCCAAGATCCCGAGAGGAGAATGGAGGAGAAGGGATTGCGGCATGGCCATCCCCCCTGGGGGGTGATTTCTCTGTCTCTATCTGTCTGGCGAGCCCATGCACCCTATAGCAAAAACCTCTCAAGAAAAAAAAAAAAAAAAAAAAAGATGCCTCACATCTCTCTCTCCATGACCCACTGGCCCTATGCTAAGCACAGCAGTAAAAGTTACTGTCAGAACTTAGAACTGAAGAGTTGATCAGGGGACCTGATTAACCCTGTTCCCAGACAAGTATCTAAATGTAGCCTCTATTCAGACCTTACTCCAATGATCTCTAAACAGGAAGTTAACAGACATCACACACTGTCAGGGGAGGCAAACCACAGTGTCATGAAGATGGATGCTGCTATCAACTACAAATTACACTCACCTCACCGAGAGTTCTCAAATGAGGAATAACAGGCAGGACAAAAGTCTTTAAGCCTCACCTCTTCTCAAACTGGGTCACTCAACCTACAGGTCTAACTTTCTGGTACCTGCTGATTAACGCTTATCTAGCCCATACCACGATGATTATCACTGTCACCAGACTAGAAACCGTATTCCTCTAAAACCTGAAGACAGTCCTCCCAGATCAGTACTCCTATTAAAGAATTACTCATACAACCTACCTGCTTAAAAAAAAGTTTGAGGAAAGCCTATTCTTACCCAGACCATCCCCAAACAGTGGGGAGTGGGTATCAGACACACAGAAAAAGCAGAAGCATTTTTCAACAAGTGTGGGCATTCTCTCAAAATATATTGAATCTCTCCACGGCACCACCTTTAGCACCTGTGGAAGTATACTTCCCAAACAAATACTGACAAGATGCTAAGATAATGCCCTATCAAGACTCCTCTAGCACCAAAAATAAGAACCCAAGTGGCTAAAAGACTTCAAGAAGACTTCAGGCCAGTGTATCAAAGAGCAATAAAGTCAACACTAAACTTCCCAACAGGTTACTCTCCAAGAGCATACAACAGATACCATGCTGCAGTCAGAAAACACTGAAATCCTCTGCACTAGCAGGATTGGATGGCTGGAGGAGAGGGGTGGGAAGAAAGATTTTTCAGTTTGTACCACAGGCATGGTCTATTCGAAATATGAATTTTTAGAAAATGCCCTAAAAACTACAAAAGCATAAGTTTTTCTCCAATACAGATTCGTTAAACCTGCTTTTTACCCCATCAGCTCCAAGTCCAAATCCTCTGGCCTGAAAACACCACTCTTTCTCTTTGCTGAACTTTATTAAGTATCCCTCAACTTCTCTCTTTCCTATTTACCAAAAATCATGTATCAGAAGGGAGGAAGCTGGTTCTCAGGAGGACAGCAGAGGAAAGGCAGAGAGCTAGTTCGGTTAAGGTCCACACGCCTTTCCACTATCGCTGCCTCCATCTCCACCTCGGTGCTGGCCCTAGGAGTCAACATCTTGTGTTTGGTGGGAGTTGATGACGGGGAAGAATTCAAAGAGGTTCCCGCACCTTTGTGAAGGAAGGAACCTCGTCCCAGCTGGCGAACGGCACCTAAACCTCTGCACTCGCAGGAGTGGCTAGCTCCTCGCCGTAATCGCGAGCAGAGAAGCAAAAAGTACTCTAAGTCCCTGCCGGGTTAGGGAAGGGTAAGTTCTAGCCCCATCGACCCTCCGGCACTGAACTGGTAGGCAGATCAAGTGTGTCCAAGCAGCTCAGCTGAGGAAAGGGGTGGTTTCGTCGTCGTGGAAGATAAGTACCCACAGAGGCTGAGACAATTCCCTTCTACGGGAGGACGAGGGAACGGTGGACGACGAAATAAAGGAGTAAGGTTTGGCGTTCTTGATCTCTCTCCATAAATAAAGATCATTATCTCGTGATTCCCTCGCCCTTAAGCAGCCCCCATTTGTCCCACCCGCCGGCAAACGCAAGACTACGGGCAGGGAGCGGTCCCCGCACCCTGAGGGCACCACTGGAGGTGGAGAGAGTTAAAAAAAAGGGGGGGCGCGCTGGAGAGGAAAGGAGGGGAGCATGGCGGGCATGAGGCAGTGAGTGAAAGCGGGGATGGCGGGGGAAACCGGGCGCGAGGGAGTGGAGAAAGAGTAAAAGGAGAAGAAATGAAGGGACACGAGCTGGGGCGCGCGAGGCCGAAGTGAAAGACCGGGGCGCGCGCGCGGAGGGGGAGGGGATGAGGTGAAGGGGGAGCGCGAGGCGGGGGCGCGCGGTGCCCGGGTGGGGGGAGGGGACGCAAGGCGGGGGCGCGCGGGCGGGCGTCGGCTCGCGGGCGCTTCCCCTCCCCCCCGCCCCTCCACCTTTCCCTTCCCCCACCTCCGCCACCACCGCCTCCTCCCAGCCTCCCTCCCTTCCGCGCTCCTCACCGCCCCCGGGCGGGCGGGCGGCCAGGCTGGCCTAGGCCAAAGCTCCTCACCTGGCGGTGGCGGTGTAACTCCCGGCTAGCTCGCCTCCTCAGGCGGCGGCGGAGGCGTCGAAAAAGGAAGAGGCGACGGCACAGTGAGCTCCGGACCCCGCTGACGGGACCAGGGGCGGGGGTGGGGGAGGGGGGCGGGCCGGACCGGGGCGGGCGGGCGGAGCAGACACTGCGGTACAGACGGGGGCAGCGGCGGCGGCGGCGGCTGCACCGGCGGCGGCGGCACCACACAAACAAGGACGCTGATTGGGCAGCTGCCAAGCGCCTCGGCTCCGCCTTACCCACACGCCACGACGCCCATTGGGCGACCTAAGCCGGTCACCCCGCCCTCTCCTTCTCTGCCACACCAATAGAAGGTGGGATGCCGGGACTTCACCCCACCCTTGAGGAGTGAGTGGCTGGAGAAGTGATGACTGGCGTACTTTATACCCAATTCTAAACGGAGGAGGGGGATGGTCTAGCGGGGGCGCGTTAATGGGTACCTCGGCCAGTCCCAGACACATCCGGGTCTTCGACAACCCATTAAGTGTCGGGGGTCAAAAAATCGCTTCAGGCTGCAACTTTACCTTAGAGACGTTTTGGTCCCCAGGCAGCCGCCGTACCCCAGGCTCCCAAAACCGGGATTCCCCTTTGGCCAGCTCTCATTCTTTCAATTCTAAAGATGGAGGCTGGGGGTCGACGCTGGGCTCTGCGCTGGGCTGTGTTTCATCGCGACAGAATCCAGGAATTTCACGATAGAACTAGTATTAGGCGCTTGGGCCTTGCTGTCTTTTTGGGGCGTGGCCTGTCTCTGTCTGCCAAAGGCCTTAGGCTTCCTGGGGTTCATCGTACCTCTACTGGGTCCTGTCATGACTGAACCACGACAGCAAGAAAAAAAGGCAGCTAGCCGGATTGCTAAGGCGCAGAGCCCTCGCAGCTCCTCGGGATGTCCTGGTCAGGGTCTCTGCGAGGAAGCAGCCTTCCACTCATCGCGATTCCACCTAATCAAGGCCCACCTCCTCTGAGGAGCCCCCTGTTTCCCCGAAGCAGTTAGACTCGCCTGAATTCTCCTAGCGATTCTTGTGCACCTTGAGGATAGGGACCAAGTAGCACCGAGTCAGGGTGTTGTGGGAGACTGGGGCCAGCAGGGGGCGTGGTGGTTAAGGTGCTGGACACCCACATGGCCAACCGTGGTTCCAGCCCGGACCAGAGACTTGAAAATCACGCCGGGTGCGTGCCCAAAATCCCAGGAGGAGAATGAAGGAAAGGGGATTGGGTCGGGGTGGCCATGGCCCCTGGGAAGTGATGTCTCTCTTTCTCTCTCAGCGTCTCTGTCTTTCTTGGGCGAGAGCACACGTCTTATGGTAAAAACCTTAAAAAAAAAATTTTTTTTAAGTGAGAGACTGCCAGGGGACCAGGAGGTGGTGTGGTGGTTAAGGCACTGACTGGATGCTCCCACATGGCTGATCACGCGATTCAAGTCCTGGACCTGGTGGCTTGCTTTCTCGCCCTCTCTCTGTCTCTCTCTAGTCGAATTATAAATAAATAAATAAAAACAATTTTTTTTAAAAAAAAAAAGAGAGGGGGCCGACAGGTGGCGTGGTGGTTAAGGGTGCTGGACTCCCCCATGACCCTCACAGTGCCTCAGGTTCTGCGGTTCAAGTCCCAGACCTGGTGGCTTGCTTTCTCTCTCTCTCTCTCTGGTCAAATTATTTTAACATTTTTTGAATTATTTATTTAACTTTATATACTCATTCATTTATTTTTAATTTGACCAGAGAGAGAGACAGAGAGAGAGAAAGTGAGAAAACAAGCCACCAGGTCCAGGACTTGAACCGTGGTTGGCCATGTGGGAGTGTCCAGCACCTTAAGCACCATGCCACCAGCTGGTACCCCTTTGATCAAATTTAAATTAAATAAAGTTAAATCAAATAATTATTTAAAAAAAAGGGGACCAGCAGGTGGCGTGGTGGTTAAGGTGCTGGACACTCCCACATGGCTGACCACGGTTTGAGTCCCAGACCTAGTGGCTTGCCTTCTCACTTTCTCTCTCTGTTTCTGTCTCTCTCTGGTCAAATTTAAATAAATGAATGAATAAATAAATAATTTAAAAAAAAAATAAAAATAAATTTAAAAAAAATAAATAAAATAAAAAAATTAAAAAAAAACAAAAAAACCTAGAGACTGGGGCCAGCAGGTGGCACGATGATTAAGGGCACTGGACTCCCACATGGCCAACCATGGTTCAAGTCCTGGACCTGGTGGCTTGCTTTCTCGCTTTCCCTCTCTCTCTCTCTCACTCTGTCACTCTCTGGTCAAATTAAAAAATAAATAAAGTTAAATAAAATATAAATAAATAAAGTTGAATAAAGTAATTGTTTTAAAAAATGAGAGAGAGAGACTGTGCCAGGCACTGTGCTGAGTCTATACATGGATTATTTTATTTATTCCTCACAACTGTTGAGTAGGTACTGTTTTTCCTATTTTCAAGTGAGGAAAATGAAGTACAGATCAAATGACTTGTCCAAAGGTATACATGATAAATGGCAGAGCTGCAATTTAAACCAGGTACATCAAGAAGTTAAATAACTTGCCAAAGATCGGATAGCTAGTTAGTGACCAAGCAATGATGTGAATCCAGAAATAACTCCAGAGGCACTAGAACATGTTTTTCAAAACATTTACAAATCATACTATGCAATAGAAATTAAATTGTAATGGAGAACGTGACCACACAAAAAAATAGGTAGACCGTGAATACCCACATACACAGGCATGGCTGATTATTATTCTTTTTTTTTTTTTTTTTTAAGAATTATTTAATTTTTGGGCCGGCAAGTGGCATGGTGGTTAGGAGCACTGGACTCCCATGTGGCCGACCACAGTTCTAGTCCCGGACCTGGAGGCTTGCTTTCTGGCTTTCCCTATGGCTCTCTCTCTGTCCCTCTCTTGTAAATTTAAATGAATTAATTAATTATTTTAAATAATTTTATTTATTTATTTATTTATTTATTTATTTATTTATTTATCTATTTATTTTTAATTTGCTACAGGGCACATGTACTTACCAGAGAGAGACAGAGAGGATAGAAAAAAAGAAAGAAAGCCACCAAGTCTGGGATTTGAACTGCTGTCAACCATGTGGGAATCCAGCGCCCCAACCACCATACACCCGCCGGGCACCCCAATTCTTATTTTAAGTGGATAAAAAACTTTTTGTTGGGGCCTGCAGGCGGCATGGTGGTTAAGGTGCTGGATTCCTACATGGTTGACCATGGTTCCAGTCCTGGATCCAGCGGCTTGAAAATCACACCAGGCTCGGGACCAGCAGTTAGCATAATGGCTATGTTGCTGGACTCCCACGTAGTCAACTGCAGTTCGAGTCCCGGACCCGGTGGCTTAAAACTCATGCCGGGCATGTGTGTGTGCGTGCCCAAGATCACAAGAGGAGAATGGAGGAGAAGGGATTGTGGCGTGGCCATCCCCCCTGGGGGGTGATTTCTCGCTTTCTACCTCTCTGTCTCTCTCTGTCTTTCTGGCGAGCACACACACACACTATAGCAAAAACCTCTCCAGAAAAAAGAAAAGAAAGAAAATCACACCAGGCGCATGTGTGTGCATACCCAAAGTCCCAAAAGGAGAATGAAGGAGAAAGGATTGCAGCATGATTATCCCCTCTCAGGGGTGATTTCTCATATTCCCTCTCTCATCTCTGTCTCCGAGAGCATACCCACCCTATGGCAAAAACCTAAAACAAATAAATAAATAAATAAATAAATAAATAAAATCTTTCTGTTTTGGGATTGCCCATACCCTAGTGTTTAAGGGAGCAGGATCCCACATGGCCCACTGGTTCAAGTCCCCTGCCCAGGGGTTTGAAAACACGTTGGGCATGTGTGCATGAAAATTGAAAATCCCGGGACCAGCAGTTAGCGTAATGGCTATGTTGCTGGACTCCCACGTAGTCGACTGCGGTTCGAGTCCTGGACCCGGCGGCTTAAACTCACGCCGGGCGCGTGTGCGTGCGTGCCCAAGATCCCGAGAGGAGAATGGAGGAGAAGGGATTGCGGCGTGGCCATCCCCCCTGGGGGGTGATTTCCTGCTTTCTATCTCTCTGTCTCTCTCTGTCTGTCTGGCGAGCGCACGCGCCCTATAGCAAAAACCTCTCCAAAAAAAAAAGAAAAAAAAAAAAAAATTGAAAATCCCGAGAGGAGAATGAAAGAGAAGGGATTGCAGTGTGCCCATTCACCCTCTTGGGGATTGGTTTCTCTTTTTCTCTTGTCCACTCCTCCACCCCACCCGCAAGCATATGTGTCCTATAACAAACTGGAGTATCTAGCTCCTACAGTAATCACAAGGATTATCAGATAGTACATATAAAATGCTCAGAGCCAGAATCAGCTGATGGTTCACCGGGCACATAACACACCCTTCAATGCTGGGCCCACATGAGAAGGTCCTGAGTTCTCGTCCAGAGGCCTCCCTGTACACATTAGCCACACCTAATGTGCCCGTAATCCAGGCGAGCTGTGACTGAAAGTGTATCACAGCATGAGGACCCTGTTAGGAGTGTGCAGTCTCTCTCATGGAAAAAATACATGAATTTTACAAAATTATTTATGTATTAATTTCCATCTGTTATTATTATTATTATTTAATTTGACCAGCAAGAGAGAGAAAAAGGGAAAGTGAGAAAGCAAGCCTCCCAGTTTGGGACTCGAACTGTAGTCAGCCATTTGGGAGTCCAACACCTTAACCACTATGCCACCTGCTGGCCCCAGAAATACACAGGCTTTTAAAAAATGCTTTGGGGGGTGAGGAGTGGTGATGCCAGCAGATTTCATGGTAGTTAAGACACTGGACTCCCACATGGCCAACAGCGGCTCAAGACTCTGACCTGGCAGCTTGAAAATCATGCCGTGCCCAAAACCTCTAGAGGAAAATGGAGAAAGGATCATAGTGTGGTCATCTTCTCTGGGGGGTAATTTCTCATTTTCTCTCTCAAAGAGTATATGTGCTCTATGACAAACATCTAAAAAACAAAACAAAAAATGCCTGTGGGGGTGCCAACAAGTGGCATAGTGGTTAAGGCAGTTCAATCCCACATGGCCAACTATGCAGTTCAAATCCCAGACCTGGCAGCTTGAAGAACACACTGGGCACGTGTGTGCACAGAATCCCAAGAGGAGATGAAGAAGGGACTGTTGTGTCCAGCCCCCCCCCCCCCCCCCCCCGGGGAGTGACTTCTCTCTCTCTCTCTCTCTCTCTCTCTTTCTCTCTCTTTCTCCATTCTCTGTATCTCTCTTTCCAGCAAGCACACGTGCCCTATGGCAAAAATCTTAAGTAAATAAAAGGAAAAAGTTTTAAATGCTCAGGGCAGTACCAAATAATAAACACTCAATAAACATGATATATAGTAACTATTATGAAAACGGGTGTTTCAAGCCGCCAGGGCTGGGACTTAAACCTTGTCTTGTCTATGTGGGATCTGGCTCCCAGTGCACCATGCTTAACCACTAGCGTGCCGCTGGGCTGGTCAGGTTATTTATTTTTGGAAGCTAACATTTACTGAGTGTGCTTAGCACTTCTCATGGGTTATAGAATTAATCTTTCGATGAACCCAGATTTGTAGGTGAGGAAAAACTGGCACAGCAGTTAAGTAACTTCCCTGGCATAAAATTAGTAAGTAGAAGAGACAAGATTTCCCTCAAATTTGTTATACTTGACCTCTATACTCTAGACTCTGGAAACATAAACAGGGCCAGGTAGTTTGGGCATATCCTTCCCTTCATACAATTCCCTAGGCCACAGGACATACAGGTATCTTATGACAGGGTAAGTACATTGCTACTGAAATTCCTAGATGTTCTTTTTTTTCTTTGATTTATTTAACTTTATTTGTTATTATTCTTCTTATTATTTGACTAGAGAGAGACAGAGAGAGAAAGGGAAAGTGAAAAAGCAAGCCGTGGGACCAGCAGTTAGCGTAATGGCTATGTGGCTGGACTCCCACGTAGTTGACTGGGGTTCGCATCCTGGACTCGGTGGCTTAAAACTCACACCAGGCGCATGTGCGTGCGTGCCCAAGATCCCAAGAGGAGTGCGAATGAGAAGGGATTGTGGCGTGGCCGTCCCCCCTGTGGGGTGATCTCTCGCTTTCTGTCTCTCTGTCTCTGTTTGTCTGGTGAGCGCATGCGCCCTACAGCAAAAACCTCTCCAAAAAAAAAAAAAAAGGCAAGCTGCCAGGTCTGAGACTTGAACCACGGTCGGCCATGTGAGAGTATGGCACCTGAACCACCACACCACCTGCTGGCTCCTCCTAGATATTCTTATAGTTCTCCCATCTGACCTTAGGGCTATAGAAGGAAACCCCAAAATGAGAGCATAAGGTGGGAGACAGTCCTGCTGTCATTATTGCTTGTGAACCAAGGAGCACTCTAGACCAGTAAGACTATCTACTGAGATGTGTCTGAGCCCTAAAATTCTGTCAGGCCAGCAGGTGGTGTGGTGGTTAAGGCTACTAGATTCCCACATGGCTGATCGTGGTTTGACTACCAGACCTGATGGCTTGCTTTCTCACTTTCCCTCTCTCTCTCTCTCACTCTGTTCCTCTCTGGTCAAATTGAAATAAATAAATAAATAAATAAATAAATAAATAAATAAAGTTCAATAAAAATAATTATTTTTTTTAATATCTCTGTCTCTAGTTCAGTGTAGTGCTGAGCACACTACAGTCAAAAGAAACTTACGGTTTTAAGAGAGCAGCTCCTCCTTTGCAAAAAGTCTTTAAAAAAAAAAAAAATTGGAGCCAACAGGTGGTGTGGTGGTTAAGGGTGCTGGATCCCCAGATGGCAAACCAGAGTTTGAATTCCAAACCTGGTGGCTTCCTTTCTCACTTTCCCTTTCTCTCTCTCTCTTGCTCTGATTAAATTAAAAAGTAATAATAACAAATGGAATTAAATATATGAAAAATTGTAATTACTTTATTTAACTTTACTTATTATTACTATTATTATTTTCCAGTTTGATCAGAGAGAGAGAGGGAAAGGGAAAGTGAGAAAGCGAGCCACCAGGTTCAGGACTTGAACCACGGTCAGCCATGTAGGAGTCCAGCGCCTTTAACCACCACACCACCTGCTAGCCCCGCAAAAGGTCTTTTGGGATAAAAAGGGGAGAGGTTAATTCTGAGGAATGGAGTCTAATCAGAAGCAGGTTCCTTTCTTTTTTTTTTTCTTTTTCTTTATTTTTTTAAAGGTTTTTGCTATAGGGGGCATGCGCTCACCAGACAGACAGAGAGAGACAGAGACAGAAAGCGAGAAATCACTCCCCAGGGGAGATGGCCACGCTGCAATCCCTTCTCCTCCATTCTGCTCTCGGGATCTTGGGCACGCACGCACAAGCGCCCGACGTGAGTTTTAAGCCACCGGGTCCGGGACGCGAACCGTGGTCAACTACATGGGAGTCCAGTGACATAGCCATTATGCTAACTGCTTGTCCCAGAAGCAGGTTCCTTTCTGACACAAGCATTTCCCAGCAAGAGGATGGCATTTCCTGGGGCCGGCAGGTGGCATGGTCAAAGGCACTGGATTCTCACATGGCCAACCACAGTTTGAGTCCTGGACCTGTTACTTGCTTTCTTGCTTTCCCTCTGTCTCTGTCTCTGTCTGGTCAAATTAAAAAATAATAATAACAAATGGAATTAAATAAGTAATTCTTAAAAAAAAAAAAAAAGAAAAAAAGATAGATGGCATTTCCTAAGCCCCTTTTTTCCCTCCTATTTAACTCTTCTAGGACGCTGGAAAAGCGTCCTGCCATGCTTAAGGCAGGATGGGATGTGTCCTCTGGCTTGAAGGTCTCAGCGTTCAGAACCGCTCTCGACGTCCACTGATCTCCAGCCCCCCGAGATCTGTACCAGGCTCCTGTAAGTTATTTCCTCCATTCATATTCCTGCCCTCCTTCCCCAAGGCATTTCTATTTTGTTGGCTAATTCCCTTTGGTAATTGGTTTTGCAGCCTTGTTACGAGACGTTTTCTGTGTTTATTTCATTATACAGAAAAAAAGAAAAAGGAGAATTCCAAGTAGGCAAAAAGGATTAAAAACTGATGCCCATCTCCACGAGCAGTGAGCCCCTTAATCCTTCCCTCTCTTCTCAGTGCTGTCCCCAAACTGAGCCCCGGATGAGAAGAGCACTCCTGCAGCTAGAGCAACTGTGGAGACCCAGGATGGTGGTCAGGGCCCCAGAACACGTGAGGGCTGCCAACACCAGCTATGGGGGAGAGGGCTGTCACCCCACTGGAGGTACTAAAGAAGTTGGGGGGGAGGAAGCAGAGGGCGGAGGAAATAAGGCAGAGATGAGCTCAGGGCCCCCAGAGAATGGAGCCTTTGTGTGGGGTACACATGAGGGACAAGGGGTGATTGTGTGGGAGGACCGGAAGTGCCACACAGACTGGCACCACCATAGCCAGCACCGGATTCACCCCTCTCCTACTCCGAGAACTCCCTATGCCCCAAGGGGCCAGTCCCAGCTAAGGCAGGGAGGGCAGGGGATGCCTGAAGGCTGAAAAAGATGGAAAGGTGGAAACCAGACGGATCCCCCACCGTAGACCTAAGGAACAGGAGGCCGAAGGAAAAAGACAGAAGCAGCTTTTACTATATTTACATCCAACAAAACTTTGCAGGGAACAATCCTTATTGCACAGGTCAGGGCCCTGGGTGGGAGAGGCATTCCCCAAGGTGGCGTGGACAAGGATCGGGACTGGAAGGGCGCCAGTTCTTCCCAGGGGGAGCTTGGGGCTGCTCTAGCTCCCACTGCCTAACTGTCAAGAAGCTACACTCCGCTAGACCACGGCGCCTCATTTCCCTTCTCTTTCTCACTCTCCATTAAACCTCGCAAGCAAGGGGGCTGTGGCTCCAGAATAAATAATTTAAAATAAAATACAAACACTAAGGTAGAAAAGCATGGAGAGCCTTGGGCTCCTTCAGCAACACCAGGAAGGAGGGACCATCACTGGTGGGGAATGACATCCCTCCATCCCATTCAGGGCAAAGGCTCAGTAGCTCTTTATCTTTCCAGTTGTTTTTTAAAACAAAAACTTCTAAAATGACCAGGGCAGTGCAGATCTGTGAGTACCCTGGAGGGGAGTTCCTGATAGAGGACGGGGAGGAACAGAGCTGTGCCAGCTTCCTCAGGCCTCCCCTGGCATCAAGACGAACAGCTTGGGCAGCTGGGAGATAGGGGGATGGAGACCTTGGGTACCAGTGCCTCCCTCTCCCTGCTTCTCCCACTTGGATCTATCGGCAGGGCAGGCTTCCCAGCCTGTTCCCAAGTCCTCTATGAAGGAAACAGGGAAGCTGGTTATCTCTAGAATCCTTTCTCTGTCTCCTCCCCACCCCAGGCTGGAGAGGGAAGCTTAAGGGTCCCTAGCATTCCAGAGGTGCTCCGAAACATTTTCGGCAGTCAATGGCCTTGGGAGTGGGCATCTGTGCCCGCCGCTGCTTCAGCTCCTCCTTGCCCATGCTGCTGGCCAGCTTGTTAAAGGCAGACTTGTACTTCTTGTCGAAGGCCACTGGGGAAGAGGGAGAAGTCGGTGCGTTAGGACCATGGTTTCAAGCCATCTGGTGGTGTGGTGGTTAAGGTGGCTGGATCCTACGTGGCCAAACGCGTGGTTCAAGTTCTAGATCCAGACAGCTTGAAAAACATGCCAGGCGCATGTGCGTGCATGCCCAACATCCCAAGAGGAGAAGGGATAGGGGAATGGCCATCCCCCTTCAAGGGGGTGATTTCTCACTCTCCTCGCTATCCCCCGCTTGGTCTCTTTGATGAGCACACATCCTCTACAGTAAATTTTTTTAATAATTATTTATTTAATTGTATTTATTCATTTATTTTAATTTGACCAGACACACACACACACACACACACACAGAGTGACAAAGTGAGAAAGCAAGGCACCAGGTCCAGGACTCAAACCATGGTCGGCCATATGGGAGTATCCAGCACCTTAACCACCATACCACCTGCTGGTCCCCTACAGTTAAATTTTCAAAAAAAGAAAAAGGACTCCAGTGTCCCATAGCTGATCAGAGATCCCTAAACAACTCGGTCCCCTGCCTGCTCCCTCACCAATGTCCACATGGTCCTTGCCCAGAGCAGCCATTGTCAAGAATAGGATCTCACGGTAGATGCCCCTGCAGTGGAGAAGAGGGTGTGAGTGAGAGAGAGGATGTGGGGTTTGGGACAGGGCAGGGAGCACCCAGATGAGAGCACCAAACCTCTGCAGGTGCAGGCCAGTGGGAGGAGGCCCTAGCGTTTCCAGCAGGAGTCCCACAGCCTTGTGAACCTCGTTGAGTCCAACATGGCGCAGCACTGACTCCAACAACGCCAAGCTCAAGGATGCAGGTACTGGACCGGGCCATACCACCCGCTGAGGGATCTGGCCTGGGTAGGAAGGAAGGTCGCCTGGGATCACTGAGCTCTCTGGGCGTGGGGTTCGCCTCTCCCACCAGAGACCAGAAGCCAGACTCACTGTGGACCCTCCAGAGCACATAGAGAGGTGGGCAGCTATTTGGGTCAGGAGTCAGAACATCCCACAACAGCCGCACCTGCACAGAGGCTGGGTCAGGGGTCAGCCAAGGAGATGGGGCCTGGAGGAGACGAGAGACGGCAGACAGTTAGGCTCATGGAACGGGAGGCAGAGGACCTGCAATGGACAGGCAATGTACAGAGACAGACAGCTATTACAAGAGAGAGCCAAAGGGGCCAGCAGGTGGCGTGGTGAAGGGTGCTGGACTCCCACATGGCCAGCTGTGGTTCGAATCCTGGACCTGGCAGCTTGCTTTCTCACTTTCCTTCTCTCGCTCTCACTCTCACTTTGTCCCTCTCTGGTCAAATTAAAATAAGTAAATAAATAAATAAAGGTAAATTAAATAACTCTTTAACTGCCTAGATCTAACAGAGGCTCAATAAATACTGATGGAATGAGCAGACAGATGTTCACATGCTTCTGCCACGTTATAGGTGACAAAACCGAGGCTCAGAACGGTGAGTGGGAGGGCCGAGTCCGCGAGGTACCAGCTGCACTGCGCGTGCTCATTCTGCAGTGCCAAGGGTACAGAGGACTAAGAGGACCCAGAGCCCAAGATGAGGAGGGAGGCACACAGGAAGCGGGGACCACAGGGCGGGTACAGACCTGGGGGGGCGTGGGCCCATCGCAGGAGGCCAGCACCAGGCCTGGTAGAACGTTGGGCAGCCGCAGCCGCTGGAAATACCACAGAAGGTTCCAGAAGATGATGGGGTGGGCGGCGGGCAGCTCAGGTAGTGCCAGCACCTCACTGCCCTCATTCTCCACCAGTGACTCCAGTTCCTTACGCAGCACCAGGGGGCTCAGGTATGCCCATGCCCCGCTCTCGACCCTCCGGGAGGCAGCCTATCAGACCCAAAGGAGGGCAGTGGAGGGCATGGAGTACCACGGCCCCTAGCCAGAGCCTTGTCTCCCACTGAGCCATCACACCTACCGGCTTGCCCACAGTGCCCATCCCTCCCTGGCAGCCCTCGGTCCCTCCCATGGGGCAGCACGATCCCATTCCTCACACCCCTGTGGCCCAGTCCTTACCCCCATGTGGCCATTGCAGAGCTGGGGCTCATCCAGCGCAAGGCAGAGCCTGCGGTCACTGAGCACAGGGCCAGGGCCCCCAGGGACAGGTGCATCTTTGCTGCCACTGGCACCAGCAGGGGCAGGCTTGGGGCTGGGGGCACTGCAAGGGGATAGCAGAAGGGGTCAGCTCTGGGGCCTCCACCTCGCTGCCCCACCCTCAGCATTCGCCCTGCTTTGGGCACCTGGGTCGAGAATCAAGGGTCTGGACACTGAGCAGGGGCACAAAGGGGCAGGCGCAGAAGGGGCAGGTGGTGTTGAGATTAGAGTCGTCAGGTGCCCAGCCAGCCATGATTTCCTCATCGTACACCAGCGAATCACAGGCGCGGCACAAGGAGCAGCTAGACAGCAGAATCTACAGGCAAGGAGACCCCAGGAAGTAGGCCCTGCTCGGCCCCCAGCACCCTGGAGCCCATGCTCCTTCCCAGCCCCTCCCGCCTCCAGGCCCCAGGCAGCCTCCTCCCAGCTCCGCTCGTCCCCTGCCTTTGACAGGGTAACCGCGCGGAGTGTGTGTATGTTCCAGCATATCTGTGTGGGTGGGGTTATCCTCACTTCCAGGGAAGGTGGCTGGGAGGATCCAGGGGTGTCGCTGAGGCGCTCTGAGGACCGGCGGAGGCTCAGGCTGCTGAGAGAAGATTCTGAGAGGTCCCACTCACTGCCCAGAGAGGCTGAGCTCTGCGGTCACATGAGAAAGCACCGTCAGCCAGCCCCCAGCTCCTCCACGTCCAGGATGCCCGCTTCCCCAACCTGTGGGGACCCCTTCTAGACCTTCTCTCAGTCAACAGCCCCTCCCCATCTTGCCCACAATGTCCATCCCTCCCTGATAGCCCTCGGGCCCTCCCATGGGGCAACACAAGCCCATGGCTAAGGCCACCCGATGCTAAGGTGTCCAGACCCCACCCTGACTGGCTACCTCGGAGGCAGTGGATCCAGGGCGCTCCCGGGGACGCAGGAGGCTATCCATGGGGCTGCGGCGGGCTGGGCCAGGCAGGTCAGCGGGCAGCTCAGGTGGGGGGATGCGGGAGGCAGGGGAGCGGCGGGAAGGAGTGAGCAGCTGCTGGAGGCGGGCACCCAGCCCCCGGCGGGGGGTGCCTGCCTCATCCTGACGCCCACTGGCCTTGGGCCCCCGCCCACTTAGCCCTTCCAGGGTCTCAGTGGACTGGGCACTGAGGGCCGAGCCCGAGCCCCCTGGGCTGCCTCCAGGTGCTGGGTCCTCCCCCGTCAGGCTCAGGTCTGAGAGACTTCCGTCGTGCCAGGGCGTGGGTGATCCCCGGGGTTCCAGGACTCCCAAGGCCTCTATCACTGCAGGACAGAAAAGAATCAGGGAAGCTGGAGCCCAGTCCCTCCCCCAGCTGCCCCTTCCCTGAGCGAACATGATCCTGGCTGCACAAACACTGTGAAGATACTCTGGGTGAGACTCCCTGAGAGTCTACAGCATCCATGGCAAAGGCACCCCTGCATCTCGGCTCTGACCTCCCCTCTCAGGAAAGCTGCCTGTGGGGTGCAGACAGACCAGTCAAGGACACTCACTATGGGCCACACCAGCCTCCACGGTGGGCTGTGCCCCTCGGGCACTGCCCAGGCTGCCGCTCTTCACCAGGCGCCTGGCAGGAGAAGGCGAGGCCGGGTCCCTCAGACTTCGCCCACCCCAGGTAGTCTGGCGCTGAAGGGGGCGGCTGGGGGAGGGGCGCTCCAGACAGGGCTCTGTAAAAGGCAAAGAAGGCATTTCGGGGCCGGCCAGAAACCCAGCCCCTATTCCAGAATGGAGCTCCTCAGATGGACCTGGGTTTGCGGGCTTCCTCCCATGCAGAACTCTACCCCTTTTGTTACCAGCCAAGTGTAGGTGATCCATCCCCAGAAACCCAACACCAGCCGCTAGGCCAGCCTCAGCTCTCCAAGCCTCTCTCCGCCGGGGCCTGGTGACACCAGCCCCACACCGGCCTGGTCAGTCCCTACCCACCTGTCCGGGAGCTGCCTTCCTCTTGATGTGCTGCCACCTGCTGCTGCTGCTGCTGCTGCCGCCGCCTCCGTTCTTTCAGGGGCTGGCGGAACTGGGCAGCCCCCAGGACGACATTCCGGAGCTTGGCCCAGCGCAAGCGCCCGCCCGGAGTGCCAGAGGGCCACTTGCTTTCCAGCACAGCCTGCAGAGCACAGTGCCGATTAGGGCGGCTTGCTCCTCCACCCTGACCTAGCCTGAGCCCACTGCCTGTCCTGTTCCCCAGCGACCAGCCTTGCCTCCAGACAGCCCGTGTGCTAGAACTGTCCTGTCAATGGCTCGGCTACAATCGGAGGCCCAAAAGAGGCAGCTGGCAGGGAGAGGGTTCAGAAGTCAGAGAAATGGGGGAAAATTGTATCCACACTATGCTACTTATAAACTATATGGCTTTGAAGGAAGCACTTTATTAATTTCTTCATCTAGAAAACAAGAGGCAGTTTTGTATCATGATTAAGAGCCTAAATCTGGGAGAGATCAATAAGCCTGAGTGCATTTTTTTAAAAGATTTTTGCTATAAGATGTATGTGTTCACTGGAGAGAGAGAGGCAGTGAGAGGGAAAGTGAGAAACCACCCTCTATGGAGAATGGCCATGCCAAAATCCCTCCTCCTTTCTCCTCCTGGGATTTTGGGTGTGCATGTCCATGTGCCTGGCATATGTTTTAAGCCGCCAGGTCTGGGTCTCAAACCATGGTCAGCCATGTGGAAATTACAGCCTTAACCACTATGCCATTTACTGGCCAGCTTATCTGCTGTGGGACCTTGGGTGAGTTACTAACTCTCTGCCACCTCATCCTCTCATCTATAAGATGGGGATGGAAATCATGACAGCTCATGGAGCTGTTGGGAAGGGAAGGTTATTTAGAAGGTGTGCATCTGGAGCAGTGCCTGACATGTCGGCTAACATACTAGCATAATCAGGGCTGTTCTGGGTGAGAACTGAAGCAGCTAAGTGTGAGAAACCACCGAGAGGCGCTGAGGCACCACGGGAGTACAACGGGTGGCAGTGGGCACAGGGCAGCCTTGTTCAGCTGTATAGCCCGACTTCCCAGGAGCAGGGACAGTAGCAGATGTCAGGCAGCAGCATCCTCCCTGGACGCAGCCTGGCACAGGCAGCCATGCCACCCATCACTCCATCAGGTACCTTGTTGTAGTAGCCGTAAGTGATGGTGTTGGGCACAATGCCTGCCCGCCGCATCTCCAGCATGACGCGCACCGACAGCACAGGCTGCCCGTAGTGTGAGCAGAGCTGCATCAGCACCCGGTAACACACCTGGGCCAGGAGAGGCGCGGGATGACGGCGCTCGCTCCCAGCCCAGTCCTCCAGTCTCAGCAGGCACCCTCTTCCAGCATCCCCAGTCCTCATAGACTTTGCAGCACCCTTCGTGCTGACTCTGCCACCCTGCAGTCTCGACTGCTCTTCCCTGACATGCGCATTCACTCAGTGGCGGTTTGAGGAGCATCTGCTCAGCTCTGGGGCTCCCCTTCTGCTCTCCCCAGGCTCCAGCAAATTTCCCTCTGCAGCCCCCATGACCGACCACACAAGCCTCTCTGGGATTGGGTGTGGACATGGCCACACAGCTACACAGTTGCCTACCTCATCAGGGAGCACCACCTTGCGACTCTCCATCTGGCGCAGCACGTGGTAGGCTGTGTGCAGTGCCCGCACCCTGGAGGGCGCCGACTGCACGTAGGCCGGCAGACACAGGAACCACAGCCCGTAGCAGTGCCCCAGAAGGCACCGGGCCCACAGCTCAGGCACCGCCGCCGACTTCTGTGCCATCCTCTGTGCAACTTTCATCTCCTAGGTGGGGCAGGGGACACGCCAGGGTGAGGACCAGGCCGGACAGGTCTGAAAGTGGTGGGCGAGAAGCGACAGCTCCCTGAGGAAGGTCTGTGCTCTGAGCAGGCAGGAAGGATGCTGCATGGCACAGTCCTGCCTGGAGCCCTGGGAGAGGCTGGGCCCTTGAGCATGGGCAAGTGCCCTGGAAGAGGCAGCCAGCCCTGGATCTCCAGAATGCTCTGAAGATGAAGATGATGACAGTAACGACAAGGAAAGGAACAACAGCTAATGTTCACACAGTGCTTTTGGGGTTTTTTTTTGTTTGTTTTAAATTGCTGGAGAGTGTGTGTTCTAGCCAAAGAATGAATGAGAAGGCACCCCCAGGGAGGATGGCCACGCCTCAATCCCTTTTCCTCCATTTTCCACTTGGGATTTTGGGCATGCACATACACACACACCTAGCATGTCTCCCAAACTGCTGGATCCAGGACTTGAACCATGCAGTAGACCACGTGGTGTCCAGCCACCCCAACTACCATGCCACGGCTGGCCTACACGTTGCTTATCATGTGCCAGACACATTTAAACCTCAACTTTATGGGTGAGTATTATCATTATCTCCATTATACAGATGAAGAAACTGAAGTGGCAGCCCTCAGTCTGAGCCAGGTCCCTCTGTGGGGCCCACCTGCCAGTTACCTGTTTGGTGCGACGTGGGGCAGGACTGCTGGGTGCACTGCGGGATGGGCCCGGCACAGGCAGGGCTCCAGCTTGCTCTTGAGGAGACTCAAACAGTTCAGCCCGTAGCTCTGGGAACCCATCATAACTGGAAGGGCAGACAGAGGGAAAGTCAGCAGGGCCAAAAGACTGGACTGGAACAGCCTATGGGGACTTGGGACAAGTGAGGGGACAAGAGACTCTCACCAGTACTGGGGAGTGGACTCACTGCCATCTGGAACCGGAGGCTCCTCGGGAGGCGTGATAAAGACCGTGAGCTCACTTCCCGACAGCTCCTCCAGCTCCACTAAGGGCGTCGGCTCAGGCTTCTCCTGCTCTGGGTGGACCTGGAGCACGATGAGAAGAGAATGCGCGTTGGGACGGTGGGTCTTAGGCGAAGTCACAGTGTCTAGAAGATGGCATGTCCTAGGAAAGCATATTCATACGGACGAGTGCCAGAGACACAGCCGGGGGCCAAGTCAGGAACGGGAGGACAGCCTGTCAGTGAGCTGTGAATTGCGGCGGCCATGTATGGCTGCACGCGCTGTGCTCTGCACGATTCCAAGGGCAAAAGGCTGGTCACAGCTGAGATACAGAGCTGTGTCTCCAGTGGCCCTGGGGCAACAGAGACAATCGGGAGAAGAGCAGAGGCCAGGGGGCACATAGAAAAGAGATCATGGCCAATACCTTGTCAACACAAGAGTCGAAGAACTCAAGGGCAGCATGCCGAGCAGAGCCAAAAGAGCACTCCTCGATGAACTGCGAGAACATCTGTGTGTGCAGCAGCTGGGAGTACAGCTTGTGGCTGGAGCGTTCCCGGGACTTGAGGAAGCCTGAGGGGAGAGAGGTCACCGGGCTCACAGGGGAGGGGAGCGCTCCACACGACAGCCCTGACATGCCCCCTCCTTGCAGCCCCCAACAGCCAGACCCTTCCTGAGCTCCTTTGTTGGCTCCCTACCCACTCAGGACCCAAGGCCATCAAAGCTGTCACTTCTTTGGCCCCTGTGGTACAAATATGCCATATGCCAAGCTGATCAGCCCAGCTCCCCACCATGGCCTCACAGAATCCCCTCTTTCATCTATCTGCATCCATTGGCTCAGATTGGATAGGGCCCCTAGGCAGCTTTGACCCAGGGCTGGCCCGCCACAGGGGATACTATGTCCACCCCAAGCCTAGGATTCCCAGAGATTAGGGCCATGTCTGGTCCATCTTTGTACCCATATTCTAAGACCAGAAGATTGGACGGGTCGGGTGCCCATAAAAGCATTTGCTGAGTGAAGAAATAAGCAACGTAAGTGGCTCCCAGTCCCTACCACCCTCCTCATGGAGCCCAGCCCCTGGCAGCCCCCTCCCATGAGACCTTCCCCATGCAGAGACAGGCTCTCTTTACCCTGCAGGAAGAAAAGGTTTTCGACATCGCGAGCGCCCTCGGAGGGGGCCTGGGTGAGCGGGCGCAGGAAGTCCCGGTAGCCTTTGAGCAGGCAGGCCATGAAGCGGAGGAAGGCTCCCTGGACTTCGCGCTCCAGCCGGGCCCGGCGGCCACACACTGCCTCGTAGTCTGTCAGCAGGAACTCCAGGGATGCCTCCTCCTCAGGGCCAGTATATGCTGGGGACCAGCATGCCTGAGTCAGGGCCAGCACCCACAGTGCTCGCCCTGACTTCGCCCTCCACACCCACACCTACATCTCCACCTCCAGCCCCTGACAGAACTCGCACTAACCCTAAAAAAATTACCTCCAGGTAGCAGCTTCAAGCCTCCCAGTGACCAGCTCGACCCACCCAACATGCTCAGGAGGCCTGTCATCCCCAGCTTCTGTTGGGATTTGAACCCTCCTCACTTCTGCCAAATTAATCCTAACTCTTCTAACCTCCTTAGCACCCCACAAGGCTCCCAAACTAGAGGTTCAAGGCCAACTACAGCTTCCAGCCTTCTCCCACCCAGGCTTCTCACTCTGGTCCAGCTGCTGGTACAGGTTTGTCAGTGTGGCCAGCAGAACCTTGTAGGGTCTGCGAGGCAGAGTCCGAGAGGAGAGGGGCTTCTTTTCCTCAGTCCTGTGAGGTAAACGGAGGGGAAAGGTGACTCGTGGCCTGAAGAGAATTCCACACGGCCACCCTGACAGGCCCACCTCCCTGCAGCCCCCACACGAGACCCAGCCTCTTACTGGAAGAGCGTGTTGGTATCAAGATCAACACAGATGACATCAGCCGGCGGGTCATGCAGATCGAAGTAGCTGGAGTGGATTCCCACGATGAAGGGCACAGGGGCGCTCAGCACATCTGCCAGCACCAGTGGGCACAGCGGGATGTAGGGGCACTGCCAGTGCAGCGGGAAGATCATCTGACATGCCAAGAGTGAGAACCAGTGAGCAGGGTGTGGGGGCTCAGTAGGGAGCATAGGAGAGAGTGGGCACTGGGCTTGGGGAGGGGATGCCTGTCGAGAAGGGCTCTTGGAGGTGGGCTCCAAAGAAGAGCTCCTGATGGAAGCCGTGTGTCCCTGTCCACTGTGCCCAAGGAGAAGGGCTGAGGACTCTCCACAAAGAAGAAAGGGTTCAGCAAGGATAGAAGGGGGACAGAAAGAAGGGTGGCTCTAGGGAAGGGGAGCTGGGCAGGGTGGTACTCACGGAGACGAGGGCCTCACAGACGCTGGTGAGCAGGTCCGGCCGCAGCGAGTGGACCAGCAGCTTGTGCTCGGTGAGCACTGCCAGCAGCAGCGTGATTCCCAGCTCAGGGCCCAGGCTCTGCAGCAGCTGCAGGAAGCTGGCACCACTGCAGGCAATGCAGAGGTGGGGAAAGGGTCAGTGGGAGACCTGGAGCCCCTTCCCCAGACACTGGGCACAGATGCCAGCCACATCCACCTGCCCAGCATCCACCAGGTCTCGGGGCAGCAAAGCTCCCCTCTCCCACCAACCCGGGCACATACCTGAGGGGCAGGGGTGAGGAGACAGGCTGACAGAGGAGCAGGTTGTCATAGGGAGACATCTGGGAGGGCAGTGCGGAAGAGCTGCGGTCAGGACGATGACAGCTAGCCCCTGCCAACTCCCCTCCTGCCATCCAGTCCAGCCCCAGCTCTTACCTGCACTAGGATGCGGGGTCTCTGTGGGGAAGGGAAGGGGACGTTGTGAATGAAGTGGGAGATGTGCCTGGGGGACAGAGGGAAACAGGTCTGAGGCAGACTCCCCAGGCTAGCCCTGAACTACCTCCGCCACTCCGTCATTGCCTTCAGAAATGACTCCGAAATCTTATCCCCTGCGGAACCCTGCTTCCAGACCCATGAGAATCTCCAGTAGACATGGAATTTGTGCAAACCAGAAGAGAAACTCCCCTTTGGACAAATGCGGTCACCTGCCAGGATCGACCATCAAGTGTAGCTGGCATTTCAGGCTCTGCCAGTGACGTTTATTGCAAAGCACAAACTGCAACCACAAACCGCCCTGTGCCAGCCCCGGCACCCAGCCCACCTCCAGCCCCGTCCCAATCTCTCCTGGCCTCCCTATCTTCTCATATGTCCTGTCAGGGGCGCGACACTCACGCTTCCAAGGGCAGGCGGTGGGGGCCTGAGACAGAGTACCGGTAAAGGAAGGTGAGGAAGGCGCGAAAGGCAGGGAAGGCGGGCCAGCGGGACAGTACGGCAATGGCGCGCCGGCTGCGCACAGCTCGGCCGCCCAGCGCCCGGCCGCGCTCTACCGCGCTCAGCAGGCCCAGTGCCCGCGCTTGCCGCTCCGACAGCCTGGCCCTCGGGAACGCCTCGTAGAATTGCAGGGCAGCGCCATACACCTGGCGGGGGACAGAGGGCAGAGGGGTGGTCAGGTGGGCCAGTGTAGCCCAGACCCCTTACCACACTCCACATACCCACCTTATCGCCAGCTGCACCGGTGAGCACAAAGGTGGAGAACACCGGCACAGGGTACTTGGTCTGGGCAGGCCAGCACTCCACAGTGGCCCCCATGGGCAAGCAGAAGACCGGCACCGACTCAGGCAGTGGGAATGCCTCGTTGTCCTCCTCTGGGTAGCGGCCCAGCAGCTCTGCACCCCCAGCAGAGTGGGAGTACCCAGAGGAAGAAAGACCCATCAGAGTCCAAGGGAAGGAACCAGAGCATCCCAGGGAAGGGTCCAGTAGCAAACGCAAAACAACTTCTGGGGACACTGAAGGTGCTAGCCAAAAGGCACCAGGGCAGAAGGACACAGAGGGGCAAAGGGTTGGAGGGACAAAAGGGCCACTCACCTGCCTCATACACCAGCGTGTTGGCCTTGGCCAGGCCCACCTTGTAGCACAGGTACACTGCAGGGCCCCACTGCCCCCGAAATGGCAGGAGACAAGCAGATACACAGCTGAGGTTTCTGAGGTCCATTTTCTCTCCACCACCCCAGGTAGTCTCTTGCTTTTAGAGACTAATCCCACTAATCCCAGTCCCCTACTGTAGGCCTAGCTCTGCTGCCAGAGGCCTTGGTCCCAGGATGCCCTTTGTGCTGAGTCCACCCCTCACACTAAGATGGCCCAGGTCTCAGCTTTTGCCCCACGACCCCACTCACCATGCCGGGGTTGAGGTTGCGAGGCAACCGGCAGTACGTGTGAGGAGTGCCCTCCCCCTTGCTGGGCAGCACCAGGCAGAGGTCAGTGATGCCCAGGGCATGCAGCCCTGCCCCCTCTGCTGCCCGCCGGTAAGTGAGGTAGGTGCGGGGGTGACCAGGGCCTGGAGGGGCCAGGTTGGCTGAGTGGCTGTAGGGCGTTGTGTCGAGAACTTGGAAGCCAGGCTTGGGACGTTCCTTCCCCTCATACAACACCCTGGGCAGAGAGAGCAGAGAGAGGTCATGAGGTCAGTGTAGAGGAGACCCCAATCCTGCCGGATCTAATACTAGTCCTCTCGGCCTGCCTTGCACCCTCAGCTTATCAAACCCCAATACCTGGACCCATCTCTTCTTGCTAAACTCTACCCCCTAGAATTCCATGTCCCTTTTCGCCCTCGGCTGTACTTCTTGGTCAGTAACAACCCCACGTGCCTTCCAAGGCCCTTACACTTAATGAACACTAAGAACGATGCATGCCACCATGGACTGACTGTGCTGTTTCATTGCATCATCTCTTTTTTTCCTCTGAAAAATTTTTGCTATAGAGAACATGTACGCGTCAGAAAGTGAGAAATCACCCTAGTATCATCCCATTTTACAAATAAACAGGCTGAGGACTGTTTCAAAACCTGTCCAAGATCAGAGCTAGCCAGTGGCAGCACTAGCAAGTCTGGGAGAGGACTAAGTAAGTACACAAGCTTCAGCCCCTCCTCCCTGGCCTCGGCCCACGCTGCTCCCATTCCCATTGCTCTTCCTACGTCCCATACCCCTTCCTCGCCCTAGTCCACCTGAGTCCCTCCCAGCCTCCCCTGGTGTCAGCATGGGTAGAGGCACACACCCCAGCTCAACGAGGGGGGGCTTGTCACGGCCCCTGCGGTAGCAGATGACGGGCTGAGTTCCACCCAGGAGCCCAGCACTGAGTTCCAAAGGGTGGCCCCCAGCGGAAGCCTGGATGCACGTGTAGCCCTGGGGCACCTCCTCTCCCAGCGCCTTGGCGATGACTGCCACATCTGTAATGGGCTCAGCTGGCCGGGGAGGGCGCAGGGGCCCACTGGGTTCAGGAACCCATGTTTCTTCCGGGATGGGTGCTCCGTCCCCTGCAAGCCCAGCCACCACGAAGTAATCCACCAGCCGGGGGGGCCGCTCCTCCGCCATGGCCCCCCCCTCACTCACTGCATCTGGAATGGTCAAGTGAGGGAGAGATGAAGCAAGGCAGGCTGGTGTTGCCATGGCAACCATGATGCCCCTCTTGCTCCCCCCTCCCTAGTTCCTTCAAGGAAAGGCAGGAAAAGTGGTCAGCCAATTGTGAACTCTCCCACCTGTGACATCACCAGGATCTCACAGCCCACCACAGCTCCTTAAAGAGACCAGGTCCCGCCCACGTAGTAGATCCCGCTGATTTCCCAAAGAACCCAAACTCCACTGCACCACACACAGCTACCCTGGGCTCTGACATCATTGTCCGTGTCTGCTTTGTGAAGGCCCTATCACTCCTCACTCCCCACACGTACAGTTATAACCCCACAGTTATCAGCCTTCTGTAACGGTCATGGGTGTCATTCATTCTGGCCGTGCCATCGCACCGCCTTTTTTCTGAGGGTTTCTGACCTGTCTACTCCAGTTATGCCATCATAAGACTCTCATGACCCAGCTAATGGTTTTAAAGAAACTGCTCCTAGGTTTTTAAGGACTCGAATGGTTTCTGAGAAAGACCACAAAACCCACGCTTTAGTGTCTTCACCGAACTCAAGTGTCCTTTTTGCTAGCTTAATTCCACCCATCTGGCCAAAAAGCGCTGTGTCCTCCCTCCTCCAGGATCCTTAGGTGTCTCCAGTTAGGCCCCAAGTAGCTATGGGACACAGACCCGGTCATCCCATCCCCCCGCCCTGCCGAAACAGAAACAAGCCCACCGCGTCCTTCTGTAACTGTGTTCTCACCTGCCTCCATGGCCCAACCCCAGGGAATAGGAGCCCTAAGGGTCTTGAGGCGCCCCAGGGTGCAGAAGCTGGGACAGAGCCTGATGGGTGGTTTGCAGCAGGGGCCCACAGGCAGGCGTGGGGGTGCTTCAGAAGGGAAGGGAGGTTACTTCCTGAAACAGCGGAGGGGAAGCTGCTGCTCAGAGGAAGTCAGCCTCAGGGTGTGTGTGGTGGCGTGGTGGGGTACTGTGCAAGGTGCCAGTGCAGCATCGTGCCAAGTCGGAGCCTCAGCCCAAAGGCCCAGAGCGGCTCCAGGATGTGCAGTCCTACCTAACCTCCAAGCCTCCCCCGAGAAAGGGGGGGGGGGGGGGGGCAAGGGAATCTCACGGAGCCCTGCCGGCACTCCTTAACCAGGCCTCTGGACACACACAGGCCCCAAGCCGGCTAAATTTAGCCTCCACGTCTGGCAGGTGAAGCCAGGAGTCGGCGTCAGCCTCCTTATTTAACTCTGGGGCCCAGTCCCGGCCCTCACCCACTGCGGGCGAACGGGAACCCCCTGGCCAAGACAGCAGGCAGAGGCCATTAAGTGGCACCGACGGAGGGGCGAGTGGGTGTCCTCCCATCCGCAGGACCTGCGCACCCAGGCCCTCCCTCACCCGGGAGGGAAGAGTCCTGCAGAAGGCGGCCGTTTCTCCCAGGGGAAGGCAACGGGACCTGGGGCAACTCCGGGTCCCGACGCCCACATGCCGGGCGTCGGGAAGTTCGGGCCGGGGCAGAGGGCGCGCCGAGGGGGAGGAGGCTGAGGAAGGAGCAGGAAGGCAGAGAGCAGCAGACGCGCCGGCGGCCGAGAACGTGACGGGAGCAGCGCCGGCCACCGCGTGACCCGAGCAGGAGGGAGGGTGCTCCTCGCGGCACCCGCGGGAGCAGGAGGGGTGCAGGATGCCGGGCACAGCTAGCTAACTGCGGCTGTGCCCTCCCTTCCACTTTCACTTCCCCAGCGGAGGGGAACCGGAACCAGATGTGCAGCGCTGGAGAACAGCTGGGGCTCTCCCCCGCCCCGCCGGCGCTCCCTCCCTTCCTTCCCCGCCCGCCGCCCCGCCCGGTCCGGCCCCTACCTGCCTGCCCCGCGACTCCCCGGCCGGCCGGCCCGCTGGCGGGTGGCTCGCAGGGCGGGCTGGCGGGCCGGCGGGCGGCGGGGCTACCCGGCCCCGGACATGGCGCACCCGACTTGGGCGCCGCTCCCGCCCGGGCGGCGAGTGAGGGAAGAAGAGGCGGCCGAGGGCACCAGGGCTCGGGGCGCCGTGGAGGGAGATCCCGGCGGTCCCAGCGTCCCCGCTGCGCTGCGCCACGCGGGGACTGAGCTGACGCGCCGCTCGCTCGGGCCGCGCAGTCTTCCCCGCGCCAGCGGCGCTGGGGGCCCGCGCTTCTCCGCGCGCCCCGCTTTCTCCACTCCCCCACCCCCCGCTCCGGGGCCGCGGGCGCCGCCGCTACCCCCACCCCCCCTTCTCGGCCGGCGGCCGTGACCCTGACAAGCGCCTGCCCAGCGCCCGGCCGCCTGCAGCGCGACCCCTGGCGGCTGGGAGGGCTCCCTGCACCCAGGCAGCTTCTTACCGCCCAGCTGATGCCACAGGACACTGACCCCAGGCGCCGAAGTCTGGGGCGCGCTCGCGTCCTGCCCTCGGTCCTAGTCAAACGTGGCGTGCCTCAGGCGAAGGTGAAAGCCCTGAAAACATAGGCTTCGGGGACCCAGGTGGCTCCCCGCTACTTCCAGGTTTAGGGCGCACTGCATTCTTCGGTTAAAGCCAGGGCTCTCAGTTCTCTTTTCTGAAAACAAGAGCTTTGGAAAGAGGAAGAGCAGAGACCAGGACCCTAGGGTGTGGAATGGAGTAGTGGAGCCAGGGTTAACTGAGGAGGGGCACTACTCTTCTCACTGCCGGGGTGGGTAAGAGCAGAGCAGAAGCCCAGATGGGCAAAGGGCAGCAACCCAGTCCAGAAAGAGGAAGTCTCTTCAGAACATGGTGGGCACTCAAGCATCTGCTGGATTAAAACTGAAATGAATGAGTGAAGAGCAGGGAGGGTGGAGTGAATCCATGCGTAGCGAGGGGGTGGGAGTGAAAGTTTCTGAGTCCTGCTTAGGTCCTCTAGGATTAGAGGGCGGGAAGGAGGAGGGAGCCAGCCAAGACTTCCCCAAGTCCCTAGGTGGTAAAGCCCCTCTTCTTGGCAGCCTTCGCACGGAAGCCAGCGACGCCAGGAAAGCCTGGTCATTCTGCTCAAACAGCTGCGAGCTCAGCCAGCAGCCACCTCATCGCGACTCACTGTCAGCCCAGGCTGAAGAAGAGTAACTTGTCTGGCCAGTTGGAGGCCTCTTCCCCTGATCCTGCTGCCTAGTGGGCATTAGACAGCAGATGGGGACACACTAGGTGACTTCCTGTTTCCGTGGAAACCTACATCCCACCTCCAATACTCGATGCGAACTTTGTGGATGGAGGGACCGTTCTACAAAGTACATGGTGCGAAGATAGAAAAGGAGTAACAGAGGAAAGAGCCTGTGGCCCAAGAACTCCTTAGATTCCCCAGCCACACCCCAAACAGTAGGCAATCACACCAAGGGTTTCATATAATTTTTTTATTAACATATAATATATTTAATAAAAAATAATATCCACACTGGCTCTCTCCTCCATTGCAAGGGGAAGAGTGGTGAGGAGGGGCTGGCACTGCCCACCCCAGGCATCCGGACAAGCCCTGCCTCCGGGGCTCCCCTCTACCCCCTGCTTTCCAACAGGCTCTGACCTCCAGACAGACGGTTCAAAGTTACAAGTGCTTTAGGCCCTCCCTTGAACTCCCTCAGGCCCACCCCTTTTACAAATTCAGGGGCCACCTGGACAAACCCCTTGCTTTTTTCTCATTCTTGGGATCCTTCATTCATGTTAGAAAGAGGATCTGGGGGCAGAGAGTGGAGTCTCTACTGGCCAGGGAGAAGGGAGGCAAGGGACAGTGAAGGGGGACAGGACCAAGAAGGGGCTGGTGAGGAGGGTCCCTCACTGTAGCCGGTCGCTGCGGAATGAGTCCTCCACAGCGGGATCAGGCAGCAGGGCACAGGGGTCACTCAGCATGTTCAGCCCTTCCAGGCCGAGTGGCTCCATGCGCAGCTCATCTTCCAGCCCCAGCCCCAGCTCCAACCCAGCAGTTGACACCTCAAAGCCAGGCACTCCAGCCAGGGCTGCCGCGATCTCTTTAGAGAAGCCTGGGGAGGAATCTCCTGTGGGTAGAAGAGGTGCTGAGGACCTCGTGCTCTGTACATTCTTCCCAAACCCCTCAGTCTCCTAAGTGCATCAGCAGGGGTACTGCTCACCCCTCCATCCCCATCACCACCCACACTCCTCACCTGTGAGGACGATGTTGGGCCCTGAGCCATGGCGGGAACAGTGGGTCAAGTTCTGGTGGTTGAGGGTGTGGGAGTCCTGGGGGCCACCTACGGGGCCCTCTCCCCCTAAAAATGCAGACCCTTCGGAATAGCCAGGGGGATCCAGGGCCATACTGGTTGATGGGCTCTCCATGCTGAACTGCTCCAGCTACAGACACACAGACAGAGCTTGAGGAAGTGGATGTCCAGACAGGCTTATTCCTGTCTGCCCTGCCTAGCCCTGCTAGCACACCCCTCTACCCAGCAATCTTCATCCGCCCAGGAACAGAGGCAAAGACAGAAGGAGGTGGCAGCAAGCAGAGCGACAGAGGCAAGCACGGGGCCCGAAGTAGGTGTGGGCGCCGTACCTGCTGGGCCAGAGCGTGCATGCCAGGAAGAGAACGGGTCAAGGCAGCGGTCATCAGAGAGCAAACTGAGCGGAAATAGAGGGTGGGAGGAGGGGTCAAACGCAGGAAGAGAAGAGCCCCAAGCTAGCAGTGCTGTGTCACTGGGAGAAGGGGAGTTCTCCCCCCACCTAGATCTCCCATTCAGAATGCAGAGATACTACTTGGGCCCCCTGAGCCACCCCCAGCCCCTCCCCTCCTTCTGAGCTAGGAGCCTGGGTGAGGACTCACGTTCCCCAGGCCGAAGTCACTCATCGCTCGGTGGTAAGGCTGTTGCCCGTGCACGATGGACCCAGGTGGGTACAATGTCCCATAGTGTGGCTGCCTGCCAGGGGGCTGCCCCCCTGAAGGCTGCGCTGAGCAGGCCTGAGAGGGCAGCCCTGGCTGCTGTAGAGGCTTTGGGGTAGGTGGCTGCGTGGGTAGAACCAGACTTGGGGGGCTGTATGGGTATGGGGGCAGTCGCTGGTCAGTGGGCAGTTTGCTGGTATCCAGGGCGACGCCCTGAAAAAAAGCAAGGAAAAGGGGGACGCTTACCCCTTAGCATGCCACTCGAGAACTCTTAGCTGCACCGGCTTTTTAGCTGCACCCGTCCTCGACACAAACGTGAGGACTGCTCCAGGCTCCTAGGAGCATCCCTGGGACTGGGCACAGTTACTCAGACATGCATATCAGAAGGAAAGTGACTGAGTAAGCCTAATGCAGGGTAGCTTAGAATCCACTCCATAAGGGAACCAGCAGTTAGCGTAATGGCTATGTCGCTGGACTCCCACGTAGTCAACCGCGGTTCGCGTCCTGGACCTGGCAGCTTAAAACTCACGCCGGGCGCATGTGTGTGCGTGCCCAAGATCCCGAGAGGAGAATGGAAAAGAAGGAATTGCGGCGTGACCATCCCTCCTGGGGGGTGATTTCTCGTTTTTTGTCTCTCTGTCTCTCTCTGTCTGCCTGGCGAGCGCATGCGCCCTACAGCGAAAACCTCTCCAAAAAAAAAAAAAGAATCCACTCCAGAAGAAAGCCATTCCTGGGGCCAGCAGGTGGCATAATGGTTAAGGCACTGGACTCCCACATGGCCAACTGTGGTTCAAGTCCTGGACCCAGTGGCTTGAAAATGAGCCAGGCACGTGTATGTGTGTGCCCAAAATCCTGAGAGGAGAATGGAGAAAGGACTGCAGTGTGGTGATTCCTGCTGAGGGGGTGGTGATTTCTCGCTTTCTCTCTCTCTCTCTGATGAAGGCATGTGCTCTATAGCAATAAAAGAAGTAAGCTATTCCTAAAGTTTGGTACTTTACAATTAGTCAAGTACTGGTAACATGCCCCACAAGTGACAGAGAGCTGCTGTTCTAAAGCCTTGAAGAGGTTAACGGGAGAAGAAAGAAGAAAGAGGAGGAAAGGAGGGGGAGTTGCGCTCACTTCACGCTCTGACAGCAGGGCTCTCACTGGCCTGGCCTGTCTTTCCTACAGGGAGGGACCGAGGTAAAGATGGAACATAAAACACACATTCCAGGGAATGGCAATGGGGGAGGAGGGAGCAGGGCAGAGGAGAAGGAAAAGAATGGCATTAGGGTGAAATACAGGCAAACCAAGACAGCAAAAGAGAAGAAAAGGATGAAGAGAGAGGGAAGAGCTGAGACGTTCAGCAGTGAGGACGAAGCAGAGAAGTGAGAGTCTGAGCCTGGTCCCAATTCTTCCCAACCTGCTGTGTAAACTAGGGAGAGCCACCTTTCTTGTGGGCCTGTTTCCTTATCTGTAAGGTGAGGGGATTGGGCTCCATGATCTGAGGCTCTGACTCCATAAATTCTATGAAAGGAAGAGAAGTGGGAGAGGGGATAGGACAGGACAGAAGCTCAGAAAAAAACAAAGGCTAGGAACAAAGAAGGGAAAAAGGGAAAAGGATAAACTGCTGTTTGTTGAACGTGCACCTGAGCTAGCACAGTGCTAAGTATTGGAGATGGAATACTGACCCTTACAAATACGATTTTTGTTTTTAAAATGAGGATTCTGGTGCTCACGGAATTTAAATTACTTGTCCAAGGAAACTTAGAGTAAGAGGTATAGCCAGGATTTGAAACCCAAAAGCTTAACCCCCAGGGTTTGCACTTGTAAGCAAAGAGGAGACAAGATGGATAAAAGATGGGGTAGGTGGGGGTCAGGAATGGAAGGGGATGATGAGACACGGGGCACAGGAAGTAAAAGAAGTACGTGAGGAAAGGAGGTTGGAGAGGGAGGGAGAGAAGGGGAAGGGAGACCGACAGGTAGGGAAGGCGCCATGCATACCTGAGTGATGGAAGACAAGGTGGGTGACATTGTTGGCGAAAACTGTTTGGGCAGCTGCTGTTGGGACCTTCTGGCGTCGGCTGGGCCCACGGGCAAACTCAGGGGGCTGAGGGGCACACGGCGATGGCGGGGGGAGGCCCCAGGAGCAGAAGCTGGGTAAGGCGGGGTACCCAGAACGGGGGATGAAGTGGAGGAGGAGGAAGAGGTGGAGAGGGCTGGGGCGCTGAGTGAGGGGTGGCCCAGGGAGGTGGTGGGCAGTGCATGGCGGGCCAAGGAGGAGGCAGGCAGTGAGGGATGACTGTGGGAGCCCTGGAGCTGGGGCTGAGGACTGCTCAGGGAAGCCTGGAGGTTGGGATTGCTAAGGGAGGACTGCAGAGATGGGTGGCTGAGAGGTGAATGAAGTCCTGCGGGCAGACAAAAAAGCAGAGATGCTGATGTTACTGATGGGAAGTGTGACCCTTTCCTTCCAGATGGGTGGCATGACCAGACTATGAAGTGGTAACACAATGTCCTCCCTGCTCTGTTCCTGATGCTGTGACGGACACCGCCCCCCCGGGGCTGCTCTCCTTTCTAGGAAAAGCCAGTTCTCACTGGCTACCAGCTCTCACTGGCTACGATGTGCGTGCGAGACTCCTGGGGAGCAGAGGTCACAGGCTGGTGTGGGTGGTCACAGGAGGATCCCTGGAACCCAACTGTCCCTCCCCTTCATCCCTCCAGCCAGGCAGCACCCAGTGGGCATTTGGCCCAATCAGCCACTCACCTGGCGCATCATAGCCTGGGCCCAGGCCCAGGCCCCCGCTGATGCCCAGGTGGGTCATGGTGTGGGTCAGATTGGAGGTACTGTTGCCCCCACTCAGGCCGGGATAGGCTGTCTCCTCGGGATCCAGGGGGGTGGGCAGCGGAGGGGGAAAGTGCAGGTTGGTGAGGTCAGGTAGGGAGCCCCCCGTGTTCATGGCAGGTGGGAGGACAGGCACATTGGCAGGCTGGTCAGGAGATGGAAAGATGCTAGGGGAAGAAGGTGAAAAGAAAGACGTAAATGGCTGGGCGGGGGACAGGCAAGGTGAAGGGAGAGCTGAAGACAATCTTCCACGTGTCCCTGTACGTCCCTTTCTGCCCTCAGCCAACCTCACCGGGTACTTACTTAATTCCAGGTACTTCACAGGACCGAGGTCGGGAGGAGGGTAAGGACAGCTGGGGAGAGACGGAGGATGTGGAAAATGAGGGCAGTGCTCAGTGGAGAACCCTGGACCACCTGCCCCATGACAAGGGGACAGCAGAGGAATGAGGGACAACCCAACATCCCAAGCCTACCTTCTTAGCATCCCATGGCTTCAGCAAATGCTTGTCATCTAGCAAGTTCTCCTCAATAGCAGGAACTTGAAAGAGAAAGACTGGTGATGGGAAGGTTGGAGGCACCAGTAAGGCAGGAAAGGAAGCAGAGGCAGGTGGATAGGGGTCCTGCACAAAGTTCCCGACACCAGTCCAGAAATTCCTTGGCATGCGGTACCCACCAGTGGGGAGGAGCACATACCTTTGGAGTCCATCTCACCATCCAGAAAACCTGCAACGGATGCAGTGGAGTTGGCTGTGGTGCCCACTGGCCTGCCTGCCTCAAACTAAAGCTCCACAGCTGCTCCCCACCCTGGGACATGGCCACTTACCCCCACGGCGGCTGGGCAGGACGCTGGGAGGTGGGGGGCCTGGATAGGTGTCCTGGGGGCTGGGGTTCATTACACTTGTATGAAGGGCAGAGTCAGAGCTGGTCCTACGGAGTAGCAGAGATGAGCTGGCACCAGGTACAGTCTTCCTGGTGTCCAAGCTCTGCCTAGTAAGGGAAACGCTGGCTGGGCTGGCAAAGGGTAAGGACGAGGGAGCAGGGCCCCAGAAACCGCACATAGGTTGAGATGCAGCCTAGAGAAGGCTAGGGCTATCACCTGTTGAGTGCAGATGGTAGTCGAAACAACTGCCCCTTCTCTGCAGGGAAGTTGCCCCAGGGCATCGTCCTGGGGTGGAAAAACAAAGTCACGAGGAGGAAGGTGAGCATGGGGACCTCAAAATGTCAGATGGCCCAGGTGGGAGTGGAGAGAGCTGGGTGCCCAGAATCCTGCCTCCTTTTTTCTTGTTCTTCTGATATCTGTGACCCAAGAACCTCCTCTCCCAGTCAATCAAGAGATCTGGAAAACTTCTCAACTTTTTGCTGCCAGAACAAGCTGAATGGGAATCCTGGAGCAACTCTGTTGGGTATGGGTACTGGGAGTGAGATGGACAAGGGAGGGGTGCGGAAATCTGAGAGTACCCGAGCACTAATCTGGCACCATCCTTGACAGAAGGCAGCCCTGTTCACCTGCCACCCTGCCATTCTCCCCTCCCCCTTGCATACACACCCAGCCTGGCTACATTTCCCATTGGTCCTGCTCTGGCTGGACTGGGAGGCTTGGCCACTCATGTCAACATGGCCAAGACTGGACTCTGACCCACCTACTCCACCTGCCCCCACTCCTTCCAGCCCTGTCGTTACATGAGGTGGCACTGTTGAAACCCTAGCCCAGTAATCCCTGCCTCAACCCAAACTCCCTCCAGAAACATGTCAGCGAGTGGGGAGGAGATTCTGCCCGTCCTGGCCACTTACCTTCGCCAGCTGGACTCTGGGGGAGGAGATAAGTAGGCAGGACCGTAGGGAGAGCTGTCAATGTGAACGGCAGCAGTTAAGGAAAATGTAGAGAGGCAATGGATGGGATAGAGACCAGGTGGGAGAATAATGGGGGCAGCAGATGAGTCAATTCAAGAAACATGTACCTCTCTCCTCCTCTATAAGGGGCAACAAGAGGGTCAATCAATGGAAAAGAAAAGAATCAGGCCTAAAGTAGCTGGAAAAATATAGAAGAATGTCTGGGCAGGGCTTGTAGGAGACAAGTCTGTGGGTCTTTGAGATTGAAAGCTGGGAAGTGTTTAGAGAAGGGACCAAATCTCCTTCAGCAGGAAACATAACAGGGAGCCCTGCCTCGGGCGTCAAAGAGCAAGCTGAAGTGAGGAGAGTGAGAGCCAGTCAAAGACTGAGAGCACAGTCCCAGGAGCAGTGGCTCCCTGTCACAGCCAGTGCTGACACATGGGTCACTTTTCAGTAAGGTGGAGTAAAGGAGTACTCCTGAAGAAGGACAGGACTGGAGAGTGCTTTCTTTATAAAGTTTATTCATTTATTTCTTCCACAAGCAAGAAAGACAGAGAGACAGACAGTATCCCCAAGAGGGCCCTCATGCCATGATCGGCCCCAGATATGGGCAAGCACATGCCTGGCATACTTAGGGAGGTCTCTGAACACAAACCTGGAACCTTCCCAGATGGGTCAGCCTTGCTGAATATAGCAATTTACAGCTGTGCCACCATCCAGCCCTGGGACTGGACAATACTTAAAGTCCCTTCCTACTATGAGTCCCTGAGGAACCCCACCCGAACCCCACCCTACCACCCTCCAGACCCCCAAGCCCTCTGTGAAGGATATGTGGCGGGGATATCGACGGAGTGGGGACACCATCCTGCGGGGATCTCTCTGCACCCGTTCCACCAGCCCGTGGTGCCGAGTGCTCCGAGATGAATCCAAAGGTGAGTGGAGGGGGCCCTGCCAAAAGGAACAGCTGAGTCAGCAGGGGAATGGGCCTAAGAACTTTCACTCCTCCCTGGCTAGTATCTACTCACCTGGAACTCAGTCAGGCCACAGCCAATCTGGTTAACATTGGGCAAAGACCCACCATAATGGGAGCTCCTTGTGTACGCCAGTCGTAGTTTTTGGGCCTGTAACTGAGACATGGAGGACAAATGGAAATGTCAGAGAGGGTCCTAAGCACTGCTTCCTTTGGCCATTCTTGTCAATTCTGTCATCAGGATATTCTGCTGCTGCTCTTTTAAGAAATCTGCAAGAGGGACCAGCAGTTAGCGTAATGGCTATGTCGCTGGACTCCCACGTAGTCGACCGCGGTTCGCGTCCCGGACCCAGTGGCTTAAAACTCACGCTGGGCGCGTGTGCGTGCGTGCCCAAGATCCCAAGAGGAGAATGGAGGAGAAGGGATTGCAGTGTGGCCATCCCCTCTGGGGGGTGATTTCTCGCTTTCTGTCTCTCTGTCTGTCTCTGTCTATCTGGCGAGCGCACGCGCCCTATGGCAAAAACCTCTCCCAAAAAAAGAAAAAAAAAAAAAAAAAAGAAATCTGCAAGAGAGCCAGCAGACGGTATAGCAGTTTCATCACTGGACTCCCACACGGCCTACCGTGGTTTGAGTCCTGGACCAGGTGATTTAAAAACCACACTGGTTAGGGCAGCTGGATCTCACGTGCCAACTGTGCCGTTTGAGTCTCAGACCTAGCAGTTTGTAAAACATGCTGGTGCATGTGTGTCCATGCCCAAAATCCCAACAGGAGAATGGAGGAGAGGGATTGTGACAGGGCCATACCCCTGGGGGGTGCTTTCATACTTTCTTCTTTCTCTCTTTCTGTCACAGTCTGTCTCTGGAGAGTACACGTGCTCTATAGCAAAACTAAAAAACAAAAAGTCATATTTATTTAGTTGGGTTCTAGAAGGTTTGATTTCTCATCATATTGAGAATAAGCAGATGAGAGAGAAAATGAGTAGTATTTCAGTTTACACTAGAAACAAAAAAGGAAAAAAAAAAAATCACACTGGGTGCATGTGCGTGGTGCTCAAGATCCCAAGAGGAGACTGGAAGAGAAGAGACCGTGCCATAGCTATCCTCCCTGGGGGAAAGTGATTTCTCACTTTCCCTCTCACTGTGTCTTGTCTTTTTTTTCCCAATTATTTTATTTAACTTTATTTATTTATTTTAATTTGACCAAAGAGGGACAGAGAAAGAGAGAGAGAGAGAGAGAAAGTGAGAAAGCAAGCCGCCAGGTCCGGAACTTGAACCTCAAGTTCAAGTAGGAGTCCATGTGGGAGTCCAGTGCCCTTAACCATCAGGCCACCTGCCAGCCCCTGATGTGTCTGCCTTTATCTCTCTCCAGGGACCATACATGCCCTAAGGTAAAAACCTCTTAAAAAAAAAAAGAAAAGAAAAGAAACAACAACAACAAAAAACACGGAACTGGGGGAAAGGTCGACCGAGAGATAGTATAAACAATCCACTCTAGCGCTTCTGCAGGATACCCTCATCAATGACATCACTACTGCCTGACATGACCCTGACAGGTAGGGCCTGCTACTGTGCTCAGTGCCTGTCTCAGTTGGCATCAGTCTAAGCAGAGTCCCTGAGGGGCTGTCAGGAGCCTACAGGCTAGACACAGGGAGGGGTGCCTATTAGGCACCTATTAGGTTCCTTTCCAGATGTGTCCCAAACTAATTGGGAGTAAGAGGAAGGCCACAGGTGGACTGTACAGAGCCATTACTGCCAGCCTCTTTTCTTCCCATCCTGGAGAGCACAGACTTCTGGGTTCTGGCACTCGCCCAGCCTCCAGAAGGCTACAAACAGCCTGTACCTTCCAAACTAGAATATCCAGGAGATGGCTCTCCTAGCTGGACACAGTGCCTGACAAAACCAAGGGGACATTCTTCTACTGAATTCTAAGACCCCCAACTGGCAAGAAAGCCTGGAGAACACGGATGGAACAGGGGGCAGTAGCCCACCCCAGCCTGGGCCAGAGCCATCTCCCTGCCCCATTCTCACTCTGGGGAGATATGTCTGGTGCAGAAGTAATACACCACAACCCTCAGCCTGGAATGGGCTTCGTCCATCCACAAAGTTCATGCCCCTCTGTGAGAAGCACCTGCTTCTAAGGCTCAGTCACTGCCCCCAGCTAAATAGACAGACCCAGGGTAAGGCCATGGGGAGGAGGGTAGATGGGGGTGAGTTCTAAGAGCTTCCAGGTCACTGTATTGTACCATAAGTCAACATGAGAACTGGTTTTCTGTACCAGAAGGTCAGCCCAGTGAGTTCAGCGGGCAGCATTTTAACCTCTGCACTACTTCAAGACCACTATTAATGTATATGGCAATCCCAGTCTCTCAGCAATAAAGGCCCCTGTGGCCATATCTGCCTCAAATGAGTCCTCTCAGCTGGCCAGACAACAGGCTGAGCAACAAGTCTCTTATCTCTAGATCTAGAACCTTAGGTCTCTGATCCCTGACCACATCTGCCCAGAAGACTTTTCTGTGTAGCAGGGCAGTTAACCAGCAGGAGCAGGGTGGGTAGACAGGGCCTTGTGGTGGACCAAGACACCACAAAAGTAGAAGCCCCTGCTCTGAGTTTGTCAAAGTCTTTCTCTGTTTGCATAAGCCCGAAGATCTCTCCCTGTCTCTGCTAGAATCAGTCTAGAGGGTAGCACCTGGAGTTGTTAGCTGGAGATCAAGCCTCTCTTCCGTCTTCTTGTCTCTGTCCCTCACCATGATCAAAAGCTCCTAAGTGGGGGGTCAGCAGGTGGCATGGTGGTTCAGGTGCTGGATCCCACATGACCAACTCTGCTGTTCAAGTCCCAGATCCAGCAGTTTGAAAAAAACATGCTGGGCGCACGTGCATGGGTACTCAAAATCCTGAGAGGAGAATGGAGAAGAAGGCATTGTAGCAGGGTTGTCCTTCTCAGGGATGATTTCTCACTTTCCCTCTCTCTCTTTCTTAGTCTGTCTCTCCCCAGTGAGTGTATACACCCTAGCGGCAAAAAATCTTTGAAAATAAAAAAAGGCTCCTAAGGGAAAATAAATCAAAATCCTCAGGATGGCTGAATGGGTTGTGTGCACGCACATGTACATGCACACCAGATTTGCCTCCCCACCTAACTTTCTCCGTTCTGACTTCCATAAACTAGGGCACGTGGTCCCTAGAGACTTGAATGGGAAGAAACACAAAAAGACTAACAGAATCAAGAGAGATACACACAAAAAGACAATCGGTCACAGTCACAGATACAATCACAATTCGTCCTACAGAAAAAGCCTTGAAGTGCATTATTTATATTCGGCCCTCTCCCCTTAAATTCTTTCTAGCTCTCTGCCACAGGGATCACTGCGATATCCTCACCTGCTGTTTTGAGAATAACGTGTCCCTAAATTAGGACTGTATACCAGCTGGGCAAACTCCTGCCCCCTGTCCCCCTGACATCCAGCCCTGGAAAGCAAGAAACAAAGGCTTCAAAGGGGCTTCAGAGTCCTGAAAAGGTCTTTCTGGAACTTCCTAGGAGTGAATTTTCCCTACACATAGAGTACCCTCCAAAACACCCCCATAAACTGACTCACAAAGCAGCCCTATCCCTAGAAAGCTCAGCAACTTTCTAGTGCCAAGCGGATACCTGGTTTTGGGATTCAAAGCCCTATCTCGCCTCCAAGGCGGCCAGGGCAAAACACCAAGCACCAGTCAGTGAGCAATGGACCTCACCTTCATTCACGTCAGGAAACCACAAGAAGTATTTGAAAAAGGAAGCAAAGGGACGGGACGCAGGAGGGGACTTCCTGCCCCACTATACCCAGCACTGCTCGTCCAAACCACTCAAGGGGCCCTTTCCCGGAGGTATCAAAGCTCCGAGAGTGGCACAACAGGGCAGGGGAACCAGTCTGGAGGTGGCAAATCAAAGGAGCCACATTAGGGACAATCAGATCATACCCACAACCCATGACCCAACATCGGTGATGCCTGAGTAGAGTTCCCAAGGAGACTCCGTCAGGGATGCACAAGAACCACCCACCTCCTATCTTCGCGGGACTCCAGGGGACCATCTCCCCTCTCCCGCTTCACATACTCGGCCCCCAGTGGCTCCCACACCCCAAGCTCTCCAGTGCTTTGGTACCCCCCCCCCCCCCCCCCCGTAATATCCGTCTTCCTGCCCCTCGGCCCTTACTCTGCGCCTCCCAGGCGGCGGCGCCCGCTGCCCCTTCCCCGTTCCGCCTCCTGAGCTGAGGCTCCCGCCCCCGCCCCGCCTCTCCGCTCTCGGCTCCGTAACTGCTCGGTTCCGCTCCCGCTCGCGCTCGCCGGCGAGGTCCCTCACCCGGGTGGAGCCGATGTCCATCATCACCTCCTCGAAGGCCGCCGTCTCCTCGGCCTGACGCTGTTTCTGCAGCGCGATCTTCTCACTAAACTTGCGCGGATTGGAAGCTGAGGCCGTGGCCGAGCCGGGCCCGTTCGCTCCCGACGTCGCCATCTTCCTCCCCAGACCCTCCCCGCCACCCTCCCAGAACAAGCCACGGCCTCCGCCGCGGGCTCCGGCCCGGCTCTTCCAGCCGTAGCCGCCGCCACCGCCTCAGCGAGCACCGCGAACCCGGCCCCAGCCTAGCCCTGACCTGCTGCTCGCGGCGGTTGCCGGGAATTGTAGTTTGTTTACGTGACTCCGTCACCTCCCCAGTCACGCAGCACGGAGAGGAAACGGACTCCATTTCCCAGCAGCCCTACCGACAGCGGGACCTGGGGGCTTCGTCCCTCCCACTCGGCTACTCCCAGCGCGGGGCAAGCTGGGAAAAGTAGTTCTAAATTAGTCCAGAGCATCGAAATGGGAGGGGAGAGGGATTGAGGCGTGGAGGGAGGGGAATGGGAGGGAAGGGATAGGGAAGCGAGAGAAGAAAGAGACAAAGAAGGGGACGAATTTGGTCTAGTGTAAGGAAAAGGACTATTGGGGCCTGAGGGAAAATAGTGAGACCAAGGATCTTAAAACAGCTGTAGGGGCCAGCAGGTGGTTTGGTAGTCATGGGGCTAGACTCCCACATGGCCGACTATACTTCAAGTCTTGGCCCCAGAGGCTTTAAAATCACATTGGGCATTCCGGCATTTGATAGAAAGTGGACGAGTATGTGGGCTGGCAAGTGGCGTGGTGGCTAAGGGCGCTGGACTCCCACATGGCGCACCAGGGTTGGAGTCCCGGACATGGTGACCGGCTTGCTTTCTCTCTCTCTGTCTTCCCCCTCCCTCCCTGGTCAAATTAAAATAAATAAATAAGTAAGTAAACTTAAAGTGGACGAATATGAAAGATTTACTGCTGAGTGAAGCAAACCAGGCTGAAAGACATTGTAGCTATCCACTTAATATAAACCAACTGTAATATATGCGGATTGTCCTTACTCTATGGCGGAAACTGAAAGATTAGAGGATATAGAAGCACGGAAAATGAGTATGGATACTGGAGACAGTGTGGAAAGAGGGTGGGAGAAGGGGAAGAAGAAAGGAATCAAGGAGAAAATACAGGCAAGACATTTATGGGACACAGATACAGATGATAGTAACATATGGTATCTTGACTGGACTGGTATGAAGTGTATTCTTGTGCAGTAAATTCACTTTACAAGCTGTAGTGATTAAGTGTAAAAAATAAATTAAAATTGGGACCAGCAGATAGCATAATGGTTATGTCACTGGACTCCCATGTAGTCGACTGCAGTTTTAGTTCTGGACCTGGCAGCTTAAAACTCATGCCAGCACATGTGCATGCGTGCCCAAAATCCTGAGAGAATGGAGAAGGGATTGCAGCATGGCCATCCCCACTGATGGGGGTGATTTCTCGCCTTCCCTCTCACTGTGTCTGTCTCTCTTTCTCTCTTTGTCCTATAGCAAAAATCTCACTTAAAAAAATCACATTGGGCACGTGTGCATGTGTGCCCAGAATCCTAGGATGAGAATGGAGTAGAGGGATTGTGAATTGGCCATCTCCCCTGGAGGGTGATTTCTTACTTTCCCTCTCTCTGTCTCTGAGAGTACAAGCACCCTATGGGGGAAAAAAGTTGTAAACATCTGGGACTCAGGTCCAGTCACATGCCCAGCCCTTTCCCAAGACAAATGAATCAGATACTGTACAGCTGTATAGAAACATCTTTTATTTGGGTAACATGTCCCAAAACAGGTCAGTTAGTAAAATAGACTCTAGAGAATATGGCCCTATGTACAGCCCTCCCTCCCCCAAAATAACCTTGGAGGTGGGCTTTCTCCTTCCCCCAAGGGTTCCTGGAGTATACAAAAGAGTTTTGGCAGCTCGATGTTGATCATCTAGGCATGGGGCGCCATGTCCAGGTTCCATATTCCTCGGATGCAGTAGCAGTAGGTGGCTACAGCTCTTTAGCCCTGCCCCACCCCAGCTCAGCCAACATTTCTGCCCACCTTAAGATCTGGGACCAAAATAAAGAGCAGGCAGGCCGCTCCACTGAGGTGCTGGGCAAGGCTCAGTGCCACATCACTGTGCTTAGACAAGAGAGGGGATTTGTTTGGCACTTGAGATTGAGCAGGACTGGAGAAGGTACCAAACCAGCAGGGGGAGACCATTTGGCACTAGTCTCCTGGGAAAAGGGGAGAGGGAGACAGATATGGAAGTAGGAGCTAAGAAAAGTAGAAGAGATCCACTCCATGTGGCAGAGCTAAAATGGGCTAGAACCAACAGGATGCTGACTTGAGGCCCATGCCCCTTCCATACATCGACCCCACAGCAGTGGGGTGCCCACCTACATCCATCCTGTGTCAGTGTGCCCCCACGTGTAGTGTCTGGCCTCTGATTCTAGCAGGCAGTGTCTTCCCCAGTCCTAATGCTCTCTGATCGTGTCACTAGTGACTTGACCATCTCTTGTTCCTTGGACCTGGGGCCAGCCATTTTTGGTCTGTCCACTTCCTTCTTGTTGGTCAGATAGTCCCAGAGGTCCCATTCCTACCTCCCAGAGAACTCTTTGGTCCTCAGTACCTCCCTCAGTACCTTCCCCATCCCTTCCTATTCCCCACAGACTGGGAGAGGGAAGGAAGGGCAGGGTAACTTATGGTCAATCTCCCCTGCCCCTCTCTTGAAGTCCCCTAGATTTGAATGAAGAGCAGACCAGTGAGCAGGGCAAAGCCTGCTAGAAGTAGAATGACCTTGAGGATCCTCTGCTCAGGAGTGGCCAGCTCCTGGGGCAAGATTTCCAGGAAGGTGATATAGAGGAAGGTACCAGCCGCCATGCCCTCCAGCACAGACTGGGCCAGCTGATGCAGAGGCCCGGCCGACTCTGCCAGAGCTGCACCCAGCCCGATGCCCAGAGGTGTCATGCATGAGAAGAGGATCCCACAGCCAGCCACCACTTGCACCCTCAAGTGGCTCTGCAGCAGCCGCAGGGACAGGCTGACAGCCAGAATACCCTTGTGGAGCAGCAAAGCCAGGCACAGCTCCATAGCCCGAGCCCTGTCTCGTTGCAGCCCCACAGCCAGCCCCTCGAACACCGAGTGCAGGGCCAGGGAGAAGACCAGTACACAGGCACGCAGGGCGGAGGGGGCTGCTGGGGCTCCGCTTGCCTGTGGGACCCCTGGCCCATCATGCCAGTGCTGAGGTCCACCATTCACTGTTCCCAGCAGGGCCCTCGTCTCCTCCCGAGGTGGTGGCCCCGACTGCTCCTTGTAAGCCAGCGTGATCTGCTCCATCACCAGGACCAGGAAGAAGCCCATGGCCAGAATGAACTCTTGCAGAGGGAACTGGAGCTGTGGGCAGAGGGGACAACAAGGAGTTCAGGAGAATGGCGGAGAATGGAAGAAAGAATCAGGGTCTGGTAGAGGCCCAGCTACACAGACTTAGGGTCCCATATAGGCATAGGGCCATTCCCAATCACACAAAGATAGCTACCTGGTGACATGGATACCAAGTGTATCTGTGTGATACACAATTACATAGATTACAGTGTTACAGAATTAGACGTAGACCTAAATTTCACAGTTTGGGCATTATTAATACTTTGGGCCAGAAAATCATTATAGGAGCTATCCTGGGCACCACAGGTTGTTTAGCAGCTTCCCTGGCCCCTGCCCACCAGATGCCAGTAGCAAGCACCACACTCCCCTACCTCTCCAATTGTGACAACCAACAATGTTATTATCAAATGTACCCTGGGGACAAAACAGCCCCAGGCGGGAGTCAGGTACAGAAGTACACAAACTAGCACAGGAAGGCACGCCTCCCCAAATGCTTATGTGCAGAGTCACACACTGTCATAGGGACACTCAGGCAGAGACACACGAAGGGTTACATCCAGGGTTACTTCCTCTATCTTAGGGAACAAGAGGGGAAAGAGCTGAGGATGACTTCCCTGCAACACTACCCAGATTTTCCGATGCCTTGGACTGGGTCACTCCCCACATCCCAATTCCTGGGGCTAAAGCCTTTCTGGTCTGCAACATCAGCTCCCTGGGAATTGCTTCTACACTTCCCAGGCCTCCAGGGACCTCTATCTCCAGCACTTCAGGAAAGAGGCACGAAGAGGAACATGATTCTTGGAGCCGTGTTAACTTCCCAACAGCTGGAACTAAGAAACTCACAGAGTCGGACAGCTGATAAGGTGACACTAAGGTCTCACAGGGTACGCTGGGGCCACACAGGGCCTGGGTGGAGGGGAGGGAAGGCACCCAGTTATGTCCTATAACCAAAATCACAATTCATAGGATCACATACCAAGAGCCTTCCACAGGGTCACAGAGTGACACAAGAACAGACCCATACAAACCATGTCACCTAGAGGATTGCAACTGGACATGCCCATGTCCCCCTGTACACAGGGTCACATGTCCCAGGCCAATGCTCACCGTCACATGCAGGGCCGCCAAGGCCTCATCTATGGCAGCCAGGTAATCAGGCAGCAGATCCAGAAGACAGGTGGCCAAAAAGACACCCCCCGCAAAGCAGCTTACTAGGCTCAGGGCTTTCTGGCGCGCCGCTGGGCAGGAGTGAAGCAGAGGAGAATGAGCGAATAAACCCCCCCTCCAGGCCCCACCACCCTAACCCGAGCGAGGGACACTTTGCCTTCCCTTCCTTCTGAGGTCACCTCCCCCAGTCTCAGAGTCCTCCCCAGCCCAAGTTTCCTTAGCAGCAGAGAAAGGGCAGGCTTACCTGAAGCTTCATGGTTAGCTCCAGGCCTGCGCAGCACACAGATGGGCACCAGACTGCAGAGCAGGGTGAGCACCAGCAGCAGCACCAGGGCCCCCAGCTTCACCTCCAGCCCCACAGGCATGGGGGGCTCGGAAGCTACGGCCTCTGGACGCCACACCAGGAGCTCTGGCTCTTCCCAGGGCCCCATGGTGGTTGTGGTAGCTCCAATGACTCTCGGACCTAAGAAGATAGAAGTGGGTGGGGAATGTCACGAGAGGAAAGATGAGGCCCAGGGAAGGGGAAGGCTGGTCAGCAGAGTGCAGCTCCCTCACCCCAGCCCCTTTCTGACCTTCCCAACCCAGTGTGACTCATCCACTCCCAGAACAGGAATGTTCCTCCTCAGACTCTCTCCCAAGTGACTTACTCAGGACCCCAGCAAGGGGAAACTGAGGCCTGAGAAACACTGCGTGGCTATCTCATTGCCCTTCCACTCGCAGCCCTCAGACAACTAGAGGCCACCACCTCCGGGTAGGACTTGAAGATGGGGTCCCCAAAGGAAGATAGCGGCCAGGCCCCCCCACTCCAAGATGGGGCAGAAGAAGTGAAACGGGGTCGGAGCCGCGGAGATAAGTCCCGGGCGGGTTCATGGACCACCTGGACAGGACGAGCTGGGCACTGGATCGCTCTCTCGGCCCTCCTTCCCCAGCTCCAACCCCCGAAAGCAGAAAGCCAGCGCTTCACGCCACAGGCTGGGACGCCGGGGCAGATGGCCAAAAGAGAAGGGGCCCTAGGGCTCCGGGGTCCCGGGACAGGCTGAGACGACACCGAGGGCGGCGTCTGGAAGTCCGGGCTCCGGAGGCGGGTCCGAGGCCGCCAGCGTCGCGGAACACAGGGGAAGAATGTGAGAGCTGGGACGCCGGCTCCCAGGTCCCGGGAGGCCCGGGCCGCAGCCCCCGAGCCCGCCCTGGGAGTCCGCACTCACCTCGAGAGGGTCTCACTCCATGGTATCCGCTCGGTTCCGGCCCGGAACCGGGAATTCCCGCCCCCTCCCCTAGGCTCCCCACCCCTCCCCCGCGCCAGTCGCAGACCCGCGAGCGGCCGCCAATGACAGCGCTGGGTGGGCGGGGCCTGGCTCTGAGTGACGTGAGCTGGAAGCAACCAGAGACCCGGAGGCGGAGAGGGCGGAGAAGGAGGCGAGAGCGAGGTTGGGAGCGAGGGAGAGGAGGGTACTGTGTCTGTGGGGCTGGGCGCTGTTCTGGAGAGAGACGGGCCAGAGTTTTTAAACAGTTCTCTGGAAACCCTTCGAGCAAGGCTGGAGCCCGGTCTTCGCCCCACAAATCTCAGGATATCTGCCTGGCCCTAAGCCACAGTCTTGATCTTATCTCTTACTGGCCGAGACCCGCATCCGTGCGCTATGGTGCCAAAGAAAACGCAATCTCTACTTAGGACGAATCTCCTTGCCTGACTCCCCTCGCCAGCACCCGTAAGAGAAAAAAAAAAGACAAGGCAGGAAGGACACGGGGAAAGCAGACGAGAAGTGTCATGCAAACCATCCCCTTTTAAGTAACCAACCGAGCTGAGTTTAGTGCAGCCTCCAGCCTTCCCTGCGCGGGTGGAAAAGTGGTGGGACCCAACCCGCCTAATAAAGAGGCTCAATCAGCATACTCCTACTCGCTGTTCGCTGCGCTTACCAAGCCTCGAGGCATCAGGCCAGGATTCTCTCCCACCCTATCTTGCTCTCTCCAGCTCCTCTTCCTCCGGCTCTGTAGGCCTCATTTCTGTTTTCGGTTCCTTCAATGCACCAAGGTATTTTCAACTCAAAATCTTCACTGTTTCCTTAGCCTGGATCCGCTTGACTCAACAACCCTGTGCTTGAGAATCCTCTTCTAACTTCATGGCCCAGTGGTACAAAAGAAGAAAAAAAGAAGTTTCAGTCCATTCTTTCTTGCAAATTCAAGAAGCCTTTGCCTAAAGAAGGGACAGAGTGATGCCTCTGATAAGACTCTAGAAATGGAGGCCAGCAACTGCCATAAAAGGGGAATGTGAGGACTCTCGAGGGAGAGGATCTAAGAGAAAGGAATTGATAAGGCTCTAGATCAGGGTGTAAGTGAAATGGGATATTGATGTCCCATCATTTACTCATGGTCATTGGTGTTCTTAATTTAAAAATAAAAATTAACACTAAAGACAATTCCAGATTATCCAAGGGAATATTATGCATGCTGTGGTTTGTCTGTGTCAAATTAAATTACTTAGAACCTTGTTTGCATAGATGTCTTTGAGGATTTTCATACTATGGCATTTACAGGCTCATCTGGGGACCAGCCAGTGGTGTGGTGGTTGAGGTGACTGATTCCACATGGCCTGACTTCATGCTGCCAGTCCCAATCTGGTGGCTTAAAAAACACACCACATAGAGGAGCTTACGTGACCATCCCCCCTGAGAAGTGCTTTCTCTCTTTGTCTCTCTCTGTCAAGCACACCTGCAGTATAGCAAATTTAAAATAAATAAATTAAAGCTCATTTGAAGATTTTTCAAATGCATGCTTAAACTATCAATCCAGGGCCAGCAGGTGGTGTGGTGGTTCCCGGAGCTGGACTCCCACATGGCTGACTGTGTTTAGTGTCCCGGACCTGGCGGATTGCTTTCTCACTTTCTCTCTCTCTTTCTCCCTCATTCTGCCCTCTCTGGTCAAATAAAAAGTAAGTAAATAAAAAAAATTTTTTGAGAGATTTTTGCTATAGGGCGCGTGCACTCACCAGAAAGACAGAGAGAGACAGAGAGACCGAAAGAGAGAAATCACCCCCCAGGGGGTATGGCCATGCCACAATCCCTTCTCCTCCATTCTCCTCTTAGGATCTTGGGCACGCACGCACACGCGCCCGGTGTGAGTTTAAGTCACCGGGTCCAGGTCTCGAACTGCAGTCGGCTACGTGAGAATCCAGCAACATAGCCATTACGCTAACTGCTGGTCCCAAGCACTTTTTGAAGCTGCTGGGCCCAGGACATAAACCACATACTTGGCCATGTGGGAATCCAGCTGTGCCACCCGCTGGGCCCCAGCTGCTTTAATTTGCTCAAAAGATAAGGGAAGACTCACACTTTTTGTCTCCTGGAAAGGAAACTGACTAGCGTAATAGCTATGTCGCTGGACTCTCACATAGTCGACAAATGCGGTTCAAGACCCAGACCCGGTGGCTTAAACTCATGCCAGGTGCATATGCATGCGTGCCTAAAATCCGGAGAGGACAATGGAGGAGAAGGGATTGTGGCATGGCCATCCCCCCCAGGGTATGATTTCTCGCTTTCTATCTCTCTGTCTCTCTCTGTCTTTCTGGCAAGTGCATATGCCCTATAGCAAAAATCTCTCCAAAAAAAAAAAAAAACTATTATTGGGGAGCCAGCAGATGGTGTGGTGGTGAAGGCACTGGACTCCCATAAGGCCAACCATAGTTCAAGTCCCAGACCTGGCAGCTTGCTTCCTCACTTTCCCTCTCTTGTCTCTGTCTCTCTCTGGTCAAATTAAAAATAAAGTTAAATAAATAATTTTTAAAAAAGATTATTGGTAATTGGTAACAATAACAAGGAAACATAATGACTGGGTCTCAGGACACCTAGATTCTTGTCCCAGCTCTATTACATAGATATACATACACACCCTCACTCACATTTATACACACATATATCAGGTATACAGATACATACAGAATTATTCATTTATTTTTAGAATAACAAATTAAAATCGTATATATTATAATGTAGAATATGAATTTTTGAAATACATATATATTGTGGAATGGCATTATCAAGCCCATTAACATATGTATTACCTCACATGCTTATCCTTTATCTGTGGTGTGAACATTTAAAATCTACTCAATTAGCAGTCAGTGGGTGGTATGATGATTAAAGCAACTGGATCCACATGGTTCAAGTCTATGGTTCAAGTCCCTGACCTGGCAGATTGAAAATCACACTGGGTACCTGGATGTGTGTACCCAAAATCCCTAAAGGAAAATGGAAGAGAAGGGACTGCATCATGGCCATCTCACCAAGGAGTGATTTCTCACTTTCTCTCTGTCTCTGTCCCTCTCTTGCAAACAGACACCATAAAGGGAAAAAAAATTTACTCAATTAGGGATTTTCCAGTATATAATATATTGTTATTGGCTGTAGTCACTATCTTGTTTTCTATGTAATTTGAAGTTCAAATACATTTGATGTGTGTGTAATTTTAGGCAAGGAAAAAAAATTTTTTAAAATAATTATTTATTTAATTTTATTTATTCATTCCCTCTTTTTTTTTTTTTTTTTTTAATTTGACCAGAGAGAGACAGAGGGTGAGAGCGCGAGAGAGAAGTGAGAAAGTAAGCCACCAGATTCAGGACTTGAACTCTGGTCGGCCATGTGGGAATGTCCAGCACCTTAACCACCATGCCACCTGCTTGTCCCCAAGGGAAAAAAAAAAAATTTAGGCAAGAAAGAGCTTCATTAATCAGCAAAAAGAAGGAAGTTAAACTAACAGATGATTTCAGAGGTTCCTTCCAGTTCTAACATTAATGAAGGCTGACTATGTTTTCCACTTACTCATCTACATTTACAACCTGCAGGAAAGCCCCTTAAAACACATTTAACTCGGACCAGCAGTTGGCATAATGGCTATGTCGCTGGACTCCCATGTAGCTGACTGCGGTTCGAGTCCCAGACCTGGTGGCTTAAACTCACGCCGGGCACGTGTGCGTGTGTGCCCAAGATCCTGAGAGGAGAATGGAGAAGGGATTGCAGTGTGGCCATTCTCCCTGAGGGGTGATTTCTCACTTTCTGTCTCTCTCTGTCTTTCTGATGAGCGCATGCGCCCTATGGCAAAAACCTCTCCAAAACACACACACACACACACACACACACACACACACACACACATTTAACTATCTAGACAAGAATAGCTCCCCTTCCCATAAAGCACTAGATCAGTAAGAAGCCTTCTTTGTCTCTCCACTATTCAAACAGGATACAGAGAAAAGAGGAGCAGGAAAGACGGACTTGGGATGTTTGAGAAGGGCTAGCAAGGCAGCTGAGTCTAGTGGAAAACACATGGGCTCAGGGATCCAAATCTGGGTTCCGCTACTTACAGAGCAACCTTGAGTAAGTACTTAGTTCCCTATCAGCTATAAGTTGCTATGAGAATTATTGAGTACAATGAAAAGGCCTGACATATAATAGTTGTTTGATAAATATTAGATCTTGTTCTATTCCTGTCTTCACCCTTAGTCCAGTCAAATCTTCATAAAGAGAATTCCAACTTTAAAGTTGGAGTCCATTTAAAGTTGGAATATGTATAAAGTTGGATAAAGAGTAGCTGCACTCACCCAGCTACTCTTTATCTTTTTTTTGGGGGGGGGGGGAGGTGTTTGCTATAGAGCACATGCGCTCACCAGAAAGACAGAGAGAGACAGAGAGACAGAAAGCAAGACATCACCCCCCAGGGGGGATGGCCACACCGTCATCCTTTCTCCTCTCAGGATCATGGGCACGCACGCACACACACCTGGCGTCAGTTTAAGCCACCAGGTCCAAGACTCAAACTGCAGTCGGCTATGTGGGAGTCCAGAGACATAGCCATTACACCAACTGCTGGTCCCTACCCTTTATCTTTAGTAATATTGGGAAGCAGGTGAATGAAAATCCTCAGTATTGTGCTTTTATTTTACTATTATTATTATTACTTTGGAGAGGTTTTTTTGGCTCTAGGGTGCGTGCGCTCACAAGAGACAGAAAGCTAGAAATCACCCCCCGGGGGATGGCCATGACACAATTCCTTCTCCTCCATTCTCCTCTCGGGATCTTGGGCACGCACACACATGCGCCCAGCATGAGTTTAAGCCACGGGGTCCAGGACTTGAAGTGCGGTTGACTGCATGGGAGTTCAGCAACATAGCCATATGCTAACTGCTGGTCCCAGTGCTTTTATTTTATTTGAAGTGAATTCTAGACCATCAGACACCAGACCAAGGTAAAATGTCCTGAATCTTGATATTACTACTAACAAGTCATGGTTTCTGTCTCATCTGTAAAATTAGCAAAATATTACCTGCCCTAGGTGCCTCAGAGCTGTTGTGGATTAAATGAGTAAACAATGTTTATGAAGATATTTTGTAAATGATACAAACGCAGGATAATGTTGCTGATAGTTATGAGCAAGCAGTAAGACAAATTCCCAAACCAAATGCAATATTTTTTAAATAATTACTTTATTCAACTTTTTTTTTTTTTTGGGGGGGGGAGAGGTTTTTGCTATAGTGCGCGTGCGCTCACCAGACAGACAGAGAGAGACAGAGAGATAGAAAGCGAGAAATCACCCCCCAGGGGGGATGGCCACGCCGCAATCCCTTCTCCTCCATTCTCCTCTCGGGATCCTGGGCACGCACGCACACGTGCCCGGCGTGAGTTTAAGCCACCGGGTCCAGGAGCGGTCGACTACGTGGGAGTCCAGTGGCATAGCCATTACGCTAACTGCTGGTCCCAACTTTATTATTATTATTATTATTATTACTGTTTTAAAATTTATTTATTTTAATTTGACCAGAGAGGTACAGAATGAGAGTGAGAGATGGAAAGTGAGAAAGCAAGCCAGCAGGTCCAGGACTTGAACCGTGGTTGGCCATGTGGGAGTCCAACACCGTTAGCCACCACGCCACCTGCCAACCCCTATTTTTAAAAATATGACCAGAGAGGGGCCGCCTGGTGGCATGGTGGTTAAAGGTGTTGGACTCCCACATAGCTAAGTTTTTTTTTTTTTTTTTAAAGAATTATTTTATTTAACTTTATTTATTATTATATCATTATTATTTTTCAGTTTGATCAGAGAGAGAGAGAGAGAGAGAGAGAGAAAGTGAGAAAGCAAGCCACCAGGTCCGAGACTTGAACCGTGGTCGGCCATGTGGGAGTCCAGCGCCTTTAACCACCACGCCACTTGCCAGCCCCATAGCTAAGTTTTTGAGCCCTGGACCTGGAGGCTTGCTTTCTCACTTACTCTCTCTGTGTGTCTCTCTGGAAATATTCAAATAACAATATTAAAGTTAAATAAAATAATTCTTTAAAAATTAAAAAAAAAAAAAAAGACCAGAGAAAGAGAGAGAGGGAAAGTGAGAAAGCACGCCGCCAGGTCCAGTCCATGTGAGAGCTCAGCACAGCACCTTTTAACCACCACACCGCCTGCCAGCCTCATCCAAAAGCAATTTTTAAAAAATTGCTGCGGTTTCCCAGGCCCTTGTCTCTCCTTTAGTTAAGAAAATCCAGTAGTGAAGAAGTACAACTGATGTTCTTCATCGGTTACCAAAATGCACAGATTGCGGACTTGGAAAAGCCACAGCGAGGTCCTCGCCCTCAGAATCAAAGCTTTCGGGGTAATCTCCGCTCAGGTAATAACCTGGGCTTCCGCGTCACGTGGGAAGCGAAACCAAACCACTGTCCTACCCACACCCTCATAACTTTTCCCCAACTTCCCTACAACTTCCTTCCTGGTTCGAACCCCGCCCTTTGGTCCGGCGGAACCAATCCTCTCCCCTGGTAAATAAATACTGCGGCCCCATTGGCCTGACTCTCTTCGGACAGCCTATCCTGATCGGTTACCGAGTGGATAATGCTATTGGGTCGGTGTCCTGTCTTTCAAAACCTTTTAGGTCCGTAGCTTCCAATCAGGGCTCAACTGTGGGCACAGCGCCACGTGGATGGGGAGGGAATGTTTCCCTGAATCTCAGGCAAACTCTGGACTCTTTCCGCCTCTGTGGACCGCCCCACTGTGATCTCCCTCCGCAAAAGCGATGCCTGAAGAAGAAGCGTTCGTCCCTAAGACACCAAAGCCTCAGGAAGTTGTACTGCCGCTAGGAGAAACTGAGGCAGAGGGAGCATGGCTACCTAAGTTTTCCTTAACCTCATCGCTCAGTCTCGTCCCCCACTCCCTGATACAGCGCCCCTGCGGTGGCACCTGGCAAGGTGCAACCCTCTTTCTCGGCGTTAGGCTTGGGGCGGGGTTTGGCTGGGCAGATCCAGGATACAAGATCCTGGAGAAAAGAAAAGGTGTAGTGTTTGGGGCCGTCAGCGGTCTAGGCTGGCTTGGCAAGGCTAAGCTCTTCGGAAAAGGTAATACCCAGGGGGCCCGTTTGGCTGAACCTGAGAGATAAAGGCAGGAGGCGAGGTCTCCAGGTGACAGGTGAGGGGGCTGCGCAGGTGACGAAGGAGGATAATGGCACAGGGAGCAAAGGGGCCCAGAGGTGTTAGAGGGCAGACATCATCTTTCTGCAACTCCGTCCCACATACCTTCCCACAGAAGCATGGATCCAGGAACCTCTGACCTATTGGACGTGTGGCTGGAGCCCCCAGAAGATACCTTTTCTACAGGATCCTTCCTGGAGCTGGGACTCCACTGTCCCCCAGAGGTCCCGCTGGCCAGGCTACAAGAACAGGGGTTGCAAGGCTGGGAACGCACTGGGGGCCGTGGTTGTGTGAGTGTGATGAGTGGGAGTGGGGTGGGTTTAACACAGGACTTTGTGGTAAGACGCTAGGAGTCTTCAGCCTCCACTTGGAGAGAGGTTCTGAAAACAGAGATCCCAAAATGGATAGTTGTAATTATTTCCAAGAAGAAAAGGATTAAAATTAAATCATGAAGAGCTAGGTCTGATGTCAGATGGGACTTCCAAAATTCTGCCCTGCACACATATACACTCTTTCCAACCGTAGGGCCTTCAAGAGAGTGAACCTGAAGATCTCCTGAATCTTTTCATCAATCCCAATGAGGTGTACTGCTCAGAAGCATCTCCTGGCAGTGACAGTGGCATCTCCGAGGACCCTGGCCACCCAGACACCCCCCCTGCCCCCAGGGCACCCAGTTCTCCAGCCCTCTATGAAGTTGTGTATGAGGCAGAGGCCCTGGAGAGGATGCAGGGGGAAGCTGGGCCAGCTGTAGGGCTCATCTCCATCCAGCTAGGTCAGTGTTCTGGGTGAGAATGGGCCACGGGCCCTTCAGGTCCAGCCTGCGTCACAGGGGTAATGGAGGTTTCCAACCTATGCTGCTCCCTAGGCCCTGCTGCCATCAGGGTGTACCCTACGTCCCCTTTCTGCTAGTCACTTGTGTCTTCCTCAGATCAGTGGAGCCCGCCATTTATGGTGCCTGATCCTGGCACGGTCAGCGAGCTGCACTTTGATACTCACGGCCACATCCTGTCCGGAGCAGCCAGCGTAGCCTCTGTGCCTCCTGCAGCCCTGGTGAGTTTGGGGCCAGCCAGAACCTGTGCTCCCTAATACATCCCTGATACATATCTAATCATACAGATGGGGGTGGGGGGGGAGGAAACTGATGATAAGCTGTCTTTGCCTCATGATTTGTGGAATTGTGTCTGAAGACCTGGGAGATGTGAGCAACCTTGAGAGCAGGGAAGGGCAAGAGAGAGCACTCCTGTGGGGTAAGGTGCTGAGGACTCAGTTAAGAAGGTGGGGTGAGGGATGCTGGGAACAGGGCTTGGTAGAAAGCCCAGGCCTTGTGTGCACCCCATGCTCAGCCAGAGCCATTGTCTCAGCCTCCTCAGGATAGGAAATGGGACAGGCCACCTGGAAATCCAAATGGTTACTGGGCTCAGTGAAAGAAACAACTGTAACAGTGTTTCAGTGGAACTGTTGCCCAATGGGCAGCCTGTAGCCAGTGCTACACATTGTAACAGAGCAGGATCTGCTGCTCCTGGCTGGGCTCAGCAGGTTCCTATGGTGGGGGCTGGCCAAGAGGCTTGCTCAGGTCCCTGTTCCTTTAATCTGGAGAATAATCCTTGTGGCTGAAAAGCAGGGAAAGAAGCTTCCCTTCAAACCATGGTTGAAGCTGGGAACTGAAGCCAAGCCCAGCATCTTAGGACCTTGGGCTGAGGGACCTGAAAAGGCCTGTCACTGAGCAAGCAGGTGGCTTGGTAGTTAAGGTCTAGATTCCCACATGGCCGACTGTATAGTTGGAGACCCAGACCCGGCAGCTTGAAAATCACTCCAGGCATGTGTGTGTGTATGTCCAAAATCTCAAGAGGAGATTGGAGAAGGGATTGCTGCATGGCCATTCTCCCTGGGGGATGGGGAAGAGGGATTTATTTCCTCCAGCCCCTGCGAGTGTACACACCATATAGCAAAAATCTTAAAAAAAAAAAAAAAAAAAGTCTGATCTTCTAAACTTGAGTGCCCATCAGGTACACTGGGGTGTTTGTAGTTTTGTTTTCAGGTCAAACCCCTCTAGGCCTTATTTCCAGAGGTTCTGATTAGGTGGCTTGACTTGGAAGAGACTTCCTCTGTAGATCCACCAGTCTCAGGAACTAGAAGGGAACATCAGGGAAAGGCAGATAGGAAATGGTTTCTGCCAAAAGCCAAAGACTATCTGGAGGCAAAAGCGAAAGCAAATTCTGAAGTCACAAAGCAGAAACCTTTTGAAAAGGCATGTTAGTGCAATCAAGTCACTTAGTTGGCAGACACCAACTAATGACCCCAAGTGCTGTGAGAAGTCCTTCAGTTTGGCTGCCCTAGGAGAGTTCCTTATCTAAGAAGGGACAAAACCTCAGTCTGAAAAGTATAGCTCACATGGAGGGGAGAGTGGGCCATGGCCCTAGGGGGCTCCCTGTGTTGGACAGGCAAGAAGACTGTCAACCCATTCCACCAAATTTAAGCTAATGGCCGAAAGTCATTTGTCTGCTGGAAGGAAATTTAGCAGACCCCACTATATTGAGTTTCTCCAGATCCTCTGAAGGTGCCCTAGGTTCTGGGGAGACAAGAGCCAGAAGAGGTCCCCCCTGGCCTGCTGAGTGCCTAGGCATAAGATGACAAACCACCTCTCTCCCTTCTCAGCCTCAAGGTCCCTTTGGCTTGAGCCAGAGCCTGTCTGAGTTAAGGTCTCTGCCCCGCAGCTCACCTCTGGTTGGAGTTATCCGTCAGTGCCAATAGTAACACTTCAGGAGGCAAGAGACGCCCTGGTGCTAGAATGGCATGACCCCTCCCCACTTCCGTCTCATCTTTTCCTGTTCCCCACCCCCAGCTGCCCTGTCAAACCCTGTTCCTGACAGAAGAAGAGAAGCGTCTGCTGAGGCAGGAGGGGGTTTCTCTGCCCTCCCACCTGCCCCTCACCAAGGTAACACACTCCCCCAAAGGGTATCCCAACTCAGGGGTTCTGCCATGGTTGCTGAGGAGTTGGGGCTGGTTAAGGGCCCAGGACTGACATCTCTGGGCCTCCAGGCAGAGGAGAGGATCCTCAAGAAGGTCAGGAGGAAAATCCGTAACAAGCAGTCAGCTCAGGACAGTCGGCGGCGCAAGAAAGAGTACATCGATGGGCTGGAGAGCAGGTGTGCTCAGCCTTGTATTTCTGGCTCCCACGGGCTACGTCTGTCTCTCTCTCCCTCTCTCACACACACACACTAAGCCAGGCAAGATAAGGGACTCAGATTGCCAAGGTGTGCCCTGCCTGTCTACATTCCCTAGGGTGGCAGCCTGTTCTGCACAGAACCAGGAACTGCAGGAGAAAGTCCGGGAGCTGGAGAGGCACAATACGTAAGTGACGGGAGTGGGGGTGAGTGCTGGGGTAGAGAGGAGGCGCAGCACAAAGGGGCACCTCTTAGACTGGCTCCCAGATACTAACTCTTCATTCCTCTTTTCCCAGCTCGTTGGTGGGGCAGCTCCGCCAGCTGCAGACACTCATTGCTCAAACCGCCAACAAAGCTGCCCAGACCAGCACTTGTGTCCTGGTACCGTCTGTCTGTCTACCTTTCCCAGCACCGCGCCACCTTCCTCCACGGTTCCCCCTGACAGCTCCCCTCCCCAGCTGCATCGCCCCTCCTGTCCCTGATAACCTGACTGCCCTCCATCCACTCTGCCTTCTGCTCCCTTTATTGTCCCCACAGCCCAAGTATCCTTTTGCTTCCTTCCAGATCCTTCTTTTTTCCCTGGCTCTCATCATCCTGCCCAGCTTCAGCCCCTTTCAGAGTCTACCAGAAGCTGGGCCTGAGGAATACCAGCCTCATGGAGGTGAGAGACAAGGGCAGGAAGGGACTTCTAGTGAGCAAGGGGAGGGCTCTGTTCTCCGTCAGTCCAGAAGTGGGAGGCAGGTCCTGTCCTATCTAGGGTCTCCCACTCAGGATCACTCTCTTACCCCCCCCCAAACTGTGTATTCTTTTTTTTAAAGAATTATTTAATTCCTTTTTTCTTAGAGGTTTTTACTATAGGGCACATGCATGCGTCAGAAAGACAGAGACAGAAAGCGAGAAATCACCCCCCAGGGGGGATGGCCACGCCACAGTCCCTTTTCCATCCTCCTCTCACGATCTTGGGCACACACACATACATGCCAGCGTGAGTTTAAGCCACTGGGTCCGGGACTCGAACTGCGGTTAACTACATGGGAGTCCAGCGACATAGCCATTATGCCAACTGCTGGTCCGTTATTATTTTTTTAAAGAATTATTGTATTTGTCTTTATTTATTTATTTTAATTTGACCAGAGAGGGACATAGTGAGAGAGGGAAAGTGAGAAATCAAGCCACCAGGTCCAGGACTTGAACCGTGCTCAGCCATGTGGAAGTCCAGCACCCTTCACCATACCACCTGCCGGCCCCGTTGTTGTTATTTTTTAATTTGACCAGACGGAGACACAGAGAAAGGGAAAGCAAGAAAGCAAGCCATCAGGTCTGAGCCTCAAATCGTGGTCGGCCATGTGGGGAATCCAGTGCCTTCAACCCCCACTCCACCTGCTGACCCCAGGGATCACTCTCTTACTGCCCCTCTCCCTTCACTTCAGTGATTTCCAGAAATATCCTGACACACAAGGATATGACAGAAAATCTGGAGAACCCAGTGGTGGAGTCCAGACTGGGAGAACCACCTGGAGCCAAGAGTGCAAATGGCTCAACAAGGACACTCCTCAAGCAGACTGGAGGAAAGACAGGACCCAGTGGACACGTCAGAACTGTGCTGCACGCAGATGAGATGTGAGATGGGGACAGCCCTTCCTGCCCACTTCCCGAGCACAAGGAACCCACAGCTCCTCATTCAGCTCCGCTTCCCCTCTGGGTGGGAGTCCCACTCGGTGTCTTTGCCCTTGAGAATCTGAATCACTTCAGGACACCCTGGGTGTCTGTACCGAGCCTCAGTCTGCCTATGTGAGAGGGCACGATACTTTTGTTATGTATGTGTGATTTTATTTCTGCCTTGCGAATAGGTTGGGGGAAAACAAGTTTTGACTGAAAAATAAACATTTTAGCTAAGATAATATCCCAAAGTTTTAAATAATAGAAGAGGGGGAAGATGGATAATTGGTAGGCAAGGGCCTACAGCTGCCACTCCCTTTCCCTCTCTGTCCCATGATATCCTACCCTAAACCAAATGACAGTAGGAAAGGAAGCTGTTTTCTTCTTTTTTATTCTGTTCATTACTGATCTGAAAGAGGAAGATGGGGGGAAGGGGATGCCACCACAGGGCACCAAAGAACCAAGGGTGCAAATCAGTCCATTATGCTTTCTCCATCTGAAAAAGGGTCTCTAAGACCCTGGGTAAAATGGTAGGATGTAGCTATATGGACTCAATTTGCTTCCGGACCTTCTCCAGAGCTTTTCTGTCCAGTTGACGCTGACGGATGATGACAAGGCAAGCGAAGACCAAGGCCACACCCACAACAGCCCCTTCGAATTTCCAAAATAAGTGTTGTTCCATCAGAGCTGAGCGGCAGCTAGGGACAGAAGAACAGTTATTCCAGAGGTTAGCTTCTCTAACCTCTACACAGAGCTTCTCTCTCTGACCTTTCTCCTCCAACCTACCAAGATATACTCAAGAGGAAAAGAGGAAGCCAGAGTCAGCCTTCTAACGCGTATAATACATAAATCCCTCTTGATTATATAATTTTCCTTTTTTTTTTTTAAGTTTGTCAGAAGGCTTACGCATTCAGCAGAGAGAGACGGAAAGTAAGAAATCACTCCCCAGTTAGGATGGCCATTCTGCAATCCCTTCTTTTCATTCTTCTCGTGGGATTTTGGACACAAACACACATACGAGGCTGTGTGTTTTTCAAGTTGTTGGGTCTAGGATTCAAATCACACCGTTGGCCATGTAGGATCCGGCCACCTTAACTGCCATGACACTAGCTGGCCCAGATATGTAATTTATTCTGTGGTAAGATATGCAGGACTAATATTAATATTATTAATAAGAAAATATGTCCAATAACATACTTCTTCTTTTTTTTTTTTTTTTTTTTTTTTTTTTTTTTCCAATAACATACTTCTGAGGAGTAGAGCTACAATATGGGTTCAAGTAATTTGGCTCAAAACCCCCTCGTCTTGCCAATAGGCCATGATACTCCCTGATCAAGAAAAAGAAGTGGGATCTTCTACCTTGGGTCACAGGAGCAAAGGAAGTGATCTCAGAAGAGAAATAGCACTCACCTTTATTTTTTTAAGAGAGATTTTTGCTATAGGGCACATGAGCTCACCAGAGAGACAAAGAGACAGAAAGTGAGAAATCACCCCCCAGGGGGGATGGCCACACCCCAATCCCTTCTCCTCCATTCTCCTCTCGGGATTTTGGGTATGCACGCACACGTGCCCGGTGTGAGTTTTAAGCTACCTGGTCCAGGACTCGAACCGCAATTGACTATGTGGGAGTCCAGTGACATAGCCATTATGCCATCTGCTCGTCCCAACACTCACCTTTTGAACTCACTCTTCTTGGTTGAGCTACATGTGATTTTCTCTACATACCCTGTGGAACCACACTCATGGTTGGTTTTCTGCAAGAAGAAAAGGACCAAAGTACACATTAGGGAGGAGCAATAAAGAGAGTGGCTTCTTTTCAGAAGGGGCAGGTCCCCAAGTGCTATGGCTTAGAACTTAGGCAGCAGAGACCTAATGAAGAATTCTGATACATGGTAGAGGTAGTGACGGCATAATTAGCAATGTGTATTACAGGGTTTTTTTCTTCAGATTTTTGCTATAGGGCACGTGAACTCACTGGAGAGAGAGAGACAGAGAGATAGAAAGTGCAAAATCACCCCCCAGGACAATGGCCACACTGCAATCCCTTCTCCTCCATTCTCCTCTCAGGATCTTGGAGATGCACGCACATACCCCTTGTGCTGAGTTTTAAGCCACTGGGTCTGGGACTTGAACCATGGTAGACTACATGGGAGTCCGACAATGTAACCATTACACCATTGGCTGGTCCCAGCAATGTGTATTACAAAGAACAGTTCAGGGGCAGTAGTATGAAAGAGGTGATGACAGATTCTAGATCCTAATGTACTAACAATAAACAGGGGGCCAGCAGGTGGCATGGTAGTTGGGGCACTAGACAACCACATTGTTGATCATAGGACGAGTCCTGGACCTGGTGGCTTGGTTTCTCACATTCTCTCTCCCTCTCTGGTGAACACACGTGCTCTCTAGCAAATTTAAACAAAATAATAATAAGTAAAATTAAACAATTTTTTGAGAGAGAGATATTTTTGCTATATGTTTCCTGGATAGACAAAGATAGAGACAGAAAGCGAGAAATCACCCTCTGGGGGGATGGCCATGCTACGATATCTTCTCTTTCATTCTCCTGTTGGGATTTTGGGCATGTATACACATGTGCCCAATGTCAATTTCAAGCTTTCGGATTCCAGACTCAAACTGTGTCATGTGGGAGTCCAGTAATGTAACCATTATGCCATCTGGTCCCAAATAAAAAATTAAAAAACAAAACAAAAAACAGAACATGATAGCAAGATCTGGTTAAGGCACTAGATCCCACATGGCTGACCCTGCAGTTGGAGTTCCAGACCCTGCAGCCTGAAAAACACACCAGAGTGACCCACAAATGGCCTGGTGGTCACTGGATGTGTGTGCATACCCAAGATCCTGAAAGGAGAATGGAGAAGGGACAGTGGCGTGGCCATCCCCCCCCAGGGGGTGATTTCTAGCTTTCTTTTTCTCTGTCTCTCTGGTGAGCATATGCACCCTATAGCGAAAATCTCTCTAGGGGGGAAAATTAAGTACATAATTCTTTTTTTTTTTTTTGAGAGTTTTTTGCCATAGGGCATGTGTGCTCACCAGACAGACAGAGAGATAGAAAGCGAGAAATCACTCCCCAGGGGGGATGGCCACGCCGCAATCCCTTCTCCTCCATTCTCCTCTCGGGATCTTGGGCACGCACGCACACACGCCTGGCGTGAGTTTAAGTCACCGGGTCCGGGACACGAACCGCGGTTGACTACATGGGAGTCCAGCGACATAGCCATTACGCTAACTGCTGGTCCCCAAGTACATAATTCTTTAGAAAAATAAATAAATAAGAGGGGTTGGCAGGTGGCATGGTGGTTAAGGGCACTGGACTCCCACATGGCTAACCGGAGTTCGAATCCCAGACCTGGTGGCTTGCTTTCTCACTTTCCATCTCTCTCTTTCTCTCTCTCTGTCCCTCTCTGGTCTAATTAAAATAAGTAAATTAAATAAATAAATAAATAAATGAATAAAGTTAAAATATTAAAAAAGAAAGAAAAGATAAACACACCAGGCATGTGTGCGTGCATGGCCAAAATCCCAAGAGGAGACTGGAGGAAAAGGAATTGCAGTGTGACCATCCCCTGATTTTGTACTGTCCTTCTCTGAATATGTAAATGCCCTACAGCAAAAATCTAAAAAAAATAAAATAAAAAGTAAAATAACATAGCAGTTATCAGCTCAATACTGCTATTAACTTAGGAAGTACCGAGCACGTTTTCAGAGAGGACAAGTTCAAATCTGGACATATATTAAGATTGCAAGGGAAAAAATTAAAAGCATGCTTAGGCATAGACATGCTTAATAAGACTTGAGGACTGAGCAGTTGGCTTAATGGCTATGTCACTGGACTCCCATGTAGTTGACCGCAGTTTGAGTCCCAGACTAGTGGCTGAAACTCACACCGGGCGTGTGTGCATGTGTGCCCAAGATCCCGAGAAGAGAGTGGAGGAGAAGGGATTGCAGCGTGGTCATCCCCTCTGGGGGATGATTTCTCACTTTCTGTCTCTCTTTCTGTTGAGCGCACGCATGTGCCCTATAGCAAAAACCTCTCAAAAATAAATAAATAAGTAAAATAAAGACTTGAGGACTGGTTAGATGTGAAAAAAAGGAAGAGAAAATAGATACTCACCACCTGGAAATTAGAACATGGACCACACTCTTCTACAACCACGAACTCTTCCACCAGCCAGCAAGGCAAATTTGAGGTGCTGGCTGAAAAGGGAGAGAAATGTCAGCCCCAGACCATTTGGAAACCTTTCAAAGGCTCTGACCACCAACTTCCCAGTACACTGCTAGCTGTCATTCCACCGGATGCCATCCTTTCCCACCTATGCTTCTGGTATAGAGGTAAGACATTAAACACAAGCAGAAAAGCTTTGGGGGTGCTGGTTCCTAGACAATCACCCACCTGACAGCTTCTCCTCTCGCACGGGTGTCTCTGCTTGGCTGCAGTGGGCAAGAGAAAGGGGGGAGTCAGAATCCAGAAAACGGGGGAATACCCTCAACCTGCAGGGACAATCCGGTTTTCCCTTGGCAGTCCCTCCTTACCAGAACTTTAAAGTGAACACACAGAGTAACCAGTAGAGAGGGTGGCCCAGGGGGAGGCCATGCCTCCCCTTGCCCGCAGGCATGGAGCGCTCAGGGTTGCACCTGTCGGAACAGAGGGACCTGCTGGACTGGCCTCGCGCCTCGGTCCGAGCGCAGCGGCGTTTATTCCGCAGCCTTCCCGGGGCTTCCACACCGGGGCTACGAAATGCTCGGGTTGTCTACCAAGATAGAGGGTTTACCTGGACGTCTCCGTGGCCACAGCGAGAGATGTCCTGATGCATCTGTAGGCTAAGGACGTGACTTCCCCCTGCGAGGCCCCAGGTCCCGGAGGAGGGTCGGCGGGGCGCCCCGGCCTAACGCCCGCTCACCTCGGCCTCAGTCCCTGGAGTGGCCATCTTGCCCGCGAAGGATCCTGGGGCGCGGGCCAGACACCGGCCGGTCGTCCCGTGCGGGACCCGGTTGTCCCGGGCGCGGCCGAGCGTCGCCCGCTGGGGCTTGTAGTCCTCCGCGGCGCGTTCGCCCGCTGCCCTCTGGGAATCGCGTCTCTGCGTTTGTGCAGCAGGACGCGGCCCATTGGCTGGGCGCCGCGTTGCATTGTGGTCCCGGTGGTCTCTGTCGGAAGCGGGAAATAGCGGCCGCTGAGGCTCGTCTGCGTTCTCGGTTGGCTGCCGCTGGGTTCTCTGCTGTTTGCGTCCTGGGCTAGGTGAGCAGGGGGACTGGAGAGGAGCGATACGTGGACCTCGCAAGACTTCGCTCTCTCCTGCAGCCTGGGATTCACCACTAAGCTTTGGCCTGACACTCTTCTCCGTCCGCGACGGTCTAGTGGAGAGGCGGGGTGGGCGACGCTGCACTTTCTCCTCCGTGCAGAAGCGGGACTATTCGAGACGCACGGTGAACGTGAAACTTTCTCCGGTCCCCGACTCCCATCCACTTTACACAGATGAACGGTGTCCCTTCCGCTCGTGTTAATTGGCGAACTACTTCGCAGACCTGGTCCTTGAATAACCAGATTTCTCAATGCGCCCTTGCGCCTATCTATAGGCAATGAGAAGAGCACGAGATTGAAGCTCCGAGCGCTGAATTTAGGTTCAGGTGTTTATTAGGACACGAGTTTAGGACAGTGTCAGGCTGTCTGTTGTGCGTAAAACAGAAATGCTAATGTGCGTTTTCTAGTGGTTTCGGCAAGAAGCAATGAACATGCCTGAAAAGCTTTTATTCTCTCCCTATAATATTGCCTCACAGTGGAGCCAGCAGGTGGCGTGGTGGTTAAGGTGGTGGACACACCCTCGTGGCCGACCTGGTGGCTTGCTCTCTCACTTTCTCTCTTTCCTTTTCTGTGTCTCTCTATGGTTAAAGAACAAATGAATGAATAAATAAAATTAAAGTGAATCATTCTTTTTTAAAAATTGCCTCACTGTTCTGTCATACTTTTAGCTTATTTATTTCAACATTTAGCTTATTTTGATCCTCCTCAGTAATTCGTTTTTAAAAAAAATATTTAACTTTATTTATTTATTTTTAATTTGACCAGAGGACAGAGAGCCAGAGAGAGAGGGAAAGTGAGAAAGCTAGCTGCCAGGTCCAGGACTCGAACCGCCATAGGCCATGTGAGAGTCCAGCACCCTTAACCACCATGCCACATGCTGGCCTCCCTCCTCAATAATTCTGAAGAGTCAGTATAATCTTCTTGTTCTGAGTGTAAGTGACTTGTCCAGGTCACCAGGCTAAAGAGTGGGAGAGCTGAGACTTGAGCCGAGACTTTCAGCACTCATGGTAGATACATGCCTGCTCTCTGTCTCTGTGTGATTAAGGGCACTGGACCCCCACATGGCCGACTGCAGTTTGAGTTCTGGACCTGATGGCCTGCTCTCTCTCTCTCTCTTCCCCCCTCTCCCTCTCTGGTCAAATTAAAATTAATAAATAAATAAAGTTAAACAAAATAATTCTTAAAAAAAATGTTTGGTTGAAATCTGCTAGTATTTATACTTCCTTACCAAATCTTACCTTATCTCTTTACAAGCTATGAGATCTCTTTTTTCTTTAAGAATTATTTTATTTAACTTTTTTTTTTTGAGAAGTTTTTGCTATAGGGCATGTGCACTCGCCAGAAAGACAGAGACAAAGAGACAGAAAGCGAGAAATCACCCCTCAGGGGGGATGACCACGCTGCAATCCCTTCTCCTCCATTCTCTTGGGATCTTGGGCACACACACACACACACACACACACACGTGCCCAGTGTGAGTTTTAGTCACTGAGTCTGGGACTCAAACTGTGGTCAACTGCATAGGAGTCCAGCGATATAGCCATTATGCTAACTGCTAGTCCCCAAGAATTATTTTATTTAACTTTATTTACTTATCTATTTATTTTAATTTGACCAGAGAGGGACATAGTGAGACAGAGACAGAGAGAAAGGGAAAGTGAGAAAGCAAGCCACCAGGTCCAGGACTTGAATTGCAGTCAGCCTTGTGGGAGTCCAGCACTCCCAACCACCATGCCATGTGCTGGCCCCCAAGCTGTAAGATCTTACAAATTTTCACTTTTTTAAAAAAAGAATTATTTAACTTTACTTATTTATTTAATTTGATCATTGAGGGACAGAGAGAGAGAGAGGGAAAGAAAGTGAGAAAGCAAGCTACCAGGTCGGCCATGTATGAATCTAGCAGCCTTAACTACCACACCACCTGCCAACCCCTACATTTTCACTTTCAGTAACTTTGGTAAGCAACCAAGTGAGGTCTATACCCTGAAACTGAATTTTTAAATACTTTCTCTGGGCTAGTAGGTGACATGGAGGTTTAGGCACTGGACTCCCACATAGCTCTGTGGTTCGAGTGCTGGAAAATGACACTGGGCGCATGTGTGTGCAATGCCCAAAATCCCCAGAGGAGGGTGGCTGCTGTCAAGCATCGATAATAGCACCTGAGACCACCCCTACAGCCACACTCTGGCAGCTGGAATTGACAGCTGGAATTGACCGCTATCCCTGCAAAGTGACAGCTGCCATGGACAAGAAAACCTCCAAGGGGGACCAGCAGGTAGTGTGGTGGTTAAGGGCGCTGGACACTCCCACATGGCCAGCCGCGGTCCAAGTCCCAGACCTGGTGGCTTGCTTTCTCACTTTCCCTCTTTCTCTATGTGTTTCTCTCTCTGGTCAAATGAAAATAAATGAATAAATAAAATTAAATAGTTATTTAAAAAAAAATTGCCAAGACGTCAAAGATCAAGTCTTTTGTGAAGGTTTATGACTACAGTCACGTCATGCCCACAAGGTACTCTGGATATTCTGTTGGACAAAACTGTGGTCCAAAAGGATGCCTTCAGACCCTGTTCTTAGATGCAAGGCCCGGCGGAAGGCCAGGGTCAAAGAGAGGGACAAGGCAGGCAAGAACAAGTGTTTCTTCCAGAAGCTGCGGTTTTAGATGTAAGTTCCAGCCATTTAAAAAAGTGTGTGGGGAGGGAAACTCCCTCGCGGAGACTGGAGGAGGGATTGCGGAGTGGCCACCTCCCTGGAGGGTGATTTCTTACTTTTCCTTTTTTGTCTCTTTTTTCTCTCAAGCATGGGCACCCTATAGCAATAAAAAAAAAATAATAATAATTAAAAAAAATAAAATAAATTGTTCTGAAGTACGATGAAGTTACCAGTCAGTTTCCTTTCCAGGAGACAAAAAGTGTGAGTCTTCCCTTATCTCTTGAGCAAATTAAAGCAGCTGGGGCCCAGCGGGTGGCACAGCTGGATTCCCACATGGCCAAGTATGTGGTTTATGTCCTGGGCCCAGCAGCTTCAAGAAGTGCTTGGGACCAGCAGTTAGCGTAATGGCTATGTCGCTGGACTCCCATGTAGCCGACTGCAGTTCGAGTCCCTGACCTGATGGCTTAAACTCACGCCGGGCGCGTGTGCGTGCGTGCCCAAGATCCCGAGAGGAGAATGGAGGAGAAGGGATTGTGGCGTGGCCATCCTGCCTGAGGGGTGATTTCTTGCTTTCTGTCTCTCTGTCTCTCTCTGTCTGTCTGGCGAGCGCACGTGCCCGATAGCAAAAACCTCTCCAAAAAAGAAAAAAAAGAGTGCCAGGCACATGTGCATGCCCAAAATCCCAAGAGGAGAATGGAGAAGGGACTGTGGTGTGGCCATACCCCCTGGGGGGTGATTTCTCATCCCCTTACTCTCCTCCATTTTCTCTTCAGGGATTGTAGGCCCCCCATAGGAAAACTAACTAAATAAATAAATTAGCCAGGTGGTTGACTACACAGAACAAATACAAGGCACAGATAAGGTTCATCATTAACCCATCAAAGCTTGGTTACTTAATACATTTACCAGATTATTATTTTATTATTACTAGAGGGCATGTGCATTCACCAGAAAGAGAGAAAGCACCTTGCCCCCCTCTACCACCTCCCATCCCATTCCCACCCCCCACCTGCAACGGAGCATGGCCATTGTGTAATCCTTTCTCCATTTCGCCCTCTTTCTCGGATATTGGGCATGCAGGCACACTTGCCCAGTGTGTGTTGGTTTTTTTTTTTAGAGATTTTTTGCTATAGGGCGTGTGCATTCACCAGAGAGATACAGAGACAGAAAGGGAGAAATCATCCCCTGAGGCGATGGCCATGCCACAGTCCCTTCTCCTCAATTCTCAGGATTTTGGGTACACACACGCCCAGCATGAGTTTAAGCTGCTGGGTCCAAGACTTGAACCATGGTCGACTACTTCAGAGTCCAGCAATGTGACCATTACACCATCTGCTGGTCCCGCCTAGAGTGTTTCTTCACTGCTAGGGCTGGGACTTGCACCTTAGCCAGCCATGTGGGATCCAACTTTCTAAGACAGGGTCTTGTCCTGTCATGGCCCTCCTGCCTTAGGTTTCTAGCAAGGTTTAGAGGCATGTGTCACCATGCCTGGCTGTTTTTTAGACACAGTGGCTCCAAGTCACTGGAATTACAGGCACAAACCACCTCACCAGGCCCCAGCTTATGGAGGATAGTGTTTTAGCAGTGTGAGGCCTAAGTCATTTTATTATATTTATCAAATTATTTCTTCCAACATTGTCAGACTTTTTTCTGACGTTGTCTAATTTTTTTTTTTGTGAGAGTGAGTTCTGTATTAATTTGCCAGAGGGCATGTGTGCTTACCAGAGAGAGACAGAGAAAGGGAAAGTGGAACAGCACCCGCATGGGACCTGATCACATTGCAATCCCTTCTCCATTTCTCCTTCCATGCATGCCCATTCACCTGGTGTTCTCTTTTTTTCTTACAGAATTATTTTATTTATTTAGTTAGTTAGTTTTAATTTGATCACAAAGGGACAGAGTGAGGATGAGAGAGAGAGGGAAAGTGAGAAAGCAAGCTGCCAGGTCCAGGACTCAAACTGTGGCCATGTGGGAGCTCAGTGCTCTTAACCACCACGCCACCTGCTGGCCCCAACCTGGTGTGGTTTGCAAGCCACAGGGTCCAGAACTTGAAATGCACAGTCATGTGGAATCCAACTGCTTATTTTTTTTAATTAAAATCTTTTTTTTTTTTTTTTTTTTGGGAGAGGTTTTTGCTATAGGGGCGTGTGCTCGCCAGACAGACAGAGAGAGAGACAGAGAGATAAAAAGCGAGAAATCACCCCCCAGGGGGGTTGGCCACACCGCAATCCCTTCTCCTCCATTCTCCTCTCAGGATCTTGGGCACGCACTCACACATGCCCGGCGTGAGTTTAAGCCACCGGGTCCGGGACTCGAACCGCGGTCAACTACGTGGGAGTCCAACGACAGCCATTACACTAACTGCCAGTCCCCCCTTTTTTTTTTTTTTTTTTTTTTTTTTGCTATAGGGTGCGTGCACTCGCCAGAGAGAGACAGAGAGACAGAAAGTGAGAAATCACCCCCCCAGGGGGGATGGCCACACCGCAATCCCTTCTCCTCCATTCTCCTCTTGGGATCTTGGGCATGCACACACACGTGCCTGGCGTGAGTTTAAGCCACCAGGTCCAGGACTTGAACTGCAGTTGACTACATGGGAGTTCAGTGACAGCCATTACGCCAACTGCTGCTCCCAGAATACCACTGCTTTAACCACCACACCATGGGCTGGCCGTAAAGGTATTTTTGACAAGGTCTCACCATGCCATGGTCCTCCCACCCTAGTCTCCTGGTTAGCTAAGATGGTGTGCACTGCCATCCTTTGCATGTTTAGCTTACCAGTACTGAAACTGGGACCCTCCACAGGACTCCAGCATTGTGCAACAGACCCCTACTGCCTGCACTCCAGCAGCTGGCCCAAGGTTTGACTTCTGCCAACAGAAACAGGAGCACACAAAAGATTTTTGCTGTTGGGGCCAGCAGGTGGTGTGGTGGTTAAGGGCATTGGACTCCCACATGGCTGACTGTGACTCGGACCTGGTGGCTTGCTTTCTTACTCTCACTCTCACTCTGTCCCTCTCTGGTCAAAAATCTTTTGGGACCAGCAGTTAGCATAATGGCTATGTCGCTGTTGACCACTCCCTGGACCCAGTGGCTTAAAGTCGGGACCAGCAGTTAGGTTGGCACGACTCACGTAGTTGACCGGTTCGAGTGGCTTAAACTCATGCCGGGCGCGTGTGCGTGCGTGCCCAAGACCGAGAGGAGAATGGAGGAGAAGGGATTGGGCGCCATCCCCCCTGGGGGGTGTGCTTTCATGCGCCCTATAGCCCAAAAAAAAGAAAAAAAAAAATTCAACCGGGCGCGTGTGCATGCGTCCCAAAATCCCGAGAGGAGAGTGGAGAAGGGATCGTGGCGTGGCCGTCCCCCCTGGGGGATGATTTCTCGCTTTCTGTCTCTCTGTCTTTCTCTCTCTGTCTGGCGAGCACACGCGCCCTATAGCAAAAACCATTAAAAAAAAATTTTTTTTTTAAAGTAAATAGATTGGGCCAGCAGGTGGCATGGCGGTTAAGGCGCTGGACATTCCCACACGTCTGGCCACAGTCCAAGTCTCAGACCTGGTGGCTTGCTTTCTTACTTTCATTCTCTCTGTCTTTCTCTGATCAAATGAAAATGAATGAGTAAATAAAATTAAATAAATAATTCTTTAAAAAAATAGATTAATAAAGCTAAATAAAATAATTCTTTAAAAAAAAAAAAAAAAAGAAACTTTGCTGCTTCCAGAATGGGGCCTTTCTCTACCTTTATATTGAGGGATTGGGGATTTAAGCCTTGACCACTGTATCCATTAATGAAACTTCTAATTGTTTTGTCTAAACCAAATCTGGTTTAGACAAGATCCATTTTCATAGATCTTGATAAAAGCTTATGTCTAGGAGATAATGTTGCTGTTTAAGAAATACGGTGTAGAGGGTCCAGCAGTTGGCGCAATGGTCTATGTTGCTGGACTCCCATGTAGTCAACCACGATTCGAGTCCCGGACCCAGTGGCTTAAACTCATGCCGGGCACATGTGCATATGTCCCCAAGATCCAAGAGGAGAATGGAGGAGAAGGGATTACGGCATGACCATCCCCCCTGGGGGGTGATTTCTCATTTCCTGTCTCTCTGTCTCAGTCTTTCTGGTAAGCACACATGCCCTATAGCAAAACCTCTCCAAAAAATTAAAAAAAGAAAAGAAAAAGAAATACTGTGTATAGCCAGCCCCATTGCCTGATGGTTGGGGTACTCAGCTCCTACATAGCCAATTCTGAGAGTTCAAGTCTGGCCCAGGTGGCTTGAGGGACTTGCTAGATGTGCACGTGTGTGCATGCCTCAAATCCCAACAGGATAGAGAAGTGAAGGAGAAGGTATTGTAGAGTGACCACATTCCAGTGGGAGAGTGGGAGGTGCTTCTTCTCTCTCTCTCTGTCTCTCTGGTGAGCATACCTGTCTTCTGACATATTAAAGAAAAATAAAAGTAATATCGTGTAAGGTGAACAAGGGCTATATACACTTAAGGGGAATGTGTATCAAGACTACATTTTTGGGGGACAGCAGGTGGCATGGTGGTTAGGGTCACTGGATTCCTAGTTTGCCAACACAGTTTGAGCCCTGGACCTGGTGGCTTGCTCTTTCACTTTTCCTTTATCTGTCTCTCTGTTTCTCTCTGGTCAGATTTAAAGAATAATAATCATAAATGGAATTAAATAAACAAATACTTATTTTTTTCTTTTTTAAGAATTATATTTTATTTAATTTTATTCGTTGTTATTAATTTATTTATTTATTTATTTATTGAAGTTGATCAGCGAGAGACAGAGAGAGAGAAGAAAAATGAGAAAGTAAGCTGCCAGATCTGGGACTCGAACTGCGGTCAGCCATGTGGGAGTCCAGTTGCCTTAATTGCCACACAACCTGCAAGCCCTATTAAATAAATAATTCTAAAAAAAGACTACTTTTTTTAGTGTTTTTTTTTTTGTGTGTGTGTGTGTGTTTTTTTGCTATAGGGTGCGTGTGCTCGCCAGACAGAGACAGAAAGCAAGAAATCACCCCCAGGGAGGATGGCCACGCCGCAATCCGTTCTCCTCCATTCTCCTCTCGGGATCTTGGGCACACAGGCACACGTGCCCGGTGTGAGTTTTAAGCCACCGGGTCCGGGACGCGAACCGCGGTCGACTACATGGGAGTCCAGTGACATAGCCATTATGCTAACTACTGGTCCGTAGTGGTTGTTTTTTTACATGCCAATAGTTTTGCCATTCAGCAGTTAAGAGCCATTTTGGTTAAGATTTCATTCTCTCTCTGCTTAAAGTAACACCCAATGGGGCCAGCATGTGGTGTGGTAGTTAAGGCATTGGACTGCCATGGTTTGAGTCCGTGGTTTGCGTCTGAGACCTGGCAGACTGAAAAATCACACTGGGTTGGGCAGGCAGATGGCATGGTGGTTAAGGGTGCTGCTGCACTCCCGCATGGCTTACTGCGGTTCTAGTCCCAGGCCTGGTGGCTTGCTTTCTCACTTTCCCTCTCTCTCTCTCACTCTGTCCCTCTCTGGTGAAATTAAAAACAAATAAATAAGATGAAGAAAGTTAAATAAAAATAATTCTTTTTTTTTTTTTTCTTTTTTTTTTTCGGAGAGGTTTTTTTTTTTTTTGCTATAGGGCGCGTGCGCTCGCCAGACAGACAGAGAGAGACAGAGAGATAGAAAGCAGGAAATCACCCCCCAGGGGGGATGGCCACGCCGCAATCCCTTCTCCTCCATTCTCCTCTCGGGATCTTGGGCATGCACGCACACGCGCCCGGTGTGAGTTTAAGCCGCCGGGTCCGGGACTCGAACCGCGGTCGACTACGTGGGAGTCCAGCGACATAGCCATTACGCTAACTGCTGGTCCCAAAATAAAAATAATTCTTAAAAGAAACAAGAAAAAGGGGGCTGGCTGGTGGCTTGGTGGTTAAGGGTGCTGGACTCCACATGGCTGACCTCAGCTTGAGTCCTGGATCTGGTGGCTACTTTCTCACGTTCTCTCTCTTCTTTCTTTCACTCTGTCCCACTCTGGTCAAATTTAAAAATAAACAAATAAAGTTAAATAAAATAATTTAAAAAAAAATCACACTGGGTGCATATACGTGCATTCCCAAAATCTCAAGAGGAGAATGGAAAAGGGATTGTGGCTTGGCTGTCCCCCTTGGGAGATGCTTTCTCACTTTCTCTGTCTCTCTCAGATGAGCACATGTACCCTATGGCAGACCTTCTCCCTCCCCCACCCCACTCCCCCCCAAAAAAGCAATGGCCAGCTGGAGGCATGGTAGTTAAGGCGGCTGGATCCCACATGGCTGACTGCATAGTTCAAGTCCTAGACCCAGTGACTTGAAAAACATGCTGGATGCTAGTGTATATGTGCCCAAAATCCTGAGAGGAGAATGGAAGAGAAAGGATCTGGCATCGCCATTCCCCAGGGGGTGCTTTCTCATTTTCTCTGTCTCCAGTAAGCGCACATGCCTATAGCAAAGAGTATGTTAAATGACCTTGTGCCTGGGGTGTAGGAGATACTTAATAAATATTTATGAAAAAATGAGCCTCTCTTGTGTCTCATTTTCCTCTCCTAGAAAAGCAAATAATAGTGACTACAAAATACCTACACAGATTGCTAGCAGACTCAAAGCAGTCTGTACAATTCACTAGTTAAACTAATGGGGCCAGCAGGTGGTGTGGTGGTTAAAGGGGCCAGGGGGACCAGCAGTTAGCGTAATGGCTATGTTGCTGGACTCCCATGTAGTCGACCGTGGTTCGCGTCCCGGACCCGGTGACTTAAAACTCACGCCGGGCGCATGTGCGTGCATGCCCAGGATCCCAGGAGGAGAATGGAGGAGAAGGGATTGCGGCATGGCCATCCCCCCGGGGGGTGATTTCTCACTTTCTACCTCTCTGTCTCTGTCTGTCTGGCAAGCGCACGCACCCTATAGCAAAAAAACCTCTCCAAAAAAAAAAAGCAAAGGAGGCCAGACTCCCACATGGCTGACAGCAATTTGAGTCCCAGGCCTGGTGGCTTGCTTTCTCACTTTCTCTGTGTCTAATTCTGATCAAATTATAAATAAATTAATTAAATAATTCTTTAAAAACAAACAAACAAAAAACTAACCTACTAGTCAGACTACTTTGGGTCCTGTTGTACCCCTGAGGTTAGGACTGATAGAGTCCTTTGCTCTTGGAATTTCCTGTGCTCAGAACAAGACTCAGCCCACAGGGGTCCTCTGGAACCCCTAGTGGAAAGAGGAGGATGTCCAAACCTTCAGGTCATACCTCCTGTTCCTTGCTGTTTTCCTCACCAATCACACAGCTGGGGAAGGGGAAGGGGCAGGAGTAAGACTAGTTGGGTGCCGCTGGAATCCAGCCAAATTCAGGCAGACCAACCACTTTGTTTATTTGTTTGTTGTTTTAGAGGTTTGTGCACTCGCCAGAAAGACAGAAAGCTAGAAATCACCCTCCAGGGGGGATGGCCACGCCACAATCCCTTCTTCTCCATTCTCCTCCCAGGATCTTGGGCACACACACACACATGCGCCCTGCATGAGTTTAAGCCACTGGGTCCGGGACTCGAACCGCGTTTGGCTACATGGGAGTCCAGCAACATAGCCACTATAGCCACTACGCCAAATGATGGTCTCTACTAATCACTTTGGAGAGGCAAGAATTTTTTTTTTTTTTTTTTTTTTTTTTTTTGCTATAGGGCGCATGCATTCGACAGAAAGACAGAGAGAGACAGAGAGATAGAAAGCGAGAAATCACCCCCCAGGGGGGATGGCCACGCCGCAATCCCTTCTCCTCCATTCTCCTCTCGGGATCTTGGGCATGCACGCACACGCGCCCGGCCTGAGTTTAAGCCACCGGGTCCGGGACTCGAACCGCGGTCAACTACATGGGAGTCCAGCGACATAGCCATTACGCTAACTGCTGGTCCCAAGAATTGGGTTTCAGGGGACCAGCAGGTGGCATAGTGGCTAAGATGCTGGACACTCCCACATGGCCAACCATGGTTCAAGTCCCAGACCTGGTGGCTTGCTTTCTCTCTCTCTCTCTCTCTCTCTCTCTCTGGTCAAATTAAAATGAATGAATGAATAAATAATTCTTTAAAAAAAAAAAAAAAAAAAAAAGAATTGGGTTTGAGTGGACAAAACAATCCTTCAATGAGAGTTACTCACACCAAGGACATTTGTGCAAGTTGTGGCCTTTAATACTGAGAAAGACCTTGCAGAATGACGGGATAGGACCGAACTTCCAGAGAGTGGTGTTGAGCCAGCCTCTCACAGGACCCTAAAACCTCATTCGGCAAGAGGATAAATCGACGTATTTACATTTCTGTGTGCCCTGAAAACCCTGGGAAGGTCTGAGGCCTCAGGCCATCTAGCCTTTCCTCCCTCTTTTCTCTCTTCCAACCTCTTCACCTTCTTTCACGTCCTCAATTCTTTCCGCTCCTTTCTCCCTATCCTTTCTTTCTCTTCTTTCTCTATTTTCCTTCTCCATCTTCTGGCTTCTCCTCACCTTCTACCCATCAATCCCTTCATGCCCCACAGCCATTCCCCCCTGCCCAGCCCCTCAGCCCTGCCTCCTTCAGCTTCAGCCTCCAGGCTTAGGGTGGGGAGGCAAGACAGGGTCCTCAGCCCAGGGAGCACTTGCTGGCGTTCTTCTTGTCGCTGGTTTTCAGGTCAGTGCTGGGGAGCTTGTTGCCATTTCCCTAGAGGGAGAAGGGCACAGGAGTCCGCACGTGAATGGCTGATGGGCTGACACTGGAAACTGAAGTCAACCCCATGTGGGGCATCTTCACATTGCTCCTCTCCTCCGTTTTTATCCCCAATACACGCGCATGCACATGTGCTCACACACACACACACACACACACACACACACACACACGGAGTACAGCTGTACCTAGCCCAGCAGAACCAACTCAACTCACCGATCTCCGGCCTCCTGACTTGAGCAAGATGTCCCGGGCCAGAGAATTGAAAGCCTAACATGGAAAAAGGGGAGACTGGTTAGAATGGATCGGAATGGAAGGTGAACCAGCGCCTTCTGTGTGTATGGGGGTGTCTTACCTCATCTACATTCATACTAGATTTGGCACTTGTCTCAAAAAATCGGATTCCATGCTCCCGAGCCAACTGTAAGGGGTGAAGTAGGAAGGAAGCTGGATAAAGCGGAGCAGCCAGGGCCTCTGCGCTCTGAGCTCACCCTGGCCTCCCGGCCCACTCCCAGAGCACTGCCCGGCCTGGCCCGTACTTTATCAGCCTGCTCCTTCTGCACCTTCCTCTTGGCCTCCATGTCGCACTTGTTCCCCAGCAAAAGGCGCTCCACGCCGGCTGAGGCGTTCTGGGGACCGAGGGGTAAGACAAGTAAAGTCAGGTCCTGCCCGTCCTTACAACCCCCTTCATCCTGCGGGTTCTACCCTGTTCCCCCATCTTTTTTGGAGGATCCTCACCTCCTTGATGCTTTTCATCCAGTTCTGAATATTCTCGAAGGATTTCTCATCAGTGATGTCATATACTAGGATGATGCCCTGTGGGATAGCAAAGTTTCACCTCAGGCCATATTTCCATTTAGCCTTCCCACTGCCCCCAAGAGACCCTGCGAGTTCCATCCACAGGTCTAAACACAAGGCCATGTGGGACCCTTGGCAACACACACTCTGCTGTCCCACCCTTTTTTTCCCTGCCCCAACTCCTGGCCCATTTTACTCATAAAACTGTATACTATTGCCTCATGCCTTCATCCCCCGTCCAGACCCAGGCTTCGTACCATGGCTCCGCGGTAGTAAGCAGTAGTTATCGTCTTGAATCGCTCTTGGCCAGCTGTGTCCCTGAAGAAGTAGGATTCATTGCGTGAGAGAGGGGGAAAGGCTCCCTAAGGGAAGAAATCTACTCTCCCCTCAACAATGTAGCTTTTGGGGACCAGCAGTTGGCGTAATGGCTATGTTGTTGCACTCCCATGTAGTCGACTGTGGTGCAAGTCCCGGACCTGGTGGCTTAAACTCAAGCCGGGCGCGTGTGCGTGCGTGCCCAAGATCCTGAGAGGAGAATGGAGGAGAAGGGATTGGCATGGTGGCCATCCCCCCTGGGGAGTGATTTCTCACTTTCTGCCTCTCCAGCGAGCGCACACGCCCTGTAGCAAAAACCTCTCAAAAAAAAAAAAAAAGAATGTAGCTTCTGCAACACAATGGGGCTGAAAGGAACAGAATCAAGAAACAGCAAAGGAAGATAAGGAATGAACGACAGCTGGGCTGATACTGAGAGATGGTAGGAGGCCCAAGAAACAAGATGTCTCTTGTTATTCACTGAACGCTTACTCTGCGAGAAACACTGCATGTGTCATTGTGTGTGTATCATTTTCTCTAATCCTCCTGCATTGTTGCGAGACATGTTTCATTGTCCCCATTTTACAAATGAAAAGACAGATTTGGAGAAGCTTAATAAAGTCAGGTGGCAGGACCAGGGTTTGAACCCAGTCTTCTGTTATCTGCCGTAGCATAATGCCTCCCTTAAGTCTCATGCCACTTAAACACTTCATGGTCTTCCTTACAATCATCAGATCAAATCTCTGTATCTGGCTTTGTGAGAGGGTACTAGACTGGGAGTCCTGTTTTGGTTCTGCTACCTGCCATTCAACTGCTAAGAGCCTATTTCACATTACGGTCCGGCAGATACTTGTCATCAAGGTCTGATAACGCTCTGGAGCTGGGGAAGGCCAAAGCTACGAAAAAGGTGAATCTAGTTGGGAGAACAGAAAGAGACATGGAAGGACAGCTGAGCGAGGTGAGAGAAATGGATCAGGAAAAACTGGAAGGAGTAACGGGGGGAAAGGGAGACCAACAGATGGTGTAATGGTTATGTTGCTGGACTCCTATGTGGTCAACCGCAGTTCAAACCCCAGACCTGGGGCCTTAAAGCTCACGCCAGGCGCATGTGCGTGCATGCCTAAGATCCTGAGAGGAGAATGAAGAGGGGATTGCAGTGTGGCCATCCCTCCGGGGGTGGTTTCTCATCATCTGACTCTTCTGGCTAATGCACACACCCTATGGCAAAAATCTCTCTTAAAGAAAAAATATGGGACCAGCAGTTAGCGTAATGGCTATGTCGCTGGATTCCCATGTAGTCAACTGCGGTTTGAGTCCTGGACCCGGGGGCTTAAACTCACACCGGGCGCGTGTGCGTGTGTACCCAAGATCCCGAGAGAAGAATGGAGGAGAAGGGATTGTAGTGTGGCCATCCCCCTGGGGGGTGATTTCTTGATTTCTGTCTCTCTGTCGTTCTCTGTCTTTCTGGTGAGCGCACGCGCCCTATAGCGGAAAAAAAAAAAAAAAAAAAGAAGAAGAAGAAAGAAAAGAAAGACCAGCAGTTGACGTAATGGCTATGTCACTGAACTCCCATGTAGTTGATCGTGGTTTGAATCCAGGACCCGGTGGCTTAAACTCATTCTGGGCATGTGTGCATGCATGCCCAAGATCCCAAGAGGAGAATGGGGAAGAAGGGACTGCGGCGTGGCCATGCCCCTTGGGGTGATTTCTCGCTTTCTGTCTCTCTGGCCAGTGCACACGTCCTATAGGAAAGGAAAGAAAAAAAGAAAAGGAAGGAAAGGAAGGAAGGAAGGAAGAAAGAGAGAGAGAGAAAGGAAGAGAGAAAGAAAGGGAGAAAGAAAGAAAGAGAGAGAAAGGAAGAAAGAAAGGGAGAGAGAGAGAGAGAGAGAGAAAGGAAGAAAGAAAGAAAGAAAGAAAGAAAGAAAGAAAGAAAGAAAGAAAGAAAGAAAGAAAGAAAGAAAAAGAAAGAAAGGAAGAAAGGAAAAGAGAAAGAAAGAAAGAGAAAAGAGTAAATGGGGAAGCTCAGCGCCTTGGGGATTCGCTCACCAGACTTGTAGTTTGATCTTCTTCCCTTCTATATCCACAGTGCGGATCTTGAAATCAATTCCTAGGGGTGGAGGACAGACACTGAGATGTGTATGTGTGAGCATGTAAAAATTTATGGGGGGCCAGCGAGTGGCTTGGTGGTTAAGCCACTGGACTCCCACATGGCCAATTGCAGTACGAGTCCTGGACCTGGCATCTTGCTTTCTCACTTTCCCTCTCTCTCTCCGGTGAGTGTGTGCGCCCTACAGCAAATTAAAAAATAATAATACATAAAATTAAGTAGTTCTTTAAGAAACGTGTATGGGGGAGGACGGACTAGGGTGCAGCAGAGGCAGCACCAGAAATTCTGCGGGAGAGCAATCTTGTTGGAAGTGTAGAACTGGAATTTTCTGGAAGCTCCATTTGTATAGCAAGCATACTATTTGGCCTAGGTTTTATAGATTTTGGGGGGGAGGAAAAAGTGATGAAAATTCAACAGGGAGGTTAAGGCCCCCAACTCCCTCTTGGGTTCCCTTAGCTTTGCTGACTGGCAACTCTCTAATTCAGCCTCTGTCTCCCCCAAAATATTACCCCGTTCCTCCTCCCTCCTGTTTTGTTAGAATCCTCCACTCTCAGTACCTCAGGGCTTTCCTCGCCCTAGGGGGTAAAGACTAAGGAAAAGGCAGCTGATGCCACTGGATGTGATTTAACTAGAGGAGCAGGCTTGGAACTAAAGAAGCCTGAGGCTACACAGAAGTCCTCCTAGGACTGAGTTAGGAAAAAAGGGGCATTTTCCCTTCCTCTTTGTAACCAGAATTGTCTTGAGACACCCTGTCTTATTTCCCAGGCCAGAGGAGAAAGATGGGGGGGGGGGAGACAATGTTCTTATTGAAACTTGGGCACCTCCCTCCAGCCTGCTGGTGGCCCCGGGGAGGAGGATGAGTCACCAGGCTGACTCAGAGACCCCAAAAGTCCCCTTATTCCCACTCTCCTCAGCCGACTGCATAGCCATGACCCCAGTCCCTGGGCCATCCTCGGGAAGCCCGGCCTCTCCCTCACCCTCCCACCCCTACCAGGTGAGGGGCAGGGATTCTGGGGAGTGGATGGTAAGCTGGGGATGGCCATGGGACAGAAAGGCTGGCAGAGCTGGGAGACAGCTGCTGGCGAGAAGGAGACAGGAAATGTGGACAGCGGACCAAGAGACTTCTAGGTGGGTGGGGGTGGGGGAAGGGGAGCCGTGGGGGAAAGAAGGGTTCGTGTGCGTTTGGGGAGACTCGCAAGGCGGCACCAAGGAAAGAGGCTGGCAGCAAAAGAGCAGTTACCTGGAGGCCTCAGAGAGCTCAGAGGTTTAGGTAGCATCCAGAGGCAGGTTGGGGCATGGGTCTGAGACAGAGGTTGAGGGACTGGAGTTGAGGAGCCTTACTCTAGACTGAAGGAGAAGCAGGGTCACGAGGAATCCCGGAGCCTGCGGATGAAGGCGCGGGGCAGTGGGGGTCTGGGACACGCCGGTAGGCTCACCGATGGTGGAGATGTAAGTGCTGTGGAAGTTGTCCTCTGCGAAGCGAATGATCAGACAAGTCTTGCCCACCCCCGAGTCCCCGATGAGCAGCAACTTGAAGAGGTGGTCGTAGGCTTTGGCCATGGCGGACACTGGGGCGCCGGGGGAGGGGTGGGGAAGCGCCCGGCAGGGGAGGCGGGATTGGAGGGTTGGCAGACGGGGCGGCCGGAGCCCAGGCCAGGAAGTTTTCCTCCCTCTCCGCCCAGGCTCCGGGAAAGAGCAGAGGCGGCCCGGCTCGGGACTCCACCCCCTGCCCGCCCACCCCGTTCGCAGGCCAGGGAGGCCAGCCCAGCCTCGGCTCTCCCGGCTGTGCCTCCCCGGCCAGGCGGCCGCGCTCCCTGCGCCCCACAGCTTTTTGCTAGCCGTTTTCCCCTTTCGACCTCACCCTTCCATTCTGAGGCCAGAAAGACTGGGGGAGGAAAATACGGTTAGAGGCACTGGGGGGAGGAGGAAGTGGAGGGTAAAAGGTGGAGGTGAGAATGGCACTGGCAGCTGGGGAAAGTTGGGGGCTGACTTTTTCCGAGGCTGGAAGTCTCTGGGGTCTGAGCAAAATGCAGTCCTGCAAACCTAGCGTTAGTGTTCCAAGTCCTTAGCTTTATGAATCCCGACTCCCTTTGAAAACAGCGGGCCCGGTGGGTGGTGTGCTAGTGTAGGTGGCGGGATCCACCGTAAGGTGGGAGCGTGCTTGCGACCTCAACACCCAGGGAAGGGAGACAGGACTGTGGCATGGCCGTCCGGGGAGGCGGATGCTTCTCACGTTCCCTCTCCCTCTGTCTCTCCCTGGTAAGTGCACATGCACTATTGAAAAACTTTCTAAAAGGGCCAGCAGGGGGACCAGCTTGGCCTAATGGCTATGTCACTGGACTCCCATGTAGTCAAACGCAGTTGGAGTCCCAGACCGGGTGGCTTAACCTCACGCCAGGCGGTGTGCGCATTCCCAAGAGAATGGAGGAGAAGGGATTGCGGTGTGGCCATCCCCTTGGGGGTCGAATTCTTGCTTTCTGTCTCTCTGTCTCTCTCTCTCTTTCTGGTGAGCGCATGTGCCCTTTAGCAAAAAACAAAAAAACAAACAAACAAAAAAACCTAACAACAACAAAAAACTAACTAAATAAAAATTTTTATGGGAACCAGCAGTTAGTGTAATGGCTATGTCACTGGACTCCCACGCAGTCGACCGCGGTTCCCGTCCCGGACCCGATGGCTTAAATCTCATGCCGGGCGCGTGTGCGTGCGTGCCCAAGATCCCGGGAGGAGAATGGAGGAGAAGGGATTGCGGCGTGACCATCCCCTCTGGGGGGTGATTTCTCGCTTTCTGTCTCTCTGTCTCTCTGTCTGTCTGGCGAGCGCACGCGCCCTACAGCAAAAAACCTCTCTAAATAAATAAATAAATAAATAAATAAATAAATAAATAAATAAATAATTAATTTTTAAAAGGGCCAGCAGGTAGTGTGGTAGTTGAGGTGTTAGACTCCCACATGGTCGACCACGGTTCAAATCCTGGACCTGTCAGTTTGTCTTCTCGCTTTTCCTTTCTCTCTCCTCTGCCTTTCTCTGGCGAATTAAATAATAATAAAAAATTAATTTAATTAAATAAATAATTTTTAAAAAAAGAAAATGAGAAATAAAAGAAAAAAACCCCTGTGATTCCCAGAAGTTGGAAATTTGTTGAGTCTGTCTGCCCCCTGGTGGAACGAAGTGAAAATTAAAATTATAATAAAGCGTTAGCCCCACCCCACCCCAACACACACACACACACACACACACACACACACACACACGGCCCACCTGGACACATTCTGGAGCTTCAGTTGAAATAGTCTTCCTTTAAAAAAAAAAATTCCCATAGGACATGTGTACTTGCTGGAGAGAGACGGAAACAGAGAGAGGGAAAGTGAGAAATCACTCCCCAGGAGATAGCCATGCCACAGTCCCTTCTCCTCCATTCCCTCCTGGGATTTTGGGCACGTACATGCACCTGGTGTGAATTTCAAGCCACCTGATCCAGGAATTGAACTGCAATTGGCCATGCAGGAATCCAGCCACCCTAGCCACTACGCCACCTTCTGGCCCTGGAACACAGCCTTCCTTCTGGAACCCTGTTTGTGATTTCTCTGACGATATAGATCAGAGGGCCAGCAAGTGGCCATGTAGAGTCCACATGGCTGAGTGGTTTGAGTCCTGAATCCAGTGTTTTGAGAGGAATGTCAGGTGTGTGTACATGCATGCCCAAAATCCTAAGAGAATGGAGGAGAAGGGATTGTGACATGGCCAACCCTCCTGGGGGGTGATTTTTCATTTTTCTCTCTTCTTCTCTGCCTCTCTCCTATAAACACGCGTGCCCTCTAGCTATAGGAAAACCTAAACAGAAAAGAAAGGGCTAGCAGGTGGCGTGGTGCTTAAGGTGCTGGGTCCCACATAGCCAACTCTGTGGTTCATATCCCAGACCCCGCAACCAGAAAAACTTGCTGTGTGTGTGCAGGCCTAAAATCCCAAGAGGAGAATGGAGTAAATAGGACTGCAGCATGACCAAGCCCCCTAGGGTGATTTCTCACTTTCCCTATCTCGCTGTCTCTCCCCAGGAAGCACATACACCCTATGGTGAAAAAATATAAGAATAAAAAAAAAAGATAGATCAAGAAGACAAAGATTGGTGGGACCAGCAAATGGCATAATGGTCACGTCACTGGACTCCCCATGTAGTTGACCACAGTTCGAGTTCTGGACCCGGTGGCTTAAACTCATGTCAGGCACGTGTGTGTGTGTGTGTGTGTGTGTGTGTGTGTGTGTGTGCCCAAGATCCCAAGAGGAGAATGGAGAAGAAGGAATTGCGGCATGGCCATCCCCCCCTGAGGAGTGATTTCTCGCTTTCTGTCTGTCTCTGTCTTTCTGGCAAGCACATGTGCCCTATAGCAAAAACCTCTCAAAAATTATTTTATTTAATTTTATTTATTTTCAATTTAACCAGAGAGATACAGAGTGAGAGAGAGGCGGGGAGGGGAGTGAGAAAGCAAGTGTCCAAGTCTGGGACTTGAACTGTGGTCGGTCATGTGGAAGTCCAGCGCCCCTAACCGCCACAGCACCCGCCGGCCCCAAAATAAAATAATTCTTTTTTTTTTTTTTTTTTTTTGAGAGGTTTTTGCCATAGAGTGCAAGCGTTCGCCAGACAGACAGAGAGAGACAGAGAGACAGAAAGTGAGAAATCACCCCCCCAGGGGGGATGGCCACGCTGCAATCCCTTCTCCTCCATTCTCCTCTCGGGATCTTGGGCACGCACGCACACACGCCTGGCGTGAGTTTTAAGCCACCGGGTCCGGGACGCAAACCGCGGTCGACTACGTGGGAGTCCAGCGACATAGCCATTACGCTAACTGCTGGTTCCCTGGTCCCTCTTTTATAAAAGTAGAAGGAGGAGGAGGAGGAGGAGGAGGAGAAGAGGAAGAAGACAAATATTGGGACTAAAAAAAAGTCATTCTTGGGACCGACAGATGTTGTAATGGTTACATTGCAGGACTCCCATGTAGTCAACTGTGGTTTGAGTCCTAGACCCGGGAGCTTAAATCTCATACCAGGCACGTGTTCGTGTGTGACCAAAATCCCAAGAGAAGAGAAGAGATTGTGGTGTGGCCATCCATCCAGTGGGGGATAATTTCTCACTTTCTGTCTCTCTGTCTCTCTGGCGAGTGCATGTGCCCTATAGCAAAAATCTCTCTGTTATTTTTTAGAATTATTTATTTTATTTGTTGTTACTATTATTATTATTATTATTATTATTATTATTATTTTTAACTTGACCAGAGAGAGCCAGAGAGAGAGATAAAGGGAAAGTGAGAAAGCAAGCCACTAAATCCAGGACATAACAGGGTTGGCTTTATGGGAGTCCAACACATTGACCACTGTTCCATCCCAGCTCGAACAAAAATCTGTTTTTTTTTTTTTTTTTTTTTGAGAGGTTTTTTGCTATAGGACACGTGTGCTCACCAGAAAGAGAGAGACAGAGAGACAGAAAGGGAGAAATCACCCCCCGGGGAGATGGCCATGCTGCAATCCCTTCTCCTCTAGGGATCCTGGGCATGCACGCACATGTGCCCAGCGTGAGTTTAAGCCACCAGGTCTGGTACTTAAACCACGGTAGACTACATGGGAGTCCAGCAACATAGCCATTACACTAACTGCTGGTCCCATAAAAATCTCTCTTTAAAAAAAAAATAAATAAAGTCATTCTTCAGTGGAGCTTTCCACATGGACACCTCACCGAATGGGCTATGAACTGGTAGCTTTGGCAACCAGGAGGCTGAAGAATGGAGAGTATGGCTATAAAGAAACAAGTTTGGGACCAGCAGATGGTGTAATGGTTATGTGGCTGAACTCCCATGTAGTCAACCACAGTTCAAGTCCCACACCTTGTGGCTTAAAAACTCAGGCCGGGCACATGTGCATGCATGCCTAAAGTCCTGAGAGGAAATTGGAAGAGAAGGAATTGCGGCGTAGCCATCACTCTCAGGGATGACTTCTCACTTTGTGTCTCTCTTTCTGGTGAGTGCATGCGCCCTATGGCAAAAATCTCTCTCTTAAAAAAAAAGAAAGAAAAGAAGTGAATTTGGAAAAAATTATTCAAATAATCTGATTTTTTTTTTTTTTTTTTTTTTAGAGAGAAATTTTTGCTATAGAGTGCGTGCACTTGCCAGAGAAACAGAAACAGAAAGCAAGAAATCAGCCCTGAGGGGATGGCCATGGTGCAATTCCTTCTCCTCCACTCTCCTCTCAGGACTTTAGGCACACATGCACACATGCCTGGTATGAGTTTCAAGCTGCCAGGTCTGGAACTCGAATCGGGGTCAGCCATATGGGAGTCCAGCAACATAACCATTACACCATCTTCTGGTTCCAAATCTGCTTTTCTATCTTTTTTTTTTTAATACGAGAAATTTTTGCCATAGGGCACATACACATGCCAGACAGACAGAATCTCTTCTTCATTCTCCTCTTGGGATTTTGGGCAAGCATGCACACCCACCCAGCTTAATTTTATTTATTTATTTTTTAGAGATTTTTTTTTCAGGGCCGGCAGGTAGTGTGGTGGTTAGGGTGCCATACTCTCACATGGCCATCCATGATTTGAGTCTCGGACCTGGCGGCTTACTCTCTCACTTTCTCTCTCTCACTCTCTCTCTCTCCCCTTCTCTCACCAAATTTAAAAATAATGATAATAAATAAATAAATATTTTTAAAAATAAAATGAAAAAATAGAGATTTTTGCTATAGGGCACATGCAGTTGCTGGAGAGATAGAGAAACTAAAAGGGAGAAATCACCCCCCAGGGAGGATGACCACAATGCAATCCCTTCTCTCCATTCTCTTCTTGGGATCTTGGGTGGGACCCACACACATGCCTGGCATGAGTTTTTTTTTTTTTTTTTTTTTTTTTCCGGGGGGGTGGGAACTCTTTTTTTTTTTTTTTAATAATTATCTTATTTATCTTTATTTATCCATTTATTTATTTATTTTAATTTAACGAGAAAGGGACAGAGAGAGAGAAAGCAAGCTGCCAGGTCCAGAACTCGAACTGTGGTTGGCCATGTGGGAGTCCAGAGCCCCCTGGCATAAGCTTTAAGCTGCTGGGTCTGGGACTCAAACCGTAGCTGACTATGTGGGACTCCTGCGACATAACCATGATGTCACCTGCTGGTCCCCCACTCCCATATCTGCTTTTCTAATAGTGGATCCTTGTATAAAGGTGTACACTGGTTGTGAGAAAGCATCCTTTATCACTTTCTGTGTCCATGTTTGTCCCTTCTCAAACACAACTATTCAACCCTCTTGTCCATTCTCTCATGTTTCATTTCTTCAAATATTTAAAATAATTATTTTATTTATTTTTTAATTTGACCAGAGAGGGACAGAGTGAGAAGAGAGAGAGAAAGGACAAATGAGAAAGCAAACCGCCAGATCTGGGACTCAGGCCACAGTTGGCCAGGTAGGAGTTCAGCGCCCTTAACCACCATACCACCTGCCAGCCCCTTAAAATATATTTTTTGGAGAGGTTTTTGCTATAGGGCGCATGTGCTTGCCAGAAAGACACAGAGAGATGGAGAAATAGAAAGCAAGAAATCACCCCCCAGGGAGGATGGCCACGCCGCAATCCCTTCTCCTCCATTCTCCTCTCGGGATCATGGGCACGCATGCATGCATGCCCAGCATGAGTTTAAGCCACCGGGTCTGGGACTCGAACCACGGTCAACTACATGGGACTCCAGCGACATAGCCATTATGCCAACTGCTGGTCCCACCTTAAAATATTTTTTTAAATAATTATTTTATTTAACTTTATTTATTTATTTTAATTTGACCAGAGAAGGACAGAGTGAGAGAAAGTGAGAAAGCAAGCCACCAGGTCCAGGACTCGAGCTGTGGTCAGCCATGAGGGAGACCAGTGTCCTTAACCACTATGCCAACCTGCTGGCCCCGTTAAATATATTTTTAAAAGTATTTTGTTTTATTTATTGTTATCATTTTAATTTGTATAGGGCAGATGTGCTCATCAGAGAGAGAGTTGGAAAGTGAAAAAGCAAGCTGCCAGATCCAGGATTTAAACTGTGGTCAGCCATGTGGTAGTCTAGTGCCCCAACCACCATGCCACCTGTTGCCCCCTCTCATTTTATCTTCAAGGTGTGTCGCACACCTTGAGTCATCCCTGTTTCTCCTCCCTGACCAAAATGTGTCTCCACCCACCCTTTAAATTACTTTTCAGTTTTTCTGGATTGGTCTGATAAAAACCCACCCATCATTTCCTTTTTTAAAAAAAATATTTAAGTTTATTTATGTATTTGTTAATTAATTAATTTTTAATTTGATTAGAGAGAGACACAGAAAAAGAGAGAGTGCACAAGAAAGTAGGAAAACAAGCCGTCAGGTTCAGGACTCGAACTGTTGTCAGCCATGTGGGAGTGTCTAGCACCTTAACCATGACACCACCGGCTGGTTCCATCATTTCTTTCCACTTTATTATTTTCAGCTTTTGGTTTTTGCTATAGGGTTCATGTGCTTGTGGGAGACAGAGAGAGAAGGAAAGTGAGAAAGCACACACATGTGCCCAGCATGTTTCAAGCTGCCAGGTTTGGGACTTGTCCCATGTGGTCGGCCTTGTGGGACCCAGCTGCCTTAACCTTAACCTCCACGCCACTTGCTGACCTCCCACTTTTTTTTTCTTTTAAAGAATTATTTAAATTTATTCATTCATTTAATTTAATTTGACCAGAGAGAGACATAGAGGCAGAGAGAGAGAGAAACAGAGAAAGAGAGAAAGAGAAAGCAAGCCATCAGGTCTGGGACTTGAATTGCATTCAAACATGTGGGAGTCCAGAGCCCTTAACCACCATGTCACCTGCCGGCCCCTTGATTTATCATCATCATCATTATTATTATTTTGAAGATTTTTGCTACAGGGTGTGGGTACTTGCCAGAGACACAGAGACAGAGAGACAGAAAGTGAGAAATCACCCCCTATGGGGGATGGCCATGCCACAGTCCCTTCCCCTCTATTCTCCTATTGGGGAGAATAAAAAAAAAATAAAAACACCTCTCCAAAAAAAGAAAAAAATAACAATAATAACAAATGGAATTAAATAAATAACTAATTCTTTTTTTTTTGGAGAGGTTTTTGCTATAGGGCACGTGCGCTCGCCAGACAGACAGAGAGAGACAGAGAGATAGAAAGCGAGAAATCTCCCCCTGGGGGAATGCCACGCCGCAATCCCTTCTCCTCCATTCTCCTCTTGGGATCTTGGGCACGCACACACACGCGCCCGGCGTGAATTTAAGCCACCGGGTCCGGGACTCAAACTGCGGTCGACTACATGGGAGTCCAGCGACATAGCCATTACGCTAACTGCTGGTCCCATTATTTGTTTTTAATTTGACCAGACAGAGACAGACAGAGACAGAGAGAGAGAGAGAAAAGTGAGAAAGCAAGCTGCAAGGCCTGGGACTTGAACTGTGGTTCGCCATGTGGGAATCCAGTGCTTTTATTCACCATGCCACCTCCTGACACCACCTCCCCCAAAGTGTGAATTTTAAGCTTCTGTGTCCCAGACTCCAACGGTGTCAGCCACATGGGAGTCCAGCACCTTAACCACTATGCCACCTGCTAGCTCCTATTTATTATCATTGTTTTTTTTTTTAAACTTTATTTATGTATGTATTTATTGTAATTTGACCAGAGAGGGACAGAGAGAGAGAGAGAGAGACAGAGAGACAGAGAGACAGAGAGACAGTGAAAAGGCAAGCTGCCAGATTCAGGACACGAACTGCGATCGGTCATGTAGAAGTCCAGCACCCTTAATCACCGTGCCACCTGCCAGCCCTTTAACATTATTTTTTAATTTGACGAGAGAGAGAGAGAGAGAGAGAGAGAGAGAGAGAAAGTCACCAAGTCCAAGACTCAAACTGCAGTCAGCCACATGGGAGTCAGTGCCTTAACTACCATGCCACCTGCCAGCCCCCTGAGATTAAATAGAATGTAGCCCTCCCATGTGTACTGGCCTGCAAGCACAGTATCTTAGCAGGGTGAATCACTATAAGTCAACTGTTTATAAATATATATATATTTTTTTTTGGAGAGGTTTTTCGCTATAGGGCGCGTGCGCTCGCCAGTCAGACAGAGAGAGACATAGAGACAGAAAGCGAGAAATCATCCCCCAGGGGGGATGGTCACGCCGCAATCCCTTCTCCTCCATTCTCCTCTCGGGATCTTGGGCACGCACGCACACGTGCCTGGCGTTAGTTTTAAGCCACCGGGTACGGGATGCAAACCGCGGTCGACTACGTGGGAGTCCAGTAACATAGCCATTACGCCAACTGCTGGTTCCCAATATTTCTTACCATCTCCATGTTGAATGACATCACCTGCTGTGCCTCACCCCTCTCTTTTAGAATTAACCTGACCCCCAGGTGACATTTGGGTCATCTTTGTTTTAAATCATTGGTCATTATTGTAGAAGATAGTGCTTTGGTCTCCATCTTTTCATTTCCTGGCAAGGGTGTCAATACTGCTGTGATCAGGAATCTTGGGTGGGGGTTGAGCAGATGGCATAATGGTTATATCTCTGGACTCCCATGTAGTCGACCAGTGTTCGAGTTCTGGACCAGGCAGCTTGAAACTCATGCTGGCGTGTGTGTGCATGCCCAAAATCCCAAAAGAAGAATGGAGGAGAAGGAATTGCGGAGTGGCCATTATCTCGGAGGATGATTTCTTGTTTCCTGTCTTTCTCTCTCTCTCTCTCTGGCAAACTCACATGCTCTATACCAAAAATCTCTGAAAAACAAAACAAAACAAAACAAACAAAAAAACAAGTCGAACAGGTAATGCTAGTGAAAATATGGGGCAAGGGATATGGATCTGTAAGTTGGCACAACCTTTTTGGAAGACAGTTTAGCAGTACCTCTCAATATAAATACCTTGACCCAACAATTCCATTTGGAGGGATTTTCCAACAAACTTTGTCATAGAAGTGCAAAAGAATATAGGCATCTGTATCTATCTATAGCTGTGTATCTTTACATCTTTTTATGTATGTGAGGATGTATTGATATACATATATATGTATAGATGTGCATAGCTACATACATAACATTGTTTTTCTTTTTTTTCAAAGAATTATTTATGTATTATTATTATTATTATTATTTTTGGAGAGGTTTTTGCTATAGGGCATGTGCGCTCACCAGAAAGACAAAGAGAGAGACAGAAATCATCCCCCGGGGGGGATGGCCTCCTCCGTTCTCCTCTTGGGATCTTGGGCACACACGCACACACGCCCTACGTGAGTTTAAGTCACCGGGTCCGGGACTCGAACCTCAGTTGACTACATGGCAGTTCAGCGACATAGCCATTAGCTAATTGCTGGTCCCGCAAGCCACCAGGTCCGGGTGGCTAGACTCACACATTGCTGTCAGCAATGTGTGAGTCTAGCACCCTTAGACATCATACTACCTCCCTGCTCCTGACAGTATAAGTTTTAACAATGGTATACCCTAGAAGCAGTGGGAGTAGGGAAATATGAGGAGGGCTTTCATTTTTTTGTTACATCCTTTTGAAGTGTTAAATATAGGTAAAATAAACCAACTGAAAAACAGTGAAAATGTCTTCCCGGACAGGACATGGCTCAGTTTTGTTCATGTTTTCTTTTTTTTGTTGTTGTTCTTGTTTTCTTCAGCTGTTCCTATTAGGTTCCGACTGCCAACTTAATCTTTTTTTTTTAGAGAGATTTTTGCCACACCATGCGTGCGCTCGCCAGACAGAAAGTGAGAAATCACCCCCACATGGCCACACCCATCCTTCTCTTCCAGTCTCCTCTCAGGATTTTGGGCACTCAAGCGCACGTGTCTGGAATGAATTTTAATTAACTGGGTCTGGGACTGGAACCTAGCTCGACCACGTGGGAGCCCAGTGACGTACCATTAACGCCATCTACTCGGTCCCAGCGCCCAGTGTGTGTTTTAAGTAGCGGGCCGGGACTCGAATCCTGGTCAACTACGTGGGAGTCCAGCGACTATCCGTTACGCCACCAGCTGTTCCCCAAGAAATTATAAGTGTCCATTTATCCCTTGATAGTGAACGAGCTCAAGATAGCCAGCGAACTCTCTCAACATGGTGACCAATCTGTGTCCTTCGGTTGGAAGACCTTCCGAAAATGACAGTCGGCTGTCAGACCCCGCCGGAGCAGGACCTTCCCAATATGGCGGCCAAGGCTCTGAGCGTCACTTCCGGCAAGGCGCCGGATATAAGGGGCAGGATTTCCGCTTTCGCTCCTTTCCGGCGGTGAGACCTCCCCACGAGAACATGCCTGTGAGTTCCTTGGTCCAGGTCTCGGCGGAGCTCTCGCTCTTTTGTCCGCCCTGTCCCCTTGCGCTAATTTTGGATCGTGGAGTGTTCTTTTGTGCCTTCCGCACATCTTAGGGCTTTAGCTGCAGGGGCCGCGGCGGCCCACCGGCCCCTCGTTTAGACGGGAGCGGAGCGGAGATAAGATGGCGGCCCAGCTGCGCAGACGCCAGGGGCGGCGAGGGGCCTGTTCTCCCCGGTGTGTGACGGTGGGGGCTGCTTTCGATCACCTTAATTTTGCCGTTGGTTTCTAAATCTCTGCATTTATTCCCCTCATAGCTCGCAAAGGACCTCCTTCATCCCTCTCCCGAAGAGGAGAAGAGGAAACACAAGAAGAAGCGCCTGGTGCAAAGCCCAAATTCCTACTTCATGGATGTGAAGTGCCCAGGTGAGGCGATGGCACGTTGTATTGGGGAGAAGCACCGGACCGCGACAGTCAGGGAAAGCGGGATCAGCCCCACGTCCTTTCTAAGTCTGTAAAATGGAGACAGTACTGTCCCCGATGGTCTTAATATTTAATGTAAAAGCCTGGTAAAATCCTGCGTGTGGGGAGTGATCTCCGTTAAACTTGAATACACAGCTCTGCGTTTCTTTTGTGGAATTGGGATAATGAGGTGGGCTTAAGTGAAGGAAAGGTATGAGAGTAATACAGGAGAAAACGTTAACTCTTTGCTTTTTGATTTTTTTTTCAGGATGCTATAAAATCACCACAGTCTTTAGCCATGCACAAACGGTAGTTTTGTGCGTTGGCTGCTCCACTGTCCTCTGCCAGCCTACAGGAGGAAAAGCGAGGCTTACAGAAGGTGAAAGATTTAATTAATCTGATTTTAGGTTTGAATCTTAAAATGACACGGATTACTTAATATGTAAATTTTTTAGACTCTCTCATGGAGGGTGGTGGTGGGTAGTCATTTGTAATCTCAAAGTGCTACTATCTAGAGGTGGGATGTGGGTGGTAAAGGAGCTTTATATGGGCCCCAGGTGATAAAAAGTGACTAAGATGACTAGATAGTAAAAAAATTGAGAAAAATAAAAGTATAGGTTTCCCTGGGTAGATCACCAGGCATTTTCAGGGACATGGGGCAGCATTAATGTCATTTAACCCCTGAACCTTTTTTCCAGGGTGTTCCTTCAGGAGGAAGCAGCACTAAAAGTATCCTGACTCAAGATGAGTGGGAAACCATCCCAATAAACACATTTTGGATATGTCCTGTTTATTGTCTTGTTTAACTGCTAGGAAGTTCCTGCCTCAAGTATTCAGGGGCAACCAGAAGAGTGGAACACTTAGAGTCATTTGGGGCAAGTAAGTTGGCCAAGTACTTTAAAGTCCATTGGGGACATTTGTATCCATCTAAGCTCGTTGGTTCTTGATTTAAAAAAAAGATACTAAATAAATAAGATTTTTACTTACACTTTTATGTTTCATAGAATTAGAAAGTGACAGTTAATCATTACAGCACAATCCAACACATTACTTTTAAGGAAGAAAAAGCTTCAGGTCCTTCACAGTTGTCAAGACACTGCTTTGTTTGGAAGCTTAGTGTAGAGGTTGCTATTAGGTTCCTTGTGTAGGGCTGGTAATGTCCATTCTACAGTTAGAGGAAACTTGTCAGAGTGTGGGTTAGTGCTTTATACTCCATAGCCAGTGTTGTAGCCGACTCTGAGCCAAGGGTGGCTGTGCACTCATGAAGTGAGGGGGAGAACGTGTAGAGGTATATGAACCTAAACGGAAGGTGGAAAAATGAAGTCTTCAGTGAATTAAACACATTTTAGCTCTAGAAAGATGAGGACAGGGTTTATTACCTGGCTGTGGTGTTCCTATAGTTGGTACATAAACAACTGGAACTGTCTGGACTTTATTTAGGAAGGCATTGTATGCTGGAAAGAAGACAAAGGAGAGGTCACAAAAGTTTATCTGCTTTCCATTGCAGGAAGGCCTGAAAGGGCCGAGGAAACTTTAAAAAGAGATTTATGCATTGTTTATAAACGATAGTAATACTTTAAGTTCAATGATAGTATGGTAGTTTAGGAAGTTTTTATCCTAATTTCACCCATTTTAGTGATTTTCTTAACAGCTATCAAGGGAAAATGTAGAGAGAATGGTGATGTATTACTTGGGTTTGAGCAAAATTAGCTGTTAACCTCAAGATTTAGTAGCAGTTTCTACTTAGTGGCATTTCAGTTTGCCACATCCAGTTGGTAAATTGATTTAATCCACTAGGTGAGTAGGGCTAGGGAGGCTAACTTGGTTTCAACTGCTTGTCACAAATTAGAAGTGATAAACAGCTCATTTTCATCCTCATTTAGTTTGTGAAATAAAATGAAGGCAGTTTCCAAGTCAAAGTCCACGGTGCTGAATATAAGGACTCCTTACCTAGAAAGATGAAAGCAGTTGATGCCAACACCGCAAAGAGGGTAAAGAGGAGGATCTGGTAAGAACCAACGAACCGCTTGAGGATACCTGAATCTTCACATTGATCTATGCATTGGACGTAACAAGAATTATTAGCACATCCAGGGCACATGCAGCATTGAAAAATCTGTGGTCATCTATCAGAAGCATTCAAAACTCAGGTTTCTTAATTTTGCTTACCAAAGAAAACGGGCCTTAAGTGTGAACTGGCTCCTTTACCTCCTTTTGGCTTCCATCCATCTCAAGCAAAAACGTCGTTTTTGAGCCCTTTATTTCTTCCTCTCAGATTACAAAGGATGATTTAGATATTGTTGCTTTAAAATGCCTGTTAACATTCCTGTGCACTTTACCACAGGTGACATACTTGACCTAAACAAGTCTGTGCTGACTGAATTTTAAAATTCTTTACTTTTTTTTTTTTGGTTAGGTTTTTTTCCCCCCTCACCAGAGAGGGAAAGTGCGTAATCACCCTCTGTGGTTGGTTATGAGAGGAGCCCAGCTTCACCATACCACCTGCTTGCCCCTGAATTTTTATTCCTGATCTTTTAATCCTGATCGCTCAACCCTGAAACACCAATGAGTTCATAAACCCAAGGGACCCTTGTCCTGCTCAGAATGTCATTTCTAAGGCACATTATGATTTGTACTTTATACTCAATAAAACTTCAGACTTGTGTCTTGGAGCATACTTGGCATCTGTGGTTATTTCTAATCTTTTGGTGTCTAGAAATGAACACCCTACCAAACTGCAAGACTTTCAGGCTTTCTTGATAACTTGGCTGCCAGCTCTTATATTACTCTGCATTCCTAGTATAGGCACTCTGTCTCTGAACTCCTAACTGGTTCCAATTCACTGTACTCTTCCACAATTTATAAAATGCTTCATTGAAAAAACAGTAGGAGGTTGCTTAAAATGCATACACTAAAGAGATTCTGTATGCTAGTCCCTAATCAGGTCTCTGGTTAAAGCTTTTGGCTTTCCAGTGTTCATATCGGAGTATAAATACTGGGTCATTAGAAAAGTCATGTCAGATTTATGCATAGGAAAAAATATGTCATGACTTTTCTGACAACCCAGTAAAACTACAGTGTTAACTGCCTGCGTTCAGTATTCTGGTTATACTGAGCTATTTGGTCCCATTTTAAACCTGGGATAGGTATAATGCCTGGGATATGCCAATAGGTACTTCCATACTTAATGTGAATAAAGATTGGGTTGGGTGTTTCTGTCTGCTTCTACATTAGACACTGTAGTCCTTACCCTCAGGAAGAGCAGGGTGTTGTGTTTTGCTTTGTGCCAGGAGGCACTTTGCACTGGGAGAGAATACCCTCCAGTGGGATGTAGTCATGCCACAATCTCTCTGTTTTCCCATCCTTTGGGGGTTTGAGGCATATTCTGGCATGTGTTTCAAGCTGCCAGGCCAGGATTTGACTCACTTTACCACCCGGACACAGGGTGGACCTAGTGCAGTGGTTCTTAGCTAGTTTTTGTGCCATGGCAGTTGGCAGCCTGGTGAAGCCTATAGGTCCCATATCAGAATATATCTTTTATAAATTTTGTCAGAGGGTATGTGTACGCCCTGGAGAATGAATGTCAGAAAGCACCCTTATATGGGAATGGTCATGCTACAGTCCTTTCTCCACTTCCTCCTTTGCCCAGTGTGTTTCTCAGCTGCCAGGTCCAAGACAGACTGCAGTCAGCCATGACATCCAGCCACCTTCATGCCACCAGCTGGCCTAAAAATGGCCTATTTTTTAAAGAATTACTTTTGTTTTTTTGCAGGGGTTTTCACTATAGGGTGCGTGTGCTCGCCAGACAGACAGAGACATAGAGACAGAAAGCGAGAAATCACCCCCCCGGGGGGATGGTCACACCGCAATCCCTTCTCCTCTCAGGATCTTGGGCGCACACGCGCCCGGCGTGAGTTTTAAGCCACCGGGTCCGGGACGTGAACCGCAGTTGACAACATGGTAGTCCAGCGACGTAGCCATTACGCTAACTGCTGGTTCCCAAGAATTACTTATTTTTTGAGAGGTTTTTGCTATAAGGTGCATGTGCTCGCCAGAAAAACAGCGAGAAATCACCCCCCAGCGGGGATGGCCTTGCAGCACACACACGTGCCTGGCGTGAGTTTAAGTCACCAGGTCCAGGACTCGAACTGCAGTTGTCTACGTGGGAGTCCAGTGGCATAGTCATTATGCCAACTGCTGGTCCCTATTATAATTTTTGAATTTGGCCAGAGAGAGAGTGAGAAAGCAGGCCGCCAAGTCTGGGACTTGATCTATGGTCAGCTGTGTGGGAGTCCAGCGTCTTTAACCACCCTGCTACCTGCTGGCTCCAAAAAGCCTAATTTTGATAGGGTACTATGTTTGCTAATGGCAACAAAAATGATTGAAGTGCATCAGCAAAACAATATCCAATTCGTAAGTCTGAAGTGAAATATTTTCAGGTCTGATAATTAAAACGAATATATCTGGATTCTACTGATGACAATTTATTGTCTATATTCCTAATCAGTGGAAATGCTTTTAGTTAGGGACCAGCAGTTAGCGTAATGGCTATGTTGCTGGACTCCCACGTAGTCGACCGCAGTTTGAGTCCCGGACCCGGTGGCTTAAAACTCATGCTGGGCGCATGTGCGTGCGTGCCCAAGATCCCGAGAGGAGAATGGAGGAGAAGGTATTGCGGCGTGGCCATCCCCCCTGGAGGGTGATTTCTCGCTTTCTGTCTCTCTGTCTCTGTCTGGCGAGCGCACGCACCCTATAGCAAAAATCTCTCAAAAAAAGAAACAAACAAAAAAAAAGAAACAAAAAAAAAACCCGAAATGCTTTTAGTTAGAGGTTAACTGAAAACAAGATGCAATTTTTTTTCACTCAGGGTGAACACTATTCTTGGACCCTAGATTTAAAAACTAGGTGGGGTTAGCAGGTGGTGTGGTTAAGGCACTGGACTCCCACACGGCTGACTATAGTTTGAGTCTTGGATCTGGTGGCTTGAAAATCACGCCAGGTGTATGTGCATGCATGCCCAAAATCCAAGAAGAGAAGAGGTGAAGGGATTGTGGCGAAGCCATTCTCCCGGGGGTAAGGGGGTGATAATTGCTCACTTTCTCGCTGTTCTCTCCAGCAAGCACACTTTATGGCAAAAACCTAAAAAACAGAAACAAATCCAAAAAACTGCTATTACGGATCCAGCAGGTGGTGTGGTAAAGGGACTGGATTCCCATATGGCCAATTGTGGTTCCATTCCTGGACGCACATGCCTGAAAATCACTCTAGTCATGTGTGTGTGCATACACAAAATCCCACTAGGAGAATGGAGAAAAAATTGTGAAATGCCATTCTCCCTGGAGGGTGATTTGTACCCCCGCCTCATCTCTGGTAAGCACACACACTCTATAGCAGAAACAAATGATGACAACAGTGCTGTCAAGTGATGTTTCTAGTGGTCAGACATTGAACATCTTAGGCTTTTGCCATAGGCCCACACAGAGATAAGAAACAGGGAAAGGGAGAAATCACCACCCAGGGGATGGCCATACTATAATCCTTTCTCCATTATTCTCTCAGGATTTGGGGTATGCACAAACATGCCCAGTGTGATCTTCAAACCACCAGGTAGGTCCAGGACCTGAACCAGAGTTGGCCATGTGAGAGTCCAGTACCTTAACCACCATACCACCTGCTGGCCCCCACTCTGGTTATCTTAACACCTTCCATAACTATGTTGCCATCTTTTCATAAATATGGCATCATGTTTAAACTGGGTAATATCAGGATTTAGGGAAGCTAAATCTAGGTAGTAGAGTTAACAGTATTTGCCCATTTCCTACTGTAAAAATAATTTGCCAAGTATTTGTTTATTTTTAAAGAATTGTTTAATTTAAAAAATATTTATTTAATTCCATTTGTTATTATATTACTATTTTAATTTGACCAGAGAGGAAACAGAAAGGGAGAGAAAGCAAATCGCCAGGTCTGGGACGTGAACTGTGTTTGGCGTGTGGGAGTCCAGCGTCCTTAACCACCATGCCAACAGCTGGCCCCTTTATTTATTTATTTAAAGATAGGGCTGGGCTAGCCAGTGGCATGGTGGTTAAGGCAACTAGATCCCACAGGAGCACAGGAGGGACTGTGTGGTTCAAGTCCCAGGCCCAACAGCTTGAGAAACAAGCTTGGCGTGTGTGTGTACACCCAAAATCCTGAAGGAAAGGACAAATGGAGGAAAAGGGATTGTAATGTGACTATCCCCCACGGGGGGTGGGGTGGGGGAGATGCTTTCTCACTTTCTCTGTTTCTCTTGGACAAGTGTGGTTGCCCTCTGACAAATAATTTTAAAAAAGATACAGGGACCAGCAGGTGGAATGATGGTTGGGAGCACTGGAATTAAACTGCCACAGCTATTCTTTTTATTTTTTAAGTTTTTTTTTTTATTTCCCATATGGTGCTTGTGCTTGCCAGAGAGATGCAAAGAGAGAGAGAGTGAGGGACTAGCAGTTGGCATAATAGCTATGTCGCTGGACTCCCATGTAGCTTACCGTGGTTCAAGTCTTGGACCCGTTGGCTTAAAACTCACGCCGGGCCCATGTGCGTGCGTACCCAAGATCCCGAGAGGAGAATGGAGGAGAAGGGATTGTGGCGTGGCCATCCCCCCTGGAGGGTGATTTCTCGCTTTCTGTCTCTTGGTCTCTCTCTGTCTTTCTGGTGCGCACACGCGCCCTATAGCAAAAACGTCTCCAAAAAAAAAAAAAAAGAGAGAGAGACAGTGAGAGGGGGACTGGCCACACTGCAATCTCTTCTTAATTCTATTGGAAGTTTGGTCATGCACCCATGCATGCTGGTGTGATTTTCAGGCCACCAGGTCTGGGACTCAAACTGCGATTGAGCATGTGGGAGTCCAACCTTGCTGGCCCAACACAGCTGTTTTTTAAATAAGGTTTTTTGCCATAGGGCTCATGTGCTTGCAGGAGATAGAGGCAGTGAGGGTAAAAGTGAAAAGTCACCCCTGGGAGGACAGTCATGCACTCCCTTCTCCTTCATTATCCTCTTGGGGTTTTGGATATCCACACACGTGTTTCAGGCTGCCAGATCTGGGACTTGAACTGCAGTCGGCCATGTGGGAATCCAGCAGCTTAACCACTATGCTACTTGCTAGCTCCGACACAGCTATTCTTTTTAAAAAAAGAATTATTTAACTTTATTTATTTACTTCTTTGTTTTAATTTGACCAGCGAGGGACAGAGTGAGAAAGAGAGAGAAAGTGAGAAAGCAAGCCACCAGGTCTGGGACTCAAACTGCTATCGGCCATGTGGGAGTCCAGCACCCTTGACCACCACACCACCTGCTGGCCCCAGCACCCAACACAGCTATTCTTAAATATAAAAATCAAGTATATGGGGCTGGCAGGTGGCATGGTAGTTAAGAGCACTGGATTCCCATGTGGCTGACTGTTGTTCAAGTCCCGGACCTGGTGGCTTGCTTTCACCCTTTCCCTTTCTCTCTCTCTGTCTCTCTCTGGTCAAATAAAAAAATAACAAATGGAATTACATAAATGAATAATTCTTTTTAAAAAATCAAGTATAGGGACCAGAAGTTGGCGTAATGGCAATGTCGCTGGACTCCCATGTAGTCCATGCTGTTTGAGTCCCAGACCTGGTACCTTAAACTCACACCAGGTATGTGTGCGTGCATGCCCAAGATCCCGAGAGGATAATGTCTCTCTGTCTCTGTCTTTCTAGTGAGTGCACGTGCCCTATAGCAAAAACCTCTCAAAAAAAAAAAAAAAATCAAGTATAAAATCTAGCAAGCATTGAGAAAGCTACCTTGGGACCAGCAGATGGTGTAATTATTGTGTTGCTAGACTCCCATGTAGTCGACTGGAGTTCGAGTCCTGAACCCAGTGGCTTAAGACTTGCTGCGTGCCTATGTGTGTGTGTGTGTGTGTGTGTGTGTGTGTGTGTGCCTAAAATCCCAAGAGAGTTGGAGAAGGGATTGCAGTGTGGCTACCCCTGTGTGGGGGTGTGGTTTCTCCCTTTCTGTCTTTCTGTCTCTAGCAGAGGGCGTGTACACTCTGTCTCTCTGGTGAGTGCATGCGCCCTATAGCAAGAAATCTAAAAAAATAAATAAATAAAGCTACCTTAAGGTATAAGGTATATTTTGATAGGTTTGGAAGATAAAGATGCATGCCTCAGTGAATTTGAGTAATCTTGGTCAAGTGACTGAATGTTTCTCATACATTCTGTCTTCCTTTAGACTTAAAGTAGGAGTCCCCAGTGCTTACCTTCAGACGTATCCTTCTTAGCTCTCACTACCACAGCTTCACTTTGCTGGGTGAGCACACAAGAAATATTGATAAAAACAGGTGATGCCATCTGCTGAAAGGAAGTGAAGTTGACTACTCTTACAGGATAGATGACCAGGCCAGGTGTGAGGGGAGAGTGCCTGTGGCCAGAGACCACCAGAACTGGGGAGCTGGGGAAGACCTTGGAGAAGAGGTAAAACAGCACTTGTTTGAAAGAAGAAAAATCAGTTTGACATCAATCTGACCCAATATCAAACACTACAATATAAAAATGTCAAGATATGGATTTTTAGCTTGCTAATTGACACTAAATAAGTCATTTACTTTTTAAGTCCTTAGATGTATTGAAGGATAAGGGAAGAAAATGAGCTGTCAGAATAAAGTTTCTGGAAAACTTTAAATTAGAATTCTAAAGACTGTTTTAAAAGGTAGCACTTGTCAGTCTTCCAGGTTGACAAAACTCATGACCTAGATTTTATGCTCTGAAAGCCTGCCTGGCATCGTAAATGGGACAGGTTCTTCATTCCATCCAAGAATTTCGTATGGTGATTTTTTTTTAGGTCACTCAGTAACTTCCTTTACCTTGGGATGAGAATGAAAAATCTTTTTTCAAATCTCTAATATGCTTTGGTTTAGTCCCTAACGTACCTCCAACTTTTCAAGAACTCTGTCCACTCCCAGCACTCTTATTTCCCCGACGTCTTGCTTGTGGCTAAGAACCAGTTCGGATTGGTTCATGTAAAAGGCTGGGATGAAAGGAATCAGGATTCTTTGCATTCCATTCTTGCCACGTTCACTGACCAGCGTGGCCCAACCATAGACTGAGGTGTCAGCCGTGCTGAGGGCCTGGAGCAGCTCCTCTGACTGGGGCCGCACCTCGATGAGGCAGACATAAACCCCTGGGAAGAAGACAAATCTGAGCAGGGAGGTTCAGAGGCTCTACTGAACCAACTAAATTAGGGTAGGAAGCAAAAATGGTGACGTGCAAAACAGCCAAAGAAAAACTGTGAACTGTTTTGAGTATTCCAAGATCAATATGCTAATTGCCATTATACCAAAGGAAAAACAGTCCTAGGGAACCCACAACTGAAATTGTTCCCTACAGACTAGAACCGTGAGCAGCCATGTGGGATTCCAGCGCCCTTAACCACCATGCCACCTGCCGGCTTCCCCCGCCACTTCATTTTATTTTTGAAAAAAACTTTTCCAGGGCTCTATCTTGCCTGGACTGTCCTGTATTCTTCACATCTAGTTTATTCCTAGTCATACATTTTTTTTTTTTAAGAATTATTTCATTTATGGGGACCAGCAGTTAGCGTAATGGCTATGTCGCTGGACTCCCACGTAGTCGACCGCAGTTCGAGTCCAGACCCGGTGGCTTAAACTCATGCCAGGCGCATGTGCGTGTGTGCCCAAGATCCCAAGAGGAGAATGGAGGAGAAGGGATTGCGGCGTGGCCATCCCCCCCCTGGGGGGGGGAGTGATTTCTCGCTTTCTGTCTCTCTGTTTCTCTCTGTCTGTCTGGTGAGTGCACGCGCCCTATAGCAAAAAACAAACAAACAAACAAAAAAACCTCTCCAAAGAATTATTTCATTCATTATCATCATTACCTATTTCATTTGACCATAGAGAGACGGAGAGAGAGAAAGGGAAAGTAGGGAAGCAGGCCCCCAGGTCTGGGACTTGAACCATGGTCAGCCATGTGGGAGTCCAGTGCCTTAACCACCATGCCACCTGCTGCCCCCCAGTCACACTGCTAAAGGTCATTTCCTCTCTAAGTTTTAGCCTTGGGACCAACAAGTGGCATGGTGGTTAAGGGCAGGACATTAAGGTTTGATATTATATATAAACCTCTTTTTTGCTGCCCCAATACGCTATGTTATATCTCTGTTCTATAACTAATCACCCTTTGGAATGAGTTAAAAATGTTAGTCCTTAGGGCCAGCATGTGGAACAGTGGTGAAGGTGCTGGAGTCCAACATGGCCAACTGTGGTTTGAGTCCTGGGCCCAACAACTTGAAACTCACCCTGTCCGTGAGTGCATGCCCACAATTCTGAGAGAATAGAGAAGGGATTGAAGCATGGCCATCCCCCCGGGGGGGTGATTTCTCATTTTCTGTCTCTGTCTTTCCGGCAAGCACATGTGCTCTATAGCAAAAAATCTCTCAAAAAAAGGACCAGCAGTTGGCATAATGGTTATGTCGCTGGGCTCCCACATAGTAGACCATGGTTCGAGTCCCAGACCCGGTGGCTTAAACTCACACTGGGTATGTGTGAGTGTGTACCCAAGATCCTGAGAGGAGAATGGAGAAGGGATTGCGGCGTGGCGTGGCCTTCCCCTCGGGATGATTTCTCACTTTCTGTCTCTCTCTATCTTTCTGGCGAGCACACGTCCTATAGCAAAAACCTCTCCAGAAAAAAAAAAAAGGGACCAGCAGATGGCGTAATGGTTACACTGCTGGACTTCTATGTAATCGACTGTGGTTCAAGTCTTGGATCAAGTGGCTTAAACCCCATGCTGGGCATATGTGCATATGTGCCCAAGAGGAGAATGGAGAAGGGATTGTGGTGTGGCCATCCCCCCCGGGGGGTGATTCTCTGTCTCTCCAACAAGTGCACACACCCTATAGCAAAAATCTCTTTTTCTCTCTCAAAACAAACAAACAAACAAAAACCCCCAAAAAACTCTCAAAAAGAAAAAAAAAAAGTGAATCATGGGGCCAGCAGGTGGTGGTGTTGTTACTTGGCTGCACTCCCACATGGCCGCCTGCTGTTTGAGTTCTGGACCTACTGGCTTGAAAATCATGCCGGACGCATTTGCCTACGTGCCCAAGAACCTGGGAGGAGAATGGAAGAGAAGGGATTGCACTGTGGCAATCACTGAAGGTAGGAGGGTGGAGGGTGGAAGTGGGGGGTTATTTCTCACTTTCCTTCTCATTGTCTCTGTCTCTGTCTCTCTCTCAAAAACACATGTGCCCTATGGCAAAAAACCTCTAAAAAATGTTAGTCCTCTTCATAATTTCAATTCCTGTCCTGGTACCAGGTATTGTATTAGGTACTCATTGGTATGAATGAACCTTCAGTGGCTGCCCATACCATTCAAACTGCCAGGCCTAGGATTAGAGGCCCTCTCATGGGCCTCTAATGTATACTACTCCTATCTGTATACCCCAGTTGATATGACATGAATCCTTTCATTTTAAACCATTTGATTTAGATAAGTTTTCTTGAAGTTATGCTTACTTGTACTTTCTACTTATATTAATGCTGTTCTTTTGCTTGGAATATCCTTCAGTTCAAGAACAAACATTCAAACACTGTGCTATATGCTGGGGATGAAAGAACACAATCCAGACCCATACAGAAACAATGGGGACTAATAAAGAAAATAGTGGGGAACCAGCAGTTAGCGTAATGGCTATGTCGCTGGACTCCCATGTAGTCGACCGCGGTTCACGTCTCGGACCCGGTGGCTTACAACTCACGCCGGGCGCGTGTGCGTGCGTGCCCAAGATCCCGAGAGGAGAATGGAGGAGAAGGGATTGCGGCGTGACCATCCCCCCTGGGGGGTGATTTCTCGCTTTCTGTCTCTCTGTCTCTCTCTGTCTGGCGAGCGCACGCGCCCTATAGCGAAAAACCTCTCAAAAAAAAAAAAAAAAAAAAAAAAGAAAATAGTAAGTTATAATAGAAAAGCACAGGGTGTTCTGGGGGGTATGTGTTAAAAGTTGCACAATAGGTTGAACAAAAAGGTTGATTGTTACATATCAGATGAAACTGGAAACTATAAATGCAATCCAGTAAGAATGAAACAATTGTACAAACAGGAAAATAAGGGGAAACCAGATTCAGCTGGTAGAACCTACCTTTCTCCATGCTAAAATCTGAATGGACATGAAAGACTTTACTTGCTGGAATGTCTAGCAAAGTATTACTGAACTGTACATGGCACAGGATGAGGGTCTCTGGAAGAAGTACCTTTGTAATGGCTGAGGCCTGATTTTGGGTACAGGATCCTAATAAACAGAAAAGAGGTAAATATCACTAACAAGAATTTGTAAAAGGAGGGTGCTGGATGGTAGCATACCAGTAAAAACGTTCTGGGAGGCTGACCCATGTGATAGTTTTCATGTTCCTGTCTGAAGACCTTCCTGAACAAGCCAGGTCCATGTATGCCCATAATTGAGGGTTGGCTGAAGATGGAGTGGTTCATGGTGTGAAGACCCATTGGGGGCACCTGTCTCTCTGTTCTCTCTGTCTCTCTCATTCAAGGAAGAAATAAACTTACAAAAAACAATTTGTAAAAGTAGAACATTATAGAGAGGCAATTAGGTATCATAAAAAAAAAAACAAGCAAGATGGGGCCAGCAGGTGGTGTGGTGGCTTAGGCACTGGACTCTCACATGGTGGACAGCAGTTCGAGTCCTGGGTCCTGGACATGGTGGCTTGCTGTCTCACTTTCTCAGTTGCCCTCTCTCTTTCTGTCACATGTCTTCCTTTTTTTTTTTTTTTTTTTTTTTTTTAAAGAATTATTTCTTTTACTAGGGGATCTGCAGTGGCAGCAGCCGGAGGTTTGGCCTTTGGGGCTGCTGGCAGCGGCGGCCTAGGGAGATGCAGCAGCTGGTGGGCAGGGCAACCCATGATGCAGTTTTAAGGCATCTGGATCCCACATGGCCAGCTATGCAGTTTGAATCCTGGACCTGGTGGCTTGAGATGCTGGGCCTGTGTACATGTATGCCCAAAACCCTGAAAAGGAGGGAGAAATGAAGGAAAAAGAATGTTGGTGGGACCATTCCCTGAGGTACACCAGTGCTGCATTACTGTGAGCGTTCAGAACTTCTGGAGAGACTACAAGATTCTGGTTGTTATGGTACCTTTGATTGGACTCATTCATTTGGGGTGGCACAGAAATCAAAAGCAGCCCTGTTTTCCAAATACCCAGTAAGGACGACATTTCTGAGCCAGGTAGTCTGGCACTTGCAAGTCCACAGAAGAGCCAAATCCAAGGGAAATAGAAGACTGGCAGTCCTCAGAAAGAAGTAACTTTGAATCTGAGTTTGATATTGAAAGAAGGGATGAGAAACACCAGTTGGATTAGAAAGAACTGGCTTCTTGTAGCCGGGGTGTCTTTCAGAGGTGTCCATTTTATGTTATACAAAGGACTGCAAAGCATTCTGTAAAATCTCAGTCTGGAGACAAACAAAAGAACATTGAAGAATGAAATAAATATTTGGAAAAAAAATAATTATTTGGGACCAACAGTTGGCATAATGGCTATGTCACTGAACTCTCATGTAGTCGACCACGGTTCGAGTCTCAGACCTGGTGGCTTAAACTCACACTGGGCACATGTGTGTGCATGCCCAAGATCCAGAGAGGAGAATGGAAGAGAAGGGATTGCGGTATGGCTACCACCTCGGGGGGTGATTTCTTGTTTTCTGTCTCTCTGTCTCTCTCTGTCTTTCTGGTGAGTGCACGCGTCCTATAGCAAAAACCTCTCCCCCCCCAAAAAAAGAAATTTTTATTTTACTTAACTATTATTTAATTTTACCAGTGAGAAAGAGAGGGAGGGAAAGTGAGAAAGCAAGCTGCTAGGTCCAGGACTTGAACCATAGTCAGCCATGTGGGAGTCTAACATCTTTTTTTTTTTTTTTGAGAGGTTTTTTCCCCACAAACTGTGCAGTCATTTGAGATCAGATCAACTTAACTACCAGGTGACTAGCTAAGTCTATCTCCATATTCTTATTTTTAAAATGGGGATATTAATTATTATATGAGAGGATTATTAAATGAGATAAATACATAAGAATTCCTAACAGAAGATCTGAAATCTATTAGGAGTTTCTCGTGTTTTCATTTTTTTCTTCTCCCTGTTTTGACAGTAAATAATGGGCTAATATAAAACAACAACAGCAAACACATGAGGCAGATTTGCTAAGTGAAAAGCATTCTGGCTATAACCTAGTTCAACAGTTCTCAAATCTGGGGAAGCTTTCAAAGCATTAAGCCTTACCCTGAACTTATTAAATCTCTGAGTGGAGCCTACAAATACATATTGTGCGTGTGCGTGTGTACATGTGTGGTTTAAGAGTCTTGGGACTTTCTTAAAGTACCTGGATTTCCAGGAGTGTGCCACTGTGCCAGCTTTTCAGTGTTAGCTGGGAATCAAACTCTGACCTTTGACATGGACTCAGACTGCTAAGCAGCCAGCAGCCAGCACATGCGATTTTAGCTAAGCCTAAGAATCTGTATTTTATTTCACCTTTTTTTTTTAATATGAGAGAGAGAGTGCAGATATGTGTGAGAAGGAGAGAGAAGGTAGGTTTTTTTTTTTAATGTATATATATATATATATATATTTTTTTTTTTTTTTTTTTTGAGAGGTTTTTGCTATAGGACGTGTGTGCTCACCAGAAGACAGAGAGAGACAGAGAGACAGAAATCACCCCCCAGGGGAGATGGCCACGCCGCAATCCCTTCTCCTTCATTTTCCTATTGGGATTTTGGGCATGTACGCACATACGCCTGGCATGAGTTTAAGCCACCAGGTCTGGGACTTGAACCCCAGTTGACTACATGGGAGTCCAGCAACATAGTCATTACACCAACTGCTGGTCCCCGTTTATGTATTTCTTACCATGAGAGAGAAAGAGAAAGACAGAGAGAACCAGAGAGATAGGCACCTCCAATGGAGTCCTATATTGTGATCCACTCCCAGTCTCAGCCAGCCCAGATTATGGGCACATGTGTTTAGAGAAGTCTTGGGAGGTGACCCAAGAACCCTCTCCATGGTAGTCCAGTTGTGTTACCTCTGTGCCACCACCTAGCCCCAAGATAAATATATATATATATATATATATATATATATATATATATATATATATATTGGAGAGGTTTTTGCTATAGTGCACGTGCACTTGCCAGAGAGAGAGAGACAGAGAGACAGAAAGCGAGAAATCACCCTCCGGGGGGTGGGGGGTGGCCACGCTGCAATCCTTTCTCCTCCGTTATTCTCTTGGGCTCTTGGGCATGCACGCACACGTGCCCGGTGTGAGTTTTAAGCCACCGGGTTCAGGACGCGAAGCGTGGTCAACTACATGGGAGTCCAGTGACATAGCCATTACGCTAACTGCTGGTCCCAAGATAAATATTTTTTTTTCCCCAAGATAAATTTTTTTTTTTTTTTTGGAGAGGTTTTACGCTATAGGGCGCGTGCACTCTCCAGACAGACAGAGATAGAGACAGAAAGCGAGAAATCACCCCCCAGGGGGGATGGTCACACCGCAATTCCTTCTCCTCCATTCTCCTCTCGGGATCTTGGGCATGCACGCACATGCGCCCGGCATGAGATTTAAGCCACCGGGTCCAGGACGCGAACTGTGGTCGACTACGTGGGAGTCCAGCGACATAGCCATTACGCTAACTGCTGGTTCCCCCAAGATAAATATTTTTGACAGGGTTTTGCCGCAGTGTGATCCCTCCTGCCACAGCCTCCCAATCAGCTAAGACCATAGATGTGCACCACTGTGCCCAGCCTGTTTAAGTTGAGCTTAGAACTAAGCTCAGGTCTGCCATGCATCCTCAACCATTGTGCATCCTCCTGCTTGTGCCACTGTGGCTGGACCAGAATCCACATTATTATTATTTTTTTTAATTTCTCAGAGGTCATGTGCACTTACCAGGAAGACAGAGACAGAGGAAGAGGAAGAGACAGAAAGCACTTCCCAGAGGGGCATGGTCACACTATAATCTCTCCTCCATTTTTCCATCCCCTTGCAATTTTGGGTATGCAATGCTGGGCTGGGATTCAAATTGTGTGGTCTGCCACATGGGATCTGGCTACCTCAACCACCAGGCCCTGGGGCTGGCCCCAGAATCCTTATTTTTAAAACTAGTAAGACAATAGTGACTAGATTGAACCTATTTCAAAACCTTAATATGTCCTAATTTCTTTCTTTTTAAAAATTTGCCATAGGGTATGTGTGTTTATCAGAAAGAGACAAAGAGAGAGGGAGAGGGAGAAAGCAATTCCCAAAGGGGCTCAATCATAACACAATTTCTTCTCTTCCATTTCTCCATCTTGTTGGGATTTTTGGACATGCATGCACATGCAGCTGGCCTGTTTTTCAAGAAGGCAGGTCCAGGATTCAAACCATACAATCAGCCATGTGGGATCTGGTTCCCTTAAGCACTAGGCCACAGGGCAAACCTGTCAGTAATAATTTCTGATGTCTCACAGATCTTGATGTATTTGCCAAGATAGAGTCAATTTGGAAATTAAAGAAAACTTTGATTACTAATCCAAAGAGGTAAAATGAATTAGGGAAGATGAGAAAGATAGGAAACATCACTCAGACCTATAGAGAGATTTCTTACCTTTAAGGTTGACACCATTTCTGCCAGTGGTAATGAAGAGCTTAAATATAGTTGAATTGAGGGTATTGGTGAGATAAGTCTTAAGGTCGTAACTGAGCATTAATCTTGATGATGTGTTGACCACCACCTGTCAGTGAACCAAAGAATATGCACCTAACTTCTTGGAGAATTTGTTTCCTTCCCTCTCTATCTCCAAAACTTATTAACTGAAAACATTTATTTCATGTAAGTGCAAATTGCCCTTTTAGTAATGATCACATATTTGAGAACCTCAAAATGTGTTTACCTTTGAGTAGAAAATAACATATTTTTAAAATTTTTATTTATTTATTTATTTTTTGGAGAGGTTTTTTTTTTTTTTTGGTATATGGCACGTGCACAGAGAGACAGAAAGTGAGAAATCACCTCCTAGGGAAGATGACCACGCCACAATCCCTTCTCCTCCATTTTCCTCTTGGGATCTTAGGCACGTACACACATGCGCCTGGTGTGAGTTTAAGCCACCAGGTCTGGAACTCGAACCACGGTCAACTACGTGGGAGTCCAGTGACATAGCCATTACACCAACTGCTGGTCTCCCAGCAATCTTTTCTGATAAGGCCACCTTAAGAATTACGATATTCTTGCTCTGTATATTCAGCTGCAGAAAGATGAAATTGGACCCTTATCTCTCACCACTATGTCAGTGATTCCCAGACAATTATATACAGCCTCCTGAACACATTCATTTGACATTCAGTAACATCTAAGAGACTTAGTAAATTTCACACGTCCAAAACTGATTATTCTTTATTCCAAAACTGTTCACCTATAGTCTTCTTAATTTCAATTCACTATCCTTTTACTGTTCAACCAAAACTCTCTCTTTTTTTAAAGGATTATTTATTTGTTATTATTATTAAGTTTTTTAGATTTTTGGCTATAGAGCATACGTGCTTGCCAGAGAGACAGAGAGAGACAAAGAGACAGAAAGTGAGAAATTACCCCCTGGGGGGATGGCTATTCCGCAATTCCTTTTTCATTCTCTTCTCAGGATTCTGGGCACGCACGCACATGTGCCTGGCATAAGTTCTAAGCTGCTGGGTCCAGGACTCAAACCACGGTCAACTATGTGAGAGTCCAGTAATACAACTATTATGCCATCTGATGGTCCTTTATTTATTTAATTTTATTTATTCCTTAATTTATTTTAATTTGACCAGAGAGAGAGAGAGAGAGAGAAAGGGAAAGTGAGAAAGGAAGCCACCAGGTCCAGGACTTGAACCGTGGCTGGCCATGTGGGAGTAGCCAGCACCTTAGCCACCACGCCACTGGTTGGTCCCCCTTATTTATTTTTAATTTGGTCAGAGAGAAAAAGAGAAAGTGAGAAAGCAAGCCTCCAGGTCCGGGATTCAAATTATGGTTAGCCATGCAGAATCTAGCGCCTCAACTATCATGCCACTTATTGGCCCCTCAACCAAAACTCTTAATCACCCTTCTCTCACACACTACATATAACCGGTCAGGAAATTCCATTGTTCTACCTATAAAATATATCTAGAATCTGATCTGACCACCTTTTTTTTTCTTTGAAATTTTGCTATAGGGGGACCAGCAGTTGGCGTAATGGTTATGTCGCTAGACTCCCATGTGGTTGACCATGGTTCAAGTCCTAGATCTGGTGGCTTAAACTCATGCCAGGTGCTTGTGTGTACATGCCCAAGATCCCGAGAGGAGAATGGAAGAGAAGGGATTGCGGTGTGGCCATCCCCCCTGGGGGGGTGATTTCTTGCTGTCTCTCTGTCTCTGTCTTTCTGGCGAGTGCCCTGTAGCAAAAACATCTCCAAAAAAAAAAAAAAGAAAAAAAAAGAAATTTTGCTCTAGGGCATGTGCACTTGACTGGGGTAGGGGACAAAGAGACTGAGAGAAAGTGAGAAATCATCCCCCAGGGAAGAGGGACATGGTGCAATTTCTTCTCTTGGGATTTTGGGCACACATGCACATGTGCCCAGCATGTTTTTCAAGCCACTGGATCTGGGACTTGAATAGCACATCTGGCCATGTGGGATACAGCCACCATAACCATGATGCCACTGGCTGGCCCTGATTGACTTCTTACTTTCTCCTCTATTTTTTTTAAGAATTATTTTATTTAACTTTATTTTATTTTAAGTTGACCAGGTTGAGAGAGAGAGAGAAAGATGGAAGGTGAGAAAGCAAGCCGCCATGTCCGGGACTCGAACCGCTGTCGGCCATGTGGGAGTCCAGCACCCTTAACCACCATACCACCTGCCGGCCCTGCTTCCTCCTCTATTATTGGCCTGGTCTACCATCTTATTTCACTTAGATTATTGAAGTACACTTCTAAATGGATGCCCATGCCAACTCCTTCTCCTCCATTCTCCTGGGATTTTAGACACATGTACACACATCTAGTGTGATTTTCAAGTTGCCAGGTTTGGGACTTGACCCATGGTTGGCTATGTGGGAGTCCAGCACCTCAACCACCACGTCACCCGCTGGCCCCCCAAGTGGTCTTTTAATTGACTGCTTTTTTTTTTTTTTTTTGAGAAGTTTTTGCTATAGGGTGCATGTGCTTGCCAAAAAGACAGACAGAGAAACAGAAAGTGAGAAGTCACCCCCCAGGGAGATGGCCATGCCACAACCCCGTCTCCTCCATTCTCCTCTAGGGATCTTGGGCACACATGCACACCTGCCCGGCATGAGTTTAAGCCACTGGGTCTGGGACTCGAACTGCGGTTGACTGCATGGGAGTCCACGACATAGCCATTACGCCAACTGCTGGTCCCTCTTTTTTTTTTTTTTTTAAATGGGTTTTTGTCATAGGGTGTGACAAAAAGAGAGACAGAGAGAGGGAAAGTGAGAAATCTCTGAGGGGAAGGCCATGCTACAATCTCTTCTCTCCCATTGTACTCCTGGAATTTTGGGCACGCATGCACATACGCCAGGTGTGATTTTTCAGCTACCAGGTCCAGGACCTGAACTGCTATTGGCCATATGGGAATTTAGTACTTTAACCATCACGCCACCTGCTTGCTGGCCCTTTGATTGTCTATTCTTGTTTTCACTATATAGTACCAACCAGTAGCCACAGTGTTTTCCTTTTTCTTTTTTAAAAATAATTATTTTATTGGGACCAGCAGTTAGCGTAGTGGCTATGTCGCTGGACTCCCATGTAGTTGACCGCGGTTCGCGTCCCGGACCTGGTGGCTTAAAACTCATGCCAGGTGCGTGTGCGTGCGTGCCCAAGATCCCAAGAGGAAAACGGAGAAGGGATTGCGGCGTGGCCATCCCCCCTGGGGGGTGATTTCTCGCTTTCTGTCTCTCTGTCTCTCTCTGTCTGTCTGGCGAGTGCACACGCCCTATAGCAAAAACCTCTCCAAAAAAAATAATTATTTTATTTAACTTTATTTATTATTATTTTCCAGTTTGATCAGAGAGAGACAGAGAAGGGATAGAGAGAAAGTGAGAAAGGAAGCCACCAGGTCCAGGACTCAAACGGTGGTTGCCCATGTGGGAGTCCAACCAGTGCCTTTAACCACCCTGCCACCTGCTGGCCCCCACAGTCATTTCTTAAAACATAAACCAGGTGAGCCATTCTTCTGGATAAGAATCCTGGGCACTGTTTAGCTATATATTCCAATAAAGTGTGCTGTCCTGCTCATATCTGTTATGTGAATGTATTTCCGGTCCTAGGAATGTTTTCTGTATGCATATCTCCACATATGAAAATAGTCACTCTTGTCTCATCTACTCTGCTTTAGTTAGGTTTACCTCTCGATATGTTTTCACTACTCCCGGGATGTCATGAAAAATTGTTGCAGTTCCTGGACTCTTGGCCACTCCAACTCCAGTGACAATGTCTGTCTGTAGAATATTGTCAGCAGAAATCATCCACATCCCAGATTCACCTAGGAAAGGACAAGATAAAGAGTACTTGGCTACAGCCTTTGATAGAAATCACTCCTCACATTACTCAGACTCAAATCAGCAGACTAGTCAAATATACAGATATTTCTTCCCAGGAGGGACACACAGCTTTGATGATACCTTCATTTTCTTTCTTCTTCCTTCCTTTCCTTCCCTTCCCTTCCTTCCATCCTTCCTTCCTTCCTTCCTTCCTTCCTTCCTTCCTTCCTTCCTTCTTTCCTTTTCTTTTCTCTTTTCTTTTCTAAGAGAGATTTTTGCTATAGGGTGTGTGCACACACCAGAGAGACAGAAAGTGAGAAATCATTTCCCAGGGGGATGGTCACACTGCCATCCCTTCCCATCCATTCTCCTCTCTGGATTTTGGGCACACATACGCATGTGCCTGGATTGAATTTTAAGCCTCCAGGTCTGGGACTTGAACAGTGGTTGACTACGTGTGAGTCCAGTGATGTAACCTCTCTATATTTCTTTTAAATTAAAGAATTATTTATTTTATTTTGTTGGTATTATTTTTTTATTTGACCAGAGAGAGACAGAGAAAGGGAAAGTGAGAAAGTAAGCCACTAGATCCAGGATTCAAACAATTCAAACTGTGTAAGCCATGTGTGAGTCCAGTGCCTTAACTACCCCTGCTACCTGCTGGTCCCTCTTTTTTTCTTTTTAAAAGTTTACTCATTTATTTCTTCAAAGGGGGTGCACCCCCAATAGTACCGTCACACGAAGAACCACCCCCACAGTCTCAGCCAGCCTGGATTATGAGCAAATTACCAAATGTATTTCCCCGGCATGCCCAGGGAGGTCCCAGAATGTGAACTCAGGACCGTTGCCTGACCTAACTTTGTTTTCTGTCAGGTTCCTTTTCCTGTAACATGCCAGCACACTAAAACAAGACCTAATGAGGGGAGAGCAGGTGGCATAGTGATTTATGTGCTGAACTCCCCCACATGGTCAACCATGATTTGAGACCTGGATCTGGTAGCTTGAAACTCACACTAGGCACGTATGTGTGCGTGCCCAAAATCCAGAGAGGGGAATGGAGAAGGAATTGTGGTGTGGCTATCCCCCTGGGGAGTGATTTCTTGCTGTCTCTCTGTTTCTCTGGCAAGTGTATGCACCTTATACCATAAATCTCTAAAAAAAAAAAACCCCTACTGAATCATAAGAACTACTTAGTTAGACCATGTAACTGTATTCATAGAAAAACAAAAACTCTTTCAATATGCAGGGATGAATCTCTGATTAAACTTTGTTAAACCCTATTATAGATAAATCTGCTTTGATCTGACTGATGCCAGTGAGAAGAGAACAAGAAAGTGACAAGTGGCAGGAGAGAGGATTTGTTTAGTTTAAATCTTTTTTTCTTCTAATAATTATTTTATTTTATTTATTATTATTATCTTTTAATTTGACCAGAGAGAGAGATAAAGGGAAAGTGAGAAAGCAAGATGCCAGGTCCAGGACTTGAACCACAGGCATGTGGGAGTCCAGTACCCCAGTCACCACACTATCTGCCGGCCCCTGGTTTAAATCTTTTTTTTTGAGAGGTTTTTGCTGTAGGGTGCATGCGCTTGCCAGAAAGACAGAGACAGAGAGACAGAAAATGAGAAATCACCCCCCAGGGGGATGGCCACACCGCAATCCTTTCTCCTCCAATCTCCTCTAGGGATCTTGGGCATGCACGCAAACACGCCTGGCATGTTTAAGCCACCGGGTCCAGGACTCGAACCATGGTCGACTATGTGGGAGTCCAGGGACATAGCCATTACGCCAACTGCTGGTCCCCCGGTTTAAATCTTAAAGTAGCAAAGGAATCCCAAAGACTAGGTTAAATTACTCATTTACAGGATTACTGATCCTGGCATGTAGTCTCTTTCCTTCCTTATCCAAAATAGTACAGATTTGGAACGCTCCCCAAACTTGGAATCGGAGATTGGACAGTCCTGGAAACACCTGGCTAAAGAGAGTGAAAAAGCCTCTGCTTCACTGCAAGAGATTTCCACTCATAAGATTATAACGCTGTCAACCTTAATGCAGGTTTCTCTCCCTGGTCCTGGATTACAGGTTAGTAGTAATGGTGCTTGCAAGTCAATTGTTACAGGATTAGAGGATTTGACCTAGGCCGAACAGAACTCCCTTTGTGTCAGCCAAAATATGTCCTTAATGTTAAAGTCAGGTCCAAAACACGTTGCTTTACCCAAACAACTTCCCAGAAAAGATTGTGCAGCCAAAGTTACACACCAATGCTAGCCGGTCTTCCTTGGATGGATTCTTTGGATGCAGACACCTGGGCAGTGTACACAGTTTGGGATATGCTATCTGTAAGCATTTCACCAGTTCAGTCTCATGTAATTAATCTCTGCTCTGTTGTGGTCTGTTATTTCCATTTAACTTCTGGAAGATAGTATTCAACTCCAGACTTGTCCTCACCATTAAGTTGGTCATTTTCTTGGTTGTTTTTGAACTCTTTGTTTGTATTTAGTTTTCCTGGTATAGTACTCCGTTTAAAACTTCTTGGAGAGCTGGCCTGGTGCCGGTAAATTCTTTCAGGTTTTGTTTATTTGAGAATGTTCCTGTCTTCTCTTCCCATATGAAGGATAATCTTGCCAGGTATACTATTCTTGATTGAAATTGTTTTTCATTTAACACTTTGAATATATTTTCCCATTCTTTCCTTGTTCTCATTGTTTCCAACGAGAGGTCCACTGTTAACCTTATGGGATAGCCTTTGTAAGTAACTTAATGTTTCTCTCTTGCCAATTTTAGTATCTTGCCTTTGTCTGTAGTTTTGGTCAATCTCACTATAATGTGTCTTGGAGAAGATCTTCTCAGGTTGATTCTATGTGGGGTCCTTTGTATTTCTTGGGACTTGATCTTTGAATGCTTATCTAGGTTTGTAAAGTTTTCTTCCAGGATTTCATGGAATAGATTATCAATGCCCTTATTAGTCTCTTCACTTTCTGGGATACTGATTATCCAGATGTTTGGACGTTTAATGGTATCTAGTATTTCTCGTATATCATTCTCATTTTTTGGATTATTTTCTTAGTTTTCATGGTGGATTTTTCTAGGCCAGTGATTCTGTCAGCTACACCTGAGGTTCGATATTCTGTATGATCTAGTCTGCTTTTTAATATTTTCAAGGGAGGTTTTGATTTACTGTATTACAGCCTTCATCGCTAACAGTTCAGTTTGATTTTTTTTTAAGAATCATTTAACTTTATTTATTCATTTTCATGTGAGAGAGAGAGAGAGAGAGAGAGAGAGAGAGAGCTGTCAGGTTCAGGACTCAAACCTGGATAGCCATGTGGGAGGCCAGTGCCCTTAACCACCATGTCACCTGCCAACCCCGTGTTTGATTCTTTTTTATGATGTCTATTTCCTGTTTCAGATTGTGCAAGAACTTCCTCACCTCCTGGAACTCATTGGCTCTTTTCTCCTGCATATTCTGGAATTCATTGTCTCTCATTTCTTGCATCTCTGTTAGGTTTGTCACTATGAACATTCTAAATTCTTTTTTTTTTTTTTTTGGAGAGGTTTTTGCTATAGGGCGCGTGCGCTCGCCAGACAGACAGAGAGAGACAGAGAGATAGAAAGCGAGAAATCACCCCCCAGGGGGGATGGCCACACTGCAATCCCTTCTCCTCCATTCTCCTCTCAGGATCTTGGGCATACACGCACACGCGCCTGGCGTGAGTTTAAGCCACCGGGTCTGGGACTCGAACCGCGGTCGACTACGTGGGAGTCCAGCGACATATCCATTACGCTAACTGCTGGTCCCAACATTCTAAATTCTTTATCAGACATCTCTATGAGTTCCATGGTACTGTTTGTGGAAGAAGAGGAGTTACTCTTTTCTGTTGGAGGAGAGGTATTTTCTTGGTCTCTCACATTCTTGTGCTTCTGCAGTGATTTATGGTCATCTGATGACTTATATGTTTCTTTCTAATTTCTTGAAGTTCAACTTGAGCATTCAGAGGTATGCAGGAGAAGGTGATCTGCAATCACTCTGCCGTTCTGTTTTTCTCCCTTTGTGCATTAGATTTAGTGGGAATTGAGGAATATTCTGACCCTAATAGTATTCAGATGTTCACTTAAATCTGTCTTGACACTGAGTGCACGAAGGCTGAGCAGCTCGAGTTCAGTAAGCATTTCAGAAGGCCTGAATTTTTGACTCTCCGCTTTCTAGATTGGGGTCTGAAGGGTGAAGTTGCAGTAGAAAATCTTCAGTAGTCAGTCTTATTCCTGAAAGTAATTTTTTTTTTTTGGAGAGGTTTTTTCGCTATAGGGTGCGTGCGCTCGCCAGACAGAGAGAGAGAGACATAGAGACAGAAAGCGAGAAATCACCCCCCAGGGGGGATGGTCACGCTGCAATCCCTTCTCCATTCTCCTCTCGGGATCTTGGGCACGCACACACACGCGCCCGGCGTGAGTTGTAAGTCACCGGGTCCGAGACGCGAACCGTGGTCGACTACGTGGGAGTCCAGCGACATAGCCATTACGCTAACTGCTGGTTCCCCTGAAAGTAATTTTTCACAGCTCAAGTTCAGGAAGCATCTCCTATCCTCCTCTACTTTTGTGTATGTGTGTGTGTGTGTGTGTGTGTGTGTGTGTGTATATATATATATATATATATATATATATATGTATGTATTTTTTTTTTTTTCCTTAGAGAGAGAGATTTTTGCTATCAGGTGCAACCATCTGCTGTAAGCTTGCCAGAAAGACAGAGACAGAAAGTAGAATATCAGGTGCAACCATCTGCTGTGAGCTTGCCAGAAAGACAGAGACAGAAAGTAGAAATCACCCCCTGGGGGGATGGCCACACCACAATACTTTCTCTTCCATTCTCCTCTTGGGATTTGGGGCATGCACGCACATGCAACCAGCGTGAGTATTAAGCTGTTGAGTCTGGTACTCGAACCACAGTCGACTACATAGGAGTCTCTTGATGTAACCATTATGCCATCTGCTGGTCCCAGCAATTACCCTCCTTTAGAAGCTAGGAATAGGGCCAGCTGGTGGCATGGTAGTTAAGGCATTGGATACTACATGGCTGGCTCCACAGTTTAAGTCCCAGACCTGGACACTTGAAAAACATGCCAGGCTTGTGTGCGTACATGCCCAAAATACCAAGAAGAGAATGGAGAAGAAGGGACTACAGCGTAACTATCCCCCTGGAGGAAGGGGTGATTTCTCACTTTCCTTTTCTCTGTCTCTCTCTGTCTCTCTCTGATGAGCACATGCACTCTATAGCAAAAAACTAAAAGACAGAACAAAAGAAGCTAGGAATGGGGACGAGCAGTTGGTGTAATGGCTATGTTGTTGGACTTCCATGTAGTCGACCGCAGTTGGAGTCCCGGACCCAGTGGCTTAAACACACGCTGGGCATGTGTGCGTGCGTGCCCAAGATCCCGAGAGGAGAATGGAGGAGAAGGGATTGCGGCGTGGCCATCCTCCCTGGGGGGGTGATTTCTCGCTTTCTGTCTCTCTGTTTCTCTCTGTCTTTCTGGTGAATGCATGCTCCCTATAGCAAATAAACCTCTCCAAAAAACAAACAAACAAACAAACAAAAAACAAAAAGAAGCTAGGAAAAGGAGAAGACATAGTACTCTGCATTATCTACATAATATACTCTAGAGCTATGTATTCAATTGGCACTTGATAAATGTTATTGGTTGCCTTCTTATTGGCTGACTATGGAGAGAAATGGGCACTAAACTGAGAATTATCAGTTAACATGACAAATAATAAAACACTCAAAAGTATATTCTTCCTCAGAGGGCCTTCAGATTTTAGATAATTTGAAAAAAATCCTCTCAGGGGTCAGTTCCTCCAATCCCCAGGCCTGTCAGTTGTGAGGCTGAGAAATGGAATGTATACAGACCGTGCTGGTTGACAAGGTGAGTGCTGAAGCAGATGACGTCTCCAACAAAGGTAAGCTTGGTGTCTGGCTCAATGGCGTGCTCTACAGCCACAGGGATATAATCTGCCATGCCTGGATGTCTCTGGTCCCAGAGCCCCACAAGAGTCACCCCTCTGTTCACAGCCTGGGCCATGTAAGTATAGTTTCTATTCCCTGGTCCAATAAGCAGCAAGTCATCTCTGAAAGTAGACAGAAAAGGTAGAGCTCTCCAAGAAGAGACAACAGCTAGGAAACGGTTCTGGGGGCAGGCCCAGTCACAATATTTTATATTCAAAAGTTCAGAAGGAATTTTTTACAGCAGAGAGCAAGTAATTAGGGGCCAGGGGTCAGTCTATTACTATTACCTTTATATGCATAATGCCCAGTAATGATTTCTTGCATCCTCAGGAAAGCTTTTTTTTTTTTTTTAGTTTTTGCTATATGGTGCATGTACTCACCAGGGAGAGAGAGAGTGAGAAATCCCCCCAATGGGAGGATGGCCATACTACAATCCCTTCTCTTCCAGTTTCCTTCTGGAATTTTGGCCACATGTGCACACATGCCCAGTGTGATTCTCAAGCTGCTGCTGGGTCTGGGTCTCAAACTGTACAGCAGACCATGTAGGATCCAGCGTCTTAACCTATATACCACCTGTTGGCCTCAGGAAAGCTTTTTGATAAGAACATTCCCATTTTAGTGTGAACACTCCAATTTAGGACTGGACAGATTCAAAATATCCTGAAATTTTTCTTCAAGGCAACTAATGCCATTTTTTTTTTTACTAAGTCTGGTCTTATTTATTTGTTTTTATTATTATTTAAATATTTATTTATTTAATTCCATTGTTGTTACTATTTTTAAAACTTGACCAGAGAGAGACAGAAAGAGAGAGAAGGGGAAAGTGAGAAAGCAAGCTACCAGGTCTGGGACTCAAACCATGTGGGAGTCCAGCGTTTTAACCACTGCACTACCTGCAGGCCCCTTTATTTTTTTTAACCCGTAACAAAAAACCGATCAGGTTCCAAGTTCAGAATGTGAGAATAATATATGGGAGTTATATATATTACTGGCCTAAACTGCAAGATTTTTACTATGTGTCAACACCCTTCCATTGATTTTATACCTGTTCAGTGCCAGATAAAGCTGGGTATTATGTGTGTGGAATCTCTCTCCGGTGCTACTGTAAAACTGAACGATGAAGGTGAGAGACATGCCCAGGGGAAAAGCTGACAGGGTCCTTCCTGGGGTTGTGTATAGCTTGGGTTGGCTGCTCATTCGCAGGTACGTCACTGGTGCTACCTGTGGGAGACAAGACCCTCTGGTACAGAGAAGGATGCAGAGGAGAAGAGCTGTGAACATATTCTGAGATTTATAATCGATGAAGAAAACAAAATGGTATTTCACTTCCTTACGAAATAGATGACTTAAACCTGAGTGAAAAGAAATATGACAGGACAGGGTTTTTTGTTTGTTTGTTTGTTTTTAGTTTTTGCTACAGTGTACATGCACTAGCCAGAGAAAGAGAGGATGAGGGAAGGTAAGAAATCACTCTTCAGGGGGGATGCCCATGCTGCAGTCCTTCTATATACAGTCTCCTCTGGATTTTGGGCGCACACGCACATGCATCCAGCATGATTTTCAAGCCGCTGGGTCCAGGACTTGAACCACAAAATCAACCATGTGGGGTTCAGTGCCTTAACCTCCATGTCGCCTGGGGCCCAGGAGGTGACAATTATTAAAGCTGTAGGGACCAGCAGATGATGTAATGTTTACATCACTGGACTCCCATATGACTGACTGCAGTTCGAGTCCTGGACCCAGAGGCTTGAAACAAACCAGGTATGTGTGTGTACATCCTCAAAATCTTCAGAGGAGAATGGAGGAGTAGGGATTGTGGCATGGCCATCCCCCCTGGGGGTGATTCTTGCTTTCTGTCTCTCTGGCTCTCTGGTGAGCACGTATATCCTATAGCAAAAATCTCTCTTAAAAAATAATTATTAAACCTATAGGAATTATACTTTAAGAGACAGTTTAAATACAGTAAGAAAGGTCCATCTTTTTTTTTTTTTTTTTTTGGAGAGGTTTTTTTTTTTTGCTATAGGGCACGTGCGTTCGCCAGACAGACAGAGACATAGAGACAGAAAGCGAGAAATCACCCCCCAGGGGGGATGGTCACGCCGCAATCCCTTCTCCTCCATTCTCCTCTCGGGATCTTGGGCACACACGAACACGGCGTGAGATTTAAGCCACCGGGTCCGGGACGCGAACCACGATCGACTACGTGGGAGTCCAGCGACATAGCCATTACGCTAACTGCTGGTTCCCAAGAAAGGTCCATCTTTGAATCATAGCTTCATCATTTCATAGCATTATGTATCATTATGGATCTCAGATTTCTTACCAGTTAAATGGGGATAATAATGTATACCTCAAAGTTTTTGTGGCCATTAAAAGAGAGTTTTTAAAAAATTGGGACCAGCAGTTAGTGTAATGGCTGTGTCGCTGGACTCCCACGTAGTCGACTGCGGTTCGAGTCCTGGACCCGGTGGCTTAAACTCACGCCGGGCGCATGTGTGTATGTGTGTGTGTGCCCAAGATCCTGAGAGGAGAATGGAGAAGAAGGGATTGTGGCGTGGCCATCCCCCCTGGGGGGTGATTTCCTGCTTTCTGTCTCTCTATCTCTCTGTCTGTCTGGCAAGTGCACACGCCCTATAGCAAAAACCTCTCCAAAAAAAAAAAAAAAAAAAAGAATTAAAAAAAATTATTTATATTATTATTTTTTGCCTTAGGATGTGTGTTCTTGCCAGAGAGAAAGAGACAAACAGTGAGAGGGAAATTGAGAAATCAACCTCCAGGAAGGATGGTCACACAACAATCCTTTTTCCTCCATTCTCCTCCTGGGATTTTGGGCACACATGCACATGTGTCTGGTATGATTTTCAAGCCACTGGTTCTGGGACTTGAACCACAGTAGGCTATATGGGACGTAACCATTCAGTGACGTAACCATTATACCATCTGCTGGCCCTGATATATTATTTTTTTTTAAGTTTGCTATAGGGCATACATGCTCATCACACAGAGACACACAGAGAGAAAAAGTGAGAAAGCAAGCCACCAGATCTGGTACTTGAACCACATGTGGGAGTCCAGTGCTTAATACCACCTGCTGGCCCTAGAGCTGGAGCTCTTTATTTTTAAAAATAATTTTTTTTTTTTTGGAGAGGTTTTTTTTGCTATAGGGCATGTGCGCTCGCCAGACAGACAGAGAGAGACAGAGAGATAGAAAGCGAGAAATCACCCCCCAGAGGGGACGGCCATGCCGCAATCCCTTCTCCTCCATTCTCCTCTCGGGATCTTGGGCACGCACGCACACACGTCTGGCGTGAGTTTAAGCCACCGAGTCCGGGATGCGAACCGCAGTAGACTACGTGGGAGTCCAGTGACATAGCCATTACGCTAACTGCTGGTCCCTTAAAAATAATTTTAATTTAACTTTATTTATTTTAATTTGACCAGAGTGAGACAGAGAGAGCGAGCAAGAGAGAGAGAAAGAAAGTGAGAAAGCAAGCTGCCAGGTCCAGGACTCGAGCTATGGTCGACCACATGGGAGTCCAGTGCCCTTAGCCCCACACCATCTGCTGGCTCCCAAGAGTTGGAGCTTTTTGAGGACAAGACTGCAATTCATCTACTTTAGACAGAGTGCTTCATATTTATTGTTAAATAATTTATTTTTAATCGAGAATACTGTATGTTGTGTGTGTGTTTTAATTTTGGTATGGGGCACATGTTCTTGCCAGAGAGAAGAGAGAGAGAAAGAGAGAGAGGAAGGTGAAAAAGCACTCCCTAGGAGGGATGGCCACATCGCAATCCCTTTTCCTCTAGGGATTTTGGGCATGCATGTATATGTGCCCAGTGTGTTTTTCTTTTTTAAAAAAATTATTATATATTTTCCTTCCTCCCTCCCTCCCTCCCTCCCTCCCTTTTCTTCCTTCCTTCCTTCCTTCCTTCCTTCCTTCCTTCCTTCCTTCCCTCCCCTCCCTCCCCTCTTCCTTCCTTCCTTCCTTCCTTCCTTCCTCCCTCCCTCCCCCCTCCTTCCCTCCCTCCCTCCCTCCCTCTCCCCTCCTTCCCTCCCTCTCCCCTCCTTCCCTCCCTCCTTCCTTCCTTCCTTCCTTCCTTCCTTCCTTCCTTCCTTCCTCCCTCCCTCCCTCCCTCCCTCCCTCCCCCCTCCTTTCCTCCCTCCCCCCTCCTTTCCTCCCTCCCTCCCTCTCCCCTCCTTCTTTCCTTCCTTCCTCCCTCCCTCCCTCCCTCCTTCCTCCCTCCCTCCCTCCCTCCCTCCCTCCCTCCCTCCCTCCCTCCTTCCTTCCTTCCTTCCTTCCTTCCTTCCTTCCTTCCTCCCTCCCTCCCTCCTTCCTTCCTTCCTCCCTCCCTCCCTCCCTCCCTTCCTCCCCCCTCTTTCCCTCCCTCCCTCCCTCCCTCTCCCCTCCTTCTTTCCTTCCTCCCTCCCTCCCTCCTTCCTTCCTTCCTTCCTTCCTTCCTTCCTTCCTTCCTTCCTTCCTTCCTTCCTTCCTTCCTCTCTCTCTCTCTCTCTCATCAGAAAGAGAAAGAGGGAAAGTGAGAAAGCATGTTGCCAGGTCTGGGACTCGAACGATGGTACTATGGTCGGTCATGTGGGAGTCCAGTGCCCTCAACCACCACGCCATCTGCTGGCCCCATGCCCAGTGTGTTTTTCAAGCCACCAGAGTTGGTACTTGAACTGTGCAGTTAGTCATGTGGGATCCAGCTGTCTCAACCACCATGCCACCAGCTGGCCCTAGACTGTATTTTTATACTTTAAGAGATAGTTGCAATACAGTAAGAAAGGTCCATCTTTGAATCATGCTTCATCATTTCATAGCATTATGTATCATTATGGATCTCAGATTTCTTATCAGTTACATGGGAATAATAATGTTTACCTCATAGTGTTGTGGCCATTAAAGAGATAAGATAGGCCTGGTGGTGTGTTGGTTAAAGTGAGATCCAGCATGGTCAACTGCACAGTTCAAGTTCTGGACCCAGTGGCTTGAAAAAAAAAAAGTCAGGTATGTGTGTGTATATGCCCATAATCCCAAATGGAGGAAATGGAGGGGGGCCGGCAGGTGGCATGGTGGTTAAGGGCACTGGACTCCCATATAGCAGACTGCAGTTTGAGTCCCGGACCTGGCAGTTTGCTTTTTCACTCCCTCCACACCTCTCTCTCTCTGTCTCTCTCTGGTCAAAATAAAATAAATAAATACATTTATGGGACCAGCAGTTAGTGTAATGGCTATGTCGCTGGACTCCCACATAGTCGACCACGGTTCGCGTCCCGGACCCGGTGGCTTAAAACTCACACCGGGTGTGTGTGCGTGTGTGCCCAAGATCCCAAGAGGAGAATGGAGGAGAAGGGATTGCGGCGTGGCCATACCCCCTGGGGGGTGATTTCTTGCTTTCTGTCTCTCTGTCTCTCTCTGTCTGTCTGGCGAGCGCACAAGCCCTATAGCAAAAACCTCTCTAAATAAATAAATAAATAAATTTAAATAAAATATATATTTTTTTTTTTAAAAAAGAAGAAGTGGAGGAGAAGAAATTGTGGTGTGAAAGGAATTGTGGTGTGACCATCCTCCACTGGGGTGTGCTTTCTCCCTTTTCGTCTCTCTATCTTTGGCAAAATTTTTTTTTTAAGAATTATTTTACTGAACTTTATTTTATTTATTTATTTTAATTTGACCAGAGAGGGACAGAGTAAAGAGAGAGAGAGGGAAAGTGAGAAAGCAAGACACCAGGTTTGGGACTTGAACTGTGATTGGCTGTGTGGGAGTCCAGTGTCCTTAACCACCATGTCACTTGCTGGCTCCTGTCTTTGGTAAATTAAAAAAAAAAAAAATTTAGTGGGACCAGCAGTTAAAGTAATGGCTATGTTGCTGAGTTCCCATGTAGCCGACTGTGGTTCAAGTCCTGGACCTGCTGGCTTGAACTCATGCTGGGCACATGTGCGTGCGTGCCCAAGATCCCAAGAGGAGAATGGAGGAGAAGGGATTGTGGCGTGGCCATCCCCCCGAGGGGTGATTTCTTGCTTTCTATCTCTCTGTCTCTCTCTTTCTCTCTGGTGAGTGCATGCACCCTATAGCAAAAACCTTTCCAAAAAAAAAAAAATAATAATTTTAGTGCTACTTCTGAGATTTTTGTCTAGTTCTAAATTTTAAAGTTATAATAACAAAGTCTCTCTCTCTCTCTTTCTCTGTCCCTCTCTGGTAATTTAAAATAAATAAATGGATAAATTTTTTTAAAAGTTAAAAATAAAAGGGGGGGGCAGCAGGTGGTATGGTAGTTAGGGGTGCTGGACTCCCATGTGGCTGACCATGGTTTGAGTCCTGGACTGGTGGCTTGCTTTCTCATTCTCTCTCTCTCTCTCTCTCTCTCTCTGTCCCTCTCTGGTCAAATTAAAATAAATAAATAAATAAATGGATAAATTTTTAAAAAGTTAAATAAAATTCTAATAGCAACGTCTAATTTTTTTCTTTTTTCAGTTTTCGTTATAGGGTATGTGCACTCACCAGAGAGAGAGGGAAAATGAGAAAGCACACCCTGGGGGGATGGCTCCATTACAAACTATAGAGCCAGCCATGTGGGATGCAACGCCTTAGTCACCACACCACCTGCTGGCCCATAAGGTCTAATTTTTCTTTTTTAGAGGCTTTTGCTTTAGGGTGCATGCATTTACCATAGAGAGACAGAGACAGTTGGGAGAGAAAATGAGAAATCACCTCTGCGGGGGGATGGCCATGCCGTAATCCATTCTCCTCCCGGGATCTTGGGCGTTCATGTGCATGTGCCTGGCATGAATTTCAAGCCACCAGGTCTAGGACTAGATCTGTGGTAGGCTATGTGGGAGTCCAGTGATGTAATTGCTACACACCATCTGCTGGCCCCACAAGGTCTAATTTTTTAAAAGAATTATTTATTTAATTTTATTTATTTATTCATTTATTATTTGACAGAGAGAGACACATGGGGTGGGGGGTGAGAAAGCAAGCCACAAGGCCCAGGACTTGAACAGTGGTCAGCCATGTAGGAGTGTCCAACGCCTTAACCACTATACCACCTGCTGGTCCCTAGGTCTAATTTTTTTTTTTTTTTTGGAGAGGTTTTTTCGCTATAGGGTGTGTGCGCTCGCCAGACAGACAGAGAGAGACATAGAGACAGAAAGCGAGAAATCACCCCTCAGAGGGGATGGTCTCGCCGCAATCCCTTCTCCTCCATTCTCCTCTTGGGATCTTGGGCACACACGCACACACGCACACACGCCCGGCGTGAGTTTTAAGCCACCGGGTCCGGGACGCGAACCACGGTCAATTATGTGGGAGTCCAGCGACATAGCCATTATGCTAACTGCTGGTTCCCCCTAGGTCTAATTTTGATAGAAGTAGTTCCACACTCCTCCCACACCAAACCTTTTGCCATAGGGTGGGCGCCACCACACCAAACACACCAAACCTTTTGTCAAAGCTGCTCATACCAATTTGAGGCCAATCTCTTTTTTTAAGAGAGATTTTTGTAATAGGGTGCATGTGCTCACCAGAGCAACAGAGAGACAGAAAATGAGAAATCACCCCCCTGGGAGGATGGCCATGCCATGATCCCTTCTCTTCCTTTCTCCTCTTGGGATTTTGGGCATGCCCACACACACAAACAGCGTGAGTTTCAAGCTGCCAGGTCTGGGACTCAGTCCATGGTCAGTCACGTAGAAGTCAAGTGACACAACCATTATGCCATCTGCTGATCCCAAGGCTAGTCATCTTTTTTTTTTTAAGAATTATTTTATATAATTTTATTTATTCATTCATATATTTTGACCAGAGAGGGAGACAGAGAGAAAGTGAGAAAGCAAGCCACCAGGTCCAGGACTTGAACCGTGGTCAGCCATGTGGGAGTGTCCAGCGTCTTAACCACCACGCCACCTGCTGGTCCCCCAAGGTTAACAATTTTTTAAAAAATAATTATTTTATTTAATTTTTATTCATTGTCAGTATATTTTATTTTATTTTGAAGTTGACCAGTGAGAAACAGAGAGAGAGAAGGGAAGCGAGAAAGCAAGTTGCCAGGTCAGGACTTGAACCACGGACAGCCATGTGGGAATCAGGCCCTAACCACCACACCACCTGTCAGCCCTGAGGCTAATCACTTTTATAACAAGGGCTCTAAAGCCCTTTTATTATTTTTTTAAGAATTATTTATTTATTTAATTCCATTTGTTACTATTATTTCTTTAATTTGACCATACAGAGACAGTGAGAAAGAGAGAAAAGGAAAGTGAGAAAGCAAGCTGGACTTGAACTGCAGTCGACCATGTGGGAGTTCAGTGCCTTTATCCACCATGCCACCTGCTGGCCCCGCTAAACCCCTTTAAAAAAAAAAAAAGAATTATTGGGACCAGCATATGATGTAATGGTTGTGTCGCTAGACTCCCACATATTCAAGTCCTGGACCTGGCAGCTTAAAACTCACGCCAGGCACTTTTACATGCATGCCCAAAGTCTTGAGAGGAGAATGGAGAAGAAGGGATTGTGGTGTAGCCATCTCCCCAGAGGATGATATCTCGCTTTCTTTCTCTCTTGCAAACATACACACCCTATAGCTAAAATCTCTCATAAAAATAAATAAATAAATAAAATTTTATATATAATAAAAATAAAAAAATAGGGGCTGGCAGGTGGTGTGGTGATTTAAGACACTGGATTCCCACATGACCGGCTGCAGTTCTAGTCCCGGATCTGGCTGTTGGCTTTCTTGCTTTCCCTTTCTCTCTCTCTCTGTGTCTCTCTCATCAAATTAAAAAATAGTAATAACAAATGGAATTAAATAAATAATTATTTTAAAAATAACTCCTTATTTAATTTTTAATTATTATTTTTATTTATTTATTTTTTCTTTTTTTGGAGAGGATTTTGCTATAGGGCGCGTGCACTTGCCAGACAGACGGAGAGAGACAGAGAGACAGAAAGCGAGAAATCACCCCCCCAAAGGGGATGGCCACGCTGCAATCCCTTCTCCTCCATTCTCCTCTCGGGATCTTGGGCATGCACGCACATGCATCTGGCATGAGTTTAAGCCACCGGGCCCGGGACTTGAACCACGGTCGACTACATGGGAGTCCAGCGACATAGCCATTACGCTAACTGCTGGTCCCTATTTATTTATTTTGAGAGGTTTTGTTATTTTTATTTTTATAGCTATTTTTGCTATAGGGAGCATATGCTCACCAGAGAGAAACAGAAAGTGAGAAATCATTTCCCCAGGGAAGATGGCCATGCCATAATCCCTTCTCCTCGATTTTCCTCTTAGGATCTTGGACACGCATGCACATGGGCCTGGCATGAAGTTTAAGCCACTGGGTCCAGGATTTGAAATGTGGTCGACTATGTGGGAGTCCAGCAACATAACCATAACCCCATTTGCTGGTCCCAATTATTATTATTTTAAAAATTTGTTATAGAGTGATACAGAGAGAGAAAGCAAGCTGCTAGGTCTGGGACTTGAACCCCAGTCTAGCCATGTGGGAGTCCATCTCCTTAACCACCACACCACCTGCTGCCTCCGCCCCCCCCCCCCGGCCCATTTTTAAAATTTCACTTTATTTATTTAATTAATTAATTTAAAAGAATTATTTATTTAATAACTCCATTTGTTATTGTTATTAAACTTTTTTAAACGAACGATTTTATTTAACTTTATTTATTTAATTATTTGAATTTGACCAGAGTGGGACAGAGAGAAAGAGAGGAAAAGTGAGAAAGCAAGCTGCCAGGTCCAGGACTTGAACTGTGGTCAGCCATGTGGGGAGTCCAGTGTTCTTAACCACCACGCCACCTGCCGGCCCTGTTATTATTATTTGTTATTATTATTTTTTAACTTGACCAGACAGAAACAGAGAGAGGAAGGGAAAGTGAGAATGCAAGATGCCAGTGCAAACCATGGTTGGCCATGCAGAGTCCAGTGCTCTTAACCACACCACCTGCTGGCCCCAACCTAAGGCCTGCTTTAACTTGATGGCTTATAACCATATCAAGATTGGGACCAGCAGTTAGCATAATGGCTATGTCACTGAATTCCCATGTAGCCGACCACGGTTCGAGTCCTGGACCCGGTGGCTTAAACTCATGCCAAGCACGTATGCGTGCATGCCCAAGATCCCGAGAGGAGAATGGAGGAGAAGGGATTGCGGCGTGGCCGTCCCCCCTGGGGGGTGATTTCTTGCTTTCTGTCTCTCTGTCCCTCTCTGACTTTCTGGAGAGCGCATGCGCCCTATAGCTAAAAATAAAAAATCTCCAAAAGAAGAAGGAAAAAAAAAAGATTGGCCTCTTATCCTAAAGTTCATCTCTGAATTTCAGTAGTTTCTAGTTCTTTATTTTTTAACTTTATTTATTTATTTCATGGGCGAGAAGCACCCTCAAGAGGGTCTCATACCATGATCTGTCCTCATCTCTCCCAGTCAGCAGGATCACAGACACACACTCAGTGTGTAAGCCAACCCAGGAACTGAATTATAATCTAAATGGTTTCCAATATCACAGAGTGCTATGTTATATCGCTGTGCCTGGGTCAAAGTTTCTATTTCTTTCCTTTTTTATTTGCCAGAGAGTTCTTTCCTTTTTTATTTGCCAGAGTGTGTGTGTGCTTGTTAGAGAGAGAAAGTACCTCCCCCAATGAGGCATGGTCACTCCACAATCATTTGTCCTCCATTTCTCCATCCTGCCAGGATTTTGGGCATGCATGCACAGTGCCTGATGGTTTTTCAAGCCATGGGGCCAGAATTAGAACTGCGGTCAGCCATGCAGGATGCGGCTTCTCATGCACAGTGCTCAACCACTATGTTACAAGGCTCTCTCTAGTCCTTTAAAAAAAAAAAAAAGGAAACCTACCTCTTCAGGCTCTGGTATTCCTTTTATTTTTTTAAGTAAATCTCTGAACTCACCTGGACACCAGTTATAGTTGTTTGGTTGACTCCAAAAGGTTCTATAGAAGTGACTTCCAACACAGCAGTACCTGCAATGGAACCAGCTTTCAGGAGTCCTTGGCCATCCTCTTCAATGACAGATGAATTAGGGAAACACTTGAGAACACGGGAACTCACAATGGCAGCGCCTTCCCTAGGGAACAAATGGAGCAAGTGGCATTTTTTAAAAAAGAATTATTTACTGTATTTATTATTATTATTTTTTAAATTTGCTATAGGGGTGGGACCAGCGGGTGGTGTGGTGGCTAAGGCACTAGACACTCCCACATGGCTAACCACAGTTCAAGTCCCAGAACTGGTGGCTTGGTTTCTCTCTGTGTGTGTGTGTGTGTGTGTGTGTGTGTGTGTGTGTGTGTCTGTCTGTCTCTCTGGTCCAAATGAAAAATAAATGAATAAATAAATAAAGTTAAATAAATAATTCTTTTTTTTTTCTTTTGGAGAGGTTTTTCGCTATAGGGCGCGTGCGCTCGCCAGACAGACAGAGAGACAGAAAGCGAGAAATCACCCCCCAAGGAGGATGGCCACTCCGCAATCCCTTCTCCTCCATTCTCCTCTCGGGATCTTGGGAATGCACGCACACACACCCGGCGTGAGTTTTAAGCCACCAGGTCTGGGACGCGAACTGCGGTCGACTACATGGGAGTCCAGCGACATAGCCATTGTGCTAACTGCTGGTCCCTTAAATAAATAATTCTTTAAAAAAACTTAATTTATATAAAAAAAATCTGCAGGGCATATACACTCATCAGAGAGAGATAGACAGAGAGAGAGAAAGTGAGAAAGCAAGCCTCCAGGTTTGAGATTCAAACCATTGTTAGCCATGTGGGAGTCCAGTACTCCAAACAACACACCACCTGCTGGTCCCACAAGTGACATCTTTTGGGGGCCCAGTCCTACTAGAGAGAGAGGAGTAAAGATTGCCAAGATTATAGTTAGAGGTTGTACTTGAGGAAGCTGCTTGCTATTCTCTATGTTGTGTCCTTATTTGTTCCTCAGATGGCAATTATAATTCTCTGGATTATGTTTATTTCTTTAAAAATCAGATCTTGGGATTGGCAGGTGGTGTGGTGATTAAGGTGCTGGACTCCCACATAGGATACCACGGTTCGAGTCCCGGACCCGGCGGCTTGCTTTCTCACTTTCCTTCTGTCTCTCCCTATCCCTCTCTGGTCAAATTAAAATAAGTAAGTAAATAAATAAAGTTGAATAAGATAGTTCTTTAAAAAATATTTTCCAGTTCTTCTTCTTCTTCTCTTCTTCTTCTTCTTCTTCTTCTTCTTCTTCTTCTTCTTCTTCTTTTTTGAGAGGTTTTTGCTATAGGACATGTGCACTTGCCAGAAAGACAGAGAGAGACAGAGAGACAGAAAGTGAGAAATTGCCCCCCAGGGGAGATGGCCACACCACAATCCCTTCTCCTCCATTCTCCTCTCGGGATCTTGGGCATGTATGCACACGTGCCTGGTATGAGTTTAAGCCACCAGGTTAAGGACTCGAACTGCAGTTGACTACATGGGAGTCCAGTGACATAGCCATTACGCCAACTGCTGATCCCTCCCAGTTTTTTTTTTTTTTTCAAAGAGGGATTTTTTTGCTGTAGGACACATGCATTCACTGGAGAGACAGAGAGACAGAAAGTGAGAAATCACTCCCTGGGGGTACGGCCACATTGCTTTCCCTTCTCCTCCATTCTCCTCTTGGGATTTTGGTGATGCATGCACATGTGCCCAGCATGAATTTCAAGCTGCTGAGTCTGGGATTCAAACAACAGTCAGCCATGTGGGAGTCCCTTGATGTAACCATTATGCCATCTGCAGTCCTTAAAAATCAAATATATTGACCAGTTGGTCATGTGGTGCTGAAGGATACTGAATCCCACAGAGCCTATGTACAGTTCAAGATCTGGGCCTGGCAGCTTGGAAAACATGCTGGGCACATATGTGTATGCCCAAAAGCCCAAAAGGAGGGAAAAGAGAAGAGAAGAAATTGTGGTGTAACCATGTCCCATGTCCCCAGGTCCCATGGGGGGTGCTTTCTCATTTTCCCTCTTTGTCTGTCTCTTGGGTGAGCACATGTGCTTTCTGGAATATTATTAAAAAATCAAATCTGGGTGGACCAGCAGGTGGCATAATGGGTATGTCGCTGGACTCCCATGTAGTTGACTGTGGAGCGAATCCTGGACCCGGTGACTTAAACTCACGCCAGGCGTGTGTGCGTGTGTGCCCAAGATCCTGAGAGGAGAATGGAAGAGAAGGGATTGTGGCGTGGCCATCCACCCTGGGGGAGGGGGTGTTTTTTGCTTTCTGTCTCTCTCTCTTTCTGGTGAGCACATGTGCCCTATAGCAAAAACCTCTAAAAAAAAAAAAATCAAATCAAATCTGGGACCAGCAGGTGGTGTGGTGGTTAAAACACTGGACACTCCCACATGGTCAATCACGGTTCGAGTCTGGGACTTAGTGGCTTGCTTTCTCACCTTCTCTCTTTCTCTCTCTCTGGTTGATCGAACTGGAAACTAATAATAATAAAGTTAAATAAAATAAATCTTAAAAATATCAAATCTGATTACATATTTATCCTTAAAAAGTATTCAGCTAAAACAATTGAAAACAGATAGTTAAACAAATACATGTACCAGTTTGTTCATAGCAGCACTATTTCTAAAAGCTGAAAGGTGAATCAACTCAAATATCCATCTCTGATGAGTGGATAAACTTTACTATATCCATATAATGGAATATTATTCAGATATAAAGAAGAATGAAGTACTGATACATGCTACAATGTGGATAAATCTCAAAAACAAGCTAATGGAAATAAGCCAACACACAAAAAATCAGATATTTTATGAGACCACCTATATAAAATATCCACAACAGTTAACACCATAGGGACAAAAAGCAGATTGGCTATCCTTCTAGCCCCTGGAGGATAGGAAGGACTGCTTAAAGGCAGTAGTGGTGATAAAAAATGTTTTAGAACTAGAGAGAAGTGATGATTGAACAATATTGTGAATGTACTAAATGCCACTGAGTTTTAATTTTTCTAGAATTACTTTTAATTTAATTTTATTTATTGTTATTTTATGTTTGGAGAGGTTTTTGCTATAAGGCATGTGCACTCACCAGAAAGACAGAGAGAAACAGAGAGACAGAAAGCGAGAAATCACGCCTGAGGGAGGATGGCCATGCCGCAATCCCTTCTCCATTCTCTTCTCGGGATCTTGGGCACGCACACACACGCACCTGGTGTGAGCTTAAGCCACCAGGTCCGGGACTCGAATTGTGGTCAACTACATGGGAGTCCAGCAACATAGCCATTACACCAACTGCTGGTCCCTTTATTTATTGTTATTATTATTTTAAAATAATTTTAATTTAACTTTACATATTTATTTATTTTAATTTGACCAGATGACAGAATAAGAGAGAGAGAGAGAGAGAGAGAGAGAGAGAGAGAGAGAGAGAAAGCTGCCAGCTAGGTCCAGGGCTCAAATCATGGTCAGCTATGTGGAAGTCTAGTACCCTTAACCACCACGCCACCTGCTGGCTCCAGTTATTATTTTTTTAAATTTGCTTACATGTGCCCACCAAAGAGACACAGAGAGAGAGAGAAAGTAAGAAAGCAAGCTGCCAGATCTTGGACTTGAACTGCGATCAGCCATGTGGGAATACAGTGCCTTAACCACCATGCTACCAGCTGGCCCCGAGTTTTACAGTTTTGTTTTTGCTATAGTGCACTTGTCAGAGAGAGACAGGCAGACAGCACAGGGAAGATGAGTATGCCACAATCCTTTCTCCTCCACTCTCCTCTTGGGATTTTGGGCACACATGCACACATGCCCAGTGTGTTTTTCAAGTTACCAGGTCCTGGACTCAAACATGGTCAGCCATGTGGGATCTAGCTGCCTTAACCACTATGCCGCTGGCTGGCCCTGAATTTTACACTTTAAAATATTTTCAGGTGGCGAGCGGCACAGCAGTAATGTAACTGGACCCGCGTGGGGAGAGTCCTAGATTTCTATCCTGCGATCTCCTGGAGCCTGTATACACACCCATGATCCCTGCTGGCTGAGATTAGGAGTACTTCATGGTGTGAAGACTTTATTGGGGGTGCCTCTCTCTCTCTCTTTGAAGAAATAAATAGGGCCAGTAGATGGTGTGCAGGTTAAGGTGGCTGGATCCCACATAGCTGACTCTGCAGTTCAAGTCCTGGACCCAGAAGCTTGGAAAGCAGGCCAGGCACATATGTGTGCGTGTCCCAAATCCCAAGAGGAGAATGGAAAAGAGACTGAGGTATGGCCAGTCCCCCGGGGTGCTTTCTCACCCCCTCCCCCATCTCTAGCAAGAGCACATGTCCTATAGCAGAAACAAACAAACGAACTTCAGACAAAGTTTCACGTTACACAAATTTCACCTTAAGTTAAAAAAAAAAAAAAACAGGGGCAGTGTTTGGCCAGCAGGTGGCACGGAGGCTCAAGCTCTGGATCCCACGTGTCCCACTGCATAGTTCGAGTCCAGATCTGGAGGCTTGAGAGACATGCTGGATGTGTGTGTATGTTTGCACAAAATCCTGAGGAGACTAGAGGGGGTTTTCTCACTTTCCCTTTCTCTCTTTCTCTCTCTGGTGAGTGCACACACACCTTGTAGCAAAACTTTTAAAAAAATAAAAATTGGGAGGTGGCAATGGTTGTTCTTTCCATGTGGAATGTTTTACTGAAAATACTTAAGTAAACAAACAAACAAACAAAAAACCTTGCAGTTAGAACTTGGCCCTTTTTTCTTCTCCCTTAAAATCCTTACCTGTTAGTATGGAGCTTGAGCTGAGAATTCATGGGCATCAGAATCTGCTCAGGTTGGCACTCTGGGTAGAAAAGTTGGAGTTTTTCAAACACCTATAATGAGAGAGGACAAATTATGACCTTCACTCACACACAGACATCAGTATAACTCCAAAGGGATCACATGTTAATAAACAACTGCAAACTAACAGTCCTCCTAACACCTAGTTCATCTAAAAGTGTTCATAAAACAAAAACCAGGGACCAGCAGTTAGCGTAATGGCTATGTCGCTGGACTCCCACGTAGTCGACCGCGGTTCGAGTCCCGGACCCGGCGGCTTAAACTCACGCCGGGCGCGTGTGCGTGCGTGCCCAAGATCCCGAGAGGAGAATGGAGGAGAAGGGATTGCGGCGTGGCCATCCCCCCTGGGGGGTGATTTCCTGCTTTCTATCTCTCTGTCTCTCTCTGTCTGTCTGGCGAGCGCACGCGCCCTATAGCAAAAACCTCTCCAAAAAAACAAAACAAAACAAAACAAAACAAAACAAAAAAAAAACCAGGCACTTAAAACATATCAAGGTATTCTAGAACATATAACCTAACACTGTTCCCATTTCTGACTATGAGGGACTGGGCATGTGGTAAAGTTTACACTTAGTGCATCCTTTCTATTACTTAAACATTAGTTATTAAATAACTTCAAAATTTCGAATTTCAGTTCTGGTAACCTGAGACGAGATTTGGGAACGCAGAACCTATATTATTAAATTAGCATGGGACACCATCCAGGTCTTCTGCCTTCTAGTAAAGTGCTCCTACCTCTACCCCACACTGAATCCGAGAACCAGCACTAAAAGAAAGGGGAAGAAAAGGAAAAGGAAAAAAAAAAAAAAAAAAGCAATCTTAAATTCAGAGGTAGAGAAACTTACTTGCCCCACAGAAATGATAACCTGTGTTTTGAATTCTAAAAACAAAAGGGTCAATTTACCTTTCATCCTGAGAGCATCTATAAAAACTATTCATACTCTTACACCTTACTTGAAGTAAAGATTGTATTTCACTCTAACGGTGACTATGTCCACATGGACATATAATGTCTTTGTTAGGTGGAGACACTCAGAAATGAACCCCTCTCTAGTTATTATGGGGTTCATATGCTGTGTATATAGTATGGGGAGCTTGAAGGTGTGTGTGCTTCAGGTTCTTTTTTTTTTTTTTTTTTTTTTTTTTTTTTGCTATAGGGCCTGCGCGCTCGCCAGACAGACAGAGAGAGAGAAAGAGAGACAAGAAGCGAGAAATCACCCCCCAGGGGGGATGGTCACGTCGCAATCCCTTCTCCTCCATTCTCCTTTCGGGATCTTGCGCACGCACACACATGCGCCCGGCATGAGTTTTAAGCCACCGGGTCTGAGACTCGCACAGTGGTTGACCACATGGGAGTCCAGCGACATAGCCATTATACTAACTGCTGGTCCCATGTGTGTGCTCTAGTTTCTAATGTCCGTGCGGTATAGAAGCAGGAATGACAACATTCTGGGAACTATAAACATGTTACAGGAATTTCTCTAACAATTTCTCTATATCTAGCTATACTAAGCTTTTCATGAACGATAAGAGACTGTAACTTTCTTCTCCTTGATACACAAAACAAGGTTTAGGTTTGGTAGCTTACCAGGATCTGAACTTCATCAGACAATTCCAAGACATCCCTCTCAAACTGCCCAGAGGAACTGTTCATACAGTGGACACTGACTTTGATACTGGTCCGGCCAGCCGCTTTTGTGTGGACAACCATGGCAAAGTTATTCTCTATGGGGAGCCGTAGAAAAACCTAGACAGTGAGGGAATGGATAAGGAAATATTCATGGATTCATCCATCTCCCCTGAGGGGTGGTTTCTCACTTTCAGGCGAGAAACCAGGTGAATGCATGTGCCCTGCGGTAAAAATCTAAAAGGTAAAAGAAGAAACATTCTGGGACCAGATGGTGAAATAGTTATGCCACTGGACTCCCACATGGCCAACTGAGGTATAAGTCCCAGACCCAGCAGCTTGAAATTCACACTGGGCATGTGTGCATGTCCAAAATCCCAAGAGGAGAATGGAGAAGAGATGATGTGGTCATCCCCACTGGTGGGTGATTTCTCATTTTCTGTCTCTGTCTCTCTGTCTCTCAGGCAGGAGCACACACCCTATAGCAAAATCTCTCTCTCTAAAAAAAAGAAAGTCATGAGTAAACACTTTACCCCTCTTTCTTTGTTGTCACAATAAGGAAAATGTTGAAAATAGCTATCTCTTGGACCAGCAGTTGGCGTAATGACTATGTCGCTGGACTCTCATGTGCTTGACCGTGGTTCGAGTACCAGACCTGGTGGTGTAAACTCACTCTGGGCGCGTGTGCGTGCGTGCCCAAGATCCCGAGAGGAGAATGGAGGAGAAGGGATTGTGGCGTGGCCATTCCCCCTGGGGGTGATTTCTCGCTTTCTGTCTCTCTGTCTCTCTCTGTCTTTCTGGTGAGCGCACCTGCCCTATAGCAAAAACCTCTTCAAAAAAAAAAAAAAAAGAAAAGAAAAGAAAAGAAAAGAAAAAAGAAAAGAAAAAAGAAAATAGCTATCTTGAAGAACTAGTACTGATTTTTTTCATAATTATTTCTTTTCATTTTCCTAGCAGCACAGTCATACCAAAAGTAAACTTCTTATTTTACAATTATTTATTTATTTACTGTTATTATTTTATAATTTGCTATAGGGCACATGTACTCACCAGAAAGAGACAGAGAGAGAGAAAAAGAAAAAGTGAGAAAGCAGGAAAGCAAGTCACCAGGTCCAGGACTTGAAACAAGGTAGGTCATGTGGGAGTCCAGTGACTTCACCACCACACCACTTGCTGGCCACCAAAATTAATGTCTGCTTGCAGAGTTTCACTAATTCTGGCAGGTCTAAGATTCTTTCTTTCTTTCTCTCTTTCTTTCTTTCCTTTTTTTCTGGTCATAGGGGGTGCGCATTTGCCAGAGAGAAAGTGAGTAGGGGAGTGAGAAATCACCCCTCAGGAAGTATGACCATGCCGCAATCCATTCTCCTCTGTTTTCCTCGAGATTTTGGGCACACACACACACACACACACACACACACGTGCCCAGAATGATTTTTAAGCTGCCAGGTCTGGGATTCAAACCACAATTTGCTATATGGGAGTCCAGCACCTTAACCACTATGCCACCTATCGGCCTCAAGAGTCTTTCATTCTTTTTTTTTTCAAGAGTTATTTTTATTTCATTCATTCATTTAAAGAATTATTTATTTTATTTTGTTTATTCATTCACTTTTTATTTATTTATTTTTTTGGAGAGGTTTTTACTATAGGGCATGTGCACACACTAGAAAGAGAGACAGAGAGAAAGAAAGTGAGAAATCACCCCCTAGGGGGAATGGCCATGCCACAGTCCCTTCTCGATTCTCCTCTTGTGATCTTGGGTACACATGCACATGCACCCAGCATGAGTTTAAGCCACCAGGTCCAGGACTTGAACCGTGGTCAACTACATGAAAGTCCAGTGACATAGCAATTATGCCAACTGCTGGTCCCTATTTTTTTTTTTTTTTTTTTTAATTTGGCCAGAGAGAGAGACAGAAACAGAAAGAGAGCAAGCTACCAGGTCTGGGACTCAAACCGTGGTCAGCCATGGGGGAGTGTCCAACGCCTTAACCATCATGCTACGCACTAGTCCCCTCATTTATTTATTTATTTATAATTTTGACCAGAGAGGAACAGAGTGAGAGAGAGCGAGCAAGAAAGCAATCTGCGAAGTCCGGGACTTGAACCACAATCGGCTATGTGGGAGTCCAGCACCCTTAACCACCATGCCATCTGCTGGCCCTTATTTTTTTTTAGAGAGAGATTTTTGCTATAGGGTACGTGTGCTTGCCAGAGAGACAGAGAGACAGACAGAAAACAAGAAATCACTCCCTGGGGGGATGGCCACTCCACAATCTCTTCTCCTCTATTCTCCTCTCGAGATTTTGGGTACGCACACACACATGTCTGGCGGGAGTTTTAAGCCATTGGGTCCAGTACTTGAACCTCGGTTGACTATGTGAGAGTCCAGTGATGTAACCATTACTCCATCTGCTGGTCCCTCAGGATTCATTCTTATGTATCTTGAAATCAGTTAATTATAGAAGAACGGAAATGACAGAAGTGGTTGCTTTCTTTTTTTTAAAGGATTACTTTATTTAACTTTTTATTTATTGGAGAGGTTTTTGCTATAGGGCGTGTGCGCTCATCAGAAAGGCAGAGACAGTGAGACAGAAAGCGAGAAATCACCCCCCAGGAGGGATGGCCATGCCACAATCTCTTCTCCTCCATTCTCTTCTCGGGATCTTGGGCACACATGCACATGTACCTGGTGTGAGTTTAAGCTACCAGGTCTGAGACTCGAACTGTGGTCAACTACATGGGAGTCCAGCGATGTAGCCATTACACCAACTGCTGGTCCCTATTTATTTTATTTTTAATTTGACCAGAGAGGGACAGAGTGAGAGAGAGAGAGAGGGACAGTGAGAAAGCAAGGCACCAGGTCCTGGACTCAAACCATGGTCGGCCAAGTGGGAGGAGTCCAGCACCTTTAACCACCACGCCATTTGCTAGCCCCTGGAAGTGGTTTCTAAAATGGATTCAGACAGCAGAACCTAAGTTGGGGGTGGAGTGAGGCAATCTACTCATGGAGCTCAAGGCTGTGGCAAGGAAGCATGAGGTCAATAAAGAGGAACTCCCATTTTAGGACTATGCTAAAACCAGTCAACCATCTCCCTGCTTCTCTCACTCTCTCTCTCCCTCTCTATTTCTCTCTGATGAGCACATATGCCCTACAGCAAAATAATAATAATAATAATAATAATTTCAGACTAGACAGATAAGAAAGATTAGAACTTGACAGATTTCTGGTCATAGGGAAGGTACGGTCAACACTCAGGCACATATTGAAGTACATTTCAGCATGAATTTCATGTCCTATCTCCCCTGCCTTCTTGTTGTCTGGAGGCCTCAAGACCTTCCTTCTAGTCTTCTTGATTCACAGTAGAGTACAAAGTTTCAAAATCATCTTTCCTCTATATAAAAGCACCCATTTCTGTGGGGGCCAAATGGTGGTGCCAGTAGTTAAACAATGCTCTGCAAGGCTGACCCACATGGGAAGGGTCTGGGTTTGGGTCCAGTGACCTCTGTGAACATGCTGGATGCATATGTGCTCATAATCTGGGCTGGGGTGGATCACAGCCTGTAGACTATGTTGGGGGTTCCTAGCTCTCCATCTCTCCCTCTCTCCCTGTCTTTCTCATTCACAGAAGAAATCAATAAACTTAGAAATAAAACCTATTTCCTTGGTGCAGATCTCAGTCAGTTGCCTGCTAAATGTCATGCTAAAGAATTGGGACCAGCAGGACCAGCAGTTGGCATAATGGCTATGTTGCTGGACTCCCATGTAGTCAACCATGGTTCGAGTCCCAGACCCCGTGACTTAAACTCATGCCGGGTATGTGTGTGTGCGTGCCTAAGATCTCGAGAGAAGAATGGAGAAGGGATTGTGGCACGGCCATCCCCCCGGGGGATGATTTCTCACTTTCTGTCTCTAGCTGGTTTTCTGGTGAGTGCACGCTCCCTAAAGCAAAAACCTCTCAAAAAAAAAAAGAATTGGGACCAGCGGATGGAATAACGGTTATGTCACTGGACTCCCACATGGCAGGCTGCGAGTTCCAGACCTGGAGGCTTGAAACTCACACCAGGTGCATGTGTGTGAGTTCCCAAAATCCTGAGAGGAGAATGGAGGAGAAGGGACTGTGGCATGCCCATTCCCATGGGGGGGGTGATTTCTCACTTTCTGTCTCTGTCTCTCTGGCAAGTGCATGCACCCTATTGCAAAAAATCTCTTAAAAAGAAAAAGAATGAGTGGTTAGGGGCCAGCAGGTGGCATAGTGGTTAAGGTGGGGGACTTCTACATGACCATCTGCAGTTCAAGTCCTGGACATGGCAGCTTGCTTTCTTAATTTCTCTCTCTCTCTCCATTTCTCTGTGGTGAGCACATGTGTGCTATAGCAAAATAATAATAATAATAATAATAATATTAATAAATAATAATTAAATAAATAGTTCTTTTCTGTGGAGAGGTTTTTGCCATATGGCATGTGTGCTCACCAGAAAGAGAGAAACAGAGAGACAGGAAGCGAGAAATCACCCCCGAGGGGGGATGGCCATGCCATAATCCCTTCTCTTCTATTCTCCTCTCAGGATCTTGGGCATGCACGCACATACGCCCGGGCTGAGTTTTAAGCCACTGGGTCCAGGACTCGAACCATGGTTGACTACATGGGAGTCCAGCGACATAGCCATTACACCATCTGCTGGTCCTGAATAAATCTTTTTTTTTTTTTTAAGAGAGATTTTTTTCCACAGGGTATGTGCACTCACCAGAGAGACAAAGAGAGAGGGAAAAAAAAGAATAAGTGGTTATAACTGTTTAATCCAAGTGAATAAATGGTGGTATTTCTACAGTGTAGGAAATCTACCTTGTATGAGGGTTGAAGATCATTTTTTTTTTCTTTTTTTGGAGAGGTTTTTGCTATAGGGTGTGTGTGCTCGCCAGAAAGACAGAGACAAAGAGACAGAAAGCGAGAAATCATCCCCCAGGGAAGATGGCCATGCTGCAATCCCTTCTCCTCCATTCTCCTCTTGGGATCTTGGGCACGCATGCACCTGGCGTGAGTTTAAGCCACCGGGTCCGGGACTTGAACCATAGTTGGCTAGATGAGAGTCCAGCAACATAGCCATTACACCAACTGCTAGTCCCAAGGCATGAAGATCTTTTTTTTTTTTGGAGAGGTTTTTTCCCTATAGGGCATGTGCACTCGCCAGACAGACAGAGAGAGACATAGAGACAGAAAGTGAGAAATCACCCCCCAGGGGGGATGGTCATGCTGCAATCCCTTCTCCTCCATTCTCTTCTCGGGATCTTGGGCACGCACGCACACGTGCCCGGCGTGAGTTTTAAGCCACGGGGTCCAGGACACGAACCGCGGTCGACTACGTGGGAGTCCAGCGACATAGCCATTACGCTAACTGCTGGTTCCCAGCATGAAGATCTTTTAATTGCTCATATCCTCATCAAATTTGCCTCTGCTGGATTTGAGGCAGAAAAAGAAAACATTTGCATAGCTTTAACTATTTCTTCTGTTAGAGAAAAGAGTGATGCTTTAGACAAGAAAATAGAAGATGGATCAGCCAGTGGCCTGGTAGTTTAGGAAGCTGGATCCCACATGGACAATTGCACAATTTGAGTCCTGGAACAAGTGGCTTGTGTGCATGTGTGCCTCAAATCCCAAGAAGAGAATGGAAGAGAAGAAAGAGAGAAAGAGAAGAAAGAGAGTGGATGACAGTGTGGCCATCCACCCTGGGGGAGGGGGACTTTCTCATTTTCTCTGTCTCTTTCTTCTCTCTCTGTCTCTGGTGAGTACACACACCCTATAGTACACTTTTACAATAATAATAAGAAGAAAGAAAATAGAAGGAAAGGAGAAGTAGAACAGAGGCTAAGGCATAGGCCATTCTCTCCTTTCACACAACCACTATCACTGTTCAAGAAAAATAGTTAAATCCCTTTGCCTAATTGTACCAAACTAAGTACAGTTTCATCCCTCAATTCCAAGGATAACCGGGCTCTAAAAAGTCCCTGGCAGATAAAAGACCCAACCACCAGTTTTCCTAGATTATAGGTTTATAAAGTTGTTGGCAAGATTACAGATTTTTAGAAATTTCCCCCCGGGTTCCTCCCCTTTCTAGCTGACCCTATAACTGTTCTTGTAATCGTAGTTCCTGTAACAGCTCTGCTCTTTCCCAAGACCTAATTCTAATTCTTTATTCTCATGGGCACTGAGTGACCTACTGGTTATCTTGGCCATAGGTATAATAATTTTTTAAATAATTATTTAATTTTATTTATTAATTCACTTATATTAATATGACTAGAGAGAGACACAGAGGGGGAGAGAGAGAGAGGGAAAGTGAGAAAGCAAGCCACCAGGACCAGGACTTGAACCATGGTTGGCCATGTGGGAGTGTCCAGCGCCTTAACCATCATGCAACCTGCTCCCCTTTTTTAAAAAAAAGAATTATTATTTATTTAATTCCATTTGTTATTATGATTCCTTTTTAAAATTTGACCAGAGAGAGAGAAAGGGAACCAGAGAAAGCAAGCCACCAGGTCTGGGACTCGAACCGTGGTCGGATATGTGGGAATCCAATGCCTTTATCCACCACGCCACCTGCTGGCCTCATAAGTTGTTTTTACCTAAGGTGAAGTCTGGGTTAGACTTAGGTGACTGTCTGTCCTAGATCACCTTGAGTGAGTTCCATCCTACTTATGATCCAATAACAATGCTGTGAACTAGGTAAAGTTTCTCTTTTTGTCTTTTTCATATTTTTTTCTTTTTTAGTTGCCAGAGGGTGCACATGGGAAAGAGAGAGAGAGAACTCCCGAATGGGATGTTGTCAGAAAGAGAAGGAGAGGAAGAATGCACCTCTGGAGCACAGTCATGCCACAGCCCCTTGTCCTCCTTTTCTCCATCCTGTTGGTACTTTGGGCATGCATATTCATATGCCTGGTGAATGTTTTTATTTATTTATTTATCTGAGAGGTTTTTGCTATAGGGCGCGTGCGCTCACCAGACAGAGAGAGACAGAAAGAAAGCGAGAAATCACCCCCCAGGGGGGATGGCCATGCCGCAATCCCTTCTCCTCCATTCTCCTCTCGGGATCTTGGGCACACACGCACACACGCCTGGCGTGAGTTTAAGCCACCGGGTCCGGGACTCGAACCGCAGTCGACTATGTGGGAGTCCAGTGACATAGCCATTACGCTAACTGCTGGTCCCTGCCTGGCGAATGTTTTAAGCTGGGACTTGAACTGTGGTTAACCATGTGGGATGTGGCATGGCTCCCTTAACCACTAGGCACAGGGCCAGCTGCACTTTTTCAGGCTGCAGTATAAGGTTTAATGCTATGTGTATGAAAACATCAAAACTATATTCGGAAACATAAAATCTTGACTTGCACTATGGATTTTCTCCATGTCTATCCTGAGAGCTTCCATGGTTGCAGATCATAGTTCTAGCAGGTAATGAATTGGGAGGAAGGACCAGCAGATGGTGTAATGGTTACATCGCTGGACTCCCACATAGTCGACCACAGTTTGAGTCCCAGACCTGGTGGCTTAAACTCATGCTGGGAGCGTGTGCGTGCGTGCCCAAGATCCTGAGAGAATGGAGGAGAAGGGATTGCAGAGTGGCCATCCCCCCAGGGGGTGGTTTCTCCCTTTCTGTCTCTCTGTCTCTCTCTGTCTTTCTGGCGAGAGCACACGCCCTATAGCAAAAACCTCTCCAGAAAAAAAAAAAAGAATTGGGAGGAGCCAACAACACCAGATACCCACGGGAAATATGGAGGTGCAGTTTAATTAATCGTCCTTTTTAAATTTGCCTTTGACATAGGCACAATAGTCCAGAATCAACTGCCAGTTGGTGGGTCACAACAGCCCTATGGTAAGCATGCTGTGTGACAGGCCTGACATGGGATTCCAGTTCTTCAGCGCTTGGTAGGGCAGGACCAAAGAACCTGCTTGGTATCACGGTGCCATCTGCATGTATAAGCCTTCTACATCCACCTTTCTCACCATCGGCCGTCCATCGTGCAACACTGACATGACGGTGAACGTAATTGTATGTGTGTCTGACATGTTAAAAGGTTTTATTGTTTATTGAAACTCCATGCATATGTACTTTATATTCATAATGGATTATCCTATAATATAGTCATCAGATCATAATATCATTAGAACATTCTTTTTAAAAAATTTAGTTTATATTTATATTTTATTTATATTTATATTATTTTAATTTGCTATAGGGCACATGTGCCCATCAGAGAGAGAGAGAGGGAGAGTGAAAGCAAGAAAGCAAGCCACCAGGTTGAGGACCCAAACCATAGTCAGCCATGTGGGAATCCAGTGCCCCAACCACCATACCACCTGCTGGCCCCGACATTCTACAACATGATATTAAAGGAAAGACTTTTTTTTTTTTTTTTGAGAGGTTTTTGCTATAGGGCACATGCGCTCGCCAGAAAGACAAAGAGAAACAGAGAGACAGAAAGTGAGAAATCACCCCTCGGGGGAGAAGGCCATGCCGCAATCCCTTCTCCTCCATTCTCCTCTTGGGATCTTGGGCACACAAGCACACACGCCTGACATGAGTTTAAGCTACCAGGTCCGGGACTCGAACTGCAGTAGACTACATGGGAGTCCAGCGACATAGCCATTACGCTAACTGCTGGTCCTAAAGGAAAGACTTTTTTGAAATCCCTTTCAAGCAAAACATATTAAAATCACACAGTATTATATGGGTATTCAAATTTGGATTCTTCATGTGATTTGCAGGTTTCCAGACTCATGGAACAGTAAGAAAAATAACAATATTGTGTAGTTTAGAAAGGGAGTCAGTAAGTTTAAAATGAGTGAAAATTGATAAAAAAAAGATGAATAGATCCCTAAGGAAATATAATTAACAGATAGATTCATACCTCTGAATGCCTGGGCACCAGATCCAATACATCCCTTTTGCTCATGGACCAGTGGAATGTGAGCCCAGGGTTGGCATTGCTGAAGGAGAAAGGGGTCTGGGTACTGGTCACTCCCATGACATAAACTGGCATCTGAAAAAAAAGTGGTGTTTGCTAGTGTATGAAAACATCAAAACTATCTTGATGCAGCAGTAAAATGTGATGCTCTGCGAGGCTGACCTACGTAGGAAGGTTTGGGGTTCACTTTTTCGAGACCTCCCTGAATGTGCTGGACTTGCATGTGTCCATAATCCAGGGCTGGCTAAGGCTGGCAGTGGATCATGGTATTAGAACTGTTAGGGGTGGTGTCTGTTTCTTTGTCTCTTTTTCTCTCCCTCTTCTGCTCATAGAGAAGCAAGTAGATAAACATTAAAAAAAGGGGGGGGGCGGTAATCCAGCAGGTAGAGTGATGTTAAGGCACTGGACTCCCACATGGCTTGACTGTGGTTCGAGTTCCAAACCTGGTGGCTTGCTTTCTCACTTTCCCTCTCTCTCTCTCTGGTGAGCACACATGCCCTGTAGCAAATTAAAAATAATAATAATGGTGATAAATAAAAATTACAATCATTATTTAAAAAAAAAAAAGAAAAGAAGTGCTATGCTCTATACCCCCCTAGCTGGCATTACTAGAATAATGAACCCAGAACAGAGGCATCCCACTGACCTCAGTAGCTGTGATGAGTCGCGTTGCAGCTGCCAGGATCCTAATAGCCCTTAGCTGAACAACTTCAATCTGCACTTCATCCTGCTCACCAAGGTGGAGAACAAGCTTAGGCTAATAGAGAGTTTCTGTGGGGTGGACAGAGATGCTGATGATACCTATTAGTAGCTTGTTGTTTTGGGGACTGGCAGGTGGTATGGAGGCTAAGGCACTGGACTCCCACGTGGTTGACCATGGTTCAAGTCCTGGACCTGGTGGCTTGCTTTCTTACTTTCTCTCTCGATTTCTCTCTGTGTTTCTCTCTGGTCAAATTGAAAAATTATAGTAATAAATAAAATTAAATGAATAATTTTTAAAAATAGCTTGTGGTTTTGGCATTTGATAGGAAAAAAACTCACACCATAGATATATTCAGGTTTGTTCTTTAAAGTATTCCTTAAGGATAGGGATATGCCTTATAACAATGCCAAGTACTCTGCAGGTTTCTCCCTAAAGATGATGTCATTTCTATGCCAGATTAAGAGAATTCCAGGTGACAGGGGTAGACAGGGCTTTCTTGTCTGCTGACACCCTTTTCCTTACTCCTGCAGCCTCCATACAGTTCCCGGATGGAAGAGTAGATGCAGAGCAGAGCAAAGAACCAATACCTGGGAAAACACAATGACTTTGCCAGTATCTTCATTCACTGTCTGGATGGTGCCATGGACCACAGCTGTGCCAACCACCTTCCCTGTAACTTGCCCTCTCCTGTTAACAACAGCCACGGTCTGATTACTGATGGAGAAGTGAATGATGGATTGAGGCTGGGGACCACCTTCAGACATTACCTGGAATTTAAGCACATCAGTGAATGCCGAGAATGTGGGGAGAAGGCGCATCTGTTTTCTCACCATTTTATCCAGACAATTTGACTTTGTCTCCCCAACTCCCCCAAACAGCATAACCCACATCAGCCCAAACGCAGAAATGGAAGGGCTGCAAATGTCCCGTGGGGTTCCTATACATAGTTTATACTGTGTGCGTTGTGGATTAGGGAATATATTATTATGATTTTAAAATTTGCTAGAGGGTGTGTGCACTTGCTGGAAAGAGTGAGAGAGAGAGGGAAAGTAAGAAATCATCCCCCACAGGGCATGACCACACAGCAGTCCCTTTTTCTCTATTTTTTCCAAATGTTGGGCAAACACATACACACATCAAGTGTGTTAAAGATGCAGGGTCCAGGACACAAACTACGCAGTCAGTAGTGGCTACATTGCTGACTCCCACATAGTCAACTGCAGTTCAAGTCCTGGACCTGGCGGCTTGAAATTCACACCAGGTGCATGTGCGTGCGTGCCCAGGATCTAGAGAGGAAAATGGAGGAGAAGGGATTGCGGTGTGGCCATTCCCCCTCGGGGGTGATTTCTCACTCTCGGTCTCTCTGGCAAATGCACACGCCCTACAGCAAAAATCTTAAAAAAAAAAAAGAAAAAAAAAAAAAAAGAAAGAAAGAAAGAAAAAGAAAACATACTGGGAGTGCACAAAGATCCCGAAAGGAGAATAGAGAAGAAGGGATTGTGGTGTGGCCATCTCCCTTGAGGGGGCAATCTTCCCAATCTCTGTAGGATCCTGGTGTCTTTATCACAACATCTCTGCTGGCCGCCAAAATATTAATTTTCTTTTCTTTTTTTAAACTGATTTTTAATTTTCTAAAATTAATTAATTATAGACGGAAAATTGCCCCCTCAGGGGAGATGGCCACACCACAATCCCTTCTCTATTCTCCTCTCGGGATCTTTGAGCACTCCCAATATGTTTTCTTTTTCTTTCTTTCTTTCTTTCTTTCTTTCTTTCTTTCTTTCTTTCTTTCTTTCTTTCTTTCTTTCTTCCTTCCTTCCTTCCTTCCTTCCTTCCTTCCTTCCTTCCTTCCTTCCTTTCTTTTTTTTTTTTAAAGATTTTTGCTAAAGGGCGTGTGCGCTTGCCAGACAGACAGAGAGAGAGAGAGAGACAGAAAATGAGAAATCACCCCCAAGGGGGATGGCTTTCTCCTCCATTCTCTTCTCTGGATCCTGGGCATGCACGCACTTGTGCCTGGTGTGAATTTCAAGCTGCCAGGTCCAGGACTTGAACTGCAGTTGACTATGTGGGAGTCAGCAACATAGCCACTACACCATCTGCTGGTCCCACCCAGCATGTTTTTCAAACTGCTGGGTCCAGGGCTTGAACTGCATAGCCCAGCCATGTGGGATCCAGCCGCCTTAACCATCATATCACTGGCTAGCCTCAACATATTAATTTCCTTAACAGATATAGTTGTACTTGGCTAGGAGGAGATAAGAGGAGGCCAGTAGGAAGAGGGGTGTGTGTGTGTGTGTGTGTGTGTGTGTGTGTGTGTGTAAGAGAGAGAGAGAGAGAGAGAGGGTAAATCTTATTTTTATGCTTTAATATTACCTGCATCATGTTAGTTGGAATCAGTGTCATTTTTTCTGGAAGAAGTTTAAATGGAGGAAACACCTTGAAGGAGAAAAGCCAAAAGGACCAGTGAGTAAACAGTCAATTTCACTACAAATAATCATGATCTTATTCTAAGGAAAACTCCTGATTATATACAAATAAAGTACATACAAAATATATTTTTAAATTTTATTTATAAATAAAGCTTTTTAAAAAGTTATTTTTATTAACTTTATTTATTTATTTATTTTAATTGGACCAAAGAGGGAGGGAGGGGGAGAGAGAGAGAGAGAGAGAGAGAGAGAGAGAGAGAGAGAGAGGAAAACTGAGAAAGCAAGCTGCCAGATCCAGGACTCAAACCACGGTTGGTCATGTGGGATTCCAGCACCCTTAACCACCATGCCACCTGCCATCCCCAGTAAGTTTTTTTTTTTTTTTTCAGAGACGTTTTTGCCATAGGGCGTGTGCGCTCACCAGACAGACAGAGACAGAGAGACAGAAAGCGAGAAATCACCCCCCAGGGGGGATGGCCACGCAATCCCTTCTCCTACATTCTCCTTTCGGGATCTTGGGCACGCACGCACATGTGCCCGGCGTGAGTTTTAAGCCACTGGGTTCGGACGCGAACCGCGGTCGACTACATGGGAGTCCAGCGACATAGCCATTACGCTAACTGCTGGTTCCCCCAGTAAGTTTTTATTTATCTACTCACTAGAGTTAAAATGGTCATTAAAATTATGTTTATGGGAGCTGGAAAGGAGCTCAGAGGTAAAGTGTGATGCTCTGTAAAGCTAATTCACGTTGAAAGAGTGCCAGTTCATGTCCAGAGATCTCCCTTAGAGTGTGGGGCACACACATGCCATGATATGAACTGGCTGAAGCTAGAGGTAGACTAGACTGTAGGATCAAGACACTGTTGGAATGCCACAGCTCTGTTTTTATTTGTTTCTTTCTCTTTGTCTCTCACTCATGGAATAAATAAAGTTTTTTTTTTTTTTTTTTTTTTTTTTTGTTGTTTTGTTTTGTTTTGTTTTTAAGGCTTTTGTGTACCCAGAAAGAGACAGTGAGAGAGAAAGTGAGAAATCACTCCCAAGGGGTATGGCCATGCTGAAATGCCTTCTCCTCCATTCTCCTCTCCGGATTTTGGGTATGTACGCACATGTGCCTAGTGTGATTTTCAATCTGCCAGATCTGGGATTTAAACCGTGGTTGACCATGTGGGAGTCCAGTGCCTTTAACCACCATGTCACCTGCTGGCCCCAACAATTAGCTTTTTTTTTTTTTTTTTTTTTTTTTTTTTAAGAAAGGTTTTTGCAATAGGGTGTGTGTGTTTGCCAGTGAAACAGAAAATGAGAAATCACCCCCCTGGAGGGATGGCCATGCCACAATCCCTTCTCAATCATTCTCCTCTTGGAGTTTTGACGTATGCACACACGCCTGGTGTGAGCTTTAAGCCACTAGGTCCAGGACTTGAACCGCGGTTGATTACATGGGAGTCCAGCGACGTAATCATTTTTTTTTTTTTTTTGAAAGATTTTCGCTATAGGGCGCATGCGCTAGCCAGACAGAGAGAGACATAGAGACAGAAAGCGAGAAATCACCCCCAGGGGGGAATGGTCATGCCACAATCCCTTCTCCTCCATTCTCTTCTCGGGATCTTGGGCATGCACGCACACGCGCCCGGCGTGAGTTTTAAGCCACCGGGTCCGGGACACGAACCGCGGTCGACTACGTGGGAGTCCAGCGACATAGCCATTATGCTAACTGCTGGTTCCCGTGGCGTAATCATTATACCATTTGCTGATCCCAAAAATTAGCCTTTTTTTTTTTTTTTGAGAGGTTTTTCCTATAGGGCACATGTGCTCGCCAGAAAGACAGAGAGAGACAGAGAGACAGAAAGTGAGAAGAAATCACCCCCCCAGGGGGGATGGCCACGCAGCAATCCCTTCTCCTCCATTGTCCTCTCAGAATCCTGAGCACTCATGCACACGCGCCCGGTGTGAGTTTAAGCCACTGGGCCTGGGACTTGAATCGTGGTCGACTACATGAGAGTCCAGCAACATAGCCATTATGCCAACTGCTGGTCCTGAGATTTTTCATTTTTTTTTTAAAGAATTATTTTATTTAATTTTATTTATTCATTCATTTATTTTTAATTTGACCAGAGAGAGATACACAGAGAAAGAGAGAGAAGGTAAGTGAGAAAGCAAGCCACCAGGTCTGGGGACTCAAACCATGGTCAGCCATGTTGGAGTGTCCAGCTCCTTAATCACCACACCACCTGCTGGTCCCAAGGTCCTGAGTTTTTAATGACTTAAGAAGTTAGTTACTTTTTTTATTTTTTGGAGAGGTTTTTGCCATAGGGCGCGTGCATTCGCCAGACAGACAGAGAGAGACAGAGAGACAGAAAGTGAGAAATCAACCCCCAGGGGGGATGGCCACGCTGCAATCCCTTCTCCCTCATTCTCCTCTCGGGATCTTGGGCACGCACGCACACGCGCCCGGTGTGAGTTTTAAGCCACTGGATCCGGGACGCGAACCGCGGTCGACTACATGGGAGTCCAGTGACATAGCCATTACGCTAACTGCTGGTCCCTTTTTTTTTTTTTTTTTTTTTTTTTGTGTGTGTGTGTCATAGGGTGCATGTGGTCGCCAGAGAGACAGAGAGGCAGAACTGAGAAATCACTCCCTGGGGGGATGGCCATGCTGCAATCCCTTCTCCTCCATTCTCCTCTTGGGATTTTGGGCATGTGCACATATACACCCAGCGTGAGTTTAACCTTCCAGGTCTTGGATCCAAACAGCAGTCTACTATGTGGGAGTCCAACATAACTATTATGCCATCTGTTGATCCCAATAAGTTACTTTTGATATAGGATTAAGATAAGAAAAGTAGGGGACCAGCAGATGGTATAATGCTTACATTGCTGGACTCCCACATAGTCAATTGTGGTTCGAGTCCTGGATCTGGTGGCTTGAAATTTATGGTGCACCTGTGCGTGCATGCATGCTTGCTCAGGATTTCTCGCTTCCTGTTTCTCTCTCTCTGTCTCCCTGGTGAGTACATGTGCCCTATAGCAAAAATCTCCCTCGAAAAAGAAAAGTAAGAAAAGTAGTATGATTTGTTTATGCTAAATAAGCATGGGAGGGCAGCTGGTAGTGTGATTAAGGTGCTGGACTTCGACATGGCCAACCATGGTTCGAGTTCTGGATCTGGCAGCTTGAAACTCAAGCTGGGTGCATATCTGTGCATGCACAAAATCCCAAGAGGAAAATGGAGGAGAAGGGACTGCAGTAAGGCTACCCCCCGGGGGGGATGATTTCTCACATTCTCTCTTTCTCTCTGGTGAGCACGCCTGCCCTAGAGCAAAAATTTCTCTCTAAAAAGAAAAGAAAGCAAGCATGGGGAATGCAGCACAACATTGTGCAGGGCAGTCCCATATGAGAAGACTCCTTATTCACGTCCAGAGACCTCCTTGAGTATGCCAAGCACACTCCTCGAGATCCAGGGCTGTCTGAAGGCTGGGGGTGGATCATGGCATCAAGACTCTCTTGAGGTTCAGTCTCTCTCTCATTCATGGAATACATAAACTTAAAAAAGAAAAAAGCGTGGAAAAAAAGTGAATAAAATAAACCAAATCTTAATAACTGTTGCCTTGGGACCAGCAGTTAGCATAATGGTTATGTCGCTGAACTCCCATGTAGTTGATTGTGGTTCGAGTCCTGGACCCAGTGGCTTAAACTCATGCCAGGTGCATGTGTGTGCGTGCCCAAGATCCCGAGAGGAGAATGGAGAAGGGATTACGGTGTGGCCATCCCCCTGGGGGGTGATTTCTTGCTTTCTGTCTCTCTGTCTCTGTCTTTCTGATGAGCGCATGCGCCCTATAGCAAAAACCTCTCTAAAAATATAATAATTGTTGCCTCTAAGTATGAAATTATAGGTGATATTCATTACACATCTTTAAACTTTTTGTGCTTTTAAGGTTTTCTATGAGGGACCAGCAGGTGGCGTGGTGGTTAAGGTGCTGGACATTCCCACATGGTCAATCATGGTTCAAGTTTCAGACATGGTAGCTTCCTCTCTCTCTCTCTCTCTCTCTCTCTCTCTGTCTCTCTGGTCAAATTAAAATAAATGAATGAATAAATAACATTAAATAATTTAAAATAGTTTTCTATATGGGACCAGCAGTTGGTGTAATGACAATGTCGCTGGACTCCCATGTAGTCAACTGTGGTTCGAGTCCCAGACATGGTGGCTTAGACTCATGCTGGGAGCATGTGCATGTGTACCCAAGATTCTGAGAGGAGAATGGAGGAGAACGGATTGCGGCGTGGCCATCCCCCCTGGGGGGTGATTTCTCTCTTTCTGTCTCTCCGTCTTTCTCTGTCTTTCTGGTGAGCACACATGCTCTATAGCAAAAACCTCTCCAAACAAACAAACAAACAAAAAAAGTTTTCTATGAAACCTGCATGATTTTTTAAAAGAATTATTTATTCAATTTTATTTATTCATTTATTTATTTTAACTTAACCAGAGAGAGAGAAGGAGAGAGAGAAAGGAGAGAGAAAAGAGGGAAAGGGAACCAGCAGTTAACGTAATGGCTATGTCGCTGGACTCCTGCGTAGTCGACCGTGGTTCGCGTCCTGGACCCGGTGGCTTAAAACTCACGCCGGGCGCGTGTGCGTGCGTGCCCAAGATCCCAGGAGGAGAATGGAGGAGAAGGGATTGCGGTGTGACCATCCCCCCTGGGGGGTGATTTCTCGCTTTCTGTTTCTATGTCTCTCTCTGTCTGTCTGGCGAGCGCACGCGCCCTATAGCAAAAACCTCTCCAAAAAAAAAAAAAAAAAAAAAGAAAAGAAAAGAAAAGAAAAGAGGGAAAGTGGGAAAGTAAGCCACCAGATTCGAGACTCAAACCATAGTTGGCTATGTGGGGTGTTCAGTGCCTTAACAACCATGCCACCTGCTGGTTCCAAAAATCTGTATTATTTAATATAGAAAAATAAAAACCAGGAAAATACTACATGTTATGCAAGAATTACACAACTACCTTTTTTTTCAGTATAATGATATTATTTATTTATTTATTGCCAGAAGGTGTCTGCTTTTGTCAGAGAGAGAAGAATGAAAGAAGGGGGTGGGGGGAAGCACCCTAGTGGGGTGTGGTCACACTGCAATCCTTTCTTCTCCATATTGACCTCCTTTAGGGATTTTGGGTACAAACGTATGTGGCCCCAGCATGTGTTTCAAGCTTCCAGGACCAGGATTTGAACTGTGTTCTAGGCCATGTGGGATCCAGCTCCCTTAACCACTAGGCTATAGGACCAGCCCTCAGTCATTTGACTTCCAACTTGCACAAACTTAACAGAAAACGATAAACAATGCTAAATAAGATTAAGTACATATTTTGGATCAGATTATTTCCTTACTTCAATTTGCCGAGGAGCCGATGTGAATTTTCTCCCCATCTTGTCCCTGGCAATAGCCACAAGTGTGGTTTGCCCAATAGTAACAGCTCGAAGGATATAATTTTCAGAATATTCATCCTGTTCTTCCATCAGCCTGCAAAAGTCCGTGTTTTTAGGTGAGAAAGATTTGTTATTTTTTGTGTTAATTTTTTTTTTTTTTTTTTTTTTTTTTTTTTTTTTTTTTTTTTTTAGTTTGCTAAAGGGCATGTGTGTTTGGCAGAGAGAGAGAGAGAAAATAAGAAGTGACCTGCTAGGGGGCACAAGCACACTGCAGTTGCCTCTCCTCCATTCTCCTCTTGGGATCTTGGGCATGCTTAGACACACACCCAGTGTGATTTTATTTTTTCTTTTTTTTTTGGAGAGGTTTTTGCTATAGGGTGCATGCGCTCGCCAGAAAGACAGAGACAGAGAGACAGAAAGGGAGAAATTACCTCCCAGGGGGATGGCCACGCCTCAACCCCTTCTCCACCATTCTCCTCTCGGGATCTTGGGCACGCACGCACACGCGCTGGGCATGAGTTTAAGCCACTGGGTCCGGGATTTGAACTGCAGTTGGCTACATGGGAGTTCAGCAACATAGCCATTACGCTAACTGCCGGTCCCTATCCAGTGTGATTTTCCAGCTGCTGGTCCCAGACGTAAATTGCACAGTAGGCCATCTGGGATCCAGCCATCTTAACCTCCATGTGCATCTGCTGGCCCAAAAGATCTGGTTTTGAAAATGGGCAGTAATGGATCTTTCCAAGGAGCTCAACATTTTTTTTTTTTTTTTTTTTTTGGAGAGGTTTTTGCTATAGGGCGTGAACACTCTCCAGACAGACAGAGAAAGAGAGACACAAAGCGAGAAATCACCCCCTGGGGGAATGGCCACGCCACAATCCCTTCTCCTCCATTCTCCTCTCAGGATCTTGGGCACACACGCACACGCGCCCGGCGTGAGTTTTAAGCCACCAGGTCCGGGACTCGAACTGCAGTCGACTACGTGGGAGTCCAGCGACATAGCCATTACACTAACTGCTGGTCCCCAAGAAGCTCAACATTTTCTGCTCACTTCTAACTCTGGTTAGGAGAAACTGCTGAAAATAAATTTCCAAAGTCAAGACAAATTCCATGGCAATGGTGGGAAGCTCCTGGGGACAAACATTTGTTCTAAGGCTCCAAAGAAAGAAAGGCAATGAAAACATAGTCTGGCAAAATTGCAAACACTAAATTGCCTTGAAATTCTTGTAGTTGGGAAACCAGCAGTTAGCGTAATGGCTATGTCGCTGGACTCCCACGTAGTCGACCACGGTTCGCGTCCCGGACCTGGTGGCTTAAAACTCACGCCGGGCGCGTGTGCGTGTGTGCCCAAGATCCCGAGAGGAGAATGGAGGAGAAAGGACTGCGGCGTGACCATCCCCCCTGGGGGGTGATTTCTCGCTTTCTGTCTCTATGTCTCTCTCTGTCTGGTGAGCACACGTGCCCTATAGCAAAAACCTCTCCAAAAAAAGAAAAAGAAAAAGAAAAAGAAATTCTTGTAGTTGTCCTTTCTCATAGATAAATACCAGAACCTATGCTTTTTTTAGAAAAAAAATTTTTATTTTATTTTTTGTTTGTTTGCTCTAGGATATGTGTGCTCATCAGAAGGAGAAGGAGAGGGAGAGAAAGAGAAAGTGAGAAATCAAGTCACCAGGTCTGGGACTCAAACCACAGTTGACTATGTGGGAGCCAGTGCCTCAACCACCACACCACCTGCTGGCCGCAGACGCTATACCTTTAAACAGATGTTTAAAGGCCTCTTGGGACCAGCAATTAGCATAATGGGTATGTTGCTGGACTCCCACGTAGTCGACCGCGGTTCGAGACCCAGACCTGGAGGCTTAAACACATGCCAGGCGCATGTGCATGCATGCCCAAGATCCCGAGAGGAGAATGGAGGAGAAGGGATTGCGGCGTGGCCATGCCCCCGGGGGGTGATTTCTTGCTTTCTGTCTCTCTGTCTCTCTCTGTCTCTCTGGCAAGCGCACATGCCCTATAGCAAAAACCTCTCCAAAGGAAAAAAAAAAAAAAAAAGGCCTTAGTGAGACCAGCAGATGGCATAATGGCTATGTCCCTGCACTCCCATCATGTAGACCGTGGTTCAAGTCCCTGACCCGGTGACTTAAACTCACGCCGGGCACGTGTGCATGTGTGCCCAAGATCCCGAGAGGAGAATGGAGGGGAAGGGATTGTGGCGTGGCCATCCCCCCTGGGGGGTGATTTCTCGCTTTCTGCCTCTCTGTCTCTCTCTGTCTGTCTGGCGAGCGCACGTGCCCTATAGCAAAAACCTCTCCAAAAAATAAAAATAAAATAAAGGCCTCTAGCCTGAAGCACTCCCAAAAGATATCATCCAAGGAGAAACTACAGAAAATGGAAATATTAATCACACACATGATTTTAGTCTCTAGATAGGACGTCTGAGACCTGGAAGAGGTATTTTGTAAGCTGACTAGGGAAAGAGTATATATGGGCTGAAAGGTAACAAGAAAGGAAAAGAGAAAAGCTGAAAACGCTGGAGGGAAAGCTGACTGGGTTCCTAAGAGAGAGCTTCTCATGATATTAAGCATAAAGATAAGGAAATAGGACTCACGTCAGGGTGACAATGGCGGAAGCCAGCTGCAGTTTAAGTTCCATGTTTCTGAAGTATTTATTTCGGAAAGGGCGTTTGGAAGAGCCAAGAACCCTTATAGCCACTAGCACGGTTTTGCCTATTTCAACCTAGTAGTTAAAAATCAAAGGTAGATTTTAGTAAAGGGGTCTCATCCTCCAAGGGCTATCTAAGTCTTAGGAGGCGGCACATACTTCGTTCGTGCTAAATGTTCCCCGTCAGCCTTTCATCAAATATTCCTATCTACGTGCTCTATTTGAAGTTGTTCTCCGTCATGTTTAATGTTAGAATGTTGTTCTTTAAGGGCAGGTGTTTCATTAACATGACCTGCAGTCCTGGCAGACACGCACGTGCACACACACTCACACACACACACACACACACACACACACAGTAGCAGGGCAAAGATTATATTATATGATGCTGGGGAGTAAGAATGAGGCTTGCTTCATTTTGGAGTTAAAGCAAACATCCTCACCTTATCAATCAGATCAAGCTCCAGCTCTTGTATGTCGGAAACCCTGAGGTGGGCCGTTGCTGGACCCAGGAAAGCCAAGCACAGATCATAGACCTCCAAGGTGAGAACCCCAGGATGTACTGGAACTAACTAGAAAGAAGATCACAGCTGGGTAAGGAAGCAAACATTGCCCAAGCACAATCATAGCAACAACCTTCGCCCCAAATGGAAAGTACAGTATCTTCCTTCCTTTGAGATGGGAATTCTCAGAAGTCATGTTGCATGTTTCAGGCACAGCACAAAATGTACCCTTAACGTGATGTTTCAGTTCACAGCAAAATATGTACCTTAAGAATTTTTGTTTTTGTTTTTTTTTAGAGAGATTTTTGCTATGGGACACATGTGCTTGCCAGAGAGACGGCAGAGAGAGACAGAGAGATAGAAAGTAATAAATCACCCCCCAGGGGGGATGGTCACACCACAATCCGATCTCCTCCATTTTCCTCTTGGGATCTTGGACATGCATCCACACGTGCCTGGCGTGAGTTTTAAACCGCCAGGTCTGGGACTTGAACCATGGTCGACTATGTGCCAGTCTAGCAACATAACTATTATGCCATCTCCTGGCCTCCAAAATTTTCTTTTAAGGTTTTTGCCATAGGGTATGTGTGCTCTCTGGGAGACAGAAAGAGTGAGAGAGAAAATGAGAAATCTCCCCTATGCAGGGGATGGCCATGCCACAATCCCTTCTCACACATGCCTGGCATGATTAGCTGCCAGGTCTGGGACTCGAACCACTGTGAGAGTCCAGTGCCTTAACCACCATGCCACCTGCTGGCCCTGTACCTTAACAAAGTATTAACTGACAAAAAGCAAGCAGAATTTCAGTTGTTATAATTCAAGCAGAACCCAACATATATATTCAGTTTCTTCATTATGTACAGGGAAAGGATTTCATGAAAATAATTGCATCCACATATGCTGCAATCACCAGTGGCGGGAGAAAACATTGAGCCAACTGATACTTTTGTTTTTCCTTCTTTCTTCTGTGGTTCCCACATGACAGCATGGTTGTCACATCCTCTGTCACCACAGAGTGGCCCAATCTTCTCTCTCTCCCTCATTTAATTGCCAGCGAGAGTGTGGGTTTGCTAGAAAGCAAAAGAAAGAGAGGGAGAAACACCCCCCAATGGGATGTGGTCACACCACAATTCCTTCTCCTTTCTCCATCCTGTTGGGATTTGGGGCACATACACACATGTGCCCAGTGTTTTTCAAGATGCCAGGGCTGGGATTCAAACTGTGCATTGGCCATGTGGGATCCAGCACTCTTAACCACCAGGATATGAGACCAGCTCATCTCCCTTTTTTATTTATTTATTTTTATGTTTGTATTTTTAAAGAGTTACTTCATGTCACTTTATTTAGTTATTTATTTAAATTTGATCAAAGAGGGACAGAATGAGAGAGAGAGAGGGAAAGTGAGAAAGCAAGCCGCCAGGTTCGGGACTCAAACCATGGTCAGCCATGTGGGAGTCCAACACCTTTAACCACCACACCACCTGCTGGACCTTCATCTCCTCTTTTTAAAATAAGTATTATAACTAAGGAAAGTTAAATTCCTTTGAGTTCTTAGAAGAAAATATACATATGTTAATATAAGGTATCATAGTATAAATCAACTACAAGCAGATTCTTTGGCATACTGTCAATGGAGTGGGTTTAACATACTGAATTGTCATATCCTGGCTATTATAAAAACACTATATCCTGAGACCAGAAGATAATGGTTATGTTGCTGGACTCCCACATGGTCAACTGAAGTTCAAGTCCTGGACCCGACAGCTTAAAACTCACGCTAGGCACATGTGCATGCATGCTCAAACTCCCAAGAGGAAAATGGAGGAGAAGGGATTGTGGTATGGCCGTCTGCGGGGTGTGTGTGTGTGTGTGTGTGTGTGTGTGTGATTTATTGCTTTCTGTTTCTCCGGAGAATGCATGTACCCTATAGCAAAAATCTCTCTTAAAAAATTTTAAAATGAAAAATAAATAACAACACATATCCTAAGGCTATAAAGTTAATAGTATATGTAAATACCTACTCAGTTATATTTTTGAAACTTATAAAAAGGTACCTTCTTTTTTTTTTTTTTGGAGAGGTTTTTCGCTATAGGGCGCGTGCACTCGCCAGACAGACAGAGAGAGACATAGAGACAGAAAGCGAGAAATCACCCCCCAGGGGGGATGGTCACGCCGCAATCCCTTCTCCTCCATTCTCCTCTCGGGATCTTGGGCACGCACGCACACGCGCCCGGCGTGAGTTGTAAGCCACCGGGTCCGAGACGCGAACCGCGGTCGACTACGTGGGAGTCCAGCGACATAGCCATTACGCTAACTGCTGGTTCCCAAAAGGTACCTTCTTTTAATGAAAATATTTTATTTATTTATTTTTAGTTTTTGCTATAGCAAAACTATAAGCCTGTGCTCACCAGAGACAGACCGAAAGAGAGAAAGAAATCATCCCCCAGGGATGGCCATGGCGCAATCCCTTCTCTTCCAGTCTCATTGGGAGTTTGGGCAAGCATGCACATGCACTTTGCATGATTTTTAAGCTAGCAGGTCCAGGACTTGAACCATGTCAGCCATGTGGGATCCAGCATTTTTTTAAAAAAAGATTTATTTATTTTAAATTTTATTTATTATCATTATACTTAAATTTTGACCAGAGAGACAGAGAGAAAGGGAGAGTGAGAAAGCAAGCTGCCAGGTTTGAAACTTGAACTGTGGTCAGCCATGTGGGAGCCCAGTGCCTCAATCACCATGCCAGCTGCTGGCCCCAAGGGGATCCAGCATCTTAACCTGCACTCCACCTGCTGGCCCCGTGAAAAATCTAATTATGTATTTTCTATACTATCTACATTCAACCAGAAGCAAAAACTGCCCTATAACTAATTATAAGGAATAAAAACAAAATCCTCACTTTTATCTGAAGAATCTTTTTTTTTTTTTTTTTTTTGAGAGGTTTTCGCTATAGGGCGCATGCGTTCGCCAGACAGACAGACAGAGACATAGAGACAGAAAGCGAGAAATCACCCCCCAGGGGGGATGGTCACGCCGCAATCCCTTCTCCTCCATTCTCCTCTCGGGATCTTGGGCACGCACGCACACACGCCCGGCGTGAGTTTAAGCCACCGGGTCCGGGACATGAACCGCGGTCGACTACGTGGGAGTCCAGCGACATAGCCATTACGCTAACTGCTGGTTCCCTATCTGAAGAATCTTAGTTTAAAGAAAGAGAGTCAAATGTTACTTCATTAAAAGTTTTAGACACACAATAGAAATTTTCAGTCTTCTGAGAATGAGCTTTGGCTTAAAATTGGCAATCCGAAAATATCTCTACAACTCACCTGGACAGAGCTTTCTGCTTCTATATAAGTGATGGTGACAATATCTTGCTCACTGCTGTTGACTAAAAAATAACCAGATCCTTCCACAAGGCTAAATATTTCCTATGGAAAAATCAGACAAACATTCCATTCCCTTCAGTTGATAAATAATTCAAAGAAAATAACTTCTATCTACCTAAGAAAGAGTACGAGATTAGAGGATTAAGGTCAAGAACAGAAGACAAACATGATTATTAACATATAACTCCAAAGGATATTACAGCTAATTATATATACATACAAGTGATTAAAAAAATTTTTTTGGAGAGATTTTTGCTATAGGGTATGTGTGCTCATCAGACAGAGAGACAGAAAGTGAGAAATCACCCCCAGGGAGATAGCCACACTGTAATCCTTTCTCCTTCATTCTCCTCTCAGGATTTTGGGCACGCATGTATATGCGTCCAGTGTGAGTTTTAAGCCATTGGCTCCGGGACTCGGTCGACTACATGGGAGTCCAGGGACATAACCATTACACATCTGCTGGTCCCCATAAATGATTTTTAACATATATGTGAGCTTTTTTATCGTTACACACTAATCTTATTTTTTTTTTTTTAAGGTTTATGCCATAGGCTCCATGTGCTTGCTGGAGAGAGAGTGAGACGGTGAGAAGGAAAGTGAGAAATCACCCCCCATAGGGGATGGCCATGCCTCAATCCTCTGTCCTACATTGTCCTCTTGGGATTCTGGGATGCATGCAAATGTGCCTGACATGATCTTCAAGCCGCCACATTCAGGATTTGAACCATGGTAGGCCATGTGGGAATCCAGTGCCTCAATCACCACACCACCTGCTGGTCCCTATACTGTTAATCGTTTTCTTTTATTTTTTTAAAAATTTGTTACTATTATTTATTTTTTAATTTGACCACAGAGAGAGAAAGGGAAAGTGAGAAAGCAAGCTGCCAGGTCTGGGATTAGAACTGCCGTTGGCCATGAGGGAATACAACACCCCAACCACCATGCCACCTGCTGGCCCCTATACTTTTTTTAAAGGAACTGTTTAATTTTATCAATTTATTGTTATTCTTCAATTTGATGAGACAGAAAAAGGGAGAATGAGAAAGCAAGCCACCCGATCTGGGACTCAAACCATAGTTGGCCATGTGGGAGTTCAGCACCTTAACCACCACACCACCTGCTGGCCCCTGTACTGTTTATCTTTTTTTATCTTTTTTTTTTTTTAAAGAATTATTTTATTTAACTTTATTTATTTTTAATTTGACCAGAGAGGGACAGAGTGAGAGAGAGGGAAAGTGAGAAAGCAAGCCTCCTGGTCCAGGACTCAAACTGTAGTTGGCCATGTGGGAGTACAGCTTTCTTAACCACTACACCAACTGCTGGCCTCTACTGTTAATCTTAATAAACTCCCCTTCAATATGATTTCACTGGACTAGACATGCAGAGGATACCCACACACCTTCACATCAGGGTGGTTATAGATGGTGGCATTCTCAGGCTGTATGGCTACATCATTCACCAGGAGCAGCTCCACAGCTGCAGATCTGGGCAAGTTGGCAATGTCCTAGAAATGTAATAAGAACCACAAAAGTGAAGATAAACTTCTAATTTCTCAGCTCAGTAAGAGAAGATCCCAGTATTGTCTCAAGTGCCAAAAATAAGTCACAGAAGTGCGCAGTTTTCAGATTTACATCTGTTGCAAACAATTTTTAAAGAACCTTAAATTTATTTATTTATTTATTTATTTATTTATTTATTTATTTATTTAAGACTTTTGCCACAGGGCATGTGCTCTCGCTGTAGAGAGAAAGAGAGAATAGGAAAGTGAGAAATTGCCTCCCCAGAGGGATGGTCAAACCCAAATCCCTTTTCCTCCATTCTCCTCTAGGGATTTTGGACACACACACACACACACACACACTCCCGAGGTGTTTTTCAAGCTGTCAGATCTGAGAGACAAACTGTGGAGCCCATCATGTGGGATCCGGCACTGTAACCACCATGTCACCTAACAGCCCCAAACCTTACATTTAATTATTTAATTTATATTGCTTATATCACAATTTCCACTCACTTTTGGGCTTTTCTTCTCCGAATAGCCTACAAAATTGACTCCAATGAGTACAGTCCCCTTTATCTGATGTACTTTAAGGATCTGGTGACCTGGAAACATGCAGGAAAATACCTTATGAGAAACAATGACATGTAGAATACAAAAGTGTCCCCAGAAAAACAAAATATGTTCTAATTTTTCCCTAACAGTGTTTTTTTGTTTTGTCTCATTTGATTTATTTATATATATTTTAGAGATTTTTGCTATAGGGTATGTGCACTTGCTGGAGAGAGAGACAGAGAGAGAGAGAGAGAGACAGAAAGCGGGAAATCACCCCCCCCCCCCCCGGGTGGGGGGGGATGTCCATGTCACAATCTCTTCTCCTCCATTCTCCTCTCAGGACTTCGGACACACATGCACACTTGCCCAGTGTAAATTTCAAGCCACTGCATCCAGGACTTCAACTGTAGCCGACCATGTGGGAGTTCAGTGATGTAACCATTACACCATCTGCTGGTCCCATTACTACTTTTTTTTTTTTTTTTTTTTAAAGAAATACTTATTGGGACCTGCGGGTGGCATGGTGGTTAAGGTGCTGGACTCTCCCACATGGCTGACCACGACTCGAGTCCTGGACCTGGTGGCTTGCTTTCTCACCTTCTCTCTCTCTGTGTCTGTGTGTATCTCTCTGTTCAAATTAAAAATGAAGGAATGAATAAATAAAGTTAAATAAATAATTAAAAAAAAGAAATACTTACTAAGTTTTATTATTTTTCAATCTGACCAGAGAGAGACATGGGGAGAAAGTGGGAGGGAGAAAGTGAGAAAGCAAGTCGCCATGTCCAGGACTCGAACTGTAGTCTGCCATGTGGGAGTCCAGAGCCTCAACCACCACACCACCTGCTGGCCCCCCTATTACTACTTTTTTAAAGTTTATTTCCTTTGAGAGAGAGAGAGAGACCCCTGATCGAGTCCCATTATCCCATTTTTGATTTGACAAATATGCGATCTGAAGAGAAACCAGAGTATTGATTGATTTGACAAATATGAAAATTCTCCTAATTTACTTAGGTCAGTTCTTCCTTTAGCTTCAATACATGGTGATCATGCCTAAATCTGTGACGTGTTTCCTCATGATCGTTCATTCATTCAACAAAGATTTACTGGGACTACTATGTGGATACTTCAAAAAGTTCATAGAGGAGCCGGCAAGGTGGCATGGTACTTGGGGGTGCCAGACTCCCACATGGCTGACCACGGTTTGAGTCTCGGATCTGGCAACTTGTTTTCTCACTTTCCCTCTCTGTGTCTCTTTCTGGTCAAATTAAAATAATAGTAGTAAAATAAAGTTAAATTTTAAAAATTCTTTAATTTAAAAAGTTCATGAAAAATAGAATTATAGTATGAATTTATTTTAATACAAAAAATTAAAAATTCATGCAGTTTTTCATCATGTGTGTTTTCCGTGAACTTTTTGAAGATCCTGCATGTGTACGATAGGTTCTACGCTAGGTAATTAGGGTAGAGAAATGAAGATTAAAAACGTAATCATCGCCTTCAAAGAAACCCATGGGGGGAGCCAGCAGGTGACAATGGTGGTTAAGATGCTGGCTATCAACATGGCCAACTGTGGTTTGAGTCCTCGACCTGGTGGCTTGCTTTCTCACTTTCTCTCTTTTTCTGTCTTTCTGGTGAGTGAATGTGCCCTATAGCAAATAAAATAATAATAATTATTATTATTATTAATAAAATTAAATAAATATTTAAAAATTGATACATTAAAAAACTTAATTTGGGGGACCAGCAGTTAGCGTAATGGCTATGTCGCTGGACTCCCACATAGTTGACCGTGGTTCGCGTCCCGGACCTGGTGGCTTAAAACTCACGCTGGAGGGACCAGCAGTTAGCGTAATGGCTATGTTGCTGGACTCCCATGTAGTCAACCGCAGTTCGAGTCCCAGACCTGGTGGCTTAAACTCATACCAGGCACATGTGGGTGCATGCCCAAGGTCCCAAGAGGAGACTGGAGGAGAAGGGATTGCAACATGGCCATTCCCTCTTGGGGGTGATTTCTCGTTTTCTGTCTCTCTGTCTCTCTGGCGAGCACACGCACCCTATAGCAAAAACCTCCTCCCCCCCCCCAAAAAAAAACAAGCATGCACATACATACCCAATGTGCTTACAGATGTTTTGGGGACCAGCAGGTGGCGTGGCGGTTGGGGCGCTAGAAATTCCCACATGGCCGACCACGGTTTGAGTCCTGGACATGGTGGCTTGCTTTCTCACTTTCTCTCTCTTGTGTCTCTCTCTGGTCAAATGAAAATAAAATGAATGAATAAATAAAATAAAATAAATAATTCTTAAAAAAAAAAAAAAAAAAAAAAACCTCACGCTGGGCGTGTGTGTGTGCCCAAGATCCCAAGAGGAGCTACCCGGCGGGGCAGCGAGGAGGGAGCCACGCAGGGCGCCCGGGCTCGGCTCCGGGTGAAGGCGGTGGACACCTTTCTGAGGACTGGGTGGATCCCAGCCGCTAAGTGCTTCACGCTTCACTGTGCTCTTTGTGTCCAAAGCAGACTTAAAGCCTTCCCCACTCAGAAAAACGTGTTCATGCCAAGCTGGTCCCAGCAAAGTGGCGCCCGAACATGTGGCCTGAGTACGGAGAAAGAGTCAGGCTAGTGGACACTCCTTGCAGCCAGCCGGATATATTGAGTAAGGACTACTGTGAGAAACATTGCTACAGTTTTGAGACACCCAGCAGTGTGAGGAAAAGTGAGGAAGAAGCCTCGTGCTGCTAAGCTCCAGGGCATCCACTTTCTCAGGACAGCTAGGAAGGATGTCTGGCCTGCACTAGCCAATGAGCCTCATCCTGCCTCCGTTGGCCAGCAGGGGGCAGAGACCTGCCTTCTGACCTCTGAAGCTCTGGTTCCTCCTTCCTCCTAGACTGCCTCAGCTTTTCATTCTCATCACCCACCAGAGGGCACTACCTGGAGAGACTGGCTGTAGTCACGAAACTTCTTAATCTGATGTAATCCCACTTGTCTATTTTTGGGATTATTGCCTATACTTTATGGGTCTTATTTAATAAATCTTTGCCTCCCCAAATGTCTCCCAGAGTTTCCCCAGTGTTTTCCACCAGTAGTATTATAATTTGAGGTCATAGGATTAGATCTTTGATCCACTTTGAGTTGATTTTTGTTAATGGTGAGAGATGGGGGTTCAGATTCACCCTTCTGCAAGTGATTACCCAGTTTTTCCAGCAACATTTAATGACTAAAGGTGTTTTCCTTTTCCCACTGGATCGACTGGTACCCTTTGTCAAAGATCAGTTAGCCGTATGTTTTGTGGTTTATTTCTGGGGTCTCTATTCTGTCACGCTGGTGCACATGTCTGTTTTTGTGCCAATGCCATGCTGTTTTGATTATCACAGCTTTCTAATAAATTTTGTAGTCAGGGAGTCAGATACTTCCCACTTCACTCTTTTTGCTTTATCAATATGAGGTTTTTTACGGTTCCATACAAATTCTATGATTGTCCTTTCTATATCCATGAAGAATATCTCTTGTAATTTTGTAGGGATTGCATTAAATATGTAGATTAATTTGGGTAGAATTGCCATTTTGATTATATTAATTCTTCTAGTCCAGGATCGTGGGATGTCCTTCCACTTTTTTGTGTTATTTTCAATTTCTTTTTAAAGATTTTCATAGTTGGGACCAGCAGTTAGCGTAATGGCTATGTCGCTGGACTCCCACGTAGTCGACCGCGGTTCGAGTCCCGGACCCGGCGGCTTAAACTCATGCCGGGCGCGTGTGCGTACGTGCCCAAGATCCCGAGAGGAGAATGGAGGAGAAGGGATTGCGGCGTGGCCATCCCCCCTGGGGGGGTGATTTCCTGCTTTCTATCTCTCTGTCTCTCTCTGTCTGTCTGGCGAGCGCACGCGCCCTATAGCAAAAACCTCTCCAAAAAAAAAAAAAAAAAAAAAAAGATTTTCATAGTTTTCCTTGAAGAGAGGTCTTTGACTTCCTTAGTTAGATTTGTTCCTAGGTATGTTATACTTTTCGTGGCTATGGTAAATGGAATTACTTTGTTCATTTCTGTTTCTGCTCATTTGTGTATAGAAATGTTACATATTTTTGTAAGTTGATTTTGTATCCTGCCACTTTACTGTATTCATTTATTACTTTGAGAGGTTTTTTCATGGATACCTTTGGGTCTTCTATGTATATAACCATGTCATCTGAAAACAGATCATTTCAATTCTTCTTTCCTTATTGGAATGCTTTTTATTTTATTCTATTGTCTGATTGCATTGGCTATGACTTCCAGCACTATATTGAAAAGCAGTGGAAAGAGTGGGCAGCCTTGTCTTGTACTACCTTTTAGTAGAAAAATTTTCAGCTTTTCTATATTCAGAATAATGTTAGCTATAGGTTTTATATAGATGGCTTTTATTATACTGAGAAATGACCCTCTATGTCGATTTTGCTGAGAGTCTTGATCATGAAGGGATGTATTTTGTCACATGTTTTTCTGTATCAATTGAAATGATCATATGATTTTTATATTTTTTTTCTGTTAATATGGCATATTACATTTATGGTTTTGTATAAGTTCAACTACCCTTGCATCCCTGGAATAAAGCCTACCTGATCATGAAAAAAAAAAAAAAAAAAAAAAAAAGATCCCAAGAGGAGAACGGAGGAGAAGGGAATGCGGCATGGCCATCCCCCTGGGGGGTGATTTCTCGCTTTCTGTCTCTCTGTCTTTCTCTGTCTGTCTGGCAAGCACACGTGCCCTATAGCAAAAACCTCTCAAAAAAAAACCCCAAAAAACAAAAAACTTAATTCTGTTCTTTTTAAAAAAAATTAATTGGCAATGGAACCAACAGTTGGTGTAATGGCTATGTTGTTGGACTCCCATATAGTTGACCGTGGTTCGAGTCCTGGACCTGGTGGCTTAAACTCACGCTGGGCGCGTGTGCGTGCATGCCCAAGATCCCGAGAGGAGAACAGAGGAGAAGGGATTGCGGCGTGGCCATCCTCCCTGGGGGGTGATTTCTCGCTTTCTGTCTCTCTCTGTCTTCCTGGTAAGTGCAAAAACCTCTCCAAAAAAATTAATTATCAAATAAAATAATAATAATTATTATTAATAAAATTAAATAAATCTTTAAAAATTGATATATTTAAAAATTTAATTTTGTTCTATTTTTTAAAAATATTAATTGCCACATGGCAGACCACAGTTTGAGACCCAGACCTAGAGGCTTGCTTTCTCACTTTCCCTCTCTCGCTTTCTCTCTCTCTCTCTTTGTCCCTCTCTGGTCAAATTTAAAAAAAAATTAGTAAACAAATAAAGTTAAATAAAAACAATTCTTCAGAAAAAAGATTAATTGCCAGAGGGCGTGAGCCAGAGTGATAGAGAGACAGAGAAGGGATAGGGAGAAAGCATCCCCCACACACAATGGGGTATGGTCATGTAGAAATCTCTCCTCTTCCAATTCTTTCTGCTGAGATTTTTTGGTAATGCGCACACATGTGCCTAGTGTATTTTTCAAGCTGCTGGGGCTGGAACTTGAACCAGTCATATGGGATCCAGCTCCCTTAACCACTAGGCCTTGGGGCCCGCCCTTGTTCTTTGTTTTCTTTTTTTAATTGCCATAGAGTGTGTGTTTTCTTCAGAAAGAGAGAGAGAAAGAGAGAGAGAGAGAGAGAGAGAGAGAGAGAGAGAGAGAGAGAGAAAGCACACTCAATAGGGCCTGATCATGTCACAATCCCTTTTTCTCAATTCCTCCAGCCTGTCGAGATATGGGGCATGCATACATATGTGCCTAGCACATTTGTCAAGCTACCAGGGCCAGGATTCAAACTACAGTTGGTCAGCCATGTGAATTTGATCCCCTATGTTCAGGGCTTAACTATTACACTACAGGCTAGCCTTAGTTATATATTGATGAGTAACACTGGACCCTAGATCATAGCTTTGTAAACAAGGAATCTACTTTTATGCTTTTGTTTTTGTCTGTAGAGATTTTTGTCTTCATTGCGTGTGCTCGTCAGAGAGAGAGAGACAGAGACAGTGAAAGGGAAAGTAAGAAATCAGCCCCCAGGAGGCCATGTCACAATCTCTTCTCCTCCATTCTCCTCCCAGGGTCTTGGGCATGCATGTATACATGCCCGGCGTGATTTTCAAGCCACCAGGTCTGGGACCTGAACCGTGGTCAGCCATGTGAGAGTCCAGCAATATAACAGCTATGCCATCTGCTGGTCTCATACCTTTATGTTTTCTAAAAAGATACAAAGATCAAAGATGAAAGTGATGTATGATAAAAATCCAAAATAAAGCTCTTACTTATAAGGAAATAGTTAGCATAGAACCATTTAACAGGTATATGAAAAGATTCATAAATGTGCACAATACCGTGTAACCGGGTCTGCCCGCTGCCATCGTCTTTTGCCACCATCTCCACTGACTTATAATCTTCAAAATGGGCTAGTGTTTCATTGGAGGATTTCCATTCCAGCATTAGTGAACTGAAATTATCAAATTTTCTCCTGTGTTGATCAAACACTGTCAATTCTAGGACCGTGTCCCTCAGACTTGATACAGGAATCTGCATTAAAATAAAAAGTAATGAAAGAGAAAAACAAACAAACAATAGCCTAAGAGGTGGTAAGCTATCCCTGAAGCTAGACACCATTCTTTTAAGACTTTTACTTTGATAATCTGCAAACCTGTAGATATGTTGAAATAAAAGTATAATGCATACCTATTTACTCCTCACCTGGATTCACCAATTTTTTTTTTTTTTTTAATTTGCTATAAGGTGGGGCATTCACCAGAAAAGACAGAGAGACAGAGAAAGTAAGAAAGCACCCCCTGGGTAGAAGACAACACTCCCTTCTCCTTTTTTTTCCTCTCGGGATTTTGAACACACTTGCACATGTGCCCAATGTGTATATGTGGTTTTTAAAAATTATTTATTTAATTTTATTTATTCATTCATTTTTTAAATTTTATTTTGACCCAAGAGAAACAGAGAGAGAGAGAGGGAAAGAGGGAAAAGTGGAAAAGTAAGCCATCAGGTCCGGAACTCGAACCGTGGTCAACCATGTGGAAGTGTCCAGCGCCTTAACCACCACACCACCCGCTGGTCCCACAATGTGTTTTTCAAGCTGCTCAATCCGGGACACAAACCATGTAGTAGGTCATGTGGGATCCAGCCACCTTAATCATGTGCCACAGGCTGGCCCCGGATTTATCAATTCCTTTTTTATTTCCTTATAAGAATTATTTAATTTTCTTTGTTGTTATTTTGTAATTTGACCAGAGAGGGAAAGTGAGAAAGCAAGGACATAAACCATGGTCAACCATGTGAGAGTTCAGTGCCTTAACCACTACTCTGCTGGACCCTGGATTTACCAATTCTTTTTTTTTTTTTTTTTTTGAGAGGTTTTTGCTATAGGGCGTGTGTGCTCGCCAGACAGACAGACAGAGACAGAGAGACAGAAAGCGAGAAATCACCCCCCAGGGGGGATGGCCACGCCGCAATCCCTTGTCTTCCATTCTCTTCTCGGGATCTTGGGCACACACGCACACGCGCCCGGTGTGAGTTTTAAGCCATCGGGTCTGGGACGTGAACTGCGGTTGACTACATGGGAGTCCAGCAACATAGCCATTACGCTAACTGCTGGTCCCATCTTTTTCTCTTTTTTTCTTCTTTTTTTTTTTTTTTTAACAGAGATTTTTGCTATAGGGCACAGGGGGGGACGGCCATGCCGCAATCCTTTCTCCTCCATTCTCTTCTCGGGATTTTGGGCACTTTGGGCATGTATGCACACGTGCCTGGCTTGAGTTTTAAGCTGCTGGGTCCGGGACTCAAACTGTGGTTGACTATATGATAGTCCAGCGACATAACCATTATGCCATCTGCTGGTCCCGGATTTGCCAATTATTAACATTTTGTTACATTTGCTTTCTTGCTCTTCCTTTCTCACTGTCCATACATGGGAGGGAGGGAGTTGTTTTCTCAATGATGTAGGCATCATGGCACTTTACCCCTAAATATTTCAGGATGCATTTCCAAGGAATGAAAACAGTCTCCTATGTAAGAAAACAATGTTATCACACATAAAATATTTTATTTATTTTTTTAATTGCCAGAGGAAACATATATTGACTAGAGAGAAGACAGGGCAGAGAGAAAAGAGGAGAAAGGACTTCCCAATGGGGCATGATCACACCACAACCCCTTCTCCATTTCTCCCTCCTTTTGGAATATCAAGCACACATGCATATGTGCCTGGTGTTTTTCAAGCCACTGGGTCTAGGACCTTCTCCATTTCTCCCTCCTTTTGGAATATCAAACACACATGCATATGTACCTGGTGCTTTTCAAGTCACTGGGTCTAGCACTTGAATCATGCAATTGCCCACGTGGGATTCAGATTCCTTAACCACCAGGCCATGGGTTGGCCCAATATGTTACTTATTCATAATGCTAATGAAAGATCTAGAAGGGAAGGATATGAGCAAAATTTTTGGAAGTTATTCAGAGAGATGTCAATTGTCTATTGTCAGGACCAGCATATGGTGTAATGGTTACATCACTGGACTCCCACATAGCTGACTACAGTTCGAGTCCAGGACCTAGCAGCTTGAAAATCACACCAGGTACGTGTGAGTGCGTGCCCAAAATCCTGAGGGGAGAATGGAGGAGAAGAGGTTGTGGCATAGCCATACCCCTGGGGGATGATTTCTCGCTTTCTGTCTTTCTGGTGAGTACACATGCCCTATAGCAAAAATCTATTTTAAAAATGTCTGTTTCTATAATCACAAGCTGACTACATACCTGAGTATAGTCAGCAATGTCATGTCACTAATGGGTAACCAATTCTTTTTTTTTTTTTTTAAGAAAGATTTTACTATAGGGTGCATGTGCTCACTGGAGAGATAGAGAGACAGACAGATAGATAGAAAGTGAGAAATCACCCCCCAGGGGGGATGACCATGTCACAATCCCTCCTCCTCTTGGGATCCTGGGCATGCAAGCACATGCGCCCTGTGTGAGCTACAAACCATTGGGTCCAGGACTCAGACCATGGTCAGCTACCTGGGAGTCCAGGAGTCTAGTGATATAACCATTATGCCATCCCCAAGGGTAACCAAGTCTAACCTAGATTAATCACCTTTTCTTATACCACATCAGAGAAAGAATAAGAAATAAAAGTTTCCTTAATTTAATTTTTAAAAAAGATTGACTTATTTAATTTTTTATTATTAATTTTTAAAATAATTATTTTATTTAACTTTCTTTATTTATATTTCTTAATTTGACCACAGAGGGACAGAGTGAGAGAGAGAGAAAGTGAGAAAGCAAGCCGCCAGGTCCAGGACTTGAACCACAGTCAGCCATGTGGGAGTCCAGCGCCCTTAACCACCATGCCACCTGCCGGCCCCAATTTTTTTATTATTAATTTTTTAATTTAACCAGAGAAAGACAGAGAGAGAGAAAGGGAACGTGAGAAAGCTAGCCACCAGGTTCAAGACTTGAACCACAGTCAACCATGTGGGAATCCAACACCTTAACCACCACATCACGTGCTGGCCCTCAATTCCCTTCATTTTAACAAGACAAAAGCTGTATTTTGACCCTTTATCTCTAAAGCATGAAAGACAAAAGTGCTCAGTTAGTTAGAAACATACTTTGTACTTACCAGTTGTTTGTTGTGCTGTGGCAGAGGACATGGCTGAGCACCAGCTGGCACTTTATATACTGGGGTTACTGACATACTGGCAGGGTGGGCACATATGAAGTGTACTTGCACAACCTCTACAGCTGGACTAGGGTTCAGGACTCCTGGGTGATTTCCAATTCGGAATGTAAGAACCTTTAAGGAAATACCAGAGCAAGAGGTAATTAAGAATAGATACATGAAGTCAGTCTGCCATCTAAATTCATTAAATTATTCAAATACCAATATAGAGTCCCTTTGGACATTATAATCAGGAAAATCCCTTAAAGATTTGGATAAAGGTTAAAGGCTAAGGGTACTAATATCATTGGAATTTGAAAACAAATGAAACATTGAAAAATCTAACTTTGGGGGTCAAGAGGTGGCAGGGTGTTTGAAGTGCTGGCCAACCCCAATTCTAGTCCCGGACCTGGCAGCTTGCTTTCTCACTTTCCCTCTCTCCCTGTCTCTATCTCTACCTGGTGAGTGCATGTGCCCTGTTGTAAATTTTAAAATAATAACAATGACAAATGAAATAATTCTTTTAACAACAACAACAAAAGACGTCTAACTTTGACTAATTACTTCAGTCTTTTCCTCCACAAAATATTTTGTTACCAGTTGGAAGAAAGTGGAGAAGCTAATCTGTGCTTTTTTTTTCCCCCCAAAGAACTACTTATTTTATTTATCATCATTTTTGTTATTATTTAAATTTGTTACAGGGCATATGTGTTCACTTGTAGAGAGCAGCCAATCTGAGCAAACATGGTGACCTTTAAACACAAGCAGAAATGTGGTTCAGTGGGCAGTCATATGCAAGGCAATGAATGCCATTAACATGTGAATATGCTAGCTACCTCTTTGTTTCCGAAACTGCAAGGCAGTATTGGTAAAAGGAATCTACATGTGTTAATCAGGATTGGTCTGAGAAGATTAGAGAAAGCTTACATAGAACTACATGGCATGAGATGTTTTTGCATCTTCAACCAATTAATAGCTGAAAACAACTGGCTTTGCATTCCCCTTCCACTTTCCCCATTTTCTGCCCTTTAAAAGAATAAACCTGGGAATGGTTCAGGGTCATAGCTGCCCCCATCAGAGAAGTCGGGACCACCGGATCCCTGCTTTTCTCTACTTGTGTGTCTTTGTGTGTTTACTTTTAAGTTTATCTTCTAATCCACAGCCACCCCTCCTCAGAGCACACATTCATTTAGCCATGCAGGATAAGGCACTCACCAGCAAGAGAAAGTGAGAAAGCAAACTGCTAGGCTTCCAAACTTAAACCCTAGTCGGCCATGTGGGAGTCCAGCACCTCAACCACCATTCCACCTGCTGGCCCACTAATTCGTGTTTCAACTAGTCGCTAGTGGAGGTACTAATGAATAACAGAATGTGAAAACAAAAGGAGGTTAAGGAACTGCAGATGGGAGTTAATTCGGACTGAAATTAAGTAGGCTCACTCAACAAACTAGAAAAGAAGGAAAGTATCTCAGGTTAGCTTTGTGGCCTGGTCATTAAGATAGTCAGATTCTTCCCACATGGCCAATCCCACCATTCAAGTCCCAGACCTAGTGGCTTGAGAAACATACTGGGCATGTGTATATGTGTGTGTGTGTGTGTGTGTGTGTGTGTGTGTATCCAAAATCCTGAAGAGAGGGTGGGATGGAGGAGAAATGATTGTGGTGTGACCATTCTCAAGGGAGTGCTCTCTCCTCTCCCTTTCTCTCTCTGTGAGTACACATGACCTCTAGCAGGGGAGAAAAAAGAAGAAGAAGAAAACTAATATAATAAAAGCTTTATATGAAAAAGCCCACAGCTGGGGCCGGCAAGTGGCATGGTGGTTAAGGGCACCGGACTCCCACATGGCCAACTGCGGTTCAAGTCCCGGACCTGGTGGCTCTCTCTTTCTCTTTCTCTCTCACTCTCTTGCTCTGTTCCTCTCTGGGCAAATTGAAATAACTAAATGAATAAAGAAAGAAAGTTAAAAAAAATTATTAAAAAAATAAAAGCCCCGAGCTAATATCATATTCAATGGTAAAAGATCAAAAAGAAAGCAAGGATGCCCACTTTTACCATTTCCATTCAACATTGCATGACAATTCTATCAAGAGTGATCAGTCAAAAAAAGAAATAAAAGGCATCCAAATGGGAAAGGAAAAAGTAAAATTATCTCCATTTACAGATGATATGATTTTATACTAGGTTTGTGTCTGGAGACCTTCTTGGGTATACCAGGTACACAAGTGCTCATAGTCCAGGGCTGGAGGAGGCTGGGAATAGATCAGAGCATCAAGACCACTGGGAGTGCTGTTTCTCTCTCGCTCTTTCTCTCACTCATGGGAAAAAAAGAAACAAACTTAAAAAAAATAAACAGAAAGAAAAGAAAATCCATCCTGAAATTAATATGGAATCTCAAGGACTCCAAATAGCCAAAACAATCTTAAAAAAGAGGTATTGGCAGGTAGCATAATGGTTAAAGCACTGGACTCCCTCATGGTCGACCACGGTTGAAACCCCAGACCTGGCAACTTGCTTTCTTTTTCTCTCTTTTTTTGCTCTCTTTCTCTCTCTGGTCAAATTGAATAATAATAATAAATAAATAAAATAATTCCTTTTTTTAAAAAAAGAAAAAGAGCAAAGCTGGAAACTGACACTAATTTTTCAAACTCACTAAAAAGCTACAGTAATCAAAACAGTGTGGTATAAGCAAAAAGACAAATGTAGGGGATCAGCAGGTGGCATGGTGGTTAAGGTGCTGGACAATCCCACATGGCCAACCACAGTTTGAGTTCCAGTCCCGGTGGCTTGCTTTCTCACTCTTTCTCTCTCTGTGTCTCTCTCTGGTCAAATTAAAACAAACGAATGAATAAATGAAATGAAATAAATAATTATTTTTTTAAAAAAGACAAATGTAGGCAAATGGAATAAAATAGAAAGCTCAGAACAAAAACCTCTCGTATATGGTCAAACGAATTTTTTTAGAGGCTTTTCCCTTGCACTTGCTGGAGAGAGAAACAGAGACAATGAGAGAAAAAGTGAGAAATCACCCCCTAGGGAGTAGCCATGCCACAATCCCTTCTCCTCCATTCTCCTTTTGAGAATTTGATTGCATACACACATGCACCTGGCATGAGTGTCAAGCTGCCAGATTTGGGACTCAAACTGTGGTGGGCCATGTGGGAGTCTAGCAATGTAACCATTATGCCATCTGCTTGATGGCAAATGATATTTTAAAATTAAATTAAAATATTATTTATTATTAGTTATTAATATATTATATATTAATAAATATAATTAATTGTTAGTTATTAGTTTATTATTACTTTAAAAAATTTTGCTATAGGGCATGTGAGCTCACCAAATAGAGACAGAGAGAGAAAGAAAGAAAGTGAGGGAGCAAGCTGCCAGGCCTAGGATTTGAACCATAGTTAAGTCATGTGGGAGTCCAGTGCTCTAACCACTATACCACCTACTGGCCCCTAATCAGATGACTTTTGACAATTGTGCCAAAGCCATTCAATGGGGAAAGGTCTGTTTGTTTAGCAAATGTTATTGGAAAAATGGGTATATACATGCAAAATAATTAAGTTAGACCCATACTAAACACCATAGTATACAAAATGAACTTAAAATTGATCAGAACCCTAAATGCAAGCCCTAAAATTGTGCAACTCTTCGAAAGACAACATTGGACAAAAGCCTCAGGATACCATTTGCCAATGATTTCTTAGAAATGACACCAAAGATGCAGAAAACAAAAGAAAAAAACAAATTAGACTTCATAAAAATTTAAAAGTTTTGTGCATCAAAAGATAATGTCAGGGCCAGCATGTAGCGTGGTGGTTAAGGACACTGGACTCCTGGCTGACCACAGTTCAAGTCCCAGATCTGGCACTTTGCTTTCTCACTCCTCCCCGCCCCCTCTCACTCTGTTCCTCTTTGGTCAAATTTTAAAAAAAAGAAAAAAGAAAAAAGTGGATAAATAAAATAATTCTTTTTTTAAACTTAACTTTATTATTTTCCAGTCTGATCAAAGAACGACAGAGAGAGAGAGGAAGGGAAAGTGAGAAAGCAAGCTGCCACGTCTGGGACTTGAACCACAGTCAGCCACGTGAGAGTCTAGGGCCTTTAACCACCACACCACCTGCCGGTCCCCCTAGGGGGTGATTTCTCACTTTTTCTCTCACTGTCTCTGTTTCTCTCTCCAGCAAATGCAAGGGAAAAGCCTCTAAAAAAAATAAATAAAGACAATGTCAAGGGCCAGCTGATGATGTGGTGGTGAAGGTGCTGAATTCTACATGGCTGACTCTGGTTCAAGTCCCAGAACCAACAGCTTGATAATCATACCAGGCAGGTGTACATGTGAGCCTGAAATCCTGAGAGGAGAATGGAGAGGGGATTGAGCCATTCCACCATGCTGGGTGATTTTTCACTTTCATTTCTCTCTGTCTCTCCCCAGTGAGCACATTGTGCCCTATGACAATCTAAAAAAAATTCCCTTCCTTGAATTCTTTTTTTTTTGGAGAGGTTTTTGCTATAGGGTGCATGCGCTCACCAGAAAGACAGAGAGAGACAGAGAGAAAGAAAGCGAGAAATCACCCCCCAGGGGGGATGGCCATACCACAATCCCTTCTCCTCCGTTCTCCTCGCAGGGTCTTGGGCCCGCACGCACATGAGCCTGGCGTGAGTTTAAGCCACCAGGTCCAGGACTTGAACCATGGTCAACTACATGGGAGTCCAGGGACATAGCCATTACGCTAGCTGCTGGTCCCTCTTCCTTGAATTCTTTGACAATGGAAAATCAAATATCTTTTTTAGTCTACAGATAATAAGAAAATGAATCATAATGATGGAGTGATTGAAAAAAATGTGAAATAAGCTCATTACTACAAAGAGATCCTGAATTGTTTAGTTAGTGAACTCTAAGAATTTTCAGATGAGCAAAATGAAACTTTGGGGTACATTTATGCTCCCTTTGGGTACATTTAAAGGCTAGTGCAGTTTTTATTTTTTAAATAATTATTTATTTATTATTATTTTTAATTTAGGCAAAGTGTTATTATTAATAACCTTCATGGGGCCAGCAGATGGTGTAGCAGTTACATTGCTGGACTCCCACAAGGCCGACCATGGTTTGAGTCCTGAATCTGGTGGTGTGAAAATCACACTGGATGCATGTGTGTGCGTGCCCATGATCCCAAGAGGAGAATGAAGAGAAGGGATTGTGACATGGCTATCCCCCCGGGAGATAATTTCTCACTTTCTCTCTTACTGTCTCTGTCTCTGTCTCTCTCTTTCTCAGGCAAAGTACATGCACCCTAAGGCAAGAACCTCTAAACAACCTTCACATGATAATTAAAGAAATCATTCTTTTTTTTTTTTTTGGAGAGGTTTTTTTTGCTATAGGGCACATGCGCTCACCAGACAGACAGAGAGAGACATAGAGACAGAAAGCGAGAAGTCACCCCCCAGGGGGGATGGTCACGCCGCAATCCCTTCTCCTCCATTCTCCTCTCGGGATCTTGGGCATGCACGCACACGCGCCCAGCGTGAGCTTTAAGCCACCGGGTCCGGGACATGAACCGTGGTCGACTACGTGGGAGTCCAGCGACATAGCCATTATGCTAACTGCTGGTCCCAAGAAATCATTAATTTTTTTTTTTTTTCGGAGAGGTTTTTGCTATAAGGCGCGTGCGCTTGCCAGACAGACAGAGAGAGATAGAGAGACAGAAAGCAGGAAATCACCCCCAGGGGGGATGGCCACGCCGCAATCTCTTCTCTTCCATTCTCCTCCCGGGATGTTGGGCACGCACGCACACACGCCCGGCGTGAGTTTAAGCCACCGGGTCCGGGACGCGAACTGTGGTCGACTACGTGGGAGTCCAGCGACACAGCCATTACGCTAACTGCTGGTCCCGAAATCATTAATTTTTTAAGAGATATTTTGCTATAAGGCATGTGTGCTTGCCAGAGAGACAGAGACAGAAAGTGAGAAATCAACCCCTACGGGGGATGGACACACTGCAATCCCTTCTCCTCCATTCTTCTCTCAAGATCTTGGACATGCATTGACATGCACTCGGTGAGAATTTTAAGCTGCAGGGTCCAGGACTCAAACTGCGGTCGTCTATGTGGGAGTCCAGCAATGTAACCTTTATGCCGTATGCTGGTCCCCAAGAAATCATTAATATTGAAGATATCATCAGTATTCCAATTGAATTATATAGAAAACCATAAGATTTAATAGTTTTCAGTGGGCATCTTAAGCTCTGTAAAAATGGCTAACATTTCTCAATAAATGTCAATTCGACTGAAAAGTTATTAAACTATTTACTGTATGTAAGATTTGAACTAGACAATGTCGAAAGATAGATGACAAATTGGGGAAAACGTTCTTATTATCTGTGATGGTTAAATTTGTGTGTCAATTTTTTGTTGTTGTTGCAGTGAAAAGTGAGAAATTTACTAATTCTTTGGACATTCTCATACATTTACTAGAGGTAAATACATACAAATAACAGCACTAACTTCACTGTGAATAAACAAAAACAAGAGAAATCCACTAGATTGGAATTAGCATTGGAAGTTCTTGGCTCTTATTCAGATCAATTACTTAATGATTGACTTTAGAAGAGGTTTATTTATTTATTTATTTATTTTTTGCCATAAGGTACATGCGCTCACCAGAAAGACAGAGAGAGAGTGAGAAATAACGCCCTAGGGGGATGACCACACTGTAATCCCTTCTTCTCCATTCTCCACCTGGGGAATCAGGCATTCATGCATGTGTGACTGGCATGATTCAGGGTCTGGGACTTGAACCGCAGTTGGACATGTGAGAGTCCAGTGCCTTAACCATCACATCACCTGCTGGCCCCAACTTTAGAACAGTTTTTTAAAATTTAACTTTATTTATTTATTTATTTATTTATTTAAATGTGACCAGAAAGGAACAGAGAGAGAGAGAGAGAGGAAGAAAGCAAGAAAGCAAGTCACCGGGTCCAGGACTTGAACTGTGGTTGGCCATCATTGGAGTCCAGTGCCCCCAACCACCATGTCATCTGCTGGCCCCCTAGGAGAGTTGTTTTACACATATATATATATTATTTACATTTAATCACTATATATCGTTATAGTGTACAACATGGTTTTCCCAGTATTATTATCATTTTAAAAATTTGCTATAGGGCATATGCACTCACCAGAGAAACAGAAAGATTAAGAAAGCAAGATGCCAGGTCTGGGACTTGAACCACAGTTAGTCATGTGGGAATCTAGTGCCTTTAACCAGCATGCCACATGCTGCCCTCTGCTTTTTTTTTTTTTTTTTTAATTTGACTTTATTTATTTATTTATTTATTTACTTACTTATTTTTTAAGAGAGGTTTTAGTTATAGGGCGCATGTGCTTGCCAGAAAGACAGAGCGACAGGAAGCAAGAAATGATCTTTCGGGGTGGATGGCCACGCCGCATCCCTTCTCCTCCATTCTCCTCTTGGGATCTTGGGCACACACACATGCACCCAGCATGAGTTTAAATCATCAGGTCAAAGACTCAAACTGTGGTCAACTACGTGGCAGTTCAGAGGCATAACCATTATGCCATCTGCTGGTCCCAATTTATTTATTTACTTTAATTTGACCAGAGAGGAACAGAGTGAGAGAGAGCCAGAGAGAGAGAAGGTGAGAAAGCAAACCGCCAGGTCTGGGACTCGAACCATGGTCAGCCATGTTGGAGTCTGGCACCCTTAACCACCACACCACCTGCCGGCCCTAATTTTTAAATTTGGTACAAGACATACATGTTCACCAGAGAGACAGAGATAGAGGAGAGAGAGAAAGTGAGAAAGCAAGCCCCCAAGTTTGGGACCCAAAGCACTGTCCATTATGTGGGGGTCTAGAGCTTTAACTACCACACCACCTGCTGGCCCTTGAAGCTTATTTTTTTTTTAAATTAACAAATTAACTAACAAACAAGGAAAGTAAATGATCCAAGTCTCCCAACTGGGGTCCAGAGTTGAGCTCCTTGTTAAGTATATAACCTTAGGTTCAAACCAAGGGGTTCCTCTGGCCTTGGTTTGCAGGCGAGTTAGGAAGGAAAGGTGTGGTCTGACTCATCTGCATTTCTGTCTAGGGGTACCCACTGCTGTCTTGCTTCCTTGATGTTTCTAAAACTTGGGGTCCCTTCCCTTTCACCTGAAGGGTGGAGGGAAGTCAAGAGATATAGTTGGGACCCTCATCAACAATGAGAATATCTCACAGGACACTCCATTTCAACAATTCCAATATTCCTACCTAGTCCATAAATTAAATCCACTGGAATCTGAAAAGAAACAGTTGTAAGTACAAAAGATTTGGAGTATTACATTTTTAAAAAAATTAGGAAAACTCTTTTTTCCTACTTGTTCCCCTAAGTCCAGGCATTGGACCCGGTAGATGTACTGGTTCTGTTTTCTCTTAGCTGGCATCCGGATTTGTGTTATTGCAATTTTCTCCATCTTCTCCATGCTCAATTCCAGAAAAAATCGGGAAGGCTCCAAGACCCATGGACGAGGACCCCCTTCAAATACCATTTCCTTCACAGACTGCCATGTCACCAATGCCACTTCCACAGGGTCTAGTGCCTGTTAACATTTAAAGAAATTAATTCCTGGTTAGGGCATTCAACCATTTTGTTTTCTTTTTAAATTTTCTATAGAGTACATGTACTTGCCAGAGAGAGAGAGAGGGGGAAAATGAGAAATTACCCCCGGGGGGGTTGCCCCACCACAATCCCTTCTCGTCTATTCTTCTCTCAGGATTTTGGGCACACATGCACACATGCCAAGTGTATTTTTTTTTTTTTTTTGGAGAGGTTTTTGCTATAGGGCGCATGAGCTCGCCAGACAGACAGAGAGAGACACAGAGACAGAAAGCGAGAAATCACCCCCCAGGGGGAATGGCCACGCCGCAATCCCTTCTCCTCCATTCTCCTCTCGGGATCTTGGGCACGCACGCACACATGCCCAGTGTGAGTTTAAGCCACCGGGTCCGGGACTCGAACCGCGCTCAACTACGTGGGAGTCCAGCGAAATAGCCATTATGCTAACTGCTGGTCCCCCAAGTGTATTTTTCAAGCCACTGGGTCTGGGACTTGATCCACAGTTAGCCATGTAGGATTCAGACACCTTACCCACCACACCACTGGCTGGCCCCAGCATGTGGCCATTTTATAAAATTTTATTTATTTATTTTTGGAGAAGTTTTTTGTTTGTTTTTGTTTTTGTTTTTGAGAGGTTTTTGCTATAGGGTGCTTGCGCTCGCCAGAAAGACACAGAGAGACAGAGAGACAGAAAGCGAGAAATCACCCCCCAGGGGGGAATGGCCATGCCACAATCTTTTCTACTCCGTTCTCTTCTCGGGGTCTTGGGCACACACGCACACGCGCCCAGCGTGAGTTTAAGATACCAGGTCCGGGATTCGAACCGTGGTCGACTACATGAGAGTACAGCGACATAGCCATTATGTCAACTGCTGGTCCCGAATATGGCCATTTTAAAGCCAAGTTATCTGAATATGCTAAAAATGGAGTTAGACTGAATGCCAAAGAGATATATATGTCATTCTTCTCAATTGGAATGCTTTTTAACCTATGTATTAATTTAGAACCTACCTCTTATTCAAGTTTAACTGATGTGTCGCTTATACATTAATTCACGTGCTGTTGCTCCAGACCACAACCACTTCTGTATCACCTACACCCTTACAGTATTGATGTCTACCACTTATGTGTACATTGGTCATCTACTAAAGCTATTTAACCATGTCAAGTGCCATATATAAGTAATAATTCTTGTTGTATCCTCTAGTTATGAAAATTTTTTTTAAGAATTATTTTATTTAACTTTATTTTATTTTTATTCATTTATTTTAATTTGACCAGAGAGGGGCAGAGGGAGAGAGACAGAGAGAAAGTGAAAAAGCAAGCCACCAGGTCTGAGATTCGAACTGCAGTCGGCCGTGTGGGAGTCCTGTGCCCTTAACCATCATGCCAACTGCCAACCCCATGAAAACTTTTTAAGCAGAAATTTTTTTTAAAAGAAGTTTTTGCCTTAAGACATGTGTACTCACTAGGGAGAGAAAGAGACAGAAACAGTGAGAGGGAAAATGAAAACTCTCCCCCCAGGGGATGATCATGCTGCAATCCTTTCTCCTCCATTCTCTTCTCAGGATCTTGGGTACACACACACACACACACACACACAGCTAGTGTGACTTTTTAAGCCACTGGGTTCAGTATTTGAACTGCAGTTGACCATGTGGGAGTTCAGCAATGTAACTGCTCTGCCCTCTGATGGGCTTTGCAGAGAGTCTTACACCTAACTTTTTTTTTTTTTTTTTGAGAGCTTTTTGCTATAGGGCGCGTGCACTTGCCAGAAAGACAGAGAGAGACAGAGAGACAGAAAGTGAGAACTCATTCCCCAGGAGGGATGGCCACGCTGCAATCCCTTCTCCTCCATGCTCCTCTTGGGATTTTGGGCACACACACAAGCACCTGGCATGAGTTTTAAGCCATAGTCAACTATATGGAAATCTAGTTGGGTAACGATTACGTCATCTGTGGGTCCACAGATGTTGAATTTAACTTTTTTTTTTTCACTTTTTTTTTTTTTTGAGAGGTTTTTTGCTATAGGGCGCATGTGCTCGCCAGAGAGACAGAGAGACAGAGAGATAGAAAGCAAGAAATCACCCCCCAGCAGGGATGGCTACGCCGCAATCCCTTCTCCTCCATGCTCCTCTCAGGATGTTTAACTTTTGATGGAATCAAATATGCAGAAAGCATGCCAAAATTTATCTGTTTTAATTTTAAGCCACCTCCCATAATTGTCTCCATTATAATGGACCAATCCTTAGGCCAAAAATAACAACTGTGTTAAAATCCTTAAGTGTATATAGTAAAAGACAACTGACTTCCTTCCCCACGGCAGAAAGTTATCTTTGAGGGTTCTTTTTTTTTTTTTTTTTTTTTTTTTAAAGAATTATTTTATTTAACTTTATTTATTATTATATCATTATTATTTTTCAGTTTGATCAGAGAGAGAGAGAGAGGGAGTGAGAAAGCAAGCCACCAGGTCCGAGACTTGAACCGTGGTTGGCCATGTGGGAGTCCCCCGCCTTTAACCACCACGCCACTTGCTGGCCCCATTTGAGGGTTCTTCAAAAGGAAACATGCTAATATTCTATATCTTAGTGTCTACAGAGACACATGTATCATAAAAATCTAAATATTCTAATACCTTAAGATTAGTGTACTTTACCCATTAAAACAAAGCTTAATGAGAAAAAAAAAATTAGTGTACTTTATGTACTTTACTGCACATATTTGGTGGTTTTTGTTTTTTTCCCCCATAGGGTGTGTGTACTCGCCAGAGAGGAGAGAGACAGAGAGAAGGAAAGTGAAAAATCACCCCTTAGGGAGGATGGCCACACCACAATTCTTTCTCTTCCATTCTCTTCTCAGGACTTTGGGCATGCATGCACACACAACTGGCATGATTTTCAAGCTGCTGGGTCCAGGACTGAAACCATGGATAGCCATGTGGGAATCTAGCTGCCTTAACCACTATGCCACTTGCTGGTCCCACTATACATATTTTATAACTCAGTAAAAAAGAGTAAGGAGAGGGGATTATCTAAAACCTGCTGATATAACTTAAAGATATTCCCGTGGCAGAAGCACAAGAGAGGAGAAGCCCAAGGCTCAGGTTAAATGAGAAAGCTGTAGATTAAAAAAGGTAGTAAGTTGGGACCAGCAGATGGCATAATGGGTATGTAGCTGGACTCCCATGTAGCTGACCACAGTTCAAGTCCCGGACCCGGTGACTTAAACTCACACCGGGTGCGTGTGTGTGCATGCCCAAGATCCTGAGAGAATGGAGGAGAAGGTATTGTGGTGTGGCCATCCCCCATGGAGGGTGATTTCTCGCTTTCTGTCTCTCTGTCTCTCTCTGTCTTTCTGAAGAGTGCATGCGCCCTATAGCAAAAACCTCTCAAAAAAAAAAAAAAAAAAAGGTAGTAAGTAAAGAGAACACAAATATCATTGATCTTTAGTAAAGTTAGAAACCACAGCGAGCTAGGAAGCCTCTAAGTGGACATAACTGGGCCCATGAAAAGAAATGGTTTCTTCCTGTGAGACGTCTCACCTTCAGGGGTTCATATGCAGCAAATGTGGCACTGCTATCCAAGTACTCTTCATATTCAGTCACACTCACTGTTACCAGAGTATGGCCCAGAGATTTGGCGGCTATATGTGTGCTAGAACAGTGTGTTGGTCCAGACCTTTGAATACCTGAAATAAAAAAATATAATTTTAGTAGATTAATAAGCAGACAATTCTCAAAAAAGTTAGGCTACAGAAACCTAAGAATTAAAAAAAAAATTATTTAATTTTAAAATATATCATTATTGAGTCTGGGGTGGTGTGGTGGTTAAGGACACTGGACTCACATGGCCAACTACAGTTCAAGTCCCAGACCTGGTGGTTTGCTTTCTCACTCTCTCTCTCTCTCCCCTCTCTCTTTCTCTGTCCCTCTCCAGTCAAATTAAAATAAGTAAATAAATAAATAAAGTTAACAACAAAAAATCATTATTATTATTATTTTCTTAAAATTTGCTACAGGGCGTGCACACTCACCAGAAAAAGACAGAGAGAAAAAGTGGAAAAGCAAGTCGCCAGGTCTAGGACTCAAAATGCAGTTGGTGGGACCAGCAGTTAGCGTAATGGCTATGTTGCTGGACTCCCACGTAGTCGACCGCGGTTCGAGTCCTGGACCCGGTGGCTTAAAACTCACGCCAGGCACGTGTGCGTGTGTGCCCAGGATCCCGAGAGGAGAATGGAGGAGAAGGGATTGCGGCGTGGCCATCCCCCCTGGGGGGTGATTTCTCGCTTTCTGTCTCTCTGTCTCTGTCTAGCAAGCGCACGTACCCTATAGCAAAAAGCCTCTCCAAAAAAAAAAAAAAAAATGTGGTTGGTCAAGTGGGAGTCCAGTGCGCAACCACCAAGTTGCCTGCTGGCTCCCATAAGAATTTTTTTTTAAAGAATTATTTTTATCTAACTTTTATTTATTATTATTATCTTTCATTTGACACAGAGAGAAAGAAAATGTGAGAAAGCAAGTCGCCAGATCTGGGACTCCCACTAGATTGGGTCAGCCATGTGGGAGTACAGTACCCTTAACCACCATGTCCCCATGAGAATCTTTTGGTTTTTGGAGAGGTTTTTGCTATAGAGCGTGTGCGCTCACCAGAAAGACAAGAGACAGAGAGACAGAAATCACTCCCCAAGGGGTATGACCACGCCGCAATCCCTTCTCCTCCATTCTCCTCTCAGGACCTTGGGCATGCAAGCACACATGCCTGGCGTGTTTAAGCCACCTGTTTAAGCCACTGGATCTAGGACTTGAACCACAGTTGACTACAGGGAGTCCAGCGACGTAGCCATTACGCCAACTGCTGGTCCCCCCCATGAGAATCTTAACATGTGGGGCTGGCAGGTGGCATAGCAGTTACATCACTGGACTCCCATATGGCTGACTGTGGTTCGAGTCCTGGACCCAGTGGCTTGAAAATCACACCGGCTGTGTGTGCATGCATGCTCAAGATCCCGGGAGGAGAATGAAGAAGAAGGAATTGTGGTGTGGCCATCCCTCCTGGGGGGATGATTTCTCACTTTCCCTCTCTCACTGTCTCTCTCTCTCTGGCAAACGCAAGTGCCCTAAGGCAAAAACCTCTCATAAAAAGAAAAAGGGGAGGGGACCAGCAGTTAGCGTAATGGCTATGTCGCTGGACTCTCACATAGTCGACTGCGGTTTGAGTCCCAGACCTGGTGGCTTAAACTCATGCCGGGTGCGTGGGCGTGCGTGTCCAAGATCCCGAGAGGAGAATGGAGGAGTGGATTGCGGCGTGGCCATCCCCCCTGGGGGGTGATTTCTTGCTTCTCTGTCTCTCTCTGTCTCTCTGGCGAGCGCACGTGCCCTATAGCATAAACCTCTCCAATAAAAAAAAGGGGGGGGGAACACCAGCAGGTGGTGTGGTGGTTAAGGCACTGGACACTCCCACATGGCTGACCATGGTTTGAGTCCTGGACCTGGTGGCTTGCTTCCTTGCTTTCCCTCTTTCTCTCTGAGTCTCTCTCTGGTGAAATTAAAATAAAATGAATAAATAAAATAAATAATTATTTTTAAAAAGGAAGAATTTTAATATGTTAAAGATACTACTGGGCTGGCGTGGAGGTTAAGGGTGTTGGACTTTCACATGGCTGGCCACAGTTCGAGTGCCATATCTTGTGGCTTGCTTTCTCAGTTCTCTCTCTCTCTCTCTCTCTCACTCTCTCTCTGTCACTCTATCACTCACTCTGACCCTCTCTGGTCAAATTGAAATAGATGAATAAATAAATAAATAAAGTTAAATAAAATAACTTTATAAAAAAAAAAGATGCTACCTTAGGGGTTGGTCCCATGGTCTAGTGGTTAAGGGAGCTAGACCCCACGTGGTTGACTCTGGTTTGAATTCCAGTACCAGTGGCTTGAAAAACATGCTGGGTGCATGTTTGTATGTTTGTGCATGCCCCAAATCCTGACAGGATGGAGAAATGAAGGAGAAAGAATTGCAGCGTGACCAGCCCCATGGGGGGCAAGGATTCTTCTTCTTTCACCCTACCTCTCTGTCTCCCTCTGGTTAAGCACAGGCACTCTCTGGCAATAATAATAATAATAATAATAATAATTAGGGCCTAATTTCTTTCTTTCTTTTTTAAATTTGCTAAGGGGCACATGTGCTCACTGAAGAGAATGAGGAGGGTGGATGGACTAAGAAAGCACCCCTATGGGGAATGGTCATATTGCCATCCCTTCTCCTCCACTTCTCCCTCCTTTTGAGATTTTGGGCATGAACATAAATGCACCTGGTGTGTTTCCCAAGCTGCCCGGTCCAGGTCTCGAACTGCACAGTGGCCCTGTGAGATCCTGCCACCTTAACTTCTACACTACCAGCTAGCCTGGTCCTGACTTTTCATATCCGGTTAGTATAAAATCTGTTCCTGGCACGATGGCTTACACTCTAAAACACTGTGCCTTGCAGGCGAGGACCACATAACCTAAGGCAAGCACAGTGGGGTACACCTGTAATCCCAGTGACTCAGAAGCCTGACCTAGGAAGATCTAGAGGTCAAGGCTGGCCTGGGCAACACAGTGGGACCCTGTCTTAGAAAAAAAGTCAAACGCGAAGGCATGGGCATATAGTCCTAGGGCCAGGGAGGCGAGGGTAGGAGGACTGTCATAGAGTGAGAGTCTATCTTAGAGTAAAAAAAAAAAAAAAAAAAAAAGAGGGCCATCCTATGGCGTGGTGGTTAAGGAGGTTGGATCCCACATGGCTGACTATGCAGTTCTAGTCCTGGACCGAGAGGATTGAGAAACACACGGCACATGTGCATGCATGCCCATAATCCTGACAGGATAGAGAATTGAAGAAGGGGGAACCAGCAGTTAGCGTAATGGCTATGTCGCTGGACTCCCACGTAGTCGACTGCAGCTCGCGTACCGGACCCGGTGGCTTAAAACTCACACTGGGCGCGTGTGTGTGCGTGCCCAAGATCCCGAGAGGAGAATGGAGGAGAAAGGGATTGTGGCGTGACCATCCCCCCTGGGGGGTGATTTCTCGCTTTCTGTCTCTATGTCTCTGTCTGTCTGGCGAGCACACGCGCTCTATAGTGAAAACCTCTCAAAAAAAAAAAAAAAAAAGAAAAAGAAAAAAGAGAATTGAAGAAGGGATTGCAATGTGACCACACCCCATTGTGGGTGGAGGGGCTTTCTCCCTCTCCCTTTCTCTTTCTGTCACTCTCTGGCAAGTACACATACCATCTGGCTAATTTTAAAAAAAGAAAAGCTGCTTGGGTTATATTGTAGAGAGCCATCAACACTAAACTAAAAGGATTTCAGTTTTATCCCACTGGCAATTAGAAACCTCTCAAAATTTTTTAGTAGAAAAAGTAATATGTAAGTTAAGCTTCATGAAGATCCATCTGGGGGGCCAGCAGATGGTGGTTAAGGGTGCTGGACTCCCACATGGCCAAACACAGTTTAAGTCCTGGACCTGGCAATTTGCTTTCTCACTTTCTCTCTCACTCTTGCTCTGTCCCTCTCTGGTCAAATTAAAATAAATAAATAAATAAATAAAGTTAAAATAAAATCATTCTTTAAAAAATCCATCCAGGGACCAGCAGGTGGCGTGATGGTTAAGGCGTTGGACACTTCCACATGGCCGACCAGGGTTTGAGTCCTGAATCTGGTGGCTTGCTTTCTCAGTTCCTCTCTCTCTCACTCTCACCCTCTGTCTCACTCTGGTCAAGTTAAAAAATAAATGAGTGAATGAATAAAATAAAAATAATTATTTTTAAAAAAAATCCATCTGGTAACCATAATTATCAGAGGCAAGAACACTTAGGAGGATATCATTATACTCTATAAGAGAGATACTGAGGGCCGAAAAATTAGAGGAGATACTCTGAGAATAGAGGAAAGGTGGGCGATATGAGAGTACTACATACTCTCATATCATTAGTATTACTCTCATTAGTATTACATGCTAATTATAAATGCATATGTATACATATACACATATACAAGGTCGTTTTTATGTACATATATATCTAGTATAATTAGTAAGGCAAGAGAGAAGTCCAAGTTGATGCCAACCTTATGGATGTATGAGATGTTATAGTTGTAATGCTAGCTAGACTCCCACGTAAATGTTATGGGGATCCCAGCAGGTGGCATGGGGGGTGGTCTAAGCGGCGCTAGGATTCCCACATGGTAGGTGTGGTTCAAGTCCCGGAGCTGGTGGCTTGCTTTCTCACTTTCCCCTTCTCTCTCTCTCTATCCCTTTCTAGTCAAATTGAAATAAATAAATTAAATAAATAAAGTTTAATTAAAAAAGAAAACAATGGAGATTAGGATCAAATACAAAGTTCAACAGCAGGAAAGACTGTTGATCTTTATGGATAGTTTATTCATACTTTCTTTTTCCATTTAAGAATTATTTTATTTAAATTTATTTATTTATTTATTTTAATTTGACCGACAGGGACAGAGCAAGAGAGAGAGAGGGAAAGTGAGAAAGCAAGCCACCAGGTCCAGGACTTGAACTGTGGTAGACAATGTGGGAGTTCAAGACCCTCAACTGCCATGCCATCTGCCGGCCCCATACTTTTATTTATTTATTTTGTTTGTTTCCTTATTTAAATTGCCAGAGGATGCACAGTCTTTCCAGAGAGGGAGAAAGTAAAAAAACAACTCCCCATCGGGAAAGGTCACACTGCAATCCCTTCTCCTCCATTTCTGCCTCCTTTCAGGAGGACATGCCCGGTGTGTTTTTCAAGCTGTCAGGTCAGGAACCTGAACCACGCAGTCAGCCATGTGGAATCCAGCTGCCTTAACCACCATGCCATGGACTGGCCTCATATTTTCCATTTTATTAGAAAAAGATAGTTTCAGAGCCAGCCCGTGGCATGGTGGTGAAGATGGCTGGCTCCCATGTGGGTGACTGTGTTTTGAGTCCTGGAACCAGCAGCTTGAAAAATGCTCCAAGTGAATGTACACATGTGCCAAAAACTCAGAAAGGAGGGAGAAGTGGAGGAGAAGGGATTGAGACATGAGCATTTCCCATGGGAGGTGCTTTTTTTTTTTTTTTTTTTTTTTTTTTTTTTTTTAAGAGAGGTTTTGCTATAGGGTGCATGCATTTGCTGGAAAGACAGAGAGAGAGAAAGAGAAAATCACCCCTAGGGGGTATGGCCACACTGCAATCCCTTCTCCTCCATTCTCCTCTCTTGATTTTGGGCACATATGCACACGTGCCCAACGTGAGTTTTAAGCCACTGTGTCCGGGACTCGAACCATGGTTGACTAATGTGGGAGTCCAGCGATGTAACCATTACACCATCTGCTAGTCCCAGAAGCTGCTTCTTAACTTTCTCTGTCTCTCTAGTGAGTGCATACATACTCTGGTAAATTAAAAAAACATCTATTAGAAAGAAAGAAGAACATATTTTTCTCCTTTTTTGACTAAAGCTAATGTACGCACACATTATATGGCACTATATACCTCTTAAAAAGAGGAAATACATATATATATACACATTTACATATATAATTATAGTATATACATGTATGTACACAAACATACATACAAATACATGTGTGCTTGTATATATGTATGTGTACATATATATGAAACAAAAGACTTTAAGGCTGGAAATGGAAGACCTTACTATGAGCTAAAAGCTGATACTGTCCAGCTATAGAGTTTTTCATTACATTTGCTTTCACTTCTACATCTGTAAAATGAAGAGTATGACACCTGTGACAAAGCAGTTGACAGAATAAGTGGGAGTATTATAGAAACAGGTAATATGCAAATTTAGAGTAAAATTGGTAATTTCTGAATTGATGATTGGTTCCTTAACTGAAAGCAAAGGATAAAATAAACAGCCTACTCTTACCTTCTCTGAGAAGAGTAAAGACTCCTTGCTTGTCCATGTTCAGATCCAAGGATAAGTGAGAGCAGTCTGTGAATGCAATGGCCTCTTTGGTCTCCTTCTTCACATGATACATTGCGATGGGGATTTCTATAACCTGACCGATCTCCACGTCAGCATGGAATGGTAACAGTTCCATTTTGCTCAGTTTCAGGACATCTACCTGGAGGGAAAAATATTAATCTTTCGAGAAAATTATGTTAGAAAAGCCTTAGAAGAAAATAAATCATAACTTAAATATTTAAACACACATGCACATACACGAACATATATCTATATTTTTCTGTAAAAACATACACTATATATACACGTTATTTATTATATACATTATACACACACACACACACACACACTTACATATACACAAGGTGCTTAATATGTTGCCCTTTTTAAATTTCTTTCTTTTTAAAATTTTTGCCAGAGGGCACATGTTCTTGCCAGAGAAAAAGAGAGAGGAAGAGGGAGAAAACATCTCCTCAGAGGGAACAGCCACACTGCAATGCCTTCTCCTCCACGTCTCCTTCATGTCAGGATCTACACCCACATGCACACACGCCTGGCATAATTCTCGAGCTGCTGCGTCCAGTACTTGAAATAGCAGTAGGCTATGTGGGATCTAGTTGCTTTAATCACTAGCCAAAAGAGCCAGTCCTGACTCTTTTCTTTCTTTTTATTTTTAGACTTATTTAATTTTTATTTTCATTTTATTTATTTATTTGTTTATTTTTGGAGAGATTTTTGTTATAGAGTGTGTACACTCACCGGAAAGACAGACAGACAGAGACAGAAAGTGAGAAATCACCCTCCAGAGAAAATGGCCATGCTGCAATCCCTTCTCCTCCATTCTCCTCTTGGGATCTTGGGGGCGCATGTACACGTATCTGGTGTGAGTTTAAGTTGCCGGGCCTGGGACTCGAACCGTGATCGACGACGTGGGAGTCCAGCAACATAATCATTATGCTACCTCTAGTCCTTTTATTTATTTTTAAAGAATTATTTTATTTAACCTTATTTATTTATTTTAAATTTGACTGGAGGGGGGGAGGGGGGAGAGGGAGAGAGGGAGAGGCGGAGAGAGAGAGAGAGAGAGAGAGTGAGAAAGCAAGCTGCCGGGTCCAGGACTTGACCCACAATCAGCCATGTGGGAGTCCAGGGCCCTTAACCAACATGCCACCTGTTGGCCCCAATTTTTATTTTTTATTTTATTTTAACTTTTTAAATGATCTTTACTTGCTATACATTTATTTATTTATTTATTTATTTATTTATTTATTTATTTATTTTGAATTTTACCAGAGAGAGAGAGAGGGAGAGAAAGCAAGCCACCAGGTCGGGGACTCAAACCGCAGTCAGCAATATGGGAGTCCAATGCCCTCAACCACCACGCCAACTGCTGGACCCCCAATTTTTATTTTTTAATTTGCTATACAACACATGTACTCATATCAGAGAGAGACAGGGACAGAGCAAGAGGGAAAATGAGAAAGCAACCCACCAGGTCCAAGATTCAAACTGTGTTCCGTCATGTAGGAGTCCAGTACCTTAACCACCATACCATCTGCTGACCCAACTCTTTTCATTTCTTTTTTATTTTTTTAAGAATTACTTATTTTATTTTATTTATTATTACTTGCTATAGAGCACAAGTGCTCACCAGAGAGAGAGAGAAAGAGTGAGACAGTGAGAAAGAAAGCAACCAGATATGGAACTTAAACCATGGTTGGCCATGTGGGAGTCCAGCACCTTAAACACCATGCCACCTGCCAGCCCCTCTTTTCTTTCTTAAAAAATTATTTATTTATCGTGCTCGCTTTGGCAGCACATGTACTAAAACTGGAACGATATCGAGAAGATTAGCATGGCCCCTGCGCAAGGATGATACGAACATTCGTGAAGCGTTCCATATTTAAAACCCAGATCAAAGCATATTTCTCCCAGTTTGGCACTATTACAAGATTTAGACTGTCCAGAAGTAGAAGGACTGGAAACAGCAGAGGTTATGTCTTCATAGAGTTTGAATCTGATGACGTTGCCAAGATAGTTGCTGAAACCATGAACAACTACCTGTTTGGTAACAGACGCCTGAAGTGTCATTTTGTACCACCCGAAAAAGTATATAAAGAACTTTTCAGAAACTGGAATACTCCATTTCAGCAGCCATCGTACTCAGCAGTGAAACAATATAAGGATCGGACACCTCTACAAAAGCAATGGATGGAGAAGCATTTTAAGAGGAAAGAAAAATTACTCAGGAGTAGATCAGCTAAAAAGGGAATTGATTATAATTTTCCTTCCTTGATTATACAGAAAAAGAGGAAAAAGCTTTTAGACACTGATCTTCAGAAATCTACAAAGAGCCAGGTTTTACCTAAGAAGAAAAAAAAGGTTTCGAGCACCCCCCTAACACTCCTGAGAAGACTGTGGACAGCCAGGGCCCCACACCAGTTTGTACACCAACGTTTTTGGAGAAACGAAAATCTGAAGTGGCTGAAATGAATGATGATGATAAAGATAATGAAATAGTTTTCAAATAGTCTGTATCCAGTATTAAAGAAGATACACAAGAGACTCAAACACCTAAATGTTCAGGGAACAAAAGACGAAGAAAAAGCAATCAGTGATTCTGAATGTATTATGTACATGTCTTCAGAAAAATGTGATTTTGTTATATCCGAATTTTTTTTTTTTTTTGGAGAGGTTTTTGCTATAGGGCGCCTGCGCTCACCAGACAGACAGAGAGAGACAGAGAGACAGAAAGCGAGAAATCAGCCCCCAGGGGACATGGCCACGCCGCAATCCCTTCTCTTTGGTTCTCCTCTTGGGATCTTGGGCACACATGCACATGCGCCCAGAGTGAGTTTAAGCCACCAGGTCCAGGACGCGAACTGCGGTCGACTACATGGGAGTCCAGCAACATAGCCATTACGCTAACTGTTGGTCCCATCATAGCTGGTTTTTAATATGTACAACGAGATGCAACCATTGACAAGATTTTCAGAGGAAAAATGCACTGCTCAAGTCAGTAAAGAAAGTAGTCCAGAATTTTGGCTGGCCTGCCCTTGCTGAAACATGGGGCGGGGCGGGGTAGGCATATAGCAGCTGGCAGTGGCTGGACTCACACTGCCTCTCTGTCCTCATCTCTTCCGGTTTTCTTTTCAGATTTTATGTCTTACTCTGCAAAAAGAAGGGTCACCATTAATTGCAGGTATAAGTACTGAACTGTAGCATTTTTTTGCACCATCAAATAAAGATCAGTCTTGCTTAAAAAAATTATTTATTTACTTCAATTTATTGTTATTATTATAATTATATTTATTTATTTATTTTAGAGGGTTCTGCCGTAGGGTGTGTGCACTCGCTGGGGTGGAAAGAGAGAGAGAGACAGACACAGTGAGAGGGAAAGTAATAAATCACCCCCCCGGGGGGATTGCCACACCACTCCTTTTCCTCCATTCTCCTCCTGGGATCTTGGGCACACACGCATGCACGCCTGGAGTGATTTTCAAGTCATCAAGCCCAGTACTCAAATCGTGGTCCGCCGGGACCACGGGAGTCCAGTGATGTAACTGCTATGCCATCTGGTGGTATTGCATTTGTTATTATTGCTATTTTTTAATTTGAACAGAGAGAGACAGAGAAAGGAAAAGCGAGAAAGCAAGCCACCAGGTCTGGAACTCGAACTGTGGTCAGCAATGTGGGAGTCCAGTGTCTCAACCAACGTGCCACTTGCTGGCCCCTCCCTCTTTTAATTTATTAAAAAAAATTTTTTTTTATTTGGGTCTGGCAGGTGGTGTGGTGGTTAAGGGTGCTGGACTCGCACATGGTCGACCTTGGTTCAAGTCCTGGACCTGGTGGCTTGCTTTCTCACTTTCTCTCTCTCACTCTGCCCCCATCTGATCAAATTAAAATAATAACTAAAGTTAAATAAAATAATTATTTTAAAATGTTTATTTATTTTTAAGATAATTATTATTAGTTTTACTTATTCATGCATTTATTTTAATTTGACCAGAGAGAGACACACACAGAGAGAGAGAGGGAAAGTGAGAAAGCAAGCCACCAGGTCCGGGACTTAAACCACAGTCGGTCATGTGGGAATGTCCAGCACCTTAACCACCACATCATCTGCTGATCCCCTCTCTTTTAATTTCTTAGTCAACTGACTTGTCTCTCTCTCTGTATCTGTCTCTATCTCTTTCTTTTTCAATTGCCAAAGGGCATGTGTGTTCACCAGAGAGAGAAAGAGACAAAAAGGGAGAGGAAGATAGGGAGGAAGAAAGCAACCCCAATGGATGTGATCATGGCACAATCCCTTCTCCATTTCTCTATCCTGTAGGGATTTGGGGCATACACACACTAGTGCCTGTATGTTTTTCAAGCTGCTGGTGCCAGGATTCAAACCATGGTCAGCCATGTTTGATCTTGTTCACTACATACAATGCGTAGCAATTAGGCTACAGGGCTAGCTCTCAAAAGCACCTACCACTACACAGCAGGAGTTTGGTACATACGGTCCTCAAGCCTTAGTGTGCCTCTATTTTCCAGTGTCTTGTTCAAGTTCCCACTTCTTCCATGATAGTCTCTGACTAGTCTCACACACAAAAAAATTTTCTTTTTATAAGTTAACAGTACTTTTATTATTCAATTAAAGTAGCACAAAATTGTATGTATCTTTAAATACCTCATAAATGGGGCCAATAGGTAGTGTGAAGGTTAAGGTACTGAATCTCACATGGCCAACTGCATAGTTAGAGTCCTGAGCTGGTAACTTGAAAATCATGCCTGGTACGTGTGCGTGTGTACCCAAAATTCCAAGGAGAGAATGGAGGAGAAGGGATTGTGGTGTAGCCATTCCCCAAAGAATGTGATTTCTCATTTTCCCATTCTCAGTCTCTGTCTCTCTCCAATGAGCGGACATGCCCTATGGCAAAATCTAAATTAATTAATTAATAACCTCATATATAATTTCTTAAAATGTTATTTAACATTTTGTAAATACGTCTTCCTATTAATAGTTAGATTTCAGATATTTTAAGGTAGGAATAATATGTTATGTATCTTTTTTTTTTTTTTTTTTCTGCTATAGGAAGCGTGCGCTCGCCAGACAGAGAAAGAGAGACAGAAAGCGAGAAATCACCCCCCAGGGGGGATGGCCACGCCACAATCCCTTCTCCTCCGTTCTCCTCTCGGGATCTTGGGCACGCACGCACACGTGCCTGGCGTGAGTTTAAGCCACCGGGTCCGGGACTCGAACCGCAGTTGACTACGTGGGAGTCCAGTGACATAGCCATTACACTAACTGCTGGTCCCGTTACGTATCTTTTTTTAAAAAGGAATTATTTTATCTTTATTTATTTTATTTTATTTTAATTTGACCAGAGAGGAACAGAGTGGAGGGTGGGGTGAGAAAGCAAGCTGCCAGGTCCTGGACTCAAACTGCATTGGCCATGAGGGAGTCCAACGCCCTTAACCACCACACCATCTGCTGGCCCCAATATGTTATATATCTTTGAATGTCTTATGATAGTACAGTGTTAAATACTTAGGGGATACTTGATAACAGCTACTGAGTGATAGCAAAATTCTAAGTCCTGCAGAGAAAAGCAACATATGTTAACTGTGAGAAAAATTATTATATAATAAAGTAAAAAAAAATTTTTGCACTCTTTTAGAAATGAATTGGCAAGGGAACAGCAGTTAGCGTAATGGCTATGTCGCTGGACTCCCATGTAGTGGACGGAGGTTCGAGTCCCGGACCAGGTGGCTTAAACTCACGCCGGCGCGTGTGCGTGCATGCCTAAGATCCTGAGAGGAGAATGGAGGAGAAGGGATTGCGGGGTGGCCATCCCCCCTCGGGGGTGATTTCTCGCTTTCTGTCTCTCTGTCTCTCTCTGTCTTCCTGGCAAGCCCACACGCCCTATAGCAAAAAAAAACTCTCTCAAAAAAAAAAAAAAAAAAAAAAAAGAAATGAATTGGAAAACCAAAATATAAGACTAGAAATAATATTATAAAAGACATTTTGGGGCCAGTAGGTGGAGTGGTGGTTAAGGTTTTGGATTCCTGGGGTTGACTACAGTTTGAGTTCTGAACCCAGCAGCTTGAAAATCATGCCAGACATGTATGTGCGCATGTGTGTCCAAAATCCTGAGAGGAGAAGGGCTTGCAGTGTGGCCAGCCTCCCTAGGGTAGGAGGCATTCTCACTTTCCTTTTTTCTCTCTCTCCCACAAAAAAAAAAATTTTTTTTTGAGAGATTTTTGCTATAGAGCACGTATGCTCACTAGACAGACAGAGACAGAGAGACAGAAAGCAAGAAATCACCCCCCAGGGAGGATGGCCACGCTGCAATCCCTTTTCCTCCAGTCTCCTCTTGGTATCTTGGCATGTGTGCACATGTGTCCAGCATGAGTTTTAAGCCACCGGGTCCAGGACTTGAACCGTTGTTGACTATGTGAGATTCCAGCGACGTAACCATTACACCATCTGCTGGTCCCTCCTGCAAAAATTTAAAAAATTTAAAAAGCCATTTAAAGAACATAAGGAAACTAGATTTCACATGGCTGACCCAGTAGTTTAAATCCTGGCCTTGGTGGCTTGAAAAATGTGCTATTGCATGTGAGTGTGTGCCCCAAATCTGAGAGGATGGAGAAATGGAGAAGGATTGTAGTGTGACCATGCCCCATTGGGAGGATGCTTTCTCCACACTCTGTCCCTCTAGTACTCTCTCTCTGGTATGCACATATGCCCTCTAGCAATTAAAAAAAAAAAAGAGAGAGCATATACAATTATAGCCCAAAAAAGCTAACATTAAGTACTGAATATATGCCAAGTACAAAAATAGACATTGTTTCATTTAATTCTGACAATAACCCCTTGAGATAGATACTAACAGCCCTGTTTTTTTTTTTTTTTTTTTTTTTTTTTGAGAGGTTTTTGCTATAGGGTGCATACGCTTGCCAGACAGAGACAGAGAGACAGAAAGTGAGAAATCACCCCCCAGGGGGGGATGGCCATGCCGCAATCCCTTCTCCTCCATTCTCCTCTCGGGATTTTGGGCACACACACACGCACGCCCGGCGTGAGTTTTAAGCTGGGTCCAGGACGCGAACCGCGGTTGACTAAATGGGAGTCTAGCGACATAGCCATTATGCCAACTGCTGGACAGCCCCATTTTAGAGATGAGGAAACAAACATAAATGTTAAAGTGGCTATAGGTGAAGCAGGATTTTGCCCAGGTCCAGGAATATGTAAAGGATATGTACTTACAGATTGAATTTGATCAATATTTTTAATTTATTTCATCTTCTTCTTTTTTAATGTTAAAGTTTATTTATTGGGCCAGCAAATGGCATGGTGGTTAAGGAACTAGACTCCCACATGGACAACCATGGTTCCAGTCCCAGACCTGGCAGCTTGCTTTCTCATCTTCTCTTTCTCTCTCTCTCTCTCTGGTAAGCACATGTGTCCTATAGCAAATTTTAAAAATAATATAATAATAAATAAAATAAAATAAATATTTTTTAAAGTTAGTTTTTTAATTCATGACAGAGATTATGTGCACGTGCACAAGAGGGAGGAGGACAGAGAGAAAGAGAGAATCATCTGTGACAGGGTCTCGTCTTGCAGCAGTTCGCTTTCCCCAGCCCTCCAGCTTCTCAGGATCTTGGGCATATGTGCACGTGCCCGGTTTGTCCCCCATATCTTGAGCCAACCCTATAATCCAAACTGCCATCAGCCATATGCCTTCCATCACTGCAATTAACTTTGCTAAAAATTGTGACACCAGGCTGGATCATTGAGCAATGTTTTTATTATTTTTTTGAGAGAGGTTTTTGCTATAGGGTGCATGCACTCACTAGAAAGACAGAGAGACCGAAAGCAGGAAATCACCCCCTGGGGGGATGACCATGCTACAATCCTTCTCCTCCATTTTTCCTGGGATTTTACGCATTCATGCACACGTGCTTAGCATGAGGTTTAAGCCTCTGTGTCTGAGACTCAAACCATAGTCAACTACATGGGAGTCCAGCAACATAACTATTATGTCATCTGCTGGTCCCGAGCAATTTTTTTCCTAAAGAATTATTTTATTTAACTTTATTTACTTATGTATTTATTTATTTTAATTTGACCAGAGAGGGACAGAGTGAGAGAGAGAGAGGGAAAGTTAGAAAGCAAGCCACCAGGTCCAGGACTTGAACTGCAGTCAGCCACGTGGGAGTCCAGTGCCCTTAACCACCATGCCATCTGCTGGCCCCCCAAGCAATGTTTCTAAATAGCCATTTTAGATTAGAATTTTTTTTTTTCTTTTTTGTTATAGGGCATATGCACTTGCTGCAGAGAGAGACAGAGAGAGGGAAAGTGAGAAATCACCACAGGGGGGATGATCACTCTGCATTCTCTTCTTCTCTATTCTCTTGAGATTTTGGGCACGCACACACAGGTGCCTGGCATGATTTTCCAACTGCCAGGTCTGTGCCTTGAAACATGGTTCACCATGTGGGAGTCCAACACCTTAACCATTACGCCACCTGTTGGCTCCTAGAAATTCTAAAAAATGTATTACTGTACTTAGATTTAGACAGCAGGCCTAGTTGTAGTGGTGCAAGTGGTGGGATGCTGCTGTGCTAGCCTGGGGTCACATAGGAGGTCTGGGTTCAGATCGTGGATCAATCTGAACAGGCTGGCATGGCAGCCTGTACCTGTAATCTTAGCTAACTGGGAAGCTCAAGCAGAGGATCTTAACAGGAAGACCTTGTCAAAAAATTAAAAAATAGAAAACAACAAAAACCAAATAAACAAAAACATAGCTTCACTTTCTTCATACTCCTCTTTCTTCTCTCCTTCCCTCGCTCCCACTCTCTCAATGACGAAATCTTATCAAAAAAATAAACCTATCTTTCTCTCTCTTTCTCTCCTTCCCTCTCTCATAAAAAAATACAGACAGTAATGTCTCAAGGGTGATAAGAAAGTTTTTAGAGAGTTGTGTACCTTAATTTTTCCATATCGAAAGGGATTTTGTACATCTCGGGCCAGTATAGTGCTGTTCCCCCTGACCTGACCTGCAGTCACCATTCCTTTGGTGGTTACCATGGCCACTGTTTCATTAGAAGAGGTCCAGGTGAAGTTGCCGCTACCACCTTCTACCTGTGAGAAAGCACAACCTTATATTTAAATACTATAGGAGGAAAAATCGAATTCAAGTGAAAATGTAAAACTTGACTGGTAAAATTAAGTTTAGGAAACAAAACTAGATAATAAATTATTTCTAGACACATTAAGAGAGACTGTGATACTAGGGGAAATAGCTAAATGGACAACGGAAATACTAAAGGGACATTAAGTAATGGTAGACTCATAAAATGCCAAAAAAGGTAATGAGGGAACTTGGGAACTTATAAAACCTTATAAAATTAAAAAAAGGATACTTGGAAGAGAAATAGAAAGAACATCAAGTCTTGCTATAGATGACAGTATTTAAAAGCATGATTTTAAGCTAGCCAGTGGTGTGGTAGTTAAGGTGGTTGGATCCCACAAGCCCAACTACATGGTTTGAGTCTTGAACCCAGGGGCTTGAGAAACACACTGGCAGGACCAGCAGTTAGCGTAATGGCTATGTCGCTGGACGCCCATGTAGGCGACCGTGGTTCGCTTCCCAGATCCAGTGGTTTAAAACTCACGCCGGGCGCGTGTGCATGAGTGCCCAAGATTCGGAGAGGAGAAAGGAGGAGAAGGGATTGCGGCGTGGCCATCCCCTGGGGGGTGATTTCTCGTTTTCTGTCTCTCTGTCTCTCTCTGTCTTTTGGCAAGCACACGCGCCCTATGGCAAAAACCTCTCCAAAAAAAAGTAAAAAAAAAAAAAAAAAAAAAAAAAAAAAGAAAGAAAAGAAAAACACACTGTGTGTATGTGCATGTACGCCCAATATATCCCAAAAGGAGAAATAAAGGAGAAGGGGTTGCAGTGTGGCCACTCCCCCTGGGGGTTGCTTTCTCACTTTCCCTCTCTCTTGTGTTTCTTTATCTCTCTTTGGTGAGCATATAAGCCCCCTAGCAAAAACTGTAAAAAATAAGAAGGAAAGAAAAAGAAAGGCATCGCCAAAAATAGAGTTATACTATCAGGATTGGGAAGACACAAAATTTTATATTAATCAGATTTCAATAAACTAAGCTATCAGAGAAACTATCTCTTTGTAAATTCTTATATTATAGGACACCATACCTGTACTTTATAACGATATAACTCTCCTATAGGATGATGAGGAAATGCCAGAAAGTTGGGTGTAAGCTTGATGGGAAAATAAATCTTTACTTCTTGCTGGTGTTTGATTAGACATTTTAAAGGCTGAATATTATTATTCTGTAAGGGTGAGAAAGAAGGGACAAAATAGATCCTTTTAAGGACTATACTTACAACACACATTTTTTTTTTTTTTTTTAGAGAGAGGTTTTTGCTATAGGGCGCATGCGCTCACCAGAAAGACAGAGAGAGACAGAGAGACAGAAAGTGAGAAATCACCCCCCAGGGGGGATGGCCATGCCACAATCCCTTCTCCTCCATTCTCCTCTTGGGATCTTGGGCACGCACACATACGTGCCCGGCATGAGTTTAAGCTACCAGGTCCAGGACTCGAACCATGGTCGACTACATGGGAGTCCAACAACATAGCCATTACGCCAACTACTGGTCCCACAATACACATTTATATACACAAAATATCAGCAAAATGGTGTGCTTATGAAGTACTCGACTTGTTTCTCTATATAAAATCAATAAAGAAATAAGTATTCCTGGGCCAGCTGGTGGTGTGGTGGTTAAGATAGCTAGATCCCACATTGCCAACTTGTAGTTTGAGTCCCAAACCAAGTGGCTTGAAAATCATGCCAGGTGCATGTTCATGTGTGCCTAAAATCCTGAGAGGAGAATGGAGGAGAAGGGACTACAGCGGGCCATATCCCCAGGGGGTGATGTCTCATGTTCCCTCTCTCTTTTCTCTCTGGCAAGTGCACCTGTCCAACAGCAAAACTTAAAAAAGAGAGAGAGAGAATGAAATAAATCTTTTTTTTTTCTTTTTTTTGGGGGTAGATTTTTTTGCCTTAGGGTGTGTGCACATGTGGGGTGGAGGGTGGGAGGGAGACAGAAAAAGTAGGACAGAAAGTGAGAAATCATCCCCTCACACCCCAGGGAGGATGGTGATGCCATAATCCCTTCCCCTCCCCTTTTCTTCCTGGGATCTTGGAAACACATGCACACCAATGTGAGTTTCAAGACACTGGGTCTGGGACTCAAACCATGGTCAGCCATGTGGGAGTCCAGTGACTTTTAACTGCTACGCCATCTACTGATCTCCTAAAAAGAAATATCCTATTGATTAAAGAAGCAGAGCTACTATGATTCAATAATAATAAAAGGAATTTTGCTAGACCTAAACTAAGTATCATAAACAGGGAAAACAGGAAACCAGTAGATGGCATAATAGTTATGTCACTAGACTACCACGTAGTTGATCACAGTTCAAGTCCTGGACCTGGCGACTTAAAACTCATGCCAGGAGTTGGGAACCAGCAGTTAGCGTAATGGCTATGTTGCTGGACTCCCACGTAGTCGACCGCGGTTCGCGTCTCGGACCCGGTGGCTTACAACTCACGCCGGGCGCGTGTGCGTGCGTGCCCAAGATCCCGAGAGGAGAATGGAGGAGAAGGGATTGCGGCATGACCATCCCCCCTGGGGGGTGATTTCTCGCTTTCTGTCTCTATGTCTCTCTCTGTCTGGCGAGCGCACGCGCCCTATAACGAAAAAAGCCTCTCCAAAAAAAAAAAAAAAAAAAAAAAACTCATGCCAGGAGCATGTGGATGTGTACCCAAAATCCCAGGAGGAGAATGGAGGAGAAAGAATTGCGGCATGGTCATCCCCCTGGGGGGGATGATTTCTCACTATCTCTCCATCTCTGCCTCTCCAGCAAGCACGCGTGCCCTTTAGCAAAAATTTCTTTTAAAATAAACAAACAAACAAGGAAAATAGTTTAAAATCTCCTGAGAAGAGTTTCACCAGCATTTGAAGGGTATATGGGAAATCATGTTTCAAAAAGACCTTTGGACATTCATCAGTAAAGTTCATAAAGTTTAAGGCAAAGGGATATTACAAGCTACTCAGAAGAAAAGGAAGAGAATATATAAAGGTTGTGGGGTAAGACATTTCCTTCATACTTGAAAATAAACATATTGCCGGGAAATCTATACAGGTAAAATGAAGTCTTCACATTCAGTTACACTGACATTTTCTCTTTAAAGGCAAAATCGATTAATCAATTTATCATCTGTCATCTATCTGTTTTTTAAAAAGTTCTTTTTTTTTTTTTTTTTTGGAGAGGTTTTCGCTATAGGGCGCGTGCGCTCGCCACAGACAGAGAGAGACATAGAGACAGAAAGCGAGAAATCACCCCCCAGGGGGGATGGTCACGCCGCAACCCCTTCTCCTCCATTTTCCTCTCGGGATCTTGGGCACGCATGCACACGCGCCTGGTGTGAGTTTTAAGCCACTGGGTCCAGGACGCGAACCGTGGTCAACTACGTGGGAGTCCAGCGATATAGCCATTAAGCTAACTGCTGGTTCCCAAAAGTTATTTTTAAAATAGAATTATTTTATTTAACTTTATTTGTTTGTTTATTTTAATTTGATCAGAAAGGGACAGAGAGAGAAAGAGACAGATAGAGGGGAAATGAGAAAGCAAGCCACTAGGTCTGGGACTCGAACTTCAGTCAGTCATGTAGGAGTCCTGTGCCCTTAACCACCACACCACCTGCCGGCCCCTAAAAGTCCTTTTATGTCCTTACAGTGTCCTTACAATGATGACCCTAATTTTCTCCTCACTTTCTTTTTTTTAAAAACAATTATATTATTTTATTGCTTGTCATCATTATTATTATTTAATTTAGCCAGAGAGAGACAGATAGAAAGAGAAAGGGTAAGTAGGTAATCAAGCCTCTAGGTCTGAGACTCAAACCATGGTTGGCCATGTGGGAGTCCAGAGTCTTTACCACCTACTACCTGCTGGCTCCCTCACTTTTTTTTTTGCTTAAGACTTATTTTATTTAACTTTATTTATTTATTTGTTTGTTTGTTTGTTTATTTTAATTTGACTGGAGAGGGACAGAGTGAGAGAGGAAGAGAGGGAAAGTGAAAGCCAGCCTCTAGGTCTGGGACTTGAACTGTGGTCAGCCATGTGGGAGTTCAGTGCCCTCAACCACCATGCCACTTGCAGGCCCCTCACTTCCTTTTTAATAGCTAACATTTTTTAAATTTATTTTTAGTTTTGCTAAAGAATGTATGCTCACCAGAGAGAAACCAAGAGAGAAACAGAGAGAGAAAGTGAGAAATCACCCCCTAGAGGAGATGGCTTTGCCACAATTCCCTCTCTTCCATTTTCCTCTTGGGATTTTAGGGCGCGCGCGCACACACACACACACACACACACACACACACATCTGGCGTGTTTTTCAAGCTACTGGGTCCAGGACTTGAACCATGAAGTTGACCATGTGAGATTCAGTCACCTTGACCACCAGGTCATTGGCTAGTTCCTCTTCTCACTTTCTTTTCTTTTATTTTTAAGGAATTATTTATTTAATTTTATTTATTCATTCATTTATTTTAATTTGACTGGGGCGGGGGAGAGAGAGAGGGAGAAAGGAAGCCACCAGGTCCAGGACTCGAACCGTGGTCAGCCATATGGGAGTGTCCAGTGCCTTAACCACCATGCCACCTGCTGGTGCACGTCTTCTCACTTTCTTTCTTTCGTTCTTTCTTTTTTTTTTTTTTTAAGAGGCTTTTGCAATAGAGTGTGTGTGCTCACCAGAAAGAGAGCCGGAAAGCAAGAAATCACCCCCCAGGGGGGAGAGCCACACAATCCCTTCTCCTCCATTCTTTTTTCAGGATCTTGGGCACGTACGCACACGTGCGGTCAACTACATGGGAGTCCAGCGACATAGCCATTATGCCAACTGCTGGTCCCCTCACTTTCTTATGGAAGCAGAATCACACTGAAAATAAGACTTTCTTTCTTTCTTTCTTTCTTTTTTTTAATTGCTAGAGGGTGGCCAGCAGGTAGAATGGCATGGTGGTTAAGGTGCTGGACTCCCACATGGCTGACCATGGTTCGAGTTCCAGGTAGCTTGCATTCTCTTTATCTTGCTTTCTCTTTATCTCTCTCTGGTCAAATTTAAAAATAATAAAATTAGATAAAATAATTTTTTTTTAAATTGCCAGAGGGCACATGGACTCATCAGAGAGATCCACACTGAAATCTCTTTCCTCCATTTTTCTGTCTTACCAGAATTTTGGGCTCTTATGCATATGCCTCTAATATATTTTTCAGGCCTCCAGGGCTGAGATTCACACTGCAGTTGGCCCTGTGGGATCTGTCTCCCAACACACAACAACACTTAATCACTATGATAAAGGCTGACTCAGTCTTTCAGTTTATTTATTTAGTTAGTTGCCAGAGGGCATGTGCACTCAATCAGAGAGAGACAAAGAAAAAAAGATGGAGGAAAAGTAAATAAATAACAATTAAAAAAAAGAGTAGGGAATGGTAGAAGCCATCACAGACAGGAAAGTATAGATTAAATGGTGCAGCCACTATTTGTTTAAGATACTTGTCAGGTCGGGAACCAGCAGTTAGTGTAATGGCTATGTCGCTGGACTCCCACGTAGTCGACCGCGGTTCGCGTCTCGGACCCGGTGGCTTACAACTCACGCCGGGCACGTGTGTGTGCGTGCCCAAGATCCCGAGAGGAGAATGGAGGAGAAGGGATTGCGGCGTGACCATCCCCCCTGGGGGGTGATTTCTCGCTTTCTGTCTCTATGTCTCTCTCTGTCTGGCGAGTGCACGTGCCCTATAGCGAAAAACCTCTCAAAAAAAATAAAAAAAAAAAAGATACTTGTCAGGTGTTCATTTTTTCCTGAAAGATCAGAAATCTTGGGTTTTATTTGAAATTTCCCGGTTAAAAAAAACTTACATGCCAAAAGATAAACTGAGATAACCTTCAGGCTATCAGTTTGTGATCTCAGTCATAGAGGATTCTAAAAATATATTTAAAAAAACTCAAACTTGGGGCTAGAAGGTGGTGTGGTGTTTAAGCTGCTGGATTACCACATGGCCAACCATGGTTTGAGTCCCTGACCCAGTGACATGAAAATCACAACAAATAAATAGATAAATAAATAAATAAACATTTAAAAAGAAAAAGAAACTCAAACTTTACCTTAAAATAAATGGAATGGTGGCCAGCAGATAGCATGATGGCTAAGGCATTGGACTCTGACATGGTCAACTTCTGTTAGAGTCCTGGACCTGGTGGCTTGCTTTCTTACTTTCCCTTTCTCTCTCTCTGGTCAAATGTTTAAAAATAATAATAAATAAAATTAAATAAACAATTATTTTTAAAAATCAATAGGATATCACCAAAGACATCTTCTTTTTTCTTTTTTTGGAGAGATTTTTGCCATAGGGCACGTGCGCTCACCAGACAGACAGAGAGAGACAGAGAGACAGAAAGCAAGAAATCACCCCCCAGGGGGGATGGCCACGCCGCAATCCCTTCTCCTCCACTCTCCTCTTGGGATCTTGGGCACGCCACTGGGTCCGGGACTCGAACCGCAGTCGACTATGTGGGAGTACAGGAATATAGCCATTACGCTAACTGCTGGTCCCCAAAGACATCTTAATAAGTAAACATATAATCAATTTTATTTATTTATTTATTTATTTTAGTGGTTTTTGTCTTAGGGCACATGTGCTCACCAGAGAGAGACAGAGATAGTGAGAAGAAAAGTGAGAAATCACCCCCCTTGGTGGGATGCTCATGCCACAATCCCTTCTCCTCCATTCTCCTGGTATCTTGGGCGTGCACGCACATGTGCCGGTATGTTTCGGGCCACTGGGTCCAGGACTTGAACTGTGGTTGGCCATGTGGGAGTCAAACAACAACCACTATGCCATCTGATAGCCCCCACACAATCATTTTCATGGTTTGTGGAGTATCATTCTTGTCTTGGAGCAAAACTGAAGGTAGAAATATCATTTAGGTGGCTAATGTGAAACTCTGGGTGAAAGACAGCAGTGGGGTTAGTATGAAGTGAGTGGATTTGAGAGTCATTTAGGAGGTCTGACATGGCACTTAATTGCTTATCAAAGCTGAAGAAGGCAGAGTCAAAGCGTGTTTCAGGATTTAGTCTTAAACAACTGCATGAAAGGAGCACTGGAGAAAAAAATAGCTTTGGGAGTGGGAAGCAGGTTGGCAGACTATTAAAAATCAGGATATTTGTACCAGCAGTTGGTGTAATGGCTATATTGCTGGACTCCCATGTAGTCAACCGTGGTTTGAGTCCCAGACTCAGTGGCTTGCGTGCGTGAGTGCCCAAGATCCCGAGAAGAGAGTGGAGGAGAAGGAACTGTGGCATGGCCATCTACTCTGGGGGGTGATTTCTCACTTTCTGTCTCTTTTTCTCTCTCTTTCTAGCGAGCACACGCACCCTATAGCAAAAAAACTCTTCAAAAAAAAAATCAGGATATCAAGCCAGCCAGGTGGCATAGTGGTTAAGGTGGCTGGAACTCTGCAGTACGAGTTGCATATCCGGCAGCTAGAGAAACACTCCAGGCATGTGTGCCCAAATCCCCAAAGCAAAGAGAAATGGAGAAGGGATTATGCAGTGACCATCTCCTGTGGGAGTGCTTTCTCACTCTCCTTCACTCACTCTGTCTCTCTCTGGTAAGCACACGTGCCATCTGGCAAATTGCAAAAAAAAAAAAAAAAAAAAAAAAAAAAATCAGAAGATATACTTATTTATTTATAATATTTTGGGGGCATTAGAAACACATTAATTCCAGGGCTGGCAGGTGGTGTGGTATTTAAGACAGCTGTACTCCACACATGGCTGACCGTGGTTCCAGTCCCAGACCTGGCAGCTTGGTTTCTCACTTTCTTTCTCTCTCTCTCTGGTCAACTTCAATAAAATAAAAATAAATAAATAAATAAAATAATGACAATGAATAAAATTAAGTTAAAAATCTTAAAAAAAAAAAAAAGAAAGAAACAGATTAATTCCTTGTTCCTTTGTCCAGTAACTCCATTTCTGTATTATGTCATTTGGAAATTGAATAAAAGAGAAAAATGTACAAATACATTTATTTAGTTGTGCCATTTATACTAGTAGGAAATTAAAAATAATGCAAAAATTCTATGCTTGAGCATAGCTAAACAAATTGGTACATTAACCCTTTGGATTTTTTGGAATAAAAAGCATCCTATGAAGGCTGGCAGGTGGCATGGTGGTTGGGGAGCTGGACTCTCACATAGCTAGCTGAACAGAGAGTCTGGAACTGGTGAGTTGCTTTCTCACTTTCCCTCTTTCTCTCTGTGTCTCTCTCTGGTCGAATTTAAAAAATAATAATGACAAAATAAAATAATTACTTAAAAAAAGTATCCTATGTGGACCTGATAACTCATAGAAATTTCCATATGAAATAATTTCTTAAAGAGAGAGACAGAGACAGTGAGAGGGAAAGTGAGAAATCATCTCCCAGGGGGATGGCCATGCCGCAACCCCTTCTCTTCCATTCTCCTCCTGGCATCTTGGGCATGCACACACACATGCCCAGTGTGAGTTTCAAGCCACTGGGTCCAGGACTTGGGACTAGTCGGCCGTGTGGGAGTCCAGTGATGTAACCGTTATGCCATCTGCTGGCCTCATATGAAATAGTTTTTAAAGAAGCCTCAAGTGATATACACACAGCGTCCATGAATGCAGACAGATATGTGCAGTAACAAAGATTGGAACAGAAAATGTATAGGGAGTGGGGCCAGCAAGTGGTGTGGTGGTTAAGGCACTGGACTTTCACAAGGCTGTGGTTTGAGTCACAGACCTGACAGCTTGAAAATCATACCAGGCTCCTCCTGTGCATGCATACCCAAAGTCCCAGGAGAAGAATGGAGAAGGATTGTGTTGTGGCCATTCCCAGGGGGGTGATTTCTCACTTTCTCTCACCATCTCTGATTCTGTCTGGTAAGCACATGAGCCCTATGGCAAAAACCTTAAAAGAAAAAAAATAAAAAGGAAAATTTGTAGAGGTATAAACTGCTATTAATCAGTTTATTTTTGTGGAAAATAAAGCTGGTATATGCCCTGAACCTGCTTATAAATCATCAAGTCAGCCAAGCTTCTTCAATGTTCTTAGGATACAAAGACCAGCAATTTCATTCCTACCTGGTGAACGATGGACATCAAAGATGCGTTTATCATCACAACACCATCTTTCAGGGCCTTTACCACGTGGTAAGATCCGTTCACGGTAGTCAGTTGCTCTTCAAAGTACTCCTTTACAAAGCTGTATGTGATCCTGAGGTTCTGCAAATCAGCCCAACAGCAACATAAATCTGAAGATACGTTCTTTTCCTAAAGCCATCTTAACCCCAAAGCATGTATGTCTAACTGTGGCTATGCATTCAAGGCATAGAGAAATAAAAACAAAACTTTTGCTCTCCATCATGGAAATCCTAAGTTGGGAAAATATGTTTTTAATAAGGTACTGGTTTTTGAAAGATCCATTAATGGCAAGAATCAGAAATAGAAACAGTCAAAGTTTAAGTAAAATTTAGTATAATTTATGCCATGCCACAAATTGACGGGGGTAGGGGGGCAGGAGAGACTCTGGAGAGTGAGTGCAACACAGCATATCTGAGGTTCACACTGCGAGTCTCACCACTGCAAAACTGCGGTAAACATCTCTGAAGTGAAGTTGTAGAGAGAGGACCCAGTGTTATCAGGGATGCTCTCTTCAACTCCTTTCTATACCACTACCAAAATACATATTTTGCTTCTGGTTCAGCATTTCACAAAGATAGAACTATTTAGTAACAATAATAAAAAGTAGCAACTTACATTTCCAAAGGCAAAATCTGGAAGCAAAAAAAAAAAGTGTGTTCTCTAGTCTGAATATGGTTCAGTTGGGACCAGCAGTTAGCGTAATGGCTATGTCGCTGGACTCCCATGTAGTCAACCGCGGTTCACGTCCTGGACCTGGTGGCTTAAAACTCACACCGGGCGTGTGTGCATGCGTGCCCAAGATCCCGAGAGGAGAACGGAGGAGAAGGGATTGCAGTGTGGCCATCCCCCCCTAGGGGGTAATTTCTCGCTTTCTGTCTCTCTGTCTCTCTCTGTCTATCTGGCAAGCGAACACACCCTATAGCAAAAACCTCTCAAAAAAAAAAAAAAAAAAAAAAAAAAAGAATATGGTTCAATCAAAGAGTTATCCACACAGGGGCCAGCAGGTGGCATGGTAGCTAACCACAGTTCGAGTCCTAGACATGGTGGCTTTCTTTCTCTTCATCTCTCTCTGGTTAAATTGAATAATAATAATAATAAATAAAATTAAATAAATAATTGTGTGTGTGTGTTTTAAAAAAAAGAGTTATCCACACAAGGAGCTAGAATACAAAAGATAACAAAACAAAACAAAACCAAAAAAATGAAGCACTCACATCTGAAATATAGACCTTTGTGCTACTTTTATCAAATATTTCCACTGTAATGGCATACATTTGTCCCACCTCTAGACTCCATCGGTCTCCAGGTCGGATGGTGAAACCTATATGCAAATCAAGAAATAAAAATATCAAAAAGAGACCAACATTTTTCTTTTTCTTTTTTTTTGGAGAGGTTTTTGCTATAGGGCGCGTGCGCTCACCAGAAAGACAGAGAGACAGAGAGACAGCGAGAAGTCATCCCCCGGGGGGATGGCCACGCCGCAATCCCTTCTCCTCCATTCTCCTCTCAGGATCTTGGGCACTCACGTACATGCACCCGGTGTGAGTTTAAGCCGCGTGAGTTTAAGCCACCGGGTCCGGGACTAGAACCGCGGTCAACTACATAGGAGTCCAGCGACATAGCCATTACGTTAACTGCTGGTCCCTTCTTTCTTTTTCTTTTTTAAATTTGCTATAGGGTGCACATGCTCACCAGACAGAGACAGAGACCGAGACAGAGAGAGAAAATGAAAAAGCACTCCCTAGGGGGTATGGCCATGCCACAACCCCTTCTCCATTTTCCTAAGATTTTGGATTCACACACACACACACACACACACACACACACACACGCCTGGCATGTTTTTTCAAGCTGTCAGTCCAGGACTAAAACTGTGCAGTCAACCATGTGAGATCCAGCCACCTTAACTACCACACCATCGGCTAGCCCCCAACATTTTTCTACAATGAATTAAAAAATACAAATTTAGGGGCCAGTAGGTGACGTGGTGGTGACACTGGACTCCCACATAGCCATCGTAGTTCAAGTCTCGGACCTGGTGGCTTGCTTTTTCACTTTCCCTTTCTCTCTCTGTCTCTTTCTGGTCAAATAAAATAAATAAATAAAAATAAAGTTAAATAAATTAAAAAAAAAAAAAGAATTTTAGGGGCTGGCAGGTGGCATGGTGGTTAAAGGCACTGGATTCCCACATGGCCGACCACAGTTCGAGTCCTGAATCTGGCGGCTTGCTTTCTCATTTTCTCTCTCTCTCTGTCCCTCTCTGGTCAAATTGAAATAAACAAATGAATAAATAAATAAAGTTAAATAATTAATTCTTTAAAAAAAAATTCTAAAAGAAAATACAAATTTTAAAAAGCTATTCAAGAGCAAAACTTGCTGGGACCAGCAGTTAGCGTAATGGCTATGTCACTGGACTCCCACATAGTTGACCGTGGTTCGAGTCCGTGGTTCGTGGCCAGGTGGGATGGCCACGCTGCAGTCCCTTCTCCTCCATTCTCCTCTTGGGATCTTGGGCACGCATGCACACACGCCCGGCATGAGTTTAAGCCACCGGGTCTGGGACTCAAACTGTGGTTGACTACATAGGAGTCCAGCGACATAGCCATTACACCAACTGCTGGTCCCACCTCCATTCTCCTCTTGGGATCTTGGGCACGCACCACATGTGCCAGGCGTGATTTGCAAGCTGCTAGTCTGGGACTTGAACTGCAGTTGACCATGTGGGAGTTCAGTGGCTTAACTACTACTTCACCTGCTGGCCCTTGTATTACATTGATTTTCATATTTTTTCACAATGTGTTTCAGGATGCTTCACTCTTTTTTTTTTTTTTTTTTTGAAATAATTATCTTATTTAACCTTATTTATTTTAATGTGACCAGAGAGGGACATAGAGAGAGAAAGGGAAGGAGGGAGGAAGGGAAGGAAGTAAAGTGAGAAAGCAAGCCACCAGGTCCAGGACTCGAACTGTGGTTGGTCATGCGGGAGTCCAGCAACATAACCATTACTCCATCTGTTTGGTCCCAGAATGCTTCACTTTTACAGACAGCACTTAACCAGAGCAGACAATGTAAGACAACATGATCGAGTAAGATTGAATTTGTAGTTATCTTAAAAATTAAGGTTAAGGGACCAGCAGATGGTGTAATGGTTATATCACTGGACTCTCACATAGTCCCGCAGTTCGAGTCCTGGACCTGGTGGCTTGAAACTCACGCTGGGTGCATATGCATATATCCCCAGAATCCTGAGAGGAGACTGGAAGAGAAGTGATTGTGGCATGGCTATCCCCAGGCAAGTACATGTGCTCTATAGCAAAAATTTCTCTCTCTCTCAAAAAAAGTTAATGTTGAACGAGCATTTTTTGTTTTGTTTTGCTAGTAGGTATGTGTGCTCAACAGAGACAGAGAGACAGAGAAAGGGAGGAAGAGGAAAAAGCACCCACCATGGGAAACAGTCGTACTGCAATCTCTTTTCCTCCATTTCTCCTCACTTTTGGTATTTTGGGCCTGTACACACATGCACCAGGTCATGGATCCAGCTGCCTTAATGACCAGGCCACAGAGTCAGCTCAAGACTCTAGTATTTTTTTTTTTTTAAGAAATTTCTGTTATACAGCAAATGTATTTGCCAGAGAGACAGAGAGAGAGAAAGTGAGAAATAACCCCCTGGGGAGATGGCCACACTGCATTCCCTTCTTTTCCATTCTCCTCTTGGGATTTTGGGCACATACCCACATGTGCCCGGTGTGAGTTTAAGCTGTTAGGTCCGGGACTTGAATTGCAGTTGACTATGTGGGAGTACAGTGATGTAACCATTATACCATCTGCTGGTTCCAAGACTAGTTTTTAACAGACTCATTTTAGTAAAATCATTTAAACTATTTAATTTCGTTAAAACTATTATCAAAAATACCCAAAAATCCTTGGGCCAGCAGGTGGCATGGTGGTTAAGGCATTGGTTCCCACATGGCCGACTCCGTGGTTCAATCTTGGACCCTGTGGCCTGGAAGAGCAAGTCAGGTGTGTGTGTGTGTCTGTGTATGCCCCAAATCCTGAGAGGAGAATGGAGAAGGAGGAATTGTGGCATGGACATCCCCCCTATTGAGTGATTTCTCACTTTCCCTCTTTCCCCATCTCTCTCTCTCTCCAGCAAGTATACACACTCTATGGCAAAAAATCTAAATAAAAAAATAAAATAAATAAAAATACCTAAAAATCCAGGTTCTACAACATATATGGTGCAATTTGGGAGTCCAGAAACAGATCGCATATGGACATCTTAAATTTTGCTTAAGGAAAGCATGTGCACAAGAATTGGAGTAAAGGAGAGAGGTGAGATACTAAAGAAAAAACTAAAAAAGCCCCCCCCCCCCCCACACACACACACAAATTCTATCCTTCATTACCCTTTGGAAAGCCAAAATTTAAACGTGTACACTTCTGAAAAAAGTTTAAGAAATTTTTAACACTGCAGGGATTGGATATTCTTGCCTTTTCTTTTATTTTTTTTTAATGCCAGAGAGCATGGGAGAAGAGAGAAAGTGTGTGAGAGAAAGAAAAAAATAGCACCAACCCTCCAGGGCCTGGTCACACTGCCATCCTTTTTCCTCTAGTGTGGAGAGCAGTCAATCTGAAAACATGTGATTAAAACATGTGGTAGAAATATGTCTATAGGCCACTTTTTTTTAATTAAAAAAATATATTTTTAGAGATTTTTGCTACAGGGTGTGTCTGCTCACCAGAAAGAGAGAGACAGAGAGACAGAAAGCAAGAAATTACCCCAAGGGGGGATGGTCACACTGCAATCCCTTCTCCTCCATTCTCCTCTTGGGATCTTGAGCACACATGAACATGCGCCTGGCATGAGTTTAAGCCACCGGGTCTGGGACTCGAACTGCGGTTGACTACATGGGAGTTCAACAACATAGCCATTACGCTGTTGGTCCCTAGGCCATATGTTTTAATCACGTTTTTAGATTGGCTGCTCTCCACATATCCCCCTTTTTGTTTTAATCACATATTTTCAAATGAACTATTCTCCACACTCTAGTTCCCCATCTCATTAGTAGCTTGGGCGTGTTTGGGTGGACCCTACATGGCTTTCAAGCCTCTGAGGCTGGGACTTGAATCCTGGCTTGCCATGTGGAATTGGCTTCCTCTGTGAAGCACTTGACCTCTGAGCTACACAGCCAGCCCAGGAGTTAGTTATTCTAGAATTTCAAATATGAAGCAGACAGAATGGGAGAAAAAAGATGATGCTCTGTACATTTGACATTAATCTGCAGAACTCTTTGTCCTAATAAGTTGTCACACAGGAGTCCAATAAAGAAAGCAGGACAAAGTAGAGAGACCTTCTGGCGGAAGCATGAACAGTAGTAATGGAAGAGAAAGAAGGGGTGTGACTTGCCATCCAGTAACATGCGGAAGGATCTCCAAATGAGTTAAAAAATTACCAATTGATTTTCTTTCTTTCTTTCCTTCTTTCTTTCCTTCCTTCCTTCCTTCCTTCCTTCCTTCCTTCCTTCCTTCCTTTCTTTCTTTCTTTTTTTGGAGAGGTTTTTGCCATAGAGTGCATGCACTCACCAGAAAGAGAGAGACAGAAAGCAAGAAATCACCCCCCCCCCCCAGGGGGGATGGCTACACCGTAATCCCTTCTCCTCCATTCTCCTCTTGGGATCTTGGGCACCCACAGCGTGAGTTTAAGCCACTGGGACTCGAACCGCGGTCAACTACATGGGCGTCCAACGACAGAGCCATTATGCCAATTGCTGGTCCCATGAACTGATTTTCTGTCATTAGAAACAAAATTTGTTTTATAACTACTTATTTATTTATTTATTTTTTAAAATTGACCAGAGAGGGACACAGAGAGAGTGAGTGAGAAGGCAAGCTCCCAGGTCCGGGACTCGAACCACAGTTGGCCATGTGGGAGTTCAGCACCTCTAACTCCCATGCCACCTGACAGCTCTGGAACAAAAATAATTTTTTTTTAGGTTTTTGCCTTAGGGTGCATATACTTGTCAGAGAGAAAGAATGAGATAGAAACAATGAGAGGTAAAGTGAGAAATCACCTTCCAAAGGGCATGGCCATGCCACAATTCCCTTCTCCTCCATTCTCCTCCCAGAATCTTGAGCATGCATGCACACCTGCCCTGTGTGCGTTTCAAGCCACCAGGTCAGGGACTCGAACTGTGGTCAGCCATGTGGGCGACCACATAATTACTAGCGACATAACTACTACACCATCTGCTGGACCCCAAAATGTTTTTTCTTTGCCATCAAATATACTTCCAAGTCACTTATACATCAAAGTATCCACTACCCTTTCTATTATAGTCTAGTAGAAATACAAATTTATTCCAATCTGGACACTCCCCCCCCCCCCGGGGGGGGTAATTTCTCGCTTTCTGTCTCTCTGTTTGTCTTTCTGGTGAGTGCACACGCCCTATAGCAAGAAAAAAGAAAAGAAAAAAAACCTCTCCAAAAAAAATATATAAGTGGGGCCAGTAGTGGTGTGATGGTTAAGGCACTGGATTCCCACATGGCCAGCCATGATTTGAGTTCCGAAACTGGCAGCTTGCTTTTTCACTTTCCCTTTCTCTCTCTTGACCTTGCTCTGGTCAATAATAATAATAATAATAATAATAACAATAACAAATGTAAACAAATAAATACGTCTTAAAAAAGAAAAAAATATATAACTGATAGGCCAGCAGGTGGCATAATATTTGCGCTGGACTCCCACATGGCCAACTGCAGTTCAAGCCCCAACCTGACAGTCCCAAAATCAAACAAATAAATAGGGGCCAGTATTTGGCATGGTGGATGGGGCACTGGATTCCCACATGGCTGACCACGTTTCAAGTCCTGGACTTGGCAGCTTGCTTTCTCTCTCTGTTTCTATTTGGTGAGCACATGTGATCTGTAGAAAAACTTGAAATAATAATAAATGAAATTAAAATATAGTTCTTTAAAAAAAATAAATAAATGTTAAATTTGAAAAATAATTTTTAGAAATATATAACTGAGATGACTGAAGAGAAAATTATAATTAATTCAAGGTATACACGTTTAGCAGCTGAATTAATGGACTAGGCTGTAAGGTATCACTACATTATCTATAGAGATAATGGAAGTAAAATAATATTTAATCTACTTAGGGGATCAAGTTTAAAAATTTTTATTTGGAAAGATTTTTTCTATAGGGCACATGTATTCACCAGATAGACAGAGAGACAGAAAACGAGAAATCACCCCCGCCAGGAGATGGCCACACCGCAATCCCTTCTCCTCCATTCTCCTCTTGGAATTTTGGACATGCACCCAAATTCATCCAGCATGAGTTTCAAGCCACGGAGTCCAGGCTTCAAACTGAGGTCAACTACCTGGGAGTCCAGAACCTTAACCACTATGCCACCTGTTGGTTCAGGAATCAAACTTTTAAAGTTGCCTCATGTTCTCCACATGAGCTACTGATACATATTTCATGTGCTAGTTAATGATTACTTTTAGGGTCAGCCAGTGGCATGGTGATTAGCCACTGGATCTCACATGGCTGACTGTGTAGCTTGAATCCCAAACCCAGCAGCTTGAGAAACATGCTGAAAGGGACCAGCAGATGGCGTAATGATTACATCGCTGGACTCACATGTAGTAGATTGCAGTTTGAATCCTGGACCTGGTGGCTTAAAACTCACACCAGGCATTTGTGTGTGAGTGCCCAAGATCCTGAGAGGAGAATGGAGGAGAAGGGACTGCAACATGGCTATCCCCCCAGGAGGTGACTGCTCGCTTTCTGTCTATCTCTCTGTGTCTCTCCGGTGAATGCACATGCCCGATAGCAAATATCTGTGAAAAAAAAAAAAAGAAAAACATGCTGGGAATATGCATGTGTATGCCCACAATTCTGAAAGGAGAATGGAGGAAAAGGGATTGAGGCATAGTCATCCCTTGTGAGGGGTTATTTTTCACTTCCCCTCTCTTGCTCTCTTTTTAAAATTTTATTTAATTTTATTTGTTCATTCATTTATTTTAATTTGACCAGAGAGAGACAGAGAGAGAGAAAGTGAGAAAGCAAGTCTACAGGTCCAGGACTTGAACCATGGTCAGCCATGGGAGTGTCCAGCGCTCTGCTGGTCCTCTCACCGCCCCCCCCCCCCCCCAATTTTTTCTCTTTCTCTCTTTCTGTCCTTGGCAATGCATGTATCCCACAGCAAAATTTAAAAAAAAAAAAAAAAGATTACTTTTATGTATTCATTAAAGCAAATCTTCTAAGGACTGTACAGGTAACTGTGCCAAACTAGATTTGGTTTTGAACTATACTCTAACATAACATAAGAACTAGAATCTAGAAGGGAATTCAGAAATACTTTTTTTAAAATAAATTTTTACATTTTACAGATGAGGAAACATCTTGGCAACTTTCTTCCTTCCTTCCTTCCTTCCTTCCTTCCTTCCTTCCTTCCTTTCTTTCTCTTTTAGTTTGGTACAGAAAGGCCACACCATGATACTTTCTCTTCCACGCTCCTTTCAGGATTTTGGGCATACACACACATGCAACTAACATTTTTCTCAAGCTGCCAGATCTAGGACTTGAATCACGCAGCAGGCTATGTGGGATGCAACTGCCTTAACCACCATGCCATCTGCTGGCTCACATCTTGACAGTTTTCTAAACTAATTCACTACTCTGTAATAAGACATTCTTCCTTGAATCTAATTCTTCCACCTGTGTTGTGAAATCTCATTTTTCTCTTGCCTCTTAGAAAAATTGCTCCATCAACTGGCTCTCTTCTCCCATATCTCAGCCATTTCTCTGTTTAATTTACAACCATTCTTATCTTAAAAAGATTCCTTCTGGGGCTGGGAGTGGAATGGTGGCTAAAGTGTTGGACTTTCAGATGGCCACCTGTGGTTCAAGTCCCGGACCCGGGGGCTTGCTTTCTCACTTTCTTATCTCTCTCTGTGTCTCCTTCTAGTCAAATTAAAAGATAGCAATAAATAAATTTAAAAAAAAAAAAATCCTTATTGATCCAGGCACAGTGGCACAAGTAAGAAGTTCTGCTGCAGGATGGCTGGAGATGCATGGAATGTCCTGATTCAGTTCCCAGTCCAACCCAAGCAGGCCATGCCTGAGGGCATGTGCCTGTGGCTCACAGCTGACTAGGAGGCTGGGGCAGAAAGGATTGCAACCTGCCCAAACCGTGTAAAAAATACCTCTCTCGCATACTCTCTCAAAAACAACAAAAAAGTCCTTTTTACATATTTTTCAAACTTTGACCTTTTTTTTCTCCCTTTCAAAGCCAAGATGCTTTTATCGGCAAAATGGCCCCAAACATCCTCATTACTACAAGCTTTTAGTCTTTATCTTTGACATCCTATCAGATTTCACCTGCTGAACATCCTACTCTTTTTTTTTTTTTGGAGAGATTTTTGCTATAGGGTGCGTGCGCTCGCCAGACAGACAGAGAGAGACATAGAGACAGAAAGCAAGAAATCACCCCCCAAGGGGGATGGTCACGCCGCAATCTCTTCTCCTCCATTCTCCTCTCGGGATCTTGGGCATGCACGCACACATGCCCGGTGTGAGTTTTAAGCCACCGGGTCCGGGACACGAACCGCGGTCGACTACGTGGGAGTCCAGCGACATAGCCGTTACGCTAACTGCTGGTTCCCGAACATCCTACTCTTGTAAATTCCTGTCAGTTGCCTTGAAATTCTTCTTCTTTTTTTTAAAGAGGTTTTTGCTATAGGGCATGTGCACTCACCAGAAAGAGAGAGACAGAAAGTGAGAAACCACACCCCCCCACCAGGGGGATGGCCAAGCCACAATCCCTTCTCCATTCTCCTCTTGGGATCTTGGGCATGCACGCACACACACCCGGTGTGAGTTTAAGCCACTGGGTCTGGGACTTGAACCATGGTCGACTACATGGGAGTTCAGTGACATAGCCATTACACCACCTACTGGCCCCTTGAAATTCTTCTCTGCTAGTTTTTTTTAATTACTTTGAAACATTCTTTCTGGGCTCCCTTTAGCATTCCTATTCTTTCATAGGAACCCCGAACACTGGCATAACATAATTATCTTTGGCTAATGTCCCTACTATAGCTACAGCTTTATACCATCACCTGATAACATTCAAATACTTATCTTTGTCATCCTGAATTTTTCTCTTCCAAATGCCTAATGAAAATTTCTGCTTGGATGTCTATTCCACAGGTACTTAAAATTAACACGTGAAAAGCTGAACTTGGGATACAGTGGTTAAGGTGCTGGACTCTTACTTGGCTGACCCCATTTCAAGTCCCAGACCTGGAGGCTTGTTTTCTCTCTCTCTCTCTCTCTCTCTCTCTCTCTCTCTCTCTCTCTCTCTCTCTCTCTCTCTTTCTCTCTCTCTCTCTCAGGAGACCACATGTGCCCTATAGCAATTAAAATAAATAAATAAATACAATTAAATCAATAGTTCTTTAGAACAAAAGAAGAGAAAGAAAAACTGAACTCCTTATCTTTTTCCTAAAATCTGCCCCTTTTATATTCCCCACCTCCGGGAGCAGTGCTACCAGCCAACCTGTGCCGGATGCTGGGACAGAGTATGAATAGTCACCATCCCCGGCCTGAGAAAGACACATACAAGGACAAATACAATGTATTTTAATATTTGCTACTTTAGAATAAGTAACAATTTGAACTGGGACTATAAAAAAACAAAGAGGATCATATGAGTCTTCTGGAAATTCAGGGAAGTAAATGATACATAGTTGGAGCTAATAAATGTTGAAGGACAGTTTATTTTTGAAGTACAATTATACTTGTTGACCAATGTCCTAGGCACCTTAAAATGACTAAAGTACGAACAGTTTTGGATCAATAACCCTCTTCTATGTGCTAAACAAATAATATAAACAACTACTTAACACTATAAAATAAGAAGTACTATACCTTTCAAACCTGATGGACTCTTTTTCAGAGAAAACCAACTCTTATTCATAATCTGCCCCCCCCGCCCCCACTTTATTACCTCTTCTACTACTTTCCCTTGATTGACAGCACTTCAATCTCAATGCCTCCCTTGCTCTTTTTTTTCTTTTTTTTTTTTTTGAGAGGTTTTTGCTATAGGGCACATGCACTTGCTAGAGAAACAAAGACAAAGAGACAGAAAGCAAGAAATCACCCCCCCCCCCAAGGGGAATGGCCACGCTGCAAGCCCTTCTCCTCCATTCTCCTCCCAGGATCTTGGGCATACACACACACGTGCCTGGTGTGAGTTTAAGCCACCGGGTCCAGGACTCAAACTGTGGTCAACTACATGGGAGTCCAGCAACATAGCCATTACGCCAACTGCTGGTCACAATCTTTTTTTTTTTGAGAGAGATTTTTGTTACAGGTCATGTGCACTTGTAGGAGAAGAGAGAGACAGAGACAAAAAGCAAGAAATTACCTCCCACAAGGATGGCCATGTCACAATCCCGTCTCCTTCATCCTCCTCTCAGGATTTTGGGCACTCATGTACCCATTTTAATTCTATTAAAATGCACGCGCACACACACACACACACACACACACACAATTGGTGGCTAGCTGTTAGCACAGTGGTTAAACCAGTAGAATCCCAAATGCCCAGCTGTGCAGTGTGAGTTCCAAACCCAGTAGCTTAAGAAGCACATAGTGGGGGGGGGGGGGGGGCACTTTCTCACTTTCCCTCTTGCAGTCTCTCACCATCTCTTTCTGTCTCTCTCTGGAGAGTACACATAGCGCCCTATGGCAAAAACCTTTTTTTAAAAAAATGTGCAGGGTGTGTGTGCAGGGTGTGTGTGCGCATGCCCAAGATCCCAAAAGGAATTAGAAATGAGAAGGGATTGCAGTGTGACCATTCCCCACTGGGGGTGATTTCTCTCCCTCTCTCTCCCTTTTTTTTTTTTCCCTAGAGGTTCTTGCTATAGGGTGCGTGCGCTCGCCAGAAAGACATTGCACAAAGGTATGGAAATAAACAAATCCTAAATTCCAACTGCTCCTTTTCTCTACCTGCCCTTAGCTAGAAATTATAACAATAATCTCTAGCTCTTTGTTAAAAGTAAAACCGATAGCAAAACAGTGTAGTAAGTATTATTATCACTCTTAATTAACAAATTATCTTACCAAGGAACGTGTCTAACATGCTCAGGAAGTATAGATTGCCAACTAAAACTTAACAAAAGGATACTTTTATGGACAAAGACAAGGTTAGCTTGGCCCAGTTGGGAGGCAGTTACTATGGCTGTCTGCTCATCCAATAAAGCTACTTTCCCAGAAAGAGAGCTATTATTTGCAACTCTGTGGTCTTGTAACTCCAGTGTATAATGTTCAAGGGGAAATTTCATCTCTGTAAGACACAAAAGATACAAAAATATAATGACAATAGTTACTTCAGCAGATAATGGTGTATTGTTGAATTATACAGAGGAAGATCAGGAAATAGGTCTAAAATGAGCATGAGCTGCTGCTAATTCCTTCCCTACTCCAATGAACTTCTACATGTAGCCATTCTAGGTTAGTAGTTTATTGCTGTTATTCCTTATATTTTTATAAACTAGCAAGCAGACTTGTGGGAGGGATCACTACTAAGGAAAAAGGATAAGACAAGTGCTAATAGAGCCAATGTACTTTATAAACTCAATGGAACTTTTTTTCCCCTTAGAATGATTTATTTTATTTATTATTATTTTATTTTCATGTTTGAGAGATTTTTGCTATAGGGTGCATGTACCCTCAATGAAGAGACAGGAGACAGAGAGACAGAAAGTGAGAAATCACCCCCAGGGGGAATGGCCACGCTGCAATCCCTTTTCCTCCACTCTCCTCTTGGAACCTTGGGGACACATGCACATGTGCCCTGTGTGAGTTTTAAGTTGCCAGGTCCAGGACTCAAACCATACTTGACTATGTGGGAGTCCAATAATGTAACCATTATGCCATCTGCTAGCCCCTTATTTTTCTAATTTGACCAGAGAAAGACAGGCAGAGAGAGAAAGAGAAAGTGAGAAAGCAAACTGCCAGGTCTGGGACTCGAACGGTGGTTGACCATGTGGGAGTCTAGCACTTTACCTACCGTGTCACTTGCCAGCCCCCTCAATTGATTTTTTTTAATAATACTTAATTTTATTCATTATTGGTATTTTAAATTGATCAGAGAGACACACAGAAAGGGAAAGTGTGTCCAGGACTTGAACCTCAGTCAGCCATGTGGGAGTCCAGTGCCTTAACCACTATTCCAGCTGCTGGCCCTGGAACTTTAAAGATCAATTGAGCATTATGTTTTCAATTTATCAAGAAGCAACTTTCATGAAGATCATTGCAATGATAATTCAAGCCTCTTCTGATAAAACATCTCTACTCGCCCCACAAAAGCTGGTAAATTTTTGGGGTTGTCTTAACAGAGAATTCAGATGCCTATGGGCTCTGATGATAATAACCTTACTATGCTGTCAACCTGTTCAAAATATGTGGGGACTAGGGCCAGCAGATGGTGTAATGTTTATGTTGCTGGACTCCCACATAGCTGACCACGGGTTCAAGCCCTGGACTGGGCGACTTAAAACTCACACCAGAGAGAGCCAGCAGGTGGTGTGGTGGTTAAGGGCGCTGGACTCCCATATGGCTGGCTGTGGTTTTGAGTCCCAGACCTGGCAGCCTGGTTTCTCATTTTTCCTCTCTCTCACACCTTGCCCCTCTCTGGTCAAATTTAAATAAATAAATAAACAAATAAATAAATAAATAAATAAATAAATAAATTTAAATAAAATAATTCTTAAAAAAAAAAAAAAAAAACTCACACTGGGATTGCAACATGGCTATCCTCCCCTGGGGGTGATTTCTTGTGCGTATGTATCCAAGATCCCAAGAGGAGAATGGAGGAGAAGGGATTGCGGCGTGGCCATCCCCACTTGTGGGGTGATTTCTCGCTTTGTCTCTGTTTCTCTCTGTCTTTCTGGCGAGCACACGCGTCCTATAGCAAAAACCTCTCAAAATATATATATATATATATATATATTTTTTTTTTTTTTTGATACAGGGACTATCTATTTCTGTCCAGTATTAGTTCAAGTACAACAATACTTTATGAGAAAATAAAATAGTACAAACAAGTATCTTTTACACATAATGTGGAGATACTTGTCACTATGAAAGATTTAGGGAATGTGAGTCATAGGAAAAGATAAATCACCTTACCTGTCATTCTCCCCTGAACCATTTTTGCAACTTGGTATTTAATATATGCGCCTACTAACAGATAAATATCATGGGATGGTATAAGAAATATGTTTTCCAAAACAAGCAGACGTATCAATGCTGGTGTTACTTTCTAAAAGAGGAAGAAAAAAAAAGTTTTCACAGACAAAATTCTTCTTCTTTTTTTTTTTTTTTAAACTTAAAGCCTGGAAACAGGTTAGTATTCTGTTTAAATAGTGGGTGCATGAACCTATGGACAGCTCAAGATAGGACAAAAACTCTTAAAACCAGACAACAAAGTCTAGAAGAAAAGCAGCAATTTTTTAGTCAAAAGTCACAGAATGCTATTTCACAGGTTCTGACTCATGTACTTAATCTATCTTGTGTTGTGGATCAATCTTCCTGATTAAATTCTGGGATACAGTATTCAACTCCAGACTTGTCCCTATAATTAAGTTGGCCATTTTCTTAGTTTTTGAACTTTTATTTCTGTGTGACTATATTTAATTTTCCTGACATAGCAATCCCTTGAGAACTTCTTGGAGATCTGGTCTGGTGCTGGTAAATTCTTTCAGACTTTGATAATCTGAGAATGTTCTTCTCTTTTCTTCCCATGTGAAGGATAATCTTGCCAGGTACAGTATTCTCGTTGCAATTGCTTTTCCCTTAACACTTTGAATATATTTTCCCATTCTTTCCTCACTCACATTGTTTCTGATGAGAGGTCTGCTGTTAGTCTGATGGGATATCCTTTGTAGGTAACTTGCCGTTTCTCTCTTGCCAATCTTAGTATCTTGTCTTTGTCTGTGGTTTTGGTCAGTCTGGATATAATGTGTCTTGGAGAAGATCTTGGGTCGACTCTATTTGGGGTCCTTTGTGTTTCTTGGAACTGGATCTTTGAGTGCCTCTCTAAGTTTGGAAAGTTTTCTTTTCTTTCTTTTTTTCTTTTTTTTTTTTTTTTTTTTTTTTTGAGAAGTTTTTGCTATAGGATGCGTGTGCTTGCCAAAGAGACAGAGAGACAGAGAGACAGAAAGCGAGAAATCACCCCCCAGGGTGGATAGCCACACCGCAATCCCTTCTCCTCCATTCTCCTCTCGGGATCTTGGGCACGCATGCACACGCGCCTGGTGTGAGTTTAAGCCACCGGGTCCGGGATACGAACCGCGGTCGACTACATGGGAGTCCAGCGACATAGCCATTATGCTAACTGCTGGTCCTGGAAAGTTTTCTTTTTTTTTTTTTTGGAGAGGTTTTCATTATAGGGCGCGTGCGCTCGCCAGACAGGCAGAGAGAGAGAGAGCCAGAAAGCGAGAAATCACCCCACAGGGGGGATGGTCACGCTGCAATCCCTTCTCCTCCATTCTCCTCTCGGGATCTTGGGCATGCACGCACACATGCCCTGTGTGAGTTTTTTAAGCCACCAGGTCCGGGACGTGAACCGCGGTCGACTACGTGGGAGTCCAGCGACATAGCCATTATGCTAATTGCTGGTTCCCCTGGAAAGTTTTCTTGCAGGATTTCACAGAAGAGATTATCAATGCCCTTATGAGTCTCTTCGCCTTCTGGAATGCCAATTATCCGGATGTTTGGACGTTTGATGGTATCTAGTACTTCTCGTATATTATTCTTTTTTGGGGGGGCAATTTTCTCAGTCTTCATGGTGGATTTTTCTAGGCCAGCAATTTTCTCTTCTATGTCTGAGATTCTATTTTATGTATGATCTAGTCTGCTTTTAATACCCTCAAGGGAGATTTTGACTTCCTGTATTATAGCCTTCATCTCTAACAGTTCTGTTTGATTCTTTTTTAAAATGTGTAATTCCTCTTTTAGATCTTGCAAGAATTTCTTCACCTCCTGGAACTCGTCAGCTTCTTTCTCCTTTCTCTTCTTCAGTTTATTGTCTCTCTTCTCTTCCATCTCTGTTAGCTTTGCCATTATAAATGTTCTAAACTCTTTATCAGACATTTCCATTGAACTGCTTGTGGATGAAGAAGAGTTATTCTTTTTCCTTGGAGGAGAGGTATTTTCTTGCTTTCCTATATTTCTTGTGATCCTGCGGTGATTTCTAGTCATCTGATGGATGGTGGGTTTCTTCCTAATTCTTGAAGTTCAATCTGAACATCAGGAGCAAGCAGAAAGAGGTGATACGGAATCTCTTTGCCGTTTTGTTGTGATCACTTTGTGCAGGAGATTCAGTAGATATTGAGGAATATGTTAACCCTAATAGTATTTGAATGTTTAGCTACAGTGCCCTTAGATCCATCTAGAAATATAGTAAATGGATATTGAGGAGTGGAGAAACGAGAAAAAAGAAAATGAAAAAGAGAGAGAAACAACAACAAAGAAACAGGAAAAGAAAAAGAAGGAAAAAATTTTTAAAAATCAAAAAATATTATATTTAGGGACCAGTAGTTACTGTAATGGCTATGTCGCTGGACTCCAATGTAGTCGACCACGGTTCATGTCGCGGACCCGGTGGCTTAAACTCACGCCTGGCACATGTGCGTGCGTGCCCAAGATCCCAAGAGGAGGATGGAGGAGAGGGGATTGTGGCGTGGCCATCCCCCCTGGGGGGTGATTTCTTTTTTTTTTTTTTGAGAGGTTTTTCACTATAGGGCGCATGCGCTCGCCAGACAGACAGAGAGAGACAGAAAGACAGAAAGCAAGAAATCATCCCCCAGGGGGGATGGTCACGCCACAATCCCTTCTCCTCCGTTCTCCTCTCAGGATCTTGGACATGCACGCACACGCGCCCGGCGTGAGTTTTAAGCCACCGGGTCCGGAACGCGAACTGCGGTCGACTACATGGGAGTCCAGGGACATAGCCATTACGCTAACTGCTGGTTCCCGCAACACATACTTTTTTTTGAAACCACCATACCAGGGGAGAGCGCGAACGCAGTCCCCCACTACCACAAATTATGCAGTCAAGTTTCCCACATTTGGGGAAATCGCAGGGGTCAGCACATCCGGAGAGCAATGGATAAGCCTTGCCCTGAGAAAACCACCTTCGTGATCATGGTATCTCCCCTGCCAGGTAAGTATGTGATTTCTTGCTTTCTGTCTCTCTGTCTCTCTCTGTCTGGCGAGCGCACGCACCCTGTAGCGAAAACCTCTTTAAAAAAAATTTTTTTTTTTAAGTATTACATTTATTTATTTATTTATTTTAAAGCACAAAATAGAAAACCACGCAGTGACCTTAAAAATTCTTAAGGACATATTCCATGTTAAAAATTTACTTCCTCTAAGTTTCTTTTACATTTTTTACAAGGATAAAGGAAAATGCTTTCCTAATTGCAAGTCATAATTTCAATTAGCCTTAAAAATTATCTTGAATCTTAATCCTACATTAATTTTATAAGTCACTTATTAATTGTCTAAATTACTCTGAGAGTAGAAATAAAGACTTCTAAAAGTGAAGTAGATAAATAAAAAGGCAAAAGGCAAGAACACTGAAATAAGAAAGGACAGGACAAGTCTATGCTACAGAAATTCTTATTTATTTATTTTCTAGAAAAGATATGCACCACTTTACAAACTTTTGTTAAAATACACAAGAGTGGGACCAGTAGTTGGTGTAATGGTTATGTCGTTGGACTCCTATGTAGTCGACCGCTGTTCGAGTCCCAGACCCGGTGGCTTAAACTCAAGCGGGGCACGTGTGCGTGCGTGCCCAAGATCCCAAGAGGAGAAAGGAGGAGAAGGGATGGCGGTGTGGCCATCCCCCCGGAGGGTGATATCTCGCTTTCTGTCTGTCTTTCTCTGTCTTTCTGGCAAGCGCATGTGCCCTATAGAAAAAATTTCTCAAAAAAAAAAAAAAAAATACATAAGAGTAAGAAATGTTTGTGGGGCTGGGAGGTGGCGTGGTGGTTAGAGATGTTGGACTCCCACATGGCAGACTGTGGTTCTAGTCTTGCACCTAGGGGCTTGCTTTCTCGCTTTCCAGTTTCTCTCTCTGTCTCTCTCTGGACAAATTTAAAAAGTGCAATTAAATAAATAAATACATATTCTTTTTTAAAAAAGAAGAAACGTTTGCTTCTTTGTCCCATGGGACAAAAGAGATCATCACAGACAAGGGTAGCAGATAAAATGTAACCATTGTCAAGACCCAGGAATTCTTTTAGCCTTTTAGCCAACCACCAATATGCCAGATTAAGTTATTTTCAACTCCCTGTTGAACATATTGATTCTTTTTGTTTGTTTGTTTTTGTTTATTTTTAGGGTTCTGTTGGTTTTGTTTTTTTGCTATAGGGCATGTAGGCTTGCCATAGAAGAAGAAAGAAAGAGAAAGTGAGACATCATCTGCCGGGGGATGGCCACAGTGCTATGCCTTCTCCTTTATTCCCCTCCAGGGATTTTAGGCACACATGCACATGTGCCTTGTGTATTTTACAAGCCAGGACTCAAATCGTGAAGTCAGCCATGTGGGATCCAGCTGCCTTAAACATTACACCACCTGGCTGGCTCTGAAAATACTGATTCTCGTGAAGATTTACCCAACACGCAATTGGTAGGCTGCTTTCAAGGATGTCTACGCATGTTTGTTCCTGCCACTTGAGTTAAATGCTTATCAAAAGACATTTGTTCTTCCCAAACTTGTTTATGTCAGTAGTACTTGTAATTATAATCATATTAAAATAAAAACTATAAACATGAAAAGAAAGCTGTTGTTTCTGTAAAAACAATTTAAATGCTTTGAAAGGCAGTTAAAGGCACGTAGCTAATATGTACTATCAAATTAGGTATAAATGAGAAATGTAATAGACTGGGGAAGTTCCATGAAAAATACAGACATCTACATTCAGATTCTTCACACATGTCTTAATTTTCACTTGACTATAAAAACAGTGAACTAGAAACTAGTTTATGCAAGAAAAAAATATGTAAATTATTAACTAGTGAATTTATGGTCAAAGAAAGGCCTTGGGCCTACATCAAAGGATTAGAGAACAAAATATATTTTAAGAGAAAACGTCAGGGCAGCAGGTGGTGTGTTGGTTAGGGTATTGGATTCTCACATGACTGACCACTGTTCAAGTCCTGGACCAGGCAGCGTGCTTTCTCACTTTCTCTCTCTCTCTCTCCTTCTGGTGACAACATGTACTTTGTAGCAAACTGAAAGACAATAATGATAGTAAATAAAATTGAATAATTTTTTAAGAGAGATTTTTGCTATAGGGTATGTGCACTTGCCAGAGAGGCAAAAAGCGAGAAATCATTCCCTGGGGAGATGGCCACACAGCAATCCCTTCTCTTCAGATTTTGGGTAAGCACACACATACTCCCAGCATGTTGTAAACTGTTGAGTCAGAGACTTGAACTGTGGTCAACTATGTAAGAGTCCATCGACATAACCATTACGCCATCTGCTGGTCCCTGAATAAATAATTCTTAAAAAAAAAAAAAAGAATTACTTGTTTGAAAAAAGAGAAAATGTCAGTTGTATTTATAATTGTAGTTAAATAATAAAATATTTAAAGAAGATAAGTCTTTGTTTTTTTCCTCACAGGGGAGAGAGGCAGAAAGGGAAAGTGAGAAATCACTCCCCAGGGGGGATGGCCATGCCACAATCTCTCTTCCATTTTCCTCCTGGGATTCTGGGCATAAATGCACACGCACTTGGAATGATTTCCAGGCCACCACATCTGGACTCGAACCACAGTCAGCCATGTGGGGGGAGTCCAGCCCTCCACTACCACACCACTTGCTGGTCCTAGAAGATAAGCTATTTTTAGGCTTACTTACTTTGAATTATTTTTCTTTTCCTTTTAAAATTTTTGTCCCCTATTTCCTAAGTTTTTACTTTTTTTGTACATTTATTTATTGGGTCCAGCAGATGGCATAATGGCTACGTCATTGGACTCCCATATAGCTAACTGGTTTGAGTCCTGGAGCCAGCGGCAGGAAACTCACATGAGGCGCATATACGTGTGTGCCCAAAATTCCAAGAGGAGAACAGAGGAGAAGGTATTGTGGTGTGGCCATCCCCCTTGTGGGGTGCTTTCTTGCTATTTATCGCTCTGCCTTTGTTTCTCCAGCGAGCGCACACACCCTAGAACAAAAATCTCTTTTAAAAATTTATTGGGACCAGCAGTTAGCGTAATGGCTATGTCGCTGGACTCCCACATAGTCGACCGCGGTTTGTGTCCCAGAACCGGTGGCTTAAAATTCACACCGGGCGCATGTGCGTGCATGCCCAAGATCCTGAGAGGAGAATGGAGGAGAAGGGATTGCAGTGTGGCCAACCCCTCGGGGGGTGATTTCTTGCTTTCTGTCTCTCTGTCTCTGTCTGTCTGGTGAGCGCATGCGCCCTATGGCAAAAGCCTCTCCAAAAAATAAAAAATTATTTATCTATCTATTTATCTGTTGTAATTTTTAGGCCACTGGGTCTGGACTTAAACTGCGGTCAGCCATGTGGGAGTCCAGCACTTCAACCACCAGGCCACCTGCTAGCCCCATGCCTTTTCACTTAGATGACCAACTATTAGTCCAAATGTTATCAGGCTAGAAAGCTTCTACTATAGAAAACATGAGAAATTATATTTTCTGTAGGCATGACTATTATATGAAAGTCCACAACACAGACATTTTACCTTATAGAACAGTTCATAAATTCGAACTTTTACAACAGCAGCACCAGTCCTAATCCCAGACACCAAAATCATATCTCCTTGTTTCTCTTCTTTTTCCATCTCGGCTATATAGGCTGGGGGAGAATATTCTGCCTCAGAGTATTTCAGAATCCTAAAGATATAAAATAAGACTTGTTTATAACAGAATCAAACAATATCTTCTTCCAAAAGTCCCCTAAGAGACTTTAAACATAGTCTTTGTAATGTCTGTAGTGTGTAAAAACCTCTAACCATAACAACCGTAAGAAAAGTCCCTGGCTAAAACGTTGTGGGATAAAAGGTTGGATTGCCTGAGATCTACTCCTTGGTACTGAAGACGAAATTTCAAACTGTTATCCCACTCATTCTGTTTCAGTATGTGCAGATAGCCCAAGCAACAAAACTGACAGGAGATATACCTGGCTCAAGTAATGACACACTCCTGAGCTCATGAACTCCTCTCAGTAGTTCTTTTTTTTTTTTTTGAGAGGTTTATTGCTATAGGGCGCGTGCGCTCGCCAGACAGACAGAGACAAACAGAGAGACAGAAAGTGAGAAATCACCCCCCAGGGAGGATGGCCACGCCGCAATCCCTTCTCCTCCATTCTCCTCTCGGGATTTTGGGCACGCACGCACACACGCCTGGCGTGAGTTTTAAGCCACCGGATCCGGGACTCGAACCGCGGTCCACTACGTGGGAGTCCAGCAACATAGCCATTATGCTAACTGCTGGTCCCTCCTCTCAGTAGTTCTTATGAACCTATCATAAAGGTAGCTAGGGTGGGGAACCAGCAGTTAGTGTAATGGCTATGTCGCTGGACTCCCACGTAGTCGACCGCGGTTCGAGTCCCGGACCCGGCGGCTTAAACTCACGCCGGGGCGCGTGTGCGTGCGTGCCCAAGATCCCGAGAGGAGAATGGAGGAGAAGGGATTGCGGCGTGGCCATCCCCCCTGGGGGGTGATTTCCTGCTTTCTATCTCTCTGTCTTTCTCTGTCTGTCTGGCGAGCGCACGCGCCCTACAGCAAAAACCTCTCAAAAAAAAAAAAAAAAAAAAAAAAAAAAACTCACGCCGGGCGCGTGTGCGTGCGTGCGTGCCCAAGATCCCGAGAGGAGAATGGAGGAGAAGGGATTGTGGCGTGACCATCCCCCCGGGGGGTGATTTCTCGCTTCTGTCTCTATGTCTCTGTCTGTCTGGCGAGCGCAGGTGCCCTATAGCGAAAACCTCTCCAAAAAAAAAAAAGAAGGTAGCTAGGGTGAGCAGGTGGTGTGGCGGTTACGGCCCTGGACTCTCACCTCGATTTAAGTCCCAGACCTGGTGGCTAATCACACTGCGTGTGTGTGCTTGTATGCCCAAAATCCCAGGAAGAAAATAAAGAAGGGATTGCAGTGTGGCCAGCCCCCAAGGGGGTGATTTCTCACTTTTCTTCTCACTGTCTCTCCTGTTTCTCTCTGGTTAGCACATGAGCAATATGGCAAATGTCCCCCCAAATTACATGAAAATAAATACATTAAAAGAAAAAGGCACATATCTATACTACATGTCATTCTTTTTATTTCTTATTTTGCCAGAGATTTGTGCTCCTGCCAAAGAGAGAGAAACAGAGAGAGGAAGAAAGCACCTCCCTCAAATGGGGCGAGGTCATGCCACAATCCCTTCTCTTCAATTTGTCTATCCCTTGGGATCTGGGGCATTCATGCACATATTCCCAGCATGTTTTTCAAGCCACTGGGGCCAGAATTTGGACTGCAGGGTTGGCTATGAGGAACGTGGCTCCTTTAACCACTAGGACACAGGACCACCCTTGCCCTATGTCATTCTATCAAAGCTATTTTCTCCTGCTGAATGTATCTGTTTCAGAAAAGATCAGACAGGAGGATTATAGTGTGTACAGAATCGGTTGCTGTTCAGTGTGTCACCCATAGCAGATGTCTCCTTCATACTCAGATGATTTATGTTTGGTTTCCAGTTTACCTAATTTTGCTAGACAGTTCTTCTCTTGCTGCCTCGTTATCCTGGGCAATGCTCCATTCAAACATCATCCCTGCCAAACTACTAAAAGTATTTCCTGTACAGTAAGCCAAAAGCAGACAAGATAGGATTATATATTTCTAAAAGTTCAGTTATTGTCAACAAGAAAGATAAAACTAACTAAATAATTATTTTTAGGTCTCTTTCATTAAATAGAAGCACTATCATTAATAAATTAAAACACACATATGAGGAAGACCCCTACATAAACAACATAACTTCTGTTGCTGCCCAAGCCTTCTGAAAGTGAAAAATGACTCAAGTTGATTAACTTCTGATTGACAAACATTATGCCACACTCTTCTGTTCCTTTCTACATAAAAACGAACTTATAGTCTACCTTATGGTTGGTTGACAGGCATCCTTCATCTTGGTCCTTTCAACACAATTTTTTATAAATACTAGATTCCAGAATAATTCATTATTCAAAAGTTTACCAAAAAAGTGGGTGAGGGGCCAGCAGATGGAGTGCTGGTTAAGGGCACCTGACTCCCACATGGCTGATTGTGGTTCAAGTCTCAGACCTGGTGGCTTACTTTCTCACTTTCCCTCTCTCTTTCTCTCGCTCTCTCTCTCTGGTCAAATTAAAATAAAAATAAATAAAGTTAAATAAAATAATTCTTTTTTAAAAAGTGGTGACAAATTTAAAACTTTTTAATAGCTTATTAATATATGAAAAACAAAATAAAATTAGTTTCAAGAAAAATTAACTGGGGCCAGAAGGTGACATGGTGCTTAAGGTGCTGGACTCCTATATGGCTGACTATGGTTCGAGTCCTGAACCTGGTGGCTTGCTTTCTCCCTCTCTCTCTTTCTGTCTCAAACTGGTCAAATTGAATAATAATAATAAATAAAGTAAAAGAAATAATTCTTTAAAAGAAAAAAGAAAGATTAACTTAAAATTATATAACTTCTGGGACCAGCAGTTAGCGTAATGGCTATGTCGCTGGACTCCCATGTAGTCGACCGCGGTTCAAGTCCAGGACCTGGTGGTTTAAACTCACGCCAGGTGCATGTGTGTGCATGCCCAAGATCCGAGAGGAGAATGGAGGAGAAGGGATTGCGGCGTGGCCATCCCCCCTGGGGGGTGATTTCTCACTTTCTATCTCTGTCTCTTTCTGTCTTTCTGGCGAGCGCACATGCCCTATAGCAAAAACCTCTAAAAAAATTTATACAACTTCTCATGGGTTTACATTTAATTCTCCTGTTCTATAAAAAGTGGACTGATCAAAACCAAAATATATTCTTAATTATTGATCTAAGCACCTTTGGAAAAAGCTTGGGGACAGAATTTGAACACTCAAAAAATTCTAAGATAACAAATCATTAACAACAGTAGAAAAATTTGGGAATGTACATATAGCTAATACATTGAATTATACTCAGAATTACTAATTTCTCATTTATAAGAGCTCCAAATAAGAAAATAAGTATTATTTCTAATCTTTTATCACTCAAGTTCCTCTTTTTTCAAATGTTAAACATAAAGAAATACTACTTTATTTCAGGCAGTTTTGTTGAATCTCTGAAGTTGGTTACCTTCAGCATCCAAAGCCCTCACCATCAGCTCCAGTGGTGAATCGTCTACATAGAGTTCCCGGGCCCGAGACACAATTTCAATGTTGTGGATCACATCAACCTTAACGTCACAGCGTAGTTCATGGTCAGTCACTATGATGAACCCAAAACTGAGTGTTTAATTCAATAGGTCATGAAACAACTAAATGTCTTATATATTCAAATGCTTATTCCAAAGATTATGAATAATAATAATAATAAAAAAGACTGACAACTGCTCTTACCTATAGAAGAAAATAGCATAATAAGATATGGGGGCCAGCAGGTGCCATAGTGGTTAAGACATTGGACTTTCACATGGCCAACTGTGGTTTCAGTCCCAGAACCAGTGACCTGAAACTCACACCAGGTGTGTGTACGTGCATGCCCAAAATCCCAAGGGGAGAATGGAGGAGAAGGGATTACAGCGTGGCCATCTTCCTTGGAGGGTGATTTTCACTCCTCCCCCCGTCTCTCTCTGGTGAGTGTGTATGCCCTGTAGCAAACTAAAAAAATATAATAATATTAATGATAAAAATAAATAAATAGGGGCCAGCAGGCGGCATGGTGGTTAAGGGTGTCAGACTCCCACATGGCCAACGATAGTTTGAGTCCCTGACCTGGCAGCTTGCTTTCTCACTTTCCTTCTCTCTCTTGCTCTCACTCTGTCCCTCTCTGGTCAAAATTAAAAATACATAAATAAATAAATAGTTAAATACAATAATTCTATTAAAAAATGAAATAAACAAACAAATAAATAATTCTTTTAAAAAGTAAGAAAAAAAGGTACTAGAATGGACCAGCAGTTGGCGTAATGGCAATGTCGCTGGACTCCCATGTAATCAACCACAGTTTGAGTCCTGGACCCAATGGCTTAAACTGATACCAGGTGCGTGTGCGTATGTGCCCAAGATCCTGAGAGGAGAAAGGAGGAGAAGGGATTGGGGTGTGGCCATCCCCCCTGGGGGGGGTGGTGATTTCTCGCTTTCTGTCTCTGTCTTTCTGATGAGCACACACGCCCTATAGCAAAAACCTCTCCAAAAAAGAAAAAAAAGGTACTAGATCAGTTCCCAAACACTGATCTACAATGATGTTTTTGCTCATCCATGGATAAATAAGAATTTTAGGGCCTGCCCATGGCATAGTGGTTAATGCATCTGGATTCCACATAGCTGACTTTGTGGTTCAAGTCCTGTGGTAGGCAGTTAGTCGTGAGTAGGCAGCCCTAAGAGAAAAGCAAAAGGCTCATCTAGCTCCAGGTGCCAGGAGGGCGAGGCAATTTGCCATCTTCCTTCCTTGAGGCCTGAGGGAAGTGCACAGGGATGATTCGTAGATTTTTCTCTTATCAAAAAGACCTAAGCAAGCATTTTTGGTCAATGCCCCAATTCCTATTAGGACAATGGACTAATTGGGCAGTTTAATTGGGGCAACCTGACTCGCACTGGGCACCGTGCACAATTAGGTGATCAAATTCCTCAATCTTTACCTGCAAGGAAGGTGCACAGGTGCAGGAAAAGAATGTGTGGATTCAAATTTAAAGAAGGACATAGGCAGCATAAGGGGGCCTCCCACTAATGAATATTCATGACCTCTAGTAATAAAAATAACGGTTAACTAGTACCAAGCGCGGTTGCCACTTGGCAATCCGCCTGTCCAACAACCTTTTTGGGTGTACTTTCTTTCTTTCCTTTCCTTTCTTTCTATTAAACCTTCTTTTCTACCTACTTTATTCGTGGTTACAGTTTCATTTTGCACCTAGGGACAGATCTCTAATTTTAGTGATCTGGACCCAAAGAACCAAGGACTTCACAATGCAGCTCAACACTTTCCCATCCATTAACAGTCCCAGACCCAGTGACTTGAGAAACACATTGGCACAGGTGTATATCCAAAATCCCAAAAGGAGAGTCAGAGAAGGATTGTGGTGTGATCATTTCCCATGGGGGAGATGCTTTCTCATTTTCTCTCTTTCTTTCCAGTGAGTACACATGCCCACTGGCAAAAATTTTAAAAATAAATAAATAACAAGAAGATCAAAATGCCAAGTAAAAAAATTAAGTTGTATTCACTTTATAGGACTATACTATTTATCATTTTTAAGCAGTAGACTTCTTTTCTTTTATGAAATGGATGGATGTTAGATTTTCTTCCTCTCTCTCTGTCTGGTAAGCATATATACCTTATAGCTAATTAAAAATAATAATAAAAAAACAGAGAGCAGAAATGACAAAATTTTCTGCCTTATCTGACCCTCAGATTTGTCTTAACTTTTTTTAAAAAGAATTATTTATTTAATTTTATTCTTCTTCTTCAATTTGACAGAGAGAAAGAGAGCGAGAACGAGAGACAGAGAGAATGAGGAACAAACCACCAGGTCTGGACTTGAGCTACAGTCAGCCATGTGGGAGTTCAGCACCTTAACCACCACTCCACCTAGCCCCAGATCCCCAGATTTGTCTTAACTTCTAATCAACTCCTCCTGACTAAATTATTTTGCTGCAATTAATCAGTCAGTAAGTATTTACTGAATATTTACCATGTGCTGAGCACAGTGCAAAATGTGTTGATCACCTCAATGCATTCTCCCATGAAAACCATCCAGTTGTCCAAACCCTTTCTTCACCCTCTATGTGAGTTTTTTTTTCCCCCTAAAAATTATGCCTTCATCTCCAAAGTCCTTTCCCTGTCCCATACCCAAGGATAAAGTCTAGATTTCCCACTATAAAAAGACATATTGGGGCTGACCTGTAACCTAGTGGTTGAGGGAGCCCAATCCCACATGGCTGACTGTAGTTAGGATTCCAGCCTTGGCAGCCTAAGAAACACACAGGCATTTGTGCATGCAGGCCTGAAGTCGCAGTAGTTAAGAGGTGGAGGAAAGGTATTGTGGTGTGACCATGCCTCACTGGGGGGTGCACCTCTCTCTTTGTTTCTCTCTAGTGAGTGCACGTGCTGTCTGACAAAAAATAACTAAAAAGGCATATTCGTGTATTCATAGACTAGTTACTTTTTTGTAAGATACAGAAAGTGGTTGCCTCTTGGAAAACAGGGATTAAAAAAATGTTTACTTGTTCACTCAGTTCAAACCCTGATCCCAGCTACTTAAAAAACATGGCTGGGGGCCAAAAGGTCATGTGGTGGTTAAGGTGCTGGATTCCCACATGGCCAACCATGGTTTCAGTCCTGTACCCAGTAGCTTAATAAAAAAAAAAAAAAACTCAACAAATAGATAAATTAATAAATGTTTAAAATATATATGTGTGTGTATACACACACACACACGCACACACACACGGCGTAATGGTTATGTTGTTGGATTCCCACATGGTCAACTGGGGTTCAAGTCCCAGACACAGCAACTTGAAAGTCACACCGGGCATGTGTGCATATCCAAAATCCTGAGAGAATGAAGAAGATGGGATTGTGGCATGGCCAAATCCCTGGGGGTAGGGGGTAAGTTCTTGTTTTCTGTCTGTTTCTCCAGTGAGCGCACGCGCCCTACAACAAAAATCTCTAAAAAAACACAAAAAGTTAAAAAAAAAATATATATATATATATATGTGTATACACATACACACACACACACACACACACACACACACACACACACACACATATATATATATATATATATATATATATATATATATATATATATATATACTGCTGACTGTGGTTTGAGTCCTGGACCCAGAGGCTTGAAACTCACACCAGACGTGTATGTGCATGCCCAAAATCACAAGAAGAAAATGGAGGAGAAAGGATTACAGCACGGCCATTCTCCCTGGGGGGATAATTTCTCATTTTCCGGCTTTCTGTCTGACAAGTGCACACGACCTATAGCAAAAATCTCTCTTAAAAAAAAAAAAAAAAAAAGACACATGGGACCAGCAGTTAGCATAATGGCTATGTCGCTGGATTCCCATGTAGTTGACCATGGTTTGAGTCCTGGACCCGGCGGCTTAAACTCATGCTGGGCACGTGTGTGTGCATGCCCAAGATCCCGAGAGGAGAATGGAGGAGAAGGGATTGCGGCGTGGCCATCCCCCAGGGGGTAATTTCTCCCTTTCTGTCTCTCTGTCTCTCTCTGTCTTTCTGGTGAGCGCACGCACCCTATAGCAAAACTTCTCCAAGAAAGAAAGAAAAAAAGAGAGACATGCCTGCCATGTATGCTTGCATACCCAAAATTCCAGCAGGATGGAGAAATGGAGGAGAAGAGATTGTGGCATGACTATGCCCTGTTAGGAGGTGCTTTCTCCATCTCCCTCTCTCCTTCTCTCTCTGATGAGCCAACACATCCTCTAGAAAATTAAAAAATAAAAGTTTAATCATCACTATATAATCTTTTATATGCCTCAGATGTTTTAGAAAATGAAGGTTACTGCTACTCAAAAAGATAAAATTAAAAGAAATTTTGGACCAACCAGGTGGAACAGAGTTTAAAGCAGCTGGATGCCATATGGTTGAGTGTGCAGTTCAAGTCCCAGACCTGATGGTTTGGAAAACATGGCAGGCACATGTGTGGCCCAAATCTCCTGAATGGAGAAGGGATTGTAGCATGGTCATCCTCCCTGAGGGATGATTTCTCACCTTTCCCCTCTCTTTTTTTTTTTCTCTCTCTCTGGTGAGCATATGCTCTCTATAGCAAAAACTTAAAAAAAACTTAAAAAAAAAAAAAGAGACAGAGAGAGAAATCTGGCATTCTAACCACATGGAACATATCCATTGGTAAGAATCTCTCTCCATTGTCTCTGTAACAATCATTATTTCTCTCTCTCCATTGTCTCTGTAACAATCATTATTTTTTTAAAAGAATTATTTCATATAGCTTTATTTATTTATCTATTTTAATTTGACAAGAGAGGGAGAGAGAGAAAGTGAGAAAGCAAGCTGCCAGGTCCAGGACTTAAACCATGGTCAACCATGTGGGAGCCTGGTGTTCCAACGATCACACCACCTGCCAGCCCCTCCCAATCATTATTTATTTATTTATTTATTTTGGAGAGGTTTTTGCTGTAGAGCACATGGGCTCGCCAAAAAGACAGAGAGAGACAGAGACAGAAAGCAAGAAATCACCCCCCCCAGGGGAGATGACCATGCCGCAATCCCTTCTCCTCCATTCTCCTCTTGGGATCTTGGGCATGCATGCACACACGCCTGGCGTGAGTTTAAGCCACTGGGTCTGGGACTCGAACCGTGGTCGACTATGACATGGGAGTCAAGCAATACAGCCATTACACCAACTGCTGGTCCCCACAATCATTAATTTTTTTTAAAAAAATTTTGCTAGGGACCAGTAAATGGCGAAGTGGTTAAGGGCGCTAGACTCCCACATAGCTGAATGTGGTTATAGTCCTGGACCTGGTGGCTTGATTTCTCTCTCTCTCTCTCTCTCTCTCTCTCTCTCTCTCAGTCCCCCTCTGGCCAAATTAAAATAAAATAAGTTAAAAAAAAACAACAACTATTTAATTTTTTATTTTTTTGCTAATAGGGTGTGTGCACTCAGCAGAGAGCAACAGAGAGAGAGTGCGAATGAGAGAAGGTAAGGGGGAAAAAAACAACAGAGGGAGATAGCCACAGTACAATCAATTCCTTTTCTTTTTTTTTAGAGGTTTTTGCTATAGGGCGCGTGCGCTCACCAGACAGACAGAGACAGACAGACAGATAGAAAGCAAGAAATCACCCCCCAGGGGGGATGGCCACGCCACAATCCCTTCTCCTCCATTCTCCTCTTGGGATCTTGGGCACGCACGCACACACGCCTGGAGTGAGTTTTAAGCCACCGGGTCCGGGACGCGAACCACGGTCAACTACATGGGAGTCCAGCGACATAGCCATTACACTCACTGCTGGTCCCAATCAATCCCTTTTCTTTCATACTCGTCTCAGGATTTGGGGCATACACCTGGTATTTCTTTTTTAAAGAATTATTTATTTATTTAGTTCCATTTGTTGTTATTATTTTTTAATTTGACCATGGAGAGACAGAGAGATAGAGAAAAAGAAAGTGAAAAAACAAGCCACCAGGTCTGGGATTTGAACCATGGTTGGCCAAGTAGGAGTCCAGCACTTTAAGCACTACACTACCTGGTGGCCCCTCTGGTGTGTTTTTCAAGCCTCAAAGTATAGGACATAAACCACCAGCTGGCCATATGGAATCCAGCTGCCTTAACCACAATGCCACCAGCTGGCCCAATGGAGTGCTTAAATCTTTTTACCTTTATAAGTGCCTACTGAGTAGGCAACTCAGTAAGTATTTGTCCAAGAAAATGAAGTCTCCTTATCTGTGCTTCCCTTTCAAAATGCCCTCCCCTCTCCCTTTCTGACAGCCTGTTTACATTCAGACAGGAATGCACCTGGCAGGACTCCGAGACTGGCACTTATCACTGGAAGTCTCCATCATCCATGTATACGATTGTATGAAAAGTAAAACTGGGGGAACCAGTAGTTAGCATAATGGCTATGTCGCTGGACTCCCACGTAGTTGACCGCGGTTCATGTCCCGGACCCGGTGGCTTTAAACTCACGCCGGGTGTGTGTGCATGCGTGCCCAAGATCCTGAGAGGAGAATGGAGGAGAAGGGATTGCGGCATGGCCATCCCCCCCAGGGGGTGATTTCTCACCTTCTTTCTTTATTTTTTTTAAGTAATTATTTTATTATTTATTTATTTATTTTAATTTGACCAGACAGTGGAAGAGAGAGGAGAGGGGGGAGGGAGGGAGGGAGGGAGGGAGGGAGGGAGGGAGAGAGAAAAAGAGAGAGAGAGAGAGAGAGAGAGAGAGAGAGAAAGTAAGCCACCAAGTCCAGGACTTGAACCATGGTCTGCCATGTGGGAGTCTTGCACCCTTAACCACCACATCATCTGCCGGCCCCGATTTCTCGCTTTCTATCTCTCTGTCTGTCTTTGTCTTTCTGGCGAGCGCACACACCCTATAGCAAAAAACTCTCTCTCAAAAAAAAAAGAAAGAGTATTTACATTTAAAAAATAGCATATGTGACCAAATCAATGTTTCATTTCTGACCTTACTATCCTTCTAGCCTTGCATGATATGGTCTTCAAAGATTCTCATCTTTGAGAATTTCATACAATATTTCATTGATTCTTTTCTTTTCTTTTTCATTTTTTAAAATTTTGCCAGAGCACAATTGACTTGCTAGAGGGAGACAGAGAGAAGAAAAGGGAGACAGCACTTCCCATGGGGAATGGTCACAACACAATCCCCTCTGTTCTGTCTCTTCCTACTTTTCCTCTGCCGTCTCTCCCTACTTTTGGGGATGGTGGGCAGGCACATGTGCCCAAGCATATTTATCAAGCCCCCATGCCTAGGACTTGAACTGCAAAGTCAGTCAGTCATGTGGAATCAAGCCTCCTTAACCATCATACCACAGTCTGGTCCTCACCGATTTTTGACTTTATTTTTTAAAGAATTATTTTTTATTTAAATTTATTTATTTGTTTTAATTCAACCAGAGAGGAACAGAACAAGAGAGAGAGAGAAAGTGAGAAAGTAAGTCGCCAGATCCAGGACTCAAACCATGGTCAGCCATGTGGGAGTCCAGCAAGCACCCTTAACCACTACTCCAACTGCTGGCCCCTTGACTTTTTTTTTCAGTTGCCAAAGGGTGCACATGTTTGCCAGTGACAGAGAATGAGAGAGAAAATACCCTTCCCAGTGGGGTGGGGTGGTGCTACAATCCCTTCTCCTCCATTTTTCCATCCTCTTCGGATTTGGGGCACACATGCACAAGTGCCTAGTGTCTTTTTCAAGCTGCTGGGGCTGGGATTTAAACTATGGTTAGCCATGTGGGATCCAATTCCCTCAAAAACTAAGCCACAGAGCCGATCCTCATTTTTTTATATTTTAAGATCTCTGAAATTGGGATTTATCTTATAATTTATGGCATCTGACAACTGTCAGTCAAGCAGCAGTCATGATACAGTTGTTACTGACTGAACGTGTGAGAACATTAAAAGGGTATCAAAATTTGCAAAATAGGTATTTAGTAGGTGGGGAAAAATCTGAAGAACAATAGTAGAGAACTCTTTTATCCCTTAGGAACCAAGAGGATAAGGAGAGGAATTGGAAAGGCAGTGACTCAGATGTGCTGAGACACATTCCAAAGCTGGAAACAAAACAATAGTTCTAATTGCAAAGTCATCTTAAGAGTAGGTATCAGGGTGTTTTTGTCTTTCTTCCTTTAATTGATTCTTTTAAGAAATGCATCGGAACCAGCAGATGGTGTAATGGTTACTTAGCTGTACTCCCATGTCGTTAACTGCAGTTTTGAGTCCAGGACCCCACGGCTGCAGCTTAAAACACACTGTGGCTCTCTGGGCTCCAGACCTACTTGGCGGCAATATGGCTAAATGCACCAAGAAGGTCGACACCTTCAGTCAATATGGGACCCGCTATGGTGCCTCCCTCCGAACGGTGAAGAAAATTGAAATCAGCCAGCACGCAGAGAACACTTGCTCCTTCTGTGGCAAAACTAAGATGAAGAGACGGGCTGTGGGGATCTGGAACTGAGGTTTCTGCATGAAAACAGTAGCCAGTGGTGCCTGGACCTAAACCACCACTTCGGCTGTCACTGTAAAGTATGCCATCAGAAGACTGAATGAAGGAATTGAAAGACCAGCAGAAGCTCTACAGACATTTGGAATATGAGTAGCCTACATAAATGCGTTAATTTATGTTAACAACAACAAAACAAAAAACAAAACTTACACTGGGCCTGTGTGTGTGAATGCCCAAAAATCCTGAGAGGATAATGGGGAAGGGATTGGGTATAGCCATCCCTCCAGGGGATGATTTCTTGTTTTCTATCTCTCTGTCAAGCACACGTACCCTATAGCAAAAATCTCTCTAAGAAAAGAAATGGTACATCAGTAACACTCTTGATGGCACAAGGGAAGATATCGTGGAGATAAACATTGACACTGATGATTCCCAGTCAAAAAGTGAGTCACATGAGGCAGAAATGTAAGTAGTTCTAGGAATTATTTATTTTAGTTTATACATAATAAGAAATTTAGTCACCCAATTAAAAAGTTCTTTTTTTTTAAAGAATTATTTTATTTATTCATTCATTTATTTTAATTTGATCAGAGAGAGTGAGAGTGTAAGACAGAGAGAGAGAGAAAGAGAGAGAGAGAGAGAGAAAGCAAGCCACCAGGTCCAGGACTTGAACCATGGTCAGCCATGTGGGAGTATCCAGCACCTTAACCACACCACCTGCTGGTCCCAAAGAGTTCTTTCAATAGATAAAAAGTAGTAATTCCATGTGAAAAGAAGCATACTCTAATTGCAGTTTTTAAAAAATATTTTATTTAACTTTCTTTTTTTTTTTTTTATTTTAATTTGACTGGAGAGGGAGAGAGAGAGAGAGAAAGCAAGCCACCAGGTCTGGGACTCAAACTGCAGTGGGCCATGTGGAAGTCCAATGCCCTTAACCATGCCACCTGCTGGCCCCTAATTGGCAATTTTTTTACAGTGGTATATAAAGTGTGTGCTTTATAATAAAGTGTACCTTCAATGATATGAAATACAGTATTCTAAACTTCTCTTTAATGGCATATTGTAGATAAATTATTTAAGAAAAATATTTAATAGCTACACAGATCAATATGGCAAAGAATTGCCAAAAATTCAGAGATACAAAGACTCCTGCTCTGATATGAATTGTTTGAGCTACTCTAGACTAAAAGAGACTAGTGCAGTGCTTCTTGGACTTCAGTGTGTATAAAAATCCCCTGTAAAGCTTATTAAAACAGAACACTGGGCCCGCTCCAGAGATCCTGGTATAGGAGATCAGAGATCGAGCCTTTCTTCCTTTCTTTTTAAGGTTTTTGTTATGGGGCACGTACACTCACTGGAGAAGAAGAGAGAGAGAAATCTCCCTCCAGGGAGGATGGACACATGCAATCTCTTCTCCATTCTCCTCTCAGGTCTTTGGCCACACATATACATGCACCTGGCGTTTTTCAAGCTGCTGAGTCCAGGACTCGAACCTCGGAGTCAACTACATGAGATCCAGCATCCCAACCACCACCCCACTTGCTGGCCCCAAGAATTTTCATTTCTGACAAGCTCCCATGTGATACAGGCAATGCTGAAGATAACATACGCAGAGCCTGCACTGTGAGAACTGGTCTTTACATTGCATTTTGCCTCCCTCAGACCAACCTCAGACCCAAACACTTAAGTTAACACCAGATAAATAATTCCTTCCTTCTTTAATTGATTCAAATTAAACTTGAGTTTCCATGGTATCAGGGATCATACCTGGTGATGGGTATACTACCACAAAAAAAAAAGGTCACAGAATAGAATACCATAATTAAGGTTTCTATTGCAAGAATCTTTTTTTACACTACCTGTCCTCATTTCAAACCAATGCCATTTATAAATTAACTATTTTTTAAAGAATTATTGTACTTTGGGACCAGCAGGTGGCGTGGTGGTTAAGGTGCTGGACACTCCCACCTGGATAACCATGGTTTGAGTCCTGGACTCGTGGTTTGCTTTCTCACTTTCTCTCTCTTGCTCTCTCTGTGTCTCTCTCTCTGGTCAAATTAAAATAAACAAATGAGGGACCAGCAGGTGGCGTGGTGGTTAAGGTGCTGGACACTCCCACATGGCTGACCATGGTTCAAGTTCCAGACCTGGCAGCTTGCTTTCTCACTTTCTCTCTCTCTCTCCCTCTCTGTATCACTCTCTCTGGTCAAATTAAAATAAAATAAATGAGTAAATAAAATAAAATTAAAATAATTCTTTAAAAAAAAATAAACAAATGAATAAATAAAATTAAATAAATAATTCTTTAAAAAAATAATTATTGTACTTTAACTTTATTTATTTACTTATTTTAATTTGGCCAGAGAATGAGAGGAAGAGAGGGAGAGAGGGAGAGAGAGAAAGAGGGAGAGAGGGAGAGGGAGGGGAGGAGGAGAGAGAGAGAGAGAGCAAGCAAGCCGCCAGGTCCGGGACTTGAACCACAGTCAGCCTTGTGGGGATCCAGTGCCCTTAACCACCACGCTACCTTCCAGTCCCTATATTAACTACTTATATAAAATAGCAGATTACTCTACTCCAGATGAAGCATTACATAATGTCTTTGTTTTCAACATACCTGTTTCTCGAGCAAGAATAATACTGCTGAGGCGTATCGGTTGAGTAGATTGAGCAATGAGTACAGCTCTTTGAGAACACAAGATGCCATTTTCAAATAAAGGCTCAACAGTAACTGCATCAGGATGGGTAGAGTGCCTGCCAGAACAAAATACTTGAGTTGCTAATACATGGGTTTAGTGAATTTTAGTGGAATACAAATTCCTATACTTTTTCCATGTTATATGCTATCAGGTATACTTTAATGACACTCTTTAAAAGAGGAAGACTGCTTAGGGACATAAGAATTAAGAATTAAAGTGGGAAAGACTGGTTAGAACCTTTTCCCGATGACATCTTGTACAAAGTCCCAGAAATGTTTTTTTTTGTTTTGTTTTGTTTTGTTTTGTTTTTTTTTTGGAGAGGTTTTTGCTACAGGGCGCGTGCGCTCGCCAGACAGACAGAGAGAGACAGAGAGACAGAAAGCGAGAAATCACCCCCCAGGGGGGATGGCCACGCCGCAATCCCTTCTCCTCCATTCTCCTCTCAGGATCTTGGGCACGCACGCACACGCGCCCGGCGTGAGTTTAAGCCGCCGGGTCCGGGACTCGAACCGCGGTCGACTACGCGGGAGTCCAGCGACATAGCCATTATGCTAACTGCTGGTCCCGTCCCAGAAATGTTATATTATTACCTCAATATATTTATTTTAAAACTTTGTTAGAGGGCATGTGATTCACCAAAAAGAGAGAGAAAGTGAGAAAGCATCCCCCAGGGAGACGGCAACCCCACAATCCCTTCTCTCCCATTCTCCTCTCAGGATTTTAGACATACGTGCGCACGCGCATGCACATGCGCGCACACACACACACACACACACGAGCCTGGTGTGCTTTTCAAGCTACCAGGAGCAGAACTCAAACTGTGCAGTTGGCCACATATTTGGGATCCAGCTACTTAACCATCACATCACTGGCTGGACCAGTCTCTCAATATTTAAAGCAAGATTAATGTTACATTTTCCTTTCAAAATGTAAACATAGGATTGATGTATGTCCAATATTGATACTAGACTTTCTTATATTCTGAAGGAATGAATTTTGTCTAATCCTAGAAACTGGGCTGTGAGGTCTGGCCCTGTGGCCTGGTGGTTAAGGGAGCCAGATTCCACATGGCTATTGTGTGGTTCAAATCCCAGCCCCGGCAGCTTGAAAAACACATTGAGTACATGTGTGCGCATGCCTCAAATCCTAACAGGATGAAAAATTGCAAAATTACAATCAAATACTATATTTGATTGTAGTGTGACCATGCTATATTGGGTACCTTCTCTTTCCCTTTCTCTCTCTGAGGAACATGTTATGGCAAAAAACAGAACACCAAACCCAAACCAGGCTGCTGGCATCTAAGAAGGAAAAGTCACCTAAATTAGGAGGTGTCCAACTCAAAATACAAAACAAAGCAAAAAACAAGTCATTAATTTTCTGGATAGATGGTTAGAAGGAATGGCTTTCAATGCTAAAAATTTGTTATCCCCCTTGGTCAGGAAATATATCACACTGGGTCATTTTACAAGCCCAATTCCCTTATAGTTCCTCATAAAATGAAAGATGAGCTTCTTATACTCTGAACAAACCTTACTTCTCCTAAGAGTTGATAAAAAGAAATCTGTTCTACTCAGCATCAACACTTTGGTGTCTTGGTACTGTTAAGTACCCTCATACCTTGGGTAATCTCAAAACCTCTTTGGGTCCTCTCATATCAGAAAATCTTTAGTCAGAAAATCATTATACCAGAGTTGAGTACCCCTTGTCCTCACACTTCGAATGGGATCCCTCACATAAGGGGGGCAATTTTATATTAAATATCATCTCCAACCAAGATGAATCTATTAACTTTCAAGCTTACACTTCATGGATTCTGGGCCTCAGCTTCTTCATCTGTAAAAAGGGAGTGATAGTACTTATTTGGTCAGACTATAAAAAGTGAAAGGGTCAATAAAGAGCTTAGTGAAGTACTCGGTTACTATTGTAATTAGCTGTTGTGTTCATATTGAAGAGATCACCCTATCTAGGGGGAACCCTCACATTCCAATTCTTTTTGCTCCTAATGAAATTTCCACAGATCTGGGAAATCGCTCTCACCCTGGTTGTTGACGTTTCAAGTCTCTCACACTGAGGAGCTATCAATACCTGTAGCCGCCAACATATGGCTTCCCTGGGCCCCAGCAACTGCTCGCACAGTGAGCCACTCTCCCAGCACATAGGGGAAAGGCCAGTGTCACATCCGGGGAACTTCACACATAAGGACCCTCACACAACCTGATATCACACATCCGGAGGGTCTGGCCTTCCCACACACTGACACCCTGCCCTCTTCCCTGTTCCAGTAGGAACCCCACCCATCTTCTCTGGATGGTATGGGGTCACATACCCTTGTGACCCCACCCCACCCCTCACCAAGTGTAGCAGCCCCGCTGCGCTCCCAGCAGGAAGGGCACCCGGCCTGGCTCCCGGCCAAAGGGTAGCAACACCTGTGGCACGTTAAGTTTGTTGGCCAGGGTCCTAAGCAAAAACAGATGCAGTAACAGGACGCGGTGTAGAGACCAGCAGAAACCTTGGGGCCCCGGGCCCGCACTGCCAGTCATGGCGCCTGCCGGATCTCAGGTTCCCGCTCAACTACAGCCACGCCCTTCCCCTCAACACCAGCCAATCCGCGTGTGTGACATCACCAAGAGGGTGGGAGCTACTTGCTTGGCATTGTGGGAATTCCGCAATGAAGTCCTTCACCAGCAAGCCATTGTGGAAATTCGAGGCACAAATTCAGCTACCCACTAAATCGGCTACTTTCCTAAATATCAGAAGGCAGGCCATTTTCAAACTAAGAAGCAGAAAAATCTAGAAGGACCTAATTTCTTCTGTTGCCTACTTTGGTTCCTAGACAGAAAAAAAAAAAAAAAAAAAAAAAAATCCTAGTCAGCTTTGGTCCATGCTTATAAACAGAAAACTTTCCAGTTTCTAGTATAAACGGCTGGGCTTTGTCAAGGGAGCTGTGTAATTTTTACTGGGAAGTCATATTCATGTCTGGCCTCAAGGCCAGGATGTAGGAAATACCATACACTGGCATCTCAAAGGCAGCTTTGAAAGCTATCCACATATATACAGCCCGTCCCTAAGCAAATACTCTCAAAACACTTTGTGTTAAATTAACTTTTCTCCAAATATCCAACAGGATAGTCATCCAATGCCTATCTCAGGACATACTAAAATCACATATTCATAGGAGTATATAATCAGCATCATATAGTTTAAGGAGTACAACGAATCTGTGGTTTTAAAGAAAAAATATGGTTGTAAAGGCAAATTATAATTTAGCCTTAAGATCCTAGTGTTAAAAGGCCTGGCAGATAAATACTATATATTTTTTGAGAGCTTTTGCCTTGGGGCACATGCGTTCCCTGGAGAGAGACAAAAGTGAAAAATCACTCCCACAAAGGAGATGGCCAGGACACAATCCCTTCTCTATTCTCCTAATGGGATCTTAGGCTGCATGCAAATGTGCCTGGCATGTTTTAAGCCACTAGGTCCAGGACTTGGAACCACAATTGGCTATGCGGGAGTCCAGCAACATAACCACTCACTATGCCGTCTGCTGGTCCCTATTATTATTATTATTATTATTTTTTGGGAGAGGTTTTTGCTATAGGGTGCGTGCACTTACCAGAAAGACAGAGAGAGACAGAGAGACAGAAAGGTTCCTATTATTTCTAATCTTCTCATTTGGTCTGGGACCAGCAGTTAGCTGGTTGTGTCACTGGATTCCCATGTAGTTGACCACGGTTCGAGTCCCAGGCGCAGTGGCTTAAACTCACGCCAGGCCTGTGTGCGTGCGTGCCCAAGATCCTGAGAGGAGAATGGAGGAGAAGGGATTACGGTGTGGCCATCCCCCCGGGGGGTAATTTCTCACCTGTCTCCCTGTCTTTCTGGTGAGCACATGTGCCCTATAGCAAAAACCTCTCCCTCCCAAAACACACACACACACACACACACACACACACAAAACAGACATGTAGTCTGACAATATTATCTCCTGATAACATCACTCCATAATGAAACAAAATGGTTATACAACTAGGAATTTCCAAGTTGAGTTCTGAACCTAGTACAGGTATGCTCCTAAGTCATATGCTCTACATTAAATTCTGTTGCTACCACTCACAAAGATCTAATTTTTAACACAAACCTCATAGCTCCTGTGGAGAAAGCATATTTGGCTGATTTAAATTAAAAAATCAAACAGGTCTGAGAGTTTGAGGGACTGGTTCTTTATTCCAAAAAGACACTTGTCAATATTCAGTATCAAAACAGTTGCACTATTGGTTTTCTCCCCATCGGCCCCAAAGAGACCACACCAAAGGAGAGTACAATTTAAGCCTATAAGCTGCAGGATGTACACCTAACAGACCTTATGGAAACCTCACCAAAAAGTGGGGATTGGGTGGGAAAAGAAACTTTAGATCAGCACGCTGCCAGCCCACAGACTGCAGAGCTCTCACAGCCAGATGGGGTGGCCAGGAAATCCCAACCCCGGAGAAGCTAAATTTCAAAATAATATAAAATTTAAAAAGTTTTGTACATAAGCTATTCAAGATTTCTCCAGCACTGACTGATACAAAGCACAATGAGATGGCACTTTTAGAGGCAGCAGCTTCAGACCCAGAAGAGGGCAATGAGATGAATTTCATCTGTGGCAAAAACACAATTTATTTCTTTTCTTCTTTCTTTCAAGGAGGCAGGAGAGCAATTAAGACATCATCTTAAGGGGCACATGATCCATCCTGTGAGGGGTTGGCTTGGGTTGGGTAGGGGGTAGAGATGGGATAAAAATTTGGTCTCCGGGGTCTCACCATCTTAATTTGGTCACTTCTGATTGCAAAAATTAACAACAACAACAACAAAAATAATAAAGTTGTAAAGCTGAAACCTGAACAGCACATTTTTTGTTTTTGGCTAACTCCTCCTGGAATCATCCTTCTGGTTTAGCTGGCACTTTGTACAGAGCAAGGAGGTTTCCTGCAGCAGAGTCTTGCCCTGGGCCCTGTCTGGCTCCCAGTAAGGCAGGCCAATATCTCTTTTCCTCCTTTATGGAGGCAATATGCATTAAACTGAAAAGTTACCTTCCAAAAGTGAGAAAAGGATTAGACTGCTGCTTCAGAGCTGTAGGATTATTTGGAATGTTTTACAAATCGTTGCTACGTAACAAAAAAGGTAATTACAAAATGTGTACATCACAACATGCTTTTAAAGACACTGTGCATTGTGCTCACATTCCCTTAAAAGTTGTTCCCAAAGGTGCTCAGCCTCTAACCCAGCTGGAATCTCTGGGAAGAGGGAGAGACAGTTTGGCGAAAAAGACAAAGAGGGTAGAGGGTGGAGGGGAGGCAAAGGAAAAAGCAGCCTTCCAGTTAAAGATCAGCCCTCAGTTTCAAGGTCAGCTTCGGGCAGGCTGGCCTCAGGCAGAGTTGGGGTGAGGGAAGAGCAGCGGCAGGATGGGACTGGGGTGTTCTACATCTCGTTCAGGTCAAGCAGAGTCTGGTCCAGCATCCTTTGTGTACAGAGGTGCTCCTCTTTGGTGCATTTCAGTTTATCTGATGGGGGTAAAGGAGAAGAGTTACCAAAAGTAGCAGCACAATTCAAGGTCTGCCCACTCTGAGACTTGCTCCGGTTGCAGGGAAGCTGCAGACTAATAAAGCAGCTGCTTTCTCAGCCATAGAACTGAGCTATTGCATCGCTCGGTTTTGCAGGGCCTCTAGCTTGCCTACTGAAGTTGCAGGTGTTGCTTTACTTCCTGGGGGAGGGAGCTGGGGACCTTATCAACCATTTCCTCTCCCTCCCACACCCAACCAGGCTTTCAGCTAACAGTCACTGTAGGAACAGACCTTAAACATTAGCCATCAAGTCTTCTAAGCTTTGTCCCAAGAAATACACCCACTTAAAATGGTTCACTTGAGTTTGACCACTGCAAACAGATAGGCATACTTCTACTAGCAGAAACATCAGAATCACAACTCAAAAGAGTATAGGAGTATCCTCATATGCTTCATGTTTTCTTCCAAAAGGTAGAGGGAAAGGAATAATTGGTGGGGTAGATAAAAGGGCCCTTATATCTAAGCTAAAGAAAAGAAAGCCAAGAATATTAACCAAACATAGACTTGTAAGCAACACCTTTAAATTTTTGTAGAGCGATTGGCAAAAATGAGCCTGTGACAGAGCTAAGTGCAATTAAACATAAAACCAGGAAAACAAAGCAAGAAGGGAAATGTCAGGAGGAAAATGAGCGACTGAACATTAAGGAGAATCTGAACTGCCTGGCAAGCAAACCACTCTGATTGCTCTAGGGAGGTGTGGAAAATACTCAGACCTTCAACTCAGAGAAAGTGATGGCAACACAGGCCCACAACCATATCCCACACCCTTCCTTTCCCTTCCCTTTTTGCTACCCAGTCAGAAGGGCCCATCCCTGGGCCTGCAGATGAAGCAGTTACAACATCTTGTCAAGTTAGTCCTTTTATTGTTAGAAAACATCCATGCAAGGGAACATATCCTATAGTCATTGCACAAGTGAAAGAACAGCAAATAAGGGTAGAAAACAATTTTTCCCAGGTTTGTTTTCTCACTATCATCTTCCAGTTCCCTCCCTCTCTTCAACATCCATGATCTCTTGTAAAGGGACAGAATACAGTATTAACTGTTTCAATTTTACAGAGCTGGTCGGAAACCAACAATATTCTAACTGCCCTAATTCAAAAGCAATTTGCTTAAGGCAAAATAATAACTTTTAAAAAGACAATCAGCTTTTTGCTGGGGTCCAGGTCAGTGATGTGAGCAGTAAGCTCGGTTTAATGGGCAGCAGTGAGCCCTGCCCGTCAGTCACACAGATCATGCAGCGTTAGCTTCAGCTCATTAGAAAGCAGGCGGTTTCGCTCAAGTTGGCTGTAGAGACGCTCTGCAGCAGCAACGGAGAGGAGGGAAACAAGAGGAAAGGAAAAGAGGAGGAGAAAGAGAAAAAGGGAAGGTTAGTAGAGCACCAGAAGTAAAATTTGAGTCTTTCAACTAGCTCATATACGTAACATGCATCTGTAAGGCAGGATGAATGCAAGGAGGCTTCACGCCAAGGGCAGTAAGAGTCAGTTGATAGAAAGCCCAAAAGAGGGATAAAATAAGAAATCCAGACTGACAAGTTGGTAGGACAACATCTTGAAGGAGATAAAGCACTTCTTTCACAGTATTTATTTCCTGGGTTGAAAAACTGAGACAAGGGAAACAAGGCAAAGAAAGGAACACAGTTGGCTTAGAAGAAAAGCATTCACAACAATCAGGGCTTGAAAGGAACTAAACAGCCGAACATTTTTCTGCAAAAGGCACTTGACACAGCATTATGAGTGGTGGACTGGGATAAACATCCTCAGATTCAATTCTACCTTCAGATGTCATGTGATAGACCCAGCTTAATGGTCTACCCAATCAATATTCAGTCTCTCTTTTCTGAAAGAATCCCAAACCTGTCAGGGTAGTGAGCCTAGTCCCAGAGAAGGCAAATTACTGGTATAAGCCAATCAAGATTATCCTGTTAGGGTGGCAGGACAGAGGTGCAGCAGGAAAACGGGACACTCTGTGAGGCAATCTCACAAGGGAAGGTTCCTGGTTCATTTGTGGAGACCTCTCTGAGTACGCTAAGTACAAATCTGTCCATAATCTGAGGCTGGCTGAAGGCTGGGGATGGATCATGGCATCAGGACCCTGTTGGACTAGAGTGTTGTCTCCTCCTTGCTCATGGAAGAAATAAACAAACTTGGGACCAGCAGTTGACATAATGGCTATGTCTCAAGACTCTGATGGAGTCGACCATGGTTTGAGTCCCAGACCCGGTGGCTTAAACTCAGGCTGGGTGTGTATGTGTGCCCAAGACCCCAAGAGGAGAATGGATTGCTGCGTGGCCATTCCCCCTGGGGAGTGATTTCTCGCCTTTTGTCTCTCTGTCTCTCTCTCTGTCTTTCTGGCGAGTGCACGCGTCCTATAGCAAAAACCTCTCCAAAAAGAAAGAAAGAAACTTAAAAAAACAGCAACAATAACAAAAAGACTATCCTGGGTTTTTTTTTTTAAGGCTTCCCTTGTAGCTAGGGGTGATGTGATCTAGTTCTAGCCAATGAGATGTAAGGGGACTGTGGCCTGGGGGCTTCTGGAAAAACTTCAGTTCTCCCCTTTGCCTTGAACATGGACATGACTATATATTTCAACCTTAAGAGACAAGGCCAAGAGAACCACAGAAATCTCAGTACAACAGGCCACAGTTACTCATGGCTAGACTTACCAGGTGATAAAAACAGATTCCATATATACTAAGGTATTGTTAAACTGTTTATCATCAGAAGTATCCCTGATATAAGTAGTTAAGTACTCCAGACCACTGGCCTTATCTGTTTCCGACTTGGAGCACACCACAGAGGAGTGGGGTATGGAGAATTCAAATCCATCTGAACAGCACCGGGGTAATACGAAGAGACCTCAGAAAGTTCGTGCACTCCTGTAGCACAGGGTTACTAGCCTAACATTGCTCAAGTACTGACCACAGTGGTTTGCCGGGCATGTGCACATATGTGCCCAAGATCCTGAAAGGAAAAAATGGAGGAAAAAGGACGTGGCATGACCATGCCCCACTGGGGAGGTACTTTGTCTCTTTCAGATGAGTGTAAGTAACTTCTAGCAACTAAAAAAAAATTTGGATTTATTTTGGTGCTTAAAAAAATCCATAATAGGGTTTTCTTTGGGTGTCATAGGGTATATGCTCATTGGAGAGAAAAAGATGGGGTGGGGAGTGAGAAATTACCCCCCCCAGGGGCTGATCATGCAGCAATCCCCTCTCCTGCACAATCCTCTTGAGATCTGGGCACGCACACAAACACACCTGGGTGTATTTTTTAGACCACCGGGCCTGGCACTCAAACGACGCAGACGGCTATGTGGGATCTAGATACCTTAACCAGTGTGCCACTGGTTGGCTCTAGTTTTTTCCTAATACACGTTTTCTATAAACTTTTTGAAGACCAATTGTAGAAGTTTAAGGACAGGAAAGGCAAACTTTTCCCTGGTCTACTCCTAGTATCAGCCTTTAAAATTCACAAGTAAGTTTCTTCCTACGTTTTATAGTCTGTTTCAAAATGATCTCATAACTTCAATATGAAAAAGATACTTCTTTGCCCTAAAAGTCAATTGCACCTGTGGGCATTGCTCAGGCACCTTACCTTATGGGCTAAGGTTTCCCTCAATTCTCCCAGGAACCTAGGGGCCAGTATGGTCCCAATAATATTTGTGACAGTGTATGTACTCTCAAAACAAAGCATGCATGTATAAGAGCCTGGGAGGGAATGACCAAAAAGAATAATTATATTAAAGAGCAAAATTTGAGTGAACTTATAAAGCTGCACTTCCCTTTAAACCAGTGCTCAAGGGGGCTGGCAAGTGGTATGGTCATTTAAGGGTGCTGGACTCCTACATGGCTGACCATGGTTCAAGTCCTGGACCTGGCGACTTGCCTTCTCTCTCTCTGTGTCCCTCTCTGGTCAAATTAAAATAAATGAATAAATAAAGTTCAGTAAAATAATTCTTAAAAAAATAAAAATGCTCAAGAGGGGGGGTATTCCTATCCCCTCACCCGGGGGAGAATCTAAAAATGTGAGTAAGTTTTTGATTACAGTGTCACAGTGACTAGAAAGCCCTCAATATTTATTGGGCAGGGAAAGCAGCACACAGGGTCATTCTGTACATTCAAGAATTGTCCTATTGGAAATGACAAGTTTACCACTGGAAAACGCTAAACCAGTCTATAAGCTCCATGAGGCCTGGGATTGGACTTATTCACTGGGGCATCTCTGACAGGCAGCAGGCATTCAAATTCGTGAATTCTCGTCTCTCAAAGTTTCCGAGGCGATACATTTCGAGCTCATGTGCAGCCTACACTTGAACAGTATCCATACCCATGTTAGCTTGTGGAATTTCTACTCCTTTCTTGGGAAAGAAGGGTGTTATCAGGATCTTATCCCTCAGAACAGACTGGTCAATGAAGGTTTTGTTCCATTTAGGGAAGATAAGAAGGCAGACAGGAGTGGGAGAATTTCACTGCCTGACTAAATCCCAGAAAGCAGAGTTCCCTTGGAACTGCACGAGGTCAGAAAGACAAAGGCAGTTGTTCTCACCTCCCATTTAGCTTTCAGCTCTCTCTCTGCTAACTCTAATGATTAAAAAGGGCCAGATATTACTAGCTCATTAGTTCAAGTTCTTCGTCCCCTGATAACAGCGAGACAAAATTAAAAAGGCAGGGCAGAGGACTTACTTGCTCTGAGGTTTCTTTTAATCATGTCCACTTAATTAGGAAACAATCCCATAGACCTGGAGGATATTCCATCAATACCATGTGAAAGGGGGCCAGCAGGTGGCGTAGTAGTTAAAGGTGCTGGACTCCCACATGGCTGACTACAGTTCAAGTCCTGGACCTGGCGGCTTGCTTTCTCCCTTTCCCTTTCTTTCTGTCTCTGGTCAAATTAAAAAATAACAAATGGAATTAAATAAATAATTCTTAAACAAACAAACAAAAAATGTGAAAGGAAGAGACTGGGGTGGAGTTAAGATAAGTCTGCTCAACATAAGATAAGTCTGCTCTACCCATGGGAAAGTCACTCTGTTCCTCATCCTAACAATGGTAACAAGGGAAGAACGGGCATTAACGCATCAGCCTGTGGCTCTCAGAAATTAAGTGGGGAGGAGCCAGCAGCTGGCGAGGTGGTTGAAGTGCTGGTCTCCAACATGGCCAACCAGAGTTTGAAACCTGGACCTAGCGGCTTCCTTTCTCACTTCCCCTCTCTACCCCCCCTCTCTTTCCGTTTCTCTCCTGGTCTGATTAAAGCCATTCTTAGGGGAAAAAAAGGATATAGAGCATTAAATGAAAGAATTAATTTAGTGCTACACAGTATTCACGTTACACTCTGCTACCCAAGCTCCTCGGTTTCCACTGTTGCTCACCCTAGTCTTACTTGTGAATAAATGCTATGAGCAATGTAGCACCCCACTTTCTCTCAAGTTCTCTGTATTCTCTTCTTTCTTTCCTTCCTAAGAAGCCTTTCTCCATACGAGTGCCAACTCCTTCCACCCAAAATTTTGAACATCTAGAACTACACTAACCAATACAGTTAGCCACATATGGCTAATTGAACTTAAAAGAATTAAAATGAAATAAAACTAGAATTTTAGGCACAGCTGCAGTGGTACAAGCAAGAGGGCATTGCTGCCCCAAAAGTAAAGCTGCCTTAAAAAAGTCCAGGCTCACTTTTGGCCCGACCAAAACAGGCTGAACATGGTGGTACATGCCCGTGGTCCTAGCTAACCAGGACCCTGGAACAAGATTGAGAGTCCCTGCCAAAAATCTCTCTCTCTGGCCTAGCCATGGTGGTGAAGGCAATAGAATGCTGCTACCTAATAATGGAGTCATGGGAAGGCCCTGAGTTAGACTCTGGGTCAAGCTAAATATGTCAGGCACCCTATGATGCTGGGTGAATGGAAGGCAGGTGGGGGAAATTGGTGCCATGAGGCCCTGCCAAGGATACCTATCTGATTCCCTCTTCCCTCTTTCTCTTGTTGTTGTTCCCAACACATTTTCACATAGAAAAACAGAAAAATATACCATGACTTTCCCAACAACCTAATATATATGTAGGCTGACCACACGGCACAGTGGTTAAGTGCTGTGCACAGGGAGCCACATGGCCGACTATGGTCTGACTCCCAGCCTTGGTAACTTGAAAAACATGCCAGGAGTGTGTGTGATGCCCCAAATCCTAATGGGATAGGGAAATGGAGGAAAAAGTATTACACATGACCATGCCCCAATGGAAGCTGTGCCATTCTCTCTCTTTCTGGCAAACATATGTGCAAGAGTTTAGCTCACTGATCAATCTAGCCACATTTGCTCAACAGTCACATGCAGCTAATGACTACTCTACTGGACATCAATGCCAAAGTTCTGGATAGCACTGCTGTAGAAGGCTAGCCCTAGTGCCTGTATTCCCCCATGCACTTTTCTAACTCTTGAATTTAATGCTCAAAATGCACCTTCAAATTTCTTTTTATTTTTAAAAGAAATATTTATTAAGTTTTATTATTATTTTTTAATCTGACCAGAGAGACATGGGGAGAGAGAGAGAGAGAAAGTAAGAAAGCAAGCCACCAGGTCCAGGACTCGAACCATGGTCTGCCATGTGGGAATCTGGAGCCTCAACCTCCATGCCACCTTCCAGCCCTGCACCTTCAAATTTCTAAGGCATTAATGAATGTCTCATCTACAATTACCTTTCTTTTCAAACTATGTTGAAGTTGAGAAATCATCCAGCCTTAAATTTCATAAAGGACTAAAACTACTCATTTTCCCTTCATCCCTCTCACCAGTTCTATTTAGCTTCCTCTCCTAAATAAGATTCCCCCCCATTGTTTGATTCTTTTTACATTTGCAATTAGCTTTTATGGTTCTAATTTACTTCCATGGTCTAAACTGCCTGCCACCTTAATGGTTCCCAAATCTCTTGTGCATTAACCTCTCCCCCTCAAGCCTCAGGATTTTGTTTTCACCAGGATACCACGAGGTTCTCAGACATATTCTTCTCTCTCTTCCCTGACTTCCAAACCAGAACATGACCTTCCTATATATATGTGTGTGTGTGTGTGTGTGTGTATATATATATAGATATATATATGTATGTATATGTATATTTTTGCTATAGGGCACATGCACTCACCCAATAAATGATGTATGTATGTGCACAGTGAGAAAGTGAGCAAGCACCCCCTAGAAGGATGACCACATCACATTCCCTTCTCCATTTCTCTCCTTGGGATTTTGGGCAAGCACACACAAGTGCCTGGTGTGTTTTTCAAGCTGCTGATTCTGGACCATGCAGGATTCAACTGCCTTAACCACTATGCCAAAGGCTCTCACATTCTTTTTTTTTTTATGAGAGGTTTTTGCTATAGGGCGCGTGCACTCGCCAGAAAGACAGAGAGAGAAAGCAAGAAATTGCCACAATCCCTTCTCTCAGGATCTTGGGCACGCACACACACGTGCCCAGCATGAGTTTAAGCCACTGGGTCCAGGACTCGAAGTTCAGTGACAAAGCCATTACGTCAACTGCTGGCCCCTCTCCCATCCATTTTTAACAAGTTAGTTTTTCCATGAAGGAGTGAGAGAGAACTAGAGAAAGCACCCCCAACAGTCTGGATACTGTGATCCACCCTGAGACTCAGTAAAGCCCTGGATCATGGACACATGCACTCAGAGAGGTAGCTCCAGATGCTAACCGAGAACCCTCCCGTGTGGGTCAACCTTGCAGAGCATCACATTTTACCACGGTGCCATTATCTGGCACCCCTGGTATAGTTTTCCTTATTTTTTTTTTCCTCCTTAATTTGCTCTTGGGTATGTGTGCTTGCCAGAGAAAGAAAACACTCCTCTCAGGGAGAAAGGTCACACTGCAGTCCCTTCTCCATTCTCCTCAGGATTTTGGGCATGCACACACATGTGCCTAATGTGCTTTCCAAGCTTCCAGATCCAGGACTTGGACATGTAGGATCCAGTTACCTTAACTACCATGCTACTGGCTGGCCTTGGCACCCTCTATCTAGATCCTTACCACCACCATTTGCCTAGTCTCAAAACCAGTCATCCTTGAGTGCCATCTCTCTACTACCACCAAAGTTCTACTGAACCAAAGTTCAGATCACACTTTTCCTCTGTTGGAAAACTGCACATTGAAATACTCCAGTATTTCCTGAAGTGCAGCATATTCACTGCTGGATTTGGTATGGATACAGGGGCATGCATGTGTTACACAGTAGTGGCATGTATTCAGGAGTATACATTGGTGAACTTAAAAATAATTTGTATAGCTGTATTTATTTTAATGTACATCAGGGAAAGACACTAGCATACCACACCGTTGAGTTCAAAATACAATTGTGTTGAGTTAAAAATAAAACAAATTTAAAAATAAGAATTGGACTGAATGGTGTACTGGTAAAATACAACGATCTGTAAGACAGATCTACATGGGAAGACTGTTGGTTTGTGTCTGAAGAGCCTTCTAGAGATGCGGGATGTGCATGTGCCCATGATCTGGGCTGGCTGAAGCTGCAGGTGGATCATGTCAGGATCCTGCCAGGAGTGCTGTATCTGTCTCTATCTTTCTCTGTCACTCACTCATGGAATAAATGAATAAACTTTAGAAAGACATATAGACATATAAATAAATGAGAGTAGCTCCAAAGAAAATAACAAAGGCAGAATGGGAATATGGCAAAAGTCATCAAAAAAGGTATACAAATGACTGAAATTTGACAATCACTGTCTTAGTGAATCATTTTGCTCATCTGCTCTCATTCTAATATTCTTTTTTTAATTTAGTGGAGTTTAATTGACCAAATCTTAATATCCCTTCCAATATTCTTTTTTTTTAAGAGAGATTTTTGCCATAGGCTGTGTTCGTTTGCCAGAGAGACAGAGATGGGAAGCAAGAAATCACCCCCCCGGGGGGGTGGGGGGTGGGGTGGTCACACCACAATCGTTTCTCCTTCATTCTTCTCTCAGGATTTTGGGCACACATGCTCTGAGTGAGTTTTAAGCTGCCGGGTCCAGGACTCGAATTCACAGTCGACTACGTGGGAGTCTAGTGACACAGCCATTATGCCATCTGCTGGTCTCCTAATATTCTTAACTTAGTTATCAAACCAACTCCTTTTAAAATTCTACTCAGATCATTAACACAAGCCTGTTCAAAATCTCTAGTACCCCCACCACTTACCAAATAAAAGCAAAATCTCCAGCCTGACTTTAGTATACACCTGACCCTACTCTACCTAAACCTACCTTAATAGCTACTGAATCCCTCTCTTCTCTATCTATGCCTTAATTATCTTTCTTCCCCTTAGTATCCATTATCCTCAACCCAACTCTGCTTGTTAATCAACCAATCCTTTGGAATCCAATGAAAATAAAGAGGCAAGTTTTATCACGTTTATTAAGTACCTACTCTATGTCTTCTTTCATGAGTCTTTCCTAATCATCCCCATTGGAATCAATCTCCTCCCACCTGAGCTTTCACGACAATTATGGCACTCCTCACACAGTATCTTTAGCTTTATGCATGTTCTTTTTCCTACCAGATTCCGAGAGACCTGAGAGTAGGAATGGTGCCTCTGTCTCTATTTCTGTCTTCACCTTCACACTCTATCCCTAGAAGATGCCTATAAGTGTAAGCTAAATTAATTAATTTGTACCTTAATCACACAAGCTATGTGGCAGGAAGAAATGGTGTGGATATGGGACTGGCAGGTGGCATGATGGTTAAAAGCACCGGATTCCTACATGGCTGACCATAGTTTGAGTCCCAGACATGGTGGTTTGTTTTTTCCCTTTCCCCTTCTCTCTCTCTCTGGTCAAATTAAAAGTAATAATAACCACAAATGAAGGGGCCAGCAGGTGGTGTGGTGGTTAAGGCGCTGGAATTCCCACACGGCTGACTGGTTTAAGTCCTGGACCTGGCGGCTTGCTTTTTCACTCTCTTCCTCTCTCTCTCTCTGATAAAACTCATGTGAAAAATAAATAAATAAATCTTTTGTTTTTAAGGGAAGAAGAAAGAATTCTTTAAAAAAAGAAAAAGGAAAGAAAAAAACAGTATGGATGGAAAAAATCCATAATTTGCTGTGAGACCTAAAGATTCAAATTAGGGAACTACTTCTGTACCTAGCTATAGCTGTTCAAAAAAAAAAAAAGTTAAATGTATACTCTGCTGAGACACTGCATTATGAAGTGAACACCTAAGTACTTCGATGTGTACAACTGATAACTACACTATACAGACTGATCTTTGGTGTGTAAACTGAAATAGGAGCTTCTAAAATGTTGATATTTAATTCTGCGATATAAATCAGACACAATTTTACTAATATAAATTTATGTATGTAAGTCTTTTTTTTTTTTGGAGAGGTTTTTGCTATAGGGCACGTGCGCTCGCCAGACAGACAGAGAGACATAGAGACAGAAAGTGAGAAATCACCCCCCAGAGGGGATGGTCACGCCGCAATCCCTTCTCCTCCATTCTCCTCTCGGGACTGCGGTCGACTACGTGGGAGTCCAGCGACATAGCCATTACGCTAACTGCTGGTTCCCTGTATGCAAGTCTTTATCCCCATATGCACATTATTTGAAATATGTGTAAAGGGTTTTTCTTTTTAAAGAATTATTTACTTATTTGATTCCATTTGTTATTATTGTTTTTTAATTTGACCAGAGAGACAGAGAGAGAAAAGGAAAGTGAGAAAGCAAGTTGCCAGGCCCGGGACTCAGACCACAGTCAGCCATGTGGGAGCCCAGTGCCTTAACCACCATGCCACCTGCTAGCCCTCAATTTCCCCAATAATTTATCACCTGTTTTATATTATACTAGCACATGTTGGCAGGCAAATGGTCACAGGGCTCAAGTATATAAGAGTTTTTTTTTTAAAGAGATGGTAAAACTGCTGAGAACGCTAAGCAGAATGTGTTTTTCTGTGAGTTAATTTTAGCCACAATGTATTTGGGTCCACTGGATGCACCGATGTGCAGCACTGGTAAGAGGGTAGAGAATACGTATCAGGAGTCACTTTAATGGTCTCTCAACCTTCCTATTCCAAAGGAAGGGACCTAAACAGAATAAACATCCCAGGCAGGGTGGTTTAAGACGTGAGAAGTAAAGAACTTAGATGACCTCTATCCGCTTGAGAAATGAGGCTAGAATGACCACTCTGAGGAAACTCTACAGCCCACCACTCTGACAGACTCATATCTGCAGAGTTTAAATGTCAAGAAAAAATAGACACGCACAAAAGTGGCTTTGATTATGTAAGTCAGAGGAGGGGGAGCCTAGGATAGCTATTCCCCACATCACGCCCCCAAGGCTCCTTCTTAGGGACAGCAGCCGCTCTTGTCAATGACACAAATGCAGGGTGGCATGAGGCATCCAGCAGCTTAACATTTTAATTCCAGGTGGGGGTGGAAGAGAATATGGAAGTTGCTTTGTGTCCCTCCCCCATCCTAATGCCTTGGGGATCAGCCAGGCTGACCCAAATGGAATCCAGAGCGAGAGTGGGGCGTTGGGTTCCCCGAGGAACGGGGCCACATCCAGAACAGAGCAGAAACGGTGAGAGTTATCTGTATGAAAAAGCAAGGATACTCTAGGTGAGTGCTATCCTACAGCAATTCGGGAGAAAGGAAGAAGGAAAAAAAGGAAGAGGTGGCAGCAGGAATGATAAAAGAAAGCCAGACACTATAGCCTGAGACATCTGGCTTCTTTTCAGGGTTAGTAGGAAAGATACAAAGAAGCAGATTAGCATCAAGGATCAGGGACCCACGGCACACAGAGCAAAGTCCCCAACAACTCTTTTTGGTGCTGTTTACTACTTGGCTTGCCTCTAGAATTCATCTCAATTCTTAGGTGAATTTGATATTTCCCATTTTGGGTGCTTCCCCTCAACTTTAGTATCAGGGCACAAACAAACCCAGAAGGTCTGAACTTTGTTACGATGTGATAGGGCCCAAGCCACTGGCTCTCTGGGTCCCATTTCCTTAGTTATACAGATTCTAGAAGACTAGATTTGAGAAACAAATGGAAAAAATTCACTCCTTTAAACTTGAATACAAAGTATAAAAAAATTACATGTAGATCAGGGTTCTACAAGATCCAAGATTAAATGTCTCCCCAGCTTTTGCCAAGCAAGTAATGAGCACCAATGTTTTAAAGAGAAAGAGTGGAGAGTCTAGTTTCCAAAGGACAAAACCCAAGCACACTACGCATAGCCTGTACCCCAACCCACCCACACAAGCCAGGATCCCAGCCCCACTCTGCTGCAGATAGTTACATAGAGGTCATGTCATTGAGGGCGTGGTCCAGCTCCTCGCTAATGGCCTTGTACTTCAGTTTCTGGGCATAGAGCTCATCTGGACAGGCACAGGAACCACAGGGAGGAACAAGGGGACAGAATGAAAGGTACCAGAAGCAGATGAAGAGAGGGAATCATTAGAAATTAGGAAAAGTGTGACTGTGGGCCTAATACCCACATCAAAAACATCGATTCTGGCAGCCTTGACTGGCCATTTTCAGATCCACTGTCCCCAAGGACCAAGTGAACTTCTTGATGCTTCCAGTCAATGGCAGCAAGGTGGCGACGTGGGGCACAGCCACGACTAGAAACTCCTATTACCGAAGGCACTCAAGAGAACCTAATTCCTCCTGGCTAACCCAATTCCTAGTAGTGACTAACAATCTAACAAAAATAGAAAAGGGAAAAAGCCCACATCCATATTCAGATTATTTCTTTTCTGCCTACCAAGTGTGACTACTATTTGTCCACATATTGCTCCCCAAACTCTTCCAAAGAACATCCTGCTACAGAGAGCATACCAAAGGAGCACACCTCAAGAGTTCTCAAAGCAAAGGACACTTTCCCTCTTCAGGGTGGCCATAGTGGCCAAACCGTGGGGACCCCCACCTGGGTGAGCTCTGAGACATGGCCATTCCACAGCATCACCTCTCAGAGAGGTGCCCCACAACCTGAGTTAAGAGGACCGCTGTAAGTACCCATGGGGTGACTTGGGCCCATGTTGCCTCCTGAAATCAAGGTTTCTGTTTCAACCCAAACTAAAGATTTCAGGCTACTAAACTGGACGTAAAAACAGCAATCGTAATCTTCTCAAAGTGAAGGAGGCAAATGCCAGGATATTAGGTAAAGTTTCATGAAAGAAAAAGATAAACATGAAAATCCAATTCTAAGGTTTAACCTACTTCACCTCATAGTGGCAGAGGACAGGGCACATGATACATGTGAAGTCACTACTAGGCACCTTGGGCATACAGAAAAGGTTAATGGGTAAGGTTTCAACCTCTGTATTTCTCTATTTTAATTGCACTCCCAGACTCCATACCTTCCAAATCATCAATTGTCTTTTCCAGCTTGGCTACCGATCTCTCAGCGAACTCGGCACGGGTCTCTGCCTGGGGGAAATATAAAATTGGTCAGAATCAAGACAAAGACAACAATTATTTCTTCTACTTTTAGACCTTTCAGAACTAAAGTTAGTTGGGGCCTGCAAGGTGGTGTGGTGGTTAAGAGTGCTGGATTCCCACATAGCTGGCCGTGGTTCAAATACTGGACCTGGTGGGTTGTTCTCTCTCTCTTTTATTCACTCTGTCCCTCTCTGATCAAATTTAAATAAATAAATAACATTAAATAAAACATTAAAAAAAAAAAAGAACTAAAGCCAGTCAATCTAAGACCACATTCATGCCATATGGACCTCTAGATGTATTGGGTCTTTCCTTACAATCCCCTTGGCTTACCTCCTTGAGTTTATCAGTAAGAATCTTTATCTCTTCTTCATATTTGTCTTCTTTCTGAGAGTACTGTAAGAGAAGTAGAATAAAAATGTCAGCCCAAATTAGGCACATTGACAATAACCCCCCTCCGTATATTTACTCTTACACTGAATATCTTCTTGGATCTAATGTGTAAATGGTCCAAGAGTAAGAATAAGGCCCAGTTTTGGACAACAGGTTCTTAAAACCTACTATTTTATTATAGCCATGGTATATTCAGACCAGGACCTTTATTTTTAAAATGGACATAAGCTTTGATCTTATTCAGATTGCCCCAGGAGGTGTTTTTCCTTCCTCCTGCTAAGTGAACAGGAATAGTGACAGCCCAGGGCCACAATGATTCACGTGATGGGAAAGAGAAGTCATCTGCCTTGATTGCTCATTAGGTCTCAGAGCTGGTTCTATCTGTTGAATTCTATTAGACCACTGATTACTGCCTTTCAGCACTGCAGCAGCACCCTGAGGAGCACGTGGCTTCAGGCACCTGAGACCATGAAGCTATTTTAACTAAAGCAATCAAAGTGCACCGTAGTTAGCATTAATATCAGAATCTGGAAGATGTGTTTCTCCCTGGATTCTATAGGAATGGGTATCTCCAGTCTTTCATCTAGGGCAGGGCTGGGCCCAGGCCCCAAAGCCTGTCACTTTCACAAACCAGCCCCTACCTTCTCCGCCTGAGCCTCAAGAGACTTGAGGTTGTTGGTGACATTCTTCAGCTCCTCCTCCAGCTCAGAACACTTACTGTGAATATTTTAAATACCGCAGGAGAGGAAAGGGGAAGAGGAAGAGAATAAAAAAAGGGAGAGAGACACACAGACGTGAATTGAACCTATATGTAGAGAGAGTTGGGAGGCATATGGGGGAAGAGAAGTTCCCGGGTAACCTGAGCAAGCATCAGCCCTCCTCCCTTTATCATAGAGCACGTCAGGAGCTGGATCCTCCCGGGCTCAGAATGTCTGGATACTAATAAAGAATATTTGGGAGAAATCACGACCAGGAACAAATCATAGCTGCTACCTGGGGTAGCGGTGGGATCAGACACCCAACCCAAACAGTGTCCCAAATCACCCACGGGAAGGAGAGACCCTGTGGAGAGGCAGTGAAGCAACTAGGAAAGAAGAGATGAAGGATGCCAGGTAAGTGAAAAAAGAATGGAGCATTCCATGAAAAATGAGAAAGCATTCAACAGATCGACCAGTGGAGGGGAGGCAGCTGCAAAACAAAAAACAAAACCAAACAAAACCACACCACACACAGAGCCTCTCTGTGGTTTAATGGTTAGTACCTTTTCTTCAGCAGCACTCAGACACTTCAGGTTCTGGTCCATCAGTCTGATCTGCTCATCCATCTCTCGGCAACGGCTGTTAGTGATAGTCACGGGGATGGCACAAGCCAGGTTGTGGGGAGGGAGAAAGGTCAAAAAGGAACACGCCAAGAAAACAAGCAGCCAAACCAAAAATATATATATTCAAAAAATGGAACAAAAACACCACCATGGCATGGTATGTCATGTTTGGGAGGAGGGAATGCAAGGGAAGCACAAATACATATGCATCAGCTCTGACTTTGTTATACAAGGCCCAGAAGGTGCCAACAAGGGAGAAGTGAACATCTGCCTAGCCCTAAAGTACGCTGGAGGATTGGCAGAGTGGCAAGAACAGAGACTAGATCTTAAGTCAGGAAATCCACTTCAGTGCCACAAGGACAAACAACCCCAGGTGAAAGGACCCACTAGGGTCTTCCGGTTAACTGTTCACCACCAACTGGTCTTTATTTCCCCTCAATTTGTAAACCCTCCCCACAAGAAACGAGGAAGCCTCATCTCTCATCTGTCACTAGTTTAAGAGTGTAAGGAAGCCCAAAGCCATTCTCAGGAACCAAAAAAACCACTAGAGGACTCCGACTCCCTAGGCCCTGTTTAACAAGTTTAAAGGAGTGCCAGTTTATTCATATTAGTGCCCAAGCCAAAAGGGAAGGGACAGAATGGTATGACAAGATTTGGGGAGCAAGATACTCACGACTCTGCCAGTTCAGCTCGTTCCTCTGTGCGTTCCAAGTCTCCTTCAATGATCACCAACTTACGAGCCACCTACAGGAAAAGACCCGGGTACAGCTCAGTGAAGCAAAGAAGGAGACAGTAATTCTTAATTCTTTGCCTGAAGTCACCGAAGAGAAAGAGAAACAAAGGTGCCTTACCTCTTCATACTTCCTATCTGCCTCTTCTGCAATGTGCTTTGCTTCTTTGAGTTGGATTTCCTGGAGTTCCATCTTTTCCTCATCTTTTAAGGCCCGGTTTTCAATAACCTTCATACCTCTGTCAGAAACAAGACAAATGCAGCACTGACACCCTCAGGAGGAGTTTGGCATCACCTCCCTTTCAAGGGACCCAGAATGATACCGTTTAAAAGTCCACTTTTCCGTCCGCCACTCAAATGGAAACCCCATACCATAATCATTTAATTTTTTCTTTATAAAGATAACACATACTAATTAAGAATCAAACATTTAAGGCTATAGTCCAAGGGCATCAAGTAAAAAGTAAGTCTCCTTCTCCCTTCTTTTTTTTTTTTTTTTTTTTGGAGAGGTTTTTCGCTATAGGGCGCGTGCGCTCGCCAGACAGACAGAGAGAGACATAGAGACAGAAAGCGAGAAATCACCCCCCAGGGGGGATGGCCACGCCGCAATCCCTTCTCCTCCATTCTCCTCTCGGGATCTTGGGCATGCACGCACACGCGCCCGGCATGAGTTGTAAGCCACCGGGTCCGAGACGCGAACCGCGGTCGACTACGTGGGAGTCCAGCGACATAGCCATTACACTAACTGCTGGTTCCCTCCTTCTCCCTTCTAATCCTGTTCATCAGAAGTGATCTCTTCCTTCACAGTCCTTCCAAAAGTTTTATACAGATATATACCCCCCAAAAAAAACCCATCCAACTTCCTCCCAAAAATAATGTACTATTATGCCACTCTGAAACTTGTTATTTCTCACTTGCTATAATTTGGACAGTACTCTGTAATAGTATACACACACAAAGCTGTCTCCTGTAGTGTTAAATACTCCCCAAGCAGGGCATTTTAAATTCTGAGAAGCCTTAGTTCAATCCTGTGTCAGTCATCGCACACCTCTGTTCTGGCTTAACTCACATGTAGCGGAGTCAGGGACTGTTTCGCAAAGATGAGTGGTGACTTGGTTTGAGAGCCATGGTTCTCAACCCTACCCACACACTAAAATGAGCTGAGAAACTTAAAAAAGGTCCCAGGTCCGTCTTGTAATTGATTCTAATTGAACCAGGGTGGGATCCAAGCACCCAGATAATTTTGCTATAGGGTACGTGCACTTGCTGGAGAGAACAAGACAGAGAGAGCATAAGGGAGAGAGAGAGAACACCCCTCCATGGGATGGACATGCTGCAATCCCTTCTCTTCTAGACTCCTGTCAGGATATTGGGCACATACAGTGTTTTTCAAGCCGCCAGGTTCTGGAGTCAAAAGGCAGAGTCTGCTATGTGGGATCCAGCCCTCTTAATCTCTGCATCACCTGCTCTAGAAGGCTAGCCCACATCCAGATATTTTTAAACTCTCCAGTGATGTCACCCCTGACCCCAACAATTTAAGAAGGTGCAGCCAGAGTTGAGAGGGCTTTAGATTGCTGGGTTCCACTTCCTGAGTTTCTGATTCAGTAAACAGAATCTAATTTCTGCCAAGTTCTCAGGTATTGCTGAAATGGCTAGTCTGGGAACACCTCACTTTCAGAATGTCGCTTTAGGAGGAGTAATCTCAAAAATGGATGTTTGTGATCCACAAAGTGGAAGCCATACTGGTGACTCTATTTAAAGATCATTGTGTCAATTTATGGAGAATATCAACTATGAAAGGGACACAGGGGCCATGTAACCCTTACTCCCTTTGTCTTTAAGGGGAGAAAATATACAGAACAACAAAAAAAAGAACATCCCTATAAGATACAGAAGTTACTGCTTTGAAAAAACAGGTCTAGAGTATGGTGTTTAAGGCACTGGATTTCACATGGCCGACTTTGCAGTTTGAGTACCAGATCTGGCAGCTTGAAAAACATGTCAGGCGCAAGTGTGTGCGTGCATACATGTCCAAAATCCCAAGAGAATGGAGAGGGGATTGAGGTGTGGCCATCCCCTCTAGGGTGTGATTTCTCACTCTGCGTCTCTCTCTCTCTCCAGTGAGTGCACACTCCCTTTGGCAAAAATCTTCAACAACAACAACAACAAAAAAAAAACAGGTCTATGAGGAAATCTTGATCTGAGCCATAATTAATTTCTTTTGAAATCCACTCTACACACCTCTCACTCTCATCAGCAGCTTTTTCTGCCTCCTCCAGCTTTTGCAGGGCAGTGGCCAGGCGCTCCTGAGCACGGTCCAGCTCCTCTTCAACCAGCTGGATCCTGCGATTCAAGGAGGCCACCTCAGCCTCAGCCTGCATTTGAATGAGAGAATGGTAGAGGGAAGCAGAGAAATGGTGAAAAGAACTATGACAGCATCGGGGATGGTTACTGCAAAGAGGCTGGAGTATAGCAGGGGTAGAACCTGTTCCAGCTCAGATGCTAAAAGATCTAGCAGACGTGATTATGTATTTATACATTTCCTCCCTTTCCCATCAATGAAATCCCATATGTTCCACAGGAAGAATGTTTTAAAACTTAGTTCCTTGCCCAACCCAGTAACAGTTAGTACCACCCCCTTTCCGGACTGGATTCAAAATTCCTGAACACAAGGGGGTCAGAAAAATTCAGTGAGGGCAACTTCTTCCTGAGTTGAATCAGAGGTGTGTCTCAGTCTTAACAACTTTCTTACAAGTGTCACATAAAGTGGGGGAATAAATAAGCAAGGTTTCGGGACCAGGCAGTTGGCATAATGGCTATGTTGCTGGACTCCCATGTAGTCGACTGCAGCTCAAGTCCCAGACCTGGCAGCTTGCTTTCTCCCTCCCTCTCTGGTCAAATTGAAAAACGTATAAATAAGAAAAGTTAAATAAATAAAATAATTCTTTTAAAAAATAAGCAAGGTTTCTTAAATGTTGTATGTTAGTGTGCTGCTTAACTAAGCTGTTAACCTCTGATTGCTTTATCCTCATACAACAGGATGATAACTAGCAGATCAGGGAATGTCATCCACAAGAGCCATGCAGACTGGAAAGCAAAAGAATGGAACACTGAGCTACCTACTCCCCATCCCTTCAACTTGCTCCCCCACCCTTTTAAAGGTGACGAGGAGGAACTGCTTCTGGCTGAAAATCAGCTGCTCTGATAACAATACAAGGAAAAAAAAAAGACGGGGGTGGGGGTAGGTGGGGGTGGCTGAAGACAACACTTCCCCATGCCTACCCACCATTCCTACAAATTTAACTGTCTCCTTTCTACACTTGCTCTTAACCAAATGGCCAAAAAGCAACAAATGGTCCCCTTTCCATTCCCCTAGTCATCCCCTTGGCTGCTTCACCCTCCAATGGAGTTTATGACAATCCTCTCCTTGGCCTGTGTCCGGAGATAAAGTACAGGCTAGAGTCCAGACTGCCTCCCTGGCAATGTAACAAGAAACAAGGAAAAGAGGAGACAGCTGGCACGTGGGCAACCCTAGAAAACCCTCCTTCCTACGGCTGGCTGCCTCCCCACCTCCCCACCTTTACCGGTGGCAGGTGCACCAACTGCAGCGACCACACAAGAATTTAATCTGCCCCGCACACTGCCCAGTACAGATGCTTATCCCAGTGCTTGGTGAACTCGATCTCTCTTCCACAGCCCAGATTGTGCCTGAATTCTATTACCCTGATTTCCTCTGGCAGGCAGGGGTAGGGGCAGCTATAGAAATAATCTGGGCCACCAGCCCCTATGGGGAGGGATAGAGTGCAAAAGACTCCCATTAACAATCACGACTGGCCTCAATATTTCTATATACAAAATGGGAGATTCAACAGGGGACTAGGACTACACTCTAACCAGCAGGTTACAGGAAAAGGAAATTGAGGAGTCTGCATACACTGAAATTACTGAGAAATCATTTGTGTCTCCAGCTATACTGTTCAAAGCAAGTATTCTCCAGTCTGTCTCTTCCAGGAAAACAGATGTCCCCTAGGATAGCACACATTTCTCCTCAAAAGCCCAACAAGGCCAACCGGTCAAGCGCAAGTCAGGTTATCAGGCAAGATCGAGGAAACGCCACCAGCAAGGGTTTACTCCCCTTTCAATGCCTAGAATTAAAAAAAAAAAAAAAAAAAAAAAAAAAAAAAAAACAGAAAATGGAACTAGATTTGGAGGAAATGTATAAAATTTAAGTCTCCGTCCAGTAGTTACCCAAACTGGAATGGAGGATACAGAGTAAAGATAACAGGTTGTGGGGGTGGGGTGTACAGTTTCCATGACGACAAGCTGGCTCGGGCAGTTTCTCCCACAAATCAGCATTTACAATAGAATTCTTCGCAAGGCTGAAAAGGGAGGAGGAGAAAGCACATCTTGGTGCCCTCACAAGAGCATGCGCACATGGCACAAGCCTGTGTGAAAAGCAGAACCCAAGATGGGAATCCCAGCAAAAGCTTCGGAGACCCCAAGGGTGGGAGGAGAGGGGTCCCCGACTTCACTGTTCTCTTTTTCTCCTCCAGCAGAGGATCAGTTCTCTTTACAATAAAACAAAAGTCTGCAGAATCAAGATCTGATACTGTTTAAAGGAATAAGGAAGATAACCTCATTTCTTCCTGCAAGCCAGACCCTGTCCACAATCCCAGTTCCTTTGGGTCAATAATACAGTACCTAAAGTCAGAACAAGTCTACTTTTTTTTTTTTTTTTTTTTTTTTTTTTTGCAGACCAGACTACCCATGGCCCTGGGAAATGTTAAACTCTGGGTTTTTTTAAAATCATCCTAGGCTTTAACATGCTTGCCCAAATGTGGTTAGGGCCTTTAGATCTGCTGGCCTTGAAGGACATACTCCAAGGTCTTTCCCTTCAGGAAATAATAGGATCCTCCTCTGTCTGGGATGCAAACATCCCGGGGGTAGGGGTGGGAGTGGAATGCAGCAGCAATCTGGTCACATTAGAAGATGGCTGACAGCAGATTCTGCTATGAATTCAGTTCAAATGCTATCATCCTCCGCTCCAAGTGATTCCCCAAGCTGGCCATACCTCTCAAAGCAAGAAACTGACAGGGCATCGGTGCTCAGAGGCAGAACAGGGCCAAGGACAGGCGGGGATTAACCTAAATCTGGCATTCTGCCACACTTGGGTTTCTCTTTTTAGATAAAAGTCACACATGAAATTCAAAAGGGAAAAAAAAGGGTACTAGAAAACTTGGGTTTCAGGGGCCGGAGGGCGGCGTGGTTGATGCCCACATGGCTGACTGTGGTTTGAGTCCTGGACTTGGTGCCTTGCTTTTCCCCTTTCTCATTCTCTCTCTCTGGTCAAGTTAAAAAAAAAGAGAAAAGGGAACCAGCAGTTAGCGTAATGGCTATGTCGCTGGACTCCCACGTAGTCGACCGCGGTTCGCCCGGACCCGGTGGCTTAAAACTCACGCTGGGCGCGTGTGCGTGCGTGCCCAAGATCCCGAGAGGAGAATGGAGGAGAAGAGATTGCGGGGCGTGACCATCCCCCCGGGGGGTGATTTCTCACTTTCTGTCTCTGTTTCTCTCTGTCTGGCGAGCACACGCGCCCTATAGCGAAAACCTCTAAAAAAAAAAAAAAAAAAAAGAAAGAAAAAATAATAAAAATGGAATTAAGTAAGTAATTCTTTAAAAAAAAAAAAAAAAAAGAAAGAAAGAAAGAAAGAAAAGTTGGGTTTCAGCCCCGTGAGCAAAGGACTGCTCCAGTTCAGTGTGCTCACAAATGCATCTACCCAGGGAGATGTCCTTGGGGAATTTAACTTTCACCGAGGGGGAGCAGGTTGGAAGGAAGGGAGTAGCGCTATCAGCCCCAAAGTAAACAAAGGCGGAGCCAGAGCGAGGCACTCAGAGCAAAGGGCTATTTGCTGGAGTGTGTGCCAGTATGGGGGGAAAGAGAAAGGTAGGCAACAGGGAAGCAAATCTAAGCCAAAGAAAGGTGATAAAGCTTGCTGCTTAGTCTACCAGAGCCCACACAAAGGAGAGAAGCACATAACAGCCAGACATTCTAAGTCCCTCCAGAGGCAAGGAATTTGGGATTAGGACCAGGACTAAAACTGGTATTCAAAGCCCATTTACTACCCCCAAAGTAATTTTTTTAGACCGGGGGAAAAAAGTCAAAAAGAGAAAAATACCAAGATTAATTAGGAAGTATTAAAGAGATAAGATGGGGGCCAGCAGGTGGCGTGTTGGCTAGGGGCGCTGGACTCCCACATGGCCAACTGAGGTTCCAGTCCTGGATCTGACGGCTTGTTTTCTCACTTTCTCTCTCTTTCTCTCTGTCCCTCTTTAGTCAAATAAAAAGTAATAATAGTAAAAATAAAAGGCAAGGTAAACAGTATACTTAAGTGGTAAATTTTGTTATGTTATAGTATTTTAAACTCTTCTCCCCAAAATCAGACAAGACTAAATTTTAAAAGTTGTCATCTGTTTAAATTTAGCCAGAAGAATAAAGGAAACTGAAAATGGATTTGACAAGGTGCTACATTATAAAAGGTCAATCTCCAGACCAAGAGCTAGAAAGAAAGAAGGCTCCCAAAACAATTTTAGTGTTGCATCTTTGAGCACATCCTGCTTCCCAATGAGTGGCCTGGATGTTGACTCAGAGCAACCAGGAAAATAACTGACAACCCTACTAACAGCCCTAGATTCCATCAGAGAGCTGGGCTTCCAGCTCCAAAGGAGGCAGAAGTCTGCAAAAGCCACATTCTGGAATGCCCTAAGAGGACAACAAGCAACCCAAGCACCTCCTTCCCTTAGTATGGGTAGGAACACCCTCCCATCTCTTCATTCACAATAGAGGTTCAAAGTCAAAAGATTAGGTTCCCTCGAGCTGAGGGGTAGAAAAATACTGGCTTTACCAATATTCAACTATCACCCTACTTCCCTATTTTGAGGACTTCCTCACCAGATCTCAGCTCAATAAGCACATTTGGCAGGCTCAGACTGAGGGAGGAGGAGCTCAAGAAACATCTGAAGTTATTCACTCTGCAGCCTATCACCCCAGAGTTGCCAAGGTGTGAAAAGGAAGTCAAATAGCCCTACATGGAAACTGAGCAAATTCTAATTTGCTAAGGGGCATGTGCAGGGGGGAGAGATATCATCCACCATAGAACCACCCCTAAGATGCCCATATTTAAATATCGTGCTCAAGACTGTAGCTCAACACATGGCGAGTTCCTTCCCCTATTTTCTTCTTCCCCTTCAAGGCTATTTGGTCTTAAGCACAAAGGAGATGAGAAATTGCCACCAGTCATAGAGTCACCCAGCCAGTCCATCTCATTTCAGTTGATAATTAGAAATTGATGCATACTGGGACCAGCAGATGGTACGGCGGTTATCTCGGACACCCACATAGCAGACCACATTCCGAGTCCCAGACCTAGTGACTTAAAATTCATGCCGGGCACGTTGTGCGTGCATGCCCAAGATCCTGAGAGGAAAACGGAGAAGGGACTGCAGCGTGGTCATTCCCCCGGTGGCAGCGGGTGGTTTCTAGTTTTCTGTCTCTTTCTCTCTGACAAGTGCACATGCCCTATAGCAAAAATCTCTCAAAAAAAAAAAAAAAAAAAAAAGAAAGAAAGAAAGAAAGAAATTGCTGCATACTGAACAGAGGGGGAAAAAAAAAATCTACCTAGAAAAAGGTGGCTGAGAGTCAGTGGGTGGCGTGATAGGTAGGGTGCTAAATCCCACATGGCCAACTGCATACTTCAAGTCCCACACCTGACAGCTTGAAAAACACACCAGGTATGTGAATGCCCAAAATCCCAAGAGGACACTGGAGAAGGGACTGCAGCATGGCCACACACACACACACACACACACACACACCTGGTATTATTTCTCACTTTCCCTCTTTGTCTCTCTCTGGCAAGTGCATGGCCCTATGGCAAAAATATTAAAAAAAAAAAAGTAACTGAGGAAAGTAACAAGCTTCTAGTATCTCCATGCATTGTTATAAAAATTAGTATTCTTGGGCCCAGCAAGTGGCGTGGTGGTTAAAGGTACTGGACTCCCACATGGCCAACCACGGTTCGAATTCCAGACTGGGTGGCTTGCTTTCTCCCTTTCTCTTTCCCTGATCAAACTGAAAACTAATGATAATAAACAAATAATTCTTAAGAAAATAAATGGTGTTCTAACCATCTTTAAGTTATTAACCTGGAGGGCAGATGTCTGTTCCCTTTCCCAAACTCCACTCCACTCTTCCCCCAAACACTAATTCTCAATTAATCCCCAGGGAAGCAGTCAAAGGGGGAGGGGGGGAGAAAAACTCAATCTAGGTAACAAGGAAGAATACCAATAAACCACAAGAGTTCCTTCACTGGGTCTTCAAATTTTACCAACAGTTGCTTTATTATCTAGTCTCAAGATCCTCCAAAACCAAAGCCTCAACTTAGATCAGCTCCACCCATCAGAGGACACCCTAGTCCTTGGAAAATCCGGTGGCTTACTGAGACTGGTCAACAGTGGTTTCAAGAAATCAAGAATTACCATTCATTCCACCAACATTTTATGTTCCAACTTTCAGTTGAACAAGAATTTATTGAACATTAAAAACAAAAAAAGGGTACTGTACTGGATAATTGGGAAAGTAACACAGGAAGATCACCAGAGCCACCTGGAACTCTATTCAGTCTTCATCCACCATACTGCCCAGGTCAATCAGAAACCTTGAGATTGTCAACGCCATCTGATTCTCTGCCAAACACTCGCTTATCAGCTCTGCTTTGAAGAAATGCTCTTAAGCAGTTGCCCATGCACTGATCACACTTCAGCAATAAAGGCCTGGATTGGGCAGAAGGTCCTGCCTTCCAGGTCAGCAAGAGTAGGGCCGGGCAAGCTTGGTTGCCTTGTATATTGGGACTACTGCAGGGAGAAAGTGGTTGGTGTTTATATTAGCACTACTGTATGGAGAAAGTACCATTCTCTCCGGCTTCAAATCGTTTGAGAGTAGGTGGAGCAGCTGCCAAGAGTTCCCCGTAAGAGAAAAGGGCCCCAGGCCGGAGGATCGGAGGCGGTGCTGTGGCCTCAAGCTCCTCTAGGGAGGGAGGGCACCGCGCTTCCTCTCGGCCGACTGCTGCCTCATTTCCTGAGCTGGAGGAGCGAGCGGAAAAGCTGCCATCAGGCCAGGCCGGGGGCTTTCCGGCGGTTCTTACACCCAGTCCTCACCCTTTCACAGAAAGTTAGGGCCTGCCACTCCCAGACCAGAGTAGCACCCACCCACACTCTTACCCCTAGGGCCGGAAACCTCAAGCGAGAGCAAAGTCCCCCCACCCTTCATGGGGAAGTGGGGGAGGGAGAAGCTGCTGAGCCCCTCCCCCGGCCGCGCCCGGCTCGGAGGGACTGAATGAATGAGCTGGGCGAAAAGGAGGAAAACCACTCCCCAAACCCTGTGAGGCTGAGTTCCTTCAAAGGTCAAGCCTGCTAGCCCGAGCACCCAATTTCCCCCCTCGCTCGCCGAGCCCCACCCATCCTCCGGGTTCCAACTTCATCTCAGACCCGCCGGCCCCCAGGAGGTCGTGCTCCACCGCAAAAGGGATTCCACCAGGGGTCCAGGCTGCTCCAGAGCCTGCCTGCCCCTCCCTCAGTCGTCTCGCCCTCTCCGTACCTGTTCCCGGGCCCGCCTCTCCCCCTCCACCTCCCGCTGGAGGCGCTCTGCCCTCTCCTCTGCATCATCGGCCTGCTGCTGCAGAACCTGAATCTTGCGCTTCACCGCCTCGATGGTGGTGGTCCCGGCCATAGTGCCCACACAGCTCCGGCTAGAGCTCGAGTTCCTGCCTCCTCCGCTCGGCTTTGCAGCCGCTCCTCGTCCCTACTTCCGCCTGCTCCGCCCTGAAATACCGGAACTCACCCACCCGCCCGGATGTGACGCCACCGCTGCCGCGCCCTCCCCTCGCCGGGCAGGCGGGAAGGCAGCCCACTGGAGGGAGAGCCTCAGCCGGAGCGAGGGGCGGGGCCTCCCGGTCACCCGGGCGACCACTCCCTGCCAGCCCAGGGCCAGTAAAGGGGGGCGGGGTTGGGAAGAGGAGGGCTGCCATGGTAACCGCGAGGCGCGTGGTGACCTGGCTTCTCCTGCCAGCCAGGCTGTCCACAATGGTTGGCGGGTTCACAGATACTGTGCTGACCTCACACTCCCGCAGTTGACCTCACTCCCCGTGCCTACCCCTCACCGCTTACCTGCTAGGGCGCCCGGTGTCCTCTCCACAGAATGCACATCCTCCAAGCCCCTGCTTCCACTCCCCCATGGTGCCTTCTAGTAACAAGTTCTAAGAGAAGTCTAAAAGAGTTTTCTGGGCCTCATCCTCAAAGGGATCCCCTGCAACTTCTTTTCAAAGTTGGCTCAGGTAGGTAGTCTCCTATCTCCTGGAAGACCATGAAGGGAACTACCGCAGAGGAAGAGAAGGACAAGGTGACAAAGTTCTCATTCTGCTTGGCATCAGTTATGAACTTAAGTGTTCTGTTTACAATACTGGTCTTTCCCGTTAGTTTCCAGAATCAACATATGCACCATTAATTAACCAACCTGCCAGACCCTCCAAACCTTGGAATGATTAGGGACTTGATAGTTTCATCACTTCCAGTCTTTGTGTACATGAGGAAGAGTCCCCATTTTATCAGGAAGAAATCCACTATTACAGACCACTGTCCCAGAATCCTTTATGGGACAGCAAAATATGAATGCCTGAAAAGCTAATGTGGAGTTGAGCCTCTATCCCATGCTCTTTCACCAATTTCATTGTCACTTCTGGAGCAATGCCTTGAAGGATCTCTGGAAGCACAATAGTAAATAGACTTGAGAATTTTATCTTTCATTTCTTTGTATTCCTCCCACCTTACCAGAAAGTAATAATAAGTCTCTCCTCTGGTGGGAGCTCTCTTTCCTTAGAGAATTAAGATGTGAAACAGGATTTAGAATTAAGAATCCCAGGGGCCATGAGTTGGTGTGGTGGCAAAGTGATGATCAGTGAGTCAGTCCTAGTTCAAGTCCAGAGACTTTCCTGAGTTATTTGGGGCAAGCAGGTGCCCATCATCCTGGCTGGCTGACACTGGACGTGGAAACTCTGTGGGGGTGCTGTCTCTCTCGCTTATGGAAGAGTAGGAGTCCAGCGTCTTATTAAAATTAATAAATTTAAAAACAAAGAAAAGAATGCCAGGCCTGTAGCCTCATGTTAAGGGAGCTGGATCACACATGCAATTCAAACTGTGATTCAAATCTTGGTTCTACGGGCGGCTTGGTGGCTAAGGACGCTGGACTCCCACATGGCCGACCAAGGTTCAAGTCCTAGACCTGGCAGCTTACTCTTTCTCTCTCTCTTCCTCTGTCTCTCTCTGGTCAAGTAAAGGCAATAAAGAAATAAAGATAAAAAAGAAATGATTCTTTTAAAAAAAAATCTTGGTTCCAGCAGCTTGAAAAACACACCAGGTGCATGTATGTGCCCCAAATCCCAAGAGGATGGAAAAATAAAGAAGTGGTTGTTGTGGAACCACATCCCCATTGTGGGATGTTTTCTCCTTCTCCCTCTTTCTCTCTTCCTGTCAAGGACACATACCCTCTGGCAGTTTAGGAAGGAATGAAGGAAGGGCGAATACTAACCCCTGCAATGAATAGAAAGCAAGACAGTTATTGTTCCTGTCTGGTTCTAAAGATTCTCCTTCCAGAGGCTGTTTTCCTCTTTTTTGGAATTACTGAACTGTGAAATTATTTAAAAAAAAAAAAAAAAAAAAAAAAAAAACAGAACAACTTGGACAGACAATATTTTCTCAGTAGAGTAACCTGTACACATTAATTTTTCAGCAAAAGGATTGGTTAGGAGAAGTAGGGTTCTAACTCTCAATAAACTTTATTTTTTACTTTTTTGGAGAGATTTCTAGCTATAGGGCATGTGCGCTTACCAGAAAGAGAGAAACAGAGAGACAGAAAGCAAGAAATCACCCCCCAGGTGGGATGGCCACACTGTGCCCAGCGTGAGGTTAAGACCCCGGGTCCGGGACTCGAACCACAGTCAACTACATGTGAGTCCAGCGACATAGCCATTACGCTAACTGCTGGTTCCAATAAACTCTTTCTTGATGGCCTAAGAATTTTTCTAACTTGCTTTGGAGCAACCTGATGGAAGGTCTGTGAAGAACTGAGGTTTTGTTGTCTGGGTGGTGATCGGCAGGGGGCACTGTTGCACTGCCCTATTTCCTGTTGAAACCGCAGAAGACCTTATCCTAGACAAACCAAAGGGATGTTGAGCATACGACTACATTCCCAAGGCTGGTAGATTTGAACAGATAATCTCGTCACTAGGGAAACAGATGGACTGACTTCTGTTGGCCTTTAGAAGCATAATGGATAGGCAGCAAGAGGCCCAGTGCTATTGTTATCCTGGTGACCAACAATACGACACTATATCAACAGGTGTATATGGTGTATCTGTCCATCCTTGTCTAGTCTCTCAATATCCTTCCCACCTCCCCTCCCCCCACTGCCTGTCCCTAAAAAGAATGTAATGACTCTATGTCCTAGGCACTGTGCTCCTCTTTCTTCTTGTTTCTCCCTAAAGGGCTTTTGATTTCATTTCAAATTAAAAGGCCCTTAAGAGGGACCAGCAGGTGGCGTGGTGGTTAAGGCACTGGACTCCCACACAGCTGACTGTGGTTCAAGTCCTGGACCTGGTAGCTTGCTTTCTCACTTTCTCTCTGATGATTGTATGCACCCTATAGCAAACTGAAAAATAATAATAAATAAAATAAATTATTTAAAAAAAAAAGATGCACTTGGGACCAGCAGATGGCATAATGATTACGTCACTGGACTCCCACGTAATTGACTGCAGTTCTAGTCCTGCACCCAGTGGGTGTCCAGGAGCCAGCAGGTGGCGTGGTGGTTAAGGGGCTGGACATTCCCACATGACCAACCATGGTTCGAGTCCCAGACCTGGTGGCTTGCTTTCTCACTTTCCTTCTGTGTGTCTGTCTCTCTCTGGTCCAATTAAAATAAATTAATTAATAAATGAAATTAAATAAATAATTCTAAAAAAAGAAAATCACACCAGGCACATATATGTACATGCCCAAAATCCTGAAAAGAGACTGGAGGAGAAGGGATTGCAGCATGGCCATCTGCCTGGGGGCGTGATTTCTCACTCTCTCTCTGTTTCCCTGGTGAAACACATATAGCACATGCCCTATAGCAAAAATCTCTCTTAAAAAAAAAAATCACGAGACTAGCAGTTAGCGTAATGGCTATGTTGCTGGACTCCCATGTAGTAGACTATGGTTCAAGTCTCGGACCAGTGGCTTAAACTCACACCGGGCGCGTGTGTGTGCAATGCCCAAGATCCCAAAAGGAGAATGGAGGAGAAGGGATTGCATCGTGGCCATCCCCCCTGTGGGGTGATTTCTCGCTTTCTGTCTGTCTCTCTCTGTCTCTCTGGCAAGCGCACGCACCCCATAGCAAACACCTCTCCAAAAAAAAAATAGTCACAGGGCTGGGAGGTGGTGTGGTGATTAAGAGCACTGGACTCCTACATGGCTGACTACGATTTGAGTCCTGAACTCTGGTTTGTTTTCTCGCTTTCCCTCTTGCTTACTCTGTCACTCTCTGGTCAAATTAGATAAGTTAATTAAAGTTTAATAAAATATTTTTTTGAAAAAAGAGTCATTTAAGACAGTATTGCACAACAATGTGAATATTCTTACTGCCACTGAACTGAACTTAAAAATGGTTAAAATTGACATTTTTATGTATGTATATTTTATCAGAAAAAAAAGAATTTTAGACAAACTTGGAAAAGAAAAATATAATGTTTAGACTTGCCAAATCCTTGCCCTTTTTGGTTCAAGTAGTCCGAGCAAACCCTATAGCTTCTCAGAGAACCAGAACTGCCTATCTACATATGCAATTATTGATTGCCTCCTCCCTCTCTTCCCCTTATATTTATAGCAAGATAATATGCTCTATTTACTTATTAATTCATTTTGAGTACAGAAGCTGAGTTTCTAACTGCCTTTGAATTGAACAGGGCACCCTCCTACCCGAATATGTATATTATGCTGCTGTTAACACTGACATTCTCCCTCTTCTTTAAAAGTTGCTGCTCCACAGGGCCAACAAGTGGTGTGGTAGTTAAAGCACTGGATTCTCACATGGCTGACCACAGTTCAAGTCCTGGACCTGGCAGCTTAAAAAACATGCTGGACTTGTACACATGTGTGCCCAAGATCCCAAGAGGAGAACGGAAGAAAAAGGATTGTGATCTGGCCATCCCCTCTGGGGAATGATTTCTCACTTTCCCTCTTTCTGTGTCTCTCTGGCGACTGCATATGCTCTATGGCAAAAATCTACAAAACAAAACAGAAAGCCTTGCTGCTCCTTATTTAGTACTCTCAGTTCCTGTAAACACCTCACTGTCCTTTGGCTTTCAAGCAGAGGTCAGCAAACATTTTCAGTAAAGGACCAGATAGTATTTATGGCTTAGCTGCTCTTGGGGTCTCTGTGGCAACTACTTCATTTTAGGGAGCAAACCAGGAGACAATATGTAAATAAATAAATATAACTATGTTCCAGTAAAACTTTATTTTCAAAACCAGGCTATGCAGGATTTACTCCACAAGTAGTAGTTTGCTGATCCCAGTTTTCTGAGGAAAAAAGCCTTTCTTCCTTCTCAGTCAGGCCTAACAGACTTTTGCCTCCTGGCCACAACTTTCTGATCCTATTTCTTGTTCTTACTGATTTGTTGGGAAAGCAAACAAGGGGGAGAGAGGCTGCAGGGTTAAATGAATTTTGTCTTAAATTCATATTTCACATATTTATTTATTTATTTATATTATTGGAGAGGTTTTCACTATAGGGCGCGTGCGCTCACCAGAAAGACAGAGACAGAGAGACAGAAAGCAAGAAATCACCCCCCCCAGGGGTCATGGCCACGCCGCAACCCCTTCTCCTCCATTCTTCTCTCAGGATCTTGGGCATGCATGCACACATGCCCGGCGTGAGTTTAAGCTGCCGGGTCCGGGACTCGAACTGCGGTCGACTACATGGGAGTCCAGCAACATAGCCATTACGCTAACTGCTGGTCCCCACATTTTACATATTTAAGTGGTTTGGTTGGGTTCCTATATAAACATGAAGAAACTTCTTTCTAATGAATATACTTAAAACACCACTGAACTGCTTACTGCTGCTGGCCTGTACACTTAAAAACGTATAGTTATTAAGAAATGAAAGAAAAAAAGATGATTGGATTAGCCTTACCAACATATCTCCAAAGCCTGGGGTAGGAGCATGGGGTAATCTGTGTTTTTCTGGAGTTTTCCAAGAAGGGAGAATTAACAGATTGCAGTAGCCTAAACTTTTGGATTTATCAGTGTATGCAATGCATATTACCCAGTTCGTGCTTCTAACCTTTGGCATGAGCAGACCGTATCTAGGTAGGGAATGATGTGTGTGTGTGTAAAACAGCTTAAGACAGAATTCACCAGGAAATTTCTTTATCTTCCTGATGATATTGATTGTTGTCTAGAGCCTCCATGTCAGTCTCCCTCTCCCCGATCCCAGATTAGACTTGTTTTTTTTTTTTTTTTTTCCCCCCTTTCTTCTTTGACCTGGAAATACCCTTTCAAGCCCTCTAGCTAGCTATTGCAGTCTAAGGACTTTTCTAGAGACGCATTGCTCAAATGCTCACAAAATTGTTACTAGCCTGATATTGAAGCGAAAAAGAACATTTATTTTAATTTCAAATGGGGAAATACAGCTCTAGAGAAGCTGAGGAGGTCATAGGGTACCATCTGGTAATGATGCTTTTACTCCCTAAGATTTCTTCTTAGTTTTATCATAGTTTATCACTCTAGGGACTTCTTTGCTGCCCTGCAAGCAATGCGTCCTATGGTATCGCCATGGTGTAAAGGCAGATGCCCACATTGGCCAAGACAAATAAACCTATACAGGGCCAGGGTCAATGTGACCTCTGTTTCCCATTGTGAAACCTGAGCTGGCTTTGTTGGGCAGTTGAGAGATGAGAGCTTCCCTATTAATACACAGATGGACATGCCAAACCTTGGACACAAAAGCTAAAAATGTGGGGTGGGGGAGGAGGTGGATAAGGATAGCAGTCTGGACTTGGAGTCCCCTCTCTGTCCAAGTCCTGGGGAAGTTAATTACATGTCTGAGCTGGAGGTTGGAAAAAGTGAGGCTTCTACATGGCTTTAAGAAAGAAAATATATGTCATTATAAGAGTATACTTAGGATACGGTTGTATGCCAAAATATATGTGGGTATATGTATCTATGTTCTGCGACCCCACAAGTGTGTATACGTCAAAAGGTGGTTGGAGTTTAGACATATATTGACATAAAAATCTACATGTGTAGATTAAGCACATGCCCCATCTCTAATACTCACATCAGCTGCCTTCTTCTCTGCCAGCTCCAGCTTCTCCTGGGCATCCTTCAAAGCTTCTGAATACTTGTCCAGTTCATCTTCTGTCCCTTTCAGTTTCTTCTGCATGGCTGCCAGTTCATCCTCCAGCTATCAGGGTTCGGAGAATCACATACGAAGACATACATACGTAACAGGGCAGGCTTGGACCCTGTGCTCTTAGACCCCGATAGACCCCCTAAGCCCATCTCCATGTTACCATCCCAAGAGAGACACCTCTTCCATAGCCATTTCCAGCCCATTGTTCCAGGAGTGGTGTGGCCTGTGACCCTGTGATCTTCGACTCTTTAGATGATCATGTCATTCTGAGTTTTCAACCAAGACCCACACATGTTAAGTAAGAGTGTAGATGCTAGTTAAGAAAGAAGAAATGTTTCATGCTAAACTCTTACCTTTTCCTCTACAAAGCATAGGTTCTTCCAAAATTTGGTCCACTTGCACTGAAATTCCTCAGACACTCTGGGACCCAGGAGAGGCCACTGATTTCCCCAAGATCACTGAGGCAAATTCCCTAGAACATTCTCTGCTCTCCCAGTGAGGAGGGGGGATCCCTCCCACCCAAAGAAGGAGCTGGCCTCAGTGAGTGCTGCCTTTTCCACCAAAACTCCCTTCCGTCTCATAGTCTGGTTCACCCACAAGTGAGAGACCAAAGCCAGTGCCTACCTGCTTGCTTCTTTCTTCTGCCTGCTTTTGCTCAGCTTCAGCTTGCTCTGCCCGATCCAGAGCATTCTCCTTGTCCAACTTCAGCATCTGCATCTTTTTCTTGATGGCCTCCATCATGAGCAGTGCCCGTTGGTGGCCTTACCTGTGAACACTGGCAATCTGGCAAGAAGAGGGGGTGCTGCCTGAGTGACGAGGAGTCCCCTGACTCCAGCCTTTATCTATGTTCACGGTTCCACCTCTTGTTCCTAATATGGTGTTTCGAGCTCCCTCTACCCCATCATTGTTCTTCTAGGGGAAGGCAGGGTGAGACACTGATGGGCTGACATCATCAGCAAAAAAAAAAAAAAAAAAAAAAAAAAAAAAAAAAAAAAAAAAAAAAAAAAAAAAAAAAAAATTGGGAACAGCTGAGGCTGATTTTAGACAATGGAAGGGGGGGGGGGGGGGAGAGGCTCTCCCCAACCCTGAAACTTTCCACTCATTCTGGGCAGTGCTATGGCTGTTTTGAAAGAGCAGGGAGAGGGGAGGTGAGAACATCAAAATAGAGAAGGGTAACACTAGAATGGCAGTTTTCACCAGAGGGTCCTAATTGCCCTTCAGCCTCTCCCTTACTCTCCTCTGGGCTGCACTAGATGCTGATCAGACTTCACTGGTCGAGTTTTATCTTTTGATTCCTGGTATTCCCGGAGCTTGGGCAACAGTGAAGAGGGGGGGTCACTCATGATCCTTCACAATCCCCCCAGATCCCTAGATCAAATTGCTGGGTTATTTTGGGAGTCTTTAATTGGCAGGGAGACATTGTTTCTCCTTGCTTAGAGCCAGAGAACTAAAGTAAGAGAGTAGGGTTTGGATCTGGAAGATCATTCCAGAGCGTCAAGTTGGGTGGGGAGAGAAATAGGGAAGGGTCAGAGTAATCCAGACAGGATCACGCCCTCTGTTTTCCCATAGTGATCTTAAAATAGAACGTTTATGCCCACACAGACCAAGGTGTGTGTTACTCTTGCCTCTCCTTTTTACCCTCTCCCTTCTTAACTCTTCCCCCCACCCACCAGATCGTCATAATCACCTTTACCAGCTGTTCTCCCCAGCCTCAGGTCATGCATATTCTTCCACTTGGAGCCTTGTTACTGACAGGTGGCAGTTGATTGCAGTACACTGGCACCACATACCTGAGGATAGGTCGGTGTCAATGTGACCAGAGCTATCAGGGAAGAATATAAATGGCTCTAATTAGGCGCTGTGTCAAGGAGAGTTAGTGTTATGCTAAGCTTGAGCATGGGGGAACTGAGACACCCACCACGGCAGAGCAGAGCTGGAATCCACTCTTGAGAGCGTCCACCCACTAGAGGGAGATAGGCAGATGGACCGTTAGATGACTCTTGAAGGAAAGTGGAGAAACCAAAGACTCCGGTAGTGGAGACTAGCCAGGGAAAGAGACTAGGGAACAAGAGAGTTCCGGGGAGTGGGAGAGGCAGTTTATAGAGGGGTTATGTGGGAGGCAATGGGAATAAGGAAGAGAAAACTACAAGGACAAGCAAGGATAAGAAAAAGAGATATATCCCTTCTAGTGTCGGGGGGAAGACAGAAAGATTTGATCTCCAAATTCTAGTTCTTTTCTGCTCCCAACCAGTCCTCCAATTAAGGCTGAAATACACATAAATCGCAGCTACCGATCTTTCAGGGAAGTCCTGAGAGGAAAGGGTCAGTAAAAGAGACAGGAGTCCCAGAGCCCAGAAGTTGGGGGGCCGGCGGGGAGAGAGTGATGCTGAATTGCCTACTGCTATAAGAATATGTTTGACATTTAGTTGGTTCCTAATTAAACAACCCAATATCAAACATATCACACAGAAGCAGGCAGTAGCGCTTTAAGTATTAAGGATAGACAGCAGGCACCGATCGTATCTAGATGGAGAGCCATCTCCTTGAAGAAGGGCACCAAAGCCTGCTCTTCACCTCCCAAGACAGCCAGCTCCTGCTTATCTGCCCTCCGTGCCATCCCTGTCTCTGCTCCTGCCCTACCAATGCCTGGCCTTTGCTGGATCACGTTGGCCTTGTCAGGGAGAATACCTGGCAGGGCTCCACATCCGGGCCCTTACCATTCCCCAAAGCTCCCACACACAGCTTCTGCCCCTGAAGTCACGGCCCCGGTGCCCAGAGGATCAGCAATGTCACCAGCTCATCAACCTTGTCACCTGCTGTCTTCAACACCATTCCAGCTGCCCCAAGACTTTCCGGGGATGGGGGTGAGGGGCTGGTACATCCTGTTTTACCTTTCCAGCCAAACTCCTAACCTTTCCAGATCACCCCCACAAGACCGATGAGGTCCGTTCAGGAGACTCCGCCTTGGCGCCCTCCTGCTCTTAAGTGCTACAGATAAGTAAGAAAGTTCCACAATGCTTGGCTTCTTCGTTCCATCATCTTGTCTGTTTACACCTTCTCCCCAAGTCCTCCAGGCATCCTCTTTAAAATCACTTGGAGGTCCAGAAGAGTAACCTGTCTCACCAGCAGGCTCCAGCCTGGGCTCCAGAGAAGACTAAGGTCTCCCCTGGCTGGCAGAATTGAAACTACAGGCTTTAGATCAAGGGTCAGAGAGAAATCCCGCTCTGCTAGGAAGCAGCTTCTAGTCCTTAAGACGCCCCTCCTCTGCTGGGGCTTTTTACGAGAATACTGGTTTGGGTTCTCCAAGGGTCTTCCCTTGTGGGGCTCCAGCCTGGTTCCCTTCTGGGGGTTTTTCTTTTGGAGAGAATCAGGTCTGTGGAATGTCGTATGGCAGGCAGACGCATCTCTCTGCAGTGGCAGAAAAGAGTCTGAGTTATAGCTGCACCAGGGGCTGGGGGCTTGGGTGGAAGTGCAGGGGTGGGAGAAGGACACTCTGTCTCAGCCCCCAGGCCTGTTCCATGTGTCCTTGTTCCCATTAGCCCGGACACCACCCCTCCTCCCCACTCCCCACCCCGCCCCCTGGCATACACCAACTCCACAGTGCCCTTGATCGAGATCAATAGTTTGTCCCAAGCCCCAGTTAATTCCTGTTGTGGGGCTCTTGTCTTCCAGGGGAAGACTGAAAAATGAACACCACATACATAGCCCAAGGTAGACACTTGGGGTGTCGTCTTATGTACTTTAAAAAAATTATTTATTTTATTTATTATTATTGATTTATAATTTGCTACAGGGCATGTATGCTCACCAGAGAGAGACAGAGAGAGAGAGAGAGAAAGTGAGAAAGCAAGTCACCAGGTCAGGGACTCAAACTGTGGTCAGCCATGTGGGAGTCCAGTACCCCAACCACCACACCACTTGCTGGCCCTGTCTTTGTTTTTTAATGGCTTCCAAAAAGGGTATATAATTCTTTCTTTCTTCCCCTCTTTCTTTCTTTTTTAAAGGATTTATTTTTTAATTATATTTATTATCATTATTCTTCAATTTTGACCAGAGAGAGAGACAGGCAAAGAGAAAGGGAGAGTGAGAAAGCAAACCTCCAGGTCCGGGACTTGAACCGTGGTCAGCCATGTGGGAATTCAGCACCTCAACCACCACACCACCTGCTGACCCAATCTCTCTTTAAGAGAGGTTTTTGCTATAGGGTGTGTGTGCTCACCGGAGAGATAGAGACAGACAGACAGAAAGCAAGATTCCCCCCCCCCCCCCCCCAGGAGTGATTGCGGACATGCCGCAATCCCTTCTCCTCCATTTTTGTCTTGGGATTTGGGGCATGCATGTACACATGGCCAGCATGAGTTTTAAGCCACCAGGTCTGAGACTTGAATTGCAGTCGATCGCGTGGGAGTCCAGTGATGTAACCATAACACCATTTGGTGGTCCCTAATTCTTCTTTCTTACTCTATCTTCTTTATACTCTCTCAAATTCTAACTTCTCTGAGAACCTCACCCATGCTGGAGAACCAGAGGCGGAAGGAAGAAAGTCTGGAAAAGGGACTAGGAATGGAAAGGACTTTGGTGTTTGGAGCACTGGAGAAACAGGAGCAGACTGGACACATTAAACATTTTTTTTTAAAGTTTATTTATGAGAGAATGTAGAAAGTGTGTATGTATTTGTGTACGGGGGACACCCGTGACAGGGTCTCATCACACTTCAATCCCATTCCCCAGCCCTTGGGCTTGAAAAGATCCTGGGCATGCACATGCACCTGGCACATTTTCAGGCCAGCTGAGGATCTGAACCCACAGTCGGCCATGTGGCTTTGGCACTGCAGGTCAGTAAACTACCACTTACCCTACCGGGCTGGGTCAAGACTGGAAATACTAACGTAGGAGAAGAGCAACTCTCTTGGCAGGAGATTTTGAATGGTATAACTAGGCAGAAACATCAGATGGCCTCTGATAGAAACCTTTTAGCTCTCCTGGAGACACCTCGCCTACACAGTCATTTCCGACAGGACTGAGCCCTCTGAACCAGAGGAGCTGGGTAAGGCATCAGCCAGCTGCAGAGGGAAGAGGGGCTGCATGGGTACAATGAGGTGATGTGATGAGAGCAGACAGAGCCCGCAGAGAGGATCAGAGGAGATGGGCTCTGCAGGAGGCCAATCTGCCAATACTGGAGCCAGCCTGGCACTGACGAGCCCTGAGGTAAGAGGCCAAGGTCAGAGATCAAGGCAGAGGGGAGGGGGCACTCTGTGGGTCCAAAAGCACAGAGGGAAGAGGAATAGAAGGGGTTGATGAGTGTAGTTTCAGGTAGGAGGCAGCCAGGTAATGGAGAGGAAATAAAAGGGAAAAAATTGTTATAGGAGAAGGAAAACATAGTTTATATTTATTTATTTATACATTTTTTTGGAGAGGTTTTTGCTATAGGGCGCGTGTGCTTGCCAGAAAGACAGAGAGAGACAGAGAGACAGAAAGCGAGAAATCACCCCCCCCCCCCCCCCCGGGGGGGATGGCCACGCCACAATCCCTTTTCCTCCATTCTCATCTTGGGATCTTGGGCACACACGCACACGCGCCGACATGAGTTTAAGCCACTGGATCCAGGACTCGAACTGTGGTCAACTACATGGGAGTCTAGCGACATAGCCATTACACCAACTTCTGGTCCCCCCCATACTTTTTTTTTTTTAATAGGGATTTTTTGCTATAGGGCAGGTGTGCTTGCCAGAGAGACAAAGAGAGACAGAAGTGAGAAATCACCCCTGAGGGGACAGCCATACTGCAGTCCCTTCTCCTTCATCCTCCTCTTAGGATTTTGGGCATACAGGCTCACATATCTGGCATGAGTTTTAAGCCCCCGGGTCCAGGACTTGAACCATAGTCGACTACATGGTAGTACAACAACATAATCATTACTCCATCTGGTATTCCTGATTTATTTATACTTTTTTTTAAAAAAGAGCTATCTTATTGAACTTTATTTATTTTATTTATTTTAATTTGACCAGAGAGGGACAGAGTGAGAGTGAGAGAGAAAGAGAGAGGGAGAGAGAAAGCAAGCCACCAGGTCCAGGATTTAAACCACGGTCAGCCATGTGGGAGTCCAGCACCCTTAACCACACCACCTGCCGGCCCTTAGTTATACATTTTATAAAGCATAGCTAAGTGCTGGGACTAGCGAATGGCGTAATGGTTGTGTCGCTGGGCTCCCACACAGGAGACTACTGGTCAAGTCCCAGGCAGGCGATTTAAGATTCATGCCAAATCCTGCAAGGAGAATGGAAGAGAAGGGTTGCGGCCTGGCCAGTGATTTCTGGCTTTTTGTCTGTCTCTCTGGCAAGTGCCCTAGCCTTATAGCAATCTCAAATAAATACATAAAGCACTTATATTTTAGGTTGTTGCCATACAGTGTGTGCACTTGCCAGGGAGAGATAGAAGAAAAGTGAGAGATCACCCTCAGGGGGATGGCCACACTGCAGTCCCTTCTCCATTCTCCTGTCAGGATTTTGGGTGCACGCACACACATGCCCAGTGTGTTTTTCAAGTTGCCAGTCCGAGATTTGAACCATGGTCAGCCACGTGGGAGTCTAGCACCTTAACCACCACACCACCTGCTGGGCCCACTAAGTGCTTTATTTAATCCCCACAGTAACCCTTGAGGTATAGGCATTATCTCTGTTAAAAGGAACTATAAACAACAAAATTAAAATAACTTGCACAAGGTCACCCAGCCAGGAAGTGACAGAGCCAGGATTGAAACCCAGGCCTTTCTAGTGTGAAAGCTTGTTCTCCTAACAGCAGGCTCTACTGCCCAAACGTAGGCAGAGGGTGGTTTGGGAGACGAAGGAGGGATGATAAAAGAAGTGAAGGCCAGAAGGTGCTTCAAGGAGTAGACAGCAAGGAAACAGAGGAATGGGAGACTAAATCTCGGCCTGTGGGTCAAATCTGGCCATGTGTGTGTGGTCTTGTATAAAACTCACATCATTGGTGCAGTGATTATGCAACCAGACCTTCATGGGAGGGTCCTGAGTTTGCATCAGGAGCTTCTCTGCACACCAGATGTACATGCAAAGGTCAGTGATCCAGGCTGGCTGAGGCTAAGGCTAGAGAGGATCATGGTATAAAGCACTTGTGGAGGGCACCTGTCTCTCTGTTTCTCTCATGAAAGAAATAAAATAATAAATTAAAAAAACACTATACTTGTCATTGCTGGTTCAATGCCTGTCTCCCCTACCAGCCTGTGAACAGTTGCCAAAGATGAGAGGGTTTGAGAAGCAGAGGTGATGGGGACCGAGGAGGTGGTGAATGGATACAGAGGGCAGAGAGGGATGGAGAATAGTATTTGAGCTGGATAGCAGGGCTAGCCTTGGGGAGTGGGGAGTGGGAAGCTGCAAACAACCTGTGAGGGATCTAGGTGATAGGGAAATCTTTTTCTTTTTTTCCTTTTTCTTTTTGAGTTATTTTGCTATCAGTGTGTGCACTGGCCAGAGAGACAGAGAGAGACAGACAGAAAGTGAGAAATCACCCACCCCCCAAGGAGGGATGGGCATGCCACAATCTCTTCTTCTCCATTCTCCTTTCAGGATTTGGGGCACATGTGTTCTGGGACTTGAACTGGGATTGGCCACGTGGAAGTCCAGCGATAACCGCTCTGCCTTCTGCTGGTCCCAGGAAATCTTCTGAGGGGAAAATGGAGGCCACCTACTGTGTGCCATGCACTGAGCTTGCTATCTCTATATACATCATCTTTTTTTTTTTTTTTTTTTAAGTTTTACTAGAAGTCACGTGTGCTCTCCAGAGAGAAACAGAGGGACAGAAAGAGGAGAAGAAGGCATACCCCCTGGGCTGTGGTCATATTGCAGTCCTTTCTCATTTCTCCATCCTGTCAACATTTTGGGTACACACATCTGCCCAGCGTGTTTTTCTTTTCTTTTTCTTTAAACATTACTATCTTTAAAATAATTATTTAATTTTATCATTATTATTTTAATTTGATCAGACACACACACACACACACACACACACACACACACACACACAGGGCAAATGAGAAAGCGAGCTGCTGGGTCCAAGATTCAAACCACAGTTGGCCATGTGTGAATCTAGCACCTCAACCACCACCCCACCTGCTGGCCCCTAAACATCAATATTAATGCTGTATTTTTTAAAAAATTATTTAATTATTATTATTTTTTAAAATTTTTTACAGGCACATGTGCTCACCAGAGAGAGAGAGAGGGAAAATGAGAAGGCAAGCTACCGGGTCTGGGACTTGAACTAGGGTCGGTCATATTGGGAGTCCAGCACCTTAACCACGAACTCACATGCTGGCCCCACTAATACAGTAATTCTATTGTACCTGAAGCCAAATCCTTGGTCTAAGTCTAGATCTTTTACCATAGGAAATATTTACTGTAACTTTTCAGATTAGCTTGCCTTTTCTTTTTTTTCCTGTAGGGCACATGCACACGCCAAGAGAGACAGACAAAAACAGAGAGGGGAAAGTGAGAAATCACCCCTCAAGGGGGAAGGTCATAACACAATCCCTTCTCCTCAATGTCCTCTGGATTTTTTGGGCATGCACACACATGTGCCTGGCATATTTCCCAAACCACCAGGTTCAGGACTTAAACCCTGTACTTGGCCATGTAGAATCCAGCCACCCCAAGCTGCCAGGTCTGGGATTCAAAATGTGTACCTGGCCATGTGGGATCCAGCCACCTTAACCACCATGCCACCAGGCTGGCCCCCCAGTGTGTTTTCAAGCTGCTGAGGCTAGGATCTGACCGTTGTGGTTGGCCCTGTGGTATCCAGATCCCTTAATCGCCAGGCCATGGGACCAGCCCACATTATCTTACCTAATCTTCAAAAGAATCCTATGAAATGGGTATCACTATTTAAAAAAAATTTTTTTTGAGAGGTTTTTGCTATAGGGCGCGTGTGCTCACCAGACAGAGAGAGAGACAGAGAGACAGAAAGTGAGAAATCATCCCCCCGGGGGGATGGTCACAATTCCTTCTCCTCCATTCTCCTCTCAGGATCTTGGGCATGCACGCACACGTGCCTGGCGTGAGTTTCAGCCGCTGGGTCCGGGATGCGAACCATGGTCGACTGCATGGGAGTCCAGACATAGCCATTACGCTAACTGCTGGTTCCTTATTTTTATTATTTAACTCTATTTATTTATTTATTTATTTTTAATTTGACCAGAGAGGGGAAGAGAGAGAGAGAGGGAGAGAGAGAGAAAGGAAGCTGCTAGTTCTGGGACCCTAACCACAGTCGGCAATGTAGGAGTCCAGCGCCCTTAACCACCACGCCACCTGCCAGCCCCAAAATGGGTATTATTAGACTTAAGTTCAGAAGAGGAAATTGAGGATCAGATAAATCACTTATACATGATGATACAAGAATTAACTAAGTGAAGCCAAAGGAAAAAAAAACTTACTGGAGGTCACATGCACTCACAGGAGACAGAATGAGAGGAAGAGGGGAGGAGGAGGAAAGTGAAGAAGCACTCCCCATGGGGAATGAGCACACCACAATCCTTTCTCTTCCACTTCTACCTCCTCTTGGGAATTTTGGCATGCATGCATATCTGCCTAGCATGTTTGTCAAGTTGCCAGGTCCTGAACCATATGGGATCCAGCTGCCTTAACCACTAGGCCACAGGATGGCCCAAGGTGAAGCCAAAATTGACCCAACCCTCATCCTAAAGCCTGTTATTGTTCTTTTATAACCTGGTGTCTCTTGGTGCTCCTAATCGGCAGGGTGGTGAAGAGAAAAATGGAGGAGAAGCTCTGATAGCTAGATGAAAAATAGGATTCAGAGACTAGATGACGATACAGTGGTAACACAAATGAACCCACATGAAAAGGTCTGGAGATTGATTGCTTAGGTCTCCTTTTGCACATTGGGCATATGCATGGGTGCCTGTGATCTGAGCCAGCTGAGACGGGGGGTGAATCACAGTGTCAAGACCCTGTTGGATGGTGCCTGTCCCTCTCTCTCATAGAATAAATCAATACATTTGGCGGCCAGCTAGTGGCATGGTGGTTAAGGGTGCTGGACACCCACATGGCTAACTGCAGTTTGAGTCCCAGAACTGGCAGCTTGCTTTCTCACTTGTCATTTCTCTCATTCTGTCCCTCTCTGGTAAAATTTAAAAAATAAATAAGTAAATACAGTTAAATAAAATAATTCTTTAAAAAATTAAGTCAGTAAGTTAAAAAAAAATGGAGGTGGGTCAGCTGGTAGTGTAGTAGTTAAGGCGGTTGGGTTCTATGTGGCTGACTACATGGTTTGAGCCCTGGACTCGGTGGTTTGGGGGAAAAAAAAAAAAAGGGACCAGCGGTTAGCATAATGGCTATGTCGCTGGACTTCCATGTAGTCGACCATAGTTCAAGTCGTGGACCTGGTGGCTTAAACTCATGCCGAGCGCATGTGCGTGCGTGCCCAAGGTCCTGAGAGAATGGAGGAGTAGGGATTGCAGCGTGACCATCTTCCCTGGGGGTGATTTCTCGCTTTCTGTCTCTCTGTCTCTGTCTCTGTCTTTCTGGCGAGTGCACGTGCCCTATAGCAGAAAACATACAAATAAATTTCTCCCCCCCAAAAAAAAGATTTAGGAGATTAAAGGATAGTGACAGACTTGTGGGGAGGAAGGGTATGAGTTGGAGACACCTTCACATGGAGTTGAGGGCACAAAAAGATCCTGTGGAAAGGATGCAAGTGACCAGTGAGGATCCTAATGGCAGGGTGAGAACAAGTAAAAATAATGTGCAATGGTAATTACATCAAGAAACCAAGGTGTGTTCCTACAGCTGTTTTGGAGGGTCTCTCTGGCTTGGGATGTCATTTGTACATAAAGCGAATCTTTTTTTTTTTTTTTTGAGAGGTTTTTGCTATAGGACGCGTGCGCTCTCCAGAAAGCCAGAGAGACAGAGACAGAAAGCGAGAAATCAACCCCTCTGGGGGGATAGCCACGCCGCAATCCCTTCTCCTTTTTCCTCTCAGGATCTTGGGCACGCACGCACATGCGCCCGGCGTGAGTTTAAGCCAATGAATGGGTCCAGGACTCGAACCGCCATTACGCTAACTGCTGGTCCCCATAACGTAAGTAGGGTTTTTAAGTAGGGTTCTCTGTGGCCTATGGATATATATGGCCAATCTGTGCTTTTCATAATTTTTTAGAATCCTGCATGCCTTGGGACCAGCAGTTAGTGTAATGGCTATGTTGCTAGACTCCCAGGTAGTCGACTGCGGTTCGAGTCCCGGACCCGGTGGCTTAAACTCACGCTGGGCACATGTGTGTGTGTGCTCAAGATCCCAAGAGGAGAATGGAGGAGGAGGACTGCGGTGTGGCCATCCCCCTGGGGGTGATTTCTCACTTTCTGTCTGTCTCTCTGTCTTTCTGGCGAGCGCATGCACCCTATAACAAAAACCTCTCTTAAAAAAAAAAAAAAGGAATGCTGCATTGCATGCCTTTAAGTTGGACATGCTCTTTCCAGGCCCCCACAAATCCCATCACTCCTTATTTCCTTACACCTTCTTCATTCTCTGCCTGATCTCTGGAGACATTTGAGTTTGGATCCCTCTAATTTTGCAGAGGTGAGAATTCAGTCCTAGAGGAAAGATACTTGTCCAAGGTTTCACAATAACTGGCCAACTCGAAACCTGAAAACCAGCGCTCCTGACACTCGAAGACTACAAGGTCTGTAGATGAATAGCCATGTTCAGAGTCATTTGTCCACGTATACAGAGAAGTTCAGTGAAAGTGAGATCTGAGAGGTGGTGAGCAAAATTCAGGAAGTTAAGGTTATGGTACTGAGAAGACACTTTTGAAACAAATCAAGATTTAGGTCTTGCTAAAAAAAAAAAAAAAGGAGCAGCAGATGGAGTAATGGTTACATTGCTGGACTCCCATGCAGTTGACCATGGTTGGAGTATGAGACCAGGGGCTTAAAACTCACACTGGGCGTGTGTGGTGCATGCCCAATATCCGAGAAGAAAATGGAGAAGGGATTGTGGCTTGGCCATCCCCCCCGGGGTGGGGGTGATCTCTTGCTTTCTTTCTGTCTCTGTGGTGAGCACGTGTGCCCTATAGCAAAAATCTTTCTTGGGAACCAGCAGTTAGCGTAATGGCTATGTCGCTGGACTCCCACATAGTCGACCGTGGTTCGTGTCCCGGATCCCGTGGCTTAAAACTCACGCCGGGCGCGTGTGCGTGCGTGCCCAAGATCCCGAGAGGAGAATGGAGGAGAAGGGATTGCGGCGTGACCATCCCCCCTGGGGGGTGATTTCTCGCTTTCTGTCTCTATGTCTCTCTCTGTCTGTCTGGCGAGCGCACGCGCCCTATAGCGAAAAACCTCTCAAAAAAAAAAAAAAATCTTTCTTAAAAAAAAAAAAAAAATTAGGGCCTGGCCTAAAGGGTGGTGTAGGCAGTAGGATGCCACTGTGAGATGCTGGAGCAATATGGGATGGTCTGGTCAACCTGGAACAGGTCAGGATTGCCCATAGGCACAATCATGGTCCTGACTGGCTGGGAGGATAAGGGGAGGATTGCTTTGTGGCCAGACCCTGTTAGGGGTCCCTGTCTCTCTCCTATGAAAGAAGCACATTAGAAACAATAACACAGATTTAAGGCTGAAAGAATGAGCCGAGTGGTCCAAGCTTGAACTTTTAATAGCCACCTTTATTTGTTAAATCAAATAAGGATCCTCAATTCTCACATCCCTCCCCCAAATCCCCTGCCATACAAACAACGCATATCCCACTCTGACCACAAGGCGTCACTCTTGTTTTTTTTTTTTTTTTTTTAACCAGTGTTTCAGAGAGTGTTTCCCACAGCGGCAAGGAATTGACATGAAAGTGAAGAGGCAGGAGTGGGAACAGTGTCTTAAGTCCAGGGCAAGTGGCTAGATTCAGCTCTATTTTGGGAAAGCAGCTGAAGGCAGCAGAGACTCTAGAAGGCTAAGTTAGCAGGCATGACAAGAATGGAAGAACAGTGCTTCATGTGCCGTCAGAGTCTCTCCACATAAAAAGCTTTGCCCATCTGATTTAGTTCCTGCTGGTACTGCCGATGCTCCTTTTCAAACAGCTGGTTCAGAGCAGCTTGACGGACCTGGAGGGAGGGCAAAATGAGTGTGATGTTTGCTCTCTGCTTGGCACCCCTTTTTCTCCTCTCTTCCTGGTTGCTTATTCATCACTATTTTTCTGGGCCTGGACACAGCTGTGACATAAAGCCAGGTGGGAGCAGAGACGTAGAACCAGTGGAGGAGAAGCCTCTCCAATTTCTTTTCCATGGGTGAAGCCTCACATCCAGCAAATATTTGCTGAGAACAAGCTATGAACCAGGAACTCCATTAGGTACCCAGGATACAAGGATGGTGACATGATAGCAACTGACGACTCCAGGGAGAGAGAGAGGTGCTGAGAAGCAGGTGCTAGGTATTAAAGAGGCAGTTTTGAGTCTTATTAAATGAGAGGAACAAGGAACATAATAGAATTGGGACTTTAAAATATGCCACCTGCTGGATGCAAAGAATTATTTAACAAAAAAGAGCTTTTGCATTTGGAGTTAAGGAGCTGTCACTCTGGTGAAAACCCCAGAGACAAATAAGAAGGGTGAAGAAACCAAGAGTTAAAAAATCCGAGCAGTTGGCGTAATGGCTATGTTGTTGGACTCCCATGTAGTTGACCGTGGTTCGAGTCCCAGACCCAGTGGCTTAAACTCATGCTGGGCGCGTGTGCCCAAGATCCCAAGAGAATGGAGGAGAAGGGATTGCATCGTGGCCAGGCCCCTGGGGGGTGACTTCTCACTTTCTGTCTCTCTGTCTCTGTCTTTCTGGTGAGTGCATGCGCCCTATAGCAAAAACCTCTCCAAAACAACAACAACAACAACAACAAAAGTGGGCGGGGCCAGCAGGTGGAGTGGTGGTTAAGGGTGTTAAGAGTCCCATATCACTGTCAGCAGTTCGAGTCCCAGACCTGGTGGCTTGCTTTCTTACTCCCACCCCACACACCCCCGTCCCCCTTTGGTCAAATTAAAAAATAAAAAAGAATTATTAAAATAAAAAAAAAACCAGTGGGCAAAAGTCCAAGGCAGTAATGAATGAGACTTTAGGCTGCCCTGTTAGAACTCACCATCAGGAGCTGCTTGTTGGCTAGTACCAGTTCCCGTACCATGGCATCCTGCATCCTTAAGGTGGCATATGGATTCCTCCTCTGGCTCAACGTCATCTGCCACAGACACTGAGTATTTGAGTTTCGCCACCTACCCCAGGCACAGAGGTAGGGGTTGAATGGGTTGGAGTTAGGAGTGGGGACAGAAACCCCATCAAATGAGGTTCCTTCTTCACCCAGAAGCTCTGTACCATCAAAAGACTACAAAATCCTTGGAAAGGTAACTGCAACTGGTTTGGGACCTACTATTAAGTGACTTACATCATTTCATCATTTTAATAACTATGTGGCTTAGATATTAATTTTTACATAATACAAACAGGGAGACTGAAAGTTATGAGTTGCCCAAGGTCACTTACTGGCAGAACTGAGTCCCAAGTTCAATCTCTCTAAGGCTAATAGTCTTTTTTTTTTTTTTTTTTTAAAGAATTATTTTATTTAACTTTATTTATTATTATACCATTATTATTTTTCAGTTTGATCAGAGAGAGAGAGAGAGAGAAAGAGAGAGGAAGTGAGAAAGCAAGCCACCAGGTCCGAGACTTGAACCGTGGTCGGCCATGTGGGAGTCCAGCGCCTTTAACCACCACGCCACTTGCCAGCCCCAAGGCTAATAGTCTTTTCATCACACCAGTGACTCTCAACCCTGGCTAGAAACTTTTTTTTTTTTTTTTAAATGAGAGTGTGGGAGGTGGTACAATGGTTAGCATGCTGGAATCCCACATGGCTGACTATGGCTGAGTCCCGGACCTGGCGGCTTGCTTTCCCACTTTCTCTTTCTATCTCTCTCTGGTCAAATTAAAAATAATAATAACAAAATGAATAATTCTAAAAAAAAAAAAAAAAAAGGACAGGTCTAGTAGCCTGGTGGTTAAGGGAACCAGATTCTACATGGCCGACTGTGGTTCGGATCCCAGGCCCAGTGGCTTGAAAAACATGCTGGGTGCATGTGTGAGCATGCCAAAGATCCTGACAGGATGGTCAAATGGAGAGGGGATTGTGGCATGACCAGACCCCATCATGGGGTGCTTTCTCCCTTTCCTACTCCTCTCTCTCGAGCTCATGTGCTTCTGGGAAAAAAAAACCAAAACCAAAAAAAAACGGGTTTTTTGAGTATGTGCTATAGTGTAATGCTCTGCTCAAGATAATCCAGCTCTTGGGACCAGCAGTTGGTGTAATGGCTATGTTGCTGGACTACCATGTAGTTGACCGCGGTTCGAGTCCCGGACCCAGTGGCTTAGACTCACATCGGGCGTGTGTGCGTGCGTGCCCGAGATCCTGGAGAGGAGAATGGAGGAGAAGGGATTGTGGCATGGCCATCCCCCTTGGGGGATGATTTCTCACTTTCTATGTCTCTGTCCCTCTCTCCTTCCTGGTGAGCGCACGCCTCCTATAGCAAAAATCTCTCCAAAAAAAAAAAAAATAAGAGAGAGAGAATCCAGATCTTGAGGCTAGCAGGTGGCATGGTGATTAAGGGTGCTGGACTCCCACATGGCTGACCGTGGTTTGAGCCCTGGACCTCATGCTTTGCTTTCTCACTTTCTCTCTCTTTTACTCGGCTTCTCTGATCAAATTAAATTATTAATAAAAAAACAAAAACAGAGAATCCAGATCCTACATGGTGACCACAGTTCAAATCCCCAGCTTGGTCAGCCTAAAAACATGCTGGGCATGTGTGCAAGCACCCAGGATCCAACAGTTGAAAAACTGGACGAAGGGGATTGTGGCATGATCAGACCCTGAGGGTATTTATCTCTATCTCACATGTGCATGCACCTGCTCTATCATGAATAAAGGAAATTTATTTTTAAAAGATATTTTTGCTATAGGGTGTCTGCGCTTGCCAGAAAGACAGAAAAAAATAGACAGAAAGCAAGAAATCACCCCCCAAGGGTGTTGGCCATGCCATAATTCCTTCTCCTCTATTCTCTTCTCAGAATTTTGGACATGAATGCACATGTACCCAGCATAAGTTTCAAGCCTCCGGGTCCGGGACTTGAACTGTGCTCGGCCATGTGGGAATCCAGTGAAGTAATAGTTACGCCACCTGCTGGTCCCAGGAACATTTTTGCATGAAGTTTCTTTTTCTTTTTTTTTTTTTTAAGAAGTTTTGGCCTAAGGGCATGTGCCCGCAAAGAGACAGGGACAGTGAGGGGGATAAATGAGAAATCATCCCCCCGGGGGTAATGGTCACACCACAATCCCTTCCTTCTCCATTCTCCTCTTGGGACCTTGGACATGCACACACATGTGCCCAGTGTGAGTTTCAAGTCACTGGGACTGGTACTCAAATCATGGTCAGTCAGTGGGAGTCCAGTTACATAACCGCTATGCCATCTGCTGGCCCCTACATGAAGTTCTAAAAAAAATCTGTTTTTTGAGAGATTTTGCTATAGGGTGTGGGTGCTGATCAGAGAGATAGAGACAGAGAGGCAGAAAGTGAAAAATCATTCCTGGCAGGGGGTGTCCATGATGCAATCCTTTCTCCTCCATTCAGTAAAGAATTATTTTATTTTAACTTTATTTATTATTATTATCATTATTATTTTCCAGTTTGATCAGAGAGACAGAGAGAGAGAGAGAGGAAGTGAGAAAGCAAGCCACCAGGTCCGAGACTTGAACCGTGGTCGGCCATGTGGGAGTCCAGCGCCTTTAACCACCATGCCACTTGCCAGCCCCTCCTCCATTCAGCTTTTGAGATTCTGGGCAGACACACACATGCACCAGGGTGTTTCAAGCCTCTGGGTCTGGGACTTGGACCTGTGCTTGGCCACATGGGAGTCTAGTGCCTTAACCACCATGCCACCTGCTGGCCCCTTTTTGAATTTTTAATTATTATTTTTTTTTGGAGAGGTTTTTCGCTAAAGGGCGTGTGCGCTCACCAGACAGACAGAGAGAGACATAGACAGAAAGCGAGAAATCGCCCCCCAGGGAGGATGGTCACGCCGCAATCCCTTCTCCTCCATTCTCCTCTCGGGATCTTGGGCACGCACGCACACGCACCCGGCGTGAGTTTTAAGCCACTGGGTCCGAGACGTGAACCACGGTCGACTACGTGGGAGTCCAGCGACATAGCCATTACGCTAACTGCTGGTTCCCGAATTTTTAATTTTTTAAAAAGAATTAATTAATCATTTATTTTAATTTGACTAGAGAAAGACACACAGAGAGAAAGAGAAAGTGAGAAAGTAAGCTGCCAGGTCCGAGACTTGAACTGTGGTCGACCATGTGGGAGGGTCCAGCCCCTTAACCACCATGCCACCTGCTGGCCCCTTTAAATTTATTTTTAATTTTAGAGCACATATGCTCACTGGACAGAAACAGACAGATAGATAGACAGAGAGAAAGTGAGAAATCACTCCCGGGAAGGATGGCTACGCCCCAATTCTTTCTCCATTCTGCTCTTAGAATTTTGATCATGCATGCACGATGATCAAGACATGATTTCTGGAACTTGAACTGTGGTTGGCCATATAAAAGTCTAGTGCCTTAACCACACCACCAGCTGGCTCCCCAATTTTTTTTTTTTTTAATAATTTGCTAGGGGCACATGAACTATCTGGAAAGAGAGAGAGGGAAAGTGAGAAAACACCTCCCAAGGGAACTGGTCATGCCACAATTCCTTGTCCTCTATTTCTTTCTTCTTTCAGGATTTTGGGTAGGCACGCACACATGCTTGACAAGTTTTTCAAGCTGCCGGGTCTGGGACTGGAACTGCACAACTGGCCATATGGGATCCAGCCACCTTAAACATCACACCATACCCCCAGATACACTCTCTCTGGTGAGCGCACCTTCCTTTGGAAATGAATTAAATGTATTTAAAAGAAAAAGGTGTTAATTTAAAATTTTGATAGATTTCATCTAACTACCTCTGTAAAAATGACTCTATCAACCTAGACTCCCACTAAAACAGTATGTGTTGTATCTTCATATCATTGCTAGCTCTGGATAAGATTTTTCTATTTTTTTTTGGAGAGGTTTTTGCTATATGGCGCGTGCGCTCACCAGAAAGACAGAGAGACAGAAAGCGAGAAATCACCCCCCAGGGGGGATGGCCACGTCGCAATCTCTTCTCTTCCATTCTCCTCTCGGGATCTTGGGCACATACGCACATGCACCCTGCATGAGTTTAAGCCACCGGGGCTGGGACTTGAACTGCAGTTGACTACATGGAAGTCCAGTGACATAGCCATTATGCTAACTGCTGGTCCCAAGATTTTCTATTTTTTTTTTTGGAGAGGTTTTTTTTTTTTTGCTATAGGGCACGTGCGCTCTCCAGACAGACAGAGACAGAGAGAAAGAAAGCGAGAAATCACCCCCCAGGGGAGATGGCCATGCCGCAATCCCTTCTCCTCCGTTCTCCTCTCGGGATCTTGGGCACACATGCACACGTGCCCAGCGTGAGTTTTAAGCCACTGGGTCCGTGATGTAAACCATGGTCGACTAAATGGGAGTCCAGTGACATAGCCGTTACGCTAATTGCTGGTCCCAAGATTTTCTATTTTTTAATTTAACTTTATTTAAATTTGACCAGAGAGGGACAGAGCGAAGAGAAAAAGAGAGAGAGAAAAAGTGAGAAAGCAAGCTGCCAGGTCCAGGACTCAAACCGTGGTCAGCCATATGGGAGTCCAGCGCCCTTAACCACCACACCACCTACTGGCCTAGCTCTGGGTAAGATTTTTTTTTTTTTTTTTCTAAAAGAATTATTTATTTTATTTATCCATTCATTTTATTTTAATTTGACCAGAGAGAGACACAGAGAGAGAGAGAGAGGGAAAGTTAGAAGGCAAGCCACCAGGTCCGGGACTCAAACTGTGGTTGGCCATATGGGAATGTCCAGCGCCTTAACCACCATGCCACCTGCTGGTCCCTGGGTAAGATATTTTTAAAATAGTCTTCTCTTGGGGCCAGCAGGTTGCTTGATGGTTGGGGGTGCCAGACTCCCACATGGCTGACCACGGTTCGAGTCCTGGACCTGGCAGCTTGCTTTCCCACTTTCTCTCTTTCTCACTCTGTCCCTCTCTGGTCATAAAATAAATAAATAAAGTTAAATAAAATAATTCTTTAAAAAAAAATAGTCTTCTCCTATCCCATCCAATCCCATCCAATCCCAGAACATCCTCGAGTAAGTCCTGGCCACCTGTGTTTTTAAAAATCTCACCAGGAACCAGCAGTTAGCGTAATGGCTATGTCGCTGGACTCCCACGTAATCGACCATGGCTCGAGTCCCGGACCTGGTGGCTTAAACTTACGGCAGGCACGTGTGTGTGTGCCCAAGATCCTGGAGAGAAGCGATTGCGGTGTGGCCATGCCCCCTGGGGGGTGATTTCTCGCTTTCTGTCTCTGTCTTTCTGGCGAGCGCACGTGCTCTATAGCAAAAAACTCTATTAAAAACAAAAAAAAAAACCTCATCAAATGAAACAAATATGCAACCCAGTGAGTTTTCTCACTCACACATTCAACAAATAACTACAATACCTAACACATAATAAGTACACAGTCAAGAAACACATACTTCTCCTTAAAGATTAAAAAAGAATAGGACCGGGACCAGCAGTTAGCATAATGGCTATGTCGCTGGACTCCCACGTAGTCAACCGCGGTTCGCGTCCCGGACCCGGTGGCTTAAAACTCACGCCGGGCGCGTGTGCGTGCGTGCCCAAGATCCCGAGAGGAGAATGGAGGAGAAGGGATTGTGGCGTGGCCATCCGCCCTCGGGGGTGATTTCTCTCTTTCTATCTCTCTGTCTCTCTGTCTGTCTGGCGAGCGCACGCGCCCTATAGCAAAAACCTCTCCAAAAAAAGAAAAAAAAAAAAAAAAAAAGAATAGGACCAGCAGGTGGCATGGTGGTTAAGGCGCTGGACACTCCCACATTGCTGACCTGGTGGTTTGCTTTCTCACTGTGTGTGTGTGTCTATGTGTGTGTGTGTGCTTGGTCAAATTAAAATAAATGAATGAATAAATAAAATTAAATAAATAATTGTTTTTAAAAAAATTAAAGAAGAAAATGACAAAAGCTTGCTCTAATTTTGGAGAATAGAAAGCAGGGGGCAATAAAACGTTATAGCCTAACCTACTGGGCACTAGAAGGCTGCTGTCTTTAAGGCAGCTTCTTGGCCATCCACATCTGTTTCTTTTTAAGTTTTGCTACAGGGTGTGAGTGCTTGTCAATGAGATGCGGGGTAGGCGTGGGGGCCCCCTGTGGGGATGGTCACACTGCAATCCCTTCTCCTTTATTCTCTTGGAATTCTGGGCACACGCTCACACATGCCCAGCATGATTTCCAAGCTGCTAGGTCCAGAACTCAAGTCGTGGTCAACAATGTGGGATACAGCCTCCTTAACCTTGCTCCCACCTGCTAACCCACTTTCTTTTTTTTTTTTTTTTTCATTTCCCTTAAAAAAAAAAAAAAAAAAAAAAAAACTTTATTTATTTTAATTTGACCAAAGAGGGACAGAGAGAGAGAGAGAGAGAGAGAGAGAGGGAAAGTGAGAAAGCAAGCCGCCAGGTCTGGGACTCAAACTGCATAGGCCATGTGGGAGTCCAGTGCCCTTAATCACCAGGCCACCTGCCGGCCCCTTCATTTTCCTTAGAGACCCTAACAGGATGGAGAAGTGGGTGGTGGCTCAGGGAGGGCAAGAAAATGAAAGATGATACTAAAGGGGAAGAAGGGGCAGAGCAGGTATTACCTGTCAACCATCTTCTTAAGCTCCAGGGCCCTTTGAAAACTCTGCAAGAAAAAGGACTTCTGTTGATCTGCCTTGGTTTTCAGAACCTCAACCCAGTGCACTGTTCTTGTGGGAGACACAAAGAACTTTCTTTTGGGAGTAGTACATTTCATGGGGGTGGGAAAAAAAATTACTCCTTTCAGAATAGATTAAAAAAACAAATGGAACACATACTCGAATACCTAAGCGTCAGTCATAGTCTGTCACTGGTTACTGTATTCTTCTGACACATCGCAGGCTATTCCCAGTAAATTGTGGCACTTCTACCATTGAACCACCAATGCTCCCTTAAATTGTGGCACTTTTGATAAGCCGATCTGGAAACCTCAAGGAAAACTTCAACCCAGCCCCTCCTTCCAACTTTGCATTACCTCTTCCACTTTTATCATCTTTTCCACAGACATGTCTACAGACTGGCTTGATATTGTCTTAGTCGACTGGACAGGCTCTCTCCTTTCTGTTTAGTTCAGTCACTGAGGTTTCAGTAGCCATAGCAACATTTATGTTCCAACAATGACCTGGGACTAGGAGCTGATTGGCCACCTGGCCTGTTGCTCCAGAGACTTGAAGGGAATCCTGGTTCTCCAGGCTTCTAATAGTGACACAGGCAAGTCTATAAACAAGGGCCACAGTCTGTATTTCAGGATTTCTTTTGTTGGGATCCCAAATAGTATCTGTATTGTTCTAAGTCCAGGGTGCACACACGCAGTCCCACTGGTTCTCTGGAGGCAAATCCTCATGCCCTATACCGTTTGAAAATTGCAGAGAACGTATCAAATGCCTGTTTTATTAAGACTGTAAAGCAATGAATCATTTGCTTTATTTTTCAATAGTTCGTTTTATTGAATCACTAATTTATAAAGTCAGACCAGTACACTGGCTTGTCTGGGAAACCATTCTTTTATTCTGTCTCACAGCCTAGCATGTATTATGTTAGGTGTCAAAACATTCCTTTTTTTTCTTTGAATGATTTATTCACAACAGAGTATGAAATGAAAGTGGAGGGGCAGATCCTTGCAGGTCAGGAAAGTCATGTTAATGTTTCAACACATTTGGTTTAAGTGGAGCACCAGGGTTAAGTTGTTCCACATTCCACCTACTTCCTCAGCTGACTGGCTCCCCACCAGTTCCTATCTGCCTTTCCTACATATCCGACTCTTGAGATGCCCTAATCCCAAACAGTTCCCACTCAACTGTGTACAACTGTGTACAGAGGGGCAGAAACTGAAGATGCCTCACCCGGATGCTCACCTTTGGGATTAAATAGTCTGGAACATGGCAGGTGAACTACGGCCCAAATCAAATGAAGATTTTTAAGACATTTTGACAGAAACATTGAGAATAACTTCTGAATTCAAATCCAGAAAAAAAGTGCTACTAGGAGAAGATAAAGTCTTCGCTGATGTTCTGAAAATGCCCATAAGAGTTGGGGAATGACCCTCTAGGCACAAACTTAAAGAACTCTGGACACAACAGAAGCTTCAACAGCAGTGTGGGTCTGCTGAGCGACTGTCCTGAAGGCTCTCTGGCAAGCAGCCTTGCACACTGTGTCTGTCCAGCTTAATCTACAGCAGGAGTCCTCCAGCTCCATCACAGAGTACTCTCCAATGTGTTATAGTTGTCCTTAAAGCTCTTCAATTCCAGGAAGTGCTTGGCACGTTTACTCTTCTGACTGGAGGGGAGGTATGTCACCTGGATGGTTGTTGGGGAGACTTCAGGGGACTGTGTTAGGTCTTTGGCTGCTGACTGGTGTTGTCGGTGAGAGCTCCCAATTCGTGCTTTGACCCTAAAGAATACAAAGGGGTCATGGTCATAATGAGGACTAGCGGAGAATAGGATTCAGGGCTTACCTCACTTCCTAAATGCAGCTATAGCTACCAATGGTCTCTGGTCCTATATTATAAACTAGTTGCTAAAATCCCATACAGTAGCCTTGAAATAGCAGAGAAACCAATTTCCCTTAGTGTTTGTCTTTGGTGCAAGCTTCTCTTCATCTCACTCTTTTAAAAATACTTTTTAACTCTATCAATTCACCTTAAACGTATTTACAGCTAACATGTTTCTAGTCCAGAGTTGCTTGAATTCGGTCAAAAGGTGGTGTGGTGGGTAAAGTGCTAGAGTCCCACATGGCAACTATGGTTTCAGTCCTTAGCCTGGCAGCTTGAAAATCATGCCAGGCATGTGTGGAGAACGGAGAAGAAGGGACTACAGTGAGGACAACCCTCCTGTGGGGTGATTTATCACTTGATCTACTATGAGTACATGCATCCTATGGCAAAAACCTAAAAATAAAACAAAACAAAAACCAAAGAAACAAAAAAAGCAAAGAAAGTCCCTTGAAAATGAAATACTAAAAAATAAAAATAGAAGCAGCTACTGGGTACTTATTACTACATATCAGGACATTACATCAGTACTTTAATAGTATCTAATTAACCAATAACCCCATATTCCCTACATTGTGGTATCACCCAATTTTGCAGATTAGGAAACTGAGGGTCCAATAGCTAACTTCCATGAGATTATAGAATTAGTTAACGTAACACACCTGTCAGATTCCAAAGCTTATAATTTTTTCACCATACCCATTGAGCTTTCTAGACACTAGAAACCAAAAAGACAAAAAAAAATTTTTTTTTGAGAGGTTTTCGCTATAGGGCGCGTGTTCTCGCCAGACAGACAAGAGAGAGACAGAGAGACAGAAAGCGAGAAATCACCCCCCGGGGGGATGGTCACGCCGCAATCCCTTCTCCTCCATTCTCCTCTCGGGATCCTGAGCACGCACGCACACGCGCCCGGCATGAGTTTTAAGCCACCGGGTCCGGGACGCGAACCGCGGTCAACTACATGGGAGTCCAGCAACATAGCCATTATGCTAACTGCTGGTTCCCCAAAAGACAAAACTTTTTTAAAAATTGTGGTAAAGGGGCTGGCAGGTGGCATGATGATTAGGGTGCTAGACTCCTACGTGATCAACCATGGTTCATGCCCCAGACCTGGTGGCTTGCTTTATCACTTTCCCTTTCTTTCTCCATCTTTGGTAAGATTTAAAAATTAAATAACAACAACAACAAAATAAATCTTGGGGCCAGAAGGTGGCATGGTGGTTGGGGCACTGGACTCTTACATGGCTGACTGAGGTATGAGTCCCAGACCTGGCAGCTTGCTTTCTCACTTTCCTGCTCACTCTCTGTCTCTCTCGTCAAATTAAAAAAAAAAAAAAAGAAAAGAAATTGTGGTAAAATAAGCAAAAAATTTACTATTTTAATTTTTTTTTTTTTTATTGTCAAGAGGTTGTATGTGTTCATGAGAGAAAGAGAAACTATCCCTAGTGGGATGTGGTCATGCCACAATCTTTCTTCCATTTCTGCATCCCGTCAGGATTTTGAACATGCTCACACACTTGCCCTTTGAGTTTTTCAGGCTGCCAGGGCTTGGATTTGTACAGCAGTTGGCCATGTGTAGGATACAACTGCCTATGCAGTGTTCAAGTTCTGTGGTGTAAGCTGGTCCTTCACTATTTTTAAACGGAAAGTACAGTAGTGTTTTAAGTACGTGGTCACTGCTGTGTAAACAATCTGCAAAACACTTTGGTCTTGCAAAACTGACACTCTATACTCATTAAACAACATGTCCCCATTTCCCTCTCTCCGCAGCCTCTGGTAACCGCCATTCTACTTTGTTTTCTCTGAGTATGACTATCTATATGCCTCATTAAATGGAAGCAGTGTTTATCCTTTAAAGAGACTGACTTTATTTTTTTTAATTTTTTTTTAGAGGTTTTTGCTATAGGGTGCGTGCGCTTGCCAGACAGAGAGAGACAGAGAGATAGAAAGCGAGAAATCACCCCCCAGGGGGGATGGCCACGCTGCAATCCCTTCTCCTCCATTCTCCTCTCGGGATCTTGGGCATGCACGCACACGCGTCTGTCATGAGTTTTAAGCCACCGGGTTCGGAATGTGAACCGCGGTCAACTACGTGGGAGTCCAGCGACATAGCCATTACGCTAACTGCTGGTCCTGAGACTTGACTTTTGAACAAGTTTCCAGCCTGATTTCTAGAACAAATGCCCTTTTCCAGCCTCCCTACAAGTTCATTTTCTTACTGCTCTAAGTGGTTAATGTCTAAGTGGTTAATGCTGAGACTTTTTTTGTTCTGTTTTTTTGGAGAGATTTTTGCTATGGGGTGCGTGCGCTCACTGGAGAGAGAAAGCGAGAAATCATCTCTCAGGGTGATGGCCACACGCAATCCCTTTTTCTTCATTATCCTCTCGGGATTTTGAGCATGCATGCACACACTGAGTGTGAGTTTTAAGTCACGGGGTCTGGGACTCAAACCGTAGTAGATTACATGGGAGTCCAGTGATGTAACCGTTACACCATCTGCTGGTCCCCAGGAACCTTTCCTTTTTAAAAACAAGCTAGCTCATTTTCAGTGACAGAGAGAACAGGACAGAGAGAACAGGACAGACATACCCCTTATCTCCTGAGAAAGAGTCATAGCCAACATAGCAGTAAAAGGATGCATTCCTTTTATGGTTGGTAACTTTTTTTTTGAGAGGTTTTTGCTATAGGTGTGCGCTCGCCAGAAAGACAGAGAGAGACAGAGAGACAGAAAGCGACAAATAACCCCCTAGGGGGGGATGGCCATGCTGCAATCCCTTCTCTTCCATTCTCCTCTCGGGATCTTGGGCACGCACGCACATGCGTCTGGCGTGAGTTTAAGCCACTGGTTCCGGGACGCGAACTGCAGTCAACTACATGGGAAGCCAGCAACGTGGCCATTACACCATCTGCTGGTCCCTGTAACTAAACTTTTTACTCTAGACTGGCTTTCCTTCTTCATCAAGCATTTTTGACATAATGAAGCTATGTTTAGAACATATTTAAAACATTCCCAAATAGGGCTGGCTCATGGCCTAGTGGTTAGGGAGCTGGATTCCCATGTGGTCAACTGTGGTTTGAATCCCAGCCATGGGGGCTTTAACACACACTGGGTGATTGTATGCCCATGCCCCAAATCCCAATAGGATGGAGAAACAGAGAAGGTTATGCAGAATGATCACACCCCATTGTGGGGTGCTTTCTTTCTCCCACTTGTGTCTCTATCTGGCAAGCCCATGCACTCTCTGGCAATTAAAATTAAACAAACAGAATCCCCAAACAAAAGTTATGATTCCTTTCCTGTAACATTCAACAGCTGACCTATAATGATGTCTTCCTTTTGTTCCAGACAGGGTTATTAATGCTTTGAGCGATAAGAAAAATGGGTAGCATTTAACTCTTACTTCTACTAGACCAATACACAAAAGGAGCAGTCTGGAAAAGAAGTAACCCCGGTGTTGGGCAAGCAGATGGTGTGGTGGTTAAGGTGCTGGATTCCACATGGCCACTTGCATGATTCAAGTCATGGACCCGGTGGCTTGAGAAACATGCTGGGCACATATGTAGGTGAGCCCAAAATCCTGAGAAGAGAATGGAGAAGGGATTGCAGTGTGGCTATCCTCACTGGGGGATGCTTTCTCACCTCCCCTCTCTCTAGGGAGAGTGTGCACCCTATAGCAAGGGAAAAAAACAAAAACAAAAACCTAATAAAAAAAGAAATCCCTGTGTGCTGAAGAATTTTATTTTCTTTGTAGGCTACATCAATTCTGACATTTCATTGTGCTGGACAAAAAAAAATTTCTACAAAAGGAGGAGAAACTTCTTATTAACCTGTATAGTAACATCTACTTTCTTTCTTTAAAAATTTTAAAATGTTTATTCATGCCAGCAAGTACATGTGTGTGAGAAAGAGACAAAGAGAACTTGCAACAGGATCTTGTCATGCTGCAATCCCCTGCCCCAGCCCTCCAGCTTCTCACAATCTTGGGCCCATGTACATGCACCCTGTGGGCTTCAAGTTGACAGTACTGAGGATCCAAACCCACAGTCAGCCAGGCAGCTTACAGCGCTGCAGTTCAGTATGCTCTAAGCTGTGCTAGCATCTGCTTTCTAAAGTGAACAAGAGACAGTACTAATAGTCTAGGGTCTGACAAGCCTTATTGTATCACAGATTCTGTTCATCTGCCTTATTAAGGTCCTTTCATGGTGGGAACAGCCAAGCACTAATATATTCTCTAATCAGTCCCCTTTGACACAGTCCCCTCCAAACTCACACAGTGGCCAGCTCACTCAGGGCCTCCTGATAGCGCAGGTACTCGCTCTGGCCAAAGACCTTGGGAAGGAAAAAAAAGAGTGAGGATCACTCAGTATGGGGCATTCCCTTCATTCTTTCAAGGAGAAAGGGCCATTCAGCTTACCCCTGTCCCATAGCGGGCTGTCTCATAGCCATCCAGCAGGGTATCGATAAGGGCCTTGCGCACACCCTTGAAAGGAGTAGTAGTGTTTCGCAGATCTAGCAGGTAGGAGCGGAAATTCTTGCCCATTAAGGAACGAGGATGCCGGCCTTCAGCATGAAATGGGATCTCTAGGGAGATAATAGCACAATGATACCCCTCCTCCCATTCTTTAGTCTTTTTAGTTAATTTCTCAAACTTAAAAACAGGTCTAATAGAACAAGTGAGTAGAGATGGAGTAAAATTCTTACAGAATTCAGAAGAACGAAGGTATGGAAGTTGTGCTCAAGTAAAGGCAATACAGCTGGAAGCTATACCGATTATCAATGACAGTGCCATCATTCTACTTACCCAGCTAACTTTAAGATATAAACCAGGGACCAGCAGATGGCAGAATGGTTACATTGTAGACTCCCACATGGTTGACCATGGTTGGAGTCCTGGACCCAGCGGCTTAAAACTCTTGCCAGGTACATGTGTATGCATGCCTAAGATCCCAAGGGGAGAATAGAGGAAAAGGGACTGCGATGTGGTCATCCCCAAGGGAGGGGGGTGATTTCTTGTTTTCTGTCTCTCTGGCAAGCACACGTGGCCTATAGGAAAAAAAAACTCAAAGAAAAAAGAAAAGACATAAACTATTTTTGTAGAGATAGAGCATGTATGGCAAGTAGTTTTAAAATGAAATAAATTCAAGAACCATATATCTTTCTAAAAAATTTTCCAGAAGGTGTGTGTGCTCACTAGAAAGAAACAAGAGAGAGAAAAAGGGAAAACAAGAAAGCACCCCCCCACAGGACATGGTCACATTGTAATTCCTTCTCCTTCTCTCCCTCCTTTGGGGATCTTAAATACGCATGCACATGTGCTTGGTGTGTTTCTCAAGTTGCCCGGTCCAGAACTTGAACAGTGTAGTCGCCCACATGGAACCCAGCTGCCATAACCGTTATGCCATGTGCTGGCCTAGAACCACCTACCTTGAAATTAGTTAAAGAGCAGACGTCACTGCCTTTGGTGGAAAAGCAAGTACATTACCACCATGCAATGCATGAAACTAAAGGCTTCAAGAGAAACACCTTAAAACAAAAATAAAAAACTGAAGAGCCAGCAGGTAGCATGGTAGTTAAGGGCACTGGACTTCCACATGGCCGACCATGGTTCAAATCCTAGACTTGGTGGCTTCATTTCTCACTTTCCCTCTCTTTCTCTGATCGAATTGGAAAATAATACAGTAAGTTAAAATAAAAAATAATTCTTTAAAAAAGAAATAATAATCTCAGACCCTTTAGAGCAGAAATAATGTGCCTACATCATTTCCTTTGGCGAAGGAGTAACTCAGGACTCTTAAAACTCTAGAGAATTCCTACCAGCTGGAGATGTGCAGAAAGAACAAATCCTAACATATAAGTGGTTTCATTACTTTGTTCTCTAGGTGAACTTGCAGGATCCTAGAACAGACTCTGTCGTGTAACCCTTACCAGAGGCACGGATGGCATCCAGAGCTTTCATTCTGTACAGATAGTTGTAGCAACCTGTTAAAAAAAAAGATTGGTTTGAGGAATAATCCTTGAGATTCCCCAAACTTCAGTAAGCTCATAAACTATCTCCTTGCATCTAGTGTATATTAGCTAGTTGATGAGGACAAAAGTTTTGCCAGCAGCCGTTGACAACTCTGAGAGCAAAAGAATTCTATACTTGCGGGACTCCTCATTAAAGCATCCTTCAAGAGTTTGCACATACTTTGATTTCCCTGGGTTTCCAGCTGTAGTAGTCTGGCATCATCATCTGCAAGGAGCTGGGGTTCATATTTGATATCCTGAACCCTGGATAGTCGAATATCAATCTCTTCTTTCAGGTCCTGTTGACATAGAGAAAAGAATACATAACCATTTACTGGGCACTCCAACTTCCATCAGTCTGAAAATGGGTCAAAGCAAATGAGCAGACAACAGAAGTAGAGGAAATACTAGTGCAACTAATGAAATTGCCAGATAAAATGCCACAATTTAGGAAAAGAATGAATTATCAGGTGCTCCAATAACCTCTCTAAACTGTGTATCTCAAAGCTGGATCTTTTGTGTTAGAGGGTTTATGCAAGAGAGAGGAGAGAGAGAGGAGTGAAAGAGAGAGAGATCATGCTACAATCCCTTTCCTCCATTTTTGAGAAAGAGAGAGAGAGAGAAGGAGCGATACCATGCTGCAATGCCTTTCCTCCATTTTTGAGAGAAAGAGATATCATGCTGCAGTCCCTTGCCTCTATTTTTGCATCCTGTCAGGATTTTGCGGTATGCACACACACATACCTGTTATGTTTTTCTTTTGAGTATTTTTGTAATTATAGGGCACGTGCACTTGCCAGAGAGACAGAAAGTAAGAAGTCAACCACCAGAAGGATGGCCAAGCTGCAATTCCTTCTCTTCCATTATCCTCTTGGGATTTTGAGCACTCATGCACATGCTCCCAACTCAAGTTTCAAGCCACTGGGTCCAGGACTTGAGCCACAGTCAACCATGTGGGAGTCCAGTGCCTAAATACTATGCCTTTCGCTGCCCCTTTCCTATTTGTTGTTGTTATTGGGCATGTATACTCGCCACAGAGACAGAAAGCGAGAAATCACCCCCCAGTGGGGTGCTCATTTCACAATCCCTTCTCCTCTATTTTCCTCTTGGGATCTTGGGCACACATGCACATTCTTGAGTTTCAAGCCTCTGAGTCCGTGGGACTCAAACTGTGGTCAGCCATGTGGGAGTCCAGTGATGTGACCACTACGCCATCAGCTGGTCTCCTGTGAGAGTTTATAAAATTTTATTTTAACTTAATTTTAATTTGACTAGAGAGGGGCAGAGGGAGAGGGAAAGAAAGGGAAAGTGAGAATGCAAGCGCCAGGTCTGGGACTCAAACTGCAGTCAGCCATGTGCAAGTCCAGCGCCCTTAGCCACTGTGCCACCTGCTGGCCCCAGCCCCTGGTGTGCTTTTTAATTCACCCAGTCTAGGACTTGAACTATGGTCAGTCATGTAGGATCGGGTTCCCTATGTATAGCACTTAATAGCTTCACTACAGGGGCTGCCCTCTAAGCTAGGTATTTTAACTTGCCAGAATTCCTTGAAGCTCTGTATCATCATTACTTCTGACTTTAAATTGGACTTAAGGGCTAGCTTTGTTGAACAGCAGTGATGTGCTGCTCAAGGGAAGTTGAAACCCATATGGTCACCATGGATTGAATCCCCAGCCTAGTTGGTCTGAAACACAGTGGGTATGTGCTCAAAGTGCCCAGGATCCAATGATATAGAGGACTGGAGGAAGGAGATCTTGGCATGTCCAGACCCTGTGGAGGGCTCTTCTCTCTCTCACATGTGCACATACACATGCTCCATCATGGTAAAGAAAAAAAAAATTAAATTGGATCTAAGGAGAATCTTCGTTAGGTGGTAAAACTCCCTGGTTTGGAAAAAAATGAATAGCAACTAGAAGTCAAAATCTACTCTAAACACCTATAAGGAAATGGCCTGTACAAGAACTTCAAAAATGTCACTAGAAAATTGAAATCAGAGGGACTAGCAGGTGACATAATGGTTGTGTTACTGGATTCTTACACAGTCAAGCACGGTTCAAGTCTGGGACCAGGCAGCATGAAACTCACGCTAGGCATGTGTGCCCAAGATCCCAAGAGGAGACCATCCATCTGGGGGGTGATTTCTCACTTTTTATCTGTCTCTCTGGTGAGCACACACTCAGTATAGCAAAAAGTTCTCTTTAAAAAAAAAAAAAAGGAATCAGAGTATGAGTTTATTTTGGTACAGCAGAATTTTAAAATCCCTGCATAACTTTTTTTTTTTTTTTCTTTTTTTTGGAGAGGTTTTTGCTATAGGGCGCGTGCGCTCGCCAGACAGACAGAGAGAGACAGAGAGATAGAAAGCAGGAAATCACCCCCCAGGGGGGATGGCCACGACGCAATCCCTTCTCCTCCATTCTCCTCTCGGGATCTTGGGCACGCACGCACACGCGCCCGGCGTGAGTTTAAGCCGCCGGGTCCGGGACTCAAACCGCGGTCGACTACGTGGGAGTCCAGCGACATAGCCATTACACTAACTGCTGGTCCCTCCCTGCATAACTTTTTCATAACACGTATTTTGAAAATCGTCATGGCCGTCATGAAGATTCCCTCATAGATAGCCTAAACTTTTTGGGAACTAGGTCGCCTGGAAGACAACAGGACTTCTAGAGGCCACTAAAAAACAAGAACAAACCAACAAAAAAATCCCCACACATTTAATTAAAAAAAAAATTATTTTATTGAACTTTATTTTTTTAATTTATTCAATCATTTTTATTTTTAATTAGGGAGAGAGAAAGAAATTGAGAAAGCAAGCCACCAAGTCTGTGAGTTGAACCGTGATCAGTCATGTGGGAGTGTCCAACGCCTTAACCACCATGCCACCTGCTAGTCCCTTGAACTTTATTTTTATTTTAAGGAATTTTTGTTTTGTTTTTTTTTTTTTTGAGAGGTTTTTGCTATAGGGTGCGTGCGCTCACCAGAAAGACAGAGAGAGACAGAGAGACAGAAAGTGAGAAATCATCCCCCGGGGGGATGGCCATGCCACAATCCCTTCTCCTCCATTCTCCTCTTGGGATCTTGGGCACGCATGCACATGCGCCTGGCGTGAGTTTAAGCCACAGGGTCTGGGACTTGAACTGTGGTCAACTACATGGGAGTCCAGCAACATAGCCATTATGCCAACTGCTGGTCCCTAAAGAATTATTTTTTATTTTCAATTTATTTCATTTTTAATTTTGACCAGCTGGACAGAGAAAGAGAGAGAGAGAAAGTGAGAAAGCAAGCTGCCAGGTCCAAGACTTGAACTGCAGTCGGCCATGTGGGAGGTCAGTGCCCTTAACCAGCACACCACCTGCTGGCCACAAACTTTAATTAATTAATTAATTAATTAATTTTTAATTTGAGCAGAGAGGGACAGAGGGAGACAAAGAGGGAAAGTGAGGAAGCAGGATTCCAGGTTCAGAACTTGAATTGCATTTGGCCATGTGGGAGTCCAGCCCCCTTAACCACCACTTCACCTGCTGGCCCTAATATTTTTTATTTTTAAGAGAGATTTTTGCTATAGAGTGCATGTGCTCCCTGGGCAGAGAGAAGGAAAACCAAGAAATCACTCTCCAGTGGGATGGTCATTCTGCAATCCCTTTTCCTCCATTCTCCTCTCGGGATTTTGGGCAAGCACACACACTTGCACCTGATGTGAGTTTCAAGCCTTCAGGTCCGGGACTTGAACTGTGGTGAACCATGTGGGAGTCCAGCAACATAACCATTATGCCATCTGCTGATCTCAGGAAATAAAATTTTTAACTTTTCAAAAACTTCTGTTGAGGGAACCAGCAGTTAGTGTAAAGGCTATGTCGCTGGACTCCCACGTAGTCGACTGCGGTTCACGTCCCGGACCCGGTGGCTTAAAACTCATGCTGGGCACATGTGTGTGCGTGCCCAAGATCCCGAGAGGAGAATGGAGAAGGGACTGCGGTGTGACCATCCCCCCTGGGGGGTGATTTCTCGCTTTCTGTCTCTATGTCTCTGTCTGTCCGGCGAGCACACGCGCCCTATAGCGAAAACCTCTCCAAAAAAAAAAAAAAAAAAAAGTAAAAAAAAATTTCTGTTGAGAAATATATACTACATAGACTATATATTATATACACACATACCTATGCACGTGCATTTAATTATAAATATCACTATGAACACCTCTAGCTGATATTCTGCTTATGATAACGAAACATAATGACTTTGAAGTCCTTTGTTCCCATCTCTGATTAAACACCCTCTTGCTCAAACCCTAATCTGTTAAATAGCTCTTTTCCTCTTACTGTTTTATCATGTCACTCTAAATAAGGTATTTAGCTTTGCCTGGTTTTCGACTTTATACAAAAGGAAAATTACTTTCTGCAATCTGTAAAGACATTGAAAAAATTACTTGTTCTTATTTTCAATTTGCTATAGGGCACGTGCATGCGAGAGAGAGAGAAAGCCATCAGTCTGGGACTCAAATTGTGGTAGACTATGTGGGATGGATTCCAGCACCCTAACTACCATGCCACCTTCTGGCCCCTAAAATTCATGATATAGCACTTAAGTAAAAAGCAACGTCAGGGTCCAGTAGACGGCATAATGGTTATGCTGCTGGACTCCCACAATCAAGAGCTGTTTGAGTCCTGGACCTGGTGCCTTAAATTCACGTCGGGTGTATGTGCATGTGTGCCAGTGACCACAGAGAGAGTGATTTCTCACTTCCTGTCTCTCTGGTGAGCACATGTATCCTATAGCAAAAATCTCTCTTAAAAAAAAGGGGGGGGGACCAGCAGTTAGTGTAATGGCTATGTCGCTGGACTCCCACGTGGCTGACCGCAGTTCGCATCCTGGACCCGGTGGCTTAAAACTCACGCCAGGCGCGTGTGCGTGCGTGCCCAAGATCCCGAGAGGAGAATGGAGGAGAAGGGATTGCGGTGTGGCCATCCCCCCTGGGGGGTGATTTCTCGCTTTCTCTCTCTTTGTCTGGCGAGCGCACGCGCTCTATAGCAAAAACCTCTTAAAAAAAAAAAGAAAAAAGAAAAGAAACCTCCATAGACTGTCAAGATGGGAACCCCTTGTTCTAGTCCTCTAGCCATCCCTAGGATTTTGGGCACACAAGCAAGTGTCAGTGCATTTCAGGCCAAATGGGCTGGAGACTCAGGTTGTAGCTGGCATGTAGCTTCTAGCTTCAAAGTGCAATACTCGGGACCAGCAGTTAGCATAATGGCTATGTCGCTGGACTCCCACGTAGTCGACCGCGGTTCGCGACCCGGACCCGGCAGCTTAAAACTCACGTTGGGCGCGTGTGCGTGCGTGCCCAAGATCCTGAGAGGAGAATGGAGAAGGGATTGCGGCATAGCCTTCCCCCCTGGGGGGTGATTTCTCACTTTCTGTCTCTGTCTGTCTGGTGAGCGCACGCGCCCTATAGCGGAAACCTCTCAAAAAAAAAAAAAAAAAAGCAATACTCTACTGAGGGAGCTGGCAGGTGGTGCAATGGTTAAGGGCACTAAACTCCCACATGGCCGACTACAGTTCGAGTCCCAGACCTGGTGGCTTGCTTTCTCACCTTCCATCTCTCTCTCTCTCATCTTTCACTCTGTCTCTATCTGGTCAAATAGAAATAAAAATAAATAAATAAAATTAAGTAAAATAATTCTTTTTTTTTTTTTTTTGAGAGTTTCTTGCTATAGGGTGCAAGCGCTCACCAGAAAGAAAAGACAGAGACAGAGAAACAGAAAGCAAGAAATCACCCTCCGGGGGAATAGCCATGCTGCAATCCCTTCTCCTCCATTCTCCTCTTGGGATCTTGGGCACACATGCACATGTGCCTGGTGTGAGTTTTTTTTTTTTTTTTTTTCTTTTTCTTTTTTTGGAGAGGTTTTTGCTATAGGGCGCGTGCGCTCGCCAGACAGACAGAGAGAGACAGAGAGACAGAAAGCAGGAAATCACCCCCCAGGGGGGATGGACACGCCGCAATCCCTTCTCCTCCATTCTCCTCTTGGGATCTTGGGCACGCACGCACACGCGCCCGGCGTGAGTTTAAGCCACCGAGTCCGGGACTCGAACCGCGGTCGACTACGTGGGAGTCCAGCGACATAGCCATTACGCTAACTGCTGGTCCCCTGCCTGGTGTGAGTTTTAAGCCACTGGGTCTGGGACTTGAACCACAGTAGACTACATTGGAGTCCAGCGACATAGCCATTATGCCCACCGCTGGCCCTGGGGAATCTACTTTAAAATAGGTAATAAGTATTCTTCTGGGAAGGGAAGTAACATTTAAGCTAAGAGCTCCAGAATGGATGAGCTAATCAAATCAAGACCATTCTAGGTCACAGTAAGTTTGTGCAAAACTCAGCCCATGGAGTTGGATCCCAGTGATGGGGGGAGAACCATACAAAAGGTTACTGGTAAGAGAAGTAGGAGCCTTTTACTAAAAGTGAAAGATCGAAGACATAGGATGGGGTGGCAATATGGCACTAACAGTTCTTTTTTTTTTTTTTTTTTTTGGAGAGGTTTTTGCTATAGGGCGCGTGCGCTCGCCAGACAGACAGAGAGAGACAGAGAGACAGAAAGCGAGAAATCACCTCCCAGGGGGGATGGCCACGCCGCAATCCCTTCTCCTCCATTCTCCTCTCGGGATCTTGGGCACGCACGCACACGCGCCCGACGTGAGTTTAAGCCGCCGGGTCCGGCGGTAGACTACGTGGGAATCCAGCGACATAGCCATTATGCTAACTGCTGGTCCCTTTTTTTTTTTTTGGCACTAACAGTTCTGATAGAGACAATGATAGACTAGAGACTTCTACTAGTAATATAAGTAGAAATATCACATAGGCAGTTGGATATGTAACTCCGGAATTCAGTTAAATTTGGAATAGACCAAAATTCATCTGTAAATACTTAAAGCCAAGGAAAGCAAACATAGACTTTGTACAGACCAAGTATGGGCCAGGAGATAGTACAGAGCTACTACATGGGAAACGGAGTTTGCATTCCAGGACCTCCCTGAGTCTGACTACCTGAGAACAGGGGTGGCTTACTGCATGAAGACCTTGTCGGGAGTGCCTCTCTCTCTCTCTCTCTCATAGAAAAAAAAAAAAGGTTAAAAAACCCCCAAAAAACAAAAAACTAAAAACTCAGGGAGAAAGAATTGTGAAAAGTAGAAGGAAAAAAACTCTCATAGATAAAAGTAAAAGACCACTGCTTCTCCTGTACTATAATAGTGACTTTCTTTTCTTGGATTTGTATGCAATAAGAAAGTTAGAACTAGATGATTTATGGGACTCATAAGTCTAAAGTTCTGAAAAAGGCATCTTTCTCACTGCTCTGGAGCTAACTGTACCTACCCCAACCCCATCCTAAAAGAACACAAATAACACTGGGTAATTTCAGACAAAATAGAAAACATATCAGGGCACAGTTGGGGATTTTAATCCAAGTCCTCCATTCTCCGGGTGTGAAAACTGAAGTTCCTAGGTCAGATACATTCTGTGCCACAGCAGCGGGCAGATGATCTGCCAAGTTCCAAGGCGTACTCGGCTATTACTGCTCAACTTATTAAGGTAAATAAAATACCAGGGTAACTGGCCAGAGAAACACAGGAATTTGTCATTTCTAAAGGAAGTGGAAATCTCATCCTTGTCCTTAAAGATCTGGAGAACCAAGTTTATGTAGTACGTACCCTAAGGACCTACCTTGGGGGCATTGTGTCCCACAGGGACGTGAGGTCCCCTTCTAGATTTCATTGCAAAGCGCATGATTTGCCTCTTCACAAAAATAAATAGCAGTACAAACACCTGTACAAAAAAATATGACAAAGAACCTTTAATAAAAACATAGTGTTTAAAAAAGCATGCCTTCACTTTAATCTTCAGATTCGAGCTCTCGGGAATGCTTGGGGTAAAACTTGGGGGCAGGTAAGCATCTTTAAAGGCCATCAAGGACGAGCGGAGGACCCAGGAGAGCCAGTGTCAGGAAGCGTAGGGTCTGTGCCCTAGGGTTCAGAGGGATGGTTCTCAGCCAGGGGCGGGTCGGTCTGGGTCTGTGACTTAAGTTCTCAGGTACTCCTGGGACAAGTGTCAAAGCCCATAAAAAGCACAGGTGAGTGGGTGGAGAACGAAGACAGGGAACAGCTCGAAAAAAGGGTCTCTACAGGGTCGGACAAACAGCGGAAATGGGATGGGGATCTCCTCACCAGGCTCCCGTAGGCCATCACCAGCACGACATTCACCCCAGACAGCCAGTTACTGCCGGACGCCATGGCCTCCCTACCCCGCGCAGAACTGCTTGGGTTTATCTCGCTGCCCTGCCTCGTCGGCCCAGGTTCCGCCGAAGCAACGGCGCCAGGGTTCCCTGGAGCTCCCCGGCCATTTCCTTACAGGGGAAGAACGAGCCAGACCCGGCCCCAAAACATGGCGGATGGGGGAGCTGGGAAAGGAGAACGACGTCTTCCCACTTCCCCTCGACACGTGACTCGGGCAGGCAATGGCACCCGCCAGCGGCGAGTGCGGAGGAGCAGAACTACGCTAGTAAGAGGAAGCGGCGGCCATCCGTGCGTCACGTGGCGGAGGCGGGGCCGCCCTGGAGGAGGCGGGGCGGACGCACGGAGCCGGCGTGAGGTGTCTCGTGGCGGGGCGGCGCGCGCACGCTTGCGTGCGCGTCCCTCTTCGCGTCACGTGCCAAGGGACGCAGGAAGGCAAGTGGGAGGGGGAAGGCGCGAGAGCGAGCGCGAGAGGGAAAAGGAGGGAGGGGGTGGGGAGGAGGGAATCTTATATCACGTGACAGGGGCGGCGCGGCCCGGGGTGTCAGTGTGGAGGAGACTGAGGTAAAGTTGGGAGCGCAGCGGCGTTGGCGGCGGCGGCGGCGGCAGCGGCAGCGCGGCGGGGCCGGGTATTGTCCGCGGCCCCTTTAAATCCGCGATCCCCCTTTTACCCTCCCTCCTTTCTCCCCTATCCCCGCCGTATCCCCCTCCCTCGGTAGCCCCCCCGCACCGTGTGTTCCCCCACTGTACACCCCCCAAGTCATGCGAGCCTGGCGCCCCCACCTCGAGTCGGCCGTCGGAGGTTTTGTTTATGGTTGGGTTCGCGGCCTACTGGGCCGCGCCAGAGCCGGGGCCTCGATTTGGGAGCGTGGCCGGGGCGGGGCTTGGGGCAGCCGGAGGGGGGGGGGGGCATGCGGCTAGAGCTTGAGGTGGGGGGGAGTGCAAGAAAGAGCGCGAGCGGACGAGGCCTGGGCCCTGCTTGAGGTAGGGCCTTCTCTGCCCTGCCTGGTGCCTGTGGAGAAGGAGGGCCTCCTCCCTTTCCAACCCTCTGCGGGCCTCTTCGGATCCGGATCCGGCCTGGTTTGGGGGTGGCGGAGCTGGGGGGAGGGAGAGTGATGGGGTGGATCTGCCCCAAACTCCCCCATGTGGCCCTCAGTTTGGAGTGCGGAGTATTCATTTGTTCCGGGTGGGAGGTAGGGAGACGATTGGCCCCGTGGGCTCCCGATGTGGCGCTGAGAGGGGTGAGCCTCCCATCCTCCACGCGTGGGTTTGCGTCCCTTCTCCGTTTCCAGCCTCTTTGTCAGCTCCTCTTATTACCCTCCCTTTTTTTCTCACCGACCCAGCTCTTGGGATATGTTTTTACTGCTGTCTTTAGCTAGCTGTTGTATGTACTGTAGTTTTGGGTACCCAAAACAATTGTGATGTTATTTGGGAAGCTAGACATGGAGGCCCCCGGAAGGGTTTATTATGCCTGAGAGACGTCACTAGAGCACGGGGGTATTTGTTCACTCTTCTCATAATGGGACAGAGATTCCAAATTTCTTTAGACCCTTCACCTTGTGGAAAGCCCCTAAATTGCTTTGCAGACTGATGTCACAAACAGGAGACTGGCTCTTTTTCCTCCATTCTTGAAGTGTAGCCACCTCTGGTGTAGGATGTTGTGGAAAGAAAACACCACAGTAACAGGCGTTTTTGTCGTTATTGTTAAGGTTTTCGCCTTTGACTCTCCCTGATTATCAAATGGAGAAGTACTTTTTTTTTTTTTTTGTCTCCTTTCCCCCTCTCCATCTCTTCCACAGCTGCTTTGGGATTATCCGATAAGACTTGCTGGGAGGTGATGATGGTAACAACTGTCATAACCAGAGAATAAAAAATATTTTGGTTGTGTATCAGTTGGTAAAACTGCTGTGAGACCCCATACTATTGTCCTTAAGATTACACTATCCCAATGACTGTTTTCCTCATGAGTGGGAAATATTGCTGGCATATAAACTAGTGGTGAGGGGCATAAAAATGAACTGTTTCTTTATTTTTGAAGCCCCTCCTTGTTAAATGTGTCCTAACTGGGGAGTACTCTTATGGGATAAAGGTGGTGGGGAGGGCTATAGGGTCATGTCAACAAAGCATCTAGAGAAATTAGTTACTCTGTTAGACATGTAGAAAGCCTTCCCATTTCACTCCAGCTTGAGTTCCCGAATTGTTTCTCAAATTAGATTGTAAGCTCCCTGAGGGCAGCAACCAAGTCTTGTTGTTTTTGTATCTCCTGAAGTATTGGACACATAGTAGATACTCAATAAATACTTGATATTAATTTTTTTTCAGTAAAATTTCTCTGGCTATTTTTTTAAGTAGCTGGTTTTCAAAAAATAGTCAAGGGTGCACTCCTTGTTGAAACCTGTATTTGCTTCTGCACTTTTCCTTGGTCTCTGTACTTCTCACCCTACTTCCCTTGAATATTTTTATTTTCTAAGAAACACACCTTCACTGTGACAACTCTGGTTATTTGTCTCTACTTGCTTCCAAAAGGCTACTAATACTGATTCTGTGCCCTCAAGTGATCCATCCTAGATCGCTTACTTTTGACCTGTTGCATAGTGTTGTTACTGCCTAGGTGGTAAAAATTTTTAGTCACACATTTCAAAGCCCTTATAAGAGAGAAATGGAAGTTAATAGCAAGAATGATCAGGAGGGTTTTGTTTTTCTTTCTCAATTAATTGTGTATCTTTCAGGATGACCTCTTAATATATTTACATTTGACTGGTATGGTATATGTAGTCATCTCTGATTAGTCATACAATTTATATCCTCACAAATTGATATTGTGAGTAGAGTAGACAGCAGTCAGTATTTGTAAGTTATAGGGGCTGGATTGGAAATGACTACTCTGCATTAGAAAGTTCAGTTTTAAAACATAGTTTTCCTTTAGTTATAACTTGATGTTTTCCCCCCTCTCTGGTAGATTTGAATCAAGGGGTAGATGGTTGAACAACTGTTTTTTTTGTTTTTTGTTTGTAATTTAAATGTTGGAACCTGACTATAATGCCAACCTGGGAAATGGTCTTCTGTGTAGCAAATAATCTTGTACTACTGGCATGAAATAGTTACAAAGGCTTTTGTGTGCACATGTGCGTAGAGGGAAGAGGTAATGGTTAAAAATTAGCCCTGAGGCAGCTTTAAAAAATGGTCTGTGGTGATAGAAAGTGTAGAGCTATTAATTCATGACTACATTAAAAAAAAAAAAAAAAGACCTATGCAACCTATTGGCACAATTTTATGAAGAATTTATCCACAGAGATGTCAGCTTTTTCTGTGGCAGCCAACAAACAGGTGAAATTAACTTCCCTGGTTTTCTGGACAGTGTAGTATTACCCTGTATAAAGTTTCATTAATGAAGAGTTAAAATAGAGCAGAAAAGTATAAACTTGTCCTCCTTGAAAGAGAATAAAATGATCCAAAGTAATCTTATTTTGAGCACTCTGTAATGATGAATGTTTTCTTTGTTTACTAAACACAGCAGCTGAGATTTCATTATAAAACGAAGTATGAATGAAGGAAACTTGAATTTACTAGAATGCTTGCTTATTACAAGTCTTACTGAAAAAACAATATTCTGATTTGGGGAAGGTCCTGTGTGTTCTGTGTCACATTAAAGACTCAACTAAGTCCTCTTGTCTTCATTAATGTCTCAAATTTAAAATGATTTCCTGAAGCCTTGTCTCCAAATAAAACTTTATGCTAGATGCTTTTGGTTTGGGACAGATGTGGGATTCTCTGTACATTAAGGTGAGTGGTGGAGGATAATTGCAATTCTGCTTTCTTGCAAATGTGAGGAGACCAACAGAAGCAGCTGTAAAAGCAGTGTGTTTAAATTATTATCCAGGGAACTGAGATTCTGGACAAAGTCACTGGTGTTATTATGTGCCCTGTTGAAGGCTATGGTTAAACAAAATCCATAGCATCCTGAGAGAGGAAACTGGAGGGAGAAAGAGGCTAGACTTGATCTTGTCCTTTGCCTAGCAGTGGGGTCACACACAACTTCTGTAAAATGTTTGTAAGTAGGTAAGGCAGTTTTCTCAAGTAGTTTTAAACAGTATTTTAAGTTACTGTTTTCCTGGAAGGTTTTGTTTCCAAGCTTTACTGATTATCCTTCCTTCTATTAAAGAGACTTCATGTACTTTCACTTATATTGAAGTCTTTTCACTGTTAACATTGTTTTGCTTTCAGTGAAGATAGTTCAGCATCATGAAACCTGTTCATAGGGGACTAGTAACCAAGCTGGGCCTATGCCAGTAACTTCTTCTAAAAAGCCATCACTTATACATGCTTTGTATATTAATTGTTACTCAAAAATGGATTACCAATTCATTAAGGAATTTATCAAACTGTGTCTCAAAAACAGGCAAATCTTGGTTTGTTCTTTTAAGAAATAAAAGTATGGTGATGAGGGTGTTAGTGAAAGAGAAACATTTCATCCACATTTACCTTCTAAACTTTTTTTTTTTTAATCTTTCAGTATTCTACCTTGTAAATACTGTTATTTGTATATACTGTAAATGATGACGTCGGTGGGCACTAACCGAGCCCGGGGAAACTGGGAACAACCTCAAAACCAAAACCAGACACAGCACAAGCAGCGGCCACAGGTAAGGATCCCAAAGGAATATGAATCCATGGATAGCATTGCTGATTGATGCGATATAACACTATCCTATACATTAGGTTATTGATTTAGATGCCTTACTCCTGTATTTGCAGTAGGGTGCGTACACTGGCTATAGAGAGACAGATAGAGAGGGAAAATGAGAAATCACCCCCTGGGAGGATGGCCATGTCTCAATCCCTTCTCTACTCTCTCAAGATTTGGTGAGTCAGGATTCTCTTTTTTTTTTTAAGATTTATTTATCAAACTTTATTTATTTATTCATTTATTTTTAATTTGATCAGAGAGAGACAAAGAGAAAGAGAGAAGGTGAGAAAGCAAGTCACCAGGTCTGGGACTCGAACTGTGGTTGGCCATGTGGGAATGTCCAGCGCCTTAATCACACTGCCACCTGCTGGTCCCTGAGTCAAGACTCAACTGTCTAGTTAATGAAGTGGAATCCAGCTGCTCCAATCTCTGCCACCTGTTGACCCCAGCTTACTCTTGTTTTTTAGTCCTTGGCTCTTTTTTTATTTTGAACCTGATAACTGTTAATAACAAGCTATGTTGCAGAATGCTTGCCTTTTTTGTTGTTTAATACTGCATTCTGAGGTTTAACACTCTGTTATGAGTCCTGTGCTTTGTATGTCTAAGATAGCATTTCCTGTCTCATCGAGGCTGCTTTAGCAGTACATTTTTCATTTCCTAGACCTTCCATCTTGATATTACCCTAGTCAACCTTTGTTTTAACACCTTTCCTCTTGCATATTTTATAATTTGACCTCCTTTTCCCTAACTTTTCTTTTTATTTTCCCCTTTGGTCTCACTGAGGCCTTACTTTCTTTTCCTTTTCCATGAGGAGCTGCCATCTTTACTCTCTTCCCTGAAAATTAAATGAGACACCCTAGAGCTATGCTCAATTTTTTTTTTAAGATTTATTTTATTTAACTTCATTTATGTTTTTAATTTAACTTCATTTATTTATATTAATTTGACCAGAGAGGGTCAGAGCGAGTGAGAGAGAGAGAGTGAGAAAGCAAGCCTATAAGTCTGGGACTTGAACTGCAGTTGGCCATGTGGAAGTCCAGCGTCCTTAACCACCATACCATCTACCCGCCCCAGCTATGTATATATTTCTTTTAATTTTGATACCTGTTTTTATAATGAATTTGGCATTGATTGGTGCCTGATATGAATGAATTGCTTACACATGGTTATGGTCAGATAAACTGAGTGTGTGAGACTAGAACTTTTCTTTAATGTATTTTTGTTTTACATCTATTTCAAGGGAATTTCTAGAAAAAATTTACTTACTCTCAGGTTAGTAAAATTCCTGATGCCTTATTAGTATACACTGGATACTCAGAAAACATGCTGATTTTATCCACAGATTCATCCTTATGATATTTTTAGGCCTAGGGTAAAGGGGGTGGCATTGGTGATTTTAGAAACAGAAAAAGGGTTTATACATGATTTTGCAAATATATTAATGCGAATTAACGGGCAGATATTTCAAAGTAGTGCTATGATTCCAATATGAAAGCTTCTTTAACTATGAACATCAGTGGAAAAAACTCCCTGTTCTTTTGGGGATTGTAAAATGAAATAGTTACAACTTCTTCTTTTTGATCATTTGTTGATTTAAGGCTCTAAAATGGTGCTTTATTACATGGTCATTTGTAACAAGGAAAAGGAATCTAGGAATCTGGGGTGGTGAGGAGGAGGGTAGAGATTGACTGCACAGATTCCCTCCTAGTTTTCTAAACTGTTGCTCCTTGATTATGACTTACTGATCTCAATTCCTAGGCCACTGCGGAACAAATCCGACTTGCACAGATGATTTCGGACCATAATGATGCTGACTTTGAGGAGAAAGTAAAACAAGTGAGTATACTGCTAATTTGCTTTAAGTTATGGGTATAATTCTTACACCTTTATAAGAGTTAAAGTGGGGCTGGCAGGTGGCATGGTGGTTAAGGGTGCTGGACTCCCACATGGCCAAGCATGGTTCGAGTCCTGGACCTGGCAACTTGCTTATGCACTTTCCACCTCTTGCTTTCTCTCAACTCTGTCCAACTCTGGTCAAATTAAAATAAATAAAATTAAATAAAATAATTTAAAAAAGAATTAAAGTATAACGGGGGGGGGGGGGACCAGCAAATAGCGTAATGGTTATGTCACTGGATTCTTATGTAGTCGACTGCAGTTCGAATCCCAGACCTGGTGACTTAAACTCACGCCGGACGCGTGTGCGTGCATGCCCAAGATCCCAAGAGGAGAATGGAGGAGAAGGGATTGCGGTGTGGCCATTCACCTTGGGAGGGTGATTTCTTGCTTTCTGTCTCTCTGTCTGTCTCTGTCTTTCCAGCAAGCGCACACGCCCTCTAGCAAAAACCTCTCCAAAAAAAGAAAAAAAAAGTATAATTAGTGGGCTGGCAGGTGTGTAGTGGTTAGGTTGCTAAATTCCCACGTGACTGGTTGTGGTTCAAGTCCTGGACCTGGTGGCTTGCTTTCCCATGTTCTCTCTCTCTCTGGTCAAATTGAAAAATAGAATTAATAAAAATAATTACTTTTAAAAAAGTATAATTAAGTAACCTAAATGCCCACCAGGATATTTGGTACTATAGATGTTGAAAGAGTTTTTACCTGAAATACAGGTTGGGCCTGTAAATAAGTGTTTTGATGTATTCTTTTGAATAGAAACCTTGTTCATAGGGTTTTTAAGTTTTTTAGGTTTTTGTTATAGGGTGCGTGTGCTTGCTGGAGAGAGACATAGACAGTGAGAGAGAAAGTGAGAAATCACCCTCCAGGGGTGATTTCCAGGATTGCCATGTTGCAGTTTCTTCTTATCCATTCTTCTCCTAGGATTGTGGACATGCACACATGCATGCACGTATGCACATGCATCTGGAGTGATTCTTAAGTTTCCAGGTTTGCAACTCGACCTGTGGTCATCCATGTGATAGTCCGGCACCTTAACCACCATGTCACCTCACAGGTTTTATCTTAAATTTTAACTCCTTGTTTACTGAATGACTTTGCTGGTGACATTTTATAGCAATTTAAGCAGTTTGGGATCTAGAAAATGTGGAAATTCATGGTATGCTGAAATCTGTGGTTTCAGGGTTTGACTCTCTATTTGATGCTTAGTTGTTTGATTTGTAAACTCTTCTGACCCCATCCCTAAACAATAGGTGTTAATGTTTTGCTTTTGGAAATAGAATGCCAAAATAGTGTATATTTTGGTCTTTTTAAAAAGAAATGTTGCCAGAGGAAGAGAGAGAAGGTACTCATCAATGGGGCGTGGTTATTCTTCTCTTTCTTCTTCTCCATCTCTCTATCCTGTCAGGATTTTGGACACACATGCACACAGATCCTGCTTGGTTTTCAAGCCACCAGTACTGGGATTTGAACCATGGTTGACCAAGTGGGATCCATTTACTTTTTTTTTCCTTTTTTTTTTTTTTTTTTGAGAGATTTTTGCTATAGGGCGCGTGCGCTCGCTAGACAGACAGAGAGAGACATAGAGACAGAAAGTGAGAAATCACCCCCCAGGTGGGATGGCCACGCCGCAATCCCTTCTCCTTCGTTCTCCTCCTGGGATCTTGGACACACATGCACACGCGCCTGGCGTGAATTTTAAGCCACTGGGTCCGGGACGCAAACCGCGGTCAACTACATGGGAGTCCAATGACATAGCCATTATGCTAACTGCTGGTCCCGGATCCAGTTACTTTTAACCACCAGCCCATAGGCTGGTCCCTACATATTTCACTATAATGTATAGTTAGTTCTTTCAAACTCAGCTGGTGTCTTCTTCCTTTACCTAGTTTGCTCTTCTGGCGGAATGCATGCTTGTTTGTGAAGTTTGCTGATCTTTCTCTTTCAGCTGATTGATATCACAGGCAAGAACCAGGATGAATGTGTGATTGCTTTGCATGACTGCAATGGAGATGTCAACAGAGCCATCAATGTTCTACTGGAAGGAAACCCTGACACGGTAGAGTGCTAATAAAGTGTTCTGGAACATGGGTCCTGGATTGGGAGGCCTGTAATAGTTCTAAAAATAGCAAGTGGGTAACTCACCTTAAACTTAAAGCAAAGTACCTTATTCTTTGAGTAGGGGACTTTCTTGGAGATTGTTTGCTGTGGGTTGCAAATACTTAAAATGACATATAATACATTCTTTCTGGAGATAAGTTACAGGAGAAAACAGGTGAAATCAGTCTCCTCTAATTTGCTTGGAATTATTCATTCTAGGCTAGTGACTGTTTTCAAGGCCGGGTCAGCCTGAATTTGAGTGCTATTTGATAGCTTTGGTTACTGATCATGGAAGATTTCTGCTCACCTTTTTAATTGTTACTGAACTATTCAATTCTGAATTCAGGACATCCCTGTCATTATCAGCTTTACATTGTACAGCACCATTTCATTACCTGAACTTACTTATGCTGAGGTAGCAAAGAAAGAAACTTTACAGTGTGTTGACCATCCTTCTAAATGATAGGAGGTATTGTACAGGTCCTCTTGTCCTGGAATCCAAAAAGTTGTTTTCTCTTCTTCATATTTAATGAGAGTTCTGTTTCTGTGTTCCTCTTATCTTTTTTACCAAATGGTAATTCTCAAGAACAGAGACATTAGGGATTAGCCGTTGGCATGATGGCTATGTTGCTGAGCTCCCTTGGGGTCGACCGTGGTTTGAGTCCCAGACCCAGTGGCTTAAAAACTGGGTATGTGTGCGTGCATGCCCAAGATCTTGAGAGAATGAAGGAGAAGGGATTGTGGTGTTGCTATCCCCCCAGGTGGGGGAGTGATTTTTCACTTTCTGTCTGTCTCCAAATAAAAAAAAAAAGAAAAGAACAGAGACATTGCTTTATTAACCTTTGGGCTGTTCTGCACTGTTTTACTAGAGAACTCTTATTTTTTTTAAATGAGCAGTGTATCATTTTGAAATCATTTACTTGGCCTTACACTGTGGATTTTTGGTTGAGATAAATACAGAATTCATCCTGCTAGAGAAACCAACTTTCTGATGCTATAGTGTCATGTCAAGCTCAGTGTTGGAGGTTTAATTTCTTTGAGAAAATGGGAAATAATGGAAAACTTTTAAAAATTGCTGAGTTTAATTTGTAGATTCCCCCTCCCCGTAGCATTTTTTTATTTTTTAAAAGAATTGTTTATTTATTTAATTCCATTTGTTGTTGTTATTTTTTAATTTGACCAGAGAGAGACAGAGAGAAAGAGAAAGGGAAAGCGAGAAAGCAAGCCACCAGGTTCAGGACTTGAACCGTGGTCCACCATGTGAGAATCAGCGCCTTTATCCACCACTCCACCTGCCGGCCCAAGTAGCATAGTTTTAAATTAAGTTTTACTTTATAAATGTTATTTGAAAATTTACTTCCTGGACAACCAAGATAGAGTGCCATTGGTTCATTTTGTGTTTACTCCAGAATTATTGTCTCCAGATTTATTTTGGGGTGGGAGTAGATAGGACTAACCCTTTTAAAATTTGAAGTTTTTTTTCCACACAAGTCATGTTTTGTCTCACCTCCTGTCTACCACTACAAGTTTGACCTTTCACAGTATCAAAAAGGAAAATAAGCTGGAGAGTGTAATCTTTTGCCACAAATAAACCAGGTACCAGTGAAACTTGTGGGAAGCAAAATAAGTCTAAATAAGAGACCAGCAGGTTGCAGGGTAGTTAAGATGCTGGACTCCCACATGCTGACTGCGCTTTGAGTCCCAGACCTGGTGACTTGTTTTCTCACTTTCCCTCTCTGTGTCTGGTGAATTAATGATACATAAATAAATCTTTAAAAGAAGACTGAATAATATTCCATTGTGTGTATATACCACATTTTGTTCATCCATTCATCTCATCCAGGTGGACACTTGGAATTGTATGGAATAAGTACAAAGTATAGGTGTACTTTATTCCTTAACCTCTTCAGCATGCATTCCTTAAAGAAGGACACTCCTTAACATGACCATAATGCTAGTGTCTATCCTGAGAAACTTAGTAACAATTTTGTATTATATGATACCTGGACCATAGTCTTAAAACTCATTAAACAGCTATTGCTGAGTACCAGGCCCATGGTTGTTTTAAATGGTAACTTATAAGATAGTAAAAATCTGATAGTCTTGATGTTTGTCCTAGGAGTTTCATTTTTACAGATTTTCTGCAAAAATAGGTGTAAGTCAAGGTATGCCTATTTTTTCTTTAATGTGAGAGAGAGGAGATTTTTTTTTTTTTTTTTTTTTTTGAGAGAGAGAGAGAGATTTTTTGCTCTATGGCACATGCACTTACTGGAGAGGTAGAAAGTGAGAAATCACCCCCTTGGGCGGATGGCCTCACCACAATCCCTTCTCCATTCTCTTGGGATTTGGGGCACATATGCACATGTGCCTAGTATGAATTTTAAGCCACTGGGTACAGGACTTGCACCATGGTCAACTGTGTGGGAGTCCAGCGACATAACCATTCTGCCATCTGCTAGTCCTGAGGGCACAGTAATTTTGATGGGGTCTTGCCATGCCATGAGCCACCTGCCTCAGCTTCTCCAATTAGCTAGGATTACAGGTGCATGCCACCCCACCTGGTCTACTTTAGGGTGGTCTAAGAATCAAGCATAGGGCCTCCCATGCAGATCCAGCCTTGTGCATTTGGCACCCTACTGCTTGCACTGCTGCAGCTTGGCTAAAGTATGCATGAATTGGAAATTTTAAATGTGCAAAGCTTATTTTCCTGAGGAGTGAATGTTGAGAGTATTTAGCTTATTTACTTATTTTATCTTTTTTTAAGAATTACTTATTTGTTACTATTATTATTACTATTTTAAATTTGACCAGAGAGAGAAAGGGAAAGTGAGAAAGCAAGCTGCTAGGGTCCGGGATTTGAACTGTGGTAGGCCATGTGGGAGTCTAGCACCTTAACCACTGCACCACCTGCCGGCCCCTAGCTTGTTTATTTTTTTGAACAAATTTTTCCTCCTGCAATTTGGAACATACCATAGATATATATTCTGCTTTGGAGATGGTTAAATTGGATTATATCAATTTAGAAAATGTAGGAAGAACACAAACAAGTGAAACTGGGGTGGAAGGCTTTCCATAATCATCATGTCTCAGGGCATGAGCTGTGACTGCTGTTTTGTTATTTAAGTGAAGTTGCTTTTTGTTTGTGTATACGTATAGGTACATAAGTGGGCAAAGTTGCTGTTTTTCCCAAAAGTTTATGACTTTTGATTAAAAATAATCCCAAGAGCCCAAATTACTCCTTCTGAATTTATATTGAATAGGTAACTTTTAGGAACTTTCTATTTTCTTTTTTGCTTTATTTGATATGAATAAGACTAAAAATTTATGAGTTTCTTAAGCCAAAGGGAATTCATTTTTTTTCAGTCTACGAAACACACTTGAAACATGTGAACAGAAGAATTAGGTCCTTTGGTTAATATACAGGGTGAACTGGATAGAGATCTTGGTGATCCTCCTGGGAGTGAGCCCTACAATCCATTACCTCATAAACAGCTCTATAAAAAGAGCTTTAATTTTGACAGTGGTAGGTCTAAAATTTGGTTTTAGGTTCTATCTGTGTTCTCTATTTAAACAGAAATAAACTAATGGAAGTATCTTATATGAGGATGCTGAGAGAATGGCTAAGTCACCCAGTTGTTCCAACTTTTTTTTTTTTTTTTTTTTAAGTTTTTCCTGTAGGGTGTATGTACTTGCCAGAGAGAGAGAAAGTGAGAAATCAAACCCAGACTGATGGTCACACTGCAGTCCCTTCTCTGGTCTCCTCTTGGGATTTGGAGCATGCATACACATGCATGTGGCATGTTTTCTAAGCCACTGGGTCTGGGACTCAAATTATGAAGTCAGTCCTATAGAATCCAGCACCTTAACCTCCATGTGCCACCTGCTGGCCCCGAGTTGTTCCAACTTTCATCTCTGGGATCCTGAACTGTAGTCCACATTGGACATGAGTGCTCTCCCCTCCTTTAGCATTCCTGGGAAATGGTCGGGAAGAAGAAAGGCATCTCAGGACAGAAGGATGGTGGCCAGACTGAATCCAATGAGGAAGGCAAAGAAAATCGAGACCGGGACAGAGACTACAGTCGGCGACGTGGTGGGCCACCAAGACGGGGAAGAGGTGCCAGCCGTGGACGAGAGTGTATGCATGGGGCTTTATCAAAACCAGCTGTGGGTCAGTAATGTCTAGATTCCAGGGATATGGCAGGGTCTTGCTAGGCAGGACCCAGGAACCATTGTATTACCCTTTCTGCTTTTCTTGCCATCATCTATTATGAGATCTTGACATCTCTTGCATGTAGACTTTTCTAACAACAGCCACCAGTACCCTGTACTTACTGGTAAAATTATTTGACTTAACAGCTTTTCATTGTGACTTATCACCATTCCCTAAGTAACCCTTATGTCCCATCCTTATAGCTCATTTTCTCCTTTTTGCTTTTTGTTGCCCCAGTACTATATTACATACTGTTTATGCATTTATTTACATTCTATTGACTGCGCTCTGGCCATCTGTGTTTTGCTTTGTTTGTATTTCAGTTCGGGGTCAGGAAAATGGATTGGATGGCACCAAAAGTGGAGGACCTTCTGGCAGAGGCACAGAAAGAGGCAGAAGGGGCCGTGGGCGAGGCAGAGGTGATCAGATTGGTGGGGGTGGGGGGAAGATGGCTATGTGGAGCAAGTTACTCTTTTGTTAGGGGTCTACTTTATTTTAAAACAAAGTTGGGTCTGCTTACCTTATTTGTGAGGTGTCATGGATATACTGTCATCCTTCAGTATTGTGGGGGTTTGGTTCCAGGACCTGCTGTGAACACTAAAATCTAGGGATGCTCAAGTCCCTCATAAAATGGCATAGTATTTCCATATAACTTAGGCTCTCGTGTACTTTAGGTTGTCTCTAGATTGCTTATAATACCTAGTACAATGTAAATGCTATGTAAATAGTTGTTAAACTATATTGCTTAGCAAATAATGGTAAAATAAAGTATATGTGATTTGCAAAGATATAACCATTAGAGTAGCCTGTAGCTACCAGATCCCACATGACTGATCACTATTAGAATTCTGGCTTCAGTGGCTTAAAAAACAAATTGCAGCGTGACCACATCTCTTTGGGGAGTACCTTTTTCCTCTTTCCCTAGCAAATGCACATGCCCTCTGGCAATTAAGGAAATAACAAAAAGCAACTATCCAAGGGCTAATTTATATAGTTGTCCCCAACATGATCCAGGGTTGGTTGGATGAATATATGGGTGTGGAATCCATAGATATGGAAGGCTGACTGTACTGGAGAGTCATTTTCTTTATAATGTGTTTTGCTTGTGTTACTATATTTGCTTGAGGACCTAGCTGTTTGAGCAGCAAAACAACTGACAACAGCAATGACTTTCCTACTCAGTTTTATTAAGTGATACGCTACATAGGACTGAGAAAGAGGATCTAATAATACTAATCATTTACCATTCCAGAGCTGCCTCAGCTGGCAAAGTGGTTTCTATCAACTTCTAAAGTATTTCTCTTCTACTGTTTCACTTTATTTTAGGAGGCTCTGGTAGGCGTGGAGGAAGGTTTTCTGCTCAAGGAATGGGGTACGTTTCTTTGGTCCAATGTTAAATCTGTAATTTTTTCCTTAACAATCATTATGGGTAGCCTTTACTAATATGTGATCAGAGTGATTTCTGCCTAAGAAAGATGTATGGACTTAAGCTCATTTCTTAGGAATCAGTATTTACCACCTAGATGGGATGTGGGAGTTGGCCGTGTGGGAGTCCAGCACCCTTAACCACTACGCCCTTAACCATTACTTCTATCTTATAGCTTCATTTGAACTCATATGCCTCCTTTTCTTAAAATGTCCTAGAGGGCAGGCTAGTGGTGTGGTGATTAAGGTGACTGGATTCCACATGGTTGGCTTGTGTGGTTTGAGTTCCAGACCTGGTGGCTTAAGAAACATGCCAGGCGCTTGTATGTGCATACCCAAAACCCTAGATGAGAATAAGAAGAAGGGATTATGGCGTAGCCATCCCCCTTGGGCAGTGCTTTCTCATTTTCCTTTTCTGTTGGTCTCAGTCTCTCCAGGGAGCACACTCGCCCTACGGCAAAATTACCAAAGTAAGCAAGGAAACAAACAGTGTCTTAGGTAGAAGTTAAGATTATTCTATGAAATTTTGGGTAGACAGATAAGTGAGAAAAGCAGATGATTTAGGATTGTACAATGGGACCATGATTTGAACTAGGAAGGAGACTGTCAAGATTCTGCTTGCCCTCTTTTTTGTTGTTGTTGTTTTGTTTTTTAGAGGTTTTGCTACAGGGCGCGTGAGCTCGACAGAGGGACAGAGACAAAGTGAGAAATCACCCCCTAGGGGGGATGGCCATGCTGCAGTCCCTTCTCCTCCATTCTCCTCTCGGGATCCTGGGCATGCACACATACACGCCTGGTGTGGGTTTAAGCTACTGGGTCTGGTACTCGAACCACGGTTGACTACATGGGAGTCCAGCAACATAGCCATTACACCAATTGCTGGTCCCTGCTTACTCTCTTTTGAGTTAATATTTGCTGAAGCTGCTTAGAGGTCAGAGACTCTTTAAAAAGTTTTGTTTTGTTTTTGTCTCCCCCCTCACCCAGAACCTTTAACCCAGCCGATTATGCAGAGCCAGCCAATACTGATGATAACTATGGTAATAGTAGCGGCAATACGTGGAACAACACTGGCCACTTTGAACCAGATGATGGGACGAGTGAGTGACTGTTCATTATTCATTTTTTGTCTCTGAATCCAAGGCAATACCTTTCTTGAGGTTATGGTTATATTAAAAAGTAGAGAATTAATGTTTGGGTACAAAGATAAAGTGAGAAAGGAATGTCAATTGAACTACTGTATAGAACTCTTTGTTTACTGTGTGCTCATGGGCACGTTATACATACTGTTTCACTTGTTCCTTATCACTACTTTATGAAATAGGCGATTACTGTCACTGTCCAGGTGACAAAATTAAAACTGAAAGAAATGTTATGAATTTGTTAGTATTTGAGCTCGGAATTGTTTGACTCTAAAGCCTATGTTTTTTTTCATCATGCCATGTGGCTACCAAAATCTCCAAGAGTACTTCCTAAAGTGTATGTTAGGGTAGCTTTAGTTTTGCCTTTTGAAAAGACACTCAGAATTTGTTAATCAAGTTACTCCTTGTAGAGGTGAACAGGGCCCAGAGTCCGAGTTCACATTATTTGTTTGTTTTCTGACACTGAGACAGGCATATTCTTTTTCTCTTTTCGCCTTTAGGAAATTACAGTATGTGAGCAAAAAGTAAATCTAGTCCTTCTAGCTCTTTGTTGAACAGCATTCTTGCTGTGGTGGTGTATTATGGGATTTGGGTAAGATTCCTTTTTTGTTAGATGACTTTGATGCCTGAATCTGGGTAGCTGGGATAAATGTGTAAGGATATGGTGGGCTTGTGGAATACACCAAGATGTGTTTGAGAGTAAATACAAGTGGTTATTATTATTATTTTTTTAATTTTATTTAACTTTATTTATTTATTTATTTATTTTAGTTTGATCAGAAAGGGATAGAGAGAAAGAGAAAGAGTGAGGAAAAGTGAGAAAGCAAGTCGCCAGGTCCAGGACTCAAATCTCAGTCAGCCATGTGGGAATTCAGTGCCCTTAACCACCACACTACCTGCCGGCCCCAAGTGTGGTTTTAATAAGAATGATGATATTTGAGCTCTAGAATGCTTCTTGAAAGGTAACTACCTCTTTCTGGCTGAGCCAGCACAAGAGATTCTGAGGCTTTTTTCCCTCTTAATAAAGGGGGGATAAATTAATATTTGGGCCTGAAATAGGCTCTTTGATTCCTTAGACATTTAAATTTTGCTTTGTCCCCTTCAAGGATCAATGATCTCTGTCTCTCGGCTATATGTCACAAATAGCTTCTCGTGTACTTCCCACAAGATGGTATACTTAAGGTCCTGAAGGTTGGCTGCTTTCTGTTTAACAAGCTGCTACCTTTTTAATATTTCCCATGAGCAGAGGGTGAAAACGAGTTATGGTAACAAGTAGGTACTGATTGGTTATGAGATGTCTGCAAAGTGCAGTACGTTAAAACAGAGGAGGACATTAGAGCTGTTGATTCATTTCTTGGTGGCTTTTTATAAGCAGTGCTAGGAGTTGGAATAACAGAAGTTACTGTTTTTTGCATTGTAGTTTGTTGGGTATTTGGCATAAAAGATGGTAGTAGTTAAGGGATTTGTTTTTAGTTGGGAATAGAAAAGCAGTTTTGGGGTCCCAGCCCTTTAGCTTAAGTAGTCTTCAATAGGATCTGGTTGGAAAAACAGGGAGGGATGAAGTGTGTGTTTATTTCTGAGTAGAAGAGGGAGCAGATTTGGAAGGAAGAAATCAGAAATCTGATTTGTGGCTGAATGAAATTATTTGTAATGCTACTGTTATTTTGTTAGCATAGGAGTGTTAGGTATAGCTTCATGCATTCCCATTGTTTTGGTGATATGAACATATCTTCGTTGCATGATCTTTTTGTATTGTCATGATAGCAAATTTCAAATTCCCTTTTTAATTTAAAAGTAAATTCAAACCTACCTTTTAAAATATCCACAGGTACAGTGGGAATTATGTATTGGGGGCAGATGTTCTCATTCACAAGCAAAATTTCACTGGTTGTTTTTTCTTTTCTTTTCTTTTTTGTTTCAGGACTTGATTTCATTGGGGTTGAGGGGTCAAATTATCCCCGAAAATTTGAGACTGCTCCTGGTATGACACATCCAGGCGCCTAATTGCCCCGGATATTTTTATAGATTTTTATGAACTAAAATATCTGTGGATATGTAATTTTTTTCTGTCTTTCTGCTTTTTCTCTTCCTGCTTTTTCCTCTCACTTTCTGTGCCCACTTTTCCTTTAAAAATTTGTTAATGAATATTTAACATTTACATTGACTGACATTTCTCCTGATGGAATAGAAACCCTAATGTGTTGTTCATCCCATTTCCATCTTACTGTCCTTTAATGCTTCTTCAACATAGTTCTCTTCCTTAGTCATGATCCATACATTTTATATAGTACCTATAAGGTACCAAGTAGGTATCCACATTTCTTTCCATCCTGTTGAGGTTACTAGAGTGGTGCAAAAAAGAATTCTTTCATTGAGAGCCTACATTAGGTAATCTTTCAGGTCACTTCTGACTCTAGAATCGTGTGTAAGTGCTAACTCATCTTGGTGGGACATAAAACAGGACAAAGAATGGTATCAGAGAGAGATGAATGAGGTTTGTAGCTTGGCTAGACTAAGATTGGATTTTAGATTGGTGTGGAGACCAGTGTCACTATTTGTGTGGTTTGGAATTTTCCTGGTGCAGTTTTAACGTTTACCTGGGGAAGACATTATAATGAATATATATATTCCTCTAGAAAATAAGATTTTTTCTTTTTCATTTCTTAAGATTATTTGTTCCATGGGCAAGAAAGACAGAGAGACATCACTTCCAGTAGGATGTAGTCACCGTAATAAACTCCTGCCTCAGCCTAGATGGGCATATGTGTTCCTAGTGTACACAGGGAGTTCTGTAGATGTAAACCTGTAACCCTCCCATTTGGGTCACCCTTGCAGAGCACTGTGTTTTATTATTGTGCCACTGACTCCCAGATTTTTTATTATTAAATGTTTAGACTATGCCTGGTGGTGTAGTCAGTAGTAAACTAAACTGCAGGGTAGCCACATGGATAACGTTGGGTTTAGGTCTCCAAGTCAGCCTAAAAACAAGCTGGGCATTAGTGTGTGTACCCAGGATTCTAAAGAGCTGAGGGGTTGGGAAAAGTGGATCACGGCATGCTGAAGCCCTGTTGAGGGAGCATCTTTCTCTGCCTGTCCCTTGTGCATGTGCACGTGCTTTCTGTCTTAAATAAAAAACTAAAAACGTGTAGAAGAATTTCAGAAGGGTTTTGTTGGTGTTAAGAGTATTTCCTTTCAGTGACTCTGAAATGTCTGAGTGCTAGACTTCCATTCTTTCATTTTTGTGAGACACTTTATTTGGAGAGAATGCTTCAAGAACTATTTTTAATATAGGACTAGCCAGTGGCATGGTGGTTGAGGTGGCTGGATCCCACATAGTCAACTTAGTGGTTTGAGTCCTGGATCCTGTGGCTTGGAAAACCAGGAACGTGCATGTGTGCATGCATGCATGCCCACAATCCTGAGAAGAGAATGAAGGAGAAGAAACTGTGGTGTGGTCATCCCTAGGGGTGGGGATGATTTCTCACTCCCCACCTCCCTTTGTCTGTCTTTATCTCCAGCTAACACACATGCTCTGTAACAAAAACTAAAAACAAAATAAAATAAATAAATTATTCAATATATACTGTTCTAGAGAAGAAATTAAAGAATCTTGTCCTTTCTACATAGGAGTTCTTGCTTTCTTTGCTATAGGGCTCATGCACTTGCTTGTGGGAGAGGAGGTGGGCATGGAAAGTGAGGAAGCACACCCTAAAGGCAATAACCATACCACAGTCATTGTCCTCCACTTCTTCTCTTGGGATTCAGGCACACATGCACATGTGCTTGGCACTAGCTTTGGTAGTCAAACTGCTCGGTCAGCCATGTGGGGTCCAGTCACTTTTTTTTTTTTTTAAAGAGATTTTTGCTATAGGGCACGTGAGCTCTCTGGAGAGACATTAAGCAAGAAATCACCTCCCAGGGGTGATGGCCACAGCACAGTCCCTTCTTCTCTCGGAATCTTAGGCATGCATGCCCTGTGTGCCCTGTGTGAGTTTCAAACCACTAGGTTTGGGATTCAAACTGGGATTGGCCATGTGAGAGTCCAGTGACGTAACCACTATGCCATCTGGTGGCCCAAGGGATCTAATCACTTTAACAACCATGCCACCAGCTGCCCCAACAAGTCTGTCTGTCTTTCTTTCTTTCTTTCATTCTTTCTTTCTTTACCTTCCAGGTTTGCTTTAGGGCACATGTGCTCGCTGGAAAGAGAGAAAAAGAGGGAGAGAGGGAGAAATCACCCCCTAGGAGAGATGGCCATACCACAATCCCTTCTCTATTCTCCCCTCAAGATTTTGAGCACGTATACCCCACAGTGGTGTATTTCTCAAGCCACTGGGTCCAGGGCTCTAATTGCCCAGTTGGCCATGTGGGATCTAGTTCCCTTTATAACTCTGTGCCACCCACTGGCCCCAAATTGTTGTTCTTATTTATTTATTTATTTTTATTTAATTTTGTTCATTCATTTATTTTATTTTGACCAGAGAGAAACACAGAGAGGGAAAGAGAAAACAAACCACCAGGTCTAGGACTTGAACCATGGTCAGCCATGTGGGAACGTCCAGCACCTTAATCACCACGTTACCTTCTGGTTCCCCAAGTTCTTATTATTTTTAAAAGTAATTATTTAATTAATTGCATTTATTATTATTATTTTTAATTTGTTATAGGGCATAGGTGATCACCAGAGGCTGGGGGAATTGAGAAAGCAAGCCACCAGGTCTGGGACCCATACTGCAGTTGACCATGTGGGAGTCTAGCACCTTAACCACCAAGCCATTTGCTGGCCCCTTACTATAGTCTTTTGAGTAAAGGAACGAATCCTAGTTCTCAGTAGAAATTCTTACTCAAATTTCTCAAGGAAGGTCATTTCTAAGATATATGCATACATGAGATTTTTTAAAAATTTATTTATTCATTTATTTTAATTTGACCAGAGAGAGAGAGACAGTGAGAAAGCAAGCCACCAGGTCTGGGACTCAAACCATGGTCAGCCATGTGGGAGTGTCCAGCACCTTAACCACCACCGCCACCTGCTGGTCCCCATACATGAAATTTTTATAAAAAGAAAGGAAATCTGGACGGTGGTTTGATCGGTTATGTATCTCTTCTGTAGAAATTGTATCCCAACTTCAGTATTATCAATATGAGAAGATTATGTAAATCACATTGTTTCATGACCTTGGCATGTTAGATTTCACGTTCTATATGAGTAGGATTAACTATCATATTTTATTTTTCAATCTTGTCTTCTGGGGAGAAAAGTAAAAACAAATGGATCTATAAACTTGACTTCTGCTCAGTATGCATTTTTTATTCAGCTCTACTAGCAGATAGTTCTCACTGCCCTCAGTGTAGGTGTCAAACTCACCCTTCTTCATTGCCTTTTTTCTGTCATGTAGCAACCACTTGTGTTCCACTGTCACTGCTGTCATGCCTCTTCAGATTGCCTGCATTTTGGTCTTACATCAGATACATAAATGTAGTTTTGCATGTTCTGATTTAAGTTGGCTGCTGCCATTTCACTGAATTGACCACTAAATCAAGAGCTTGGAGTCTTAAAAGATAGTGCTTGAAGCATTGATGGGTGTATGTATGTGTCTGTGTCTTATGTGTGCACTGGCGTGTGTGCTCTTCGGTTATAGCAACATAATAAAAACTGAAAGTAGCTGCGAAATCATAGTACTATTAAAACCTTGGCACTCTGAAGTATTTCTTTTTAATGAATCTTTTCCTACCTCTGAAACACAAGAATTTCTTCTAAATTCTGGTCATATTTTGGCCACCAATAACCTATCAATAAATACATGAATATACTGTTTTCTGCACATGCTTTATATTGATGCTTAAAATTACCTCTATTTTTCCTTGATTCCCAGGTGCTTGGAGGACTGCAACAGAGGAGTGGGGAACTGAAGATTGGAATGAAGATGTAGGTATTTCCAGATCATTCCTCACTAGTGCCTTCTATCCCTAAGTGGTGTTTAGGGATAGAAAATGGGTATGTTTCTACCCCTCAAAATTCACCCTTAAGATTCTGACCCAAAACTTTTACATCCAAAATAGTGTTCTGAGCCAGAACATTTCACATATGTTATATGAAGGAGACTGGGCATGAACAGGACTCTGGAACCACACTTTGGAAAGGGCAAGTGCACTTGTGTAAGTCTAATATCTGATTGTCGGATTTATCCCAGGAAGAGATGGTGGTTGGGTAGGGCACCAGAAATGGAGTTAGACAGGTAGTGCATTGAGTAACAGCTGCTGGTGGCACACGACTACTTGGAGCTGTTCCATTATTTGGTCTGTGTTGAAGTATTTGGTATAAGGTCCTGTAATGGATTAGTAGTGGATACACAGAGTTTGGGTACCAAATCCTCAAATTTGTAACCTAGTTGGCTCTGGAACCCATTTATTTACTTGAAGCTCAACTTTGTAATTGTACTTGAGGTAATTATGTATAGGACTGACTGACTGCCAGTTTGACCTAGTGTGGAAACCTCATAGATAGATGGCATATAGATGAGCTCTGTGAGCTCGCTTGAGTATTACTTGAGAAAATTTTCTAGTTACAGTCTTTCTGATTCCTAGTTACAGTCATGCTTTTGCTGTGATTTTGCTGTGTTTTTAGTGATCAAAGGTACACTCTTAACATTTTAAAATCTGCTTTCCTGTACTTAAATGTATAGTCAAGCAAGTCAGCTTTTATGGTAAGCATAAATGACACGTCAAAACTTTTTGAGTGGACCAGCAGTTAGCGTAATGGCTATGTCGCTGGACTCCCATGTAGTTGACTGTGGTTCACATCCTGGACCCAGCGGCTTAAAATTCACGCCGGACGCGTGTGCGTGCGTGCTCAAAATCCCGAGAGGAGAATGGAGGAGAAGGGATTGCAGCGTGACCATCCCCCCTGGGGGTGATTTCTCGCTTTCTGTCTCTCTGTCTGTCTCTGTCTGTCTGGCAAGCGCACGTACCCTATAGCAAAAACTCTCAAAAAAAAAAAAAATAAATAAAAAAAACCAAAAACAAAACTGTTTTGGTTGCCATCCTAGGTTCTTAGCATTTTAGGTGCATCAGCATCTGAGGGTGTTACACTGAGCTACACTGCCTTGTGCATATGGGCAAATTCTTCTGTCTTCTGAGTTTTGGCTTGTCTACTTAAGCAACTTTCAGAGAATGATATGTTGGAAGTTGAGAGTAGGAGTAGACCCTCTGTTGTTTAAGAGGAGATATTTTTATAAAAAAATCAAACCAACCAACCAACCAACCAACCAACCAACAAAACAAAGCCCAAATCAACTTTTGCGTCCCTAGAAGAATATTTCCTCCCATTACTTACCTAATTTTTGTGCCTTGCTAGTGGGAAGACTAGGTGCAATATAATCAGTATTTAAGCAAAAGTTGCATGTAAATAAGTTATTCTTAAAAAGATCTTAACAGCCCTTACTGCTTAAAAGCCAATAATTAACTTCTTTAATGTTGGCCATCATCCTAGTTCCTTTCTTTGGGGGAAGTAGTGAAATATAAATATGTTTTAGATAGAGTTGGAAGTTGTCATCGGAAAACATAAAGGGATTTCTCTCCCTTTGTTATGTCAAGCATGTGTGTATTGACCGACCACTAAGTTCAGTGTGTTTATGGTGATGTAACTTTAATATGTTGTGTCGGGTTCCTTGGTTCTATCCTCGCTTTGGATAAAACCATTGAGCGTATATATTGAAGGGGCTTAAAGGTCAATCCATTTAGGATTCCTCAGGTAGATAGTTTTCTCCTCATGGAGTTTTTTCCTTTTTTTTCTTAATGTTATATTTCCCTTACCTATGCCAAGTTTCTGATTGTAACTTCCCTGACACCAGGAGTGACAAATTCCTCTGTTTTTCAGCTGTCTGAGACCAAGATCTTCACTGCTTCTAATGTGTCTTCAGTGCCTCTGCCTGCGGAGAATGTGACAATCACTGCTGGTCAGAGGCAAGTGTGGTAAAATTAAGTAACTTCCCTAGGGGATCAGCAGAGACAGCAGTGAGGAAGGGTGGCACTGACCTTCACAGACTCTCCTGTTGGTAATAATGATAACCAATCATTTTAGTTTCCTCTTTAGTTGACTGAATTACTTACGAGAGTTCACACTAGTTAACTTACGGAATGAAAGTCCTTGTTACAATTTAAAATCTAATTATCCTCCAAAATAGCCCTTTATTTACATAGATCAGCTTGTCATGTCCCTGGCATTGTTTTGAAGTAAATCAGGGAAAGATGAGCCAGAAAGAAATGTTTTCATTTATTTTTTAATTCTGCAGACCCGTTGAGAAGTGTTCTTTGCTTTATCTTTATCTTCCCCTCCTCTGTTTATGGTAGAAAGCATGCACACACATGAAAGGGAGACAAGTAGAGAGAGCACCATTGTTAGCCTGATCATGCTGTGATCGCCCTTCTCCGGGATCCTAGGCACCTTCATGTGCTGTTTCTTGTTTTTCAGGTTGAGGGTCTGAACCTCAGTTACCATATGGCTTCTAGCACTGCAGGGTATTAGGATTATCACTGCATCTCAAGAGGCTTGACCTGCTCCATTATGTTATTATAATGGTCTTTGTATCCTGTGTCCATTGAGTATTTGATCATTTTTTACCCCTAGCTCATCAGAATCTAGCTAATGAACTTTTTTTTTTTTTTTTTTTTTTAAGAATTAGTTATTTTATTTGTTATTTTTTAACTTGGTATAGTCATCAGAGAGAGACAGAGAGAGAAGGAAGGTGAGAAAGCATACTCAAACTGAGGTCAGCCATGTGGGAGTCCTAGTGCCTAAACAACTATGCCACCTTTTGCTATAGGGCGCATGCATGTGCCAAAAAGACAAACGGAAAGCGAGAAATCATCTCCCAGGGGGATGGCCATGCCACACTCCATTCTCCTCTCGGGATCTTGGGCATGAACGCACACGCGTCCGACGTGAGTTCAAGCCTCCAGGTCCAGGACTCGAACCGTGGTTGGCCATGTGGTAATCCAGTGCCTTTAATCACCACATCACCTGCTGGCCCTTAAAGAATAATTTTTTAATTATTTTTTAATTTGACTGGGGGAGGGTAGTGAGAAAGTAAGCCACCAGGTCTAGGACTCAAACCATGGTCAGACATGTGGGAGTCCAGTGCCTTAACTGCCACACTACCTGCTGGCTTTCTCTTGGATTATTTCTAGACCTGAGTGTGATAGTTGTGGAGCCCGAAATTCCTAAAGATATATGATAGGAATAGGTCACTGTCAGGGATTCCATTACCAGAAGTAATGTGCAGGAGGTGTTTTTTGGATCAAATATATGATTTTTTTGTTAATACCATTCCTATAGTTCTCTTACACCAACTGAGTGTTCAGCAATTCAGTACTTATGCTAATACCCAGGTAGCATAGACCCCCCATAAGTTGAGGGCTCGTCCCATGAGACGGCTTCCAGTTCCGTTGTCAGCCACAGAGGGGATGCCCAAGGGTATTCCACTTCTGCTTGGCCAAGTGTAGATTCTGAGGTTCCCATAACTCCCTTCTTAGATTTTTTTTGGAGTTTATTTCTTTGAGGAGAGAGCATGCTAGAGACAGGCGTCCCCAACAGGGTCTTCTGTGATCTACCTTTAGTCCCAGCTGGCCTGCATCACAGGCATGCATGTGTGTGCCCAGCATGTTCAGGGAGGTTCCAGGGTGAGAACCCAAGGACTTTTCCCATATGGTGCAGTTGTGTTACTGCTGTGTCTCCACCTCCCCAATCATCTAGCTTTGATAAAACACAGGAATAGCTGAAAAGTTAGGAAAGAGTTTTACTTTACTGTTACTGGTTTGCTGAAAACGTAAACACAGCAACAACAAAATGGAGGAAATGTGTGGGGCAAGGTATAGATTGAGAGAAATGCACACTTTCCATGTTTACCACATCTCATCGATCTACAGTTTTAATTGGGGGCTGGCAGGTAGTATGGTGGTTAAGGTGCTAGACTACCACATAGCCAACGCAGGTTCAAGTCCTGGACCTGGTGGCTGGCTTTTTCACTTTCCTCTTCTCTCATTGTATCTCTGTCTCTTTAGTCAAATTAAAAAATAAATAATAATAACAAAATTAAGTAAATAAATAATTTAAAATATAACGCTTGTAGTTTTTTTTAGAAAAGAAAAGATGTTTTAGTCAAAGTTGCATTTATGTAGGTGTGATTTATTAAATCATTTACCGTTGGTGATTGCATTTAATAGCCAGCTTCGGGACCAGCAGTTAGCGTAATGGCTATGTTGCTGAACTCCCGTGTAGCCGCCTGCAGTTTGAGTCCCAGACCTAGTGGCTTAAACTCACGCTGGTCGCGTGTGCGTGCGTGCCCAAGATCCCGAGAGGAGAATGGAGAAGGGAATTGCGGCATGACTATCCCCCCTGGGGGATGATTTCTTGCTTTCTATCTCTCTGTCTGTCTCTGTCTTTCTGATGAGCACACGCGCCCTATTGTAAAAAAATCTCAAAATAAATAAATAAATAAAAATAGCCAGCTTCCCTTTCCATGTAAATGGGTGGTAGTGGGAAGAACTGAAGGTTCCAACCCTGTAATTTTTCCTTTCTAGTGACCAGTCCTCTTAACTAACTAAGGTTCCCGTCTTGGGATACCCATTATCATAAACTCAGGTTTGGTTGAAAGAAGTTGGTATGGATGATAAATTATTGTCACTTAGATAGTCCTAATGTTTTAGAGTTCTATGCAAGGCAAAGGCCAAGTTTATATTTTTATTACTATTCTACAAGTACCTTTTCTTTTTTAAAAGAGAGAAAGTTTTACTTTGGGGGTGCATGGTGCATGTGCTCTCCAAGGAGACAGAAAGTGAGAAATCACCTACCAGGGGGGATGTCCCTGCCACAATCTCTTCTATTCCATTCTCCTCTCGGGATTTTGGACACTCATGCACACACACCCAGCATGAATTTTAATGTACCAGGTCCGGGACTTCAACTATAGTCAACTATGTGGGAGTATAGCAATGTAACCATTACGTAACCAACGTAGGAGTGAAAACAGTCTCTAAAAGAATACTGTTTTTTAATTTAAAAACAAACAAAACAACACTTTTAAGGAGATGCCAGCATTCTGTTGCCTGGTTTTATATCTTAAAAATTAATAATGACTGGGACCAGCAGGTGGTGTAACTGTTACATTGCTGGACCCTCTCATAGTTGACCCAGTTTCAAGTCCCGGACCTGGCGGCTTAAACCTTACACTGGGCACATGTGTGTGACTGCCCAAGATCCCAAGAGAAGAATGGAGGAGAAGGAATTTCGGCTTGGCCATCCCTTCTGGGAGATGATTTCTCACTTTCTCCCTGTCTTTACAGAGAGCGCATGCACCCTGTAGCAAAAATCACTCCAAAAAATAAAAAAAGAAATTAATTATGATAGGTATTCAGTATTAAAATCAGGGATAAATATTTGTGAATTTTTGACCTGCCATATTAAAACTAACATTGATGTTTCATTAATAGCATCTCTAAAATAAAACAACCATCGTTGCTGCCAACATTAGAACTAGATACTACAGTGGCTGTTTGGCATCAATTATTTTGGTGACTTAAGCATTTTAGGGCTTTGCGTTTTTGAATCCATTTAGAAGAAGCATCAGTAAGTGGCATCATTTTGATGTAATTGTATTCTGAGCTAGGTATTGGAATGCTAGAATATTCAGTCATTATTCATCAAAATCCCTTCTCCCCGCTAGAATTGACCTTGCTGTTCTGTTGGGAAAGACACCATCTTCAATGGAGAATGATTCATCTAATCTGGATCCATCTCAGGCTCCTTCTCTGGCTCAGCCTCTAGTGTTCAGTAACTCGAAGCAGAGTGCCATATCACAGTCTGCTTCAGGGAACACGTTTTCTCATCACAGTATGGTAAGTAGGAAACGTCTCTCCTAATCAAACCTTAGGGCTGATCCTGGCACACATGTACAATCATTCCTTCCATAGACTGAGCGTTGTGGCAGGATGAAGCATCTTTGTCTTCCTAAGCAACCTGGACATAGATGTTTATTTGGGTAGTAGGAGGTAGCTCTAAGAAAGGAATTAGCTTTGAACTGACTGAATCTTATAAAAATGAGTTAACATCGTCACTTATTGAATACTCTTTGTGCTGAGCACTGTTCTCCCTAATGGGAAAAAATCAGTGGCATCAAATTGTCAACACATTTTAGTCTTTTTCCAGTACTAATTAAACTTTGATGTGAGATTATAGCAGTTTCCCATTTCTTGATGGAGCAAAATTGCCATATATAGTTACTTAAACCAGACATTTGTAGACAAGGGTTTGGAAACCTGGGGTCTTCCCAAATCTGCCACATATTAGCTGCGTCTCTATTTTTCTGTAAATGGAGATAAGAATGTTTGCTCTTCCCATCTTGAAGGGTTGTAGGAAGATAAGATAAATAGATATGGGCTATACAACTATGGTAGCACTTGTATTATAGGTTACCTAGAGCACTTATGGCACATGACTCATTGATTCACTATGTTAAAAAATAAGTTCAAGGGTGTGGCCAGCAGGTGGCTTGGTGGAGAGGGGATTGTGGCTCGGCCATCCCTCCTGATGGATGATTTCTCACTTTCTGTCTCTTTGTCAAGCACATGTGCTCTGTAGCAAAAATCTCTCCACCACCACCTCCCCCCAAAAAATCCAAAGGCATTAACTACATAAAAGGGTCATTGAAATAAAGATGACGCAAGGATAAGTTATACTTAGTAGATCCTAAGAAGTTCTGTTTTTTTTTTCCTTTTTCTCTCCTCTGTGTGTGTTTTTTTTTTTTTTTTGAGAGGTTTTTACTATAGGGTACGTGCGCTCGCCAGACAGACAGACAGAGACATAGAGACAGAAAGCGAGAAATCACCCCCCGGGGAGATGGTCACGCTGCAATCCCTTCTCCTCCATTCTCCTCTCGGGACCTTGGGCACGCATGCACATGTGCCTGGCGTGAGTTTAAGCCCCCAGGTCCGGGACTCGAACCACGGTCGACTACGTGGGAGTCCAGCGACATAGCCATTACACTAACTGCTGGTTCCCTGTGTGTATATTTTTTTAATTTGATGAACTGTTGCTAGAAGAAATGAGCAAAACTTGTGTGTGCATATACTGTTTTTTTCAGTTCTAGTATTTGTTTTTAATTATTAATTTAATTAAATTGTTCATTTTAATTTGACCAGAGTAAGAGGGAAAGTGGGAGTTCAGGACCTTAACTGCCATGCTACTTCCTGGCCCCTCTAGTAACACTCTAAGAAAACTGTTGAGCTAGTCTCTAATCAGGAGTTCTGTTCTTTTTTTCTGCAGAGGTTTTTGCTATGGGGCACGTGTACACTCTCCAGAAAGACAGAGAGAGAGAGAGACAGAGATACAGAAAGTGAGAAATCACCCCCTTAGGGGGATGGCCACGCTGCACGCACACGTGCCTGGTGTGAATTTAAGTCATTGGGTCCAGGACTCGAACCACGGTCAGCTACATGGGAGTCCAGCGACATAGCCATTATGCCAATTGTTGGTCCCAGAGTTGTGTTCATTTTTAACAGTTATCTTAAATTTTTTGTGTGTGTTTCATTAGTAGTAGTTTGGTTGATGCTCTGCCACATAGGAAAGGTAACAGGTGAGAAAAGGCAGGGAAAAAGGAAATGGTGAGAGGAATGTTAAGACAAATTAAAAAGAAAGACAAAACAGGACAAAGGTGCTAATAAACAAGGCATAATTAAGACCAGGATATACCTAAGGTGCGCAAATGGAAAATGTGGTTAAGTGTTCTGTGTCTCTTTTGTTTTCTTAATGTTTGGAATTGCAAACACTTACAACCACATCAAAATTTTGATAGTAAAAATGTTTTCAGCATACTTCTATTTTATCTTAACATTTCGTTTAACATATATTACCTGATAAAGTAAATATAAACACTTGTTTATTCTTTTTTTTTTTTTTTTTTTTTTTTGGAGAGGTTTTTGCTATAGGGTGCATGTGCTCGCCATACAGACAGAGAGAGACAGAGAGACAGAAAGCGAGAAATCAGCCCCCAGGGGGGATGGCCACGCCGCAATCCCTTCTCCTCTATTCTCCTCTTGGGATCTTGGGCACGCACACACACGCACCCGGCGTGAGTTTAAGCCACCGGGTCCGTGACTCGAACCACGGTTGACCACGTGGGAGTCCAGCGACATAGCCATTATGCTAACTGCTGGTCCCACTTGTTTATTCTTAATAGAAAAGAAACTACATTAAATGACATTGATTAATACAGGTAAGAGAAAGAATAAGTAAACATTAGAAGATTAATTTTCCTTTAAAATTTAATATACATCTAGGCCCAGCCTCAGTGCTGCATAGGTAGTCCTCTTGCTTGGAATGATGGAAAGAAGTGTGGGAAGCCTGGGTTCCATTCCCAGACTATCCTGAACATGCAGGGTATGGTTGCATGAGTCTGTGATCATAACTAATCAGGAGGCTGGGACAGAAAAATTATATCAAAATGAGACTCCATCAAAAATACCTATGTCAGGACTAGGAGATGTGCTAATGGTTATGTCGCTGAATTCCCACATGGCTGACAGTGGTTTGCATCCTGGACCTGAAGGGATTGAAATTCACACTGTCACTCATATACTATCTCTCCAGTGAGTGCGCATACCCTATAGCAAAAATCTCCTCACCTGCCCCGCCCCCCCAAGAAAAACCTATGTCTGTCCTCTGTCCTCTTTCTCTTTCATTAAAAAATAACAGGAGTTCTAATTACTTTTATATACAATGCAGGTAACATTGATTTTTTGTGGGGAAGGTCTTTAATATCTTTTACACTTGGAGAATATTTGGTAATCATTAGCTATGTGGCATCATCTCTCTGCCATAGTTCCCCCTCTTTCTTTTTTTAAAAAAGTTATTAATTTAATTTTATTTGTTATTATTACTTATTTTTTAATTTGACCAGAGAGAGAGAAAGGGAGTGTAAAAAAGCAGGCCATCAGGTCTGGGACTTGAACCACAGTCAGCCATGTGGGAGTCCAGCACCTTAACCACCATGCCATCTGCCAGCCCCAAAGGCCCTCACTTTCAAGTAGACTTCAGAAGTTTTTGTTTCTATAATCTTGTGACATAGACTGAGTGGGAAAAAAATGTCTTACCTGGAGTTGGACAGACTGGTTTTGTATAAGAAAGCACTGATTAATGATTAATGGCGATGATAAACAAGTACTTAAGGAAAAATAAATTAAGTCTTATGTGGGGGTGGTTAGACTAGTCAAAGCTACATGGTTCATCCTGTGGAATAAGTTCATAGTCTACTTGGTAGTGGGAAATGGGGAGAATCACCCAGAAGCACTAAGAATAAATTTTGTTTGATTTTTATACATTGATTGCCCTGTAGAACTTGAATACTCCCAAAGAAAATAAATCATAATGTCTTGCTATTATCTAGTGTAGAAGTTGAGGTGGCCCTTTAACTTCTCTCCTTTGATTCCATGCTAGTTTTTTTTTTTTTTGGAGAGGTTTTTGCCATAGGGCACATGCGCTCGCCAGACAGACAGAGACAGAGAGACAGAGAGCGAGAAATCACCCCCCAGGGGAGATGGCCACGCCGCAGTCCCTTCTCCATTCTCCTCTCGGGTTTTTGGGCACGCATACATACGCGTCCGGCGTGAGTTTTAACCCACCGGGTCCAGGACTCGAACTGCGGTTGACTACATGGGAGTCCAGCAACATAGCCATAACGCTATCTGCTGGTCCCTCCATGCTAGTTTTTAGCAGCATTGAGATGAGGCTCCAGTTGTCTTATTTTTGTTTATTTGTTGTTGTAGAGAGCTTTTTGCTGTAGGGCATGTGCTCTCACTGGAGAGACAGAGAAACAAAGTGAGAAATTGTCCCTGGGGGGCAGTGCAGCGGGATGATCACACTGCAGTCCATGCTTAGGATTTTTGGAATGCACACAAACGTGCCTGGCATGAGTTTTAGGTCCCTGTGTCCAGGGCTTGAATTGCAGTCAACTATGTGGGAGTCCAGCGACATAACTATTATGCCGCATGCTGGGCCAAGTTGTCTTATTTTTTGATTTTTGTTTTTTTAGTTGTTTAATGGAAGGAGCGATGATCCTAGTGATTAAAGTAAAATTTACTTTGCTGTCATGTTAATTTAATAATCAAATATTGATTGATTTAAAAAATTAAAAATGGAATCCTCTTTGTTATCACAGCTTTCTCCTTGAATAGAAATAAGATGTGATGGTATAAATTCTAATGGCTCTGTTTTTTTGAGTGCTATGTGCCATGCATATATTAAGTACTTTAATAGCTTAATTCTACAACTTGAAGCAGTGCTACTTTTACTCCTTTTCCAAGTGAGGAAATGAAACAAAAGAGGTTGAAAGTAATTTTTCCAAGATTGTACAGTCAGTGTTTAACTATAGACCTACAGTCAGACTTCAGAGCATATACTCTAATGAACTAAGTTGTGTATTCAGCTGGTAGCATTCTTTACTTGTCTGATCTGTATTGGCTCCCAGTCCGGAAAAGTGCCTTTCTGAGTAGCTGAACAAGGTGGCTAGCTATAGATGTCCCTAATTTCTTTGTTGATCTACAGGTGAGCATGCTGGGGAAAGGATTTGGTGACGTCGGTGAGGCTAAAGGCGGCAGCACCACGGGTTCCCAGTTCTTGGAGCAATTCAAGACTGCTCAGGCCCTGGCTCAGTTGGCAGCTCAGCATTCTCAATCTGGAAGCACCACTACTTCCTCTTGGGATATGGGCTCAACGACACAATCCTCATCACTGGTGCAGTATGGTGAGAAGATGGGAAAGACTGAGTCCTTAAAAACATTTGTGCATTAACCATCAAGGGGCTGGGATGGGGACAGGGTGAAGAAAGCATCCCAAAATGAAGAGAAAGACAGCAAACTGGCTAGTTCCTCACATTGATTTATCCTATCAAATAGGCCGAGTTTAGAAAGTTGGGGAATAATAAAAATTTGAGGCTGCGGGCCATCTCTGTGGCCTAGGGTTAAGGCAGCTGGATCATACAGAACCAGACCCATTGACTTGAGAAACACACTGGGTGTGTGTACACGCATACCCAAAGTCCTGAGAGGACAGAGAAGAAATTATGGTGTGACCACTCCCCATGGTGGAGTGCTTTCTCCTCCGTTCTCTCTTGTGAGCACCTGTGCCCTCTGGCACAATTCTAAAAAAAAATAAATTTGAGGCTATTTATTGTCCTCATTAATTATTTTTTTTTTTTGAGAGGTTTTTGCTGTAGGGCATGTGTGCTTGCTAGAAAGACAGACGAGAGATAGGAAGCAATGAATCACACACCCCCCCCCGGGATGGCCACACCATAGTCCCTTCTCCTCCATTCTCCTCTAGGGATCTTGGGCACGCACATGCACGTGCGCCCGGCATGAGTTTAAGCCACCAGGTCTGGGACTCAGACTGCGGTTGACTACATGGGAGTCCAGCGACATAGCCATTACGCCATCTGGTGGTCCCCGTCCTCATTGAATTTAACCATACACATAAGTTACAGTTTTTATTGACCTGGGAATTTTGGGGGATTTTACCTATATTTAGCTTTAGTGTTTGAAAATGACATACTGTAGCCTTTGGTGAATTTCATGGGCTTGACCATCTTAAAGACCTTGTACTTTTACACTGAGCAGTTGTAGATTCCTGTCTTAACACAGGCAGGATAATGATGATTTGATTAAGACTCTAAGAACATAGGGGCCAGCAGGTGGCGTGGTGGTTAAGGCACTGGAATTCCCACATGGCCTACCACAGTTTGAGTCCTAGACCTGTTGGTTTGCTTTCTAACTCTCCCTCTCTTTCTCTGGCAAAACTCATGTGAAATAAATAAATAAAATAATTATTAAAAAACAAAACAAAACAGATAAAGAGCCAATGATTGTCATCTATAGAAATGAGATTGAGTCCTAAAAGAGGATCTATTTATATGACTGCCTTTATTTTTGAGGTTTTGTTCACAGTTTAGTGCTGGACTTGAGATTCATCAGCACTCCTGGCCTCACATACATACTGTTTTTCCTTTTGCAGATTTGAAGAACCCAAGTGATTCAACAGTGCACAGCCCCTTTACAAAGCGCCAGGCTTTCACCCCATCTTCAACCATGATGGAGGTGTTCCTTCAGGAGAAGCCACCTGCAGTGGCTACCTCCACAGCTGCACCTCCACCTGCCTCTTCTCCTCTGCCGAGCAAACCCACGTCAGCTCCACAGATGTCTCCTGGATCTTCAGACAACCAGTCCTCCAGCCCTCAGCCGGCTCAGCAGAAACTGAAACAACAGAAGAAAAAAACCTCCTTGACGTCTAAGGTACGTAAACTTTTAGGCAGATACTATTTTAAGGAAAGGACTTGTGGGATTTGGGACTCAAGATTTTTTTTTTTTTTTTTTTTTTTTTTTTTTTTTTTTTTTTGCCATAGGGCATGTGCACTTGGTGGAGAGAGACAGAGAAATGGAAAGTGAGGAGTCACATTCCCCCCCGCCTTCAGGGGAGTTGGCCATACTGCAGTCCCTTTTCTTTCATTCTCCTGGGATTTGGGGCATGCATGCACATGTACCAAGTGTGACTTGATGTCCTAAATCTGGGGCTTGAACTGTAGTCGGCCTTGTGGGAGCCCAGCGCCTTAACCACCAAACCACCAGCTAGCTCAAGATTGTAATGGAAAGGTTTTTTTTTTTTTTTTAAATTATATTAACCTTGTATTAAACTTTTGACTTTCTCTTCTCCCTTACCTTTCTCTGTAGATTCCTGCTCTGGCTGTGGAAATGCCTGGTTCAGCAGATATCTCAGGGCTAAACCTGCAGTTTGGGGCATTGCAGTTTGGGTCAGAGCCTGTTCTTTCTGATTACGAGTCCACCCCCACCACGAGCGCCTCTTCAAGCCAGGCTCCAAGTAGCCTGTATACCAGCACGGCCAGGTATATTAGTCATAATAACTATTACTAGTTGCCTAAGTGTTTTTCATCTTCTTTTTTAAAAAATATTGCTAGAGGGTATGTGTACTTGCAAGAGAGAGTTGGAAAAGGGGGAGAGAGAAAGCGCCCACTTTATGGGAATGGTTATACCCATGGCCAGGTATATTAGCCACGGTCACTATATATATATATGTATTTTTAAATTTTATTTATTCATTCACTTATTTTAATTTGACCAGAGACACACACACAGAGAAAGGCAGAGAAGAGAGCAGAGAGAGAGAGAGAGAGAGAAAGGGAAAGGGAAAGGGAAAGGGAAAGTGAGAAAGCAAGCCACCAGGTCCAGACTTGAATCGTGGTCAACCATGTGGGAGTGTCCGGTGTCTTAAGCACCATGCCACCTGCTGGTCCCTATAGTCACTATTATTAGTTGCCTACTGCTGTTTCTTCTCTCTCTCTCTCTTTTTTTCTTTTTTTAAAAGTTTTGATTGAGGGTATGTATGCTTGTAAGAGAGAGCTGGAAAAAGGGCAGAGAGAAAGCACCAACGCCACAGGAATTATATCTCAATCCTTTATCCCACATCTCTCCTTCCCGTTATGATTTTGGTTACATGTGCAAAAGGCCTTGCATGCCTACTAAGCTGTTGGATCGGGTACTCCAGCTGCATGGTTGTCCATGTGGGATCTGGCACCCCTAATTACTGGTCCATGGGCTGGCCATCCCTACTCCTGTTTTTCAGTGTCTTACTGATTTCTAGAACTCTGGAGAGGCCCTTGACTAGTCTAGGGAAAAAGTAGTCAATCATGTCTTTTCTTTTTTTTTTTTTTTTGGAGAGGTTTTTCGCTATAGGGCGCGTGCACTCGCCAGACAGAGACAGACAGAGAGACAGAAAGCGAGAAATCACCCCCCAGGGGGGATGGTCACGCCGCAATCCCTTCTCCTCCATTCTCCTCTCGGGATCTTGGGCACGCACGCACACGCGCCCGGCGTGAGCTGTAAGCCACCGGGTACGAGACGTGAACCATGGTCGACTACGTGGGAGTCCAGCGACATAGCCATTACGCTAACTGCTGGTTCCCAATCATGTCATTTTGTAGCACACTTTGAAATATTGTTGCTAGGATTATCTGAAACTCTAAAACAGTTTGCCCCTTAGGTATCTGTAGATTGTACAAGCACAGTTCTGAAAGGTGTAAACACCTCTAATAAAGGATACTATGGCATTTGCCACAGATTGTAGTGCAATTGACCCTTCTTTCAGCCCTTTGGTGTGGGACTTGTGCCTATGAAGGGTATAACTTTGAATTCCTAGGAGGGCAATAGCATTAATACCTTAAGTAAAATAAAAATAAACTTTATAAGCCCAAACTTGCAGTTGGCCATCATAAGCAGTAGAAATTCTGGAGGAATTTCAGAGAACTGGGGTGGTTTTTCCTCAATCCCTAGAATTTATAAATAGGTGGGGACCAACAGGTAGTATATTGGATAGGGCACTGGATTCAAGTCGACTAGAGAAAGACAGAGAAAGTAAGTAAGTGAGAAAGCAAGCTGCCAGGTCCGGGGCTCTAACCGTAGTTAGCCATGTGGGATTCTAGTCGTCTTAGCCACCACTACACCTGCTGGCCCCCAAGAGAGATTTTTGTTATAGGGTGTGTGCACTCACCAAAGAAACAGAGACACAGAAAGTGAGAAATCAGCTCCTGGGCCAGGGCGGGGTGGGGGGGCATATTACAGTCCCTTCTCCTCCATTCTCTTCTTGGGATTTTGGGCATGCACGCCCTCGCACCCGGTGTGAGTTTAAGCTACTGGGTCTGGGACTCGAACCATGGTCAGCTATATGGGAGTCCAGCGACGTAACCTTACGCTATCTGCTGGGCCCATTTCCTCACATTCTCCCTTGCTCTTTCTCTTTGGTGAGCACACATGCCCTGTAGCAAATTTTAAAAAAAATAATAAATTGGGACCAGCAGGTGGTGTAATGGTTATATTTCTGGGCTTCTACATGACCAACTGCGGTTCGAGTTCTGGACCCAGAGGCTTGAAACGGATGCAGTGTGCATGCATTCCCAAGATCCCAAGAGGAGAATGGAGGAGAAAGGATTGTGGTATGGCCATCCTTCCTGGGGAGTGATTTCTCACTTTCTTGTCTGTCTGTCTCTTGGGTCAGTGTGCACTCTCTTTAGTAAAAAAAAAAATCCTCAAAAATAATAATAGTAATGTAATAATTATTTAAAGAACATGGAAACATATGTGTCTCTAATCTAGATTTGTGGAGTCATCATTCACTAATTTGTGAATATTTTTTAACGTTTCTCTCAGAATTCTAACAGTAATCTTAAGTGTATTATATTTCTTTTTTTTTTCTTTCTATATGGCATATGTACTCACTGGAGAGATAGACAGAAAGTCAGAAATAGCTCCCCCGATGGGGGATGACCATGCCATAATATTTTTTCCTTTCATCTTTCCTCTTGAGATTTTGGGCATGCACACATACATGCCCTGTGGTTCTGGACTTGAACCACAGAGTTGGCCATGTGGGATTCAGCTGCCTTAACCACCATGCGACTGGCTGGTCCTTAAATTTTGTTTGTTTGTTTGTTTTTGCGAAAGAGGTTTTTGCTATAGGGTATGTGCTGTATTTGCCAGAGAGACAAAGTGAGAAATCACACACACACACACACACACACACACACCCCGGGGAGCATGCTCAATCCCTTCTCTGTTCTCTTCCTGGGATCTTGGACACACACACACATGCACCTAGTGTGAGTTTTAAGCCACCAGGTCCAGGACTTGAACTGCAGTAAGCCATATGGGAGTCCATCGCTGTAACCGCTACACCAACTGCTGGCCCCAAATGTTTTTGTTGTTGTTTTTCAGAGAGATATTTTTGCTATAGGGAGTGTGCACTGACCAGAGAGACAGAAAGCAAGAAATCACTCCCAGGAGGGATGGTCATGCCACAATCTCTTCTCCTCCATTCTCTTCTCAGGATCTTGGGCGTCATGCACATGCACCTAGTGTGAGTTTTAAGCAGCCGGGTCCAGAAACTTGAACCAGGTCTACTATGTGGGAGTCCAACGATGTAACTATTATGCGATCTCATGTTCCCCAAATGTATATATTTTTAAGTCTAAAAAATTTTTCTGTATTGCCAGAGTGTGTCTTGGGGCGGGGGGTGTGACCATTAATATAATCTGGTTGTGCCATAATCCTTTTTCTTTCTTCCATTTCTTCAGGAACATGGGAATGTATATACACTGTTTTTTGGCATTTTTTTTTTTTTTAAGGCTTTTGTCATAGGACACCGGTGTTTCAGTGGAGAGGAGAGATATAGAGGGAAGGAAAGTGAAAATTCACCTCCTAGGGGAGGTGACCAGACTCCAGTTACTTCTCCTCCATTCTCTTCTGGGGATTTTGGGCATGCACACAACACATTGCTGGCATGCTTAAAAGCTGCCAGGTCTGGGGACCAGCAGTTAGCGTAGTGGCTATGTCACTGGACTCCCACATAGTCGACCGTGGTTCGAGTCCTGGACCTGGTGGCTTAAAACTCAGGCCGGGCGCGTGTGTGTGCGTGCCCAAGATTCCGAGAGGAGAATGGAGGAGAAGGGATTGCGGCGAGGCCATCCCCCCTGGGGGGTGATTTCTCGCTTTCTGCCTCTCTGTCTGTCTCTGTCTGTCTGGCGAGCGCACGCGCCCTATAGCAAAAACCTCTCCAAAAAAAAAAAAAAAAGCAGCCAGGTCTGAGACTCAAAGCATGTTCAGCTACGTGGGAGTCTAGCATCTTAAATACCTTGCCACCTGCTGGCCCCATACTTGGTGCTTTTTTGAACCACAAGGACCACGTGGGATCTAGCTCACTTAAGTACTGTGCTACAAGGCTGACCCAATTTTAAATCTAGTGAGGTCCTCAAGCCTGGGGATCAGAATTTTTTTTTAAATGAGGGTGAGCAAAAGATTTTTCCTAATTTTAGGGTTTGTGTTACAATGTGTAGAGGGGATCAAGAGTGGTTTACGCTTTCTTACAGCAGCGGAAATTAGGGTAACAAGGAGTTTTTCTTTTCCTTTAAGAGTCGAAGATACTTTTGGGTGCTGACAGGTGGTGTGGTGGGTAAGACTGGACTCCCACATGCCCGACCATGGTTTGAGTCTAGGACCTGGCAGCTTGCTTTCTCACTTTCCCTTTCTCTCTCTTGCTTTGTCCCTCCCTCTCTGGTCAAATTAAAATAAATTAATAAAGTTAAATAATTTTTTTTAAGTTGAGATTTTTTAAACTCTTTTTTTTTGGAGAGGTTTTCGCTATAGGGTGCGTGCGCTCGCCAGACAGACAAGAGAGAGACATAGAGACAGAAAGCGAGAAATCACCCCCCAGGTGGGATGGCCACGCCGCAATCCCTTCTCCTCCATTCTCCTCTCGGGATCCTGGCCATGCACGCACATGCGCCCGGCGTGAGTTTTAAGCCACCAGGTCTGGGACGCGAACCGCGGTCGACTACGTGGGAGTCCAGCGACATAGCCATTACGCTAACTGCTGGTTCCCTAAACTCTTATTTTTGAACGAGGTTTTTGCTATCTGGCACATATGCTTGCCAGAGAGACAGAAAGTGAGAAATCACCTCCCCCCAGGGGGGATGGCCACACCGCAGTCCCTTTTCTGTTCTCCTCTTGGGATTTTGGGCACACATGCACGTGGATCCAGCGTGAGTTTTAAACTGCCAGGTCCAGGACTCAAAACTGTGGTCTTGACTATATGGGAATCTAGTGATGTAACCATTATGTCAGCTGCCGGTCCCAAAACAACTCTGTCTTTAATTCCCAAACACTGTAGAATTGAAGAATTCCTACTATTGTCAGTAGAAAATTGTGGCAGTGTCTTTTATTTGTTGGAATTTGTTTTTGATTAAATCTACTTATTTCAGTAGCAAATCTTTTATCAATTTCTTAGTATCAGTGGACCAACTTTTTCATTTTTCTCTGATTTTTCCTTCTCTTCTTCCCCACAGTGAATCTTCATCCACAATTTCATCTAACCAGAGTCAGGAATCTGGTTATCAGAGTGGCCCAATTCAGTCGACAACTTATACCTCCCAAAATAATGCTCAGGGCCCTCTATATGAGCAGAGATCCACACAGACGCGGCGGTACCCCAGCTCCATCTCTTCATCACCCCAAAAGGACCTGACTCAGGCAAAGGTAGTGGCTCCACAAGCCCTTGGGCATTAGTTAGAATAATGGGCAAAAGTCCTTTGAATATTTAATGTTTCTGTTTTTTGGCAAATGTTGCCAAGAACTCCTGAAAGTGATGACTAAGAAGCCAAAAAGAAAGCATCTTCTATGGTTGATCAAGTCAACATTCTCTTCAGCAAGCCTGGAGACTCAGAGCCAGGAAGCCATTCTCTTTGCACTAGAGAGTCATTATCTCTGGTAGAATCAGTCTCAAGTACCTGTCATCTCTTCTTGGAAGATCTGATTGCTAGACTTCTGGGTGCATATCAGTAGATCTCACCTTGCTGTGTCTTAGCTTGGTGAGAGGGACAGCATATGCCAGAGAAGATGGGGAGTGATTGTCAGGTGCAGCCAGCAGAATATGTGGTTTGGCTAAACTGTCACACTCCTACATCCTTCCCCAAGGATTATTAGATTTGGACTTTGGGGTTTTCCTGCATCTATTTTGGGGTTATCTTCAACATCTGGTAGTATTGCCTCTTGTTGCCCTGAGTTTCATAAGATGTCATATTTATTATTTGTTGTTTTATTAAGAATTTTTATTTATTTTAATTTTACTAGAGAGGGACAGAGAGAGAAAGTGAGAAAGCAAATCTCCAGGTCGGGGACTCGGAACTGCAGGCGACTCTGTGGGAGTCTGGCACCCTTAACCACCATGCCACCTGCCAGCCCCTATTTGTTGTTTTTAATTTTTGTTGTAATTTGTTTGGATAGCCTGTATTATATGTATTACTCTTTTGATTAACTTGTGAGTTTCTTCTGAAGATTTACTGATCAAAAATAAGCTGAGTCAGTGCTAACTTGCCCCATTCACCTAAATTTGTCTGTTTCTTGCTCTTTTGTTTCTTGTACCAGAATGGCTTCAGTTCTGTGCAGGCCACGCAGTTACAGACCACACAATCTGTTGAAGGTAAGGGTCTCCAAGCTTTTTTTTCAACCCTCTTAATAATTATGTGTTTCTTAGGTTGTGGTGAAAAGAGCTCTGGTTCAGTGGTCTTTTGATCATTGTTGGTTATTTTTGTTCTTCCTTGCCATTTAATCTCAAACAATTCTAAATTTCAGTTCTTTGTCTTTTTTTTTTTTTTTTTTTTTAAGATTTTTGCCCTTGTGCACATGCACTCACTGGAGAGAGACAGTGAGAGGGGAAAGGGAAATTTTGACGCCTATGGAGGATGGCCATACTACAATCCCTTCTCCTCCTGGGGTTTTGGGCATGCATGCACATGCACCTGGTGTGATTTTCAAGCCACTGGGTCCAGGACTTGAACTGCGGTTGGCCGTGTGGGAGTCCGGTGCCATAATCAGCATACCACCTGCTGGGTTCCACCAAGTTTTGTATCTTAAAATGGTAGTAATTCCATTGGTTTCCCCCCATTAGACAGATGAGAACCCCTGCTGTGAAATGCCTGGAATTAGGCAGGAAAATAAGATTCCCCCTAATGGAAAGGATCCCTTACTAAATAATTCACACTTGTCTTTGGGGCAGCCCAGGACTCTTGGCTATAACTATTCCTGTTCATCTAATGAGATGAAATTCTTTCTTCATAATTTCCAGGTGCTACAGGCTCTGCAGTGAAATCTGACTCACCCTCCACGTCAAACATCCCCCCTCTCAATGAAACGGTATCTGCAACTTCCTTACTGACGACAACCAATCAGCACTCATCCTCCTTGGGTGGCTTGAGCCACAATGAAGAGATTCCAAATACTACCACCACCCAACACAGCAGGTAATTTAGGGTGAAAATGGAGTTTAGGGTTGGTGACTAGCAGTAACAGAGTTTGTTGCTCTGTCTTACTCACTGTACCTGGCAGAGGCCACTTTAGCTCTGCTTTTCTGGTAAGTGGCTGAGCTAAGAGCTGTGAGAAGTCAGAAGAGGCTTCTTTTATATTCCCTTTTAACATCCTCTCTTGCTTTATCTGCTGTCTACCCTTGCATGACTGTTGTGCCTTTCCATATGATCTCAGAACTTCTGGTCCCATAATCTACCTTATTTCCTTGCTTGTGTTCTTGACTGAAACTCCTGGTAAAGTAATTCTAGCTTTAGGCTAACGGCAACCTCTCTTTCCTTACAGCACATTATCTACGCAGCAGAATACCCTTTCGTCATCAACTTCTTCTGGGCGCACTTCAACATCCACTCTTTTAGTAAGTGTGAGGCTGAGAGGGGATGGCTACTCAGGATGGCCACTTTCCAACCCTAAGATTCTCACAAGATGGAATACTTAAATTTCTTCGTGAGGTGGCAAAATGGTCATTGATCTGAGGTTGCAAGAAAAGTAGCAAAGGAATGTGGCCAGCCAGGAGTGGCAGTAGAATCCAGAAATATTGCAGAGCTCTGAATCACTCCTAAAAGCCCTGGAAGTGACTTTGTGACTGCCCTCACTGAAGATCAGTGGGGCTTTGTATGCTCTGAGATGTTCTGTAAGAACAGCTCTAACTGATAGAGCAGTTCTCATTCGTGGTCTGGGGTTATGTTGAACACAAAGCCTGAAAATAATCAGTGTGGGGCTGAACATTCTTCTGTTAAGTGGAGGCCAGATGAGATCAACATCTGATGAATTTACTTGACTCTTGATTTATGTAACAACTATTTGTGGAATTAAACTGAGATTGTAAAAGGAAGACCCACTTGGGGCAAAGGTTTCACATTTGCCAGGATCCTGGGGAAAGGTATGAGAGTTAAGTCTTTTGTGGGGGAGGCTTTTTTTTTTTTTTTTTTTTTTGAGAGAGGTTTTTGCTATAGGTTGCATGTTCTCGCTCAAGAGACACAGAGAGACAGAAACCGAGAAATCACCCCGAAGAGGGAGTGGCCACACCACAGTCCCTTCTCTTCTGTTCTCCTCTTGGTATTTTGGGCACACATGTACACATGCCGGGTGTGAATTTTAAGCCGCCAGGTACTGGACTCAAACTGCGGTTGACTATGTAGGAATCCAGCGATGTAACCGTTAACACCATCTGCTGGTCCCAACTTTTTTTAGAGGTCATTAGTCTCTCGAATTATTTTTGGTTTAAAGTTGGAACTCAGTACCTTTATTTTTATTTTTTGCCTATGAACTGTTCTCTTGGACTTTCTAGTAAAAGTGTGGGAGAGAAGACATTTTCCAGACCTCAATTATCTGTATCCCCTTTACTGGCCAACCAGTGTTTGTCTCTGGGGAGTTTGTTTCCCACCTGGTTTGCTGTCTTTGTGAAGAGACTGATATTGTGCCATGACTGACTGTCATCATCCTTGCCAGATACCTCTTGAGGAATGAATGTGTAGCTGGACATCCTTTTCCTAGCTACTTTGGCAGAGGGCTTTCTGTACCCTAACTTGACCTTTAACTGGGAAGTTGACAAAAGCTAAAATCAGCAGAAGGGATTGTTCATCTTTCTTGACCTGTGGTGCTTATTGCTGTTTCCTTCTCCCCCTTTCTGAAGCACACAAGTGTGGAGAGTGAGGCGAACCTTCATTCTTCCTCCAGCACTTTCTCCACCACGTCCAGCACAGTTTCTGCACCTCCCCCAGTGGTCAGTGTCTCCTCCAGTCTCAATAGTGGCAGTAGCCTGGGCCTCAGCCTAGGCAGCAACTCCACCGTCACAGCCTCGACTCGAAGCTCGGTTGCTACGACTTCAGGTAGCCGTGCATAGGCGAGTGGCATTCTTCTGGGATGGAGGAGATAAGCAATTGTGTGACAGTATGTAAATAAAATTTCTCTTTTAGGAAAAGCTCCTCCCAACCTCCCTCCTGGGGTCCCGCCGTTGTTGCCTAATCCGTATATTATGGCTCCAGGGCTGTTACATGCCTACCCGGTAAGTGGCACTAAAGGATCTTCTCTAGAAGATGAGGATGGGGGGCGGCTACTTTCTTTATAGCTCTGGCCTCAGATGGAAGATTGGAATTAAAATACAGAATAAGTAATTGATAGATTGGCTCCATGGTGTGATGTTTAAGCAACTGGATCCCACATGGCTAACCTCGTGGTTCAAGTCCTGGATTCGGCAGCTTGAGAAACACAATGGGCACAGGTGCATGCATGGCCAAAATCCTGAAAGAATGAGAGAGGTGGAAGAGAAGGGCTTACAGCATGGCCATGCCTCATGGAGGGTGCTGCCTCTTCCCCCTATCTCTTTGTATCTGACAAGCACATGTGCCCTGTAGCAAAAAAAAAAAAAAAAAAAAAAGGAGGAAATAAATAGTTGCCACATGTAAACACACAGGGTTTGTTTGTTTGCTTGTTTAGATTTTGCTATGGGGCACACTTGTCAGAGACAGAGAAGGAAAGTGTGATACCGTGCAGGGGGGATGGCCATGCCACAGTCCTTCTTCTGTTATTCTCATCTCAGGATTTTTGAGCACACATGTACATGCGCCCTCCATAGTACATGGGGTTTTTAATCTTTGTAATTTTGGAGACAAAATACTAGGTGGTCAGAAAAGTCATGACATATTTTTTCTTTTTCTTACATATATATATATATATTTTTTTTTTTTTTTTTTTTTGAGAAGTTTTTGCTGTAGGGCACATGTGCTTGCCAGAAAAAGAGAGACAGAAAGCAAGAAATCCCCCCCCCCCCCCTTGGGGGGGGGGGGATGGCCATGTAGCAGTCCCTTCTCCATTCTCCTCTCTGGATCTTGGGCACGCATGCGCACACGCCCAGCATGAGTTTAAGCCATCGGGTCCGGGACTCAAACTGCGGTTGACTACATGGGAGTCCAGCAACACAGCCATTATGCCAACTGCTGGTCCCCTATGACATATTTTTTCTATGCAAAAGTCTGTTAGGACTTTTCTGACAACCCACTAGTTTTTATAGAGGAAGGACTAAACTGAGGCCAAGTCCTCTATTGTGTATCTCATCTGTGTAGGCCTCAGAAGCAAAGACCAGACTGCTCACCTGGAACCCATTTTAGTTTCTTGGAGAATTACCTTATCTGGATTGATCTAGTTCTGGCAGTCTGCTGGCTCTGTTCTGTTCAGAGTAGAGTTCTTTAACTCAGTATGGAAATGTCTGAGAATAAGTAGCTAACATGCCCTGGTGTGTCTCCTGTTGCCTTCATGTTTTCAGTACCTGTTAAGATGAAGGGTGTTCATGTGGTGGCACAGTGGTGAATTAGCATTCTGAGAGGTTGACATTCTGTGAGGTTGACTCCTGTGGGAGTGTTCCATGTTCATATCTGGAGACTTTCCCTCAGTACTCCTGGACATGCACCTCCCTATCCAAGGTTGACTGAAAATGGGCTGGATGATGCATGAAGACCCTGTTGAGGGTGCTGGCTTTCTATTTGTCTTTCCCATTTATGGAATAGAGAAATAAAGTTTTTTTCCTTCAGTTTTGCTATAGGGTATGTGTACTCACTTGTGAGAGAGAAGAGAGAGAGAGAAAAATCATCCCCAGGGAGGACGGACACAACACAATCCCTTCTCCTCCATTCTCTTCTTGGGATTTTGGGCTTGCATGCACATGTGCCCAGTGTGTTTTTTTCAACCCGGAGGGTCCGGATTCAAACCATGTAGTTAGCCTTGTGAGATCCAACCACTCTGTTAACCTTTATGCCACCTGTCGTCCCCAAGAAATAAACTTTTAAAAATTGTTTTAAATTTCTTCCATGAGAGAATTTTAGTTCATTTTAGACCAACCAGTAGTATGGTAGTTAAGGTGGCTGACTTGTACATAGCTAACTGTGTAGTTTGAGTCCTGGACCTGGCAGCCTGAAAAACACGTTGGTGTTGTGTACATGTGTCCCCAAATCTTGAAAGTAAGGATTTGAAGGAGAAAGATTACTGCATGATCATTGCGGGGGGAGGTGCTTCCTCCTCACACTCTTTCTCTTTCTGTTTATCTCTGGTGGGTGCACATGTCCTATGGCAGAAATTAAAAATTTTTCTTCCATGAGTGAGGCAATGAGACAGGCCCCCTACGGGGTTTCACGTCATGGGCTTCCCGTAGTCTCAGCTTGGCCGGGTTATAGGCATGCGTACATGCTCCAGGAGGTCCTAGGGTATGAAGCCAGGACCTTTTCCATGTGGGTCCAGGTGTTACCACTGTGTTACCAATTGGCCCTCAGTTACACACTTTTTTTTTTTTTTTTTTTTTTAAGGTTTTTGTGATGGGGCACATGTGCTCGCCAGAGAGAGTGAGAAAGGTGAAAAGTCACCCCCCCTGTAGAGATGGCCATGCCTCTTCTCCTTTCTCCTCCCAGGATCTTGGGCATGCACACACTTGCACTCAGTGTGAGTTTCAAGTTGGTCCAGGACTCGAACCACAGTTGACCATGTGGGAGTCCAATGACAACCATTACGTCATTGCTGATCCCACCTGGTGTGGTTTTCAAGCTGCCACATCTAGGACTGGACCTATGGGAGTCGTGGTCCACCATGTGAGAGTATAGCACTTTAACCACTGTGTTACCTGAAAAAGTTATTTTATCTACACTGGTGGGGGTGCCTCCCCTTGACAGGGTCTTAACCACTCTTCTTCTACTCCAGCTTCCCACTCAGCCAGGATCACGGATGTGCACCATTATGCTTTGTATGTTCAGGTCGGCCTCAGATTGGAACCTGGGCCTCACATGTGACTCTAGCATTGTGCAGCAGCACCCCACTGCTGGTGGCACTGCAGCAGAGCCCACTGTTACACTACTTTAACAATAACACACTATCTTTGTACCCAGAGAGTAGAGGCAAAAAATATCTATCTATATGGATTGTTTCTGGAGAAGGTAAACTTTTTTTCTTTTTTTTTTTTTTTAAGAGAGTTTTTATTTTATTTTATTTTGCCATAGGGCATGTACATTTGCTGGAGAGACAGAGCGACAGAACGCAAGAAATGACTCCTAGGGGGATGACTTGCCATAATTCCTTTCCCTCCATTCTCCTCTTAGGATTTTGGGCATGCACACATACATACCCAGCATGAGTTTTAAGCCACTGGGTCCAGGATTCAAAACATGGTCAGCTGCATGGGAGTCCAGTGTCTTAACCACCATGCCACTTGTTGGCCCCTGGAGGAGATTAACTTTAAGCCATATTTTGAAAGCTATCAAGACAAGAGACTAGTAGAATACAGTAAGCCTGTTCTGTTTACCTTACTGCTCTTCAAGCCAGACAAGTTGAATCAGTATATAGTTTAAGGGGTGCTTTAAGACCTTTCATGTATAATATAGTCTCTGTACTACTTTTTCCTTAAAAGTGTGAAGGAAACAATCTTTTAAGAATGAGGTGGATGTTCCATTGATTTATCTTGCCTATTGGCTGCTCGGTTTACTACCATCGTGACCAGTCCTTTTAATGTTGTTATATGTCTGTGTCTTTCAGCCACAGGTATATGGTTATGATGACTTGCAGATGCTTCAGACAAGGTTTCCATTGGTGAGTATATGGGGTAGAGCTTCGGAAAAGAATGTGATTTTTAAAATGAGTGTTGGGAAGATTATCTCAAATGTTTATTGGATAAGTTATAGACTTAGTTCTTTCCCAGCCCATCCGTTCATACATGTACTTTGGTTTAAGATATATTGGAATGTAGAGACAAAATACAGTGGTTCTAACAGAAGGTACCTTTTTCTTAAAAATCAAAAACCCATTTTGCCATCCTTGTCGTGTATACATCTTAACCAATTCTATAGGCCAGTAGAGTGCCATGGAGTACTCCTGATGCTTTTTGTATGTTTCAAAACACTTTAAATTACAGAGATTAAGATGTTTTTTCAGTATAATTAGTAGAATTGGCCTAGACTGGTAGGGATGATACCTAAAGGGGGGAGAATAGTGTTGTTTCCAGTGGGCTTCTGTGTGTTCTTCAGTAGGCATTCCTGTAGACCTTGCCTGACTATACTCATGGACAGGCAGGGGGGACAGTGTATGCAAGAGTATTTGGTGTTCATGCCAGCTCTAGCCAGCTCAATCAGTGGCTGGATAAATTGCAACACTCCAACATTCTCCAGCATCTCACCTTGTGGAAAGAATTCTTAGGCTGGGGGGTGAGTGGCACTGAGACTGCATTTTACTCTCTTCCAGGATTACTACAGCATCCCATTTCCCACACCCACCACTCCACTGACTGGGAGGGATGGTAGCCTGGCCAGCAACCCTTATTCTGGTAGGACTGGGATGGGGCTTGAATAAAGGGAGATTGTGTTGGGATTGGTGGCAGAAATCTGATTAGTAGCAAGAAGAACCCTGGTTCTTAAGATCTTTGATAGACATAGACAATGGTTGTGATAATCAGATCTCGTAGATTATGTTGTTCTATTGTCTTCCTGTGATTGTCAGGTGATACCCTTTTCTTTTCTTTTTTTTCTTTTTGGTTACTTATTTTAAGTTCATAATCGTAAACTTTGCAATTCAGCTACATTTGGAAGGGAATAAAGAAAATATGGAACCCAAGGACTGGCAGGTGGCATGGTGGTTAAAGGCACTGGACTCCCACATGGCCGTCCATGGTTTGAGTCCCAGACTGGCAGCTTCCTTTCTCATTTTCTCTCTCTCTCTCTCTGTCCCTCTCTGGTCAGATTTAAATAGATAGATAGATAGATAGATAGATAGATAGATAGATAAAGTTTTAATAATTCTAAACAAAGAAAACTTTAAGAAAATATCGAACCCAAAGAACTACAGCAAGGACACAGATTATAGGACATAGCGAGCCGATGGGCTAGAGGGGTGATCTCCTGAGCTACAAAAGGAAAGGTCCAGTGGTTAAGAGGAAACATAAGTCAAATTCATAAAAGTTGTCCACAGTCAGCAATGTTGATCTTGCTGGTTTACTGTTCTTGAACCCAAAGCACTCCATGGCTTCCACGATATTCATGCTCTCTTTCATCTTGCCAAAGACCACATGTTTGCCATCCAACTAGTCTTGGCAGTGGTGATAAAAAACTGGGAACCGTTTGTATTGGGTTCAGCATTTGCCATCGACAAGTTGCCAGGACCTGTATATTTCAGGAGGAAGTTACCATCATTGAATTTCTCCCATAGATAGACTTACACCAGTACCATTGTGATGTGTGAAGTCACCACCCTGGCACATAAACCCTGGAATAATTCTGTGAAAGCAGGGGCCCTTATAACCAAATCCTTACTCTCCAGTACTTAAAGCACAAAAATTTTCTTCTGTCTTGGGAGCTTTGTCTGTAAACAGCTCGAAGGAGGTGCAGCCCAAGGGCTCACCATTGATTGTGATGTCGAAGAACCCGGTGGGGTTGACCATAGTTGAGGGCAAGAGACTCAGGCGGTGGTGTCTGCAGAACCAATACCCTTTTTATTAATTCAAGAAAATTTTGTGAGTTGATCATTTTTTCCATGAGAGAAGGGGAGAAACACAGAGAAACAGCAGCCCAAGAGTGTCTCTTTTTCTTTTCTTTTTCTTAAATTTGCCAAAGGGTACTTGTACTCACTGGAGAAAGAGAAGGGAGAAAAAGTGAGGAAGCACCCTCATGGTTCATGGCCACACCACAATCCTTTCATCTCCCATTGGGGCTTTGGGCACATATGCACATGCATCTAGTGTGTTTCTCAAGCTGCTCGGTCTGGGACTTGAACCACACAGGCCATGTGGAATCTAGCTGCCTTTACCACCATACCACCGGCTAGCCCACAGACAGGGTCTTAATGCCATAGTAACCCTTGCCCCCAAATTCAGCCAGCCTTTGATTGTAGGCATGCATGTGCCTGGTGTACCTGAGGAGATGGTCTCTGGATAGAAACCCAGACTCTCCTGTGTTGGCCAGCTTCGCAGAACTTTGTGTTTTACTGGTGCCACCCTCCAGTCTCCTTTCAGTGATGTCTTGACTTGGTCTTCTCAGCAATTCTTAAGCTGTTTCTGGGAAGTACAGTGGTTGAACCCTGGACCCTGCTCACAGTGGCGTTTCATTGCCTTGCTAGGCATTGGACCTTTATTTGCCTGACTTATTGTCCTCATTGACTTACCATTTTCCCTGATCTATCATTGTCCTTCAATTCCAGCATGGGGTTTTCCCCATGGAAGAGCAGGGTGGAGGGAAGGGGAAATATGATGAAAGAGAACACAGTCCACAGAGAAATCATGGGAGAGCTTTATTCTGGCTTTAACAGTCTTTGAACGGGATCCCCTGGAATCATAGGAGGTAGTTCTCCATTGGTGTTGGGATAAAAGAGGCAGGTGCATTTAGCCTCTCCTGTCACAGGTGACCTCACAAAGTTCGGCCGTGGGGATGCCTCCTCCCCAGCCCCGGCCACAACCTTGGCCCAACCCCAACAGAACCAGACGCAGACTCACCACACCACGCAGCAGACATTCCTGAACCCGGCGCTGCCTCCTGGCTACAGTTACACCAGCCTGCCATACTACACAGGGGTCCCGGGCCTCCCCAGCACCTTCCAGTATGGGCCTGCTGTGTTCCCTGTGAGTACCTGCACTTGATCTCTCTTTGGGGTGAAGGAGCCTAGCTACTATTAAGGCTGATAGATCAAGAGGAATGGTTCCCACCTTTGGCCTGGGAGAGGAAGTAGGGCTGGATTGGTGAAATTGGGTTAATGAGTCTATTTCACTAAGTAAACTGTCGCCAGTAAAATGTCCCTGGAGTAGGTCAGGTGAGGCAAACGGTACCCTGTGACCATTTCACTGCAGTTCTGGACTTTTTGCTCTTCAGGTGGCTCCTACCTCTTCCAAGCAGCATGGTGTGAATGTCAGTGTGAACGCATCGGCCACCCCTTTCCAGCAGCCGAGTGGATATGGGTCTCATGGATACAACACTGGTAAGCTCACCTTGGCCCTGGCTCAGTGGTATCTAGGGGGTATTACTGGATGAGGTTCAGGGAAGAAGACTGGGTACTTGGAAAAATGGGTTGGTGAGAGCTTGCTGCTGCTCCACATGATTGTTAACCCTTGGCTGACGGGCATTGGGCGAAAAACCAGTAGGTGATTAATTCCAGCACATGTGTCTCCCAGTCGTGACTGTTGACTGGCCTAGACTTTGGGTGGGAAGTAAGAGAAGGGCCCCCAAGATTGTGCAGAGATGTCAGTGGAGACAAATATTAGTATGTGTGGTACAGAGTATGAAAATGGATATATTCACTGAGTAGAAGGGTGAACTGGGTTCACATCTAGGTTTGACTTAAATCTCTTGCAGTACTACTTTTCTTATGTGGCTCCATTTTTTTTTTTCCCTACCCAGAAGATCTAGAATGTGAGAGAAAGAAATAGGCAAGACTACTCTGTAGAGTGAGAATTGGATTCAGAGAGTTGGACCTTCAGGTTCTTTCATTTTTATGGCTGGTCTCTTTGCAAAGTTCATTGGTACATCTGACAGCTGGGAGGGAAGTGCAGATATTATTTGGATGGGTACTGATCTAAAAAATACTGAACCTATCCTTGCATCCACATCTGACAACTGTGCTCCACTTTTGGAAGATAGGGAGCGAGAAAGGGATTTTTGAAGAAAACAATTCCAACTACGTTTTCCAGTGACTTGTAGATGAACATGGAAAGGAAGCTGCTGCACACACGAGGGTCTGAGGTTCAGGGTGGTTTTGCAAAGCTTTCAGCTCAGTTAGTTTCATGGCTTGGAGGAGCAGAATCAACTGTGTTCTTAACCCTTCTGTGAATCCAGGTGGGTAATTGCCCCAGGTTTCCAATAATTGGGAAACCAAGCTGAACACAGAAGACAGTAGGTCTAAGGAATTGCCAGCCATGTGGAGCTTTCAACTGTGTTGTTTAACTTAGAGTGGGTCATGTTCTAAATTAAATCCTAAGAAGCTGCATTGAGACTCCTTTTGGCCATCCCTCTCACTGAGCAAGGTCCATCCGAGTCCTTGGTGGGGAGGATTGTAACCTTTTGACTTGGGGTAGAAGTGGTGACTTGGTAGAAGTGGCCCCACTAAGTTTAAGTCTCAGCTGGACTAATTTCAAGAATTTTAAGAGGTAGGTGATTGATAATAGAAGAGACTTGACATGCCTGTTTTGACAATCATAGCATCTTAACTCCCTTAAAATTTCAGAAAGCTGTAATAACAGCCCTTTGAGAACCCCCAGTTCCCACTCCCACAGAGGGCTTCTTGTCATTCCATTCCTCATCAACCTCTAAATTCATTTATTTTTATGTATTTGATTCCTTTTAGGAAGAAAATATCCACCCCCTTACAAGCATTTCTGGACGGCTGAGAGCTAATTTGGCCCAAGGCTGGGGGCTGTGTTTTGTGTGTGTGTATAAATTTGCACTGAAGTCTTGTTTCAGAAACCAGACCACTGAGGAGAGCCTGCTGAGCTGAGGCCGTGGCCTGCGTGGCTTGGGGAAATGAGTTGGTGGATACCTTCTGGGCTTTTGAACTTGCCCCTCTCCCATTTCCCTCTCCCCCATGTGTCTGACCCTGTCTTACCCATTTCGAGTTCAAGTGGTGCAGCACCTCCGAAGCATCAATGCACACACCTGCTGTTGCTTTTGATTTCTGGAAGGCATGTAGTTTCAACTTGTAACAAAAATATTTGTAGTCTTCAATAAACTGTGGTATTTCTTTAGCTAACTCTGGCGTTCTTTCCGTGCATGTCTTTCTGGATACTAGGAACCAATGTTGTGCTATGGATGAAGGGTGGAGGGTGGCCTTTTCGATCAAACCCCAGCAGAGCCAAAGAACTGTTAACTTTTCAGTATGTTGGTTTTATCAAGATGGGGGTGGGGGTGGAAACAGCCTCAGTTTCCAGCCTGTTGATTGGTTGGTAAAGAAAGCTACTTGTAGGGAAAAAAATCCCTGATCCTCCGATGCGTGTATCTCTTCACTTTTCCATTTAGATCTTCACCTTGCCTCTGACATAAGCAGAGAAGAAAGGACAAAAAAATTTAAGAGTATTATATCATAGTGAAAGGCAAAAGAGACGGTGTTCAGAGCTGTTGTTAGGGAGTATCTTCCAAGGCTTAATCCCCACATCTGATTCCCAAAGGCCAAGTGATTGATTGAGATCTGGTAAGTCATAAGTAACCAGCTAGTTGATGTTTTAGGCTATGTGGAAAGTGCTAACTTAGAACATTGTTCTTAGTTCCTTGATGGCTTTTCAGAGATTGTGGATTACTAGTCATTTTGTACTTGTAGGTATAGCTAGTATGTAAAGGAAAGGTTTGGTTAGACATCTCCTTGACTATAGACATTTAAATCTCCACTTAGCCCAACTAGTACGCCATCAACCCTTTGTTTACAGAGCTCACTTGGACAATGAGGTCAACCAACCTTGGTTAAATTCAGCTTTCCTTGTATTTCTTCCCAGCTCCCTGGGATAATTTTGTCCTGTGGAGTGTAACCAACATTTGCAGGGGCTGCCCTGCTGGGAGAGGTTGGTTCTGGTTTCTCCTCCATCACATCCACATGGTATCGGTTGTGATGATCACTGTTAAGGTGTGGGGAATAGGCAGAGTAGGAGGCCAATGTTGGAAGGAAAGCAAGAAAATTTGGCAATCTGGGGATCTTTCCAGTTGTGGTAAGGGGCAGGGAATTAATACCCATTATTTTCAAGGGTCTCTAATGCTTCTGTATAGGCAATTTTGGCTGCTACAGAGTATTCTCTCTTCCTACATTTCCAGTCCTTCAACCCTGTGTCCAAGTTAAACCTTCTGGGCTAGCTAACTCAGCCTCTGGAAAGAATGAGACCAGGGAGGGAGACATTGGCACCAAATTGTTCCCTACCACCCAACTTGAGAATTTAGTTTGTCTTTTCTCCCTCCTATGTAGGCAACCTAGCCCTAGTTTGCAGAGGGTGACCAAGTAAGCTGTTCAAGCCTTTGCAGTAAAGATAAATTGTGTCTTTTGATTTGTCTTTAAGATGTTCTTTTTAGATCATGTTTATTCCACCTTCATTCTGAACCTTCCACACAAACCTCTGCATCACGTTTAGCCTTTTTCATGACTGAATTATTCTTGAAGTTATGTCTGTTATTTAGTGATTTGCCAGAAGGGCACCTGGGATTTCAAAAGGGGAAAAAATACCCGATGACTCCATAAGAGGTTCCCATATTTTTCCCTTCTGTTACTTTTAGTGCTTTTAAAGTATAGAGAGTTGATACTGTGGAGCTGGGGAAGTATTTTCTCATGCTTGGTTTCTGTAGTTCTGGTGTCTTTTTTTTTCCTAGTTGGTGTTTACTCCTCCCTGGATCTCTCTGGACTTATGATGTGGGAGGGTTTTCCAAGGTGAGATGCCACTTTTATTGGCAGATTCTAAAGTGACAGTCCAAGATGGGCTTAGCTTTTGAAGGTGGACTTTGTCCTAGACATTGGGAGGACTTGGGATCTGGAGTTTAAAGGGGGGTTTCTGTTGACTTGTAGGTGAGTAGGGACTTCCTTTTTTGTGGTTTGGTCACTAGTACAGGGCTTCTGTAAAACGTTTCCATCGCAGTGCTCCTAACCAGGGGAGGAGGAGTGTGTTCTTAGGGAAGGACCCAATGGTATAGCCAGAAAGGCAAAGTTTATCTGAAGTTTCATTTTACTTAATGGGAACTTACAGCTTTTAAAAATCATGCTTTACATTCCTAGTTGTTACCTTTCCTCAAATCTTTGTTTAAAATGTCTCTACTAAGATGCTAGATTATTTATCCCTGTCTCTTGACACATTGCCCTGTACCCCAGGAGGTAGAGTGTTAGCTTGAGTATTTCAGTTTGAGGAGTACAAATTAAAATGAGATGTTGTACTACTCTGGTTTTCTTAAAGTTGGAGTGGTAGTAGAGAGTTTTTTTTTTTTTTTTCCAACAGGAAACTTCATGCAAGCTTGGGGGGGAGGGTAATGTATTAGAGCTTTTATCTTGTGAAGAAGCTGAAGTTACGAACTGAAAATGACATTGGGTTTTTATGTTCTACCTAGGCTATAGGAGACAGCCTACCCTGTCTGCCTTCCCACCCCTCCCTACCCCATTGTGCTTAGGCTTAAATTGTGTAAATGGAAAATTCATCCTTGTACTAGCCCTTTAAATTATAAGTGTATAGTTTAGAAGTTCCAGGACTGGAGAAGCTGGGCTGAGTGAGCTGAGATCCTGAGCAGGAAGGTGTTCTTGGGGATCAACACGTACTACTTCTCCAGTGCTTATCTTGTGCTGCAGGGACGTAGGTTTGAGCCTAAAGGTGTCTTTATGAACAGAAAGAGCCAGAACACAAGTCTTCAGGGGCAGACTGAGTGGAGCTTGGGTGCTTTGATTAGAAAAGTTTATTACATTCCTGTTGAACTTTGGCACAGAAGTATTTTGAAGATTCTATATGTTAGTGAGGTTTGGTTATATCCCCTTCTTCCCCAAAAAACAACTCAGTTCTAAACATACTCTACACACTTGGAAAGGGCAGAAGAGCTCTTACGGAACCTTTATGTTATGAACTCTTACCTCTGAGGACTGACCTGAAGCTGGAAAAACAGACAAAACTTCCCTTGCAGTGCTATAGCTAGAAAGGCTGCAGACATGACCTTGTCCCAGGAATAGGGGCCAGGCAGCTAGCTGAGCTAATCCTCCTGTCTGTTTCCTCCTCTCCCAGGTGTATCAGTCACCTCCAGTAACACGGGCGTGCCAGATATCTCGGGTTCTGTGTACTCCAAAACCCAGGTAGGTGCCTGGCTCTGAACAGCAGTGGAAAAGGGATGGACACAGGAGGCGGAAGCGGAATGATAGAAATAGAGTGAACGAGAACAGCCCTAGGAGAGGTGTCAGGAAAGCCATCCTACCTTTTCTAAATGAACTATATCCTTTAGACTTCACGTTCTCCAAGAAGTTTAAATAGCTTTCTGAGAAAAAATGACAAGTGTATTAAGATGAGATGTGGCAAAATTACTGTAACGTTTCATGTGCTTTGCTGTGCGGCTGTCCTGGCCCCTTTACCCAACCTTTTTCGTAACTTTCTAAGAGAGCATGTAAGGGTATGAAGAGAAACCAGTTTATTCCATTCTTTATGAGTAAATCCATAAGAGTGTGGGGAATGAGACAACCCTGTACCTGGGGTGTTTGAGTTATCCACAGGTTTGTGTTGTATTGCTTTATACTCCCTCACCATAAATAACTAAAAGTTTATTATAAAGTATTAGAACCATTAGGGGACTCTTTTATAGATAAGACATTCAACACTCAAAATACCCTGATATGTTAAAAAAAAAGGGGGGGGAATAACTCAGTTGTGTATTCATTTCTTTTGAAATAGCCAAGGAATTCTAATTCCTACCCAACTCCATGGGCAGAGATGTCTGAAATAATCAGCAAGTTTCACTTTGTTCATGTATGACTTTAGACTTTAGTAAGCGCTTTCACATCCATCCTCTCATTTATCCTTACAACAGAGAAGTCAGTAGCGTCTCTGTTTTATGTGAGAAGACTGAGGCAGAGAGATTGGGTGATGTGCCCAGATTCGCACAGCTGTGAAAGGGCAGAATGGGGCTGCACCCTGAATGTCTGACTTCAGACGCTCTGTTCCTGTTCAGTGACATGGTACATCTTCTGAGGGGAGGAAGCTTAGACTCCAAAGTCCCAGGATTAGTTTTCTGATCCCTTTTACTCTCTCTCCTCCTCCTGGATAGCAGTCTTTTGAGAAACAAGGTTTTCATTCCGGTACTCCTGCTGCCTCCTTCAACTTGCCTTCAGCCCTAGGAAGTGGGGGGCCCATCAATCCGGCCACAGCTGCTGCCTACCCACCTGCCCCCTTTATGCACATTCTGACCCCCCATCAGCAGCCGCACTCCCAGATCCTCCACCATCACCTGCAGCAGGATGGCCAGGTAATAGCCCTTCCCCTCTCTCCTTCCCCTTCCTCTTCCTTCCTGTCCCTTACAACTGCCTCCCTTTCCTTTTCTTGCCCTTCCTCCCCACCACCTTCACCCAGTCCCTCCCCAGCGCCGGCCATGGGCACACAGCACATACAGACACAAGCGCACATAACACAGGCGGCCGGCAAAGGAAACGTCAGAGAAGCCAGTTGGAATCTTGTTTACCGAATTCCTTTGGTGCCTTTCTCCTTCTCCTCCTCCCATAGCATAGTTGTCCTCATCCTGTCAGACCTGGGTCATGCCTCCTTACCTCTCCCAACCTCCCCCGCCCCCAACATTATAGCTTCCCTTTCTGATGGTGGAGTTCTATTGTCAAAGTTTGTCCCTTTATTTTCCATATATCCTGGTTCTGCCTCAGCTACCATATTTGCAGATGGTTCTCTGTTGCCAGCGCCAGCAGGAGGAGCAGGTAATGAAACTGAATGATATGCTTGAACCCACTCCCTTTCAGACCCCATCTCACCTCCACAGCCTCAGGGAACTTGAAAGGTTGCGCGGTCACAAATCGGGATACACAAACACAAACACTTTGCTGAGCTCTCTGGCCTTCCCTTCCTCTCTCCTCCTCCCCTCCTCAACACCCTCTGATCTTTCTCCCCTTCCCCAACTCTGGAAACACTTGGTTACTGGAATGGGAAAGATTTCTTGGGGCAGCATCTGGAGCTTACGGCCTCAGGCTCTCTCTCCTTCCTTGCCTGAAACAGGCTCACAGATGTGGGGTGGGGAGGCTGGGCATGGAGGTGTGGGTGGTGCAGTGGTGCAAGCGACCTCTCAAGAGCTCCCTCATGGGTAGGTGGGGCTAGATTGAGGGCCTCTGCTCTCAAAGACAGTTTTCCAAATTGAGGCATCAATGTAAAGGAAGTCACTTAGGGACACTTACCTCCAAAGGGCCATAATTCTCTCTAGATAGTATCCATTTTTCAGAGCAGAGGAAGGCAGTGGGGTAGTGCAGAAGGTAGAATTGGAAACGAATGGAACTCACTGTCTTGTCTCCAAAGGTTATCTTGCACAGTTATCATCTTTCCTCTGTGTAAAGGTCCCAAATGCCTTGCTTGTAAGAGAGGGCTCTAGCAACCAAATTTTCTTGGTTGAGAAGTGAATTTCCTAGTACTGTTTCCAAATGAGGAAAGTGCTAGAGCAAGCTAATTTGCACATCTCCACCTGAAGATGTTACGAATTTGTCCCACTAACTAGACAACTTTTTCCTCCCCACCGTCCTCCCATTCCCCTGCAGACGGGCAGCGGGCAACGTAGCCAGACCAGCTCCATCCCGCAGAAGCCCCAGACCAACAAGTCTGCCTACAACAGCTACAGCTGGGGGGCCAACTGAGGCCCTGACCCTCTTCTCTCGGTCCCATCTTCTGAGAGGGCTTCTCAGCCTGGAAACTATGGAAACAGCATCAAAGAAAGGAATGTGGGGGGGTTCCGCTGCCCCCCACCCCCAGCGGCCCACCCCATGCCTCAGCTTCATGTCTGTCCCATTCCCATACCATCCCCACCCTGTTGTATGTATTATAGGATTTGTATTTTCTCCTTTTTTTCCCCTTTCCTTTCCTCTTCCTCCTCCTCCCCCCTTGCATTCAAGATTATGAAACTTTGCTGTGGGCCCTGCCCTTCCTTTGCTTCTTCCTGTTCACCCTGGTGGTGTATGGATGAGGTGGGGAGGGGGGACCCCAAAATATATATCAGCCCAAGAGCCCTGAGTCTCCTCCTTTATTATTAGGAAAACGAAACAAAACAAAAAATGGCGTCATGAATATGAACAGCATTGTCAGATGAATTAGTTGAAGTGTTTTTTTTTTTTTTTTTTTTTGTACTGTGTCCTCAAATTTAATGGATTAATGTGTCTTGTATATATAAAAAGAAAACCTCTACCTTCAGCCTCTGCCCATTCTTGCTCCGTCTAGGACGTCCTCAGTCTCGTCGATGACCAGCTTGGTGAATAAGTATTACCGTACCAACTGGGCCTCCTCTAGCAGGCCCCGAAGGCAGTGGAATAAAATGAAATCTTTGCCCTTTAAGAACTCCTCTGACCTTAATGTGCTAGTATCTTGCCCTTGAAGGAATTCCCTTCCCTATACCCCTAAGAACCTCACAACCTGCTCACTGGAAAGAAGCACCACAAATCTTCATTTCAACCAGAAACTGCTACATCTACAGATTTCCATCAGGGAAGGGAGAGGGATAACAATTAGGTGGAAAGGGGGAAGGATTGAGGAAGAGCAGAGGCCTGTTCAAGTAAAAAAATGATTTTATGGAGTCTTAAGTATGACTTAGACGGGCCCAGGCAAATATCTTGAAAAGATTAGAGTGGAACGTGACTGTGGGCTGGCAGAACTGAAGCGTGAGGCCAATTACTTATAGTAGGCTTGCTTGAGTACTTAGATGCAGCACAGCCGTGGTCAGTGCTTTGAAAAGGAATCCAGAGCAAGACTCGGGGCGGGGTACGGGAAGGGGGAGGCTCTGAAAGCCAATAACTTGTAAAAGAAGTACTTTTATAGTCTCAAATTAATAGTGTCCGCTGGGGACTCTTCTAGCTTATCCCCTCTCTCGCTCTTACAAATCTTTTATCTTGCAGATTGCAGAGCTCGCTTAGGAAAATTAAGACTCCTTATAAGGCTCCCTAGCAGCTGGAGACTTGGAGAATGTTAAGTCTATGCAACCCGTGTCTTTATTCAATGCTGAACAGGTCCACTAGGAGTTTGGCAAAACGTTCTGCCCAACCGGTTAAAATAGCAGAGGTCCTCCGGGTCATTCTAGAAACAGACGCAGCAGAGGAAGGGGCCAGGTGGCTTCCGCTTTAGGCTGGCGGTACCCGGGCGCAGTGAGCCGCGAGCGAGCGAGCGCCCCAGACAGGTCCGTTTGCGCAGCTGGGCTGCCCTCTGCTGGCACTGCCCGGGTACGAACCAGATTCAAACCCTCGGAACACATTGGATCGGGTTAGTCGACGGGAGAGTCGATTTAGGAGGAAGGTGATAGAAAGCAAGAATTCCACACGCTCACTCCCAAAGGCAGGAGGCTCTGTAAACCGGGGTAATAACGCCTTCCCAACGCGAGGACCACCGCCCCGCCTCCACTTCCACGTCGGGCGTACGGTCGTTTTACGACAGTTTATCCGAGCCGCAGGCTTGCTTTCCGGCAGCGTGGACAGAAGCTTCGCTCGATTTCCGACATCGTGGGCAGATAGCCCCCTTGCCACGCGAGGGGTTAAAAGTTCGAATGTCAATGCCGGAATGAGTCTCTTTGACCTCTTCCGGGGCTTTTTCGGCTTTTCTGGAGCTCGGAGGTGAGAGTAGGTTCGGGTCGGACAAGGGAAGAGGAGTCTTGGGGAGGAGCGTGACCCCTTAGACTCATGTTTTGAAAAACATCCTCCCCGGTTCCTCCTGTGGAGAGGACAGAGGTCGCCACATTGAGCACTCCCCCACTACCCCCCCCACCCCCCCCCCCCCACCCCCCCCCCCGGCAGTAACCACGGCCATCATTAAGAGGAAGAGAAATTGCAACCTAATCCTTCAGCCTGGGGTGATGCAACAGGCACCCGGGCAGGGAAGACAATGGGGGTCCGGGAAAGAGGGCAGTGAGCAGGACCGCGGGGGAGGAGGCGGGGGGTGGGGGTGGGGGGTGAGATGTGAAGGGAAACCTGGGGAGGTGTCGAGGGGAGTTGCGAGGTGAGGACTGACTTGGATAAAAACGTAAACAACAACAACAGCAAAACCAGAACTGTAAGCTGCTACGTTTAGATTTTACGACCAGTCCTCAAACCTCTCCCCAGCTTCCCAGACCCCTGGTCTTGGCCCACTTTGCCTCCCGTGAGTTGATTTTATGGCTTAAATAGTGCTGAAATCTTGGGACCAGCAGTTAGCGTAATGGCTATGTTGCTGAACTCCCACAAAGTCAACCGCGGTTCGAGTCCCAGACCCAGTGGCTTAAACACGCTGGGCGCGTGTGCATGCGTGCCCAAGATCCCGAGAGGAGAATGGAAGAGAAGGAATTGAGGGTGGCCACCCCCCCCGGGGGGGTGATTTCTCGCTTTCTATCTCTCTGCCTGTCTGTCTGTCTTTCTGGCCAGTGCATTCGCCCTATAGCAAAAAAAAAAAAAAAAAAAAAAAAAAAAAACCCTCTCCAAAAAAAAAAAATTTGTGCTGAAATCTCGGTGGCCAATCTGCCTCCACCCTCAGCCACAGAGATCCCTTTTTTGGAGGGATGACTCGAGATGAAGATGAGGATGATGAGGAAGAAGAAGAAGGAGCTACGTGGGGCCATAGGAGCCCAAGGTTTGATGGTCCCCAGCCTCCGGAGGAATTTGGCTTCAGCTTCAGCTTCAGCCCAGGAGGAGGGATGCGTTTCCACGACAACTTCGGCTTCGATGACTTAGTGCGGGATTTCAATAGCATCTTCAGCGAGATGGGGGCCTGGACCTTGCCTTCCCACTCTCCTGGTGTGTGGCTGTCCCTGAGGGAGAACCCATGGCTTCTAGTGGGTTGGTGGGTGAGATAAGCAACGAAGGAGTAATTGGTGGATGAGAGGTGTAAGAAAACTGATGAATGATTTCAGGGAGAGTTAAAGAGCTTGAGTCCTTTCCCACTCAAGCATCCATCTGCCCACCTTTCTGCAGAACTTCCAGGTGTTGAGTCAGAGACACCTGGTGAGAGACCTCGGGAGGGACAGACACTCCGGGACTCCATGCTTAAGTATCCAGATAGCCACCAGCCCAGGATCTTTGGGGGGGTCTTGGAGAGCGATGAAAGAACTGAACCCCCAAAACCAGCACCAGACTGGGGCTCCCAGAGACCTTTTCAGAGGGTGAGTACCCCTCCCGGGCTTGAAGCAAGCCAGTGAGAGAATGCTAAGAAAGTGCAAAGACTGGAATCTGATAAACTTGGGTTGGAATCGTAGGCCCTCCACTGAATGTATTTATATGTTCTATATTAAACTTCTGACAAGATTTTCTTTGGGGAAAATAGGAGTTCTGCTAGGTTTTTTAAAAGGAAAAAAAAATAAACTGTTGTACATGTTTCTTGGATAAGGCAGGATTGTTGAGGAAGGACAGGAAAATACCAGTTCAGGAAGGCCTTTTGGTAGAAGGATACATAAAACATCCACGAAGGAGGCAGTGGGTAAATGAATTCTTTCTCCTGGGGAAAAGGGCTTAGACTTGGGGGTAGTTTGGGGTCTGTGACCCTTCAAGTTGCAGCTTGGAAGGTGACTTTTTTACCAACTGTGGCTTCTTCTGCAGTTTGATGACAGATGGCCTGTGACCCCTCATCCTAGAGCCAGAGAGGACAATGGTGAGTGACAGGAGGGGCTGTTTATCAGCCCACTGTGATGGTCCAGAAGCGCTATCTGTTTGCCCTCCCTGAAGTTTCTTCCTGCCACTCCTGTCCCCTTTTACCCACTAGATTCTTTCTCTCCTGGCTCTTGATCTCTATTCTTCCAGATCTTGATTCCCAGGTTTCCCAGGAGGGTCTTGGCCCAGTTCTACGGCCCCAGCCCAAATCCTATTTCAAGAGCATCTCTGTGACCAAGATCACTAAGCCAGATGGGGTGAGTTGACAGAAAGGTAAAGGAAACTGTGGGTGGGGAATGCCCTGGAACAGGATCTGTGCAGCCACTGAATGCACTTCAGTAATGTTAGCAATATGGTGGGGGCTTCTCCTTGTAGATAGTGGAGGAGCGCCGGACTGTGGTGGATAGTGAGGGCCGGAGAGAGACCACAGTAACCCGTCAAGAAGCAGACCGCAGTACTCAAGATGGTAAGTTAGGAGTATGCATCAAAAAAAAAAAAAAAAAAAAAAAAGTATGAATCAAAGGGTATATGTCTTAACTCCTTGGGGAAGGGAGACTCTAACTGTTGTACCCTTTACTAGTATTTCTGTCCTTCGGCTTTGTCTAGTTTCTTTCCTTTAGCCTTGTGTATGATTTTATTCCTTAGACCCAGAATCACCAAGACCTCCAGCCCTGGATGATGCCTTTTCCATCCTGGATTTATTCCTAGGACGTTGGTTCCGGTCCCGGTAGCCTTGTTAACCCTCAGTAGCCTTCAGGTCTTTTCTGCCTCCCACCCATTGCTCACCATCACCAGACTTAGCTCGTTCACCTACCATCTCAAGGACCTGGGCGTGTGGAACATGAATTGGGGGTATGTCATTCACCCAGACTGACCAATAAAACCTTATTTATGCTAATTCCTTGGTCTTGGTTTTGTGAAGGTTATTTTATTTCCTAGAACCTTTCACAGCTTTCCAAATTATCTTACGCCACAACCTTCTCCCTATTTCTTAATTTTTGTTCTATTTCCAAAGTAAGGATAATAAGGATAAGATAACCAGCAGACAGTTATTTTCACTAGGCTATCTCCTGTTGCCTCGTGGTTAAAGCAGCCAGATCCCACATGGCCAACCCTGAGACTTAAGTCCCAGACCTAGCAGCTTGAGAAAGACCCTGGGCACATGGGGCCAGCAGGTGGCATGGTGGTTAAGGGCACTGGAGTCCCACATGACTGACTGGTTCGAGTCCTAGACCTGGCAGCTTGCTTTCTCACTTTCCTTCTCTCTCTCTCATTCTGCCTCTCTCTCGTCGAATTTAAATAAATAAATAAAATAATTCTTTAAAAAAAAAAAAGACCCTGGGTGCTCGTGTGTGCATTCCTAAATCCTGAAAAGAGGGAGAGGTGGAGGAGAAGGGATTGTGACTTGACCATTCCTCATGGGGGATGCCTTCTTCCAATCTCTTTCTCTCTGTCTCTGGTAAACATACGTGTCCTCCACTGGCAAAATTTAAAAAAAAATTTTTTTTTTCCTTACTGAAAAGATAACTAGAGGTAATTCCAAGAAAATTTCTAGATAGCCATGTATCAGAGGGACCAGCAGATGGCGTAATAGTTAATGTCGTTGGACTCCCATGTAGTTGACCACAGTTCAAGTCTCGCACCTGGCAGCTTCAAACTCATGCCAGGTGTGTGCCCAAGATCTTAGAGGAGAATGGAGAAGGGATTGCAATATGCCCACTTCCCCCCTTAGGGGTCATTTCTCTCTTTCTGTCTCTGTCTCTCCAGTGACTGCATGCACCCTATAGCAAAAATCTCTCTGTCAAAAAAAAAAAAAAGTATGCACGGGACCAGCAAATGGTGTAATGGTTATATCATTGTATATTCCCACTAGTTGACTATAGTTCAAGTCCTGGACCTGGGGGCTTAAAAGTCACACCAGGCACCTGTACATGCCTGCCCAAGATCCCAGGAGGAAAATGGAGAAGGGATTGCAGCATGGCCATCCCCCTAGCGGTGGACACATGTACCCTATAGCAAAAATCTCTTGAACAAAAAAAACCAGTGTGCCAGGGGCCAGCAGGAGGTGCGGTGGTTAAGGGCACTGGACTCCCACATGGCCGACCATGGTTCGAGTCCCGGACCTGGTGGCTTACTTTCTCACTTTCCCTCTTTTTCTCTCTCTTTGTTTCTCTCTGGTCAAATTAAAATAAAATAAATGAGTAAATAAAGAAAAAAGTTAGGGACCAGCTTAGCGTAATGGCTATGTCGCTTCCCACGTAGTCGACCGCGGTTCGAGTGGTGGCTTAAACTCACGCCGGGCGCGTGTGCGTGCGTGCCCAAGATCCCGAGAGGAAATGGAGGAGAAATGGCCATCCCCCCTGGGGGGTGATTTCCTGCTTTCTATCTCTCTGTCTCTGTCTGTCTGGTGAGCGCACGCGCCCTATAGCAAAAACCTCTCCAAAAAAAAAAAAAGAAAAAAGTTAAATAAAATAGTTATTTAAAAAAAAAAAAAGAAAAAGAAAAAACAGTGTGCCTATGCAGAAGTATGGGATAACTGTCTCCCTAAATTTTGGAACATAGACTGGATAGTTGATGTGGTAATTTGAGGGAGTACATGGGCACTGCCATCATAGGGGCCAGGTATTAACACAACTAAACCCACATGGGAAAGATCCTGAGTTCAGTGTGCTGCTTTGAGCACACTGGGCATGCATGGGCATCTGTGATCCAGGCCAGCTGAGATGGGGAGTCGGGGGATAGATTCTGCAAGAGGATCCTGTTAGAGGCCAGCAGGTGGCATAGTGCTTAAGGTCTTGAACTCCCACATGGCCAACTGCTGTTTGAATCCTGGACCTGTAGACTTGAAGATCATACTGGGTTTGTGTGCATGTGTGCCCCAAATCCCAGGAGAACGGAGAAGAGATTTTGGTGTGGCCACCCCCTGGGGGTTGATTTCTCACTATCCCTCTTGCTATCTATCTCCTGAGAGCTCACATACCTTATGGCAAAAATCTCAAAAACGAAAAACAAAAATGCTGTGCATTGGAAATGAGGTCCCTCATGGCCAACCCCAGTTCAAATCCCAGCCTCAGTGACTGGGCACATTTTTGTGTATGTCCAAAATCCTGATGGGACAGAGAAATGGAAAAAAAAAAAAAAAAAAAAAAAAAGATTGGGATGTGACCAGTACCTACTGGGGTGCAAGGCGGTGCTTTTTCTTCCTCTCCCTGCCCTTGTCACAATAATAAAAATTAACTTAAAAAAACTTCAAGGGCCAGCAGGTGCTGTGGTGGTTGAGGCACTAGACACTCCCACATGGTCAACCACAGTTCAAATCCTGGACCTGGTGGCTTGCTTTCTCATTTTCTGTCTGTCTCTGTCTCTCTCTGATCAAATTAAGAAAAAAAAAAATGAATGAATAAATAAAAATTAATTATTAAAAAAATAAACTTAAATAGGGTAGGGGGTGCTGGCAGGTGGCGTGGTGGTTGAGGGTGATGGACTCTCACATGAATGACCATGGTTTGAGTCCCAGACCTGGCGACTTACTTTCTCATTTAATCTCTCTCTCTTGTTCTGTCTCTCTCTGGTCAAATTTAAATAAATAATTTTTTTTTTTAAATCTACCTTTTCCTTACACTGCGTGTTTTGTTTAATTCTCTTGTCTGAAACACCATGAACCTGGATATCATTACAGAAGCCATCCTGATACAATAGTTCACTCTAGTGTGTATGTGTTAACTTTTATTTGTCATCAAAAGAGCACTTTGCATTAAAAGCACTGACGAATGTGCAAAATATTCACACTCTTTTGTGAAATTGTAATTTATCATTAGTTTGTATCTGTAAGTTATTTTTGTCTTTTAGGTGTAGCAAAGCGAGAGCTTATTGAAGGAGAAGAAGGAAAAACAACTCCCAAGAAGGGAGGGATCCTGGAAAATGGGTTGCTGAGGAGGAACTGGGGTGAAGACTTTTATCTGGGTCCCTGGGCCTTGTTCAGGCTTGTTTTCAGGTGGGGCTCCTGCATAAATTTCCCTTGTGTTGCAGAGGGGCATGCTGGATGGGTCCAATTCTAATTTTGGAGTGGGTACAGGTCAGAAAATCTTTGTTAGAACAAGATTTACATGTCTAAGGGCAAGGGACTATGGTGAGTGACTAGGAGAAGAGAAGAACTGTCAGGAGCCACGCAGCAGGGCTCTCTCCTCCTGGTGTGGGGGCCCTGCTCCGTCTACCCATAAATGAGGTCCAACTCCAGTCTCGAGCCCCCCTCTGAAGAAGTACCCCTAATCGCCATTAGGGAAATGGGCCAAAGATGGGTATAGAGTAGCATTTGTAGCTTGATGGATTCTAAATGAGAGGAGCAGTTTATTACGATAGTGATGTACTAGACAAATTTATTTCTCTTGCATATAGCAACTTAAAGTTAACTTCAAGAATTGTGACTGACAGCATCATATTAGTACAATCAGCTTTAGAACATTTATCAACAAAACCTGAATTTTATTAAATTGTATAACTGTTAGACTTTCAGTATAACTCAGACCTTCAACAATATACTGTAGACTTACAGTTTTTGTCCCTTCTTTGCCCTTACCATAGACATTTTCCTGAAGACAAAAACTTTGCTGTATAAAGTACTTTCTATAAGGGGCTGGGAGGTAGCCTAGTGGTTGGGGGCTTTGGATTCCCACATGGCCGACTGCAGTTTGAGTCCTGGACCTGGTTGCTTGCTTTCTCATTTTCCCTTTCTCTCGGTCTCTGTCTCTCTCTGGTCAAATTAAAAAAATAATAACAAATGAAATAAATAAATATTTAGAAAAATACTTTCTATGTTAAAACCTTTAATCTTTTTACTAAAACTATATTGTTACCTTGTAATCATCCCCCTTTTTTTTTTGGAGAGGTTGTTGCTTATAGGGCATGTGTGCTCGCCAGAAAGACAGAGAGAGACAGACAGAAAGAGAGATGTCACCCCCCAGGGGGTATAGCCACACCGTAATCCCTTCTCCTCCATTCTCTTCTCAGGATCTTAGGCACACGCACACGAACCCAAGTGTGAGTTTAAGCCACCAGGTCCAGGACTTGAACTGTGTTCGACTATATGGGAGTCTAGCAACATAGCCATTACATCATCTGCTGGTCCCGTAATTGTCCTTTATTTAGAATTATTTAATTTAATTCATTATCATCATCTAATTTGACAAGAGAGAGAGACAGAAAGAGAGAGGGAGAGCAAGTCACTAGGCCTGGGACTTGAACCGTGATCAGCCATGTCGGAGTCCAGCACCTCAACCATAATGCCACCTGCTGATCTCTGCAATCTTCCTTTTATGTCACCTTTTTCTGCCCTTTTTTTTTTTTTACTCTTATGAGTGTACTTTGAGAAATAACCTCTGATTTAGACAGAAATTTATATATATATATATATATATATATATATATATATATGTATGTATGTGTGTGTTATATATATATATGTATGTATATATATGTGTGTGTGTGTGTGTATAAATAAATAAACACTTTAATTCTTATTTGTCACTTTCAGGGTTACCTGAGACTTGACCAGTGAGATTTCCGGATGTTCAGGGGGAGCCACTGGCGTCTTGGACCCATCAATCCTCAATCTCGGAGGCCAGTATGGACTCAGAAGTCCTGAGCTCCCTTTGGAACTCAGGGCATTGCAGTCTCTAGTGATCAGCCTCACAGTGGGGACAAGGCCCCAGTGGGGAACATGAAGATGCCAGTCATGGGCATTGTCCAGTGCCCAGGCTGCCCACATTGGACACAATCTCTTCTGAGGCAGAAGCTCTGATCTGGGCTTTTTCCATATCCTGCCCTCGGGAATTTCCAGCCTTTGGAATTAAAAGTGACTCTCAGGTGCTCTTTAAATTAAATCAAAGGTTAAGGTGAATTGCCAATTTGTAATAATACTTTTTTGAGTTATCTGAGAACCTTTTTAGATCTGTTCTGATCTTTGAGAGAGTCTACACGGAGAGCCTCAGCTCCAGTAGACCCTATAAGGAGCGGCTGAGTACTGCCAGGGGGATGGAGCCAGTTTGCAGGTCATACAAAGCACCTTCTTTATCAGGCATACAAAAGCTCTAGCCAGGGAACCAGCAGTTAGCGTAATGGCTATGTCGCTGGACTCCCACGTAGTCGACCGCGGTTCGCGTTTCGGACCCGGTGGCTTACAACTCACGCCGGGCGCGTGTGCGTGTGTGCCCAAGATCCCGAGAGGAGAATGGAGGAGAAGGGATTGCGGCGTGACCATCCCCCCTGGGGGGTGATTTCTCGCTTTCTGTCTCTATGTCTCTCTCTGTCTGTCTGGCGAGCGCACGCGCCCTATAGCGAAAAACCTCTCAAAAAAAAAAAAAAAAAAAAGCTCTAGCCAGAGAACACAACTTTAAGCTTTCGTTTTTATGGCTAAACCTGATCATCTCATTTGTATTGAGGTGAGGCCTAAATCTGTCCCAGTCTCTGAGACGTAGCCAAGGGGAGAGTCCAAAGGGGAAGAAGTTTAAATGAAGAAAACAGAGTGCTGGGAGGCTGGAAGGGAGTTCACCAGGAGCTCTGGCCTTAACCTGCTCCATCCTGTGCCTTGAGACTCCTGCTTAACTGGGTTCCTGGACAGGAGTCTCTTAGCTTTTGTCCCCCTTATAGAGGCCCACCTAAAGCTAGTTCTGGGACCCTCATAGCGCTGCCAGAACGTCTGTCTCATATGAAGATGGCTGGCCAGTCTAAATCGATCTTTCGCTGCTTGGTAAGCAAGCATGCCGAGGGGGACGCTGGGACACCTTATCCTGGAGGTTGTGTGCGTTGTAACAGGATTTTTTTTAAGAGATTCTCCAATGGGAATGTCTTTGGAGAGGTTTTACTAAGTATCTATGTTTATTTCTCTTCTCTCCCCATCCTAGGCAATTAAGTATTTCCTGGAGGAGCTTTTAAACCTGTACCCCTGTATGTAGAATTATATATTACATATCCATTTTAACCAGAATTTAAAATTTATTTTTCATAAAGTTCTTTTTTGAGAGAGATTTTTGCCATAGGGCACACGTGCCTGCCAGAGAGGCAGAAAATGAAAAGTCACCCTCTAGAGAGGATGGCCACGCCACATCCCTTCTCCTCCATTATCTTCTCAGGATTTTGGCCATGCACACACGTGCCTGGCATGAGTTTCAAACCACCAGGTCCGGAATTGAATAGCAGCTAGCCATGTCGGAGTCCAATGATGTAACCGTTGCACCATCTGCTGGTCCCCAAATTACAGATCTTCACAATTTATATTTGATCTTAGATAGTGGGCCAGGAAGTACTACATAGCAAGGCTGGCAGGTGGCATAGGGTTCTGACTGCTGACTCCCACATGGCTGACCACAGTTCGAGTTCCGGACCTGGCGGCTTGCTTTCTCACTTTATGTCTTTTCTCTCTCTCTCTCTCTCTCTCTCTCTCTCTCTCTCTCTCTCTCTCCCCCCCCCCTCTTTCTCTCTCTCTCTTAATACACACACACACACACACACACACTTTCTCTCTCTCTCTCTCTCTGGTCAAATGAAAATAAATAAGTAAAGTTAAATAAAATAACTTTTTTAAAAAAGGAAGTACTACATAAGCTTAACAATTATTTTTTTTTTAGATTTTTTTCTATAGGACGCGTGCATTCGCTAGAGAGAGAGAGACAGACATACAGAAAGCAAGAAATCACACCCCCCTGGGGGGTGGCCATGTTGCAATACCTTCTCCATTCTCCTCTTGGGATTTTGGGCACACACGAGCTTGTGCCTGGCGAGAGTTTTAAGTCGCCACGTCCGGGACTTGAACCACGGTCGACTTCATAGGTGTCCAGTGACATAACCATTACACTATCTGCTGGTCCCAGGAGAGAACTTTAAGTCTCAGAGCCTTCCAGAGCCCCAGAGAGTTGGCCCTGAGCAGACGCTTTCAATTGCTCCAAGGCATCTAGCTTCTCTCATGAGACAGTTGGAGTCCCTAGTCTCAGGGTCCTGTGGGCCCACAGGGTAGATGAAGAGTGGTTTGACTCTCTTTAACGTGTTGCAGCTAGTTCCCAGATATGTCCCACTCAGGGCTGTACATCACAGGGACCAAGCATGTCCTGAGGAGGAACACTCCCCTGCCAGTGGATGAGACAAAAACCTGCTCTCTGGTGCCCAGATGGACAATTGGGGGTTGTTTTTAGATCCCCAGGGCCTTCAGGATGCACCAGAGAGTAGCCCTAGCAGGCACCGTCCTTGCCCTAAGAACAGTCACCTTCCCAGCGAAGGGAAAAGTTCCAGTCATGAGCCAACCGACATTGCCAGCAGTGGGGCATCCTTCGGCCGTTTCTTGGCAAGGCAGTTCTCCGTGTCTTCAAGACTGGCAGCCACTCTATGGTTTTTAGCTGGCTCACAGAGGCCTGGTATTTTAGGTGGAATTTTTTGTTAGGATCAAGAGTGTTCCGGAAAAAAAAAAAAAAAAAAAAAAAAAGATAGAACAGGGGCCAGCAAGTGGCATGGTGGTTAGGGTGCTTTCTCACTTTCTCTCTCTCTGTCTCTGGTGAGCACACATGTCCTGTAGCAAGTTAAAAAAGATGATGATGGGACCAGTAGATAGCGTAATGTTTACGTCGCTGGATTCCCACGTAGTAGACTATGATTTGAGTCCTGGACCCAGTTCTGGACCCAGTGACTTAAAACTCGGGCCAGGCGCGTGTGTGCATGCCAAAAATCCCAAGAGGAGAATGGAGGAGAGAGGGTTACAGCATGGCCATTCTCCCTAGGGGATAATTTCTCACTTTCTGTCTCTCTGTCTCCGGCAAATGCGTGTGCCCTATAGCAAAAATCTCTCTTCGAAAAATAAATTAAAAAATGATGATTGGGACCAGCAGTTGGTATAATGACTGTGTCTCTGGGAATCCCATGCAGTCAACCGTGATTCGAGTCCCGGACCCGGTGGCTTAAACTCACACCAGGCACATGTGTGTGCGTGCCCAAGATCCCAAGGGGAGAATGGGGGAGAAAGGAATGCAGCATGGCCATCCTCTCTGGGTGGTGATTTCTTGCTTTCTGTCTCTGGCGAGTGCACACGCCCTATAGCAAATTTTTTAATCATATATTTTAAAAAAGATGATGAAAAAAATTGAATAAATAATTCTGAAAAAGAGATAGAATGTCTGCTTTACTTACTTTTCCAATGTGAAGAAGGGGAGTCTACATGTTTCCCAGCCAAATGCACAGAAATGTGACACAGGAATGCAGAGGTGACTGAGCCCCGCACACGCAGTGAGACGGGTTCTCGTCCCGTGCTCAGGAAGAACTAGAGACACAGACACAAAGAGTAGGTTATTGAAGGAGAGGGAAGGAAAAACAGAGCTCCCAAGAAGAGAGGGGTCCCCCAAAATGGGTTGCCAGTTATCATTACAGTACTTGTATATTTTTGTTATATACAACTTTATTTTATAGGTTTTTGCCATAGGGCGCATAAGCTTTCTGGAGAGGGACAATGAGAGGGAAAGTGAGAAATTACTTTCCAGGGGGGTGGCCATTCCTCTGCTGGCCTCACAACTTTGTTTTTTGAAACTAGAATCTGTGAATTTGGAACTGAAATTTATTTTGCCAAAAACAAAACAGAGGCCAGCAGTGGCTTGGTGGTTAAGACATTGGATCCCACAAGGCTGACTGCATGGTTCAAGTCCCAGACCTGGCGGCTTGAGAAACACCCCAGGCACGTGTGTGATTGTGCCCAGAATCCTGGGACAGAATAAAGGAGAAGGGACTGTGGTGTGGCCATCCTCTCTGGGAGGTGCTTTCTCACTTTTCCTCCCTTTTTGTCTGTGCATGTGTGCCATGGCAAACTGAAAAAAGCAACAGAGTTCCACCATAAATAAAACGGAATCAAAAATCCCTGGATACATGAGGAAAGCTTCTAACATAAGTGATGGAGACTCATACAAATAAAAGAAGCAACAGACTTTGAGGGAAATGAAAACTTAGCAAGGACAACAAATCTTTATGGTCCTTAGGAATGTAAGACAAGGGGCTGGCAGGTGGTTTGTTGGTTAAGGCACTGCACTCTCATAGGGTGGACTGTGGCTCAAGTTCCAGACCCGGTGGCTTGAAAATCATGATTGGCACATGTGTGCGTGTGTGCCCAAGATCCCGGGAGGAGGATGAGGAGAAAGGATCATGGTGTGGCCACCACCCAGGGGGTGATTTCTCACTTTTCCCTCTCTCTGTCTCTGTCTCTTTAGAGACTGCATGCACCCTATAGCGAAAAAAAACAAAAAAAACTTAAAAAGATAAGAGATTGGGACCAGCAGTTAGCGTAATGGCTATGTCGCTGGACTCCCACGTAGTCGACCCGCGGTTCGAGTCCCGGACCCGGCGGCTTAAACTCACGCCGGGCGCGTGTGCGTGCGTGCCCAAGATCCCGAGAGGAGAATGGAGGAGAAGGGATTGCGGCGTGGCCATCCCCCCTGGGGGGTGATTTCCTGCTTTCTATCTCTCTGTCTCTGTCTGTCTGGCAAGCACACGCGCCCTATAGCAAAAACCTCTCCAAAAAAAGAAAAAAAAAAAAAGATAAGAGATTATATATAAAGCCAAAACATGATGTTATAAATGAGGAATAAAATACAAAAGAACTTTTGGGAGTTAGAAAATGTGATAGCAGAAATGAAAAACTATAAAAAGATTAGAAAGACAAAGCTGAGGAAATCTCCAAAAAAGTAGACAAAATGACAGATGGAAAATAGGAGGAAAAATAAATAAATAGGGACAGGTAGATGGTGTAATAGTTAAGTCACTGGATTCCCAAGTAGTCGACTGTGGTTTGAATCCTGGACCCAGCAGCTTAGAACTCATGCTGGGCACGTGTGTGCAAGCCCAAAATCCTAGAGGAGAATGAAGGAGAAGAGATTGCAGTGTGGTCATCCCCCCAGGGGATTGATTTCTCACTTTCTGTCTCTGGTGAGGGCATGCACCCTATAGCAAAAATATCTCTTAAAAAATAAAATATAGGGACCAGCAGTTAGTGTAATGGCTATGTCTCTGGACTCCCACGTAGTCCACCATGGTTCGCATCCCGGACCCGGTGGCTTAAAACTCACGCCGGGTGCATGTGCGTGCGTGCCCAAGATCCCGAGAGAAGAATGGAGGAGAAGGGATTGCGGCGTGGCCATCCCCCCTGGGGGGTGATTTCTCGCTTTCTGTCTCTCTGTCTCTCTCTGTCTGTCTGGCAAGCACACGTGCCCTATAGCGAAAACCTCTCAAAAAAAAAAAATAAAATAAAATATATATATATATATATACACATATATATATATATATATATATATATATATATATATATAACTAGAGTGGTATAAATCATCAATGAAATAAAATATCCCAGAATCAAAAGATATTTTTTTTTCTTAATTTGCCAGAGCATCTGTGCATTCGCCAGAGAGAAACAGAGAAAGGGATTGAAAAATCACATTGAGTATGTGTTTGTGCATGCCCAAAATTCTTAGAGGACAATGGAAGAGACGGGATTGTGGCGTGGCCATCCCCTCAAGGGATGATTTCTCACTTTACTTCTTTCTTTCTCTCTCTGTGTCTCTTTCCAGAAAGTACATGCCCTATAGCAGAAAACAAAAACAAAACCAAACAAAATAAAACAAAACAAACAAAAAGACAAGGTTAATACATGATTAGGAGATTTGGAGGGACATTTGCAAAATTCGAAGCAAACAATTTGTAAATATTTAGAGTATACATCCACTCTTCAAATTAATATGACAGTACACTAAAGGAAAAATTATGCAAAGCGTGATTAGCCAATCACCAAAGAGGAAATTTGAATGCCAACAGTGTAAATCGATCCTCTACCTCACAAACAATTAGAGAAATGCAAATTAAACTAACAAGATACCACTTTACACCCACTGAGAAGGCAAAAATTAGTCTGGTAATATCAAATATTAGTAAGAATGTGAGGAAAGGGATCCTGTTGTCATCCTGGAGGGAGTGTGGGTGATAGCAGTCATTTTTATGGCAAGGCAATTTGAAAGTACCCTGCGGAATTAAATACGCACTTGCTCTGTGATCCAGCAATCCTGCTTCTTGATGTATATGACAGAGAAACTCGTTTTGATTCGTAAGGAACCACATTCATGAATAATTGTCACAGTGTAATTTGTAGAAGCTCTGTGTTAGAACTGTGTTAGGTGGGACCAGCAGTTGGCGTGATGGTTATGTCGCTGGATTCCCACGTTTTCGACTGCGGTTCGAGTCCTGGACTCGGTGGCTTAAACTCACTTTGGGCATGTGTGCGTGCATGCCCAAGATCCCAAGAGGAGAATGGAGGAGAAGGGATTGCGGCGTGGCCATCCCCCCTGGGGGGTGATCTCTCACTTTCTGTCTCTCTGTCTGTCTCTGTCTTTCTGGTTAGCGCATACGCCCTATAGCAAAAACCTCTCCGAAAAAGAACTTCTCAAAGAACTGTGTTAGGTGACTTCCATTAGAGATGTAGAAAGGTGTGACAGGGCCAGCTCCATGGAGCAGAGGTAATGCTGCTCAGGAGAAGGCAGGTTCCACATGGCAACCACAGTTCAATTTGAATCCCAACCCAGTCAGCTGGAAACCCTGAATATGTGCACCAGTGCCTAGGGTCTGACAGGCTGGAGGATAGGAGGAACTGGAGGAAGGGGGTCATGGCATGACCAGACCCTGTGGTGGGTGCACATCTCTCTCTCTGTATTCACATGCTCTGTTACAAATTTGAGAAATGTAGAGGTTGCATAGTATGGACTGCTGCTCAGCAGGCAGCTACAAAATATTCACAAGGTGGGGCCGGCAGGTGATGTGGTGGTTAAGGTGTTGTACTCCCACATGGCTGACAGTGGTTCGAGGCTCAGACCTGATGGCTTGCTTTCCCACTTTTCCTTTCTCTCTCTCTGTATCTCTGTCTTGTCATATTTGAAAATAATAATAATTAATAAAATAAAATAAATAATTTTTTAAAACTATTGACAAGGCAAGACGAAAAGATCTTAGAAACAAAACAGTGACAAAACGAAATGAGACTTCTAGTGAAATAACACTTATGTCAATTAAAAAACATGGGGGGGGGGGGACCAGCAGATGGTATAATGGCTATGTCACTGGACTCTCATGTAGTTGACCATGGTTCGAATCCTGGACCTGGTGACTTAAACTCATACCAGGTGTGTGTGTGTGTGCGTGCCCAAGATCCTAAGAGGAAGATGGAGGAGAGGGGATTGCAGCGTGGCCATTCCCCCTAGGGGGGTGATTTCTCACTTTCTGTCTCTCTGTCTTTCTGGTGAGTGCATGCACCATATAGCAAAAAATCCTTAAAAAAAAAGGGGGTGGGGACTAGCAGATGGTGTAATGGTTACGTCGCTGGACTCCCACGTGTTCAATCACAGTTCGAACCCTGAACCCAGCAGCTTGAAACTCAGACTGGGCGCATGTGCATGGGTGCCTAAAATCCTAAGAGAAGAATGGAGGAGAAGGGATTGCGGCGTGGCCGTCCCCCTGGAGGATGATTTCTTGCTTTCTGTCTCCCTGTCTGGTGAGTGCATGCGCCCTATAGCAAAAATCTCTCTCGGGGGGGGGGGGGGGAAACACACACACACACATACACACACACACACACACACACATACACACACACACACACACACACACACACACACACCAGGCAGGGTAGATGGTGACAACACCCTGCTCTGCAAGGTTGATTCACATGGGAAAGTTCCAGGATCATATCAGAGCCCTCCCTGATCATGCTGGGCATACCCATGACCATGATTTGGGGCTGGCTGAAGCTGGGAGTGGATCACGGCGTGAAGATCTTGCTGTAGGTGCCTCTTTTTCTCTCTCTCTTTTAGAAGAAAGAAGTAAACTTTAAAAATACAACAATGTGGGACCAGCAGTTAGCATAATGGCTATGTTGCTGGACTCCCACGTAGTCGACCGCGGTTCAAGTCCCGGACCCAGTGGCTCAAACTCATGCTGGGCACGTGTGTGTGCATGTCCAAGATCCCGAGAAGAGAATGGAGAAGGGATGGTGGCGTGGCCATCCCCCCTGGGGAGTGATTTCTCGTTTTCTGTCTCTCTGTCTCTGTCTTTCTGGCGAGCGCACGTGCCCTATAGCAAAAACCTCTCAAAAATAAATAAATACAACAATGTGCTTTTGGCCATGGTAGTACATAGAGATCTGAGATGCCTCACAAAAAGGCAACTACGAAACTAGACAAAATTGTTGCACAACTATTTCAAGTCTCTGGAAATGGATTAAGACAGAAAATAAATTGAAGAGCCTTTATTCTTGAAAAACTGCTTTAGGCAAGAACAGTGTGAATCTCCTGCCTTCTTGCCTGGGACTGCTCCCATCCAATTTTCTGTCTCTGGGAGCCGCAGCTTTGTCAGGATGAAACTGGGTGTGAAACCAGCGTGTGGCTGCCAGAGCGCTGGACCGAATCTGCAGTACAGGGGCTGGGCAGGAGTAGGCAAAGGCCTGACCCTTTCTCAGCCGAGTGACAAGAGGTTGCTAGCTCATAGTCGCAGTCCTAGTTGGGGTGAGTGGTAGACAAGCAGAAATTTAACCGGAAAATAAGTCATAAAAGGGCTGAGAAAAGCTCTTTACACATCCCTGGATGATGGCAAAACTATACTTATGTGTGTAGGATACCCAAGAGAACCCAGTGAGAAATGACACAAGGAAGAATTGAGAACTGGCTGCAATTTATTTTATTGTATTATTTATTTATTTTAGGTTTTTGCTACAAGGTGCGTGCACTTACCGGAGAAACAGACAGAGACTGAGAGAGGGGAAGTGAGAAATCACTCTCTCCCCATGGGTCATGGCCACACCACAATCCCTTTTTCTTCACTCTCCTCTTGGGATTTGGGGCACGCATGTGCATGCACCTAGTGTGATTTTCAAGCTACTGGGACTCAAACCACAGTTGGCCAGGTAGGAGTCCAACACCTTAAGTACCATGCCATCTGCTGGCCCCTGAGTGCAATATATTTTTTTAAGAGGTTCTTGCCTTAGGGTGCATGCACTCACCAGAGAAAGAGAGAGAGACAGAAACGGTGAGAGGAAAAGTGAGAAATCACTCCCTAACCTTCTTTTCCACTCTCCTCCTGGGATCTTGGGCACACACGCACACACTCCTGGCATGATTTTCAAGCCACCAGTTCCAGTACTTGGACCACGGTCAGCTATGTAAAAGTCCAGAGACGTAATCACTATGCCATCTGCTGGTTCCCTGGTTGCATTTATACATATATATATATATATATATATATACACACACACACCATAGATTAGTTTATTTTTAACACCCATCATGCCATGAATTCATAGGGAATAGGTTCCAGTAGCTCAGGCTCCTTTCCATTGGTTCTCACAAAGTGTGCTTCTCTGGGTGGAGCAGGCTGGTGTTTTAGTTGAACCCAGGTACCTTTCTCTTTGGCTTCCTTCTTTTTCTGGTCATTTTCCTCCACAAGTTTTAGGAAGCTATCTCTGCTCTTAGAATGCTTAAAATGCTCAATACGCACATTAATTCTCTTGGCAAGAATCTTGTCCTTAACTTGTTTGTTCACAACAATGCCAACAGCATGCTGGGTAACACTGTAGACTCTTCCAGTTTTGCCTGGTAACATCTGTAGTGCATTCCTTTTTGAACAGTACCCATTCCTTTGATCTCTACAATATCACCTTTCTTGTAGATTCGCATATATGTTATCAAAGGAACCACATCATGTTTTCTAGAAGGCCTAGAGAAGATATATCACGTGCCTCTCCTCTTTCCCTTTGTGTTTGTCATTTTGGTTAATTACTGAAAGATGGTGGTTCGGCCAAAAGGACCTGGTTACAATTTTTAAATGCGCTTGATCTTCAAACAGATCTACTGGGGCCAGCTCTGTGTCCTGTTGGCTAAGGCAACTGGATCCCACAAAGGGGCTTTGAAAAGTTCTGCATGGATATTATATATTCATTTTCAGATAATGAGGGTCCCCAACGAAGCTTTACATCGGGAAACAATAGTTACCCCATACACAAATTTTATCATGTAGAACTGGCATCAGCCTTCTTGGCTTCAGGTTTCTTCTCCTTAGAATCCTGGTTTGCAGCTTTATTGCCTGCCATCGTGTATAGTGGGAAAGTGAACTAAACGCCCTGCTTCAGTATTCTTTGTCTTTAAAGTGCAAATTTCCTAATTTACCTTCTAAAATTAAATAAAAGACTTAAGCTATATGTAAAAATCAACTAACTTGTTCCAGGTAGTAATGCAGTTTGACTCATACCATTCTTTCAAACTAATGAGTTTTATAGTCTCTTGGCTAAAATTCTAAAATAAAAGCTATAATTCTTTGACTCTGTATTATTTGTGCGTACACGTATGTGTAGTATGTTGTATTTATGTGTATGTTTGTCTGTATGTGGTACCAAGTTAATTTAAATGCGTACTTATAAGTTAAAATACGCTCAAATGCTATTCAAGTTCACGTGACTTGGGTAAAATCTTTAAAGCTGATTTAAAATTGTTAAATATAAATCAAAATGTCTCAAAACTGTTAGCGTGTGAATCAAGGGCCCGAATGGCCTCTGTCATAAATGGCCATTCTTGGTGCCACATGGGCAGTTAGGTTACAGACAAACTAGAAAAACGAAAACTCTCTTGTGTGTAGTAATTCAGTCTTTAAATAAGAGACTAGCCGATGTATGGCTAACCTGGTTTTCCTTTACTTCAAAGGAAAGCACCTTAAATAAATAGCCTTGTTTTTTTTTTCGTAAGTAACTCAAATATAATGGTTAAAAACAAATTGGGTAAATGTAAATAGAGTAAATATTTACAATTAGACTTGTCATCATTTTTACATTTTTCCATGTAAATTATATTAATAAATTGCTTAAGTTATTTCTAAGTTTAAGTGTTGTATATACTTTGACACCATGTTTTATATGACATGAGTCCAAAATATAATTTAATCTGTTAACAACTTGTGTTGTAAAAAAAATTTCTAAATATTGGGACCAGCAGTTGGCGTAATGGCTATGTCGCTGGACTCCCACGTAGTCAACCGCGGTTCGAGTCCCGGACCCGGTGGCTTAAACTCACGCCGGGCGCGTGTGCTTGCGTGCCCAAGATCCCAAGAGGAGAATGGAGGAGAAGGGATTGCGGCGCGGCCAGCCCCCCTGGGGGGTGATTTCTCGCTTTCTATCTCTCTGTCTCTCTCTGTCTGTCTGGCGAGCGCACGCGCCCTATAGCAAAAACCTCTCCAAAAAAAAAATTTCTAAATATTATAAAATAAATGTTAAAATTTCAGAATAACCAAAGCTAAAAATTAAAAAAATAATTATAGACTCAAAATATATAAAAAAATTAAAATGTTGTTAGTAAACAAAAAATTAAAATAGACATAAGGGTGTGTTTTTGTTCAAGAGTATTGTCTAACATGGAAGATGTTTAAAATTTATTTTAGAGTAAGTAAATGATAAAAAATAAATAAAACTAAATAAGTATAAAAAGTTGGGAAAAAGGAAATGTAAAATCTTAAGATAAAACTAACTAAAATTAACTAAACTTATTCAAAACCAATAATAAAGACTAAAATTTGTTTTGTTTTTATATAATAGTAACAAAAATGAGTAGTTTTTAAAAAAAACTTTTTGAGTGTAAGAAAAAAAATTCTGTGTGATTTATGCTGTCTTAATCAGGTTATCTACCTATTGTAGTTAAAAAGTCTAATTCTAATCTATTAAAGAGCAGTTTTTTAACAAATAGTCACAGTGCCCTAATCCTGCTTTAATCAAGTGTTATAAACCTTTGATATTTGACAGACATCCCACATCAAATTTCAGTTCCAATTTAAGTTTTTTTTTTTTTTTTTTTACCTTAAACTAATTTTTTTTTTTTTTTTTTGAGACGATTTTGCCACAGGGCGCATGCACTCTCCAGAGAGACAGAGACAGAGAGACAGAAAGCGAGAAATCACCTCCCAGGGGGTATGGCCACGCCGCAATCCCTTCTCTTCCATTCTCCTCTTGGGATCTTGGGCACGTATGCACACATGCCCGGCATGAGTTTAAGCCACCAGGTCCGGGACTTGAACCACAGTCAACTACGTGGGAGTCCAGTGACATAGCCATTACGCTAAGTGCTGGTCCCACTAATTTTTTAAAATTCTAAACAGGGCCCTTAGATGTCTAAGAAAGACAAATTAAACTTTCTAACGTGTTAAAATTATATGGGAAATATTGTCAAATATGAGATGGTGTTTAACTCTCTATATACAAATTTGTGTCAATGAGTGTTCCAAAATTGTATAAGATTCTTAAGTATCTATTATGTATTAGTATAGTCATACTTGTAATGCTAAATAGTTCTAATGTAGCTTGTCACAAAAATAATCAAATTTGTCTATTTTGGGTTATGGTAAAATCAAATCTCAAACCAGGGCCATTTTAAGTTTTGTTGTCTATAGTTAAAATGCTTTATTGTGATACCCTTTCTAAAATATTTTGTAATAAGCTATAATCCAAAAATTGCCTCTTTTAAAAAACTAATAAAAAAGACTCTAATAAGTACTCTTTTTAAAAAATTGTTTATGGGGAAGCAGCAGTTAGCGTAATGGCTATGTCGCTGGACTCCCACGTAGTCGACCGCGGTTCGCGTCCTCGACCCGGTGGCTTAAAACTCACGCCGGGCGCGTGTGCGTGCGTGCCCAAGATCCCGAGAGGAGAATGGAGGAGAAGGGATTGCGGCGTGACCATCCCCCCTGGGGGGTGATTTCTCGCTTTCTGTCTCTCTGTCTCTCTCTGTCTGTCTGGCGAGCTCACGCGCCCTATAGCGAAAACATCTCCAAAAAAAAAATTGTTTATGTAAGTTTATTTATCATTATTGTTACTATTCGATTTGAGTAAAGGCAACTTGATATAGATATCCCTATCTCAGTAGGGATAGTGAGAAGGTAGGCCACCAGGTTTGGGACTCAAACTATAATCAGCCATGTGGAGTCCAGTACCTTGGCCACCACATCACCTGCTGGCCCCGATAAAGTACTCTTAAATATAGGTTTTTTAATAACTTTAAAATTATATCTCTAAACTTTCAGGACTTAAATTAAAAAATTGGACCATAGTAACACTGCAAACTCAACAAAAAAGAAATTAATTACATAAAACTAAACTGGTTAAATAGAATTTTTTTTTAAACTAAAACATTACTAATTTTCTTCTTTGCTTTGTCTTCCAAATTTAAAGATTTTTGTCTTCTTGAGCTGTTAATAGGTTCAGCGATTTATTAAGTTTTTTTCTTTTAAAATTATAACAACATTTTCTCTCTTTCTAATCCCCTAGAATTAGAAAATATTAGTGAGCATTCTTATTTAGTAACAGTATGGTTATTTGCATGAGTTCAATAACACTTGTTGCCTTACATCAAAAATTAAAAACACTGGTTATTGCCAGGGCTTTGACTGGTATGTCATATCTGAAGATATGACCAGAGAGCTAAGAAACTAAAGTTAATTCAACAAAGTCAACAATTGCTCTTAAAAAAATTGCCGACTACCACAAGCAGTTCTGCCTGGCAGATAAGTAAAAAATGTCACTTCCTGACAGGCCCCCAAACTTCCAAGTACAGGTACTTAAAAGCACCATTAAAGAATAAATTCTTGACTTGGCCTTAAAATGCTTCTTAAAGAGTCTAATCTGGGACCAGCAGTTAGCATAATGGCCATGTCGCTGGACTCTCATGTAGTGGACTGCGGTTTGTATTCTGGACCTGGTGGCTTAAAACTCACGCCGGGCGCGTGTGCGTGCGTGTCCAAGATCCCGAGAGGAGAATGGAGGAGAAGGGATTGCAGCGTGGCCATCCCCCCGGGGGGTAATTTCTCGCTTTCTGTCTCTCTGTCTTTCCAGTCTGTCTGGCGAGCGCATGCGCCCTATAACAAAAACCTCTCCAAAAAAAAAAAGAGTCTAATCTAAAATTCCTTAAAAGAGGTTCCAGCAAAGCCAACTAAATTAATTAGTATTCTTATTGAACTTTGTGCAAATAACAGATCAAATTAAGACTAAACTTATTTATTTGCAAATAAGTTAGTTTTATTATGCTTTTCTTTAGTGAAAAGGGGGATTAAAAAAAAAGAAAAATGTTTCTCAAAAAATCATATAAATAAATAAATAAATAAATAAATAAATAAATAAAATTAAATAAATAATTATGAAAAAAAAAAAGGGACCAGCAGGTGGCATGGTGGTTAAGGTGCTGGACACGCCCGGCTTAAAACTCACGCCGGGCGCGTGTGCGTGCGTGTCCAAGATCCCGAGAGGAGAATGGAGGAGAAGGGATTGTAGCGTGGCCATCCCCCCGGGGGGTAATTTCTCGCTTTCTGTCTCTCTGTCTTTCCAGTCTGTCTGGCGAGCGCATGCGCCCTATAACAAAAACCTCTCCAAAAAAAAAGAGTCTAATCTAAAATTCCTTAAAAGAGGTTCCAGCAAAGCCAACTAAATTAATTAGTATTCTTATTGAACTTTGTGCAAATAACAGATCAAATTAAGACTAAACTTATTTATTTGCAAATAAGTTAGTTTTATTATGCTTTTCTTTAGTGAAAAGGGGGATTAAAAAAAAAGAAAAATGTTTCTCAAAAAATCATATAAATAAATAAATAAATAAATAAATAAATAAAATTAAATAAATAATTATGAAAAAAAAAAAGGGACCAGCAGGTGGCATGGTGGTTAAGGTGCTGGACACTCCTACATGGTTGATCATGGTTCGAGTCCCAGACCTAGCAGTATGCTTTCTCTCTCTCTGTCTCTCTCTGGTCAAATGAAAATAAATGAATAAATAAATAAAATTAAACAAATTATTATTAAAAAAAGTATAATACACTTATTACCAAATTTTAGCTCTGTACATTCTTTATTTGCTTTAAATCTTTTTTTTTTTTTTTTTTTTTTTTTTTTTTTCTTTTTTTTTGAGTTTTTAGTATCTACCTACTATTTAGACAGAATTCTTTATTTCCTGGCTTTAAATCTTAAGCAAGTTTTTTCACATTTTTAAATTTTAATTCATTAAAGCTAAAACTGCTTTTCTTAAAATTTACATGCTGAGTCAATTAAATAGACTCCCCAAATCACCACAATAACTAGTGTATAATAAGTATAAATGCCAACAACAGGCCAAAAAATTTTATCAGATACCTCAGTCTTTTATTTTCACTGTATTTCATGGGCAAAATTTGTCTTAGACCACAAAATAATTTTAAATTATGTCTTGGCTTATTAAAGAGTTTGCAAGATGACAACATTTCATGTTGCACTTACAAATCTTAAGTTAAAAAAGTACTAAGCTACCTGGCTACTAATAAAAATAAGCTAATGTTAATATAAATAAACCAACTCTGCAAAAATAATAATACAGTTTATTTCTAAATAAAATATGAATGACCTTGGCCCAAAAAAGAGATAAAACATGCCTTTCTTAGAGTAATCACGTACAAGAGTTTCTTTTATTTAATTTTGAGAGCAAGAGACTAAGTTTAAAATTTAGTAAAGAGTAAAGAGTTTTTCTATCAGTCTGACCCCAAGAGACAAGACATGTAAAAATGAGAGGGGGACTTGTAAGTTACAAGTAAGTTTTATAGTTTTTAAGTTACTAATTTAAAAAAAAAATTACTAAAATAAAAAAAATGTACTTTAGGGACCAGCAGTTAGCGTAATGGCTATGTCACCGGACTCCCATGTAGTCGACCGCGGTTCGCGTCCCGGACCTGGTGGCTTAAAACTCACGCCAGGCACGTGTGCGTGCATGCCCAAGATCCTGAGAGGAGAACGGAGGAGAAGGGATTGCCGCGTTGCCATCCCCCCTGGGGGGTGATTTCCTGCTTTCTGTCTCTCTGTCCTTCCAGTCTGTCTGGCGAGCGCACGCGCCCTATAGCAAAAACCTCTCAAAAAAAAAAAATGTACTTTAACAAAAATGAAGAGACTTAATATATATATCACAAAAATACTACTACAGGGACAGAATAAAAAAAAAGACTCCTGTCAAAGTGGTCTGTTAATATTTGTGGACATGACTCCCTCCAGGCCCTCTAAAATTTTTTTTAAAAAATAAAAAAATGCAGTCAGACTTCTGTCCTCATCAGCAACTTTACAGTCTTGTTTTATTCGTAATTAAATGTGCTTTCAAATTTAAAAATATAACAATAAAAGCTAGTACTAATATAATAATATTTAAAAACTAAAGGGAAAATTCTAAGTATTTTAAAATAAATGTATGCTATTTCCCCCAATACTGACCTCTAAAACTATGTCCTCATTCAGCAAAAAGCAGCCAAATCAGTCATCGCCCACTTTCCCTCAGGATTGAGAGGTTTTTCTAAGAATGGGGGGACTGAAACTGAGCAACCCCCCCCCCCCAATGTATTTTCTAGAGTTCCTAAAATATAAAGTCCAGTTACATTGTAATGGCCCAGAGTGAAAAGTAAGTCTTCAGACTTTGGTTATAATAATGACCAACATAGACCATTGAGTGAGGGCCATTTGACCTCTAAAACTCTCACTTAAAGGAAAAACGGTTTTCATTTCAATATGTAAGATGTTTTGTAGGCTGGAAACTGCTGGTTGTGAGCTCAAATACTCCAGGTTAAACAGTTCCAGACACCTAAAGAGAAATTTAATTATCTAAGGTCTCACTAATCAAGAATGCCCACAAAATAATCACGCCCTCTTAAACCAATCACTAAACTAATCATGTGCCTAGGACCTCTGCCCCTAGTTTTGCCCTTAAAAACGCATGTGGGGAACATCTTGGGGAGACGGGTCTTTTCAGCATGAGCTGCCCGCCCTCCTTGCTTTGCACTTTGCAATAAAACTGTACTTTCCTTCTTCGCACCATGTGCCTATGGCTTGGTTTTCTAGCGCTTGGGTGAGCAAACCTAATTTGAGTTCGGTAACATGGGTTTGAGGTATTTGAACACTGTCTGCTTAAATGATTGGCTGACTAATGTGTTATGAAGTTATGGGTGACCCCTGAAGAAATATAAAAAATAAGAATAAAAATACTTGAGCAGAAACATTAGCAACTGCACATTCTGGAGAAAATAGAACTGTAGTTTAATTCCTAAAAGTTACACACATAGCTCTCCCATCCAGCCTCGAATGGGAAACAGAAGCCCCCATGAGAAGCAGGGTTGGGTCTTGGATGCTGAGGTCTTATTGTCCAAAGCCACAGGGAAAACGGTGAAAAAAATCACTGTTGCCATTGCCAGAAAGAATGATATGGTTTTGTTCTTTTCTTAATTCTCAATTGGGCTTCATACTGTATCTTGTGTGGGCATTTATTCCTGAATCTTGGCTAAACTCCTTAGACTTAACCTATTGGTCTCAAAAATACTGGGCAGTTGCATCATCGGCCTGCCTCCTTACTACCATGGTAATCGGTTATGTGCTCTTATTTCGAGTCAACATGATGAGTACCACTCCACTCAACTCCATTCACACTGTCACAGATAACTATGCTAAAAATCAACAGCAGAAGAAATACAAAGAAAAGGCCATCCCAGCATTAGGAGATCCTCCCACTAGTGAAGTAAACAAAATGTTCTTTCTTTCTTTTTTTTTTTGGAGAGGTTTTTGCTATAGGGCGCGTGCACTTGCCAGACAGACAGAGAGAGACAGAGAGATAGAAAGCGAGAAATCACCCCCCAGAGGGGATGGCCACACCGCAATCCCTTCTCCTCTATTCTCCTCTCGGGATCTTGGGCACCCACGCACATGCGCCCGGCGTGAGTTTTAAGCCACTGGGTCCGGGATGCGAACCGCGGTCAACTACATGGGAGTCCAGCAACACAGCCATTATGCTAACTGCTGGTCCCAAGATGTTCTTTCTTACAGCAAGAGAACTTCACACCAAAAAATGAATTGTGTGTAGGCATACTAACACCAAACATTCATTCGTAAGTTTTGGCATAAAAAATTTAACCATAATTATTTTGACTACCTCTTAGTAATACCTGGCATTCAGGTATAAAAAAAATGTGAATTGATTATTTTCTGAGATTCAGTTCAATTAATATTGTACATATACTCAAATATTAGTTATTAATGGACTGAATAAATAAAATACTACATTATCATACAAAAATAAAAAGTTACACACACATACCACCACGAACACTCAGGAAAATTTTAAAAAATCCAGAGTTGTTACAGTTTATTATCTAAAACTATCAGTTTTGGGGACCAGCAGATGGCATAACGGTTACATTGCTGGACTCCCACGTAGTTAACACAATTCAAGTCCTGGACCTGGTGACTGGAAACTCACACCAGGCACATGTGTGTGTGTCCCCAAAATCCCAAGAGGAGAATGGAGGAGAAGGGATTGCAGTGTGGTCATCCCCCCTGGGGCTAATTTCTCACTTACCCTCTCACTGTTTCTCTCTCTCTGGCTAGTGCACATGCCCTAAGGCAAAAATCTCTATAAAAAAAAAAAAAAAAAAGTCCAATAGCAGATCTGAGATAGCAGAAGAAAATAATGAATTTGGAAGTAGATTAATAGAAATGATCTAATCTGAAGACTAGAGACAGAAATGATTGAAAGAAAATGAGCAGCGCCTCTGAGACCAGTGATATATCAAGCAGACAGACACATAATGGGGATCCCAAAGAAGAGGGGAGAAAAAGGTCAGAAAAACAAATTGAATGAACTATGGTTAAAATCTTCTTAAATGGGGGGCCAGAAAGGGCATGGTGGTTAAGGGGTTAAAGACAAGGGTTTACATCCAAGTGCTTAAAGACAAAGACAAAAAGAAAATCTTGAAAGAAAGGCAGCCTTTCAGTTAGCTGGGGTTACAGGTGTGTGCCACTGCTTAGCTTAATATTGTCTTTTCATTTTTTAATGGGTGGGTGTGTGCTTGCAGGAAAGAGAGACAGACAGAGGAAGGGAGAGAGGAAAAGTGAAAAAGCACCCGCTAGGAGGATGGCCACGCTGCAGTCCTTTCTCTTTCATTCTCTTCTTGGTATGATGGACATGACTGCACATGCACTGGCTTGCTTTTCTTTTCTTTCTTTTTAAAAATTATTTAATTTGGGGTCGGTAAGTGGTGTGGTAATTAAGGACACTGGATTCCCACATGACTAACCATGGTTTGAGTCCCAGAACTAGTGGCTTTCTTTCTCACTTTCTCTCTTGCTCTCTCTTCGCTCTCATTCTGTCCCCAGCTATAGGGCGCGTCGCTCGCCAGACAGACAGAGAGAGAAACATAGAGACAGAAAGCGAGCAGGGGGGATGGTTCCCTTCTCCTCATTCTCCTCTCGGGATCTTCGTGAGTTGTAAGCCACCTCGTGGTCGACTACGTGGGAGTCCCGCGACATAGCCATTACACTAACTGCTGGTTCCCTCATTCTGTCCCTTTCTGATCAAATTAAAAATAAATAAATAAATAAATAGAGTTAAATAAAATAACTGTTTCTTTTCTTTCTTTCTTTTTCTTTTTTTTTTGGAGCGGTTATTGCTATAGGGCGCGTGCGCTCACCAGAAAGACACAGAGAAACAGAGAGACAGAAAGCGAGAAATCACCCCCCTAGGGGAATGGCCACGCAGCAATCCCTTCTCCTCCTTTCTCCTCTCGAGATCTTGGGCACGCACGCGTATGAGCCCGGCGTGAGTTTAAGCCACTGGGTCTGGGACTCGAACCATGGTCAACTACATGGGAGTCCAGCGATGTAGCCACTAGGCCATCTGCTGGTCCCCAAAATAAAATAATTCTTTTAAAAATTATTTAATTTTATGTATTATTATTTTTAAAAATTTTCTATAGGGCACATGTTCTCACCAGAGGGAGAGGGAAAGTGAGAAAGCAAGTCACCAGGTTCAGACCTGAACCACTGTCGGCTATGCAGGAGTTCAGCACCTCAACCCCCATGCCACCTGCTGCCCCTTCTGCCCCGGCATATTTTTCAAGCCATTGGTTCTGGGACTTGAACCATGAAGTTGTTCATGTGGCATCCAGTTGCCCTAAAAACCGGACCACCTACATTTTCAGGAGAAACAAAAGGAAAGAAATTTATAGTGAAACATTTTTTCAATATGTAGATGCTCAGGCCCAACTAGAGCCCACAGTGACCTATGCTGGCCCTGCAGCTGGAGACCTTTGACGCACCGACATGATGCCACAAGTGGAAAATTCCACATCTCTGTGTGAGCAGTCACAGTCCAAGTGCTGCAATGCCAGAACAAAATTACCCTCGGACTACGTGTATACGATATATATGAAACACAAAGGAATTCTGTGTGTGGACCTGGGTCCATCCCCATGATATCCCATTATGTAGGTGCAAATATTCCAAAATCTGAAAAATTCCCCAATTCAAAACACCTCTGATCCTAAGCATTTCAGAGAAGGGGTATTAAACTTACATCTGTCCTCAACTTATATGATGATTGCATTCCCAGAAACTTCAGTTTGCATTAAAACTTAAAAAAATGAAAGCTTTGTGTTTACAAAGAAAAGTTACCTTCTGAGTTCATACAATTATAGACAAAATGTTTGCTGATACAGACAGCTAGCAGGACACTGCAAGTCCTCATAGAGCAAGTCTTTGCTGTGGCTCACAGGGTGTTTAGCATAGCTGGCCTCTGATCACTAAATGTAAGAACTTCCCTTCCCCCCTTGCCTTATTTTTTAAAAATAATTATTTCATTTTATTCATTCATTCATTTATCTTAATTTGACCAGAGAAAGACAGACACACAGAGAGAAGGAAAGTGAGAAAGCAAGCCACTAGATACAAGACTCGAACCAGGGTTGGCCATGTGGGAATGTCCATCGCCTTAACCACAACACAGCCTGCTGGTTCCACCCCCTTGCCTGATTTTTTTTTTTTTTTTTTTTTTTTTTTTTTTTTTGGAGAGGTTTTTGCTATAGGGCGCGTGCGCTCGCCAGGAAGACAGAGAGAGACATAGAAACAGGAAGCTAGACATCACCCCCCAGGGGGGATGGCCATGCTGCAATCCCTTCTCCTCTTTTCTCCTCTCGGGATCTTGGGCACACACGCACACGCGCCCAGCGTGAGTTTAAGCCACCGGGTCCGGGACTCAAACCGTAGTTGACTATGTGGGAGCCCAGCAACATAGCCATTACGCTAACTGCTGGTCCCCCCTTGCCTGATTTTTGAAACAACAATAAAAGTCCTGATTTCCCAAATTTTCAAAATTCTCCTTAGGGGGTAGTATCATTCTTGGTTGAAAAACTTCGGTTTAATAGAAGTTCTACCTGGAAACATGAGTATGTGGTATAAGAATAATGACCAAATATCATTAAAAACTATGAAAATAAAATTAGCCCCCCCCCCCCCATTTTTTTAAAGTTTTTTGCCATAAGGTGCATGTGCTCGCCAGAGAGACAGTGAGAGGGAAAGTGAAAAATCACCCCCTGCAGGGGAGAGGGCCATGCCACAGTGCCTTCTCCTCCAGTCTTCTCTTGAGATTTTAGGCACGCATACACACATGCCTGATGTGAATTTCGAGACACCAGGTCCAGGACTTGAATTGCAGTTGGCCATGTGGGAGTCCAGTGCCTTAACCATCATGCCACTTGCCGGTCCCTCAGCTGTGTCTTTCTCTCTCTCTCTCTCTCTCTCTTTTTTTTTTTTTTTTTTTTTGGAGAGGTTTTTGCTATAGGGCGCGTGTGCTTGCCAGACAGACAGAGAGAGACAGAGAGACTGAAAGCGAGAAATCACCCCCCCCCAGGGGGGATGGTCACGCCGCAATCCCTTCTCCTCCATTCTCCTCTCGGGATCTTGGGCACGCACGCACACGCGCCCGGCGTGAGTTTTAAGCCACTGGGTCCGGGACACGAACCGCGGTTGACTACGTGGGAGTCCAGCGACATAGCCATTACGCTAACTGCTGGTTCCCTCTCCCTTTTTTAAAATCAGTGATCTGTTTGTAATTTAATTCTAAAGCATTTGACACTTCTTGCCTTAACAACTTAAAAAACCACTCACACAAAATTCTGTAATTAACATAGTAGGCCAAAAGTTTTGTCCTATTTTACGCTTTACCCATCTGATCTCTGTAATTATATAGTTCTGTCATTTAAAATATACTATTTAAGTCTACTGTTTACATTTCAAGAATTATTTTCAGTAGTAACTAAGTATATTTTCTGTGGAGTTATTTCTGAGGATGTTATTTTTCAGAATGTAAGGATACCTATATCTATTTATAAACCTGAGTTTCAAGTCTGTTTTCCGATACAGAATGTATATACTTGTAAAAAAATTTGTATAATTTTGTGATAATGTAGTTCCCCCCCCAAATTTATTCAGAAAGCATATATTAATGGTAAATGAAATCATTTTAAGGACTTGTTCCTATTTTTTTGTACTTGCTATTCCAATTCTTTTCACCCACCACACTCATCTTTTCACAGACAGGAGGGGATCTGGGGACCATTTTACCAAAGCGGCACTCAAACGGAGAGGCCTATGTTGTTACGCTTTTCAACTAAATTCATTAAAAAAGTTAAAAAGAATCAAATGACTATTTCAAGTCTTCTCACTTTTAGCCACTCCTATTTTCCTTGTGGATTACGAACATTAAACAATCTTTGAGGGGATGGCAGGTGGCGTGGTGGTTAAGGGCCTTGGACTCTCACATGGCTGATCATGGTTTGAGTCCTGGACCTGGAGGCTTGCTTTCTAACTTTCCCTCTCTCCCTCTCTCTGTCTCTCTTTCTCTCTCTCTTGTACTGTCCCTTTCTGGTCTGGTTTTTGCTATAGAGCTTGTGTGCTCGCCAGAAAGACAGAAAGCAAGAAATAACTCCCCAGGGAGAATGGCCATGCCGCAATCCCTTCTCCTCCAGTCTCCTCTTGGTATCTTGGGCATGCATGCACACGTGCTCAGGGTGAGTTTAAGCCACCGGGTCTGGGACTCAAACTGCTGTCAACTACATGGGAGTCCAGGGATGTAGCCATTATACCATCTGCTGGTCCCAAAGACAGACAATATTAAAAACATGTACTCGCTTATAGGAAAACTCAGAAAAATGCAGTGAATGTATGGAATCTCCTGTATGATAAAAATGCTACATATACTACTTAGTTGCTGTTAATAGGAAATTTATTTGTTTTTTAAAAATCCGAATACTAGCATTGTCCAGAAATATTTACTACATTTATATATAATTGTTATAAAGTTGAACTGCTAAAGCTTATTCACTGAGATTATTTTTTTATTATTTTATTTTATTATTATTATTATTTCTCAAAAGTGAGCAGAGTGAGACTGCGGGTGGGGGAGGAGAAAGCAAGCCATCAGGTCCAGGACGTAAACCACGGTTGGCCCTGTGAAAGTCCAATGCCCCAGCCACCACACCACCCGCCGGCCCCACACTGAAACACTTTGACTTTCACACACACATGAAAATGAAAAACTGCCAGTGCTTGATTTCTGTCCCCTATTTTCCTCTTGCAGTCATGTACTTAGGTACTTTTTGATCCTATGGGAAAAAGTAGCTTATGTTCAGAACTACCAATAATTGGAAGAAGAAAAAAAAATTGGGGGGAAGTATGAAATATTTCCCATCTTAGTGGATTTTTTTTAAGAGAAATTTTGTTGTAGGGTGCGTGTACTTGCCAGAGACACAGAAAGAGAGAGAGAGAGCGAGAAATCACCCCCCAGGGGAGATGGCCATGCTGCCATCTCTTCTCCTCCATTCTCCTCTTGGGATTTTGACCACGCACACACATGTGCCAGGTGTGAGTTTTAAGCCACTGGGTCCAACTCAAACCATGTTTGACTATGTGGGAGTCCAGCGACATAACCATTATGTCATCTGCCAGTCTGGATTCTTTTTTTTTTTTAAGAGATATTTTTGCTGTAAGGCATATATGCTTGCTGGAGAGACAGAGACAGAGATAGAAAGCAAGAAATCACGCCTCCCCACCCCAGCTGGGATGACCACGCTGCAATTCCTTATCTATTCTCCTCAGGATTTTGGGCACATATGCCCACACACCCGGCCTGAGTTTAAAGCTGCTGAGTCCGGGACACAAACTGGTGGTCATGTGGGAGTCCCGTGGCGTAAGCATTACACCATCCGCTGGTCCCCTTAGTGGATCCTTAAGTCGTCCTCTATGTGTGTGGCATGCTAGCTAGATGTCTTTTGGCATAACTGTCACATGTTTGGAACAGATAGCACACAGGCTGGTGTGTGTGCTGTCTTTGAAAAGGCCCACCAGGTAGGCCTCACCTACCTCCTGCAAAGCACTGAGAGCTGTGCTCTGGAAGTGCAGGTCTGTTTAGAAGTCCTGAGCAATTTCTCACACCAGACTCTGGAGAGGAAGTTTGCACGTCAGAATTTTCAGTGGACTTCTGATGTCTCATTTCACGGAGTGCAGATGCCTGTACTATGAGGTCTCTTTACCCCTCCAGGAGAGGGCTCCCTCTTGCAAGCTGCTGTTATAGCCAGTTACACCCTGGATTCCACCAGTGGATTTTCTGGCTGGCTGCTTTGTACCAGCCACGGTATAGAGACCTCCTCACTCCCCTTCTCCTTTGACTGGAGCTCAGGAGCTGCAGGTGACACTGGATCTGAAGAGCAATGGGGGGAACCAGCAGTTAGCGTAATGGCTATGTCGCTGGACTCCCACGTAGTCGACCGCGGTTCGCGTCTCGGACCCGGTGGCTTACAACTCACGCCGGGCGCGTGTGCGTGCGTGCCCAAGATCCCGAGAGGAGAATGGAGGAGAAGGGATTGCGGCGTGACCATCCCCCCTGGGGGGTGATTTCTCGCTTTCTGTCTCTATGTCTCTCTCTGTCTGTCTGGCGAGCGCACGCGCCCTATAGCGAAAAACCTCTCCAAAAAAAAAAAAAAAAAAAAAGAAAAAGAGCAATGGGAGTACGAGGGCAGAGGTGGCTGGGAATGCCTCCACTTTCTTTTATATTTTTTTAAACTTTAAAGAAAAATTGTGCCGTAGAGTGTATGTGCTTGCAGGAGAGACAGAGAGACAAAGAGAGAGAGACAGAAAGTAAGAAAGCACCTCCCCAGAGGGGTTGGCCATGCCACAATCCCTCCTCCTCCACTCTTCTCCAGGATTTCAGGGACACATGCACACACACCCAGTGTGTTTTTCAGATCACTGGGTTAGGGACGCCAATGGCTCAGCCACCTTAACCACCAGACCACTGGCTGGCCTTCCTCCCTCTTTTTTTTTTTTTTTAATAATTATTTTATTTAACTCCTTCCTTCCTTCCTTCCTTCCTTCCTTCCTTCCTTTCTTTCTTTCTTTTCTTTCCTTCTTTTCTTTCCTTCTTTCTTTCTTGGGAGAGGTTTTTGCTATAGGACGCATGCACTCGCCAGAAAGACAGAGAGAGACAGAAAGTGAGAAATCACCCCCCAGGGGGGATGGCCACATCTCAATCCCTTCTCCTCCCTTCTCCTCTCGGGATCTTGGGCATGCACACAGATGCGTCCAGCGTGAGTTTAAGCCACCGGGTCCGTGACTTGAACCGCAGTCGACTACGTGGGAGTCCAGCGACATAGCCATTACGCCAACTGCTGGTCCTTATTTACTTATTTTTAATTTGACCAGAGAGGGACAGAATGAGAGAAAGTGAGAAAGCAAGTCACCAGATCTGGGACTTGAACCGCAGTCGGCCATGTGGGAGTCCAGTGCCCTTAACCACCTTGCCACCTGCCGGCCCGCCTCCTCTCTCTTAGTATCTTCAGAATGGTAGTTAAGTTTCCAACAGGTGAACTTTTGGGGACATTCAAACCATACCATGGGTATACTGCCACACTCCCTTTGCTATAATATAAATCCCTTAGTTTAAGATAATTAATATAGACTCAGTGTTGATGGATCAAATACTTTTTGTGTTTTTTTTTTAAAGAATTATTTATTTGATTTTATTTATTATTATTATTATTATTTAATTTGACCAGAGAGAGGGAGGGAAAGTGAGAAAGCAAGCTGCTAAGTCCAGGACTCGAACCTCAGTCGACCATGTGGGAGTCCAGCACCCCAACAACCATGCCAGCTGCCAGCCCATTTGTTTGTTTTTAATTTCTAGAAGACACGTGTACTCACCAGAGAGAGATAAAGAGGGTGAGAGAGAGAGAGAGAGAGAGAGAGAGAGAGCACCCCAAATGGGGCATGAGCATGCTGCAGTCCTTCCCCATTTCTCCATCCTGTTGGGATTTGGGGTACTCACACATACGTGCTGGTGTCGTTTATCAAGCAGCCAGGGCTGGGATTTGAACTGCAGTAGGCTATGTGGGATTTGGCTCCTTTAACCCATAGGCCATGGGCCAGTCTCGGATCAAACACTGGAAGACCTTGGAGAGGGTTCTAGCAGAGACTGTAGACAGGAGAGGCAAACCTATACCCAGCGTGCGTGTGAATTGCAGTCAAGGGTGGTGGAGTCTGGTGTCATAACCTGTCTCTGAGTGGCTGCTAGCTGTCCTCGTGGCATGGCACCATGTTGGGGCTTAGTGCTGGCATTTGTCAGTGATGGGCTGGAGACAGGCAGCAACGGTGATGGGTTCAGCTGGGTTCAGCCGCGGTGCGTAGGAGCCCGCAGGGCCTCTATGCCTACCTCGGTTACTCCATGCACCGTTCCACTGCTCGGAACCGGGTGCTCGCAGACCGACAGTGGCTGAGTCACTCTGCACATTTGTCTGTGCAGTGTCTGCTCTGTGCTGGTGCTTTCAGGTCAGCATTAACATGTCACACAGGGGCCGGCAGGTGGCGTGGTGGTTGGTGCACTGGATTCCCACATGGCCGATCATGGTTCAAGTCCTGGACCTGGCAACTTGCTTTCTTACTTTCCCTTTCTCTTGCCATTGCTGCTCACATTAAAAATTAATTTAATTTATTTTAAAATCATTAAAAAATGTTAGAGATATTTTTGCTATTGGGCAAAAATTCTCTGGAAAGAGACGGAGAGACAGAAAGTAAGAAATCACTCCCCAGGGAGATGTCCATGCCCAAATCCCTTCTTCTTCATTCTCCTCTCAGGACTTTGGGCACACATACACGTGCTGGGTCCAGGACTCAAACCATGGTTGACTACATAGGAGTCCGGCGATGTAACCATTAAAATGTAAAATTCTTTTAAAAAATTTTTAAATAAAATAAATAATTATTTTTTTAACTTTATTTATTTATTTTAATTGACTGGAGAGGGACAGAGTGAGAGAGAGAGAGAGAGAGAGGAAAAGTGAAAAAGCAGACCACCAGGTCCAGGACTCGAATTGAGCTTGGCCATGTGAGAGTCCAGCACCCTTAACCACCATGCCACCTGCCAGCCCCTAAATTTAAAACTCTTAAAAAAAAAAAATAGCCATACGATGACCTTTCTTTCTGTCTCAAGACCATTCCCATACGTCTATCCACATCTCACCCCCAGCTGCTTTTTCCAAGATCTACTCTCTCGTTTCAAGTCCCGGATCAACCAGTGAAGGCATTTATCACTGGTCATGTCGACATGGGAGATAAACTCAGGATATATACATACACACACACACACACATATAATATATATACACACAGGTATATAATACACACACACACATAATATATATACACAATATATAATATATACACACATATATAATATACATACATTAATGTATACACACATATATAATATACACATATAATATACACACACATATATACACACGTATATAATATACACACATATAATATATATACATAATATATAATATACACATATAATATATATACACACATATATAATATATACATGCATTAACATATACACACATATATAATACACACATATATAATATATACACACACACATAATATATACACACACAATATATATATATACAGGGACCAGCAGTTGGTGTAATGGCTATGTCGCTGGACTCCCACGTAGTCGACCGTGGTTCAATTCCTGGACTCGGAGGAGTCAGCTCATGCCGGGTGTGTGTGCGTGAATGACCAAGAGCCCGAGAGGATAATGGAGGAGAAGGGATTGCGGCGTGGCCATCCCCCCTGGGGGGTGATTTCTATAGCAAAAAAAACCTCTCCCAGAAAATTTATACATACACACACACTCGCACACACACATATATAAAATCTCTTTTTTTATTTTGGAGAGGTTTTTGTTATAGGACCCGTGCGCTCGCCAGACAGACAGAGAGAGAAAGAGAGACAGAAAGCGAGAATTCACCCCCCGGGGGGATGGCCACGCTGCAATCCCTTCTCCTCCATTCTCCTCTCGGAATCTTGGGCACGCACGCACACGCGCCCGGCGTGAGCTCCAAGCCACCGGGTCCCGCGGTCAACTACGTGGGAGTCCAGTGACATAACCATTACGCTAACTGCTGGTCCCAAATCTCTCTTTTTTTTTTAAGAGAGATTTTTCTATAGGGTGCATGTGCTTGCCAGAGAGACAGAAAGAGGAAATCACCCCCCTAGGGGGCACAATCCCTTCCTTTCTATTCTCTCAGGATCTTGGGCATGCACACACACATACCTGGTATGAGGTTTTTTTTTGGGGGGGGGGGGGGTGGGGAGGAGAGGTTTTTTGCTATAGGGCATGTGTGTTCACCAGAAAGACAGAGAGAGACAGAGAGACAGAAAGCGTAAGCTGCTGGTTCCAGGACTCAATGCTTGAACCATGGTCAACTATGTGAGAGTCCAGCGATGTAACCATTATGCCATCTGCTGGTCCCAACTGGTATTTAGGAATAAGGCCCAAGACGCGACACAGTAATCTTTACTCAAGATGTAGTATGTTCTACCCAAGATGATGAAGTCAGTGACTGCTTTTTTTTTTTCTTGCTATAGGGAGTGTGTGTTCGCCAGAGAGACAGAGAAACAGAGAGAAAGAAAGCAAGAAATCCCCCTTGGTGTGTGTGACCAGGCTGCAATCCCTTCTCCTGTCAGGATTTTGGGCACCCAAATGTGCACCTGGCATGAGTTTCAAGCCACCGGGTTCAGGACTCAAATCTCGACCACGTGGGAGTCGAACACCTTAACCACTCCACCACCTGCGGTTCCCCTTGCGCACAGTGGCTGCTTTAGTGACAAAGAGTCGGTTGCATTAGGGCTCAAAGTAGTTAAGGGCAACTGTTTCTATTTACGAACTACGTTCTAACAAAAAGTGCAGATCAATGTGTCTGCTGGCCCCACAAAGATGGGGTAATAAATCACCCCGACGACGACCATGTAACTTTTCTGAAGCCCACTTCCTTATCAGAGAGCTTCCTTATCAGCAGCCCGGTGCTCTGACTGCTAGATAAACCCCTGGTGAGAGCCCCAAGTCAACAGCCTCCCTTTGGGACCCCTCTCCATTGGGGTCTTGCCCTCTCAGTAAACTGCTTTGCTATCCTCTCTTGCTGTCTGAGCTTCTAACTCTTTGTGATCCAGGACACAAACTCAGCAATCCATGAATTCTGCAACATATTTGGAGGTCCCACCAAGCTGACCTTCTCCCTTACCAGGAGGGTAAGTAACGTGGACTCGATATGCTTTTATTCCCCCTGTGCTCTTGTCCCTAGAATCAAATCTATCAAATACAAACTGACCATGGTTCGAGTCCTGGACCTAGAAGCCTGCCTTCTAACTTTCTCTCTCTCTCTGGCTCTGTGATCAAATTAAAATAAATAAATGAATATAAAAAAGAGTCCACTTCATTCCGTATAACACTTAGCCAGATATCATTTACATCTGAGGAAAAAATGGCCCATGAAATGGATCCATGGTAAAACAGTCTAAGGAATGTGGAGCCAGCAGGTGGTGTGGTGGCTAAAGGGGCAGGACTCCCACATGGCCAACCGGTCTGGTTCAAGTCCCGGACCTGGCAGCTTGCTTTCTCACTTTCCCTCTCTCTCCGTCTCTCATTCTGTTCCTCTCTGGTCAAATTAAAATAAATAAATAAGTACAGCTAAGTAAAAAATAATTCTTTATAAAAAAAAAGTCAGGACCAGCAGTTGGTGTAATGGCTATGTCACTGGACTTCGATGTAGTTAACTGTGGTTCGAGTCCTGGACCTGGTGGTTTAAACTCACGCTGGGCGTGTGTGCGTGCGTGCCCAAGATCCTGAGAGGAGAATGGAGGAGAAGGGATTGCAACATGGCCTTCCCCATGGGAAGTGATTTCTCGCTCTATCTCTCTGTCTTTCTGGTGAGTGCATGTGCCCTATAGCAAAAAACAAAAAACAAAAAAACCCTTAAAACAAAACAAAAAAAGTCTAAGGAATATAATTCAATTTTGCACATTTCCAGGCATCCCTAAAACAAGTGTATCACAAAGCAGAAAAAAGGTATCACAGCTACATTTCACATAAAGATAAAAGGGAAGTATTAAGAAACCTCATAAAGTAGTAAATTCACCTGTCCCTTAAAATCTGGGTATGCAATTGTTACACAGTCATAGTGAATGCTTTATAAATGTAATTTTATAAACTATAAACAGCTGATTCCATCCACATTATTTTATGCTACTCTCGTGTTACATAGGGCATAACATTTCCCAAGGCTTTTCCTAGGACTGCAGTTCAATGATTAGCAACACATGATTGTGGTCCAGCTCTCTACAGTCACTAGCAACCAGACATCCCCTCACACGTGAACACATCTGCATGGAAAAGTACTGAAGTCCTAGACTTGGGCTTGTGTACTTTAATTTATTTACCCCTTCTAGTGTGGTATGAAATAACATGCACTGTTTTGAAAAGAGAATTAATTTATTCAACTTTATTCATTATTATTATTGTTTTTTTATTTGACCAGAGAAAGATAGAGAAAGTGAGAGAGCAAGCCCCCAGGTCTGGGACTCGAACTGCAATCGTCCATGTGGGAGTCCAGCGCTCGTAACCACCACGCTGCCTGCCAGCCCCAGCTATTAATACTTTCCTACAGCAGTAACTGCACACTAGGAAGGCTAGGACAAACACAAATCAAGGAATGGAGTTTCCCAAAGCTGCTGCGTGAAAAGACTATAAACAGCCGATTCATACACGAGGGGGGTTTCTTTCTACAGGAAATCCAAGTGGAATAGGAATGGAAATGTGTAAAAAGGTTTACCGAAGGGAAGGAGGATGACGCCCTGTATGTGGCTAGTGTGGGGCCCCTTCTGCTGCGTCACATTCTTCTGCACCGTCTGATGTCCGGAACGTTGTTTCTAAGCAATTGCACGACGAGGGTGCTGTCTTTCTGTGAGTCTTCGTTCAGCATATGGAGCCATTGCGATGGCTTCATCGAATGCCGTTTTAGCCAATGTGCAGGCAAGCTCTGGGTTCTTAAGGTCTCATAGGAAAATACAGAAAAGTTCAGAGCCAGCCCCAGGTGGATTGGGTGTGTGGGCTGCATCTCTTTCATGCTTATGTCAAATGCCTCTTGGCAAGCTCCTTGGGGATGATCTATTGTTCGTTTTCCATCATTACCATGTGCGACCTCAGCAAGGTACTGGAAGTAATCTCCCTTCATTTTCAGAGAGACGATTGGGATTACTTGCATTGGCTATTAAATACTTACCCAGTCATTCCAGGACCCTGGTGCGGACGGACCTCAGCTCCGACCCCACGTTCTCTTGATGGTCCGTAAGCAGCTGCACCTTCCTGTTGGCCTCCTGCTCGGTGCTCTAGATGACCCTCCATGCAGCCCCGCAGCCCCCAGCCACATACTTGCAGGCCACCGACAGCAGGTTACGCTCCTCATTAGATAACTCGGTGCCCTGCTTGGTCACAGCCTTCGTGCTGGCGGCCATTGTCGTCGGAGCACTCTGCCTGCTCAGCCAGCTTGACCTGGATCATGGCCGTCTTCTCTGTGGGCTCGGGGCTGGTCTGAGGGTGAGGCAAGCGAGGTGAGTGCCCACCCGGAGCGGGAGGAATCCTCCTGGAGAGTTTCACGTCTCCCTCTTTCTAGAATCTTTTTTTTTTTTTTTTAAAATAATTATTTTATTTAACATTATTTATTTATTTATTTATTTTTAATTTGACTAGAGAGAGAGACAGAGAGAGAGAGAGAGAGAGGAGAGGGAAAGTGGGAAAGCTAGCTGCCAGGTCTGGAACTCAAACCTTGGCTGGCCATGTGGAAGTCTAGCACCCTTAATCACCACACCACCTGCCGCCCCTATCTTTCTGGAATCTTAACCATCACGAGGGAAGGTGAATGTTCTTGGGACAACTGATGGCGAGTGACCAGGGCCACTCTGAAGGCCCCGAGAATCTGAAGCCATTCCTGACCACCTGCTGGGTGTTGGCTCAGATTCCTCTCCTTCCCTCCTGCAGGCGCCCCGGGGTAACATCGTTGGTCCCCAGGGCTGAGGACCCTGAGCCAGGCATGTCCATAAATCTGCCACGAGTGTTAAAGAGAGTCAAGCCTCTTCTTCCTATCTCTTTGGACACAAAATCTCTGCATTGAATTTCCAGTTTGCTTCCAATTTACTTTAGAAAGATATAAGGAATTTCCCCTTTACTTGGTAAGGAGGATATTAGGCACTCCCCCATTGAACACATGCAGATGGTATAGTTTGGGTTATAAGAAAATGAATATGCTATCCCTAAAATTTACCTTTTTTATCCTAAAGAAAAATTATCTTTTTATTCTGAAGTAGCAATGTCCTTTATTTTTTAAAGAATTATTTATTTAATTTTATTTGTTATTATTATTATTTTTCAAATTTGACCAGAGAGATAAAGAAAGGGAAATTGAGAAAGCAAACCATGAGGTCCAGGACTTGAACCATGGTTGGCTATGTGGTAGTCCAACGCCTTAACCACCATACCTCTCTATCTTTGATTTTTTTTTTTTGAAAAAAATTGTATTTAGGGGGACCAGCAGATGCCATAATGGCTATGTCGCTGGGCTTCCATGTAGTAGACCGTGGTTTGAGTCCTGGACCCGGAGGCTTAAACTCACGCCAGACATGTGGCATGCGTGCCCAGGATCCCAAGAAGAGAATGGAGGAGAAGGGATTGTGGTGTGGCCATCCTCAGTTTCTGTCTCTCTGGGGGGTGATTTCTTGCTTTCTGTCTCTCTGTCTCTCTGTCGAGCACACACACCCTATAGCAAAAACCTCTCTAAAAAAAAATAAATAATTGTGGGACCAGCAGGTGGCATGGTGGTTAAGGCACTGACACTCCCACATGGCTGACCACGGTTCTAGTCTCGGACCTGGTGGCTTGCTTTCTCACTTCTCTCTCTCTCTAGTCAAATTAACATAAAATGAATAAATAAATAAAATTTAAAAAAAATTGTATTTAGTTAGAAGCATTCAGAATGTTGGGGCCAGCAGGTGGCATGGTGTTTGCAGCACTGAACTCCCATATGGCCAATCACAGTTTTTGTGATGTGCCCTGTGGCAAATTAAAAAATAATAATAATGATAAATAAAATGAAATAGCCCCACTTCCCAGAGCCCCAAGGGGCCAGAGTTCCTGTTGGTGCTGGATCCAGACGGCGGCCTTCCCGAGGGTCTGCCAAAATGTCTGAAAGATCAGTTCTCCTCCACTTCAAGTTTAAAAATTATGGAGATTCAATGTTACAAAAATGAACAAATTAAGAGAAGAGAATAAATTTTGTGATGGTATAGTTCTCATAGATGATATTTGAGGTATAGGGGCATAAAATTGTGTTTGCTGCAGGTTTCCCCTTCTTAAGAGACCAGTTTTTACTGAATGGCTCCAGAGAGGTGAAAATCTCCATATTGCAGAGTTCCGAAGTGGGGAGACAATTGCTCTTTCTTTTTTTTGAGTTTTTTTTTTTTTTTTTTTTTTTTTGCTATAGAGTACGTGTTCTTGCCAGAAAGACAGAGAGAGACAGAGACAGAAAGTGAGAAATCACCCCCCAGGGGGCATGGCCACGTTGCAATCCCTTCTCTTCCATTCTCCTCTCGGGATCTTGGGCACGCACGCGCACACACACACACACACACAAGCGCCCAGCATGAGTTTAAGCCACGGGATCTGGGACTTGAACTGCGGTCGACTACATGGGAGTCCAGCAACATAGCCATTACATCAACTGCTGGTCCTAACAATTGCTCTTATCCTGTTAGAGTAGTGTGCTGGAATTCCCTGAGATGGAGCTGGTAAATTACTTGACTGCTGCGAGTTTTCTTCAGATGAGCCACGTTGTAGAACGGTGCACATAGGCCCTGAGGAAGTTTATGAAGTCAAAACAACCCATGGATAGTGAAGAGGGATGTGAACCACAGAGTGCTTCTCCCCCGTCAGAACAGCAGGGCGATCCAGAGGCTCTCCAAAGCAGGACTGACCTTGCATTCATTCCTCTGAAGACAGTATGGATATGGAGGACAGTGATATTCAGATTGTTAAGGCAGAATCTATTGGGGATGTATCAGAGATTAGAAGTAAAAAATGATTAGAACCAGGGAACCAGCAGTTAGTGTAATGGCTATGTCGCTGGACTCCCACGTAGTCAACCGCGGTTCGCGTCCTGGACCCGGTGGCTTAAAACTCACGCCGGGGCATGTGCGTGTGTGCCCAAGATCCCGAGAGGAGAATGGAGGAGAAGGGATTGCAGCGTGACCATCCCCCCTGGGGGGTGATTTCTCGCTTTCTGTCTCTATGTCTCTCTCTCTGTCTGTCTGGAGAGCGCACGCGCCCTATAGCAAAAAAAAAAAACACAAAAAACAATAAAACAAAAACAAAAAACTCTCCAAAAAAGATTAGAACCAGTTTATTTCTTCTGAACCCACTGCCTTACATCCATCAGAGCCCCAGTATTCCCTGATAAATTAAACTGTGGAAAACAGAGTAAGTGAAACAGAACAAAACCATCTCCACAGTTGTGCCGTCTCTACACAGGCAATGATAACATCATCATGGCCTCAAAAGATGTCTTTGGGTCCAATATTTGAGGTGTAGACAAAGGCCTACAGTGGCTTCAGCAATGACCAAAGTGTACTCGGGTATTTTGTCACCTGGAGAACTGTGCCAACCATTAAAAAATGCACAAGCTCTGGGACCAGCAGTTAGCGTAATGGCTATGTCGCTGGACTCCCATGTAGTCAACCACAGTTCGAGTTCTGGACCTGGTGGCTTAAACACACACCAGGCACGTGTGCCTGTGTGTCCAAGATCCCGAGAGGAGAATGGAGGAGAAGGGATTGTGGCGTGGCCATCCCCCGGGGGGTGATTTCTCGTTGTCTCTCTGTCTCTGTCTTCCTGGTGAGCGTACACGCCCTATAGCAAAAAAAAAAAAAAAACTCTCAAAAAAAAAAAATGCACAAGCTCTTTCTGTGTCTACTCTGTGGCAAGACTTTTACTCAGAAAGGCAACCTTCACTGACACATGCATGTGTGCATGCCGGAATGAAACCTTCCCAGTGTAAAATATGTGGGAAACCCTTTTCTCAGAAGTGTTCCTCAGAGGATCATCTTAACCTTCACAGTGGAGACGAGCCCTGTAAACATAACTCTTGTGACATAGTTTTGCACATAAGCCAGTTATGAGGAAACACCGTAAACAGCTGCATGGTAAAAACAGCTTTGATAATGCAAATGAGAGATGTGTGCAAGACCTCACAGTTGATTTTGATTCTTTTGCATGTACAACAGTCGCAGACTCCAAAGGGTGTCAGCCATGGCCTGATGCGACACGGGTCCCGAATGCAGGTAAGCTGGTCCCTTAAGGAATGAAGTACTTGTGTGGATTGAGTAGGGCCTTCATGCTCACAGCCAGAACTGACTGAGAACGTGGCAATGAATGGTCTGAATCTTTTTTTTTTTTTTTTTTGGAGAGGTTTTGTTATAGGGCGTGTGCGCTCGCCAGACAGACAGAGAGAGACATAGAGACAGAAAGTGAGAAATCACCCCCCAGGGGGGATGGTCACGCCGCAATCCCTTCTCCTCCATTCTCCTCTCGGGATCTTGGGCATGCACACACACGTGCCCAGCGTGAGTTTTAAGCCACCGGGTCCGGGATGCGAACCGCGGTTGACTATGTGGGAGTCCAGCGACATAGCCATTACGCTAACTGCTGGTTCCCTGGTCTGAGTCTTTTTAGGAGTGATCTTGCTAGTTTGGCTTGTTTTCTCACTTTTTCTCACTCTGTCCCTTTCTGGTCAAATTAAAATAAATAAAGTAAAAAAATTTTTTTTTAAAAAAGGAGTGAGTTGTGTACAGGGGGGTTAAGTGCTTTATAAATAAGGAAAAGAAACTGCACTAGAACCAACTTATTCATCATCATCATCTTCCTCCTCTTCCTCATCTTCTTCGGCTTCCTTGTCTTCCTCCTCCTTTTTTTTGCTCTTTTCAGCCTCGACAGCCCCCTTTTTTGATGCATCAGGTTTTCCCATAGCTCGGTATGCAGCAATGTCCTTTTCATAGTTTTGCTTCAGCTTAGCAGCCTTCTTTTCATAAGGCTGTTCACCATCTGCAGCAGCGTCACTCCACATCTCTCCCAGTTTCTCTGCAACATCACCAATGGATAGGCCAGGATGTTCTCCTTTGAGTTTTGGGCGATATTCCGAACAGAATATGAAAAGGAGGAAGGAGGCCTCTTGGGTGAGTTGGGATCCTTGAACTTCTTTTTTGTTTTCCCTTTAGGAGGGATATAGGTTTTCATTTCTCTTTCATATCAGGCCTTGGCCACCTTTGCCATATTTTCAAACTTTCCTTTCTCTTTAGCAGACATGGTCTTCCCCCTCTCTGAGCACTTCTTAGAAAACTCCGAGTTGACTGAAGCATCTGGGTGCTTCTTGTGCTCCCCCCGGCAAGTTTGCACAAAGAATGCATATGATGACATTTTGCCTCTCGGCTTCTTAGGATCTCCTTTGCCCATGTTTAGTTATCTTTCCTCCGCGAGGCAGAGTCGCCCAGTGCCCGTCCGGCTCTCGCTTCCCCGGCGCTCTCTCTATGAAGCTTAGTGTACTGCAGTGGCTGTGAGAATGGGAGCCAGACCCAGCTTCCATGTCCTTTGACATAATACCTTGTTTGTTAGAAATCTGCAGACATAAGGGACTGGCAGGTGGTGTGGTAGTTAAGGTGCTGGACTCCCACGTGACTGACTGCAGTTTGAGTCCCAGATTTGGCGACTTGCTTTCTCCCTCTTCCTCTCTCTGGTCAAATTGAAGAATAGTAATAAATAAATAATTCCTAAAACAATGATATACTTAATTTTATTCATTATTATTATTTTTAATTTGTCATAAGGCATATGTACTCACCAGAGAAAGAAAGACACACACACACACACACACACACACACACACACACACAGAAGGTGAAAGTAAGAAAACATGGGGCTGGCAGGTGACATGGTGGTTAAGGACAGTGGACTCTGACATAGCCAACCACAGTTTGAGTCCTGGACCTGCTGGCTTGCTTTCTCTTTTTCTCTCTCTTTCCCTGTCCTTCTCTTGTCAAATTAAAGTAAATAAATAAATAAATAAAGCTAAATAAAATAATTCTAAAAAAAAAAGAAATTAAGAAAATAAACCACCAGGTCTGGGACTCAAACTGCAATCGGTCATGTGGGAGTCCAGTGCTTCCGCCACCCCACTACCTACTGGCCCCAAATAATTCTTTTTTTTTTTTTTTAAGAGTGATTTTTGCTCTAGAGTGTGTGCACTCACCTGAGAGACAGAAACAGAAAGCAAGAAATCACCCCCAGGGGGATGGTCATGCCGCAATTCTCTCTCCTCCATTCTCCTCTCTGGATTTTGGGCATGCATGCACAGGTGCTTGGCGTGAGTTTTAAGCCACTGGGTCCAGGACTTGAACTGTGGTCTACCATGTGGGAGCCCAGTGATGTAACCATTATGCCATCTGCTGGCCCCTCCAAATAATTCTTTTTCTTTTTTTTAAGAGAGATTTTTGCTATAGGGAGCATGTGCTCACCAGAGAGACAGAGACAGAGAGACAGAAAACGAGAAATTGCACTCCCCCACCCCCCCAGGGGATGGCCATGCCGCAATCCCTTCTTCTCCATTCTCCTCTTGGGATCTTGGGCATGCACACACATGCACCCAGCTGTGTCCGGAACTTGGGAGTCCACCAACATAACCATTATGCCATCTGCTGGTTCCCTTCCCCCTAACCCCCAGCAAACAAATTGTTAAAAAATAAAAGAAAAAGAAAGAAATTTGGAAACATATTTTAGGCTGCTTGTTCCTTGACCGAGAACATGGTCACCTACTATATTCTCCTTCTCAAAAAAATTGGCCAATTTTTTTTTTTTTTGAGAGGTTTTTGCTACAGGGCATGTGTGCTTGCCAGAGAGAAAGAGACAGACAGAGAGAGACAGAAAGCGAGAAATCACGCCCCAGGGGGGATGGCCACGCCGCAATCCCTTCTCCTCCATTCTTCTCTCGGGATCTTGGGCATGCACACACACGCGCCCAGCGTAAGTTTAAGCCACCGGGTCTGGGACTCGAACCACGGTCAACTACATGGGAGTCCAGCAACATGGCCATTACGCTAACTGCTGGTCCCAAAATTGGCCAATTGTTAAGACCACTGAAAACTGGGAGAAGACCCCTCTCTTATAAAAATGACTCCTTTACAGGGGGAGAGACAAAGATGCCTATGTGGCCACAGACCGCACCTTCAAAAAGTGATTAAAGATTGGGACCAGCAGATGGCACAATGGTTACGTCACTGGACTCCCATGTAGTTGACCATGGTACAAGTCCTGGACCTGGCAGCTTTAATGTACGCTGGGTGCGTGTGTGTGCGTGCCCAAAATCCCAAGAGGAGAATGGAGAAGGGATTGCAGCATGGCCATCCTCCCGGGGGGGATTTCTCACTTTCTGTCTCTTTGTCTCTCAGTGAGCACACGTGGCCTGTAGTAAAAAATCTCTCAAACACAAAACAAACAAACAAACAAACCCTGAAAATTAATATAGCCACCGCCCCATGGCCCCATGCCCTTCCTTAGTTCAGCAAATTCCATCCCCTGTAGCTCAAGATAAGCAAATCTCAACCACTTTAGCTCAAGACATGCAGTTCCAGCTACTGAAAAATTACAACTGTATGTGGGCAAAAATAAAATAGACTTCAATTAGGACCAGGAGATCAGATGCATACCCTGGCCACAGAATCCAGATGGCGAAGGTGAGTCTAGCTCATTCCTATCCCTATGGTTCCTCCCACAGCCCTGTGGGATCGCAGGCTAGACTGCTCCCATGGCAGAACCCTAAGGGGATGCCCCTCGTCAGGTCCCCAAACAGAAAGACTGAGGGGACACCTCTTCCCCTTTTCATTTTCCTCTGGGAAGTATCTTGAAACACTGGCACTCCTTTGATCCCCAATCGCTGAAGAAAAAACGTCTGATTTTCTTTTGCATCCGATGTGGCCATGATATACAAGGAGATGAGGAGATCTGACCATCTGAAAGACATTTTAATACTACTCAGCAATTAGATCTCTTTGTGAATGTCTGGGAAAGTGGGGGGAAAATTCCATACGTACAGTGTTTCCTGTGCTGAGAGATGTGGGTACCTTTGTCCTACTGTACCTCACTCTTCTCTGCTGACTCAGGGCCCACCAGGCTCCCCTCGCTCCTGTGAGACAAACCCTAAGGACGCGCAGGCTGCTGGCTCCTCAGAGACTGCCCAGCTGGTCCTCCTCTATGTCCGACTCTGCCTTCTAACCAGGGGTCCGAGAGGCAATTCCCCCAATAGTTAGTCCTTTGGTTGAGTCTGGAAAAAGAATTCTGTCTTACCCAAGTTCACAAGCCCTCATCCTCTTCCTGAGCTTAAACAGATGAAAAGGATTTGTGGGGACTAGAAGACTACAACAGTTATGGCGCTGGGCTCCAGCATGGCCAACCGCTGTTTGAGTCCTGGACCTGGTGGCTAGAAAATCTCGTTGGATGCGTGTGTATGCACGCCTAAGATCCCAGAAGGAGAATAGAGGAAAAGCGATTGCAGTGCGATCATCTCCCTGGGGGTGATTTTTCCTTTCCTCTTTTTAAGAGAGACTTTTGCTATAGAGTCCATGCACTCTCTGGAAAAACAGGGAGAGACAGAAAGCAAGAAATCACCCCTCAGGGGAATGGCCACGCAGCGATCCCTCCTCCTCAAGTCTCCACTTGGATTTTGGCTACGCATGCACATGCACCCGGCGTGTTTCAAGCCGCTGGGTCTGCGACCCGAGCTGCCGCCAGCCGTGTGGGAGTCCAGCAATGCAACCATTACACCATCTGCTGGCCCATCTCCTTTCCTCTTCATACTTTCTACTTTGATTTCTACTTTCACTCTCACTGCCTCTGTCGCTCTCACTCTCTCTCTCTCTCTGACAAGTGCATGCGCCCTAAGGCAAAAACCTCTTTAAAAAAAATGACTTGTGTAGTTTTTCTGACAATCGTGATAAATGTATAGCTGGGTTTCAATATGTTTCTCTGGCTTTTGAGCAAATATCGAATGGGAGCAACTCAAGACCTGCAATTATAGGGGTTAAAATGTGGAGAATTCTCACCTCTACAGATTTTCTCTGCTTGCTAAGAGTATTCAAGGTCATTTGGAAACTCTGTTTTCTTTCTAACAAAGCCTGAGGTAAGCAGTAAACAACTAGGAGTTAACCTCTAAAATGTCGTTAAAAGCACCCAAGAAAAAGATAGAGAGCTAAAAATATTGAGGTCTTTTATTTGTGTGTATATGTGTATGCATACATGTAATGTGTATGTTGTGTGTTTAAGTGGTAAGAGGCCTTAAGAAATTCTACTCAATTTGGCTTTTAAATAAGAGTGTTCATACAAATTAACTTAAAATGTTTTTCAGGTTCACATGACGTAAGTAAATCTTTGACAAATAAGCCAGCTTCAAATATGGTAAAAAAAAAAATTGTATTGATCAGACAACATCATATTTGTCTTCATACAGTTGGTTTAATACAACAGCTGGTATTTCTTTTCCTTTTTTTTTTTTAAAGAATTATTTATTTAATTTTATTTATTCATTCGTTTTATTTATTTATTTTAATTTGACCAGAAAGACACAGAGAGAGAGAGAAAGTGAGAAAGCAAGCCACCAGGTCTGAGACTCGAACCGTGGTTGGCCATGTGGGAATCCAGCACCCCTATCCACCACGCCACTTGCCGGCCCGGTATTTCTTTTTTTTTTGGAGAGGTTTTTGCTATAGGGCACGTGTGCTTGCCAGACAGAGAGAGACAGACAAAGAGTGAGAAATCACCCCCCCCAGGGGGGATGGCCACACTGTAATCCCTCCTCCTCCATTTTCCTCTCGGGATCTTGGGCACACATGCACACGCGCCTGGCGTGAGTTTAAGTCACCGGGTCTGGGATGTGAACCGTGGGTCAACTACATGGGAGTTCAGCGACATAGCCATTACACTAACTGCTGGTACCCAACAGCTGGTATTTCTATGTTATGTGTTAACCGGGTGGATATCTAACATACTGTAGTATTAATTAGAGTACCCAGTTTCTCCTTGGCATGCTTGTTTACCAAATAGCAAAAGATCCGTTTAGATAGGCTGGTCACCCCCCACATGAGATAGACATTCAGGCAGCCCTGTACTGGAAGTCCCAGGACTAACTTTAGTTAGGCCTTAATATGAAAAACAAAGGCTTGGGAACCAGCAGTTAGCGTAATGGCTATGTCGCTGGACTCCCACGTAGTCGACCGCGGTTCGCGTCTCGGACCCGGTGGCTTACAACTCACGCCGGGCGCGTGTGCGTGCGTGCCCAAGATCCCAAGAGGAGAATGGAGGAGAAGGGATTGCGGCGTGGCCATCCCCCCTGGGGGGTGATTTCTCGCTTTCTGTCTCTATGTCTCTCTCTGTCTGTCTGGCGAGCGCACGCGCCCTATAGCGAAAAACTTCTCAAAAAAAAAAAGGCTAAGGGACTCTTGCCTAAGGACTTGGCAAAACAAGAATCAAAGCACAGGCTGGATGATTGAACTTATGCCCCTCAGGACTCTCTCCTTGGCTGCATTCTCAGGAGCTGGGACAGGTTTGACACCCAGATGCTATGGCCTGGCCCCAGTGTAAATTAGAAAACCAGAATATAGATAACTCAGCTGCCCCTCGGAGGAGCTACGCACAAATAGCATTGAAAATGCCTTGACAAACTCTTGCCTTCTCTGTTAAAACCAAAAAGAGTTACCGCCTAAACTCTTTTTTATTTTTTAAAGAATTATTTTTTTGGGACCAGTAGATGGCGCAATTGTTACGTTGCTGGACTCCCATGTAGTTGATTGCGTTTGAGTCTGGGACCCAGTAGCTTAAAACTCTTGCTGGGTGCATGTGCATTCCTGTCCAAAATCCCGAGAGGAGAATGGAGAAGGGATTGTGCGGTGGCCATCCCCTGGCGGGGTGGGGGGGTGATTTCTCACTTTCTGTCTGTCTGTCTCTGTGTTTCCAGTGAGCGCATGTGCCTTATAGAAAGGGGTGATTTCCTGCTTTCTATCTCTCTGTCTCTCTCTGTCTGTCTGGCGAGCGCACGCGCCCTATAGCTAAAACCTCTCCAAAAAAAGAAAAAAAAATCTCTTTAAAAAATAAGAATTTTTAAAAAAACTTTTTAAAAAAGAATTATTTATTTAATTTTATTTATTCATTCATTTATCTTAATTTCACCAGAGAAAGATAGACACACCCAGAGAAGAAAAGTAAGAAAGCAAGCTACCAGGTCCAGGATTCAAACCCTGGTCAGCCTTGTGGGAATCCTGGGCCTTTAATCACCACACCAACTGCCAGCCCCACTTTTTTTTTTCTTTTATTTATTTATTTTAATTTGACCAGAGAGGGACAGAGTGAGAGCAAGAGTGAGAGCGAGAGCAAGAGCGAGAAAGAAAGTGAGAAAGCAAGTCGGCAGGTCCAGGACTCGAACCATGGTCGGCCATGTGAGAGTCCAGTGCTCTTAACCATCATGCCACCTGCCGCCCCCAACCTCTGCTTTTTACAGGAGGTAAACAAGTCAATAGGACCATTTAAATTCAGGTCCCCTTCTCCTTATGGGATCTTACAGATCAGAAGAGATCTAGAAAAAGTCTAGGAGAACACAGAGAGGTACGGTAATAAATTTCAGCATTTGACCTTAACCTTTGATTTAACTTGGAGAGATAAGCAAAAAGGCTTAAATACTGGCTGTGGCCATACCCACCCAAGTCACTCAGGGGACCTGAAGTCTGGGGACCTAAGGCCCACTTAAGGGCAGGATCTGGAAAACCCAGATCAGAGTCTCTGTCTTAAGAAAACTCTAGATATTTCCAGTGTGGGAAGTTTGGGGACTGAATATGACAATGCCCAAAACTGACATCCTCATGTCTTCCACCAGGGCCTTGTCCCCAACGTGGGAGAGATGGCCACAGGAGACAGAAATACCCCAAGCTCCGAAGGAAGCCCACAGTCTATTGAGTACTGAGGGTGCCCAAGACCCTCAACAATCCCTTGGACAACTAGAAATCTCAGCAAGAGAGCCTCAGGTAAACTATTAAGTGGCAAATAAAAATGTGTACTAGGGACCAGCAGTTAGCGTAATGGCTATGTCGCTGGACTCCCACGTAGTCGACTGCGGTTCGATTCCTGGACCCGGTGGCTTAAACTCACACCGGGCGCGTGTGCATGCGTGCCCAAGATCCCAAGAGGAGAATGGAGGAGAAGGGATTGTGGCGTGGCCACCCCCCTGGGGGGTGATTTCTCGCTTTCTGTCTCTCTGTCTCTCTCTGTCTGGCGAGCGCACACGCCCTATAGCAAAAACCTCTCCAAAAAAAAAAAAAAAAAAGAAAAAAAAATGTGTACTAAAAGGGACCAACAGATGGTGGAATGGTTACATTGCTGGACTCCCTCATAGTTGACCACAGTTTGAGTCCCGGATCCAGCAGCTTAAAACTCCCGCCAGGCATGTGTGTGTACGTGCCCAAAATCCCAAGAGGAGAATGAAGGAGAAGGGATTGTGCCATGACCATTCCCCCTGGGGGGTGAGTCTTGCTTTCTGTCTCTGTCTCTCTCTGTTCTCCAGAGAACACATGCATTCTATAGCAGAAACCTCTAAAAAAAAAAAAGGGTACTAAAAATATACATAATAATTTGAATCTAAATCAGAGGTTAAAGTTGTTTCCCGGGTCCAGCAGATGGCATAATGGCTATGTCGTAGGACTTCCATGTAGTCGACCACAGTTTGAGTCCTGGACCTGGTGGCTTAAACTCACGCCGGGCGCGTGTGCATGCGTGCCCAAGATCCCGAGATAATAATGGAGGAGAAGGGATTGCTGCGTGGCCATCCCCCCGGGGGGAGTGATTTCTCGCTTTCTGTCTCTCTGTCTCTTTCTTTCTTTCTGGTGAGCACACGTGCACTACAGCAAAAACCTCTCCAAAAAAAAAAAAAAAAAAAAAAAAGTTGTTTCCCAAAGTAAACTTATAATGATAGTAATAATAATGATGAATGGAAGAGAGAGACTTAAAAATTGAAAGGGTTCTAATTTCCCAAGTGCCTTAATAATTGAAAAGGATTAACTCAGTGCTTTAGTGGCTCCCTTTTTCCTCCTAGGTTAGCTAAATCATCCTTGACCTCATCAAAGATGGCTGACTTTTGTTTTTCTAAGTCTCTGCCTATAGATATGGAGATTGAGACCTGTCTCTTGCTGACTCTACAACATCAACGAACATCCAAATGTATGATTCCATCAAGGTACAAATAATGATTGAGATGACCCCCAGATGGAAGTGTCTCCAGACTATAAATAGATTTCCAGTGGAGGATCCTTGCCTGCCACCTCCATCAGTGCCCTACTCCAACAGGAAGCAGAGAAGTCTTTGACCTTTGTCCCCCAACACGAGTTAGGGGTACCTCTGTAGAGGGGGAATTAAGTGTGAGCTAGGCTTAGGACATATAGTTAGGGTATAAAACCTAAGATAGAGACACTAAGTTTTACCCAAGATGGAGTCACAGTGGCCAAGTTTTAACAAAGAGTTGGCTGCATTAAGATTCAAAATAACTGTAGTTTGGGACCAACAGATGGTATAATGATTGCATTGCTGGACTCCCACATGGCCAACCACTGTTCAAGTCTCACACCCAGAGGCTTGAAACTCATGCCAGGCTCATGTGTGTGTATGCTCAAACTCTCTGAGAGAAGACTGGAGGAGAAGGCATTGGGGTGTGGCTGTCCCTCCCAGGGGATGAATTCTTGATTTCTGTCTGTCTCTGTCTGTCTCTGTCTCTCCAGAGAGTACATAAGCCCTATAGAAAAAATTTCTCTTTCCTCCAAAATAAATAACTATAGCTAAGGGCAACACTATATTCTTTTTTTTTTTTTTTTTTTTTTTTTTGAGAGAATTTTTGCTTTAGGGTGCATATGCTCACTGGAGAGACAGAGACAGAAAGCAAGAAGTCACCTCTCAGGGGGATGACCACACTACAATCCCCTCTCTTCCATTCTTCTCTCAGGACTTTGGGCATGCACTATCAGGAGCTTGTTTTCTCTTTCTCAATAAACTTTGCTTTACTATCTTCTTTTGTTGTCTGAGCTTGCTTCTAATTCTTAATGATCACAGGATAGGAACTTGGCAACCCATAAATCCAGCAACAGTGTGACTATGTATTCTCACCTCAGGTACTTCTCCTCCCACACAAACGAACTGCCCAAATCTTTGTCCACTGAAAAGATTTCCCCTCAACACTCTCTTTTGGGGTCACTCCTGAGTAGGGTTGTAATTTCTTTTTCAAAGAGATTTTTGCTATAGGGCGCGTATGCTCATTGGAGAGACAGAGAGACAGAAAGTGAGAAATCACCTCCCAGGGGGATGGCTACACTGCAATCCCTTCTCCTCTAGTCTCCTCTTGGGATTTTGAGCATGCACACACATGCACCCAGTGTGAGTTTTAAGCTACCAGGTCTGGGACTCAAACCGTGGTCGAACACCTGGGAGTCCAGTGACATAACCATTACACATATGCTGGCCTCCAAGTGGGGTTGTAATCTTATTTCTAGCTTCCACCCATATACCTTGACAGTCCATCAGGGAATGAAGGTAGGCTTTTTATTTTCCTACCATCTGGTCATGAGATAGCTATAGGTATGTACTGGAACCCACTTGGCAGAACGTGAATTCTGAGTGGAGGGGTTGTGGATTAGAAATAAACATAAAATAAACACACAAAGACATACAAGTAAAGCAAAGTGAGGATCGGGTGGGCCCAACTTCTCTTATGGAGAAAGCTATGACCTTGAACTAGCCTCAGATTTATTCTTTTAAAGGGCAGAAAATGGGGGGAGGAAGAAATGGAATGCAAAGCCAGTTACTTTGGGATGTAAATCGTCTGAAGATGCAAAAATGAATGGCACCATGCAATTCTCTGATCTTTTTGGGGCGAAAAATCTAATAAACACATGTGGCTTCCTTTAGCTTGACACTGCCCTTCACAACAGGCAGATAGCATTTTCATACGCAAGTGCTTTCATAGCCATACAAATGAAGTCCACAGAAGTGCATTTCTGCATGCGTCTAAAGGTCATCATATTTGCTCAGATTGGTCAGTCTCCACAGGTGTGAGCTGAGAAAGAGAGATGGCAAGGCAGCATGATAAATGACACTGGAGTCTGGGTCACTTTGAGGATAGCTTGTGCCCTCTGACCCTACTTGTGCCTGATCCCAATGATGTCATTTCCATCTTACAACGTGTCTTACTGGACTTGCCCTTCCCAACAACATAGGGAATCTGACAGAGCCCAGCAGTTCTGGCTGTGAGGTCACTTGATGTCCTGTAATCAGATACCCTGTCTCTACCAGGCCCAGGAGCACTCTAAGAGCAGCCATTCAAAAGTGTGTATTTCTCTGCTGCAGATGACATGGTGGATTTGCCCCAGAACCCTAGAGGTCTACACTGATACTGATTCTGTCAGAGCTTGCAAACAACACAAGGCACCTTTTCCTACCACAGACATTCCAGTCTCATAGGGTCTGTGGGTTCATACCACTGCAGAGACTTTTCTGAATTTGGCCTCACTCAAAGCTGATATCTTTCAGTGTCAGCTGGCGAGGTGGTCAGAGTTGAATTCCCAAGTGACATATATATTGCTCCAAATCCTAAGAAAATTGATACTGTACTTCTTTCTGTCTTTTTTTAAAAGAGATTTTTGCCTTAGGACATGTGTGCTTGCTGCAGAAAGAGAGACAGAGATAGTGAGAGGGAAAGTGAGAAATCACCCCTTGGGGGATGGCTACATTGCAATCCCTTCTCCTCCATTCTCCTCCCAGGATCTTGGGCACCCAGGCACACTTGCCTGGTGTGAGTTTCAAGCCACTGGGTTCAGGATTTAAACTGTGGTTGGCCATGTGCGAGTCCAGTGATGTAACCACTATGCCATCTGCTGGCCTCACAGTAGATCTGTTTGGAGATCGAGAAGTGCATTAAAAATTGCAGCCAGGAGGCCTGCAGGTGAATGGTGGTTAAGGTGCTGGACTCTCACATGATCAACCATGGTTTGAGTACCAGACCTGGCAGCTTGAAAATCACGCTGGGTGCATGTGCATGTCCAAAATCCCAAGAGGTGAATGGAGGAGAAGGGATTGTGGTGTGGCCATGCCCCATGGTGGGGGTGTGATTTCTCACTTTCCCTCTCTCATCTCTCTGTCTCTCTCTGGCGAGTACCCTCATCCTGTGGCAAAAAACTAAAAATAAATAAATTAAACAACAAAATAAATTGCAGCCAGTTCTCAAGTCTTCCTTGTCTTATTTATTCTTTTTTCTTTTTTTTTTTAGAGGTTTTTGCTATAGGACGTGAGCGCTCGCCAAGAAGACAGGGAGAGACAGAGAGACAGAAAGAGAGAAATCACCCCCCGGGGGGATAGTCACGCCACATTCCTTTCTCCTCCATTCTCCTCTCGGGATCTTGGGCACGCATGCACATGCGCCTGGCATGAGTTTAAGCCGCTGGGTTCAGGTCTCGAACTGCGGTTGACTACATGGGAATCCAGCGACATAGCCATTACGCTAACTGCTCATCCCTTTTCCTCTTTTTTTTGGAGAGGTTTTTGCTATAGGGCGCATGTACTCGCCAGAAAGACAGAGACAGAGAGACAGAAAGCGAGAAATCACCCCCCAGGGGGGATGGCCACGCTGCAATCCCTTCTCCATTCTCCTCTCGGGATCTTGGGCATGCACACACACGCACCCCACGTGAGTTTAAGCCACCAGATCTGGTACTTGAACCGCGGTCGACTACATGGGAGTCCAGCGACATAGCCATTACGCAAACTGCTGGTTCCTTCCTTGTCTTATTTCTCACTGCTGGCCCCATGTATTTCTTTCTCAGTGGTGGGAGATGTGAGACACAATAATCTGCTCTTTATTCTTTTTATTTTAGTTTGCTATAGGGCATGTGTGCTCACCAGAGAGAGACAGAGAAATACACGCAGAGAAAGAGAGAGAAAGAGAGGGAAAGTGAGAGAACACTCCCTGGGTTGCCACAATCCCTTCTCCTCTTGGGATTTTGGGCACACATGGACATACCTATGCCTGGTGTGTTTTTCAAGGCACCGGGTCCAGGACTGCAACCACGCATCTGCCTTAACCACCATACCACCAGCTGGCTCTGTCCTTGACTTAACCACCATGCCACCAGCTTGCCCTGTCCTTTACTTTGGAGAGGATATCCCAGCATGGCCCAGACTGCTAAGAACTTTATCAATGTAACAATTCCTGAATCTTTGCAGAGTTTTATTCCCCACTCTCTGAGTACATGTATTGTCCAAAGGCCTCCAATGTTGCCATCTTGCTCTGCTGGTCTGCTTAGCACAGTGCTGTATGTACAGCGGTCTAAGATGATGTTCTCCAAACCTGGCAAATTCATTGACAGAGCCCAGGAGCTAACACAGTCCTGGGGCAAGCCTGTCAATGTTCACGGCTGTCCTTCCCACGTAGACGCTAATGCTTCTGATCCTCCTTTCTAATCCGAGTGGGAAAGAAAATAACATTCTCCAAATTCACCTGCCACAGGCTACATTAAACTTCAAAGTTTTCACCTGAACACAGCAATGGGGGTTACTATTTAGTTATGCCTCTAGTACACTACTGTCATGTGCCATGATTCTAACCAATTTTTCAGGAGCCAAACTAGGGGCATGACAGGGGCCACCTCTCCTATATTTCTTTCTTTCTTTTTTCCTTTTTTAAGTTTTTTTTTCTGTAGGGCATGTGTGCTCACTAGGGAAAGAGAGAGAGAGACTCCTCCAGGGGGATGACCATGCTACAATCCATTCTCCATTCTCCTCTTCGGCATGCACACACACACACACACACACACACACAGAGCAAGTGTGTTTTTCAAGCTTCCGGATCTGGAACTCCAACTGCACTGTTGGCCATGTGGGATCCAGCCACCTTAACCACTGCACCACCAGCTGACTCAATACCCTAAATGTTCAACAAAGCCTCAGTTGATCCCAGGAGGAATTTTGGAACTGGAATGGCCCATCAGAGTTGTCCCCGGCTGAGGCAAAAAGGCCAGGCCTTTGTACTCCTATGTCGACCAGTCATTGAACGTGGGCCCCTCTGGAGAGCATGTAAGCAGGCAGTTTCAGGCTGTCAGGGCGGTGTCCAGTGAGGGAGGCAGGTAGGTGGGGTCAGCACTGCTAGTCCCAGCAGCAGGGAATGGGCGCATCAGTGCTGAAGAGGGAATCTGAGTGATGCAGACGGAGCACTGTTGTACTCGTTAAGCCCGTTACAGTAATAGAGGTACTACCACACACAGCGGGCCTGGGGCTGTGCTAGAACCCATGGAGTTACATATGCCATGGTCCCGGCCCTGAAGAACCTTATACACTGTAAACAGTATACAGTCTGCTTTTGTCTACTAGAACCAAAGCTCTAGGAGGACAGAGACTGAGTTTTGTTCACCCTGAGTTCCCAGTGTGTAGAAGTAGGGCTGTTGAAGGAGAAATCTAATAGAGGCCTGGGAGATGAGTAGGATGTGGCCATGCGTTATGCAGAGTAAGAGTGACATGCAGGGACCAGCAGTTGGCGTAATGGCTATGTTGCTAGACTCCCATGTAGTCAACCGTGGTTCAAGTCCTGGACCCGATGGCTTAAACTCACACTGGGTGTGTGTGCATGCATGCCTAAGATCCCAAGAGGAGAATGGAAGAGAAGGGGCTGCGGTGTGGCCATCCTCCCAGGGGGTGATTTCTCTCTTTCTGGTGAGCACATGTGCCTTATAGCAAAAATCTCTCAAAAAAAAAAAAAAAAAAAAAAAAAAGAGTGGCATGCGCCAGAGAAGCATGGAGGTGGGGTGGCTCAGCAAGGGCTGGAGACACATGACATGACATTCTCTAACCCAGGCGAGGCTCTGAATAAAGGATGTGCAAACATTCACCATATGAGTTTCATTCCAACAGACTGGGTCTTCGGCCCAGACTCTCAAGATGCTTATTGAGTTCTCTAGATTAAATGGTTGAGGGAAAGTCTTCCAGATGAGAGGCATGGTGGAATACCAGATGGAGAGTCAGCCATTAACTAATGGCGTGGTGGTTTAGGGGCCAGCCAATGGTATGGCAGTTAGGGTGGCTGGATCTCACATGGGCAACTGTGTGGTTCAAGTCCTGGACCTCACAGCTTGAGAAACATGCCTGGCGTGCATGCATGTGTGCCCAAAATCTTGAGAGAAGAGTGGAGAAGGGACTGCCACGCAGCTATCTACCATGAGGGTGCTTTCTCATACCCTCCCCCGCCCCACTCTCTTGGACAAGAGCACATGCGCTATAGTAAAAGAAAAAAATTTCTTTTTAGAGAGATTTTTGCTATAGGGCATGTGCACTCGCCAGAAAGACAAAAAGTGAGAAATCACCCCCAAGGGGTGATAGCCACACCACAATCCCTTCTCCTCCATTCTCTTCTCGGGACTTTGGGCATACACACACGTGCACCCAGTGTGAGTTTTAAGCCACCGGGTCCGGGACTTGAACTGCAGTAAACTACATGGGAGTCCAGCAACATAACGATTACGTCAATTGCTGGTCCCTCTATAGCAATATTTTAAAAAGAAAGAAAGAAAGAAGAAACAACTACCTGTGTGATCTTGGGGCGTTCCCTGACCTTGGTCCGTGGGGTGTGAGCAATAGCATTCCTCTACACGGTGGTCTTCAGGGTGTGTGGAACGGGGTAGTTCCCTCCGTCTGTCAATGCAGGAGGAGGCAGTCCTGTGAGGAACGGGGATGGAGGACAGAAAGACAGGGCCTGGGCAAACTCCAGGCTCGGGGTGCACACACAGCCTGCTCACAGACGTTCTCCGTTATCGCAGCCTCCCGGCCCACACACGTGCACAGCTATTAGCTGCCGCACAGGAGCTGAGCTCATTGGTTTTAAAGTCTGTTCCTTATCTCCTCCGCGCAGTAGCTGGGCAATAGCAGAGCCCCTGTACAGACGGAGGGAGCGACAACAGTGATAGTGTCCCGTCATGGTCAGCGCTAAGCCCCTGGCTCAAATCAGGGGCCAATTCCGGATCCGCAGCCTCCTGGTCCGGCAGTGCCTGGCAGAGTTCCTGGGTGTGTTTGTGCTCATGGTAGGCAGGGTGCTCAGCGGGAGGAAAGAGGGAGGTGGGCAGAACTTCCTGGGCCCTCCCGGTGTCCTTACCGCTTCCTCCTCGTGTCCCACTCCTCGTCAGCTCTCAATCACGTCTCCCCCACCGCCCTTCTCTCCTCTCCTCCCTACTTCCTCCCGTCTCTCACCTTCCTTCCCCTTCTCTATTCTTTTTTTCTTCACTTGCCCCCTTTCTTTTCTCTTCTTTCTTTCTTTCTGCTTTTCTCCCTTCCTTGCTGACCCCTCCTGGCCCTTCACCTCTTTTGGCCCCACCCACACCCCCAGCCTTCCAGGTCTCTGCTTTGTTGGCCTCCTGGGCTCTTTGACCTCATCCTCGCTCTCCCCACCAGCTCCTAACCCAGGGCGCTGTGGCTCAGGCTGTCACCAGTGGAGAAACCAAAGGCAACTTCTTCACCATGTTTCTGGCTGGCTCGCTGGCCGTTACAATCGCCATCTACGTGGGTGGCAACGTCTCAGGTGAGGGGGGCTGCCACCAGAGGGGTGGGTGTGCATCTGAACGTGGGCGTCTCGTGATGGTGAAAAGGCAGGTCCTTTGGTGACTCATGGACATTATCGGCTCGGGCTCGACTAGCACCCTGGACTGAGAATATGCCTTTGACCCTGGCCAGCCCCTCCCGCGTCTGCTATCTCTCCATCTCCTTCACAGGCCTCCTTGGCTCACCTAGCAGACATTTATGGCAGGGCACTGAAAATAAGTTCTGTCCTCCAGTGTCCCCTACCCAAAGTCCTCTGGGGCTCATCTCTGCTCAGAACCTCGTCTGCCAGACACTCCTGTGTGCCCGGCTGGAGCCCTGAGATACAGTGTGTACAGTGTGTGGAAAGAGCAGACGGCCCTAGGTTGCAATCTTGGCTGTGTAGCGTGACCTTGAGAAGTCACTTAACCTCCTCGAGCCTCAACTGCCTAAAAGGTGTGGGAATGGGCCAGTCGGGTGGTGTGGAAGTTAAGGCAGCTGGATCTCACGCGGCCGACAGTGCAGTTCTAGTCCAGGACTCAGTGGCTTGAAAAACATGCTGGGTGTGTGTGTGTGTGCATGCATGCCCACAATCACGAGAAGAAAAAGGAGAAGGGGTTATGACATGGTCCTCTTCCCTGAGAAGTGCCTTCTCACTTTCTCTCTCTCTAGTGAATGCACATGCCAACAGCAAATTAGGGAAAAACAAAACAAAAACAAACAGGCTTGTGGGGAGGAGTAGCAGCCGTGTCTGGTGACAGTCCCCGGCAGGGACAGCTAATGGACGCTGTTTCTTTTTCCTTGACTCCGGAAGGTGCCCATCTGAATCCTGCCTTCTCCCTGGCCATGTGTCTCCTGGGACGTCTCCCCTGGGCCAAGCTCCCTATTTACTCCCTGGTGCAGCTGCTGTCTGCTTTCTGTGCCTCGGGGGCCACCTATGCCCTCTACTACGGTAACACAGGGAACAGGCTTGGGGGCACGTGTGTGGTGGAGCCAAGACGGAAGCCCTGGTGTCCCCTCTCCTGCAGATGCTCTACAGAACTATACAGGTGGGAACCTGACAGTGACAGGCCCCAGGGAGACAGCCTCCATCTTTGCCACCTATCCTGCCCCCTATCTATCCCTGAACAACGGATTCTTAGATCAGGTAGGTGTGAAAGGGAGACCTGGGAAAGCCCCAACATTTGCCTGTCCCTTGGGACCCCGGCCTATTGTCCAGGCTCTGGGCGGGAGTAGTTTTATTGTGGCTGGCTGTCTGTGTTGGAAAAAGCCAGATGCCATGGGGGTTGAGGTGAGAGCTGGCAGTTGAAGCACCTGGCAGCTGATGGGACTTTATTGCCTCTGTCACCTCCAAGGTTCTGGGCACCGGGATCCTGATTGTGGGGCTCTTGGCCATCCTGGACAGACGGAACAAGGGAGTCCCCGCAGGTCTGGAGCCCGTGGTGGTGGGGATGCTGATCCTGGTCATCGGGTTATCCATGGGCGCCAACTGCGGGTTCCCACTCAACCCTGCCCGGGACCTGGGCCCACGGCTCTTCACCTACATGGCTGGCTGGGGCCCTGAAGTCTTCAGGTGGGTGACAGTCTTCTCGGGTGCTGTCCTCCATTCATCTCCCTCTGCTAAGGGCTCTGGCCCTGGATCCCTAAACCTTTTTTTTTTTTTTTTTTTTTTTTGAGAGAGAGAGTTTTGCTATAGGGTACATGCACTCACTGGAGAGACAGAGACAGAAAATGAGAAATCACCCCCCAGGGGGGATGGCCACACCACAATCCCTTCTCCAGTCTCCTCTTGGGATTTTGGGCACACATGTGTGCCGCTGGGTCCTGGGTCCGGGACTCCATCCTCGGTCGACTATGCGGGAGTCCAGTAATGTACCCATTATGCCAACTGCCAGTCCTGCGACTCTCTCCTCTTAACACCTCTCTTGACCTCTTAGGACAGTGCCCCTTCTCCGAGCCACATGTGCTCCCGTGTCCCCCTCTTCCCTTTTCACTGACACAGGAAGATTTAGAGGGCGTGTTCTTGGGCACGACGCATTATGTCACTGGGCATTAGTGATCTTACCCACAAGATGAGTGTACTCGGATAACTAAGACAGGAGGCTGGACCAAGCTTCCTTGGGGTCCTTCCCCTTCTACCCTCTTCCAAGTGTCCCTCACCCCAGGAGCCAGTTTAGAGAGCTCGCTTTTGCTGATGCCGGCGGCTTAGGGAGTCACCCCCATCTCTCCTTTGGTCCTTCTCTTGCAGTGCTGGTAACGGCTGGTGGTGGGTGCCTGTGGTGGCCCCTCTGGTGGGGGCTGTCCTCGGCACAGCCACGTACCAGCTGCTGGTGGCTGTACACCACCCCGAGGACTCAGAGCCAGCTCAGGAGCCGGCATCCACCCAGCACAAGGCCTCAGCCTTGGGAAGCCCTGCCTCGGCTCAGACGGCTCAGACGCGGGAGTGAAAGCTATGATCGTGGCCGCACTCACCTCACCCAGGACACTCCGGGCCACTGACCCCGCCTGGTGGCGTGACGCCTGACAGGCATTCTCCCTCTTTATTAATGTGCCAGCCCTGGGGAGCTCTCCGTGTACCCATTTCGCCATCCCTTCCTCCTGAACTGGGAAGGCCCTTGACCAGGGCAGAACCGGAGGAGGATGAGGTCAGGGGTTGGCTTCTAGGAACAGTGTTGCTCAAAGTAGCCGCCAGAGGGTGTGCGCCCTGGATTGTGGGTCGGGAAGGCTGCGGGAGGAACCTGCAGGGTGCAGGGCGCCCTCCATACATTGGGGCGCACAGTCCTGAGACTTTCCCCCCAAAGCCTGGTCCCTACCTCCGGACTCCCAGCCATCACCTCTGGCCGCCGCCGCCGGGTAGCTGGGAGGTGAAGCCGCCTCCGCGCAGGGGGCGTGGTGGGGGCGGGAGGCGGAGACCAGCTCTGCCAGCGCCGGAAGACTGGAGAGCCAGGTGGGGAAACTGAGGCACGGCCGAAACCCAGACGTCCCGGGGCTGTGTCATTCAAGGAGAGGGTGCAATTCAGTGAGCCAGGCGCGGAGACGAGGTGAAGGAACAGAGGGCCCCCAGGGGCCTGGGTAGGAGCCAAGGGCATACTGGCGCCGAGGAAAGTTCTCGTTCACCGCCCTCCTGCACTTACTGCCCTCCCCGCCGAAAAGGCTCTTTCGGCAGAGAAGGCAGCGTTTTCCTGGTCCCTTTCTTCCAAATTAAAAAATAGAGACAACTCTGAGCTACCTAGGCTCCGCGATTTTTTTCTTTAAGATTTGGGATGGATGTCCGGGTTGGGGGAACCGGCCTGGCAATGCCAAGCCTCGAAAGGGTTAAGACCCTCCCCCTGCCCCGCACAAAGATGGCGCCACCTTCCTTCCCTCCCCCTCCCCAAAGCCCCCTCCCGCCCCCCGCCGTCTACTGCCACCTCCGTCACTTCCGCCCCGCCGTGGCCGAAACTGACACAAAGTAGCGGGCCGAGGCCCCGGGGGGAGCGGGGGCAGCAGCTGGGGGGCGGGAGCCCGCGGGGAGCTGAGCCGAGCGCCCCCCGCCCCAGCCCCCGGCATGGGCAGGACGGGGCCGCCGGGGCGGGCGCCGAGCGCTGAGCGCTGAGGTGAGGCGTGGAGAGGCGGGGGCGCCCGGGAGCGCAGGGCCGGCGGGGCACGGGGAGATGCGGCTGCGGCCGTGGACTCGGGGCTGGAGGGGCCGCGCGGGGGGTGTGGACCGGGGAGGCCCGGGGACCGGGAGGCGGGAGCTGCGGTGAGACGCGGCGGGGGCGACTGGAGGGAGAGAAGGGGGTCGGGGTGCCTGACTTTGGGGGAGGCCGGGGGGCTGTCCACAGAATGGGAGGATGGGGTGCCAGGGGGCGCGTGGAGACCTGGAAAGGAGCGCGCAGTGCCAAGGGGAAGCTAATGGAACGGCGGAGAAGGGAGAGCCGCCGGGAGAGTTGCGGGGGCGAGAGGAGGGACGGGGTGTAGGGTTTAGGTGCGCAGAAGGGAGTTTGGGGATGGTAAGGTGGAGGTCTCTGATCGAGGCCAGCCTGGGGGCCCATGAGGGGTCGTAGCTTTGGCAGTTCCAGGCAGAATGAGTCCTGGCTTCTGTTCTAGGCAAGAAAGGTGGCCCAGTGTGGCGTTGGTGGCAAGTGGCCTGGGGGTCTTGGATTCTTTTCCTCCTGTTTCCCTGACCTGCCAGGCTCCTCTGAAAGAAGGGGTCAGGCTGGGGGTCTTGTTTGGAAGGAAGCAGGGCCGCACCTCCAGGAGGAGCCCTTTCCTCCACAGAGGATGCCTCCTTCCCAGGGCTGGCTATTTTTATCCCCAATGTGGCTGCAGAGGGGGCTGGGGCAGGGTGACGGGCAAGGCTACGTGGCGATGGGCCTGACCCGGTCAGAAAACCAGGCTGTGTGAGACTGGGAAGGAGAAGTGAGAGGGGATCTCTGTTCCAGGGCTCCCCCTCTTTCCCCTTCCTAGTATGGACCCCCTAGAGAGGATGAGCCTGCGCTCAGTCTTCTCCAGGGTCTTAGAGGTAAAAAAACTTTCCTGGTCAGTGTGCAGACGCCTGACTCCCAGCTGCATGTGGGCTCGGTAACTTTTTCCGGGGACCACAGACACATCTCTGGGCCTGTAGTGTTTCTCGACTGCCTTCCTCCCCGAGGGTGGGGCTGCCTGTGGAACCTGTGAGCCCACCCGTGCTCCTCCAACCCCTCCCGCCACACCCCACCCTCCCATGACTCATACCCTAGACTGGGTGGAGACCCTGGCTGGGGCCCTGGAGGAGGGCTTGGCATCTCTAAAGTGTGGATGAGGTTTTTCCTGAGCCAGGCACCCTTGCTGGCCATGGTTGGGGAGGGTTGGGATGGAAGGGCTTCAGACTTCCAGTATTGCCTGATCTGGGGTCAGGGACAGAGCAAGTCTGACTTAGAAAGGGAGGACCTGTGTGGGTGACTGGGCTGTGGCCAGAGTCTGTAATTATAGAGGCTAGGCAGACAGGCAATTAGTATCTTTGGGGGCTGACAGGCCGGTGGGGTGTGCCCAGTAGGCTGGAGGGAGGCAGGGGAAGCAGAGAGGAGGAGGTGGAAGGCCCTCCACCCAGAGAGGAGGAGGTGACTGGCTGGCAGCTTCCTTGGGGCTGGGCTGGGGAACAGGGATGTGGCTCAGAGACTGGCTTGTAGGCCAGGCCTTCTACCTTTTTAGGAGAAAGCAAGGCCAAGGGAAGGGAAGGAAGCAGAGGAACGAGCAACGAGCGAGCAACGGCTGCCCCTGGCCGCCCCTGGAGCCTGTCCCTGGAGCCATCCGGAGTCATACTGACTGCCATAGGCTGTGGGTGGGAGAGAGGGAGGGGACACCCCCCACTGGGGTTTCAAAGACCCTTTTGCTGGCCCAAAAGGGTGGCTGGCCCAGTCTGAGAGGAAGTGGTTTGGGGACTGTCTGTGCAGGAAGTGAGGGCCATGCCTCTAATGTGAGCTCCCCTGGAGGAGGTGATAATGGAAGCCCCAGTGATGAGGGCTGATGGGGAATATAAGCATTTCGAAGGGTGGAGCCTGCACACCCTATTTCCTGAGGCCCGCCAGGTGTTTCCTGGCTTCTGTTCTCTCCACTCCACCCTTTGGGGGACATTCTGCTTTCTAGTAAGCAAGGCACCACTCATTGCCACCAGGAGGGCACACGGGGGCATCCAGCGTCCCTGGGGTGGTTACTTTGAGAGCTGTGCCCTCTCGTCTGTATGTGACTTCACCTCTCTGCCCCTTTCCCGGCAGGCCTGGCTTCGGCCAGCTCTCAGTGCCTGCCTGTGGTCCAGGGCACAGACGTGGTGGGAGGTGCTGGGGAAATCCCCGTCTTTCTCAGGGGGCCCATTAGGGCAGAGAGGTGAGCTTTGGTGGCGGTGGTCAGAGAATGCTGGGGGAGGCGCAGGGTCAGAGCTGGAAAAGAACCTTGAGGAAAGGAGTGAAGGGTTCCCCTCAGCTTCCTGACCTCACACGCCTGTCACCTTCCTGCAGGGTCTCCCATGGGATTGCTGGGACCTTGCTGGGTGAGATGGCACTGTGTGCAAAAAAGCGCCCCCCAGGTAAGACAGGCAAGGAGGGGGGATCCTTGGGACCACCAAGAGGGTGTTGCTCTGGCTCGGAGGAGCCAAGGGAAGAGAGACACTGGGTATGGGTCTGAGCTAGGGTGCAATAAAACCCCTACTCATCCTGGGGGAGCACAGAACACCTAATTAGTCACTCGCTTTGCCGGGACGGTGCTGAGCAAACACCCCCCTCACCCCCCCCCCCCCACCCTCCCGCTCCCATACACCTGCACTCTGCCTTGGGACACCTGCAGCCCCTACTCTGGCCCGCGGAGCTGTGTTCTCTTCTCACCTCCTGCCTCCTCCCTGCTTGTCCCCTCGCTTTTTCCATCCACCCGGGTCCTCCTCGTTTTCCTGCTGGCGGGGGTGGAGGGTGAAAGCGGTTGCCCCCGACAACGCGGGCAGCCGGCTCACCGGCATTGGCCGGCCCGGGAGGGCGGGGGGAGAGGCGGGGCGGCGCTGGCTTTCGCCTACGCGGCGCGCTGGCAGGCGGCAGCCCCTGCAGTGGGGGAAGCGGGAGCGGGCGGGGGCGGGGCCCCGGGCGTGCGCGCCGCGTCCCGGGCCGCTCTGCGCGCGCTGGCGTCCGCGGGGGGCACCGGGGGCGGCTGCAGCGGCGGCGGCGCAGCGGAGCTCGCGGCGTTCCCCGGAGCGGGCGGCCGCAAGGATGGCCTGGGCTGCGGGTGGGGAGCGCGCCCAACGGCCGGGGCTCCCCTGTGAACGGCCGCAGCTCCTGCGCCTCGCTGGGGGGCTGCCCCGTCGGCACCGCTGAGGCCAAGGACGGACAGGCAGTGCGCCCTCCCCCACTCAAACCGGGATCATGACGGTCCCTAAGGAGATGCCCGAGAAGTGGGCCCGGGCCGGGGCGCCTCCCTCTTGGAGCCGAAAGAAGCCCACTTGGGGGACAGGTAAGGGGAGGCAGCTCCTGGTAGCTCTCCCCGACCGGTGCTTTCCCCTCCTTCTGTCTCCCCATTCGATTGTCCTCAGCCTTCCCCTACCTTCCCCGGTCCATCCTCTTTCCAGACTCCACGGATCTTGGCTCCGAAGGGTCCAGTCCCTGCCCTCTTCCTTTGCATGGTGGTTGACTCAGCTTAGGGGGCCCTTCTGGGGAAGTTTGTGGGCGTAAAGTGGCTCGGTAAGCAGGGAGCGCGGTGACGCCAGGTTGTCACTGCAGTGCACTTTGGGGGGGTCTTCGGTCGCAGGAAGCTGTCTGGAGTGCTGCTTTTGGCTCCCGGGCAGGTGTAAGGCATTACGTTTGCTGCTTAAAGGAGTAACCGACTTTTACAGCTGCGGGGTGTGGAGACCCCGGGAGATGGGCTGGGGACCCCCTTTTAAGACAGCCTCTTGTTCTGGGACCTGAACTTGGTGACTACGGGTCCGGGATCTGCTGAGGTTCAGGGTAGGTGCATTTGTCATTCAGTAAGTGACAAATGAGTTGTTTAAGGGAAATGCGTGCAGACAGTAGGAAAGAGGTTACAGCTGGAGAGCCGCTGTTTCAATGACGTCTCTTTCCTGCCTTCTCCATCTCTGTGTCAGTCGGTGTGACCCATATCCCTGACCCCCCTCCTACTTGAAGATGAGCTTTGAAATAAGGTGATGTCATTGTGGGCCAGTCAGAAGCCGCCGCTGGTGACATGTGACGAGCAGCTCCTGTAGGGGGACTGCACGTGGGGCAGGGATGGTGCCGCAGCGCAGCTCCAGGGCAGGGTGACCCTCGTCTTACAACCCACCCCACCCCACCTGGGGGGAGGGCGGTACAGGAGCTGGCTCTGCAGTGGTCCTGGGGAAGGAAGCTTTGTGTTTTTAGCTGTTAATCCTGAGTTATGAGGATGCATTCCTTAATAAAGCGGCAAAGGACTGGGGGATCCCCCAGAGGGGTGGGGAGAGGAACTGAGGGCTCCTGGTGGAAGGCTTTGACAGCTGGTAGCGAGGAAGAGAACCCGTCCTGTCTTGTGAACGTAACCTGCAGAACCACGGTCAGGCTGGTGATGAGAGGTGGACCGGGGGAAGAATTAGTGACTGCTCAAGTGTGGAATGAACCAGTGGCCCTCGGTGGGACCCACACCGCGTGGGGTGGGCCTGACGAGGAGTTGGCCCAGGCCTCAGTGACGACTCCTGACCTCCGCTTCGTTCTGTTGCAGAAGAAGAAAGGAGGGCGCGGGCGAACGACCGAGAATACAATGAGAAATTTCAGTATGCGGTAAGTGACACTAGACCACCTTCCCCATTCCCTGAGCCGGGAGGGCGAGGGAGGCACAGGAACGCCGGAGGCTGGGACAAGGGCTGACTGGGAAGGGTGCTGGAAGGAGGGGAAGGGACCTTCCTCAGCTACCTTCCATTTGCCGCTGTGCTGAATTTTTCATGCCTTCACCTATCAGGGAAGCAGGATATCCTGACCTCAGGAAACTTCCTGCTCGCTTCCTCTCCCTGCCTCACCTGTGGTTGCTGACTCAGAGGGTGGAAGTCTGGGGACGGGTACTGATGGAGGAGGCAGCCTCCGCGTGGCGCTGGGTTGACTCTGGAGGCTGCCTCATTGTCCCGTCTCCCGTTCCCGTAGAGTAACTGCATCAAGACCTCCAAGTACAATATTCTCACCTTCCTGCCTGTCAACCTCTTTGAGCAGTTCCAGGAAGTCGCCAACACCTACTTCCTGTTCCTTCTCATTCTGCAGGTGAGTGACCTGCAATAGGTCCCTCCCGACTCACCCAGCCAAATAAAGCTAAGAAGGAAGGAGGCAGGGATGGGGACTGAGAGGCATGCTTCTCTTTCCTCTCTTCAGTTGATCCCACAGATCTCGTCCTTGTCGTGGTTCACCACCATTGTGCCTTTGGTTCTCGTCCTCACAATCACGGCTGTTAAAGACGCCACTGATGACTATGTGAGTTCTCATCTTCTGCCTTCGCCCGGCGCCCGCCCCCAGCCTCCTGGTGACCGCCATAGCCCCTCCCTGATCCAGCAGGACCCATGATCTCTTGGCCAGGGTGGGGAGGGGAGTGGGGAGAGAGCTGGTCTGCGAACGGGGAGTGTGCACGGTGGTGATCCTCAGCCTGCTCTGAGCTCCGTGGATCAGCCAGGCCCGCCAGGCCCAGAGCGGAGCGGGAGAGGGTGTCTTACCTTCCTGCGCTCTCTTTCCAGTTCCGCCACAAGAGCGATAACCAGGTGAATAACCGTCAGTCTCAGGTGCTGATCAATGGAATGTGAGTGCCGGTTGGAGATGAGGGCTCTGGGGAGGAAGAGGGTTCCCTGGGAACCTCTGGAGCTACTGACAGTCTCTTCACTGCCCTCTCGTTGCCTCAGCCTCCAGCAGGAGCAGTGGATGAATGTCTGTGTTGGTGATATTATCAAGCTAGAAAATAACCAGTTTGTGGCGGTAAGGGACGAGGTGCCCCCCCCACCCCCCAGGCCTGCAGGGCTCTGCCTCCTCTTTGGCAGAAGGGAGTGAGCCTGAGCCTTTCCTGACTTACTGTCACCTCTTGAACACCCGTGGAAGGAAACTTGATCGAGTGTGTGTGTGGGGGCTTCACTTTTATGCTTGTAACTAAACAGATCATGGGTGCATGGCGAGGGCATGATCACCGGAGAGTCCATGGGGGGGAGGTTTGGTATTTGCACTTCTCATGAGGGTTTCTCTCCAGGCGGATCTCCTCCTCCTTTCCAGCAGTGAGCCCCATGGGCTGTGTTACATAGAGACAGCAGAGCTCGATGGGTAAGCGGCAGCCTCTCCGTCTCCTCCCACAGCGGTAAAAAGTGTTTCTGAAAGAGGTTTCCAGGTCGGGGCTCACGACCTTTTGGAAAGTTTAGGGCTAGGGAAGGCTTTGGATGTGTAAAAGTGTTACATACCTGGCGTTTGCCTGGCTATGCAGTGATGTCGCATGGTCAGGTGTCCCCGCCTGGAAATTAGAAGCTGGGGAGGGAGCCAGGACTCAGGGGATACTGTCCTTCCAGAGAGACCAACATGAAGGTGCGGCAGGCCATTCCGGTCACCTCTGAGCTGGGAGACATCAGTAAGCTTGCCAAGTTTGACGGTGAGTAACCTTGGCGACGCAGCCTCGAGAAAGACAGAGTGGTTGGGTTCGAGGGTTTGGATCGTCCCTTTTTCTTTGGACTTCTGCTGCTGTGAGTGTGCAGCTCCCTGGACTGTTGTGGGGTGGGGAGTGTTGGGGATGCCCAGTGGTTACCGCTTGCTTTTGAGCTGATGGTCATTTCAAGGGAGCTTTGTGGCTGATAGCTCCCTAAGCCGTGCATGTTGAGAGAAATGCAGCTCATTCCTTTTGCTTATTAGCTCAGAGTTATGATATCTGCTTTTTAAAACCAGACAAACTACACTGAGTATATAAGAAAAGCTAATACCCCCTCCTGCCCTCTGTAGGTAAGCACGTTAATTGGCAGTTCAGTGTGGATTCATGTGTGCTTTCTTTTTTTGGAGGTTTTTACTTTAGGGCATGTACTCTTTCTGGGGAAGAGAGAGAGACAGAGACAGTGAAAGGAAAAGTGAGAAATCACCCCCAGGGGGAATGGCCACACTGCAATCCCTTCTCCTCCAGCCTCCTCTCGGGATGTTGGGCACGCACGCACACACGCCTGGTCTGAGTTTTAAGCCATCAGGTCTAGTTGACGACTTGAACTGTGGTCAACTACGTGGGAGTCCAGCGATGTAACCATTATGTCATCTGCTGGTCACTTGTGCACTTTTAACATGTGTTTATACAGACATTGTAAGTAGAAATAGGGACCAATGGATGGCGTAATGGTTATGTTGCTGGACTCCCATATGACTGACCATGGTTTGACCCCCAAACCCAGGACTTGAAACTCGTGCTAGGCGCGTGTGCATGCATGCCCAAGATCCTGAGAGGAGAATGGAGAAAAAGGGATTGCGGCGTGGCCATCCCTGCAGGGGGTAATTTCTCTCTCTCTCTCTGGCAAGCACATGCACCTGTAGCAGAAATCTCTTAAAAAACAACCAAGCATATGTAACCAGAAATAAACAGGATCAAGTTTTATCAGTCTCTGCATCCTGCCTTTTTTACCTATTAGATCTATGATGAGTTTTTTTTTCTTTTTCTTTTTAGTTTTGTTATAGGGAGTATGCTCCAGAAAGAGAGAGAAATCACTCCCTAGAGGTGTGGTTATGCTGCAGTCCCTTCATTCTCCAAGGACTTTGAGCATGTACACACACACTCCCGGCATGATTTTAAAGTGTCTAGGTCCAGGATTTTTTTTTTTTAAGAATTATTTTATTTAACTTTATTTACTTTAAAAAATTATTTTTTAATTTAATTCCATTTGTTGTTATTATTTTTAAATTTGACCAGAGGGAGACAGAGAAAGAAAGGGAAAACGAGAAAGCAAGCCACCAGGTCCGGGACTCAAACTGTGGTCAGCCATATGGGATCTAGCGCCTTTAACCACCACACCACCTGCCGGCCTCTGTTTACTTACTTTTAATTTGGTCAGAGAGGGACAGAGTGAGTGAGTGAGAGAGAGAGAGAGAGAGAGAGAGAGAAAATGAGAACGCAAGCCACCAGGTCCAGGACTTGAACCATAGTCGGCCATATGGGAAGTCCAATGCCCTTAACCACCACACCACCTGCCGACCCGTAGGTCCAGGATTTGAAATGAGCAGTCAGCCATGTGGGATCCAGCTGTCTTAAATTCCACACCATCTGCTGGCCCATCTTACTCTTTTTAATAGCTGCATAATATTCCATAGACTCGATGTGTCATAATTTAGTCAGTGATTCCCTGACTGTTCAGTTGTTCTCAGTCTTTGGCAGTTTAAATAATGTTTCAGTAAAAATTGTTATGACTGTGGGCTGGCCTTTAGCACAGCAGTTAAGTACTATGCGTAGAAAGTGAGATCCTACATAGCCAAGTTCAAATCCCAGCCCTGGGGACCTGAAACACACATCAGTGTGTGCGTGTGCGCACGCGCGTGCGTGCACCCTCGGAATCCTGGCAGGATGGAAAAATCACTGCAGTGTGACTATACTCCTTTTGGGGGTGCTTGCTTGCTTCTTTCTCTGGTGAGTGCACAGACCCCCTGACAACTGAAAAAGTTTTGTGATTTACGCTACTGTTCCGTATAGTACTCCCCAAGGTGGCATTACTGGGTCCAACAGCATTAGTTCACGCCACCTCGTTTTTTTCCTGAAGAGTTGCACGAGCACACACTCCCACTGGCAGGGGTTGACGGGCCCAGGGCCTTAAGCCCTCACTCAGCTGCGTTCTTTCTGTCTCCGTGTCAGGCGGTAGACTGGACCTTGAGCAGTGGCACTCTTGTCTCCCGTTCAGGTGAAGTGATCTGTGAACCTCCTAACAACAAGCTGGACAAATTCAGTGGAACCCTCTACTGGAAAGAAAACAAGTTCCCCCTGAGCAACCAGAACATGCTTCTCCGGGGCTGCGTGCTGCGGAACACCGAGTGGTGCTTCGGGCTGGTCATCTTTGCAGGTGAGCCTCCTGGCATCCCGAGAAAGAAGGGGGCGGCTGTCTCGGCCCTCCCTCAGGAGTGTGGGGTGAGGCTGAGTGGGCTGGTAGAATCGTGAAGGTGACGGCCTTCAGCCCTGATAAAGCCTGTTGTACAGCCCGTCCCACCCCATCCCCCCATGTCCTGCAGTCGGGGGAGCAGGGCAGAAGCCGTGGGACAGGTTTGGTATTTTGCTTTCCCATTCTTTCAAAGGTCCTGACACGAAGCTAATGCAGAACAGTGGCAGGACAAAGTTCAAGAGGACAAGTATTGATCGCCTAATGAATACACTGGTGCTCTGGGTAAGGCCCCCCACACCTGGTTCCCTGCTTCTGTCCTGTGGCTCTCCCAGGTGGCTCTCCATTCCCATGTCACTTGCCTGGGCAGTAGGCTGGCTTTGGGTTTGCCATTAAAGCCACCGGCAGGTCAGCTACTCAGAGGCCCTGTTCATTGCAGGCTTCTTTCAGACCTGGAAGATACTATTTAAAAACAACCTTAGGAACGGGCATGAATCAACAACTCAAAGAAAGCTCAAACAAATCATCCCTTCTCTGGATTGCAGTTACGATGCTGACTTAGTGCGGCATGTGACTTTCTGTTTGCTTTCGCCAGGGACAAGGAGGCCTTCATGGGGCATGGAGAGGGAATTAAAAGAAAAATTTCCATCTGGGAGATGGTTAGCAGGAGGGTCTTTTCGCCCAACTGCAAAGAATGAAGGATCCCAGAGGAAAAGTTCCCGCTTTAGGTTTTGGCAGTTCCTGAATCCTTCTCTTGTCTAGCTAGACATCTGAGCTCCTTGTTGGGTTCTGCTCCCCTTCTCGTGCCCCTCCTGTCTGCTGCCTGCCCCCTACATGCCAGCTTGGAAAGGCGGGGGCCAGCCTCTGGTGAGGCAGTTTCCGCCCTGACTGGAGAGGGTTTGCAGAAGCACAGCCTAGGGCAGCCTGACTAAGTCTGTCTCGCAAAGGTTCCCACCGCCCCCTGGTGGTTGTTGGGCGCCAGGATGTTCCTGTGGGAAGCCTCTGGAGGCGGCTTCAGAAACAAATGTTAGAAATCAGATACTCGTCTCCATTTCTTTCTTTTAATCAGCAAAACTTTCTATGCTGCTGCTTCAGGAATCCAAGTTTTATGATTTTTGATTAATCCAGAAATCTACGTTTATGTAGCTAGAGTTTGTTTCCCTGGCTAAAGAAAAATAAGAAGGCAGTCTGGGTGACCGGGCAGTGGCGCAGTGGTAAAATACAAGGTTCTGCAAGGCTGACCCGTGTGCCCTGAGACCTCTCTGAGTATGCCAGGCATGAATGTGCCCGGATGTGGGCCAAAGCTGGGCGCAGATTAGAATGTCAAGACTCTCTTGGGGTGCTTCTGTCTTTCCTTCTTTTTCACTCTCTTGCTAATGGAAGAAATAAATACATACACTTAAAGAAAAAAAAAAGGTGGTCAAGGGACCAGCAGTTGGCGTAGTGGCTATGTTGCTGGACTCCCATGTAGTCAACCACGGATCAAGTTGACTTAAACTCACGCCGGGCACGTGTGCGTGCGTGCCCAAGATCCCGAGAGGAGAATGGAGGAGAAGGGATTGTGGCATGGCTATCCCCCCCTGGGGAGGTGATTTCTCGCTTTCTGTCTCCCTGTCTCTCTCAGTCCTTCTGGGGAGCGCACGCGCCCTATAGCAAAAACCTCTAAAAAAAAATGGTGGTCAATATGGAATGATGAACACTGCAGTAACTTGGCATTTTTGTTGGGTTGTGAAGGCTTAGCTCAGGTAAATGAGTAATTTACAGTAGCATTTTTGGTCTGTTGAAAGTGGATCACCCCAACATTTCAAAGGCTCTTGAAGGTCCCACGGGCAGCTGTTCAACTAATTTATGTTCTGCATCACACAGATGAGAAAATGTTCAGAGAGAGGGCCAGCATCAGTTCTGAGCTTTTCCCAGTAAAGCATGCTGATTTAAAGGTGCCTGAGCCGGCCATTATGTGGCATGGAGGTTAAGGCACCGGATCCCATATGTGGACCCCATGGTTTGAGTTCCAGACGAGTGGCTTGAAAATCACATTAGGCATGTGTGCGTGCGTGCCTAGAATCCCAAGAGGGGCATGGAGGAAGAGGGATTGTGGCATGGCCATCCTCCTGGGGAATGGCGTCTCACTTTCCCTTTCTCTGGCAAGCACATATGTCCTATAACAAAACCAAAAACTAAATGAGAAGAAAAGGTACCTGAGCTTTTGCGGGCTTAGGGAATGAGACGTGACTGCCTTCAGGGATGCCCTGGGTCTGGAGGGATTCCTAAATGCCAACCTAGTCTCTGCTTCTCACCCCCCCCCCCCCCCAGATTTTTGGATTCCTGGTCTGCATGGGAGTGATCCTGGCCATTGGCAATGCCATCTGGGAGCACGAGGTCGGGACACGCTTCCAGGTCTACCTGCCGTGGGATGAGGCGGTGGACAGTGCCTTTTTCTCTGGCTTCCTCTCTTTCTGGTCCTACATCATCATCCTCAACACCGTCGTGCCCATCTCGCTCTACGTCAGGTACGTGCTCGCGCAGCGGGGTCTCTGCAGGGAGCCCCTGTGGTTCCTGGGAAAGCTCCTTTCTGTGAAGATGCAAATTTCAAGAAGGAACTTGGAATCCTCTTATTTCTGTACTTGGAACCTTTTTTTTTTTTTTTTTTTTTTTTTTTTGGAGAGGTTTTTGCTATAGGACGCATGTGCTTGCCAGAAAGACAGAGACAGAGAGAAAGCGAGAAATCACCCCCCAGGGGGATGGCCACGCTGCAGTCCCTTCTCCTCCATTCTCCTCTCAGGATCTTGGGCACACACGCACACTTGCCTGGCATGAGTTTAAGCCACCGGGTCCAGGACTTGAACCACGATCGACTACGTGGGAGTCCAGCGATGTAGCCATTACGCCAACTGTTGGTCCCAGTAATTGGACCCTTTTACGTTAGCTGTTTATCTTTGTATGCAGAGCAAACGTTTTACCATAGTTTCCTGGCACTTTGGACTGTGTTGGAGCAACACCCATATTGATTTATTCAGCGTGCATTTATCGCTTGCTCGCTCTGTGTGAAGGAGTGTGCTAGGTGCAGTGGCACGACACAGGTGAGTTAGGAGGGGCTCTCCTAATTGGAGTCTAATAGGGGAAGAAAAACTGAAACAGGTTATAAAACAGAAAAGCATCAAGTACCGTAGATGTAGTTTTACCCAGAGTCTTCTGTGTGAAGCAGGAAGACACGGAGATGTGTAAGGTAGCCTTTGCCTCCACAGGCAGCAGAAGGGTTAGGAGGGAAGACAGGAGCAGTGCAAGACCTGGAAATACGGTGCGGGAGCTGCAGAGTGCCAGCAGCACCGATCCCTGGGTGGTTAATCAGGGAGGGCATCTCTGAAGAGGCGTCAGTGCATCCAGCAGTGACTGAGTAGGATGGGTGGAGGTGGCGCTGGGAAGGTGAGGAGGAAACCAGGGCTGAAAACATGGCCTTGGACATGGGAACGTAGGACTGGCAGTGCGGCAGGAACGTGGGCCTGAGTGAGAAGCTGTCGGGGAGAGAGAGAAGCAGCTCCTGATGGTGGAGGGCCTTTGGTCTTTGCCTGTGGACTTTGTACTTGGAAAACCATTAGAGGCTTTTTTTTGTTTTGTTTGTTTTTTTTTTTAATTAAATTTTGCCACAAGGCTTGTGTGCTTGCTGGAGAGAGAGAGAAAGAGAGAGAGCGAGCCTCCCATGAGGCAAGGTCACGCCACCATCCCTTCTGCTCTTTTTCTTCCTCCATGTGGGATCCGGTTGTGACACTGGCTGGCCTTATTAAAGGTTTTTGAACACAACTGAAGAATGCATTCTACACAAGCCTAAAAAATGCTTTGGGATGTGTTGGCCGGCAGTGGTGTGTGGCATGAGTAGGAGCGAGGCGGCTCTAGGACGTTGGAGGTGAAGGGAAGTGGAGGATGCCAGACGAGGAAGGAAGAGGGGCCAGAAGAAACTCTGTTCTGCTTAGTGCCTTACACTTGAGATAAGAGAGCCTGTGACATTTTTGAAGGAAATGCTTTATGGAGTTGTTCAAAGCTCTTCCTGTGTCCTTTTCCTTTTTTTTTAAATTGCCAGAGTGGCACGTGCTTGTCAGAGAGTATGCGAGCCCACCCCACTGGAGTGCAGTCACAGTGCAATCCTTTTTCATCCATTTCTCTGTCCTGTAAAGATTTGGGGCATGAATACAGGCCCAGTGTGTTTTTCAAATGTCTGGGGCCAGGATTTGAACTGAGGCCAGCTATGTATGATCTGCCTTCCTATGCATAGTACTTAACTGCTATGCTACAGGGTCAGCCTCTGTACTCTCTCTCTCTCTGTCTCTCTCTTTCTTTTTAAGCTTGCCATAGGATGCATATGCTCACGAGAGGGAGAGAGAGTGAGAACTGATCCCCCGGGGGGCTGGCCACACCACAGTCCCTTCTCCTCCATTCTCCTCTTGGCTTTCGGGCACGTGCACACACATGCCCAATGTTTTTCAAGCTGTCGGGCCTGGAACTTGAACTGTGTAGTCGACCACGTGGGCTCCAGCACCTCCATACTGCTGGCTCTGTCATCTATCTCTTGTTCACATTAATTCCTTTAGTAGTCCTCAACGCTACCCACTAGTCCCCAAATCCTAGTGCTGGTGACAGGGAGTAGAAAATACAGCATTTCTGTGCTGAGGGTGTGCAGTTTGGGATTTCTTGAGAGCTTGTTTGGAGGTTCTAGCAGGGGGCGCAGCTACTCATATACCATTGACTGAAAAACGGTCCCCCTCTATTGGGGATGGTCGTCATCTTCCACCGAGCATGTGGCTTCGGGAGGGATGCACATGGAGCAGTGAGGGAGGAAGGGGACACCCGCCTAGCCAGCCAGATCAGCTGAATCAACCCTGGCGATCAATGGGGTGACTGATGTCACAGCCGGATCGCCCTCACATCTGAGCCTGGGCTTTCTTGAGCATTGAGAGGATGGTTGAAGCGTTTGGGTTTAGCTCTGTTCGCTCACAGCTGTGTGACCTCAGGTAAATGCACAGTCCCATGAGCCCTCACGTGATTTCTTATGTAAAGTAGGAACAACTCTGCCTGCTTTACCTGCATGGGGACGTCTTGATATGAGATATATACTGGAAAATACATTTTTTTAGAGACATTTTTGCTATAGGGCACGTGCACTCACTGGAGAGACAGAGAGAAATAGAAAGCAAGAACTCACACCCCTGGCCCCCAAGCGGGGGGATGACCATGCTGCAGTCCTTTCTCTTCCATTCTCCTCTTGGGACTTTGGGCACACACGCACATGCACCTGGTGAGAATTTCAAGCTGCTGGGTCTGGGACTCCAACCACAGTCAACCATGGGGGAGTCCAGCAATGTAACCATTATACCAACTGCTGGTCCCAAAAATACGTTTTAAAAATAGGAAGTATGGACCAGCTGGTGGAGTGGAGGTTAAGCCCACTGATCCCACATGGCCTGACTGTGGTTTGAGTCCCAGACACAGCAGCTTGAAAAACATGAGTGCATGTGTGTGTAGGCGCTCAAAATTCTGAAAGGAGCTGAGGCCAGTAGGTGGTGCTGGATCCCACACGGCCGACTCTGTGGTTGGAGTCCCTGACCTGGCGGCTTGAAAATCACGCTGGGCACGTATGCATATGTGCCCAAGAGGTCTCCCATGATGCCAAGATGAGGATGGAGGAGGATTGCTATGTGGCCGTCACCCCGGGGATGATTTCTCTCTTTCTCTGTCTCTGATGAGTGCACGTGCCCTATAACAAAAACTAAAAAAAAAAAAATCCTGAAAGGAGAAATGGAGGGGAAGGGATTGCAGCATGGCTATCTCCATGGGGAATGCTTTCTCACCCCTACCCCTGCTCTAACCAGGACTGTATGTACCCTCTAGGATGTTAAAAAATAACAGTAAAAGAAAGAAAGAAAAAGAAATTACCATGCAAATATTGGGCTGTAGCATGTCCATCGTTGTCATTTCAACTCCCGTTCCTTGTTACTACGTACGTGTTCCCTTGTTTGCGACCTAATTTGTTTTCTCATCTTGGGTGTTGCTGTCTGTGCTTTGTATCTGTGTACCCAAAGCCAGTGCTAACTGCCTAAGGACGTTCCCTCTCCCGGCCTCAGGAGGTGACGGTGTGTACGTCTGGGGGTGGGAGGAGGGCCGAGGAGCTGCCTGGGGGAAGGCTGTGAAGTCGTTCTCAGTTTCTCGCTGTGCGCTTGATAATGGGATCCTGATGGAGCTCCAGTCAGGTCAGAGCAGCATTCCAGATAGAACCCCATTGCTTGGCTGTACTGGACCTAAACACAGGGCCCTTCCAGAACAATCCATCTCTCAGCAGTAATAATGAGCAAGGCAGAAGGTGTGAACAGACCCCGCTCTGTTAAGTGTGCTATGCCGCCGTGCACGCGTGCTTCCCGGGGTCCTCCTGGAGGAGCCCCTCAGCTGTGCCTCCTGTTCTTTGGGAAACCAGAGTCGGGTTTGTGGTGCCCCGAGCCCAGGGTTGGGCAGTGAGGAGGTGGCTGCAGGGCCTCGGTTCCCTCTCCTCAGCATGGCCCTTGGAGGTGGCGTCTGTCGCTGGGACTGCTGGGACAGGCACAGCACCCTCATTATTTCTCTTTTTCTCTTTCCTTCCCTCTTGCACTTTCTCTTGTTTTTCTCTGCATGGTTTCTGTATTATTAGTCCTGAGGTAAGAACTGGGTGAGACCCTTGTCTGCAGTCCCCTCGCCTCGTCCACCTGTGCGTCTGTCCTGCCTGTCCAGGCCCTTTGCACCTTTTTGTCTGGAGGGCGTCAGAGGGTTGGGTCGGGTTGGGAGTGCCTTTGCCGCTGTACACAGCCAGCTCCACCTGCAGGTTCTCCTTGCCCTTTCCCACCCAGGCCCCTGCGCCCAGGTGTCTTCTCCATTCTGTTCTCGTGTCTCCCCAGGCCAAGGGCCTGCAGCTAAGCCCAGGTGGGTGGGCACCCCTGCCCCTGCACACCCTGACCTCACCTGTCCCCTGTGCAGTGTGGAGGTCATCCGCCTCGGCCACAGCTACTTCATCAACTGGGACAAGAAGATGTTCTGCACGAAGAAGCGGACGCCCGCCGAGGCCCGCACCACCACCCTGAACGAGGAGCTGGGCCAGGTGGAGTACATCTTCTCCGACAAGACGGGCACCCTCACCCAGAACATCATGGTCTTCAGCAAGTGCTCCGTCCACGGCCGCAGCTACGGTAGGCCGCCCCCGAGTTCGCCCCTGCCTTCAAGGGCAGGCCAGGCTCCCGCAACTTCTTGACCCTGGGTTTTACTTCTCTCCCACCCGGGGTGAGGGGCCTCGACAGAGCCCGCTCTGTACCCGCGGTCAAGAAGCAGGCACTAAGCCTCCCCTGATGCCTGTGCCCTGCTCTCAGCTCCAGGCCGCGGGGGAGCTCCTTGGCTGTTGGAAACGAAGCCCACGACACTGGCCCCTGGGCATCCCGGCCAGGCTGGACTGTAGCTGCCCCGGTGGAGTGCTAGGCTCCCCCTGTGCTGTGGCTCAGGGCCCTTGTGAGTCTCGAGTGTGGCCTGGACTTCCAGTGTGGCCCTGCTGCGGTGCCTTGCGGCTGAGCTGCTGGGGTGGCTGGGGCAGGGCGTGGGGCTGACGTCTGCAGCGTGCGCTCCCTTGTCACTGCCGTTTGTACTAACGTGGACCTTGCAGCAGCCAGCGTGCGAGGCATGGTCTGCTTCCTCAACTGAAGAGTGCCGAATTCCAGGGAGGCCTGAGCCCTGGGTGGCGGTGGGAGGGTGTGGAACTGGAGCCACCCAAGGGGAAGTGGTGGGGGTGCTGGGGATAGGGGTCGTGAGGATGGGAGTGGTGAGCAGTAGGCACCATGGCCTTGGGCTCTGGGAGCCTATTGCTGTTGTCCCTTGACTAAACAGGGAGTATGGTGACATCTGCTCCACAATTAGTGTCGAGGGCTCCAGGAGCCTGTGCGGGTCTGTGTTGGTGGCTTCTCCCTCCCGGTTCCAGAAGCTTCCGCTCTGACGCTGCCCTCCTCTGTCCTGCTGTGTGTAGGTGATGTGTTTGATGTCCTGGGACACAAAGCGGAGCTGGGGGAGGTAAGATGTAGTCTCCGTAATCGACCCTTGTGCCAGTGAGACCTGGGGCACCCCACCGGGAGCCGCTGGGGTGGTTAGGAGCCGTGCGTTGGCAGGCAGGCAGTGGAAGCTGCTTGGAGAAGCGCGTCGGAGAAAGAACTGGTGGCAGAAGTGGGAACTTTGAGGCCCTGGCGGAGGACCTTGGGCTCTTCTCCTGAGACTTGGGAGAACAGGAACAGCCCCATCCCTGGGATGCAGCTGATAACCCAGCCTTTCCTAAGAGCCCACTTACCTGTTCCAGAGGCCCGAACCTGTTGACTTCTCCTTCAATCCCCTGGCCGACAAGAAGTTCTTCTTTTGGGACTCCAGCCTCTTAGAGGCCGTCAAGATGGGGGACCCTGACACTCACGAGTTCTTCCGCCTGCTTTCCCTGTGCCATACCGTCATGTCAGAAGAAAAGAACGAAGGTGAGCTGAGGAGCTGCTGGTCCCCATCCCCACCCGCCCGGCACCCTGGGCTGGGGCTTCCTGGGCGGGCCGCGTGGCTGGAGGGCGACTGTGCATACTAGGTTCTTCCTCCTGACCCAGGAGAGCTGTACTACAAAGCCCAGTCACCGGACGAGGGGGCCCTGGTCACTGCCGCCAGGAACTTCGGCTTCGTGTTCCGCTCTCGGACCCCCAAGACAGTCACTGTGCACGAGATGGGCACAGCCGTCACCTACCAGCTGCTGGCCATCCTGGACTTCAACAACATCCGCAAGCGGATGTCCGTCATAGGTGAGGCAGGGCTGGTGCCGGGGGTCCCCGCAGCGTCCAGGTATGGAGGGGGGGCACTTGCCCCGTCACTCTTATTGATGTGTTTAGCTTGGGGTCTTCACCCACCTGAGTTCTTCTGGCATTTTCTTTCCCTGGCCTGCTTATAGTGCGAAATCCAGAGGGGAAGATCCGACTCTACTGCAAAGGGGCCGACACGATCCTGCTTGAGAGACTCCACCGTTGCACCCCGGAGCTGCTCAACGCCACCACAGACCACCTGAATGTAGGCATGGGGCTGTGGCGGCTTCTGCCGCTTCCAGTGCTGGGGAGGGATTGCAGGCCTGTGCGGTTCTCTTTGTTTTATTTTTTGTTTTGCTTTGTCTTACATGTTTAAGGTGCACTGGGACCAGCAGATGGCGTAATGGCTATGTTGCTGGACTCCCATGTAGTCAACCGCGGTTCGAGTCCCGGACCCTGTGGCTTAAATTCACGCCACGCGCGTGTGCGTGTGTGCCCAAGATCCTGAGGGGAGAATAGAGGAGAAGGGATTGTGGCGTGGCCATCCCCCCTGGGGGGTGATTTCTTGCTTTCTATCTCTCTGTCTGTCTCTGTCTTTCTGGCGAGCGCATGCGCCCTATAGCAAAAACCTCTCCAAAAAAAGAAAAAAAAAAAAGGTGCATGATGTGATGTTCGGATGTGCGTGTGCAAAGTGAAGTCAAGCACGTGAATGCAACCCCCATCTTATATCGTTCCTCCTGTGTGTGTGGTGTGAGTGCTGGAAATCTCTCTCAGCAAATTGCCACTGTGCAGTATTTTTTATAATAGAGAGCACAAGTATGTGAATACAAGGGAAAGAGAAAAAGGGAGAGAAAGAAAGAGTGGCACCCCTGACAGGTCTCATCGCACCGTGATCCCTTTCCCCCAGCCCTCCATCTCCTCGTGGTCCTGGGTACCAGTGTGCTTGCGTGCCCTGTGTCTTTAAGCTGACCGGGGATTTGAACCTATGGTCAGCCATGTGGCCTGCAGCCTTCCAGGGCACTTGTGTTACCACAGCGCATAGCCGCTTGGCTATGTGCTTAAATGTTTTTTAATTAAAGCATTATTTTGCTAGGGCCAGCAGGTGGCATGGTGGTTAAAGCGCTAGATTCCACATGACCAACTGTGCAATTTGAGTGCTAGAGATCTCTTTTCTCTTTTTCTCTCTGTCTGTTTTTCTGGTGAGTGTGTATGCTCTACAGCAAAAAGTAAAAGAAAAAAAATTCTTTCGCTATAGGCTACATGCGCTTCCCTGAGATAGAGAGAGAAAGCACCCCGCAGGGGGATGGGCACACCAAGTCCCTTCCTTTCTCTTCTGTTCTCCTCTCAGGATTTTGGGCATGCACATGTACGTGTACCCTCAGCCGGGACTTGAACTATAGTTGACCATGTGGGGTCCAGCTGCCTTAACCACCGCACCACCTGCTGGCCCCACGGTGTTACGCGTTGTCGTCCTGATGCTGTGTGTCAGCTGTCTGGACTTACTTGGCCGTGGCTTTCCTGACTCGCCTCCAGGAGTATGCAGGGGAGGGGCTGAGGACGCTGGTACTGGCCTACAAGGACCTGGACGAAGAGTACTACGAGGAGTGGGCCGAGAGACGACTCCAGGCCAGCCTGGCCCAGGACAGCCGAGAGGACAGGCTGGCCAGCATCTACGAGGAGGTCGAGAGCAACATGATGGTACGGGCTGCAGGAGGGGCCGCGGGTGGGCCAGGAGGGCTCCTGCCCATGACCATCGGGCCTGGGACCCTTGTGTATTGGCAGCTGCTGGGTGCCACGGCCATCGAGGACAAGCTTCAGCAAGGGGTTCCAGAGACCATCGCCCTCCTGACACTGGCCAACATCAAGATCTGGGTGCTAACCGGAGACAAACAAGGTGGGGCCCAGCGGGGCAGAGGAATTGTGTCTGGATGGTAGCCCTGTCGGACCATTCTGTGGAGCCGGGCTGCTGGGCAGGGAGAGCGCTGACCGGGTTGGGTGCCTGTCTGTAGCGCCTGCATTCTCTCTTGGTAGAGACGGCCGTGAACATTGGCTATTCCTGCAAGATGCTGACGGATGACATGACGGAGGTGTTCGTAGTCACTGGCCACACCGTCCTGGAGGTGCGGGAGGAGCTCAGGTAAATGAGAGGCCCAAGGGAGGTGGTCGCCTGTGCTGGGCCCAGGGGTCAGGTTGGAGGTTCTGGATGCCAACTAGACTTGACTCCCTACTCCCTGCTGCCGTCCTGGAAGGTCAGCACTACCGTTTTATTTCCACTGTCACAGGAAAGCCCGGGAGAAGATGATGGACTCGTCGCGTGCTGTGGGCAATGGCTTCACCTTCCAGGAGAAGCTCTCCTCTTCCAAGCTCACCTCTGTCCTGGAAGCCGTCGCCGGGGAGTATGCCCTGGTCATCAATGGTCACAGCCTGGTGAGCGGCGCCACCCTTAGCTTGGACGGCATCTTTCCAGAGGGCGCGTCTCTCCATCCCGCGTTCGTACAGTGCCTTGCCTGGTTCTTTTTTCCTCTCTCGGGCTCTCAGGGGACTGGGAGGGCTGACGTTTCAGGTGCCTCCGGGAAGACTGTGGCTCTCACAGGTCTCTGTGGTCTAGGCCCACGCCCTGGAGGCAGACATGGAGCTGGAGTTTCTGGAGACAGCATGTGCCTGCAAAGCCGTAATCTGTTGCCGGGTCACGCCCCTGCAGAAGGCACAAGTGGTGGAACTGGTTAAGAAGTACAAGAAGGCGGTGACACTTGCCATTGGGGATGGAGCCAATGATGTCAGCATGATCAAAAGTGAGTGAGTAGGCTGGGCGGGAGGGCCAGGAGGGGTCCACTGGGATCCGGGGACCAGGGAGGCACACTGGGCGGGGGCTGTCATGGTGGATTGTGCAGTGTGTGGTCATCGTCATCTTCTTATCATTTCTCTTTTCTGTAGCGGCTCACATCGGTGTGGGTATCAGCGGGCAGGAAGGTATCCAGGCTGTCTTGGCCTCTGATTACTCCTTCTCCCAGTTCAAGTTCCTGCAGCGCCTCCTGCTGGTGCATGGGCGCTGGTCCTACCTGCGCATGTGCAAGTTCCTCTGCTATTTCTTCTACAAGAACTTTGCTTTCACCATGGTCCACTTCTGGTTTGGCTTCTTCTGTGGCTTCTCGGCCCAGGTAGAGTGTGTTCTTAGTCCATTATGATGGATGTCTGTAAACTCCTGAAGGGCAAAGATCAAATGTGTCCAGTTCACCCCTCACCCCCAGGGTCCAGCTACTTTCTGGTGCATGCATTAGAAAAGTTCTTACTGCTGGGGCCAGCAGATGGCATAGTGGTTGTGTCTGGACTCCCACATAACTGACTGTAGTTTGAACCCTAGACCCAGTGGCTTGAAATTATGCCAGGCACATATGCGTGTGTGCCCAAGGTTCCAGGAGGATAGAGGAGAAGGGATTGTGGTGTGGCCTTCTTCCATGGGGAGTGATTTCTCACTTTCCCTCTCACTGTCTCTGTGTCTCTCTCAGGCGAGCGCATAAGCCCTATGGCAAAAACCACTTAGAAAAAAAAAAAGCAAAGGAAAAATATGGTAGCATTAGTGGTTAAGGCAGCTGAATCTTACATGGCCAACTATGTAGTTTGAGTCTTAGACCCAGTGACTTGTAAAACACACTGGGCACATGTGCATCCGTACCCAAAATCCTGAGAGGAGAATGGAGAAGGGATTGCGGCATGGACATCCGTCCTGGGGGGTAATGTCTCACTTTCCCTCTCTCTGTCTCCAGTGAGCACATGTGCCCCACAGCAAGTATATATGTGTTTAAGAAAAGCTTGTGGAGAGGGAGTTCTAGAGGGTGCCCGTGTGTGATAGCAGCTGTGTCCCGTGCCTGATTTGCAGTGAAGAAAAGTTGCACGCTTGCTCCTCTCTGGCTCTGTTCTCTTGCAGACCGTCTATGACCAGTATTTCATCACCCTGTATAACATCGTGTACACCTCCCTCCCAGTCCTGGCTATGGGGGTCTTTGATCAGGTATGGGGGAGTTGGTGGGTCAAGTGGGATAGGGAGAAGGACATTGCTGTGTAGTCACACTGATATGGCTGCGTGACACTTGTGGCCACCTCCGTGGTCTCTGGGAAGGCAGCTCTCTCAGCTGGGGACAGGGTGGCTGATTTTCCCTTTCAGCAGCAGTGACCTGTAAGTCCCCTGGGCTGCTGAGCAAAGACTGACCGGGGCCAGGTGGCTTGAGATTGATTCTAACCGTCCAAGACTTTGGACAGGAAGAGGCAGGAAAAGGGACTGCCCTTGGCCATCTTGAATCAGAACGGCAGCCTCTGAGGCCGTCTTCTCCCTGCCTCCCAACAGGATGTTCCAGAGCAGCGGAGCATGGAGTACCCGAAGCTGTATGAGCCAGGGCAACTGAACCTCCTCTTCAACAAGCGAGAGTTCTTCATCTGCATTGCCCAGGGCATCTACACCTCTGTGCTCATGTTCTTCATCCCCTACGGGGTGTTCGCCGAGGCCACCCGGGATGACGGCACCCAGCTGGCTGACTACCAGTCCTTTGCAGTCACGGTGGCCACCTCCCTGGTCATCGTGGTCAGTGTGCAGGTAGGAGGCAGTCTAGGAACTGCCTTCTCTGGGCAGAGTGAGCCTACCATGGGGCTGCCTGGGGCGCCACAGTTCTGTTTCTGGGAAGGGAGATGGGGTTGCGGGGTTGTTCCTGCCTGTGACAACTCCCGCTTTTGCAGATTGGGCTGGATACGGGCTACTGGACAGCCATCAACCACTTCTTCATCTGGGGCAGCCTCGCCGTTTACTTTGCCATCCTCTTTGCCATGCACAGCAATGGGCTCTTCGACATGTTTCCGAACCAGTTCCGGTTCGTGGGTGAGTCCTCGGGGCCTCCCCTTGAATCAGTGAGGAGTCAACTGTCCTGGACTAACAGGGTGGTTGGCCAGTCTGCACATCACGAGCCAGAGCCATGGTTCAGTATGCTCACGATGTGCCGGGTGTTCTGGGAAGTGCCGTGGGGTATCAGGGTACCTCTGCCCACGGCCCTTCCCCCAGCAGAGCTTCCATGCCCATGAGGAACAGCCCTGTCAGGCCGTGGGAGGTCTGAGAGTGGCAGGCTTCGTGGTCCACCCCTGCCGGTGGGGTGGCCAGAGACAGCCCCGTGGAGGAGGCTGCTGTGCGTGGAGGCACGATTGAGGGGTCGATTCCATGTTGCAGGGCTGCAAATGGGAAGTGGTCCTTGTTTCTAGGCTGGAAGGTGGGGGAGGAGTCCCGTGAGAAGCAGTGGAGAGAGGAGGGAGGACGACTGAGGAGCTGAGCCAGGCGGTCGGGTTTGCGTCTGACCTGCCAGGAGTCTGTGTGTGTGTACTTAGAGGAGGCGGTGAGGAATTTCATCAAAAGATTGGTCTAGAAAGAGGAAGCTGGCGGCCACGGCCAGTGAAGAAGCTGCTGCAGTGACTTAGGGCAAGGTGGTTCCAAGCTGTGCCAGGGCAGCCGTGTGGGTGGAAGACGGTGAGGTGGCAGACAGATTTACAGGTCTCAGCATTTGCTCCCGACGTGTTTGTTCTTTCCTCGGTCGGGCATCCTGTCAGCCCCACCCTGTGTCGCCCATTACTCTGGATGCCAGGTACTCTGCATTTAGCCAGACAGAGGGCTTGTCCTGGATGTGGGGGAGACAGGCAGTCTGCAGCTAATGGACGAATAATTGGGACTGATAGGTCCTATGAGCACATCCGGGGGGGAGCGTGACAGTCAATGAGGGAGCTTTTGAGGAGGGACGTTGGCAGAAACATCTGAGTGAAGGAAAAAGAAGCCACGGGGCTCTGAGGGAGGGAGCAGTGCAGGAAGACAGCAGTACCGAGGAGTGGGCGGGGCCTGCAAGGGGGTGTGACCTGGCAGCGGGGAGCCAAGGATGGAAGGAGGAGGATGGGGCCTGTGGTGAGGAGAGAATCAGTCCAGGCTATTTAAGTGCTTCCAGGTCAGAGTAAGAACTTTGAATTCAATATTTTTATTTATTTAATTTTATTTATTCTTTTTTTTTTTTTTTTTTTTTTTAATTGATGGGGGGGAGTCCCCCACCAGGTCCAGGACTTGAACTGTAGTCAGCCATGTGGGAGCGTCCAGCACGCTTAACCACCACGCCACCTGCTGGTTCCCATGAATTCAATTTTAATCTAAATAGAGTAGGAGGCCATTGGAGGTGTTTTGAGCAGGGTTCTTTTTTTCTTTTTTTTTAATTCGCCAGAGGGCACATGTGTTTGCTGCAGAGAGAGATAGAGAGGGAAAATGAGAAAGCACCTCCCAAGGGGAATGGCCACGCCACAGTTACTTCTTGATTCTCCTCTCAGGATTTTGGCATGCATGCACTCTTGCCTGGCATGATTTTCAAGCCACTGGACCTGGGACTTGAACCACACAGTCAGCTGCGTGTGATCCATCTGCCTTAACCACCATGCCACCAGCCGGCCCCGATGTAATTTTCATTCATTTTTTTTTTAAAAGAATTATTTATTTATTTAATTCCATTTGTTACTATTTTTTAATTTAACCAGACAGAGACACAGAGAGAAAGAGAATAAAGGGAAAGCGAGGAAGCAAGCTGCCAGGTCCGGGACTCAAACCCTGGTTGGCCACGTGGTAATCCAGCATCTTTAACCACCACACCACCTGCCAGCCCCGGCCCTGATACAGTTTTCTAAGGAACACTTACTGTTTTGTGGATAATAAAGTGAAGGGTCAAGAGTGGGAATGGGGGGACCAGCAGTTAGCGTAATGGCTATGTCGCTGGACTCCCACGTAGTCGACCGCGGTTCGAGTCCCGGACCCGGCGGCTTAAACTCACGCCGGGCGCGTGTGCGTGCGTACCCAAGATCCCGAGAGGAGAATGGAGGAGAAGGGATTGCGGCGTGGCCATCCCCCCTGGGGGGTGATTTCCTGCTTTCTATCTCTCTGTCTCTCTCTGTCTGTCTGGCGAGCGCACGCGCCCTATAGCAAAAACCTCTCCAAAAAAAGAAAAAAAAAAAAAAAAAAAAAAAAAAAAAAAAAAAAAGAGTGGGAATGGGGAGAGATGTTAGCAGGCGATAGTAGTGAGAATGACAGTGGCTTGGAATACCTGAAAGTGGAGGATTCCATGGAGGGTTTGAAATGGAGCCTATAGGTTGGAGGAGGCGTCTGAGGCAGAGACAGGCGAGTTGAGATTGATTGCAGGGTGTTCTGTTGCGGTAGTTGAGCGGGTGGTGGCTTTTCTGAAAATTTTTCTCCCTAGGGCTCATGCGCTCACCAGAGAGAGAGGCAGACAAAGGGAAAGTGAGAAATCATCCCCCAGTGGGGATGGCAACGCAGCAGTCCTTTCTCTTCTATTCTCTTCTTGGGCATGCATGCACATGTGCCCAGCATATATTTTTTTTAATTATTATCTATTTAATTCCATTTGTTGTTATTATTTATTTATTTGACCAGAGAGACAGAGAGAAAGCAAGCCGCCAGGTCTGGGACTCAAACCCATGGTCGACCATGTGGGAATCCAGCGCCTTCAACCACCACACCACCTGCTGGCCCCAATCCAGCATGTTTTTTAAGCCATTGGGCTAGGACTCGGACCATGGTTGGCCATGTGGTAATCCAGTACCTTAACCACCATGCCACCTGCTGGCCCTCGGTGGTGGCATTTTTGAGTCAGGAACTACACGGTGTAGATTGTAGTTCACTTTTGACTGTGTGACACTGAGAAGCTGTTAGATATTCTCCTGAGATGACAGATGAGGCCATGATGGGAGGGACTAGCAGTTGGCATAATGGCTATGTCGCTGGATTCCCATGTAGTTGACGGTGGTTCGCTGGACCCAGTAGCTTAAACTCACGCCGGGCGCGCGTGTGTGTGTGTGTGCCCAAGATCCCAAGAGGAGAATGGAGGAGAAGGGATTGCGGTGTGGCCATCCCCCCTGGGGGGTGACTTCTTACTTTCTATCTCTCTCTCTTTCTGGTGAGCGCACGTGCCCTATAGCAAAAACCTCTCCAAAAAAAAAAAAAAAAAAGGCCATCATGGGGACAGGCTGGAGTTGTGGGTGAGAGTTCAGAGATCGAGTCCAACTCGGAGACTCACATTTGGGGTGGGAGGGAGAAGAGGGAAGCCAGAGGTGTCTGAGGCTTTGAGACTGGGGAAGTGGAGTGGCCAGAAATAGAAATGGGGAAGTCCGGGGGTTGCCCTGCTGTCCGCTGCCTGACTCCTGAGGCCACCAGCTCTTTCCTCTCCCTCCCCAGGGAATGCCCAGAACACCCTGGCACAGCCCACAGTGTGGCTGACTATTGTGCTCACCACGGTCGTCTGCATCATGCCTGTGGTTGCCTTTCGATTCCTCAGGCTCAACCTGAAGCCGGATCTCTCTGACACGGTGAGGAGCCAGGTGGACTGCTTCAGAGGGCAGGGTTGGTGTGACAGGAAAGACCGCTGACTTGACATTAACAAGATAAATGTTGGGGCTGGCAGGTGGTGTGGTGGTTAAAACGCTGGACTCCCACATGGCTGACCACGGTTCAAGTCCCAGACCTGGTATCTTGCTTTCTCTCTCTCTCTGGTCAAATTGAAAAATAATAAATAAATAAATAAAATTAAACTAATTTTTAAAAAGAAGAAGAAAGGAAATGTTTTGAGGCCAGCAAATGGTGTAATGGTTACACTGCTGGATTCCCACATAGTTGACTGTGGTTCAAGTCCCCGACCCGGTGGCTTAAAATTCACGCTAGGCTCGGGGCCAGCAGGTGGTATGGTGGTTAAGGGCACTTGACTCCCACATGGTCTACCATGGTTCGAGTCCCAGACCCGGCGACTTGCTTTCTCACTTTCCCTCTCTCTCTCTCTCTTGTTCTGTCCCTCTCTGGTCAAATTAAAATAAATGAATAAAGTTAAATAATTTTAAAAAATTCATGCCAGGCTCACGTGCATGCATGCCCAAAATCCTGAGAGGAGAGTGGAGAAGGGGATTGTGGCGTGGTCATACCCTATGAGGGGTGATTTCTCACTTTCTATCTCTGTCTCTCTCTGGTGAATGCACATGCCCTATGGGAAAAAAATCTCTCTGGGTGGAAAAAAAAGAAATATTTTAATTTCCTTACTTCTTGTGAGTGAGAGACTGGTACCCAACAGGGTGCTCACGCCTGATCCGCTCCTGGTCTCAGCCAGCCTGATCCTGGGCACGCCGCCCTGCTTGCTCAAGGGAGACCTGGGATGCAAACCCAGACCTTTCCTGTGGGACCAGCTGCTCTAGCCCCTGGCTGAACACTCTCGTGCAGCTGTTCTGGTGTGACTGCTCCGTGTGTCCGTGGTGTCCTCTGCTACCTTTAGGGACAGACGCCTCGTGCTGGCCCACCCCGGTGCTCTGCCCCTTCTCTGAGGTGCTGACTCTGCCACACTGATGGAAGGTCCTTCCCTGTGTCCCCAGGTTCGCTACACCCAGCTGGTGAGGAAGAAGCAGAAAGCCCAGCACCGCTGCATGCGGCGGGTGGGCCGCACGGGTTCCCGGCGTTCCGGCTATGCCTTCTCCCACCAGGAAGGCTTCGGGGAGCTCATCATGTCTGGCAAGAACATGCGTCTCAGCTCCCTCGCCCTCTCCAGCTTCACCACCCGCTCCAGCTCCAGCTGGATTGAGAGCCTGCGCAGGAAGAAGAGTGACAGCGCCAGCAGCCCCAGCGCTGGGGCTGATAAGCCCCTCAAAGGGTGAAGACTGGGCCGGGCGCCCTGTACCTGTGACGGGGCTCACAGGGCCAGCCTGTCGCAAGGGCACGGCGTCTCAGACTGCTGCTCCTCACTGTCCCCGGTAGACTCTGTCTTGCTGGTCCCACCAGGAGTGACTGGGGTGTCCCTGGCTGAGAGTCCTCCTGCCAGCTGGGGAGGTAGAGGGACTGGGCTCAGGGGCGGGGCTGGGGCTAGGGCACCCATGGGGGTCCAGGTGTGGAACCAAAAACAAGAAAAAACTGTGAGAGATTGGGTCTGCCCTGCCCTCCTGGGAGCCCACAGGGAGACTGTAATCTCCATATTTTTTTACTCCCGCTCCCCAGAGGGGCCTTGTGCCCCTGTTCCTGAATTACACAAGAATGTATCATGCCGGGAAGCCAGAGACCTGCTGGGGCCTCTGGGCCCTTTGCACCGTGTGCGTCTCTCCTTGATTTGTGTTTGTGTCCAGTTTGGTTTTGTCTTTTTTATTTGGCAAGTGGAGGAGGCCTTTATGTGACTTTCATGTCGTGGTCGGTGTCTTAACTGTCCAGGCAGGAGGAGGCCGCACACACTGGGGACCCTGCCTGGCTGGGAGTGGCCTGCTGGGCAGGGCTGGGAGGGAGGTGCCTGTCGGTGGGGGCCCTGGGAGAGTCCAGAGGAGAGTGCGGTGGCCCTGTCTCCTCACCTTGAGTGACATGCTGCCCCTCCCCGCCATGTCCCTGTGTCCCTTCCTGGATTCTGTCAGTCCTGCTGGTATTGGGCTGGAGCTGGGAAAGTAGCCCCATTGTTCTCAGCAAAAGCTGGGTATGGAATTTGGTCCTGGTCCAAAAAAAAAAAAAAAAAAAAAACTCAGTGTAAACCCAAGTTCCCTGGCGGGGACCCCTCTGCTTCCTTTCTGTGGAGCCATTGGGAAGCTGGCACCCTGAGGGGGCAGAAAGGGGAGGCGGGCCCATTTGCTCTCTTCTCCCAGTAAACGAGGGGCCCACCCTCTGAGCCAGAACCTGGCAGAAGTGATAGTCCTTGAGCTGGGTGGAGGGCAGGGAGGAGGGCAGAGCCAGGGCCAGGTCGGGACCCCCCCCCCCCCCCCATCAGTGGAGCCTTGGCCCTCTCTCCATCCTCCCTCCTCATCTACAAAGCTGGCTGTGGGGGAGGGCTTCACACAGTAGTTGCTGCCTAATCAGTGCTGTGTGGGGTGTTACTTCAGGAAAGGGTGGAACTAGGAGTGGAGCCGGGGGGGCGGGGGGGATCTGGAAGTGTCTATGTGGGTGCCCCAAAGGAGCTGGAAGAAGGTCGTGTGAGGTGGGGGTGGGCGGGCAGGCTGGGGGGAAGTCTTACAGGGAAATCCCTTTGGCCACAGTTTACAAACCCGATCTTATGTCTGTCTGTGTGTCTCTCAAGGTGAGAGTCTGATTTTTATACCAAAGAGGAAATGATTTTTTTTTCATATTTGGTTTGTCTATATTATATAAATAAATAAATATATAAGTAAATATATAATATATATATATATATATATATACAGTTATATATATATTATTTTTTTGGTTCTCTCTCATTTTTTATGGAGGGAGGAAAGTACCAAGTTGCATTGAGCTGTAATTAAGGAACATTCTGTATAATTTATGACACATTTCTATACTTGCAAAAATTATATCATTTTATGGATATAAGAGAAAAATGCCTTTTTATAAAACTCCAATTTCTGAGAAGCGTGTGATTTGTCTATTTTCTAGTGTTTAACCAAGACTGGTGGTGAAAATACCGACAAACTGTCTCTTAAGTGGAATTGAGTGGGTAGATCAGGCCTGGGAGGAGAACCGAAATGTGATGGGTGGGGTATGACGCCTCTGTTTGCTCACTTCTGGGATCTGCGTTTCAGCTGGAAGAGGGGGCCGTGGGTGGCCTGAAAGGCAGACCGTGGGGACTTAGTGTTCAGCTGATGGCCAGGAGCTTAGGACCTTAACCTGTTTGCTTTTTCAACACAGGCCAACTCTCACTCTTAACTCATTCCAGATGGGTGGGTCTTTGTAGGAAAATTACCAAGTAAATATTTTAAGTTGCTTTTCATTAATCTCCCTGTCCCCTATGCCCTTTCCAATGGCACCAGCCTCAGGGCCCCACATCCTCCTGGCTTTTCAAGTGACTGCCAAGACTGCAGGGTCTGAGGTTGGCGGGAAAGGTGAGCACAGACCAGGGCAGGGAGAGTGGGGGAAGGAGTTTCTGGGCAGCTAGGGCTGGGGGCTAGTGCTGGGCCTGGGGCACAGGAGGGCCCAGTGGGTCAACCTCACTCACCACCCCTCCATGCCCCCCAGGCAGGTTTCCCCTCTGTCATGGGACAATCCTACTTCCTTCTCAGAAACAGAGTTCTGGACCCAGCAGTTGGCATAATGGCTATGTCGCTGGACTCCCATATAGTTGACTGCGGTTCAAGTCCTGGACCTGGTGGCTTAAACTCATGCCGGGCGCGTGTGCGTGCATGCCCAAGATCCCGAGAGGAGAATGGAGGAGAAGGGATTGCGACATGGCCATCCCCCCTGGGGGTGATTTCTCGCTGTCTTTCTGTCTCTCTCTGTCTTTCTGGTGAGCGCATGCGCCCTATAGCAAAAGTCCCTCCAAAAAAAAGAGAAAGAAATAGAGTTCCAAGTAGGGCTCAGCTCAGGGTCAGCATGAAGAGCAGATCAGTACTCTCAAGGAGAAATACTCCAGGGCAGGGAGAGTGCACAACCTCCCAGGACCACCCCGACGTCTGCATCCACAGGGAGAGCCCCTGCTATCTGCAGCATCCTTTCTGCTGAGCCTGCCTGGAACTCAGCCTCAGGCAGCAAGTAGACAGAAACAGACCTTGGGACCAGCAGTTCGTTTTGTCACTGGACTCACACATGGCCAACCAGAGTTTGAGTCCCGGACCCAGAGGTGAAACCCGCTCTGGGCACATATGCATGCATGCCCCAAATCCTGAGAGGAGAGGAGAAGGGATTGTGGTGTGACCATTCCTGTGCTCGCTGAGGACTTGGGCACCTGCCCTGGATCTTCTGGTGCCTACCCTCGCCCTAGTGCCTTCTCTGGGCCGTGCGGAGTCCGCCTGCTGCCCTAGTCTGTTGTTTCTTGGCCTCATCATTTCGAAGGGCGTTCACCTCCTCCACTGAAGCAGCACGTGCCCATGGCACCCCGCACGTGGAGCGGCTTCCCTCTGAAACCACAGCCCTGGGTTAGCCCTCCTCCCCGCAGTCCTCCCACCTGTGCGTCACACCCTATCATCTCCCCCTTTCCTCTTGGTCACTGCCTCTTTCTGAGCCCTTATCTGCTTCCCAACCCCGCTTGGAGCTCAGGGTCTGCCCAGCAGCTGGCTCCTTCACCTGCCCTTGAAATGCTTTCGCTGAAGTTGCCTTTGACTTCCATGTGGCCAAATCTAGTGGGCATTACCAGGTCTCATCTCACAAAGGGAACTCAGACAGTTCTTGGGGGAAAAAATGGAATGAAAGTACAAGATTATTTGGGCGCAAAAACTTTGAACTAGACATGGCATGTAAAGGGCCAGCGCGTGGCCATGGGAGTAGCGCGGGGAAGAGCTCGCAGCCCCCTCAGCGGGCCTTCTGGGAGCCTCCAGCTTTGTTCCTTCTTCCCTTCCCTGACTGTTCCTTTCACCTCTTTTCTCACCTGCTTCCCATCACCTCCCCCTCCATCCTCAGAACGAACTAAATCTTCAGCTTTCCTTTTCCCACAACGTTCACTCCCCAAGACACTCCCCTTCCTCCTTCCTCTGCCTGGTGGGGCGGAGTCCTCCTTCCTGTGCTCCGGTTCTGGCTCCTCCCTCTTCCCACCTCAGCACTTCCTAGGGGCCTCCATTCATACCTTTTCCTTTCCCTTTGTGTTGAGTCTTCCTGTCACTAAACAGGAACGCTCAGCGTTTCTTTTCACTCACTCTCACTCCTCTAAGCCACGCTGTGACCCCGTCCTTCTCAAAGCCCAAGGTCTTTGAGATTATTTGGGAGCAAAACATTTGAAATGCACATATATAGTTTTATCATTATTATTATTATACATTTTCCATGAGCTGAAGATCCCTTGAACTTGCAATTTCTTAGTCATTTGACTTCACTGGCCACTTTTCTTCTTGAAACTCTGCCCTCTGTTAGCATTATTAAAAAGTATATTTCTGGGGACCAGCAGTTAGCGTAATGGCTATGTCGCTGGACTCCCACGTAGTCGACCGCGGTTCGAGTCCCGGACCCGGTGGCTTAAACTCACGCCGGGCGCGTGTGCGTGCGTGCCCAAGATCCCAAGAGGAGAATGGAGGAGAAGGGATTGCGGCGTGGCCATCCCCCCTGGGGGGTGATTTCCTGCTTTCTATCTCTCTGTCTCTCTCTGTCTGGCGAGCGCACGCGCCCTATAGCAAAAAACTCTCCAAAAAAAGAAAAAAAAAAAAAAAAAGTATATTTCTGGGACCAGCAGGTTCTGCGTGGTGGTTAAGGCATTGGACTCCCACACTGCTGACTGGATTTGAGTCCTAGACCTGGTAGATTACTTTCACACTCCCCACCCCCCAACCTGATGAGCACATGTGTCCAAAAGCAAATTTTTAAAAATAATAATAAATTAAATAATAATTATTTAAAAAATACACAAAAGAAGTTTAGTTATTTACTTTTTTGGTTGTTTTAAATTTGGGCATATATACTTGCTGGGGAGAGAGAGAAAATAAAAAAGCACTCCCTGGGAGGATGACCATGCCACAATCCCTTCTCTATCATTCTCTTATAGGAATTTTGGGCATGCAGGCACATGTACTGAGCATGTTTTTTAAGCCACCAGGTCCAGGACTCAAACGGCACAGTCACCCATGTAGGATCCAGCCACTTTAGTAACTCTGCCGTTGGCCCTTAAGCTTATTCCTTCTGTGACAATGAGAAGGGCAGTACTTCCAACACAATCTCATGCCATGATTTCCCTGCAGCCTTCCCAGCCAGCCAGGATCAGGTACACTGGCCTTGTTGCCCTGGTCGGCCAGGGATCTTTTTCTTCTTTTTTAAAGAATTATTTACAGCTTAACTGGTGCACCCCCAAGCTGGCTTCTGTAGGCTTTTTCTTTACATCATGAATTCAAGAACACGGAGGAAAAAAGGAGGCGTCACATCCTACACTCTAATCCTTTCGCAGTGTCACAGCCTGTTCACTGTAAACACAACATGCCTTTTTAGGAAATAACCCTGGGTGTGGGGTGTAGCCAAAGTCTCCAGCTTATGCTATACTGAGGTCATTTTTTTTTTTTTTTTAAAGTCACATTATATTATGTCTTAAAACCTCCTTTCTATTATTTTAGCTAAAATTCAGTCTCTGGGGCAAGTAGGTGACGTGGTGATTAAGATGCTGGATTCCCACAGGGCCAAGCACAGATTGAGCCCTGGACCTGACAGCTTGAAAATCATTCCGGGTGCATGTGCACACGTGCTGACAGTCCTGAGAGGAGAACGGAGAAAGGATTGCAGCGTGGCCACCCCCTGTGTGGGGTGACTTCTCACTTTCCCTCTCTGTCTCTCTTTCTCTGATGCATGCACGTACCTCGGGGCAAAAAAACACTTCAGACCCAGTGGTTCACATGTTACATGCATGTCAACACAACACACATGTCACGTGTGTGTGGAAGGCATGTAAAAGGGACACAGGTCTCTGATGTCAAAAGTGACACTTGTCACATTCATTTCACATGTGTATCAAGGTGACACGAGTCACACGTGTGACACACGTGGGAGAAATGACACGTGTCACTTTCATGTCAAAAGTGACACACAAGACACTCATATGAGAGAAGTGAACACATGTCACTCACACAACCCACACATAACCTGAGGTGTGTAATGCACATGCCACACACGTGTCAAGGATGACACACGTGTCACCCACATGTCAAAAATGAGACATGGGGGGGCATCAGATGGCATAGCAGTTACATCACCGGACTCCCACAAGGCTGACTGCAGTTGGAGTCCAGGACCTGATGGCTTAAAACTCACTCTGGGGTGTGTGCGTGAGTGCCCAAGGTCCTAAGAGGAGAATGGAGAAGGGATTGTGGCATGGCCATCGTCCTCGGTGTGTATGTGGGGGGTGGTTTCTCACTATAAAAAAAGGAGATGTCACCTGCATGTCACAAAGGACACATGTGACACATGCATGTAAGGAGCGATACTCGTCTCTTGCATGTCACATGAATGTTAAAAGGGACACACACGTCAAAAGTGATAAATTTGTCAAGTGAGGACTTGTCACTCTGCTGTCAAAAGGGATATTTCTGGGACCAGGGGATGGATGGCATAATGTTTACATCACTAGACTCCCACATAGTCAACCACGGTTTCAGTCCCGGACCTGGCAGCTTAAAACCCAGGCCGGGCATGTGTGTGTGCTTGCCCAAAATCCCGAGAGGAGAATGAAGAAGGGATTGTGACGTGGCTCTCTACTTGGTGGGTGGCTTCTTGCTTTCTGTCACTCTATCTCTCTGTCAAGCACATGCGCCCTAAACCAAAAAAATCTCTCTCTCCAACCAAAAATGATACTCACGAGTCCGGTCAGAACCAAAATAAACCAGTCTAAGCTGGAGTTAACTGGTCAGAACCAGAATAAACCAACCAGAGCCAGTCATACCTAGAATGAACCAGCCAGATCTGGAATGAATCAGTCAGAACTGGAATAAACTGGCCTAAACCAGTCAAATCTGGTCTGAACAGGAAGAAAGTGGTCTGGACTTGACAAAACAGGTCTGCACTGGTCAGAACTGGCCTGAGCCAGAGTAAACTGGAATAAAACAGTCAGGTCTGGTTTGAACTGCAAGAAACCAGTCAGAACCAGAATAAACCAGCCAAGACTGGGCTTAACCACAATAAACCAGTTTGAACCAGAATAAGTTGGTCAGAAATGGAATAAACTGATTTGAACTGGTCAGAACCTGTCGGAACTGACCAGAATTGATCTGAACTAAAATAAACTGCTTAGAACCAGAATAAACTGGCCAGAACAGTATGACTCACAATAAACTGGAATAAACTCTCCAGAACCATTCTTCACTGGAATAAACCAATTTGAACCAGCCAGAACTGGTCTGAACTGGTTATAAAGCGATCTAAACCAGTCTGAGCTGGTCAGATCCTGTCAGAACCAGTGTGAGCCAAAAAGAACCAACCAGAACCAAAGCAAACCGGTCAGAACCAATCTGAACCAGCCAGCCAAAACCGGTCAGAAGCAGTTGAAACTGAAATAAACTGGTCTGAACAGATCAGAACTGGCCCAAACTGGAAGAAATTGGTCAGAACCAGGATAAACCAGCCAGAACCAGTGAGAACTGGAACCAGCTGGCCACAACTGGAATAAATTGGTTTATATCAGAATGAAGCAGAATGAACTGGAATAAACTAGCCAGAACTGGCATGAACTGCAATAAGCCTCCTGAACTGGAACAAACCGGTCAGAACTGGTATGAACCAGAACAAAGCTGTTTGAGTCGGCCAGAATCAGTCTAATCCACGACAGAACACAACCACAGAACCACAACAGAACCGGTCTGAACTGGCCAGCCGGAACCAGTATGAACCAGAGTCAACCCACCAGAACTGGTCTGAATCAGCTGAATCAGTATGAACCTGAACTAATCAGCAAAACCCAGTCTGAACTGGAATAAAGCAAAACGAAGTGGTATAATCTGGTCTTACCTGGAATAAACTGTTTTTTTTTTTTTTTTTCCCCCCGAGAGGCTTTTGCTATAGGGCGCGTGCACTCGCCAGACAGAGAGATAGAAGATAGAAAGCGAGAAATCACCCCCCAGGGGGATGGCCACACCATAATCCCTTCTCCTCCGTTCTCCTCTCAGGATCTTGGGCACATACGCACACGCGCCCGGCATGAGTTTTAAGCCACGGGGTCCGGGACACGAACCGCAGTCGACTACATGGGAGTCCAGCGACATAGCCATTACGTTAACTGCTGGTCCCAAATAAACTGGTTTGAACTGACCAGAACTGGAATAAACCGGCAAGAATTTGTAAGAAGCAGAATAAATTGGAATACATGGGCCACAACTGGTCTGAACCAGAATAAACTGGTTTAAAGTGGCCAGAACTAGAATAAAGGGGTCTCAAACAGTCTAAACTAGAATAAACAAGTCTGAACTGGAATCACCTGGTCTAAACCAGAATAAAACTGCCTACACCACTCCAATTAGGTCAGAACCAGTCTGAACCTGAAAGAACTGGCTGTTTGGAACCCGTCTGAACCCATCAAAGTGGTCTGTATGCATCAGATCCCGTTAGGAAGAACCTGTCAGAACTGGCCGCAGTCGGCCTGAACTAGAATAATCTGGTCTGAACCAACATAAAGCCGTTTGAAACCAGCAGGAACTAAACTGAATCAGAATAGATCCATTTGAAGTGTTCTTAATTGTAATAAACTGCTTTGAACGGGCCAGAACCAGTCTGAACCACAATAAACTGGCCTGAACCAGAATAAGCCGGCCAGAACCAGTCTAAGGGAGTGGGCTTTCCAAAATAGTTACATGGTAGTCTGAGTGATTGATTATCTCATTCTTTGTGGGGTCAGCTGACCGTAGTGTTCTATACTTCTTGTTAGAGTACAGTTACTAGCGGGTGCTGGATTTCCTTTTTCTCTCTGGTCAAATTAAAAAATAATAGTAACAAGTGGAATTAAGTAAATAATTTTTCTGAGAGGTTTTTGCTATAGGGTGCGTGCGCTCGCCAGAAAGACAGAGACAGAAAGTGAAAAATAATCCCCCAAGGGGGATGGTCATGGCACAATTCCTTCCCCATTCTCCTCTCGGGATCTTGGGCACGCATGGACACGGGCCCGGCATGAGTTTAAGGCACCTGGTCTGGGACTCGAACTGCAGTCGATTACATGGGAGTCCAGCAACATAGCCGTTACGCCAACTGCTGTTCCCTGTAAATAATTCTTTTTCTTTGTAAATAATTATTTATTTAATTTCATTTATTCATTCATTCATTTTATTTTTTATTTTAATCTGACCAGAATGAGACTGAGAGAAAGAGAGAGAGATAGTTAGAAAGCAAGCCACCAGGTCTGGGACTTGAACTGTGGTTGGCCATGTGGGAGTGTCTTAACCACCATGCCATCTGCTGGTCCTCCCCATCAAATAATTATTAAAAGAAAAAAAATATATAGTTACTTGGGGCCAACAGAGGGTGTAATGGTTCATTGGACTCCCACAGCTTGAGTCTCTGACCCAGTGGCTCAAAATCAAACGAAACACACTCAAATGAACCCCCACAAAAATATAGCACTTGGCTACAGTTGCCTTGAGTCCAAGTGCAGCCAGCTCTTGGCTGTGAAAACTTAGCCACTAGAACGGTCCACACCTTGGGCTTACATTGTCTTGAACAAAACACAGAAGATGGCATGATGATTAAGGTGTTGGGATTCCCACATGGCCGGCCATGGTTTGAGTCCCAGACCTGACAGCTTGCTTTTTTTTTTTTTTTTTTTTTTTTGCCTTTTTCTTTTTTTTTTTCTTTTTTTTCTTTTTTCTTTTTTGGAGAGGTTTTTGCTATAGGGCACGTGCACTCGCCAGACAGAGAGAGAGAGACAGAGAGACAGAAAGCAGGAAATCACCCCCCAGGGGGGATGGTCACGCCGCAATCCCTTCTCCTCCATTCTCCTCCCGGGATCTTGGGCACGCACGCACACGCGCCCAGGACATAGCCATTACGCTAACTGCTGGTCCCCTGACAGCTTGCTTTTTCTCACTCCCCCCTTCTCTATCTTTCTCTGGCAAAACTCATACAAAAAATAATATTAACAATAATAATAATAATAATAATAATAAAAAATAATTCTTTATAAACACACACACACACACAGAAGAAAGAGCCACAGGAGAAAAGCCAGAACCAGAAGATCAAGCACCAGCAACAAATTTACTGCCTTTTCACCAGCTGCTTCCCCCAGGCAGGGTGCACCATTCCTGGAAGTACTATAACACCAGAAACGTGCATGGAGTTGATGGAGCAGCCTCCTATTCCATCAACCTGCTCCAAGAGCCCACTTAATATATTGTCCTCAGAGGACATATCAGATAGTCATCTGATAAAAACAGATACCACACTTGATCTTAGCCAAAAGGCGAGAAGCAATGCCCTGCCTTGCTGCCCTCGCTCTCACCACCCTCCTATGGTCCACATTCAGCTCATGGCGACAACCCCGACACTGGCTCCTCGCCTCATTTCCTCTGCCTCCTGCACACTCGTGTGACGCCATGGGACACTTGCACTGATTTTCCTTTAGCGCTCGCCCAAGCGCTATAAAACCAAGCCATAGGCACATGGTGTGATGAAGGAAAGTACAACTTTACTGCAAAGCGCAAAGCAAGGAGAGTGGGCAGCTCATGCTGAAAAGACCCGTCTCCCCGAGATGTTCTCCACATGCGTTTTTAAGGGCAAAATTAGGGGCAGAGGTCCTAGGCGCATGATCGGTTCAGTGATTGGTTCAAGAGGGCGTGATCAGCTCGTGGGCATTCTTGATTGGTGAGGCCTTAGATAATCAAATTCCTCTTCAGGTGTCTGGAGCCATTCAGCCTGGAGTCTTTGAGCTCACAACCAGCATTTTCCAGCCTATGAAACATCTTACATATTGAAATGAAAAGCTTCTTTCCTTTAAGTGAGAGTTTTGGAGGTCAAATGGCCCTCATTCATGGTCCATGTTGGTCATTATCATAACCAAAGTCTGAAGACTTACTCCTTACTCTGGGCCATTACAATGTAAATTGACTTTATATTTCATGAATCCTAGAAAATACATTAGGGGGTCCTTGCTCGGTTTCACCCCCTGAACAGGGGCAGTAAAGATTGGGACAGTGAACACAGAGAAATCCTTCCCCCAGGAGGGAGAGCCTCAGCTTTACTGTTGATTTCTTGCTTGGTCTTGTAAGAGAAGTAGAGGCCAGCACGTCAGGGGAGACAGGGAGGCAGCTGGGGTACTCTGCAGTTGCCACCCCAGAGCACAGGGGAGGGAATCGCCGCTAAAGGCCCAGGACCTAGACTGTGGCCTCACCCCTGAGGGAGCGGCAGCTGGGGGATTCCTGCAGGCACCAACCACTGGCGCTCTGCGGCTGCAGGAGCTGACCTCTCCCTCTTATCTCTGTTCTTAGAACAAAGTCGGGAAGGCTGCACCCATGTTTTCGCCACTGTGTGGGGGAGAGTTTTGTTTTGAAAAGTGTCTTAAGGTTGGGACCAGCAGTTAGCGTAATGGCTATGTCGCTGGACTCCCACGTAGTCGACCGCGGTTCGAGTCCCGGACCCGGCGGCTTAAACTCACGCCGGGCGCGTGTGCGTGCGTGCCCAAGATCCCGAGAGGAGAATGGAGGAGAAGGGATTGCGGCGTGGCCATCTCCCCTGGGGGGTGATTTCTCGCTTTCTGTCTCTCTGTCTCTCTCTGTCTGTCTGGTGAGCGCACGCGCCCTATAGCAAAAACCTCTCCAAAAAAAGAAAAAAAAAAAGTGTCTTAAGGCCAAGTTGGGGGAGGCAAGGGTGCCTCTATGTGTCACAAAAGAAACGGTCTGTCCGGGGCTTCAGGACAGTCTCCTCTGGGGCGTCAATGTCCTATCTTCAAGGACTCTACCCTGACCCTGGTGAGAGGCACTGACCTCCTGTCTCCTCCTGGCCCTCCCAATCCTTCCTGGAAACTTTTCCGTGAGTTGCGGGAGCTGCCCTGTTCTACCCCAGTGGGGAAGGTGATGCTTTATTTTGAGGGGTTGGGGGAGAGAGGACTTTCCTAAACATTTCCCAGGCAGTCTATCAAAAGCAATCAAGCAAACGAATAAAAATGTGATGGGGTGTCTCCCCTCAAGAAATGAGGGTTTATGGGGGCCAGCAAGTAGTGTGGTGGTTAAGGTGCTGGACTCTCATATGACTGATAACAGTTAAAGCCCTGGACCTGATGGCTTGAAAATCATGTGGGGTGCACATGCATATGTGTGGGTTAAAGGTGTGCCCCCAAATCCCAGGAGACAAATGGAGGAGAAGGGATTGTGGCATGGCCATCCCCTTTTAGGGGCGATTTCCCGCTTTCCCTCTCACTGTCTCGCTCTGTCTCTGGCAAATGCCCTATCGCAAAAACCTAAGAGAGAGAGAGAGAGAGAGAGAGAGAGAGAGAGAGAGAGGAAAGAGAGATAGAGAAATGAGTGTTGAGGACCAGTAGGTGGCATGGAGGTTAAGGTGACTGGATCCCACATGTCCAACTGCATAGTTCGAGTCCCAGACCCAGCAGTTTGAAAATTATGCTGGGTGCCTCTGTGTATGTGCCCAAAATCTCAAGAAGAGAATGGAGGAGAAGGGATTGTGGTGTGGCCACTCCCCACCCCTGGGAATGATTTCTCATTTTCCCTCTCTCTCTGTCTTTTTTGCTATAGGGAGCATATGCACCCTATAGAAAAAAGAAAAAGAAAAGAAAAAGGAAAGAAAGAGAAAAAAGAAAAAGAAAAAAGACATGAGTGTTGGGCCACTCCTGTAGTACTGGAGTGCAGTGGTCAAGTGCTGGGTGCAGGACTGGATCCCTTGTGGCCCCTCACAATTCCATTCAGCCCGGAGGATTAGAAAACACAATGGAACGTGTGTGTGCAATCCCAAATCCTGACAGGGTGGAGAAGTGGGGTAACAAGAGTTGTTCTGTTTCCAACTCTCCCTATGACCAGTTCACATGCCCTCTGGCAATTAAAAAGAAAGAATTGTGTGTTTTTGAGGCAGCTGACCTTTGGTGGGGGACAACAGATGACCCCTCACTGAGCCTGCCAAAGCCAATGGGACAGGGAAGTAGAGAGCAGCAGCAACTGAGATTGCTGATGCCGATGGGGTTATAAAGGTTTCTTCCTGGGACCAGCAGTTGGCATAATGGCTATGTTGCTGGACTTCCATGTAGTCGACCACAGTTTGAGTCCCGGATCCAGTGGCTTAAACTCACGCCAGGTGCATGTGCATGTGTGCCCAAGATCCAGAGAGGAGAATGGAGGAGAAGGGATTGAAGCGTGGCCATCCCCCCTGGGGGGTGATTTCTCGCTTTCTGTCTCTCTGTCTGTCTTTGTCTTTCTCGCACGTGCCCTCTAGCAAAAACCTCTGGAAAAAAAAAAAGATTTATTTCCTATTTTTCTAGACTTCAATTTATACTTTTATTATGAAATTTATATTTTTATCCATGTTTCTCAGTCAATTATCATCCATTTTGTTTAAATTTTTATTAGAGTAAGCCATTAAAAGGGGGGTGGGACTGGTGGCGTGGTGGTTAACGTGGCTGGATCCCATATGGCTGACCCGGCAGTTTGAGGCTTGAAAAACATGCCAGACAATATGGGTGTGTAGGTGCCCCAAATCCCAAAGGAGGGGGAAATGGGGAGAAGAGATTGCAGCATGGCCACCCCCAAGGAGGACTGCTTTCCCTGTTCCTCTCTCCTCTCTCTCTCTCTGGTGATCACATGTGCTCTCTGGCAAATCGTTTTTTTTTTTTTTTTTTAAAAAGTCTTTTTGGGGGACCAGCAGTTAGTGTAATGGCTATGTCGCTGGACTCCCACGTAGTCGACCGCGGTTCGAGTCCCGGACCCGGCGGCTTAAACTCACGCCGGGCGCGTGTGCGTGCGTGCCCAAGATCCCGAGAGGAGAATGGAGGAGAAGGGATTGTGGCGTGGCCATCCCCCCTGGGGGGTGATTTCCTGCTTTCTATCTCTCTGTCTCTCTGTCTGTCTGGCGAGCGCACGCACCCTATAGCAAAAACCTCTCCAAAAAAAGAAAAAAAAAAAAAGTGTTTTTGGACAGAGAACAGTTGAATACCCCTAAGGGAGGACAGGCTGTGGGCTGCCATGGCTGGAGGTTCTGCAGAACCCCTCTGTCGTGCCCCTGCAGTAGGTCTGGGAAGCCCAAGCCTTGTTAGGAAATCCTGGCGACGTGTCTTCCAGGGCCGCTGAGGGCTTTTTACATGAGTACTGGGGAAAGGACAGGAAGCCCGCGTTTACTCAAGGGCTGCAAGATGTGGGGAAGGGCGACAGGTGTAAGGAAGTGAGTACGTTCCACTCCCCGCACACCCTGTTCATCGTCACTCTCTCGGCCCCACTTACAGCCCCTGCTGCAGGGCTGCCTTGGGGTGCTGAGCTTCTGTCTGCCGCGGCTCAGTGTTAGGCACCTGCTCCTGGGTCCAGCAGAGACTCTCTGGGACAGCGCATGCCTGTTCTGCTCACTGGGATTTGCAGGGTGCTGGGGGGGGGGGGGAGGGGGTGAGCAGGGGTGCCCCTGGAGTTGGTGGCCGGGATTGTCCTTGTGTTGCAGAAAATCAGACATCGAGGAACAGAAAGCAGCACTCGGAGAGATTAGAACTGTTTATTACGCCGGCAGGCACAGAGGAGTTAACTCTGAATCTCTGGCCTGACTGGGGGTTGGACACGGTCTTTTATGGGGAAATTGAGAAAGGGGAGGTCTCAAGATGTTAGGAATGGGGAAGGGGCTCAGAACCCACCTGCACAGCATCAAAGGGAGGAGGCAGAGAAGCAGGAAGTCTAATCCATTTAAGGTACTAATCTATTCGAGGTGCTAATCTATTCAAGGTACTAATCTATTCAAGGTGTTCAGGTTACCCTGTAGCTCCAGGGAGGGGCAGTACATTTTTTTTTCTTTTGAAGAGGTTTTTGCTATAGGGCGCTTGTGCTCGCCAGACAGAGAGATAGAAAGACAGAAAGCGAGAAATCACCCCCCAGGGGGGATGGCCACGCCGCAATCCCTTCCCCTCCATTCTCCTCTCGGGATCTTGGGCACGCACGCACACACGCCCAGCGTGAGTTTTAAGCCACTGGGTCTGGGACTCGAACTGCGGTCGACTACGTGGGAGTCCAGCGACATAGCCATTATGCTAACTGCTGATCCCAGGGGCAGTACATTTTTGAGGTCAGAAACTTCAGGCAGCTATCGGCCCTGAGTTATTCATGAATTCAGATCTCTCCATATCATTCCCCCCTCTTGAGCCTCCTCAACTATACTTAAGGAGAGTCAATTAACACAAGGATGGTGGATGAGTGGATTGAGTTTTCCCCATAATATCCCAAATATCTCTGACCTCTCCAGTTACTAAAAGTCTGCACTTCCCAGAAGGCTTGGGAGATCAGTAATTGGAGGAAGATTCAGAGACTCTGGAGAGATGGCGGGTCTTGGGGGTGGATCTTAGTCCAGAGGCTCAGAAGCTGTGCAGCCTCCCAGGGCACTGCTGAAAAGGCCAGGCAGCATAAGCAATAAGTATGTTTAAGTTTGCAAGGGGGCCTCGGCTAAGGGTTGCAATGAGAAGGACCACAGTGGTCTCTCCCTGGGGTCTGTCCTCTCGGTCTCCTAATGTTGGACACCCTAGTGCCCGAGAGAAGGGATTTCTTTGGTGGGAGGCAAGTGGAATGTGGAGGACAAAGGAATTGAAATCTGTCGAGCTAATCGACAAGGGAAGGTTATCTAGGTAGGAGGGATGCCTGTCCTCTCCTTTCCCAGACAGAGTGGGCAGGTTCTGCTCTGTGGCGGAAGCCTTTATAGGAGGGTCAGGATGGGCTCTGGGAGGACATTTTTCATCACAGTCAGAAGGAATTCATGTCCTAGCTTTCAAGGATAGAACTGGTGACCTGGCATTTGCTACTCTGTCTATCCACCTCTACAGGGAAAACCCTCCCATCGGCCTCTGTGTCTCCTCTCCTGTGAATGGTGTCACAAAGGGTGGGTGCCCCCTACCCCCAGAGGGGACCAATCAGGCATCTGTCTGGCCGTGTCCCTTTAGGGCTTTGTGTAGATCCTTGGCAATAAGCGACCGGATATGCGACCGGATATAGAACCTCCGCCGGATTGAACACGTAGAGAAGGAAGGAGATATTTAGAACCAATTTTGCCATCTAGCCTTCATGGAACTACCATGGAAACACAGCTAAATAGACCCGATCATGCTCCATAGTGAGAAGCCATGGAACCACAACACATTCACTCGTCATAAGCATTCACGTTCATTCAGAGGTTATACATCCCCTCCCCACACCAGCCAATTATCAGATGAACCCTAACTCCCAATCCTGTGACCAAAGGAGAGCGATCGCGTCTCCTCTTCTACTCAATCTGAGTAGGTCTGATTAGGATTCTACAGATCTTTGGGGGGTTACCAGATTACCAGAGTTGACCAAGGTTGCTGCATCAGGTTCCAGGAGTTGGTCCTTCTCTCCACTTGGAGTCTGATGATCCGGGAATGCTTGGCCTCAGAGTGGGCATCCCAGCTGAGGGATCCTATCAAACAAGAAGGGGGTGTGCCTATCTCTCCACACCACAGTGCCCATTGCAGAGGAGAACACCCTGGAATTGGTGGCTCAAAGGGCCAGTCTGATTCTGTTTCCTGGGCAACATACCAAACTGTTGGAGAAAACCAGACACTGAGGAATGGAAAGTAGCACTTGGAGAGATTAGGAGAACTGTTTATTACACTGGTGGGCACAGAGGAGTTAACACTCTGAATCTCTGGCCCCAACTGGGGTTTGGACACAGTATTTTATGGGGAATTCGGGAAGGGAAGGTCTCAGGATGTTAGGAATGGGGAAGGGGCTCAGACCCTGCCCAACGCAGCATGAAAGGGAGGAGGCAGAGAAGCAGGAAGTCTAATCCATTCAAGGTACTAATCTATTCAAAGTACTAATCTATTCGAGGTACTAATCTATTCGACGTACTAATCCATTCAAAGTTTTCAGGTTACCCTGTAGCTCCGGGGAGGGGCAGTAAGTTTGGCGGAGGGCAGAAAGTTCAGGCAGGTGTCAGCCCTGAGTTACTCATGAATTCAGGTCTCTTCATATCACCCGAAGTTTCCTGCCAGCACCGCAATGCTGGGAGGAAGGGAGGCATCTACCCACTCTGGGGAGCCACTTCTCTAGCACCTGGAGAGCTGTGGGGTGGTGTGGAAAATGGGAACTTGGGCCAAGGGTGGGGCCCAAGGGGACAAGAAGGGGAAAGGGATGACTTCTAGAAATGCAGAAAATCTGTACTGTGAACACAAAAGACAGAGGAAGAATTTCAGAGAGGCTGCCCCCTGGGTCTACACCAAAAAGGGGGTTAGACAGGTTTGGCCCCTGTCATCGGAACTAGAGTAGTGGAAGGGCCAGCTTGCCCCTCTGGGTGTCTGCAGCATCTCAGCCAGTACTTCTTTATCTTTTGGGGCTCAGGTTCTCCTTTGAAACTCCAGCCAAAGAGGTACAAGGAAAGGCTCAGGTGTGGGGCCAGCAGGTGGCGCAGAAGTTAAGGTAGCTGGACACCACATGGCCAAATGCACAGTTTGAGTCCCTTACTCTAGGCTTGAAAAACACACCTGGGGGACCAGCAGATGGTGTAGCAGATGGTGTAGCTGGATTCTCACGTGGTTGACCTTGGTTTGAGTCCTGGACCCAGTAGCTTGAAACTCATGCCGGGAGCATGTGTGTGCATACCCAAGATCCCAGGAGGAGAATTGAGGAGAAAGGACTTCAGCATGGTCATTCCCCCGGGGGTGATTTGTCACTTTCCATTTCACTGTGTCTGTCTCTCTATGGTGAGTGTATACACCCTAAAGTAAAAGCCTCTCTCTCAAAAAAAAAAAAAAAAAAAAAAAAAAAAAAAAAAAAAAAGGAAAAACACACCTGAGATGGACCAGCAGATGGCAAAATGGTTATGTCACTGGACTCCCACATAGTTGACCATGGTTCTAGTTCTGAACCTGGAAGTTTAAAACTCATGCCAGGCATGTGTGGCTGTATGCCCATAATCTTGAGAAAAGAAGGGGTTGGGTTATGGCCATCTGTTCCCCCCCAGAGGGGGGAGCTAATTTCTTGCTCTCTGTGTCTCTGGCGAGCAAAAACACCCTATAGCAAATCTTTCAAAAAGAAAAAGAAAAAGGAAAAAAGAAAGAAGGGATCAACAGCTGGCATAATGGCTATGTTGCTGCACTCCAATGTAGTCGACCTCAGTTCAAGTCCCAGATCCAGTGGCTTAAACTCATGCTGAGTGCGTGTGTGTGCATGCCCAAGATCCCGAGAGGAGAATGGAGGAGAAGGGATTGCGGCATGGCCATTCCCCCTGGGGGGTGATTTCTCGCTTTCTGTCTCTCTGTCTCTCTCTTTCTGGCGAGCACACGTGCCCTACAGCAAAACTCTCTAAAAAGAAGAAAGAAGAAAGAAAGAAAAAGAAAGAAAGAAAGAAAGAAAGAAAGGAAGGAAGGAAGGAAGGAAGGAAGGAAGGGAGAAAGAAAAACACACCTGGGGTTTGTGCCTGCATGCCCATAATCCAGAGAGGAGAAGGGGTTGCTGCATGGCCAAATCTCCTGTGGAGTGATTTCTTACTCTTTCTCTCTGTCTCTCTCTCTGGCATTGCACGTGCCCTATAGAAAACTTAAAAATAAAAAATCTGAAAGCTCAGGTGCACTTACAAAGTGCGTGAGGTTTAATAGGCCTTAGCTGTTCTGGATGCCGAGGCAGGTCTGCCAGGAAGGCCCCCATCCCGCACACCTGGGTTTGGCAGCCTTAGGTGATTGGGCAGGCTGTTAGAGCACATGCTGTTCTCTCACCTTGACCAAGGTGTCTTCATAGCAGCTTGGAAGGGGAGGTTTGAATTTAGAACTCACCACATTGCCTTCCCAGGCTGCAGCCTTTCCCTCCCCCACTCTCACTGTGAGCGGTCTTGCATGCACACAAGTGGACACCCCAGCTCACAGGTCCGAGCTCTGCCTGCACTCCGCAGACAGCTGCCCTGGCCTCCTGCTGGGGCCAGGTGTGCATGCTAGCAGAGGAGTCTGCTTGCTGAACGGGACCTGGGGGGGGGGGGGGGGGGGGCGCGTATCAGCCCTGAGAGTGGACTTGGACTGTTTGGGCAGAAACTGCTGGAATCTAGAACAGAGTTTTAGATGGACAGCCCAGCTTTTTAATTTACAGTCTGTGATGGACTGGTGTTTTTGCAAAATGCAGTTAAGATGAATTCCTGGAAAAAAGTTTAGAAGTTTCAGCAAAGTCCAAGTGTAATAAGATTTTTTATTTATTTAGTTTTTAGGTTTTTGCCATAAAGCCTGTGTGCTTGCCAGAGGGAGACAGAGAGAGAGAAAGAGTAAGAAGGAAAGTGAGAAATAACCCCCCCAAGAAGGATGGCCATGCAGTAATGCCTTCTCCTCCATTCTCCTTGGGATTCTGGGCACGCACACACATGCACCCAATGTGAATTTCAAGCTGCCAGGTCTGAGACTCGAACCTTCATCGGCCATGTGGGAGTCCAGTACCTTTTCTTTTTTTAATTATTTTCTTAATTTTATTTACTTATTTATTTATTTTATTCATTCTTTTTTTTTTTTTATAAATTGACCAGAGAGACACAGAGAGAAAGAGAGAGAGAGAAAGTGAGAAAGCAAGCCACCAGGTCAGGGACTCGAATTGTGGTCAGCCATGTGGGAGTGTCCAGCACCTTAACCACCATGCCACCTGCTGGCCCCAAGAGAGTCCAGTCCTTAACCACCACCACTTGCTGGTCCCCGTAATAAAAGCTTTTTTTTTTTTTTTGAGAGGTTTTCACATAGGGCACGTGCGCTCGCCAGACAGACAGAGAGAGACATAGAGACAGAAAGCGAGAAATCACCCCCCAGGGGGGATGGTCACGCTGCAATCCCTTCTCCTCCATTCTCCTCTCGGGATCTTGGGCACGCACGCACACGCGCCTGGCGTGAGTTTTAAGCCACCGGGTCTGGGACGTGAACCGCGGTCGACTACGTGGGAGTCCAGCGACATAGCCATTACACTAACTGCTGGTTCCCATAAAAGCTTTTTTAAAAAAGGAATTATTTAACTTTATTTATTTATTTGTTTATTTATTTTAACTTGACCAGAGAGGGACAGAGCAAGAGAGACAGAGAGAGAGAGAAAGTGAGAAAGCAAGTTGCCAGGTCCAGACTCAAACCGTGGTTGACCATGTGGGAGGCCAGCACCCTTAACCAATCACACCACCTGCCGGCCCTGCAGTAAAAGTTTTAAAATGCTTGTTTTCAGTTTGTATATTTAGCTCATTGCAGACCAGTAGCAAGCGGTGTGTCCCTGTCAGTGGTCGGAGCCCCACACTTGCAGTACTGGTCCAGAGGGAGGCAGTGTCGGTCTAGGTGACCAAGTCCCTGGGCCTCTTTGCTCATCTTTTTATGGGAGAGGCATGGCCAGAGGAAGGCCACGGTGGTGGTGGTGAGAGGACGCCCTAGAGCAGCCCAGATCAGTAGCCCTTCTTGTCCACATCTAGGAGTGGAAAAGGGACACACTGGCTTTTGGGAATTATAGGCCAAAGGGTAAAAGAGGGCCGGCTCCCTGGTGCAATGGTAATGCCCGCTCGAGAGAAGCCAGATCCCACACGGTGGCTGCAGCTAGCCCTGGCCTGGTTAGCATGAAACACGCCACATACAAGTGCAAGTGCCCAAGAGCCAAGGGGCTGGAGGGACTGGTGGAAAGGGACCACTTGGCCTGTGACCAGACCCTGTGGAGGGCGCTCAGCTCTCATGTGGGTGCATGTGTTTATCATGAATAGAGAAAAATAAATAAATAAAAGGTAAAACAAGGGGCCAGTAGTTGGTGTGATGGTTAAGGCTCTGGACTCCCACATGACTGACTACAGTTCGGGTCCTGGACCTGGTGGCTTACTTTCTCACTTTCCTTCTCTCTGGTCAAATTAAAAAATAAAAGTAATAAAAATAAAAGGTAAAACAATAGAGCTTCTGGGACCAGCAGTTGTGTAATGGCTATGTCATTGGACTCCCATGTAGTCAACTATGGCTTATAGTCCCAGAGCTGGTGGCTTAAACTCACATTGGGGGTGTGTGCATGCGTGCCCAAGATCCCGAGGGAAGAAAGGAGGAGAAGGGATTGTGGCATGGCCATCCCCCCCCAGAGGGTGATTTCTCTCTTTCTGTCTGTCTCTGTCTGACGAGTGCACGTGCCCTGTAGCAAAAACCTCTCCAAAAAACCCCAAAAAACCAAAAAACAAAAAACTAGAGTTTCTAAAAGAAAATATGACTATTTTGATGACCTTGGGATTGAGAAAGACGTATTTATTGATTACTTTTAAAATCATAATTTATTTATTTATCATTCTTCAATTTGACCAGAGAGAGAGAAGGCGGTGGGAGAGAAAGCCAGCTGCCAGGTGCGGGACTCGGACTGCAATTGGCCATGTGGGGATCCAGCGCCTTAACCACTAGGCCTCCTGCTGGCCCCAAGAGAGAGTTCTTAAAGAAGATACAATAAGTACTAGCCAGAAAATTATATTGGATATAATTTAAGATATTGATAGAATGAAATTTATTAAAATTAAGTACTTCTGTGTATGAGGAGACATTAAAAGATTGAAAGCATGACTTTGAACTGGTTGAAGATACTTGAACTACACATGCCCAAGTAATTTATGTCTGAATAAAAGAACTACAAATACAATGGAGCTGGCAGGTGGCATGGTAGTTGGAGTGCTAAACTCCCATGTGGCCGACCGTGGTTCGAGTCCCGGACCTGGAGGTTTACTTTCTTGCTTTCCCTTTCTCTTTCTCTCTGGTAAAAATTTAAAAATACATAATAATAATGAATTAATAAATCTTTCAAAAAGTTACAAATACAAACAAGACACCTGCTAGTCCCTTTCAGGGTTTATTTATTTCTGCAGAGAAAGAGAGAGAGGCAGCATCCCCGACCGGGTCTTGACATCACAATCCATCCCTAGCCTCAAGCAGCCCTGGGTCACGGGCACCTGTGTGCCTGGCATACTTGGGGAGGTCTCTGGATGCAAACTCTAACCCTTCCCATGTGATCAGCCTCACAGAGTACCATTTTACTGCTGAACCACCAGCAGGACCCCTTCCAGGCTATCTTTTTTTTTTTTTTTTTTTTTTTTTTTTGAGAGGTTTTTGCTATAGGGCGCGTGTGCTCAACAGAAAGACAGAGAGAGAGAGAGAGAGAGAGACAGAAAGCGAGAAATCACCCCCCCAGGGGGGATGGCCACGCCGCAATCCCTTCTCCTTCATTCTCCTCTCAGGATCTTGGGCGCTCACGCACACGCGCCCGACGTGAGTTTCAAGCCACCAGGTCCAGGACTCGAACTGCGGTCGACCACATGGGAGTCCAGTGACATAGCCATTATGCCAACTGCTGGTCCCCAGAGTATCTTGATTAGGTATAGAAATGGTCTATAATTTCAGTTACTCAGGAGATTGAGGCAGGATTGAGAGTTCAAGGCCAACCCGGCCAATGTACTGAGACTCGGAAAAAACAAGACCTAATAAATGGCTATATCATTCCCAGGACTCACCTCTGCACTTAGTACAAATCAGACCAGGAGAGGGGGTGTCTTCTGTACCATCCACCACTTTGCCCTCAGATGGAACTATACGCCTTCCCCGAGCCTGTGTGTGCTGCAAGGGTGAAGATGTGGGAATGTGGGGGTGGAAGGACAGCTCCTGACTGGCTCAGCCGGTGTCTGTGGCTGCCCCAGTGCAGGGAGAGGGAAGGGGGTGTCAAGGAGCAGCCCAGTAATCACCAAGCCTGTGTGCAGACGAGCAGATGGTGAGGGTGTGGGGTTCTCTGTGCCAGCAAAAATTACCCCATCTCAGGACCAGCAGATAGCGTAATGGATATGTCGCTGGACTCCCATTTGGTTGACCGCGGTTTGAGTCCCAGACCCAGTGGCTTAACCTCACGCCAGGCGCGTGTGCGTGCATGCCCAGGATCCCGAGAGGAGAATGGAGGAGAAGGGATTGCGGCGTGGCCATCCTCCCTGGGGGGTGATTTCTCGCTTTCTGTCTCTCTGTCTCTCTCTGTCTTTTTGTTGAGCGCACGCGCCCTATAGCAAAAACCTCTCAAAAAAAAAAAAAAAAAAGCAGCCCATCCCCATCCCAGGGAGAGCCAGGTGTTTTAAATAAATACGTGTTTGTGTGCATGCATGTGTGTGTAATTAGGGCCCTCTAAGCACAGGGCCCAGGGCAAAAGCCTCACTGGCCACCTCCCGTCCCTGTTCATGTCTGTAAGAACATTATTGTCCATTTCGGCTGGAGCCAGACAGTCAAGAGAAAGCGGCAGGAGAGGAGGCAGGAGGGAAAAGCAAGGGTGAGTTCTAGAGAGCTTTTTTTCTCTGCCGAGGCATCTCAGCCTTACCCTGGGAATAAGTCAGAGCCTCGGGTGGTTTTACGTGTTTCCTTAAATAATTATTTTATTTGTTGTTATTATTTATTTTTTAAATTTGACTAGAAAGAGACAGACAAAAAGAGAAAGGGAAAGTGAGAAGGCAGGTCCCAGGTCTAGGACTTGAACCGTGGTCAGCCATGTAGGAGTCCAGCACCTGCCAGCACCCCGGGTAATTTTATTTTATTTATTTATTTATTTTGAGAGATTTTCGCTATAGGGCGCGTGCACTCGCCAGACAGACAGAGAGAGACAGAAAGCGAGAAATCACCCCCCAGAGGGGATGGTCACGCCGCAATCCCTTCTCCTCTCGGGATCTTGGGCACGCACGCACACGCGCCTAGCGTGAGTTTTAAGCCACCGGGTCCGGGACACGAACCGTGGTCGACTACGTGGGAGTCCAGTGACATAGCCTTTACACTAACTGCTGGTTCCCATACCCGGGTAATTTTAAATGGAGGGAAGCCTGCCCTACTGTAGTTCAAGGGCTTTGGGGGCCATTTCTTCCATGCCACCTCTTTCTTTTTTTAAAAAAAAAAGTTTTGTCACAGGGTGAGTGCACTTGCTGGAGAGAGAGAAGGAAATCCAAAAATCAACCCCTGGGGGGATGGCTCTGGCCACAGTCCCCTTTCAGCCATTCTCCTCCGGGCTGACTGCAGTTTGAATTCCCCTCCGGTGGCTTGAAGGACACTCCAGGCACTGTGTATGTGTGCTCGAAATCCTGAAGTGATGGAGAAATGGGTGATAAAGGATGGAGGTGTGACCACGCTCCATTAGAGGGTAGTTTCTCTCCTTCTCTGGGGCAAGGTACACATGTGCCCTCTGGCAATAAAAAAAGAAAAAAGATAACAATACAGCCACCTTCCAATTTGTTTTTCAAGTCATTTAATTAATCTGGAGTCCTTCCACTATACACCCCTTCCCTGTCTTTCATCACCTTGTGTAGGGTGGGGCTCCAGGAAGAGGACGGGGTGTGGTCCCTGGAGCCGGAAGTGTGCATCTTGATTGTTTGACTTGGGAACCCTGAGGGCAAGGGTGTGGGCGTGGGGAGGGCACTGGAAGGCGCTGGAAAGTCCCTGTGAGCCCGGCATCGGAAACCACAGCCGGCGTCTGCAGGAGATGGCCGACTGCTCAGAGCAGTGAGGAAACGACTGGCTGTTCCCTCGTGGGCTGCCTCTAGCTGCAGGCAGCAGGCCTCTGTACAGGTGAGCACAGGCCTGCTCTTCCTGACTCAGCCAGTGCTCTCCCCTGCCCTGGGCCTGAGCCTCCGCTGCTGCTTCTCCCTCCTACAGATCCCGCAGGCCGGTTCTGTTTTTATGTATTTATTTTAAATGTTTGTTTCTTTTTTCCATGACAGAGAGAGACAGAGAGACAGGAACCCCTGACAGGGTCCTCACACTGTGATCCACCCCCGGTCTCACCTGGTCTGCCCAGGGCACTCACGGAGGGCCTGGGAAGGCAGTCAGGACTTTCCCTGTGAGTTGAGTTGCATTATCCCTGCATCACCATTCTGGTTTTTCTTTCTTTCTTAAGTTTATTTATTTATCCATGAGTGAGACACACACACACACACACACACACACACACACACGCACGGGAGAGAGAGCACGTGTCAGAACCAACTCCGACAGGATGACGACCCCACAGTGTATTCCTAGCCTAGGCAGCCCCGGGCCACGGGCGACGTGTGCTGGTGGAGAGCAGCCAGTCTGAGCAAATACGCGCCCTTTCGACGCATGCAGAAATGCGCTTCTGCGAGCTACTCTAGCAGTGGCTATGGAGAGGCATTTACACACAGCAGCGCTGCCTGTGGTTATCGGTTATCTTCCTGTCGTTGATACCTGATACCCAATACTGATGGCAGCATGAGGCTAAAGGAAGCTACATGTGTTTATCAGATTGTCCCCCGAAAAGATGAGGGAAATGACATGGCACCAGTCATGTTTACATCTTCAGACAACCAGGAACAACTGGCTTTGCATCCCATTTCCTCTCCCTCCATTTTCTGCATCCCATTCCCTCTCCCTCCATTTTTCTGCATCCCATTTCCTCTTCCCCCATTTTCTGCCCTTTAAAAGACTAAACCTGAGGCCTGTTCCAGGTTGCCACTTTCCATCAGAGAAGCTGGGCCCACCCGATCCTCGCTTTTCTATACGTGTGTGTCTTTGTGCGTTTGTTATTGTGTTTATTTCTAATCCACAGCCTTCCCTACTCACTGCTGAGCTGGTCCCGGCAGTGCTGGGCATCCTCAGGGAGGTCTCTGGGCACACACGTGGAATCTCCCCATGTAGGTCAGCCTGGCAGAGCGTGGCATTCGACGACTGCAAAACTGTCCAATTCCCTCCTCCCCGGACACTTTTGCTGTTGAGCACACTTTTTGTGAAGTTCAAAACTCTCAGGATTTTTTTTTCAATTGTCCTTAATCCACCCTCATGTTTGATTCACATTTTGGCTGGGTATAGAATTCTAGGCCAGAGCACTTTCCTATCAGCTTTGGAAGCCTTGCTCCATTGTCTTTATTTGAGCTTTGCTGTTGAGGCCAAGCCATTCTGATTTCTGGTTGCATTGGTCTGGCTTCAACTAGGAGACAGAACCACACAGCGGTTCAAACGATAAGTTCACTGTAACGAAGTATTAAACTGGGGCCAGCAGGTGGCATAGGGGTGAAGGTGCTGGACTCTCACATGGTCGAGCATGGTTCAAGTCCCAGACCTGGCAGCTTGACATTCACCCTGGGTGCATATGTGTGTGTGTGCGCCCAAAATCCCAAGAGGAGAATGGAGGAGAAGGGATTGCCATGTGTCCATTCCCGTGGGGGTGGGGGTGATTTCTCACTTTCCCTTTCACTGTCTCTTTCTGGAGAGCACACATGCTTATGGCAAAAACCTTAACAAAAATATTAAACTACAATCAAAGAAAATGAAAGAGGGAGGCCAGCTTCAGACCTCATGGGGCAAAGTGTAGTTATAGCCCAGTGGCTGCAGAGAAGCCCTCCGTTTGCTGGGCCAGGGCTGCTCTGCAGCTGTGCAAGCAGGAAGCAGCCCCCAGGGCAGGGGGGAGCCACGGTGGGAGTCCAGCATGCAGAGGGAGCAGGGCGCTGGTGAGGTAGTGCGCACCTCGGAAGGGTCGGGGTGTCGGGAGGGTGTGTGTCTGGGACAGAGCTTGCCAGGATGGGCTTCCAGTGGTGACTCGTGGTGCAGCTGCTGGACCCAGCGGGAAAGCCCCTTCCTCCTGCTGTGTCCCTCCAATGCCTTCTGCCTACAAAGCCTAGCGTTGGGCTCACTGTAAAGGAGACAGGTTTAAAAGAATTCCCCCCACGATCACTGAGAAAGTATTAAAGGGAGAATTTGGAGCTAGGAAACAGTAAACTGGTAACTGGCGCGTTGGTCCTTTGTGGGGATAACTTTTGCTCTCTCTGGCAGTTTGTAAAATGTTCCTGTCTTCTGTGTGGGCCTAGCTGCATCCCTGTTCTAGGCACTCGGTGGTTTTCGCAGTCTAGAAGCTTACGTTCTTCAGTTCTGAGAAATCTGCCTGATTTATTTCTTCTCCTTCATTTTTCTCTTTTCTGCCTTATTATTCAAATACTGCACTTCAGGGACCGGCAGGTGGCATGGTGGTTATGGTGCTGGACTCCCACATGTGACTGCAGTTCAAGTGTCAGACCTGGTGGCTTGCTTTCTCACTTTCCCTTTCTCTCTCTCTGGTCATATTAAAATAAAAATAAACAATAGGTTAAACAGGTTTTTTAAAAATAGTGTACTTCTTAGACTGTGTCTCTATTTAAAAAATTTTTTTTAAATTAATTTATCATAAAAAATGCTATTTGTTTTGCACTATCTTCTGGGGCATTTTTTTATTTTTCAGCTCTCCTATTAAGTTTATTTCATTATTATTATTATTTTTAGTTTTTTGCTATCAGACATGTATACTCATTGGGGAGAGAGAGAGAGAAAGAGAAAGAGAAAAAGTGAGAAATCACTACCCCTAGAGGGGATGGCCATATCTTAAGCCCTTCTTCATTCTCCTCCTGGGATTTTGGGCACACACACACACAAACACACCCCTGGGGGGATTTTCAGGCTGTGAGGTCCAGGACTTGAACCATTCAGACTGCCATGTGGGATCCAGGGCCTTAACCACCATGCCACCTGCTGGCCCCAAGTTTGAGTTTTTAATTTCTGCTATCAAGTTTTTAATTCCCAGAGAGATCTTTTGATTTCTAAATGCTCTTCTCCCCATCCCCCCCTTTTAGAGGTTTTCACCGCAGGGCATGTGTGCTTGCCATAGACGGAGAGACAGGCACAGTGAGAGGAAAAATGAGAAATTACCCTCTGGGGGGGTTGGCCACGCCACTTGGGCATGCACACACACGCACCCAGTGTGATTTTGAAGCCAGCAGGTCCAGGACTTGAACTACGATCAGCCACGTGGGAGTCCAGCGAAGTAACCACTACACCACCTGCTGGGCCCACATTCTGTTTTTTTTTTTTTTGAAAGAGATTTTTGCTATAGGGCGTGTGTGCTCACCTGAGAGAAACAGAGAGACAGAAAGGGAGAAATCATTCCCCCAGGAGGGATAGACACACCATAATCCCTTCTCCATTCTCCTCTTGGGATCTTGGGCACGCACACGCACCTGGATCATAGGCACACACATCTTCCTAGCATGCACCGGGAGACCTGAGGACACACGTTCTGGACCTTCCCACGTGTCCAGCATACCAGAGCCTGGTGTTACTGCTGCAGCAGGAGATTTGGACTCTGGCCCTGGATTTGACTATTTTGAATCGGCAAAGTGAGTTGTCATTTAACCGCAGCTGGTTTTCTGGTTCCTGTGCTCCATCTGGAAATGGCAAACCTTCTTCGAGTAAAACTGTATGTCTGAAGACGACTCGTGGGAAAGAGGAAGAGAAGACATCCTGGGCCAGATCGTGAAGTCTTTTGAGTAGATTGTACTTAACTCTAGAGGTCGTGGCATTGAGGGGGGAGGTAGCAGCTGAGGTCTTGCTCTGTGAGTCCTTTCACAATGTGTTACCTGTTTGGGCTCGATTTTCTATTACTCCTATGTGACGATCAGGTAGGTGTGTGGAAGCAAGTGAGAATGCGCTCTAATACCAGGCGTTAGGTTTCCAGCGTAGCCAGACTTCCCGTCTTCAGGTCTTTGCTCTTACTGTTACCCCTGCTTGGAGTTTTCTGTGTTCTCCTTTACCTCTCCAACTCTCCCATCTCCACCTAGAAATGACACCTTATTATGTTTTTTAATAAGAGGAAATATGTGTGTGTGCATGAAACAGAGACAGAGAAAAGGAGACAGAGAGAGAGAAAGCACCCCTCAGAGGGTCTCATCACGCTGCAATACCCTCTTCTGAGTCCTCCGGTTCCTTGGGATGCTGGAGGTATGCTCTGCATAACACCCTTGGCATTTCCCCCTCTGCTTTGCCATAGGATGTGTGCACTTGAGAGAGAGAGAGAGAGAGAGAGAGAGAGAGAGAGAGAGAGAGAGAGAGAATCACCCTCTAGGGGGATGGCCACATCTCGATTCCTTCTTCAGTGTCTTGGGATTTGGGGCACACATGCACAAGTGCCCAGTTTTTTTTTTTTTTTTTAATTATTTAACATTATTTTAAAATTTGCTATAGGACATGTGCACTCACTAGAGAGAGAGAGAGGAAAATGTGAGAAAGCAAGCTGTCAGGCCTAGGACTCGAACTGAAGTTGGCTATATGGGAGTCTAGCACCTCAACCCCACACCATCTGCTGGCCCCATGCCCAGAATGTTTTTCAAGATGCCAGTCTGGGACTCAAACCATGCAGTCAACCATGTGGAATCCAGCTGCCTCAACCGCTATGCCACTGTCTGGCCCCATCCCTGATGTTTTTGAGGCCAGCTGAGAATCTGGACTGCAGTTCCATATGGCTTCCAGCCCTGCAGGATGCTAGTGTTACCTAGTCCCACAGTGGCTGGGCCAGGAATGGTACTTTGAAGGCCAGCTTAATGTCAACTCTACTTGGATTCGGTTGCCCTCAAGCTGAATAGGAACTCCCAAACGCAAATCTTCAGTGATGACCATTTTCCCCTTATCTCCATGTCTGCCTCCTGGACTGTTGTAGTCAAACTTCTGCAGAGAAACACACAGAGACTTCAGAAAGTTCATGGGAAAGTTCAGTTGAAGTACAAATTTATTTTGGTGTAAAGATATTTTTAAATCCATGCATAATTTCTTCACAGTATGCATTTTCTACAAACTTTTGAAGCCCCGTGTGTGTGCGCATGTGTATGTGTGTGTGTGTGTGTGTGTGAGAGAGAGAGAGAGACAGAGACAGAGACAGTCATGCACCACATTAATGATGCTTTGGTTAACAACAGACCATGTAGACAATGGGATTCCTATAAGATTCTAATAGGCCACAACATCCAGGTTAACATAAGTAACACTCTGTGATGTTCGTACAACAAAATTGCCTAACGATGCCTTTCTCAGAATGTATTACTGTTGTTAAGTGATGCACGACCATATGTGTGAATATGTGTGCATATGTAATGTATGTATGTTTATAAAATTAAGAGGGATCAGTTTATGCCGTTATGGAGGCTGACAAACCCCAGGGTCTGCAGGGTGAGTCAGCAGGCTGGAAACAGGAGAGCTGACGGTGTAGTTTCAGTCTGCAGGTCGATAGGCTTGACGCTCAGGAAGAGCTGATATTTTAGTTCAAGTCCAAAGTGAGGGAAAGGTCAATGTCCCAGCTCCAAGGCAGGTAGGCAGGCAGGAGGAATTCTTTTTTACTTGAGGGAGGGTCAATCTTTCTGTTCTGTTCAAGTGATGAGATGAGATCCATTCAGAGGAAGGAGAACAATCTACTCTACTGGTTTACTGATTTAAATGTTTATCTCATTCCAGAACAGTTACAGAAATACTCAGGATAGGGACCAGCAGAGAGCACAATGGTTATGTCGCTGGACTCCCATGTAGTCGACCATGGTTCAAATCCTAGACCTGATGGCTTAAAATTCACACCAGGCACACGTGCTCACATGCCCAAAATCCCAAGAGGAGAATGGAGGAGGAGGGATTGTGGCATGGTCATCCCTCCGGGGGGTGATTTCTCACTTTCTGTATCTCTGTCTCTGTCTCTCTGGCGAGCACACACATCCTATAGAAAAAAGCTCTTTAAAAAAAAAAAGAGGGAACCAGCAGTTAGCGTAATGGCTATGTCACTGGACTCCCATGCAGTTGACCGCGGTTCGCATCCTGACCCCGGTGGCTTAAAACTCACGCCGGGCGCGTGTGCGTGCGTGCCCAAGATCCTGAGAGGAGAATGGAGGAGAAGGAATTGCGGCGTGACCATCCCCCCCGGGGGGTGATTTCTCGCTTTCTATCTCTCTGTCTGTCTGGCGAGCGCACACGCCCTATAGCGAAAACCTCTCTCAAAAAAAAAAAAAAAAAAAAAGAGAGTAATATTTGACCAAAATCTGGACAACTCTTGGCCCAGTCAAATTAATCCTCATGCTGCCCTTCCTTGCTGTAGTTGTTCAGGTCATCACTCCAGGAAAAGATAAGATAATGGTTTTTATGCCCCAAAGCCTCTAGACAAAGACTCTCCTGACCTTCGTACCCAATCCCAAATTAGAATAACTGGGCCTGTCCCATATGTGCCCCTCCTCACCACAAGGGAACACATGCGTGAGACTCACCTGAAAACTAGCGGAAATGGGAACCAGCAGTTAGCGTAATGGCTATGTCGCTGGACTCCCACGTAGTCGACCGCGGTTCGCGTCTCGGACCCGGTGGCTTACAACTCACGCCGGGCGCGTGTGCGTGCGTGCCCAAGATCCCGAGAGGAGAATGGAGGAGAAGGGATTGCGGCGTGGCCATCAAACTGGGGGGTGATTTCTCGCTTTCTGTCTCTATGTCTCTGTCTGTCTGGCGAGTGCACACGCGCCCTATAGCAAAAACCTCTCCAAAAAAAAAAAAAAAAACTAGCGGAAACGAGGCCCCTCTGACTCAGGTAAAAACCCCTCACCTCATCTTCTCCTTTTCTGGGACCTCTTCCTCCTCCTTGGGAGTCGTTTTTCCTTCCCTCTCCTTCAATAAACTCCCCGCATCTCTAATTCTTTGTAAGCCTAAAACTAAAACCCGTGTCTCACTTCAAGTGCTGGGCCCAACCACCCCTGCATCCCGGCGTTCCTGCGTCAGTTGTGTTGTAAGGAGCTGGAAGATGCCAAGTTTTCCCTGACTCTCTAGCTGGCTTTTGGTTGGGATCTGCCAATGGGAGTCACTGGAGGGAGGCTGGAAGGAAAGCTAAAGGAAAAGCATGCTTTATCTCCTTTAGGCTGTGGTAGCGCTTCCGGCCGTCACGCACCAGGTGAGTATCTATCTGCAAGGTCTCTTACTCCAACAGCACAGGTGCAGTTGCAGCAGCGACCATGGGTCCTTCCAGAAGGCTCAGAAGCACATTCATTGTAGACTCTGGGCCTGTAGGAGTCAGCAGAGGGCATGTATGCTAGAAAGAAACAGAGAGAGGGAGAACGTACCTCCCCATGGGTCGTGGCCATGCTGCAATCCCACCTCCTCTATTTCTCCACCCTGTCAGGGTTTGGGGCACATATGCACATGTACCTTGTGTGTTTCTCAAGCTTCTAGGTCCAGGAGTGAAATAGCAATTGGCCATGTGGGATCCAGTTCCTTCCAACAGTAAGCCATAAGGTTGGCCTGACATGTTCAGTAACTATAGTGAGAAGTTGGGCTGTAGGCAGAAAAGAGAGAAGTAACTGGAAGAAACATGGATCTCAGGGAAAGTCGTCTGGATCTTGAGCTGGGAGAGATTGGGCCATGTAAGTGCTGCTGGAGAGGATCCGCTGGAGAGAAAGGATACAGGACACGCAGGAAACGAGAGTTAGCTCATGGCCGAAAGTTCTAGAACAGGCAGGAGGGGGTGGGATCCTTGGAAGTATGAAGAGACTTCAAAAAGTTCACAGAAGTTGGGACCAGCAGGTGGTATGGTGGTTAAGGTGCTGGACTCCCACATGGTCAACCATGGTTCAAGTCCAGGACCTGGTGGCTTACTTTTTCTCTCTCTCTCTTTGTCTGGTGAGCCCTATAACAAATTTTAAAATAACATAAAATTAAGTATTAAGCTTATTTAATCTTATTAATTATTATTATTGTTATTTATTTATTTATTTAGAGATTTTTGCTATAGGGCACATGTGCTCACCAGAGAGACAGAAAGCGAGAAATCACGCCCCCCCCCCCCCCCCCGAAGGAAGTCCACACTGTAATCCCTTCTCCTCCATTCTCCTCTCAGGATTTTGGTCACACACACGTACCCAACATGAGTTTTAAGCCTCCAGGTCTGGGACTCGAACAGTGGTCGACTACGTGGAAGTCCAGCGACAACCATTATGCCACCTACTGGTCCCTGTTTTTTAATTTGACAAGAGAGAGACAGAAAGAGAGAGAGAGGAAAAGCACGCCAACAGGTTCAGGACTTGAACTGCAGTCGACCAGGTGAGAGTCCAGTGCCTTAACCACCACACCATCTGCCAGCTCCCAAATTAAATAATTCTTTAAAAGTTCATGGAGGGCCACCTGTAGCTTGGTGGTTGGTTAAGGAAGCTGGATCCCACATGGCTAACTGGGTAGTTCAAGTCTCAGACTTGGTGAATTAAAAAACATGCCAGGCACATATGAGTTCTTTCCCCCAAATCCCAAAAAGATGGAGAAATGGAGAAAAGATTGAATGACAGTTGGCCATGTGGGAGTCCGGCGCCTTAACCACTATGCCACCTGCTGGCCCCAAGATCATTACATTTCAGTAGTGTTGCAAGGAGCTGGAAGATGCAAAGTTCTCCCTGTCTCTCTTTCTAGGTGTGTGTGGGGCTGCTTTCTCCATCTTTCTATCTCTGTCTTTCTATTTCTGTCTCTTGCGGGCGAGTGCATGCGCCCTCTGACAAGGTTTTCTTTTTGTTTGTTTGTTTTTTTTTTTTTTAATTTAACTTTATTTATTTGTTTTTAAAATTTGACCAGATGGGACCAGCAGTTAGCGTAATGGCTATGTCGCTGGACTCCCACGTAGTCGACAGCGGTTTGAGTCCCGGACCCGGTGGCTTAGACTCACGCTGGGTGCGTGTGCGTGCGTGCCCAAGATCCCAAGAGGAGAACGGAGGAGAAGGGATTGTGGTGTGGCCATCCCCCCTGGGGGATGATTTCTCGCTTTCTGTCTCTCTGTCTCTCTCTGTCTGGCGAGCGCATGCGCCCTATAGCAAAAACCTCTTAAAAAAAATTTGACCAGAGAGGGACAGAGAGAGAGAGAGCGAGAGGAAAAGTGAGAAAGGAAGCTGCCAGGTCCAGGACCCAAACTGCAGTCGGCCATGTGAGTGTCCAGTGCCCTTAATCACCATGCCACCTACTGCCCCAGGTTTTTTGTTTATTTTTTCTTAAGAGAGATTTTTGCTATAGGGCATGTCTGCTCACCAGAGAAACAGAGAGGCAAAGAGAAAGCGAGAAATCACTCCCTAGCAGAGATGGCCATGCTGCAATCCCTCCTCTTCCATTCTCCTTTCGGGATTTTGGGCACGCACACACACATACCTGGCGTGAGTTTTAAGTCACCGGGTCCAGGACTTGAACCATGGTCAATTATGTGGGAGTCTAGCAAGGTAACCATTGTGCCATCTGCTGGTCCCCTGATTAAAGGTTTTTAAAAAGTTCATGGAAGGGCCAGCTGGTGGCATGGTGGTTGAGGTGCTGGACTCCCATATGGCTGACCTTGCATAGGTGTTCGAGTCCTGGACCAGGCAGCTTGCTTTCTCACTTTCCCTCTCTCTCTATTAAATTAAAAATAAATAAATAAATAAGATTAAATAAATTATATACATATATATTTTAGAGGTTTTACTTTAGTGTGCATGTGCTCACTAGAGAGAGACACCGTGAGAGGGAAAGTAATAAATCACCCCCCAGGGGGGATGGCCAAAACGCAATTCCTTCTGCTCCATTCTTCTCCTGGGATCTTGGGCATGCACTCACACATACCTAGCATGATTTTCAAGCCACCAGGTCCAGGATTCAAACTGTGATTGGCCATATGGGAGTCCAGCAATGTAACCACTGTACCATCGGCTGGCCCCCATGCTTTGTTTTTTTTTATAATACGTTTTGTGGACTTTTTTTTTTTTTTTAAATAAAGTCTATTTGTTCTATTTATGATAGAGAATGTGTGCACACAAAACAGAGAGAGACAAAGAGGTGTACCTCTGACAGGTCTGATCAGGTCACCATCTCCTTGCCCCAGCCTCCAGCTCTCGAGGCTCTTGGGTGTGCACTGAGGTCAGCTAGAGACCTGAGCCTACAACCGGCCACAGAGCTTCCAGCCTTGCAGGCCAGTTAGCCACCAACTGTGCCACCAGGTTGGACCTCTTGTGAACCTATGAAGGCTTCTTGAACTAAATGAGAGGGGCCAATCTGTGCCTTGTTTATCTTTGAATTTGTTGTGGTTCCAAGTTCAAAATTTGGCACACAGTTGCCCTCCAATAAAGGTTAGAAATGTAATGATCTTGGGACCAGCAGGTGGCATAATGGTTAAGGTGTGGAATCCTACATGGCCCACTGTGGTTCAAGTCCTGGACCTGGAAGCTTGAAACTCACGCTGGGCAAGTGTGCATGCTTGCCCCAGATCCCCAGAGGAGAATGGAGGAGAAGGGATTGCAGTGTGGCCATCCCCCCAGGGGGTGGATTTCTCACTTTCTCTCTCTCTGTCTCTCCAGCAGTGCACATGCCCTTAACAAAAATCTCTCTCTCTCAAAAAAAAAAAAAAAAAAAAAAGAAAGAAAATATAATAATCTTTCTCAGCAATGTGCTGAGTTAAAGCTTTTTTTTGGGGGGGGGGAGTTTTTTTTCACTATAGGGAGCAAGCGCTCGCCAGACAGACAGAGAGAGACAGAGAGACAGAGAGCGAGAAATCACCCCCCAGGGGGGATGGGCATGCCGCAATCCTTTCTCCTCCATTCTTCTCTTGGGATCTTGGGCATGCACACACACGCGCCTGGTGTGAGTTTTAAGCCACCGGGTCCGGGACGTGAACCGTGGTTGACTATGTGGGAGTCCAGCGACATAGCCATTATGCCAACTGCTGGTCCCGAGTTAAAGCTTTTGACTAGGGGGCTGACCCAGTGAACTGGTGGTTAGGGGAGCCAGATCCCATTTGGCCGACCACATGATTAGAATCCCAGACCCAGTGACTTGAAAAACATGCTGGACATTTGGGCATGTATGCACAAAATTCCAAGAAGATGGAGAAAAGGAGAAGGGACAGTACTGTGACCACACGCCATCAGGAGCTGCTTTCTCCCTCTCTATAGTTAATTGTAGAACTTTTTTTTTTTAGTTTTTTTAGAGATTTTTGCTATAGGGCGTGTGTACTCATCAGGGAGACAGAAAGAGACAGAGACAGAGAGACAGAAAGCAAGAAATCACCCCCAGGGTATCAGTAACAACAGGAAGACAACCATTGACAGTAGGCAGATACTGCTTTCCTCTAGATGCTTCTCAATAGCCCTGCTAGAGTAGCTCAGGGAAGCGGGCTTCTGCATGCATCTAAAGGCCACACCATGTTTTCTCAGAATGCTACTCTCGGGAACCAGCGTTAGCGTAATGGCTATGTCGCTGGACTCCCACGTAGTCGACTGCGGTTCGCGTCTCAGACCTGGTGGCTTAAAACTCACGCCGGGCACGTGTGCGTGCGTGCACAAGATCCCGAGAGGAGAATGGAGGAGAAGGGATTGCGGCGTGACCATCCCCCCGGGGGGGTGATTTCTCGCTTTCTGTCTCTCTGTCTCTGCCTGTCTGGCGAGCACATGCGCCCTATAGTGAAAACCTCTCCAAAAAAAAAAAAAAAAAAAAAAGAATGCTGCCCTCCACAGGTCTTTCCATGTTTCATGGTCCTCTTGCCCCAACCTCTCAGTTACGACCACAGTTGCATGGCCCACGTACCCTGTTTAGGTTGGGCTGGGAATCAAACCTGGGCCTCCCACGTGGCTTCAGCCATCATGCAGTGGCACCCTGCCACCTGTGCCACCACGGCTAGGCCCCTATTCTGGACTTCGATGTAAAGGGAATCATGGACTTCTGTAACTGGGTTCTTTCAAGGTTCACCCTGTTATAGCAGGTATTAATACTTCACTGTCCTGTCCCTGTTCGGGTGCCACGTGTCCCGTCCCTGTTCGGATGCCACGTGTCCCAACCCGGGGAGACAGTCGAACAGGTTTCCTGAGGGAAGGAGTGAGAGCCAGGACAAGCAGTGCAGTGTCACAGCACGGGGACGACACAGTATCTTCAGTGTCGTCTGTTTAATGTGGGCAGCACGGAGACGACGCAGTATTACAACGCTTTAGGGTCGCGTTGTCTGTTGTGAGCAGCACGGAGACGACGCGGTGTCACAACTCTTCAGGGTCGTCTGGAGACGATGTAGTGTTACAACTCTTCAGGGTCGTCTGGAGACTGTGCAGTGTTTCAGCTCTTCAGGCTCTCCAGGGTCGTCGTCTTCCTGGTCTTCTGTGTTGTCTTCGTGGTCTTCCTGGTCGTCTGGTTATTGTGGGCCAGGCATCGTGGTTATATACACGTTGGTGGGCCGTGATCGGTTGAATGAAGGATCGTAAAAGGTGGGTTATGATTGGTTGTAAATGGTGGGCCGTGATTGGTTGTTTTTGGACCAATCATGAGGTGCCGGATATGCAAATCTGAGGGATTCTAGTGGCCAATCAGAGCAAGGTTTCGAAGGTCAGGTTTTTTTGAGGGAACCAATCATGGCAATTGTTTGCTCTCTGAGAAACCTCGGCCGACTCGCTGGTGTGCAGCCTCCCACACTTCACTCCCTTTTTTACGGCCAGATAATACTTCAATGTATGGATATACCACATTTCATTTTTTTTTTTTTGAGAGGTTTTTGCTGTAGGGCGCGTGCGCTTGCCAGCCAGACAGAGAGAGACAGAGAGACAGATAGCGAGAAATCACCCCCCAGGGGGGATGGTCACACTGCAATCCCTTCTCCTCCGTTCTCCTCTCGGGATCTTGGGCACGCACGCACACGTGCCCGGCGTGAGTTTAAGCCACCGGGTCTAGGACGCGAACCGCGGTCGACTACGTGGGAGTCCAGCGACATAGCCATTATGCTAACTGCTGGTCCCTACCACATTTCATTTACTTAATCATGCTAACTGACAGTTGAGCTATTTCTGCCTTTTGATTTTTTTTTCCACGTGAAAAATTTTTGGTTTATTAATCCTCTCACGAACAATCCGCACAACACCGCAGATAGTCATTGCAGGATCTTTACTCCTTTGACTTTTTGCCAGCACCAACACTGGCCTTTGCAGTCCTCGACTTTCTTCATTCTGTTCTTGTGTTCCTTATGGTGTTTTCTCGATGTTTTTTTCTTTTCATAGAGGCCATGTCTTGCAAGTCTATGCTTGGGTTCATTTTACTTCACATAATCCAAAGAATCGTAAATCATGCCAAAGCCAGTTGTCTTGCCACCACCAACATGGGTTCTGACCCCAAACACAAAGATGACATCTGGTGTGGTCTTGTACACCTTCACCGGTTTTCCTGAATTTCTGTCTCTGGTACTGTTGCCTTCCCGGGGTGAAGGACATCAGTGAGCATTTGTTTCTGCCGAAGTAGTTGGTCATGAATTTCCTGGCTCAGATAGTTACTGTGTCATTCACGATGGCGGTATATCCTCAAGCAGCCAGGGACGAAAAGAGTACCTTTTGATTTTCGAAAACGATGCCACTGTAAACATGTGTGTACCAGTTTTATGTAAACAATTTTTTTTTTTTTGGAGAGGTTTTTGCCATAGGGCACGTGCGCTCACCAGACAGACAGAGAGAGACATAGAGACAGAAAGCAAGAAATCACACCACAGGGGGGATGGCCACGCCGCAATCCCTTCTCCTCCATTCTCCTCTCGGGATCTTGGGCACGCACGCACATGCGCCTGGCGTGAGTTTTAAGCCACCGGGTCCAGGACACGAACCGCGGTCGACTACGTGGGAGTCCAGCGACATAGCCATTATGCTAACTGCTGGTCCCAACACTTTGTTTCTCTTGAGTACATACTTGGGAGTGGAATTGCTGGGTCATGTGGTGACTCTATGTTTAATCATTTGTTGAATTTCCAGACTGTTCCACAGTGGATGCACCATTTTATATTCCCACCAGAAGTGGATGAGGGTTCCGATTTCTTTGTGTCTTTCTCAATACTTACTATTATCTGACTTTTTAATTCAAGCCAACTCAAAAACTTTTATTCTCAATGCCGTGTTGCTTCAAACTTAATAAAATTGTGTTCAGTACGATCCATGTCATGGGCCAAAAAATGATACAATTTATTTAGGAAAGAGACTCATAGAAATGGCTAATAGAACAGGATGTTGGGGCCAGCAGGTGGTGTGGTAGTTATGGCGCTGGACTCGCACATGGCTGACCATGGTTCAAATCCTGGACCTGGAAGCTTGAAAATCACGCCAGACTCATGTGCTGTGTGTGCATGCCCAAAATTCCAGGAGGAAAATGGAGGAGAAGGGACTGTGGCATAGCCATTCCCCCTGGGGGCAGAGGGTGATTTCTCAGTTTCCTTCTCACTCTCTCTCTCTGGCACTCTATGGCAAAAGCCTTAAAAAGAAAAAAGAAAAAAGGGGTGGCAGCAGGTGGTGTGGTGTTTAAGGGCGCTGACCTCCCACATGGCCAACCACGGTTTGAATCCTAGACCTGGTGGCTAGCTTTCTCACTTTCTTTCTCTCTCTCTGTCCCTCTCTGGTCAAATTAAAATGAATAAAGTTAATAAAATAATTCTTTAGGGAAAAAAAGTGTTTTCCTTTGGGAATATTTGTTAACAGAAAGAAAAATAGATTCTCAGTAACATCCACTTTCTTTATCTACTTCCTAAGATGGGTGAGGTTACCAGAGACATAAATTATTTTCTTTATTAGGTTAGTATTTATTGAGCATCTACTGGGAGCCAGACTGTGCTAAATACTTTAGTTTTCTTAGTTAATCCTCACAACAGTTCTGTACAACAGAAACTGTTACTATCCCCATTTTACAGATAAGAAAAGTGAAATTTACACAGATTACGGAAGTTGCCTGAGATCCCCAGCTGGTCCATGGTGAAGCTGTATTTGAACTCCTGCAGTTTGGCTCGGTAATCTGCTTACTCATGTGTGTCTCCGTATAGCTGTCTATCTATCTGTATAATGAATAAATTGCAAAAGAGCCAGTAAGGAATGGAAATGGAAGCTGGGATTAGCAACATGAATGGGCATTATTACTCAACCCTCATTCTGCACAAAGTCGGAGTGTAATGCGCTCCTGCTGGGAAGTGTAAGAACAAGTAGCTCATGCGTACTTGTGAAATCCAAATTTAGAATGTCTTCCAGGAAAGGTGAAATGGCAGGCAGAGGCCCCAGCTCTGACGAGATTATTGCTGACAGCAGAAGCGAACCTGACCGTGTTGTCAAATATGGTGAACGGTTTCCGAGTCATAACAGTGGTAAAGCCACGGGCTTCTTAGAAGGGGCCTTGGAGAGTATCTAGTAGCCAAATTCTATTGATTTCTTTTCTCTTTTCTTTTCTTTTCCTTTCCTTTCCTTTCCTTTCCTTTCCTTTCCTTTCCTTTCCTTTCCTTTCCTTTCCTTTCCTTTCCTTTCCTCTTTCTTTCTTCTTTCTTTCTTTCTTTCTTTCTTTCTTTCTTTCTTTCTTTCTTTCTTTCTTTCTTTCTTTCTTTCTTCTTCTTTTTGGCTATAGGACATGTGCACTCTCTGGAAAGACAGAGAGAGAAAGAGAGAAAGTGAGAATTTGCCACCCTCAGGGGGAATGGCCACACTGCAATCCCTCTTCCTCCATTTTCCTCTCAGGATCTTGGTTACGTGCGCACATATGCCTGGTGTTTGGACTCGAACATGCAGTCAGCCATGTGGGATCCAGCTGCCTTAACAACCAGGCCACCTGGTTGGCTCATCAAATTCTGTTTCAATTTGTTCATTTTACAGGTAAAATATAAGCTATAATTAAAAACAAACAAACAAAACAAAACAAAAAAACATATTTGGATGGGCTCTTCTGACTAGAAAGAATACATTTAAAAACATATTTGGATGGGCTCTTCTGACTAGAAAGAATACATTTGGGGGAAGTTTATTCATTTACATTTATTTATTAGTACATTTTATTTAACAACCACTCATGCAGATACCATGTATCCGCATTGTTATAAACATTTTGTGTTAGGGACCAGCAGTTAGTGTAATGGCTATGTCGCCGAATTCCCATGTAGTCGACCGTGGTTCGCGTCCCGGACCTGGTGGCTTAAACTCATGCCGGGTGTGTGCGTGCGTGCCCAAGATCCCGAGAGGAGAATGGAGGAGAAGGGATTGCGGCGTGGCCATCCCCCCCTGGGGGGTGATTTCTCACTTTCTGTCTCTCTGTCTCTCTCTGTCTGCCTGGTGAGTGCACATGCCCTATATCAAAAAAACAAAAAACAAAAACCTCTCCAAAAAAAAACAAAAAACATTTTGTGTTAAATTAGCATGTGTTAACCAGTTTCATTCTCATAAGAATCATGCACAAGTATTTTTATTTCCCCTGTTTTACAGATGGAGCTGCTGAGGCACAGAGAAGTAGAGTCACTTGTCCAAAGACAAACAGCTGGAAAGTGGCAGAGCTGAGATTGGGACCCAGGCAGTTTGGCTCCAGAGTTTGTGTGCACATGCACATAGATTTATATTGTGTATTACACTAAAAATAATCCATTCTCTTCAATGAATCTTTTGCTATACTTTTTAATAACATGTATTGTCTCCATTTCCCTACCTGCAAATTTTCAAGTTTATAGTTTGCTTAATCTTAAAATTGTGATGCTATTTTTGTTAGTTTATTGCTGTGAGTGTGAGAGACAGAGAGCACCCCCAGCTTGCACTAGCCCTGAATAGTCGGAACAACGTGCCTAGTGTAGCGGGAGGTCTGTGAGTGCGACCTGGAATGTTCCACGTGGGACTGCGTCACAAAGCATTGCGTGAACTGCTGCGCTACTGTCCAGCCCCTATGATGCTGTTTTTTTTTTTTTTTTTTTGAGAGGTTTTTGCTATAGGGCGCGTGCGCTTGCCAGACAGAGAGAGACATAGAGACAGAAAGCGAGAAATCACCCCCCAGGGGGGATGGCCATGCTGCAATCCCTTCTCCTCCATTCTCCTCTCGGGATCTTGGGCACGCACGCACATGTGCCCGGCGTGAGTTTCAAGTCACCGGGTCCGGGAAGTGAACCGTGGTCGACTACGTGGGAGTCCAGCGACACAGCCATTACGCTAACTGCTGGTTCCCAGTCATGACACTTTTCAGCAGTTATAAAAGCATAACAATCTTGAGACCAGCAGATGGCATAATGACTACGTTATTACTGTAGTTGACTGCAGTTCGAGTCTCAGACCTGGTGGCTTAAGCTCACGCCAGGCACATGTGCGTGCGTGCCCAAAATCCCGAGAGGAGAATGGAGAAGGGATTGCAGCATGACCATCCCCCTGGGAGAGGGGGGAATTTCTCGCTTTCTGTCTCTCTGTCTCTATCTTTCTGGCGAGTGCATGTGCCCTATAGCAAAGACCTCCCCTTCCCCCCCAAAAAAGCATAACATTCTAAAAATATTGCTGAGGGGCCAATAGAGGCACAGGAGTAATGAGGGAGGAGAAACCTAGCCAATGGAAGTGGGTAAGGGGCTGGAGCCTCTGCCCACATAGCTAGATGGAAAAACAAAATCAGGGCAAAAAATTCCCCACCCAAGGTAATGCAGGCAAGAGATTAGTGGGGGGTGTCTAGCCACATTTTAAATAGCCAGTGAGATAAACCAGTGGGCCCAGCCACATTTGATAGAGTCAATAAGATGAAAACAGTCAGTGGGTCCAGTCAGTGATCAACCCACACGACCTAGGTTGAAATGATAAATCCAACAGCATGCAACTGCGGGGGCCTTTTGAGCCACTCTTTCTCCATCCACTCAGGCCGCTCCTACCTCTCAGGGTGTACATTCACTTTTACTTAATAAACCTTTTCTTAACACTATTTACACGTCGATATGGAAGGACACTGAATTCACGGGTAACTCAGGGCTGATAGCTGCCAGAATCTGCCCTCTGCCAAATTACTGCCCCTCCCTGGAGCTACAGAGTAACCTGAACACCTTAAATAGATTAGTACCTTGAATAGATTAGCACCTTGAATGGATTAGCACCCTGAATAGATTAGTACCTTGAATGGATTAGCACCCTGAATACATTAGCACCTTGAATAGATTAGCACCCTGAATAGATTAGTACCCTAAATGGATTGGTACCTTGAATGAATTAGACTTCCTGCTTCTCTGCCTCCTCCCTTTCATGCTGCATAGGGCAGGGTCTGAGCCCCTTCCCCATTCCTAACATCCTGAGACCTCCCCTTCCCGAATTCCCCCGTAAAATACCATGTCTAAACCCCAGTCAGGGCCAGAGATTATGAGTGCTAACTCCTCTGTGCCGACTGGTGTAATGAACAGTTCTCCTAATCTCTCTGCTGCTTTCCGTTCCTCGGCATCTGGTTTTCTGCAACATTTTGGTGAATTGGCTGGGAAACGGAATCAGACTGGCCCTTTGAGCCACTGATCCCAGGGCGTTTTTCCCCACCCTGGGGTGGGCACTGCAGTGTGGAGAGATAGGCATGCCTCCTGTTCATTTGACAGCATCCCTCAGCTGGGATGCCCACCCCGAGGCCGAGCGTTCCTGGATCATCAGACTCCAATTGGAGAGGAGGACCAACTCCTGGAACCTGATGCAGCAATCTTGGTCAACTCTGGTGATCTGGTAACCCCCCGAAGATCTGCAGAGCCCTAGTCAGACCTACTCAGATTGAGTAGAAGAGGAGGCCCGGTCACTCTCCTTTGGTTGCAGGACCAGCAGTTAGGGTTCATCTGGTGTGTGACTGGTGTGGGAGGGAATGTATAAACTCTAAATGAATATGAATGCCTGTGACAAGTGAATGTGTCTGTGGCTCCATGACTTCTTGCTAGGAGCATGATTGGGTCCATTTAACTGTGTTTCTGTGATAGTTCTGTGAAGGCTCAATGGCAAAATTGGCACTGAGGGGCTTTTTCCCTCTACCTGTTCAATCTGGCAGAGGTTCTATATCCAGTCGCTTATTGCCAAGGGTCTACACAAAGCCCATGAGGGACACGGCCAGACAGATTCCTGACTGGTCCCCTCTGGGGGGCACCCACCCTTTGTCTGTTGTGACACCATTCATGGGAGGGGAGACACAGAGGCTGATGGGAGGGTTTTTCCTGTAGAGGTGGGTAGGCAGAGTAGCAAATGTCAGGTCGCTGATTCTGCACTCAGAAGCTAGGACACGAGTTCCTTCCAACTGTGATGAAAAACATCCTCCCGGAGCCCATCCTGACCCTCCTGCAAAGGCTTCCACCACAGAGCGGAACCTGCCCACTCTGGGAAAGGAGAGGGCAGGGATCACCCTCTACCTAGACAAACTTCCCTCGTCGATTAGCTTGCTGGATTTCCGTTCCCTTGTCCTCCTCCATTCCACCTGTCACCTGCCACAGAAATAACCCATTTCCAGCACTGGGGTATCCACCGTTGGAATACCGAGAGGATGGACCCCAGAGAGAGACCGCTGTGGTCCTCCTGATTGCAGTCCTTGGTCGAGGCCTCCCCTGCAAACTTGAACAAACTTATTGCCTGTGCTGCCTGGCCTTTTCAGCAGCGCCCCCAGGAGGCTGCACAGCTTCTGAGCCTCTGGGCTAAGGCCCACCCCCAGGAGCCGCTGTCCCTCCAGAGTCTCCTCATCGATCACTTCCTCCAACCAGTGACCTCCCAAGCCTTCTGGAAAGTGCAGGCTTTTCATAACTAGAGAGGTCAGAGATATTTGGGATATGATGAGAAAACCTCAGTCCAAGTCATCCAAGCCCACTGTGCTCAACTATATGCTAATTTCCAAAAGGACTTCTCTGGTGATTATGGAATTAAAATGAAACCGGGGAAGTTGAGAGCCCTCTGTGAGGGCTCTTCTAAGGTCAGACGGCCACCACAGAGAACTGACATCTCCCTACTGTGTGGGCTATGAACAATGTTGTTGCTGGCATCCCTGGCCACCCCGAGCAGTTTCCCTATGGTGACTCTTTTTTTCTGGAGAGGTTTTTACTATAGGAGCGTGCGCTCGCCAGACAGACAGAGAGAGACAGAGAGATAGAAAGCGAGAAATCACCCCCCCAGGGGGGATGGCCACGCCGCAATCTCTTCTCCTCCATTCTCCTCTCGGGATCTTGGGCATGCACGCACACGCACCCGGCGTGAGTTTAAGCCACCGGGTCCGGGACTCGAACTGCGGTTGACTACATGGGAGTCCAGTGACATAGCCATTACACTAACTGCTGGTCCCCCTATGTTGACTCTTGGCTACAGATAGCCCAAGTCATTCCTCCCTGGGCACAAATCTGCACAAGAGGGAAAAACCAATGTACTATTTTGGCTGCCTGTGTCATGCCCCCAGTGCCAAACTCTGACCAAAAGAAACCCATGGCTCCAATCCCGCAGGGCCCCCCAGAAGAGGAGCCATTAGCAGCTCCACCCCCATATGTCCCAACTGGGCCAGTAATCGAAACCCTGCCCCTATCTGTTTCCCCAGGGCCTAAAGAGCAGCCCAAAGAGCCAGTGCCAGCTCCACCAGCTCAGGGGGAAGGCTGCCAGCCATCCCAAATCTTGTGTCCAGATTCACTCACCCACTGTCAGCTGGCAAGCCACTGCAGCCTGGGGCACCCTCACTCTTCAGATGCTCCTTCAGAAGACCTCAGGACCGCCCCCTTCCTCCTTAGGCGCAGATGAGGCTATTACAGAAGGCAGACCACTCTCTACTACCAGTCTTTCCTGTAGGCAAGAAGCTGTCAATTAGGGGGACACTTAGTTACCCACGAGTTCTTGTACCTGCCTGATTGCCCAGTCTCATTGCTGGGAAGGGACCTATTGACTAAACGTGAAGTGCAAATCGGCTTTGACTCATTAGGCTCAGCTGCTTTAACTGTCAGCCCTGCTGAAATCCTAACTGTGACAATGCCGCAGGAGGAGGAATGGCGAATGTTCGCCCCCAAGGCACCCAGCAGAAATGATGATTAAGGTTGCAGGGCTAGCCCTGTGAATCCAGCACTCGTGAATAAAGCAAGTCGGAGCCTCAGAGGACCCTGGGACCTGGATGATGTAAAACCACCCTGAGCAGCAGACTAAAATAACCTTCCAGAGGCCCAAGACTTGTCAAGTGCAGCCACTCCTGGGCTGACTGCTCTACACACGGCGGAAGCCTGAGGAGTCTGCAGCCCTGCTTTGGTCACTCCGGACGCTGACCAAACTACACATGGCAGAGGCTTGAGGACAGCGCGGATGTCACCCGCACCATACCCTTACAATTTCCTGCTCCTAGCCCCTCCCGTAGCGCTGGCTGTGCTTCTCTCCATTGGTCTGGCAGTGGCAGCCCCAAGGGACTGGGACAGGCTTTTGCTAGCAATAGCAGACCTCCTGGTGGTAGGAACCTTGACAGGCCTAGGATGCCTGGGCTAACTAACTGCAGGCATTTTTGTTAGAGCTCTGTTCCTGACACTGATTTTGCTTTAATGACACTCCTGACCCTGGCCCTTGTTCTTTTACCAAGGCTGACAGGCACCTACCTCTCTTGCCTCAAACGGTGCAACCAAACCATCCAGCAAGTCACTATTTGGCTGCAGCCGAGCACCTACCTACTAATGTTAGACCACTTGCCTGGATTTACGATCCCATAGTCATTCTGGGACCCCCGAGCTAGCTGGCACTCATGCACCAGGGGTGAGGCCAAGTCCTGCCTCCACTTGGTCACCCTCCAGAAGTGCCAGGATGATGGAACACCCTATTTTGTAGGAAAGAGCAGAGGGAGCCATGATAGTTACAATTGTCCCCCCTGCAGAAAAATGGGTCTGCTCCTCAGGTCTCAGACAGTGTGGACTCCCAGACGGAGGAGGTAAATGTCCTATGGAGACTCAGGCCGCTGTCCAGGATGCAGTACAGAGGCTTAAACCTCAGACTCCCCAAGATCAGCTGAGGCTCCTGCACCTCAGAGGAACCCCCAGCTCTATCCAAGAGTAATTACGCTCATTAATGCGACCCGTGATCTTCTGTATCAGGCACAGCCCAGTCAGCATCCAGCTGTTGGCTCTGCATCCGAACAGCCCTTCCCCCATACATGCCACTCCAACCTACCCTACAAATGACATCCCAGTTGTTAATCTGACTTCTGTACAGGAGGGACCAGTCTCCCAAGTGCACCTCTCCCTCAAGCCCCAGGACTGTTTTACAAATCAAAGTTCCACTGAAGTAAGTAATATGACCTGCCACAGCACATATCCGGAGAACGGGACAGTAATTTGTCCCCAACACCTGGCGTTCCACCTCGTACGTGGGCCCTACGCTTACCAGTGCCTTCCAGCAAACTGGCCTGGGACCTGTACCTGCGCAATTCTCATGCCCCAAGTAGACATTCTATGGGGAAATGAGGCTGTCGCTGTCCCCTGGTGGTACATGCTAGAGTTCAGAGGGCGATGCAATTCATTCCCCTCCTGGCGGGGCTGGGGGTTGCTGCTGGGGTTGGGACCGGGATTGGAGGGATGGCATCCTCCGCTGCGTACTGCCAGCAGCTGTCCACTGCCCTGGCAGGTGGATTCCAACGGGCAGCGGATATTATTGAGACCCTACAAGCCCAGCTAGACTCTTGGCTGATGCGGTCCTGCAGAACTGGAGAGGGTTAGATCTCCTGACTGCCGGAAAGGTTGGGCTCTGTTTATTTCTGGAAGAGGAATGTTGCTTCTACGCCAAATCGGGTACAGTCTGAGACATGGCCAAGAAGCTTAAAACTTTGGTCTCCAAACAGTGACAAGCGACAGTTAACTCCTGGTCAGGTAGGAATGGGCATGGGCCCAGGGCTACTGCCTCTCCTGGGGCCCCTAGCAGTTATTCTTTTAGCACTGGCAGTCGGACCCTGTGTCCTTAATCTGATTAAGCGATTCATAACCTCCCGCCTTGAAACTATCGTATATCAGCTGCTTGTGGCTGCCCCGGAAGCTATGCTTACTGCCCTCCTGCTATTTGACCCTCCTTGAGCATAGTTGAGGAGGCTCAAGAGGGGACAATGATATGGAAGGACCCTGAATTCATGAACAACTCAGGGCTGATACCTGCCTGAAGTTTCTGCCCTCCGCCAAACTTAGCCCCTCCCTGGAGCTACAGGGTAGCCTCGAAAACCTCGAACAGATAATCAGTACCTTGAATGGATTAGACTTCCTGCTTCTCTGCCTCCTCCCTTGGACCTGCATAGGGTGAGTTCTAAGCCCCTTCCCCATTCCTAACATCCGGAGACCGCCCTCCCCAATTCCCCCATAAAAGACCATCTCCAACCCCCAGTTGGGGCCGGAGATTCAGAGTGCTAACTCCTCTGTCCTGCCGGTGTAATAAACAGCTCTCCTAAACTTGTCTGGTTTTCTGCAAGAGTGCTTCATTCAACTCTTTGTCCGAAACATCAAGAACCTGGCTATTGTCACAGAAGCCACCCCGCAACAGTAAGATTGACACTTGACATGTCAATTCCACGTGGGAAGTTTTGGGGGTTGTGTCTGGAGACTCCCCCCGACCGAGTGTGGGCTCCGGTGTACCCATGGTCCAGAGCTAATTGAGGCTGGGAGTGGATCGCGGTGCCAGCACTCTCTCCATCATGGGAGAAATAAACTTTCCCAAAAATCTATAAAAAACAGTACTCAAAAAGGAAACTTTGATCATCTGTTTCGGAGAATAGTACTAAAAACCTATTCTCTGAGGGTACACTCAGCTGGGGATGCAATGAAAACAGAACAGAAAACGCATGAACTTTGCCACGGATTGTACGTGGGGGGTCTGGCAGCGGGAGCTGGGACGTTATTGTATATTCTGCCCCTGTGAAGTGGGGGGTCTCCCCAGGCAGGCCAAGGGTGCTGTGTGGCTGTGGCCTGACACTGCAGGGTGCCAGGGACACTGAGTTCTGTTACCAGAAGAGTCCCCAGATATTATGCCTCTGTGGGTCCAGGTAGCATCGACCCAGGCTGATGAGAAAAGGGGAGGAGAGGGTCTCAGGGAATAAGGAGAACTTCCTGTAATTATTGATTAACCAGAAGCACGTAGAGCCAGAGGCCAGGGGAGGGGTCTGCATGTCATGTGACTTCACCCCAACACTACTCAGAATTATCACAGGGTAGGGGCAGGATGGGATTAAAAAAGAACCATTCTGGGACAAGCAGATGGCATAATGGTTACATCGTTGGACTCCCACCTAGTCAACCGCGGCTCGAGTCCCAGACCCAGTGGCTTAAAACTCATGCTGGGCGCATGTGTGCGCATGCCCAGAATCCTGGGGGGAGAATGGAGAAGGGATTGCAGAGTGGCCATCCACCCAGAGGTGATTTCTCACTTTCTGTCTCTCTGTCTCTCCGGCAAACACATGCGCCCTATAGTATAAAAATCTCTCTTAAGAAACAAAACAAAACAAAAGAAAAACCATTCTGAGTCAGGAGAGGTGAGATTTTGACCAGCTCTGTCACTAACTGCGCCACTGTTAACTAAAACGTCACCTATTGCCGCCTCAGGTTTCTACGAGGAGGTGTTTGTCTATTTATTTTATGGGGCCTCTGATTGGCCTCTGTCTTTGGCAAACTTTAAGAAGCTTAATCTTTTCAGGTCAAAGGGGAGAGAGCTTGCTTGTTGGGAGAGCATCAGTCCAGAGTGTCTCCCCCTAGGGAAGGCGGAGGGTAACTGCAGGAATGGGAGAGGGAGACCGAGGAAGGCGGGCAGTTCCGAGGGGCTGTTGTCCCAAAGGCCAGGCTCTGCTCCTCTGCCTCGCCCATGGCCTAGGGAAGCCCGAGTGCCTGCTTGGATGGGGAGGACAGATGTTCCGGCTTGTCTTTGGAGCTGAGCCCTCCCTCAGTGGAGTGGGCCAGGTACCAGCTGGGTCGTCTTGCAGTCACTTCCGCTCTCTGAGCCTCAGTCTACTCACCTGCACACTGGGGACCAGACCTCCTAGCCCTGGGAGTTGAGAAGTTCAAAGGAGACTGTATCCGAGGAAGCACGTGGAAGTGGCAGTTACCCAAGACTGCCCTGGCTCAGACGGTTAAAGTCCTCAGCGTTCCTGGCTGTCTGGGTGGGGGCCGTCGGCTGAACTATGTAGGTGTGTTTTGTTCCTTCTTTATCATCGCTTTTCATAACTAAACCTGGAATGTTGGCTGGAGAATTTTGAACCTCCACTTAGTGTGGAGTTCAGGTGAGGCTTGGAGCGGGGCAGAGAACTTGCTCAGAGTACACGGCGAGGGAGGCCCGCCTTTCAGAGGTGGTCAGCAGCCGCCAGGCCCTGCTCAGCGGAGCGGGCGCAGACAGGTACTACGGTGTGGCAGAGAAGACGGGGCGGGAGCAGCCAGCATGTGTGTGTGTTTCGTAAGTTTACCTATTTATTTCTTCCCTAAGTGAGCAAGAGAGACAGAGAGATAGCACCCCCAGTAAGGTCTGGGCTCTGACCCACCTCCAGCTTCAGCCGGCCCTGGATCATGAGCATGTGTGTGCCCAGTGTGTTCAGGGAGGTCTCTAGACGCAAACGCCGACCTTCTCTGCTGGATGGGCCTCCCAGAGCGTCAAATTTTACTGCTGCACCGCCATCCAGCACCCAAACCTGGGGTTTGAAGGAGCACAGAGACTGGGCAGCTAGTCTGACCCTGCGGCTGGTGAGATTCCAGGGAAGTCGGCGACAGACCAGAGCTTCCTGGGGAAGACATTCAAGAAGACTCAAGGCGAGAAGGGTGCAGGAGAAAGGAAGGGAATTCCTGTCAGAGGGAACAACTCAAACAAAGACATGGAGGCGAGAAGCCATAAGAAATATTGTAGAAAGAGGGACCAGCTCCTTAATGCAGGAGTTAAGCCCTGTGCAGGGAAAGCCAGACAGATCACAAGGTTCAAATCCTACCTCAGGACTTGAAAAACACATCAGATGTTTGCACATACCCAGGATCCTGACAGGATGGGAAACTGGAGGAAAAGGGATTGCATTGTGACCAGGCCCATCAAAGGGTGCTTCCTCTCTCTTACATGCCTTCATCCTCTAGCATTAAAAGTAAATAAATAAATAAAACAATAAAACATAATTATATGCAATGGTGGAGATGCAGAAAATGGGCTGGAAAAATAAAGTGGGTTAGTTTTTTGTTTGTTTCGTTGGTTTTAAATTTTGCCAGAGGACACCTGTGTTGGCTAGAAAGAGGCAGAGAGATTGAGAGGGGAAGTAAGGAAGCATCCGTTGGGACCAGCAGATGGAGTAATGGTTACGCTGCTACACTTCCACACAATTGTGATTCGAGTCCCAGACCTAGAGGCTTGACAGTTACGCCAGGTGCGTGTGCACGTGTGTCCAAAATCCCAGAGGAAAATGGAGAGAAGCGATCGCAGTGTGGCCATCTGCACCGTGGGGGGGTGATTTCTTGCTTTCTGCCTCTTCTGTTTCTCTGTCTCTCTGCGAGTACACGCACCATACAGCAAAAATCTCTCTATTAAAAAAAAAAAAAAAATCCCCTCACCACCACCTCACTAGCAAGTAGCACAGTGGTTAAGGTGCTAGACTTCCACATGGCCAATTACAATTCGATTCTCAAACTTGGTGGCTTGAAAATTATGCTGGGTGTGTGTGTGTCTACATATCCAAAACATCAGGAGTAGAATGGAGGAGAAAGGATTGCAGTGTGGCCATCCCCCATGGGGAAGGGGGTGATTTCTCACTTTCCCACTCACTGTCTCTCTGGTGAGTACATGTGCCCTATGGTAAAAACCTTGAAAAAAAGGAAACTCCCTCCATGGGAGCCAGTCATGCCACAGTCCCTTCTCTTCTATTTCTACCCTGCCCCAGGGTTCTGGGACACACTCACACATGCCTGGCTTGTTTCTTAAGCCACTGAGTCCAGGACTTGAATCATACAGTTGACTATGTGAGATCTAGCTACCTTACCCACCATGCCACTGGCTGCCCCAAGCCCAGATTTTTTAATGTGAACCATAAAACTAACAATTTGTACATTGTTGCTCTCACCTTATACATTGGGAAATAGAAGCCCAGAGAGCTTAAGTAACATGTCCAAGTCACACAGTAAAGGGCAGAGCTGGGGGTGGGAGTCCCATTTGTCTGTCTTTAGAGCACAACCCCAGTATTAGAGAGAGGAGGTCTGGGGCCAGCAGGTGGCATGGTGGTTAAGGTCGTGGATTCTCACATGGCAGACTATGGTTCAAGTCCTGAACTGGTGACTTGAAAATTGCAAAAGAGGGACCAGCAGTTAGCGTAATGGCTATGTTGCTGGACTCCCACGTAGTCGACCACGGTTCGCGTCCCAGACCCGGAGGCTTAAAACTCATGCTGGGCGCGTGTGCATGCGTGCCCAAGATCCTGAGAGGAGAATGGAGGAGAAGAGATTGCGGCATGGCCATCCCCCCTGGGGGGTGATTTCTCGCTTTCTGTCTCTCTGTCTCTCTCTGTCTGTCTGGCAAGCACATGTGCCCTATAGCGAAAAACCTCTCAAAAAAAAAAAAAAAAAAAGAAAAGAAAAGAAAGTAAAGAAAGAAAATTGCAAAAGATAAATGAATAAATAAATAGATAATTTTTTTTTTTTTTTTTAGAGGTTTTTGCTATAGGGAAAGTGCGTTTGCCAGAAAGACAGACAGAAACAGGAAGACAGAAAGCAAGAAATCACCCCCCCCCCCCCCCAGGGGTATGGCCATGCCACAATCCCTTCTCCTCCCTTCTCCTCTTGGGATCTTGGGCACGCACGCACATGTGCCAGCATGAGTTTAAGTCACCAGGTCCGGGACTTGAACCGCAGTTGACGTGGGAGTCCAGCAATATAGCCATTATGCCAACTGCTGGTCCCAAATAAATGTTTTATTAAAAATACATAAAATAAAAAATAGAGATGGGAGGTCTGTTTTGGTGCTGAAGATAGGTGCAGTTGCCTGTTCTTGGCTGCAATGCCTCTCTTTTTAAGTTCTCCTATTTAAGCGAAGGGCTTTCTGCAGGCTGGGAGCTCGCAGTCCTGCAGTTATTTTCAGGTCTGTATGTTCCACAGAGAGGAAGTGGGAACCATCCTCCAGCCCAATGCAACTTCCTTTTTTTTTTTTTTTTTCCTTTCTTGACTAGAGGGCCTGTGTGTACTTGCCAGAGAGAGAAAGGGAAAGTGAGAAAGCATCTTCATGAAGGATGGTCACACTGCAATCCCTTTTTCTCCATTTCTCCCTCCTTTCAGAATTCTGGACACACACACGTGCCTGGTATGTTTCATAAACTGCCAGCTGGGTCTGAGATTTGAACCACACTGTTAGCCATGTAGGATCTGACTGCCTTAACTGCCAGGCCACAGAGTCAGCCCAACCCCCTTTTAGAGGTTGTGTTTTTTTGTTGTTGTTGTTTTTTTTTCTTTTTTTGCTATAGGGCGCATGTGCTCGCCAGACAGAGAGAAAGAGAGACAGAGAGATAGAACGCAAGAAATCACCCCCCAGGGGGGATGGCCACGCCGCAATCCCTTCTCCTTCATTCTCCTCTCGGGATCTTGGGCACGCACGCATATGCGCCTGGCGTGAGTTTAAGCCACCAGGTCCAGGACTTGACCATGGTCGACTACGTGGGACTCCAGCGACATAGCCATTACGCTAACTGCTGATCCCTTCCCAACCCCATTTTAAACAGCAGCAGAGAGGGCTGGTGCCCAAAAGATCTATCCCCAACAGGCCTTTCTTCCTCTGTGAGTGTAGCCGAAGCAAGATGGCCCTGATTAGCCTGCATCGTGGGATGGGTCAGTGCGCGGATCGGTTCTGCCTGGTGCGACTGATGGTTGGTTCCCACAGAAGGATCCTGATGCATGGGGTCGGACAGCTGCATTTTAGGAGCCCTGTCCTCTGTGCCTGATCTTACCCACTTGGGGGTCTCATCAGGCCAGGCCCAGTCTAGCTGGCCCAGGAACCTTTACCTGAGTCAGGATCAGCCTGAAGCCCAACATGGAAAAGCACATTCATTTTTCTTCTTCTTCCTTTTTTTTTTAACCAGGAAATTTATTGCCTGACTAATCGTTGAACTCCTTAAGATGAACTGGGTGCCGCAACAGCTGCCCTCTTGGGTTTGGGTGCTGTGCCTTCACAGAATCCATTTCTGAATCTGCGGTATACAATTTTTAGGTGCCTCATTCGACCAGTCCGAGTGGTCTTGCATCTTTTAGCCTTGGCACTTCAGTTACACCTTCTCTGGCACTTGGCAGGGTGGCCACATTTGCCACAGGTTGACTTCTGCAGGCGACAGGCCTTAGAACCACAGTGGCAGCACAACGTGTGTGTCTTATTGCGATGCTTCCCAAATGATGACGTTGCCTTCGTCATCTCGCTCCTGTGGCTGAGACCAAAGAGACTGGAAAAGCACATTCTAAGGAGCACTTGCTGATCTGGAAGTCTCTCCACCGAAACCTTATTTCAGCATTTTTCTTTCCCTCCACAGTCAGCTCTGAGGCCACGCTGTCAGCTTCAGGCTTGGGGAGACCCTTGGTGGGCCCCTTTGAGAAGTCCTTGCGGTTGCTCCTGAAAGCCAAGTACTAGTTTCTTTCTTTTAAAAATTATTTGGTGTTGATTTAAAAGAGAAGAAGAAGGCCCCGCCTGGGTAGCATGGTAGAAACACTGGCACCCGATGGTGCTGGAAGTCATGTGAGGACCACGGTGTGGCTCCTGGGTCAGCCTAAAAAATGCTCAGGATCCCAAGGAGCAGGAGGGAAAAGGGGATTGCATGATGAGATGCTGTCGAGGGTATGTTCTGTCTCTCTCTCTCATGAACATTTTTTTTTAGAATTATTCATATTATTTATTCTAATTTGACCACACACACACACACACACACACACACGACAGACAGACAGAGAGGGAACATGAGAAGCAAGCCACCAGATCGAGGACTCAAACCGTGGTAGGCCATGTGGGAATGTCCAGTACCTTAACCACCATGCCACCTGCTGGTCCCTCTCATGAATTTTTCACCATGAAAAAAAAAAAAAGACAAAAAGAAGAGAACATTTTCTTTTTAATCAAAAAATTGCCAGAGGGGCCAGCAGGTGGCCCCTCTACCTACCTACCTATCTATCTTGTCTAAAAGCTAACACTTTTTGGAACTAGTAATTTTTTTAACCTTTGCCATAGAGTGTACATGGTCACTGGAGACAGAGACAGAGAGAGAGAAGGAAGTGAGACAGCACCACTGGGGGCATGTTCACACAATTCCTTCTCCTCTGTTCTCTCAGGATTTGGGGCACACATACACCTGCACCTGGTATGTCTACAAGCAGCCAGGTCTGGGCCTCAAACTACACAGTTGGCCATGTAGAATCCAGTCATCTCAACCACCATGCTACAAGCTGACCCTGTTTTCTTTTGTTCTGTTTCTTATTGCCAGAGGGCATGTTTTTCAAGCCACTGGGCCTGGGATTTGAACCATGGTCAGCCATGTGAGTTCCAGCTCTCTTAATACTGGCCGTGAGGTTAGCCCAGTACTAATGATCTTACACAGTTACATGTGGAACACGTGCATGAACTTCTCATATGGGTCTCACGCCTTCTGTCATGGTTTATACTTTGAGGAGAGCAATCTGTTAGCCCTCTAAGGGCTACTCGGCTACTCCCTACGCCCACCTCCTGTTCTTGCTCTAAATAGTTTACGTGTTGGCAGGCGTCAACACCTTGTACAATCTTTGTTATCATGGAAATGAAGCCTCAGGGCCACCAGATGGCGCAGTGATCATGTCACTGGATTCCTACACAGCCACCCACGTTTGAGTCCTAGACCCAGTGGCTTGAAACTCGTGCCAGGCACGTGTGCGTGAGTGCCCAAGATCCCGAGAGAATGGAGGAGAAGGGATTGCTGTGTGGGCATCCCCCCGGGGGGTGATTTCTTGCTTTCTCTCTCACTGTCTTTGTGTCTCTCTGTCTATGGCAAGTGCATACTTCCTAAGCCAAAACTCTCTTAGGAAAAAAAAGAAAGAAACGAACCCTCATAATAACATACGGAGTTTAGATACGTGCGAAGGGCTGGGGCTGAGTGGAATTAACCTTCGGGCTGGACCATATGCCAGTTTGTACCTGTCAGCTCCAGGGCAGACATGCAGGTTAGCGTGTCTGCTGAGGACATGTGGCCCGACTCTGCGTCACGTTCTTAAATGCCATCCCCAGGGATCTTGGTGTGTCTATGTCCACCACCGGCTTTCTCACCTCCATCTACGGTGGAGGTGACCGGGACTCAGAGCCCGGCAGCAGTCACACAGTGGGTAGCAGGCTTGGGGGGCCCCCAGACCTGTCGGACTCCAAAGCCCAAACCCTCTCCTGTCTCTGCTGCAGCCTGGGGTGTGGCTGGGCAGAGAGAACCTTACCCGAGGGAGCCCTCGGATGGCCAAGCCTCACCCCAGACGGACCACATCGGAACCTCTGGGGGCCAGACCCAGGCCTGTGTGGTTCAGTGGGCCACTAGGGCTGCCAAGCACTGCGCCCCTGGACACATCGCCGCCGGCGGGTCCTCCGCGTGGGCCTTTGACAGCGTCACCTTGTTCGCAAAACCAAAAGTCAAAAACCCAGCCGCGGCGGCTAATCCCCCTCCCTCCACGACAGAACCGGGGAGGGGCTGTCCGGGCCGCGGTTCCCTCCCTCCCGCTCAGGTGCGACGGTGGCAGGAAGCCACCCCTCCCGCAGGCCGGCGCGGGGCTGTGGTGCCACCCGCCCCGGTTTCGTAACCGCGCCCTGGCGGGGATGGCCAAGAGAAGCTCCAGCGCGAGTTCCTCAAATGTTTTCCTGCGCTGCCGGGACGGTCCGCTGCTCTGAGTCATGTGCGAGGGGGAAGTCGCACTGACACGGAGCCGGGCCAGAGCGAGCCGAGCCGAGCGCGGCGCGGGGGCTGAGATTAGCCGTGTGTGCGGGGCGCCGCGCCCCGGGGTGCGGGCCGCGCTCGGGGCCTGAGCCCGCCAGCCCGCGCTCCGCCCCGGGCCCCGGCCGCGTTCCCACCTGCCCGCCCGCCGCTCGGGACCATGGGCCGCTAGCCCAGGAGGAAGCATGCTGGCCGTCCGCCGCGCGCCGCTGATCGCCCTGCTGGCCGCACTGGGGGCGGCGCTGGCCTCGGGGGGCTGCCCTCCGCTGGGTAAGGGCTGCGAGCGCACCTGGGGGGCTGGGGCGGCTGGGGGGGGGGGAACCGCCGGGGAGCCGCAGACCCGGGGCGGAGGGAAGGAGAGGAGTGACAGCTCCCCTTTTCTGTGGCTAGCTGGGGTCCCCGCGGGCACAGGGCTACCCAGCTGTGCTGACGCGGGCGGTGGCTCGTGCGCCCCCTGCCGCGTGGGGACTGTCCTGTGGCTGGAGAGCTCCCCGCGAGCCGTGTACAGATTTGGTGTATTCTCGGAACCGGCTCCGTTCTGCTTCCCCAGGTCCCCACGAGTCTTCGCGCAGCGGCGTCCCAGTTACCCCAAGGGCCCGCCTTAGCTGGGGAGTGTTCCCACGTGAGCTGGCGTTTGTGCCAGCGCCCCCTCCTGCCTCGGCTCTGGGGGTCGCCTGTCCCCGCCGCCCCCACCCCTGGTTGAGTGGATGACAGTGCCCTGACTGTGAAGGCACTGACCTCACGGGCGCTGAGTCACCGGTGACGGGCGCTGTGCTCCTGCCGCGGGCACTCACTTCAGCCGGCACCAGCTCGGGCAGGCCGAGTTCCAGCCCTGGGAACGTCACTGAGCCTGGTGGGAGTAGGCTGTCGAGGGACCCAGGGGCCGACCTCCTGGAGCTGGCTGGCAAGGAGTCTCCAGCAGACAAGAGAAGGAGGGGTGAGGGAGAGGACAGGACACTCGTTCTATTGACTGATGTGCCAGGGCAGCCCGGCTTCTGCGGGCTCTGGCCGTGTGCCCAGCCCTGTGTCTGGTCTCCCCTCTAGAAGAGCTGGGCTACTGCTTCCCCAGTTATTTTAGGGTCTGAAGGTTTCCAGCAGAAAACCAAGGGGTTTCTGGAACAGATGGCGGAAGCTCTGTCTCCTGTTGCCTGATCGCCCACACCGCACCGCCTGGGTGAACACCCTGTGAGAGAGCACCGGCTGCAGGGCCACGTTCCAAGGCTCCTACCTGGTCTGGAGTGCTGGGGCTCTCTTTGCTTTCTGGATAGTTGTGGTCTTTGTGCTCAGAGGAGAAAAGGAAAGGGATTCCTTTTCAATATCCGTTTATAACTCCCGCTAGTCACTGCCACGGTTGATTGACACCTGCAGCACTTTACCCGGTTTTCTAATCCTCCACTGATCTGCATATAAATACCTTTGCTGGAAAGAGGAGACTGAGGTTCAGGGAGGTTGAATGGGGAAGTTGTCAGGCCTGTCTGGTAGAGATGCACCCCTCTCCTGGCTCTAGGCTCCAGTCTGGTAGACCCCTAAGACCCCCACGTGTAGAATTAGACCAGCTGGGGGTGTCTGGGGGCAAGCTGAGAGTCACTAACCTGGCTGAATACGGGGGCAGAAGAGGTTGACTGACAGGCTTGGAAGTGGTGTCAGAGGGGTGCGAGGCCCGGATGAGGCCTGGCTGGTAGGGGAGCCCCGTGTCTCTGTTGCTACTCAGGCCACCCCCCAGAGCACCTGCCCGCCGGGAGGTTACTGTTGTGGTGCTGCTTCCTTTGCTGCTAAGTGGTTGCCAGCACTTGAGCACAGCCAGGGGCAGCCAGTTCTCTGAGTCCCTGGTGCTGGAGGGGTTGGGAGAGGTGGGCCGAGGGCTCTTGGCTGGACCTCCGATGAAAGGCAGAACCGAGAGTTTCAGGAGGAAGTGAAAGCCCTCCCAGCTCAGGAGGAAAATGCAGAGACACAGAAATACCCGACTCCTCTCCCACACCCACACAGACTCAGCCCACAAACTGGAGAGCAGAGATAAAGACCTCCACAAGAAGTGTGGAGCAAATGACTGTGAGATGTTTCACTCTGGAGGAGTGAGGGGCAGGGGGTTAGCAGAGGCTTGAGCTGGCTTAGAGGCGAAGCCCGCTGGCTCGCTGGGCTCTGGGGTTCTGATAACCCGGACCTCCTCGGGATCAGCTGCCACCTATGTCCAGGTGCTGCCAGGACCCTGCAGGTGAACCCGCCCCAACACTCTAGGTGCAGGGGGTGGGGGTGGGGGGGGAGAAGACCTGAACTCAGGTGACCCAAGTTCCCTCTTCCTTCTGCAATGCAGGGAAAATACACAAAGCGCCTTTACGTGTCTCAGAGTTTCATTTCAACTTCAGAATTTTCCCTTGGAGTGGTTGCCAGCCCTGGCGCTCATCTTCTCTCCTAGCCTCACCCCACATCAGAATTTCTCAAATGGAGAGCTCTGCATCCAGAGTTGGGTTTGCTGTGGGTGTTGGGGGTGGGAGAGCCTTAACTAAAAAGCTGATTCTTGGCTCCCACCCCAGAGTTATTAAATAGACGTATCAGAGAGTGAGGCCTGGGAAGCATCTTATTTGTTTGTTTATTTATTTTTTAGAGCAATTTTTGCTATGGGGTGCATGCGCTTGTTGGAGAGACAGAGAGACTGAAAGTGAGAAATCACCCCCCAGGGGGGATGGCCACACCACAATCCCTTCTCCTCCATTCTTCTCTCAGGATTTTGTGCATGCATATGCACCTGGTGTGAGTTTAAGCTGCCAGGTCTGGGCCAGGACTTGAACCACGGTTGACGTGGGAGTCCAGCAATGTAATCATTATGCCATCTGCCGAGGAAGTGTCCTCTTTAACGAATTGCCCCTCGTGATGCTCAGGCACTGTCAGCCTTGGGGACAGCTGCCTAGGTGGTGTGACTTAGGAACTGAGCAAAGACTCTCCCTCCCTCTGGCTCCCAGTTGCCAGAAGTCGCTCCTTGCGTTGGCCCTGTCCCTTGTTTATGCACTGCAGCCAACATTTATGAGTCCGTGTAAAGGCTGGGAGGCCTGTGTGAGATCTGCCAGGCAGACTCCACCCTAAAAGGGGCCTGAAAACGGTCACGCGTAAGGCCTGAGAAGGACTGAGAAAGCCTGGTCTCTCTGACCCGCTGCTTGGTGCCACCTTCCCACCCACGAGTGTCAGGGTGGGGGTGAGGAAGCTCCTCCGATTCGAGGTTGAAGCCCAGGATCCCGAGGCACCAGGCACATTGACCCTGACTGTATTACGTCATCTCTGACCTTCAGCAGACTGGGTAAACAAATCCAAGGGGAGCGGGACCAGCAGTTAGTGTAATGGCTGTGTTGCTGGACTCCCACGTAGTCGACTGCGGTTTGAGCCCCGGACCCGGTGGCTTAAACTCACGCTGGGCGTGTGTGCGTGCTTGCCCAAGATCCCGAGAGGAGAATGGAGGAGAAGGGATTGCGGCGTGGCCATCCCCCCTGGGGGGTGATTTCCTGCTTTCTGTCTCTCTGTCTCTCTCTGTCTGTCAGGCGAGCGCACGCGCCCTATAGCAAAAACCTCTCCAAAAAAAAAAAAAAAAAAAAAAAAATCCAAGGGGAGCATCACTAATCTGCAAATCCAAAATCCAAAACATTTTTAAAGCTTATTTATCTCACCACTTTGTGAGAGGAATAGACAGAGAGGACGGGAGGGACTGCCATCAGTGTTTTCACGTTGTAACCCACCCCGGCCTTGGCCAGGCAGAGTCATCAGTGCATGTGCACAGCAGGACTCGGGGCAAGAACCTGAGACCCGGGCCCAGCAGTTGGCATAATGGCTATATCACTGGACTCCCACGTAGTCGACCGCGGTTAGAGTCCTGGACCTGGTGGCTTAAACTCAGACCGGGCGCATGTGCGTGCGTGCCCAAGATCCCAAGAGGAGAATGGAGGAGAAGGGATTGCTGCGTGGCCATCCCCCCTGGGGGGTGATTTCTTGCTCTCTGTTTCTCTGTCTTTCTGGTGAGCAAACGCACCCTGTAACAAAAAGCCTCTCCAAAAAAAAAAGAACCTGGGACCCTCCTGCATGGCCCAAAGGGGGTGCTACCCCAGAAATCAGAAGCTTTTTGGATGCCGACGTGATGTCACAAGTGGACAACTCCACACGTGACCTCACGGGACAAGTCAAAGCGCTGCCATACTACAGTATGGTAGATAAGGTGCATATGAAGCGTAAGTGAATCTCCTGTGTAGACCTGGGTTCTGTCCCTAAATTATGTGTGTGCAGATACTCTGAACTCTGAGGAAACCTGACACCTACAGCCCTCTGGTCCCAAGCATTTCAGATAAGGACTACCGAACCGGTACTCCCTTCCCTCACTGGGCGCTCATAAGGATTACACAGCGTACCTTTGGGGCTCACTCGCCCCGTTCCCTGTCCCACCAGGCCTGCATGCCATGAACAACTGAGAGCATTCTTGGTCACCAAATCTAACCTATATCTTAAAAAAAAAAAGAAAAAGAAAAGAAAAGAAAAGAAAAGAAAAGAAAAGAAAAGAAAAGAAAAGAAAAGAAAAGAAAAAAAGCTGTTCTCTTTAATAATGGTAGCCACTGGCCAGGTGTAGCTACTTAAGTTTAAATTAATTACAACTAAATCCAATTGGGCCAGCAGATGGCATGGTGGTTAAGGTGGCTGGATTCTACATGGTCATCTCTGAGGTTCGAGTCCTGGTTCCGGTAACTTAAAACCATGCCAGGTGTGTGTGCATGTGTAGCCAAAATTCCAAGAGGAGAATGGAGGAGAAGGGACTGTGGTGTGGCCATCTCCTCCCTGGGAGAGACTTCCCACCCAACCTCTGTCTCCCTCGGGCGAGCACACACACTCAATAGCAAAAAAGAAAGAAAGAAATCCAATTACAGCTTCAGTTCCTTGTTGCGCTGGTCACATTTCAGATACTCCATAGCCTGGTGGCTCCTGCCTCTGACGGCGTAGACTCAGGTCATCTCTGTGATCACAGATGTCCTGCTGGACGTGTGGTCTTCAGTGCTAGACAGTTTTTTCCATGAGTTTTCTGTCATCTCTTCTTTTTAAAAGACATTTATGTTTAGGGCCAGCAGGTGGTACGGTGGCTAAGGTGCTGGACTCCCACACGGTTGGCCGTAGTGCGAGTCCCGGACCTGGGGCTTGACGCTCATGCTGGGAGCAAGTGTGTGAGTACCCAAAATGTCAAGAGGAGAATGGAGAAGGGACTGCTGCGTGGCCATTCCCCCTGGGGGGTGATTTCTCACTTTCCCTCTCACTGACTCTGTTTCTTTCCAGTGAGCACACACACCCTATGGCAAAAACCTTAAAAAAAAAAAAAATTACTGTCTTTATTCATGATAGAGTGAGTGTTGATGAGAGAGACGAGCACGCTCTGCAGGTCTGGTCATGCCACACTCTCCCTCCTCAGCCCTCCAGCCTGTCGGCTCCTGGGCATTTATGTGTGTCCCTGGTGCGTTTCAGGCTGGCCGGGTCGGGAATCGAAGCAGAGGAGCCAGGTGGGATCTGGCCTCTCGGAGCAGCACGTCCTCACTGCTCCCGGTGCCCGCCCTGTCATCCCTTCCTTTCTTTCTCTCCACCTTCTCTCCTCCTGAAGGCAGCGTATCTTGTACAGTAATGGCTACCTTCGGAGCCGGAGCCAGAGCTCGGCCTCCCCCGCCATATATCAAGAATGTGACCTGGAGCAAGTGATTTAACCTCCCAGAGACGCAGAGTCCTCATCTAGGAAGTGTAAATTATGCTCCATCGCAGGGCGGTGATGAGAGTAAATGAGCTGAGAAATTAAACAATGTTTAGGAAAGTGTCGAACTCGGGACAAGTACTTAAATGAGGGTGGTTATAGTTTGTTCATTCCAAAAAACGTATTTCTCTCCCCAGAGAAACCCACAAGCTGTGTTTCAGGCATTATTCTTTATGTATGTGTGTATTTAAAGTTTCTTTGTTTGGGGGCCAACAAGTTGCTCAGTGGTTAAGGTGCTAGATTTCCATATGGTTGCCTGCAGTTCGAGTCCCTGACCCGATGGGTTGACACTCATGCTGGGTGTGTATGTGTGTGTGTGTGTGTGTGCCTAAAATCTGAGAACAGAAGGGATTGTGGCATGGCCATCCCCTCTGGGGGAGAATATCTGTCATTTTCTGTTTTGTTTGTTTGTTCGTTTGTTCATTTGTTCGTTTGTTTGAGTGCCCTATAGCAAAAAAAAAAAAAAAAAAAAAAAAAAAAAAAAAAAAAAAAAACCTCTCTAAAAAAAAACCCCCCCCAAAATTTTTTTTTTTGGAGAGGTTTTTACTATAGGGCATGTGCGCTCATCAGACAGACAGAGAGAGACAGAGAGACTGAAAGCGAGAAATCACTCCCCAGGGGGAATGGCCACGCTGCAATCCCTTCTCTTCCATTCTCCTCTTGGGATCTTGGGCACACACGCACACGCGCCCGGCATGAGTTTAAGCCACCGGGTCCAGGACTCAAACTGCGGTCGACTACATGCGAGTCCAGTGACATAGCCATTATGCTAACTGCTGGTCCCCCCCCCCAAATTCTTTTTTCTTCTGTGAGCAAGAAACAGACAGCAGCCCCCAAGAGGGTCCTGATGCTGCAATTCACCCCTAGCCTGAGCCAGTCTCAGAGTTTGGGGACATATATATAACTGGGTACCTGGAGCACTCAGGGAGGTCTCCAGACACAAACCCAGAACCCCAGCCTTGCAGAGCATTGCATTTATTGCTGTACCAATATCCAGCCCCTCCAAACACTTTCAAAACAAAGAAACTTATTTATTGATCTATTTATTTGTTATGACTTTTTTCAAGCTGCCAGGTTTGGGACTTGAACCATATAGTTCAAGTTGGCTCTATGGAAATCCAGCATCTTCACCACATGCCACTTGTTGGCCTCATCCTGGTGTTATTCTAAGAGCTGGAGATACAGTAGTGAACAAAACAGGGGAAAATCCTTGGCTTATTTGAATTTTCTTTTAGTGGAGAAGACAACAGGACATAAATGACATATCGTGGGCCTTAAGTATCCACCGGTTCAACCAGCTGTAGATGGAAAAGGTTATGTTGTCGCGGGCATGCGCTTCGTGCTCAGCCCTGTGATGGTCGTGTCGGTTCTGAATATTGCAGACTTTTTCTTCTTGTCAATATTCCCTGAACAATATCATACGGCAACTATTTACCTAGCATTTACGTTGTATTAGGTATCATGAGTAATTAGAGATGATTTAAGTATACAGGAGGATGTGTGTAGGTCGAACATGGTACCATTTGATATAAGCGACTTGGGCATCTGTGGATTTTGGTAAGGGGAGAGGACTCCCGGAAGCAATCCCCTGTGGGTACTGACGGATGACTGGATATGACAGGACAGTGACCACTGCTGAGGTGGGGCAAGGCCGGGAGAGGCACTGTGTGTGTTGGTGGTAGCAGTGTGTAGAATCAATATTTTATTTATTTAAATAATTATTGCATTGAATTTTATTTATTTATTTAATTTAATTTGACCAGAGAGGGACAGAGTAATAGAGAGAGAGAGAAGGAAAGTGAGAAAGTAAGCCACCAGGCTTGGGACTCAAACCGCAATCGATCATGTTGGAATCCAGCAACCTGAACCACCATGCCACCTGCTGGCACCAGAATCAATATTTTTAGATGGGAGGCCAGGGAAGACCTCACTAAAAAAATAATATTTGAGTGAAGGTCTGAAGGAAATGGAAACATATTTAGAGATTTCCTGTACTCCCGCCTGGGGCAGAAGCATGTCTGCATTCCCTTTAACAATCTGAACTATGTGGGGGCCTCTTACATTCTGCAGCAGACGGCTCCATGCATGTCCCTGCCCTGGAGCAGCGTGGGGTGTCTGGGGGAGACAAGGCCTTATTCAGTGCTCTGTCCTCCGGCTGAACAGGGAAGTGCTAAGTGCCATGTCATTAACAGCTAGTGAGTTGAGTCTTTCGAAGAAAGATTCTATGGGGCTGGGTTGGCAAGAGAAAGATGGCTTTTATCCCTCAGAGCCTGTCTGGGTGAAGTCCCCTGAGAACTCTTTAAGTAGTTAATCTAGATACTTTACCCTCTTCTTTTTTTTTTTTTTTTTTAAGAGATATTTTTGCTACAGGGCGAGTGTGTTTGCCAGAGAGACAGAGAGAAACAGAGAGACAGAAAGTGAGAAATCACCCCCCCGGGGGGGATGGCCACGCCACAATCCCTTCTCTATTGTCCTCCAGGATCTTGGGCACGCACGCACACGTGCCCGGCGTGAGTTTCAAGCTGCTGGGTGCGGGACTCAAACTGCTGTCGACTAAGTGGGAGTCCAGTGATGTAACAATTACACTGCTGGACCCGTTTTTTTTTTGTTTTTGTTTTTGTTTTTTTTTAAGTTTATTTTTCTTGAACGAGAGAGGGACTCCAACAGGGTCTTCATGTTGGCATCCACCCCTAGTCTCGGCAAGCCTGGATCATAGGCACATGCTCACCAGGGTGTTCAAGGAGGTCCTGGGACACGAACCCAAGACCTTTTCCACGTGGGTCCAGTTGTGTTATCACTGTGTTGCTACCTGGCCCCTTCACTGTGTCTTCTTGCTTTGAGATCTGAAGAGGGCAAACATCCCCACGCTTTCTGCCCAGGGCCTTAGTTCAGGCTTGACTTTTAGCTGGACCTCAGCCCCTCCTCCACTCCCACCATCCCCGGCCAGCTCTGCCCGGCGGCTCCTGTCCTTAGGACTGCGTCCCTCAGAACCTGCACCCAGGCTGTCTCCCAGCACAGCGTTCTGCATCAGTTTCCACTCCACTTCCCTGCCTATTTCCCCCGAAGCATCCTCTGGTCTCCCGCTCTGTTGCCATGTATCAGCACCAACTACATGCAAGGAACGTGCTAGACCCTCTCCAACTGCAGAGTCTTTTAGCACAGCCTTAGGTGAGAGGTCCACCCCTCTCCCCGTTCCATGGATGAGGGGGTTACAGGACAAGCAGGTTTTTATTTCCATGAGCAGGAGAGAAAGAGAGACAGCACCCTCAACAGGGCTTGGTGCTACAACCCACCACCCCCCTTCAGCCAGCCCCCGGTCTGGACACTGGCCCAGAGCTTTCCCTTGGGAGTCAGCATCACAGAGCATCACACTTTCCTCTGTGCCGCTATCTGGCCCCACAGCAGGTTTTGTTGGAGAAGACCAGATGTCAATTTGTTATTGCTTTTAAAAATTACTTTATTTATTACTATTATTATTTTAAAATTTGCTAAAGGGAGCATGTGCTCACCAGAGAGACAGATAGAGAGCAAGAAAGCAAGCCACCAGGTCTGGGACTCAAACCGTGGTCGACCATGTGGGAGTCCAGCACCTTAACCACCACACCACCTGCCAGCCCCTAGAAGTCAGTTTGAAGACGGGCCTACTGAGAGTTCTATCAGACAATCAGGAGAGGATGCTGAGAGGCCGTTGGGTACTGGGTACAGGAGTCAGGAATGTGGGATTGAGGACTGAAGTGAGATGTGAATTCGGGAGCCACTGCAGGTAGGGGTACTGAAAGCCGAGGAAGTGGCTGAGGTCACCTTGGTTGAGAATGTAGATGGAGGAGAGTTGGGGCCCAGGGACCAAGCCACACCAGCTTCCTGGGGCCAGAGGAGGAACTAACAAGAGAATGTGAGGCCAGTGAAGCAGAGGAGAAAAAGCAGGAGAGCTGGCGTCCTGAAAACCAATGAGCACAGTGGGCCTAAGAGGAGGGAGCAGTCAGTTTTGTGAAATAGTGTCGAGAGGTGGGGCGAGAGGACGGTGGTGGCTTGCCCAGTGGACCCGGCAATGGGCAGGCCAGTGGTGGCGATCTTGATGGGAGGAGCTTCGGTGAGGGTGGTGGGAGCGCATTCATGAGAGAAGGGCCGGGAGAAGTTGGAGAGTGGGTGCAGGCAATCTTTTGAGCAGTTTAGCTGTAAAAGGGAGTAAAGAAATGGCGTGTTCTTTGGCTAGAGAAGCAGGTTTAACCACGGGGAGTTTTGAAAAGAAAGGGAAATAACAGCATATTTACATGCAGAAGGAAATGCTCTACTATCCACCAAAACATTGACAGAAAGAGGTGAGAATTGCTGAGGCAGGGCCAGCTGGTGGTGCGGAGGTGAAGGCAGCTGGTACCACAGGCCGACTCTGCGATTGCCTCCCAAACCCAGTGGCTTGGAAAACATGGCCTGGGGAACCAGCAGTTAGCCTAATGGCTATGTCACTGGACTCCCACGTAGTCGACCACGGTTCAAGTCCCGGGCCCAGTGGCTTAAATTCACGCCGGGTGCGTGTGCGTGCGTGCCCAAGATCCCGAGAGGAGAATGGAGGAGAAGGGATTGCGGTGTGACCATCCCCCCTGGGGAGTGATTTCTCGCTTTCTATCTCTATGTCTCTCTGTCTGGCGAGCGCACGCGCCCTATAGCGAAAACCTCTAAAAAAAAAAAAAAAAAAAAGAAAAACATGGCCTGTGTGTGAGCCTGCCTGCCCAAAATTCTGAAAGGAGAATCGAAATGAAGGGACTGTGGTGTGGTCATCCCCCCGGGGGATGCTTTTTCACTCTCCCTTTCTCTTGCTGTCTCTACTAAGCATATGTACCCTATATCCAACTTAAAAACAAAAAAATAGTGAATTGCTGAAGCAATGCCCTTGAGTAGGTTAGAAGAAATTGAGGCTCAGAAAGGTTAACCAACTTGGGACCAGCAGTTAGCATAATGGCTACGTCGCTGGACTCCCATAGAGTAGACCGTGGTTTGAGCCTCAGACCTGGTGGCTTAAACTCACGCCAGGTTCGTGTGCGTGCATGCCCAAGATCCCGAGAAGAGAATGGAGGAGGAGGGATTGCGGCGTGGCCATCCTCCCTGGGGGTGATTTCTTGCTTTCTGTCTCTTTGTCTCTCTCTGTCTTTCTGGTGAGCACATGTGCCCTATGACAAAAACCTCTCAAAAAAACATTTAAAGAAAAAAGAAGAAAGAAAGGTTAACCGACTCGCTCGAGAGCACGTAGCAAGAACGTGACAGGCCTGGCTTTGAATCCTTGCTCTTTCCACTGTATCATGCATGTTGCCAAATCCCCCAGCCTTCCCAAGGCACAGGGACAGGAAGGTCATCTTTTCTCTTTCCTGTGTCCTCTTTAGAGACTCACTGACACCCTAGTATCTGTGTAACAGAGACAGCGCCCCTCAGACTCAGGAAGTGCCCACTGCCGCCTCCTAAGTGCTGAGGGATGCCCAAGGCCACAGCACACGTTTGATCATTGTACTTCTCCCCCAGACGAAGTCCACTCAAATCACTTTCGGGCAGGGAAGTGTTTTGTCGCCAGACACCATGGTAAGTGAGTTATGTCAGGCCGGCCCCAGAGTGCTGTTATTAAGCAGTGTGTGCTGGGAGCCACAGGACTGGCCCTGGGACTTTAAAAACATGCCAAGCACATGTGTGTGCATACCCAAATCCTGACTGGATGGAGCAATGGAGGAAAAGGATTGTGGTGTGATTACACCACACCAGGGGGTGCTTTCTCTCTCTCTGTCTCTCTCTCTCTGAGGAGCACACACACCCTCTGGCAAATAAAAAGATGAATTAATGGGTGGATGGGTGAGTTTTCCTCGCCTCAGAGAGGCAGCTGGTGTGGCAGAGAGAAAACTGCGTCGGGGCCGGCACTCCAGGCCTCCTTCCCTGCTGTCCAGTTTGTCCCTAGGTGACCTCTGGGCAAGTCAGTTCAGGCCTTGAAATAGAATACTTCTTCATTTTTTTCTTTATTTATGACAATAATGAATATGCACATGAGAGAGAGGGAGAGAGAAACCCTTTACAGGGTCTAGTCACCCACGGTCCCCTTCCTCCTGTCCTTCAGTCCGTCGGACACTGGACAATTGCGTGCGTGCCCAGTGTGTTTCAGACTGACTCAGCTGGAGGTTCAAACCACTGTCACCCTGTGTGATCCGGCCTCTCTGGAGCAGCGCATTGCCTGTACTGTGGAGTCAGCCCTAACATTAATTCTCGAGGCTGTAACAAGCAAAAGTGGGCACTTGATAAAGGGTGTTGGTCTAGGGACCAGCAGATGGCGTAGTGGTCATGTTGCTGGACTCCTACGTAGTCGATCACAGTTTGAGTCCTGGATCTGGTGGCTTCAACTCATGAGGGGCGCATGTGCGTCCATGCCCAAAGTCCAAAGAGAATGGAGGAGAAGGGATTGTAGCATGGCCATCCCCCCAGGGGGTGATTTCTCTTTCTATCTCTCTCTGTCTCTATAGCAAGCACATGCATCTCTCTTGCTAAACACACACACACACACACACACACACACACACACACACACACACACAAAAGGGTGTTGATCTGAGTCTATTCTGATTCCAGGAGGGTGGGGAGAAGGTTCTAGTCAGAGGACTATCCCAGAAAAGGGGAAAGAGGCGCCAAGACCATGGGACTAATAATGACATTGGCTCACAGTTTTTGAGAGATTAAGCGTGTTCTGAAAGTAGTGCACAAGTTTTTACATTAGTTCTCTAACGTAGACCCGGGGAAAGCGAGACCTGGAGAGGTTGAGAAGCCAGCCCCAGGTCATGCACCTAGTGGGTGACTGAGCTGGGTCTGGAGTGTGGGTGCGTCTGAATCCTGGGCTTGCACACGACCACTGCACCCAGTGGATTAGAAAAGAGTTTACTCCTTTTCATTAAATAAAGAACTTCCTCTTCTTATTTATTTTTGGTATTTCATTTTATGGCTCTACTGAATTTATTTACCTAGTCTCCTCTTTTTACATGTTTTAAAGAATTATTTATTATTTAATTTTATTTATTCATTCACTTATTTTTTAATTTGACCAGAGAGAGACACATATATACACACACACACACACAGAGAGAGAGAGAGAGAGAGAGAGAGAGAGAGAGAGAGAGCAAGCCACCACGTCTGGGACTCAAAGCGTGGTTGGCCATGTGGGAGCACCTTAACCACTATGCCACCTGCTGGCCCCCTTCTTTTTAAATTAAAAAGAAAAATTATGGTAGTGAGCCATGTACATGCATGAGAAAGAGAAAGCGCCCTCCACAGGGTCTCATCACGTCACAATTCCCTTCTGGTCTCCAGTTTCTCAGGATCTTGGGCAGCTGCACACACACCTGCTGTGTTTTCAAGGTGACTGGGGACTTGAAACTGTAATTGGTAAGCCTTGTGGCTTCCAGAACTCCAGTCCAGGACGCTGTGGTCTGTACCACCTGGCTGGGCCCTGGTCCCCGGGGTTTTGTCAGACATTTAGCTGTTTCCTGTCTTGCTAGTGCAGACAGAACTGCTGTGTAGGATAATTCACATGGACCTCGTGTTGCATGAGTGCAGGTACCTGTGGGGTAAGCTCCTTGAAGGGAATCAAAGGTCAAAGGCCACGTGATGTGTAATTCTGAGAGAAGAATTACACTCCCAGCAACAGTGTGAGCAAACCTGTGTCCCCGCACCCTTGCCAAAAGTGTTATCAAACTGGTATCTACACAGAAAACTGTATCTGTGTGGAATTAATTTTCATTTATCTTATCTGAGTGAAATTGATGGGTTTTCCCATATGTAAGAAATATTTGAATAGTCTGTTTCTAGGAACTGCCTGTGCAAATTCGCTGTCGATTTTAAAAATTGGCTTACTGTTCTTTTCCTTATTGGTCTTTTCAAGCTGCTATTGAAACCACTTCAAACTGCTTTGAACCAGTGTAGGCCATGGGGGATCTGGCTCCCTCAAGCTCTAGGCCACAGGGCTGGCCTTGTTTTACTTAATGTTTACAGGGACTCAATATGTTAAGGAATCTAGTCCCCTATGATATGAACTGTAAATAGTTTTCCGGTTTGTCATTTGTCTTTTTTTTTTTTTTTCCTTTTTATATTTTTTATGGTGGTTGGGGCTGGGGTTTTGCCATTCAGATTTTCTTTCTAACTGTAGTTGAATCTATCAGTCTCCTTTATGGCTTCTAGGATTTGTGTAATACTTAATAAGATAGTTTCCATGCCAATGTGATTTTGAAAAATTCTCTTTTTTTTCCTGGTGCTTAAAAGGTATTAAAATTGAAATGTATGATCCTTTTTTTTCCCCCTTTTTTTGGAGAGGTTTTTGCTATAGGGCACATGCGCTCGCCAGACAGACAAAGAGAGACAGAGAGACAGAAAGTGAGAAATCACCCCCTAGGGGGGATGGCCACGCCACAATCCCTTCTCCTCCATTCTCCTCTTGGGATCTTGGGCACGCATGCACATGTGCCTGGTGTGAGTTTAAGCCACTGTGTCCGGGACTCGAACTGCGGTCGACTACGTGGGAGTCCAGCGACATAGCCATTACGCTAACTGCTGGTCCCAAATGTATGATCCATTTTGAGATATGAGGTCTGGCTCAAACTTTTTTTTAAAAAAGAAACTAATTAATTATATTAATTATTATTATTATTTTTGTTTTTTCGATAGGGCATATGCGCTCACCAGAGACAGAAAGAGAGAAATTAAAATCACTCCCCAGGAAGGATGGCCACACTGCAATCTCTATCCCTCCATGCTCAGTGATTTCACACACATGCACACACGCCTGGTATGATTCTTTTTTATTTTTTGAGAGTTTTTTGCTATAGGGTGCCTGAGCTTGCCAGAAAGACAGAGAGAGACAGAAAGTGAGAAATAACCCCCCAGGGGGATGGCCACGCTGCAATCCCTTCTCCTCCATTCTCCATTCTCCTCTTGGGATCTTGGGCACACACGCACATGTGCCTGGTGTGAATTTAAGCCACTGGGTCTGGGACTCGAACGGCAGTCAACTACATGGGAGTCGGATGACGTAGCCATTACGCCATCTGCTGGTCCTAAGCCTGGTATAATGCTTAAGCCACAGGATATTGGACTCAGTGAACCACAAAGCAGTCCGTGTGGGATCAAGTGCCTTAACCTCTACACCATCTGCTGATTATAAGCGGTTTTTTTTTTTTTTTTTTTTTTTTTTTAATGGTGGTAAAATATACATGACATAAAATTTATCTTCTTTTTTTTTTTTTTTTTTTTTGAGAGGTTTTTGCTATAGGGCGCATGCGCTCACCAGAAAGACAGAGAGAGACAGAGAGACAGAAAGCGAGAAATCACCCCCTGAGGGGATGGCCATGCCACAATCCCTTCTCCTCCATTGTCCTCTTGGGATCTTGGGCATGCACGCACATGTGCCCGGCGTGAGTTTTAAGCCACCAGGTCTGGGACGCGAACCACGGTTGACTACATGGGAGTCCAGAAACATAGCCATTACGCTAACTGCTGGTCCCAAATTTATCTTTTTTAAAAAAATTATTTAATTTTATGTATTATTGTTATTTTCAATTTGATAAGAGAGAGACAGGGAGAGAGACAGAGGGAAAGTGAGAAAGCATGCCTCCAGGTCTGGGCCTCAAATCGTGGTCCACCATATGGGTGTCCAGAACCTTAATCGCCACACCACCTGCCTGCCCCATAAAATTTATCTTCTTCACCATCTTAAAATATACAGCTCAGCAGCACAGACTAAGCTATTTTTATTATTTCTGAGTTTTCTAGTGTTTTCTATAGTTTGTCTTTTCTTCTTTTTAACAAATTATTTATTTAACTTTATTTATTCATTCATTTACTTTCATTTGACCAGAGAAAGAAAGACACACAGAGAGAAGGAAAGTGAGAAAGCAAGCCAGCAGGTCTGGGACTCAAACCGTGGTCAGTCTTGTGGGAGTGTCCAACGCCTTAACCACCATGCCACCTGCTAGCCCTAGTTTTATCTATTCTCATGTGTTAGTACCTCATCATTTTAAATACTAAAGATTTATAATATGCTTTAAGTTTGGGAGAGCTAAGTTACTCTCATTTGTCTGCTTTTTTAGAATTTTCCTGGTTATCATTGTTCGTATGATTTTCCATTTTAACTTTATTTATTTATTTATTTAAAAAGAATTATTTGTTTAATTTTATTTATTATAATTTTTTATTTGACCAGAAAGAGAGAGAAACTAAGCCCCTAGGTCCAGGACTCAAACCACAGTTGGCTATGTGGGGTTCCAGCATTTTAACCACCATGCCACGTGCTGGCCCTCAAACTTTATTTATTTATTTATTTATTTATTTATTTATTTAGAGAGAAATTTTTGCTATAGGGCATGCATATTTGCCCGAGAGACACAGGGAGAGACAGAGAGACAGAAAGTGAGAAATCAATCCCCCCTGTGGGGAAAGACCATGCCACAGTCCCTTCTCCTCCATTCTTCTCTTGGGATTTTGGGCATGCACACACATACTCCTGGCATGAGTTTTTTTAAACTATTATTTTATTTAACTTTATTTATTAGTATTATTTTCTAGTTTGATCAGAGAGAGACAGAGAAAGAGAGAGAGGGAAAGTGAGAAAGGAAGCCACTAGGTCCAGGACTTGAACCGCAGTCAGCCATGTGGGAGTCCAACACCTTTATCACCATGCCACCTGCCAGCCCCACCTGGCGTGAGTTTTTAACCTCTGGGTTCAGGACTCAAACTGCAGGGTCCAGGACTCAAACCACAGTCAACTACAGAGGAGTCCAGCACCTCAACCACTGCACCACCTGCTGGTCTCACTTATTTGTTTTTTAAAGTTTATGTATTTATTTCTTCTGTGAGAGAGAGAGAGAGCACCTCTAATGGGGTCTGGACACCGTGACCCGTCCTCAGCCTCAGCTAGCTCTGGGTCGTGGGCATGCATGCCCAGCGTACTCGGGCGTCTCTGGATATGAACCTGGAATCTCTCCTTGTGGGTTAGCCTGGCAGAGCATTGCTTGTTACCGCTGGGCCACCACCACCCCTGCCACCATCTGAACTTTAGAATCAACTTGCCTGGTTCCAGAAAAAAGTTCTACTGGTATTTTTATTTGGATCAAATCAACTTTAAAAATGAGTGTAAGGAACACTGATATATTTATAATGCTGAGTGCTCCTGTCTCAGAACGTGGTAGTCCTGCGGGGCATTCCGAATCAGGTTGGGGCAGGAGAGTTGGACATCCAGGTTTCACGGGGGTGCCAGGCCTCTTCTGCTTCCGTTCTGAACTGCTTCCTTGATGGTGACGTGCATGTGTGTGCACATGTGAGCTAGGCCCATGAACGTGTGTGGCACCACAAGCTCATGGCACATGGGGGTGGGCAAGGGAGGTGGTGGCTTGAGCTTGGCAGTGGTGGGATGCAGGAGTGTGGACTCTGGGCCTGGATGAACCGTGTTGTAGCAGGGGAACCTACCTAGTGAGGAGTGTGGGAGTGGAGACTAGCAACTGGAGGAATCTTCACGGGTGGTGCATACATGGGGTCTTCGTGGAAAATGTGTATTATGAAAAAACTATGCGTTGGGACCAGCAGGTAGTGTGATGGTTAAGATGCTGGACACTCCACATGGACGACCATAGTTCGAGTCCTGTACCTGGTGGCTTGCTTTCTCACTTTCCCTCTCTTTCTCTCCTTCTCTCTCTCTGTGTCTCTCTCTGGTCAAATTAAAATAAATGAATTAACAAATAAATAAGGTTAAATAAATAATTCTTTAATAAAAAGCTATGCATGGATTTCAAAATTTTTGCATCAAAATAAACTCATACTTTAACTCCATTTTTCCACAAACTTTTTAAAAAAGAATTATTTTACTTAACTTTATTCACTTATTTATTTAAATTTGACCAGCGAGGGACAGAGCAAGAAAGCAGGAGAGAGCAAGTGAGAAAGCAAGCCACCAGGTCCAGGACTCAAACCGCAGTCAGCCATGTGGGAATCCAGCGCCCTTAACCACCATGCCACCTGATGGCTCTCCACAAACTTTTTGAAATCCCCTTGTACCCATGGGCTCCCCTGAGAGTAAGAATGGAGCAGAACCAGGCCCAGAAGCCTCTCCCTGCCCCTGCCCATCACTCCCTGTCATACCCTGTGACCTCTAAAATCCTTAGCCGTGCTTCCTCACATCTAAAGGGGTGGGGCATGGGGCCAGATGGCCGTGTGGTGGTTAAGGCAGCTGGAGTCCACATGGCTGACTGTGCGGTTTGAGTCCTGGACCCAGTAGCTTGAAAAACATGTTGGACATGTGTATGTGCGCTCAAAATCCTGAGAGGAGAAGGGATTGTGGTGTGGCCATCCTCTCAGGGGCGCTTTCTCACTTTCCCTCTCTTTTTCTCCCCAGTAAATGCACATGCCTATAGCAAATTAAAAAAAAAAAAAAAAAAAAGTATTTAAAGGGGTAGGAATGTGGGGGTGCAGGAAGGCACTGAGTGACAGATGTGGCTTGGGATGGGGTGGGGCAGGCACTGGGCCCCTTTTTCCTGCTAGAGGGCGACTTTCCCTCCACCTTCTGGAAACAAGTAAACCAGGCTCCTGGTTAGACTGGGAGGCCGTGTTCAGAGTTGAGAAGAGGGGGCCCTTCGTGCCATGCTGCTGGGGAGGCAGAGGGCTGTGGGGGTAACCATGAGCTGAGAGGTCAGGGCCCCACGTCCCAGCCCTGGCCACACCACACACTGGCTCATCTATAAGCATGCACAGATTGGCCTGAATAATCCGTAAGGACCTTTACAGCCTTAAAAGAGCAATTCCATCTCAGCACGAACCCCTGCCTACAGTTCCCCCTCAGTGTGGTCCCCCGCAAATCCCATTTGTGGGGATTGCTGCCTTTCTGCCCGGGACCTGCCCAGTCCTGTCTTTAATCTCTTGGTTTCTCATTCTGCTCCCAGCTTTATGTGAGGGGTGGAGGGGATCGGATTGCTTGCCTCCTTAGATCGCTTCTCCTCTAAGTGGTTTAGAATCTCTCAGAGGTGACCTGGCCAAGCCTTCTTGGACTGAGGCCAAGCGGTTATCTCTGAGCTGTCAGGGGAGGGTTAAATGCTTTTCCCCCAGAGGAGCTGGTCATGTGCAGGCTCTGAGTCAGCACCCAGCATTGCCTTTTTATGGCCCCAAAGAGCCTGCCTCCCGGGGGCTCCCTCCTAGCAGCAGACAGACTGTGGTGCGGACCCAGGGGAAGGCCCAGCCAAGGTAAATACTGACTCTGCCAAGTACAAGGCGAATACAAGCAGGTACAGGAGCGCAAACACATTAGCAGGCAACGTGGGGGCGGAGCCCTGCCCACCAGAGCCAGTGACCTGGGGGGCGTGGTGTGGACCCCGGGCTGGGAGTGGAGTCAGGGGAGGTGGCAGGGCTTTGTCGAGAGCTTGGGAGCCTCAACTTGCCGTGGTAGTTGTGGCCTGGCTTCTCTCTAAATGGCGGCCAAAGGCACCCCTGGGGGTGGGGGGAAGTGAATGGGGTGGAGCTAGGGGTACCCTTGACAGTCTCATCACACTGCAGTCCCCCCCAGCCCAGGCCGTGCAGTGTGGCAGAACCTGGGGTGGAGGTTTTTTAAAAAGATTTTTGCCCTAAGGTGCATGTGCTTGTGGGAGAGAGACAAAGAGAGAGGGAAAGTGAGAAATCACTCCTTGGGGGAAACGGCCATGCCACAATCCCTTCTCCTTCATTCTCCTCTTGGGAATTTTGGAACATGTGCCCAAATGTTTTGCAAGCTGCTGGGTCTTGGACTTGAACCGTGGAGTTGGCCATGTGGGATACAGCCGCCTTAACTTCCACCTGTTGGCCCCAGAGGCACTTATTTATTATTTTTGAAGGTTTTTGCTATAGGGCACATGTGCTTACTGGAGAGGAGAAGGACAGAGGGAGGGAAAGTAAGAAATCACCCCGGGGGGTTGACCACACCACAATCCCTTCTCCGTTTTCCTCCTGGGATCGTGGGCACACACGCACATGTGGGATTTTCAAGCCATCTGCTGGCCCCCCAAGAGGCACTTAAAAAAAAAGTTTATTTAGATGTTAGCAGGTGGCATGGTGGTTGAGGCATTGGACTCCCACATGGCCGACCACAGTTCAGGTCCTGGACCCAGCGGCTTGCTTTCTCCCTTTCCCTTCCTCTCTCTCTGTCACTCTTTGATCAAATTAAAAAATAACAATGGCAAATGAAATTAAATAAATAAATAATTCTTAAAAAAAATAATAATAGAGTAAAATAAATCATTCAATTTAAAAAGTGTATTTATTCCATGAGTGAGAGAGATCCAGAGGGGGAGACAGAGAGATAGACGCCCCCAACAGAGCCTTCAGCTGAGATCCACTCCCAGTTTCCTGCAGCGTGGCTCTTGGACGGCCATGCACTTGGTATGTTTGGGGAGGGTCTCGGATGTGAACCTGGAACCTTTCAGTGTGGGCACCTGCAGAGCAGCGCGTTGCCCCTGCACTGGCTCCCGTGGAGGCCCCTGTAAGCTGGACGTGTTACAGAAATGCTGCTGCGGCGGCAGGGTGGAGGGAGAAGGGTCGGGGGAGTGTGACTCCTTGGGTCCCTCTGGGTGTGGCAGGTTGTGATGAGGAGGCTTACCTCCTTACACACCCGTCTCAAACCTGGGATCCCCTTCCCAGGCCGCTGTGAGGTGGGAAGGTGTGCGAAGAGCAGGAAGGAGGAGAGGAGACTAGGAGAGAGGGAGTGAGTGTGTGGGGTGACCCAGGGAGGGGGAGCAGGGGTGGAGACTAGGGAGGCGCCTGGGCTGAGAGGAGAGAGGGGGCTTTGGTCAGAACCCCCTGGGCCCAGTGCCTGCCCCGTGAATTCTCTGACCTGCTGTTGCTGCACCAGGGAAGTGGGGGCAAGCTCCCCTCCCTAGCAGGGGTGTCGGGTGACCATTGCTGTGATTATTATCACATCCTCGGTTAGGAGACCGGGTCAGCTGGTGGTGTGGTGGTTAAGGAGGCTGGGTCCCACACAGCCAACTGTGCAGTTGAGTCTTGGACCTGGTGACTTGAAAACCATGCCTGGCATGTGGTTTGTGTGCCAAAATCCTGAGAGGAGAATGGAGGAGAAGGGATTGCTGCATGGCCATCCACCCTGGGGATGCTTTCTCACTCTCTCTTGTGAATGCACTAGCTCTATAGCAAACAAAGCAAAAAAGAGAAAAAGAAAAGACAGAAAAAGAAAAAGAAAAAGAAAGGCATACTGGGGACTGATCCTAGTCCCCCTGAGACCAAATTCTGCATTTGTTTGCACGTGGACATGAGGTGCTTACACTCCCCTGGAAACTTCTTGACTCACCTCTTTACAGATCCGGCCTTTATTGTTGAGAGGAGAGGGGAACTCTGGTTGTTCCGTGTCCCATTCTGCAACCCTGTGTCTCTGTACCCTGAGAGGCTGGGTGAGGCTAGAGGCCCTCCCGTGTGGCCAGCTGGCTGGATGCTGGCCTGGGGGCCCAGCGCAGGAGCGGGCGCTGGGATGGGATTAGCAGGCACGGGCTAAGCCTGGTTGCAGCGGCTGTGGGCAGCTGGCTCCCCGCTTGCATAAACGGGGCCAGGAAACCAAACTTGTTTTTGCTGGCAAGAGCCACAGCGAGCTGCAAGAGTTGAGAAATCTGTGTCTCCGTGCGCATGTTTTTCTCTGGTTATTGACATTTGTTGAGTTTACTTGGAGAGGGAAAATGGAGGAAAACAAAGCTATTTGTGCTTCTGGCACTCAGCATGAGGTCTCAGCAGGGAAGAGTTGTACTCCCCAGAGCTGTGCCACAGCGCCCCCAACTCCCGGTTGGTTATGGGGGGGGCCCAGGGCCCTGGGGAATGTGTTTACGAAGGCGTGGGGTAGGGAGTTTGAGATTCACTGGGACCTAACTGGGGTTGAGGGAGGTTGTGGGAATTTCCCTTCCCTCGAGCTCTCCTGGGAGAGACGTGTTTGGCCGTGGGCACTGGAATGACAGGCCACCATCCCTCTCCCTAACGTCTGCTATTCAAATATTAAGCCCATGGATTAATCATGTGCTTTCAAGCTGCCAGTGTCCGAGATACGCAGGCACAGCTTCTGCCCGCGGAGAGCTTACAGCGTGGCAGGATCGATGCTGGAGCACAGGCGCGGGGTCTGGTCTGGCAGGGACGCCCAGGCTGCAGTCTGAGCGCCCACTTCACAGAGGAGGCAGCCGGGCTCTGCCAGGGACGGTGACGTGTCCAGGCTGCCTGCGAGTCATTGCCAGGCCAGGAATAGAACTGGGTCTCCTGACACACCGAGCTGTTTCCTCTGTGCCAAGGGGCTTCCTGCTCTTAGAGACATTATTTATAGTAAAGAGGAAACTGAGGCAAGACTGCATTTGTGTCAGCCCAACCCCATCCAGTTGACGGTGGCTAACCCGCCAGCCCCGGCTCCGAGGACGCTGACGCCGACTGGAGGAGGCCCTCTCAGGAGGTCTGCTTCTGGAGGGGATACACCTCCGGTTCTGATCTCAGTCCAGGTGCCCTCCGCAGCATCCCGTTTCTTCTTGGGAGCCTAGAACGAAGGGCGCTCCCTTCTTGCACCTGACAAGGTCTTGGCCGGCACAAAGAAGGCCGGTGGCCCCGAGGCGCCCCTTCCCCTCCGCGCCTGTGCCATGCTGTATGACACACCGCGGCAGCGGCCCAGCTGGGTGGGTCTCAGGGCGATCAGAAGAAAAGCAGCAGCGAGCAGCAGAGTTGCTCCTGTTCTGGGGGCTGGGGCTGGAAGTGGGGGGCACTGGGCTTGCGCATGCCTTGAAGGGGCCTCCTCTGCCTGCAGAGCCGAGTCTGAGCCCCTCGGAGGGAGCTCACGCTCTCCATGTTCTCTGTGGTCCCACCGCCCCTTACTGTGTTGCTTTAGACACAAACCCTCCCCAGGACTCTTGATACTTTCGTTTGTTTCCTTTCAGTTTGCTGTAGGGCACATGTGCTCACCGGGGAGACAGTGAGAGACAGAGGGCGGGGGAGAGGGTGGGAAGTGAGAAAGTACCTTCCAGAAGAGATGGCCACGCCGCAATCTCTTCTTTCTCCTCTCGGGATTTTTGGGTAAGCATGCACACACGCCTGGGGAGTTTTTTAGGCTGCCGGGTTTGGGACTTGAACTGTGCAGTTGGCCGTGTAGGATTCAGATGCCTTAACTTCCATGCCACCCGCTGGCCCAGGGCTCTCGATTTTTGATGCCTTTTCCTCCTTCTGGACTGTCATTCCCTGTGATAGTACTTACCAAACTCCACTCATTCCTCAAGGTTCAACACGGATTTCTCTTCTGTTATAGACTGACCCACTTCCTAACTCCGTCAATATGTCGGGGACACTTACCTCTCGGTGGCCCGTATTGTAGGTGGCTTTGACTTCCCCACAGGGTTTGTGGTGGCTGAACAGGATGATGGCATGGGAAAGGGGGCAGGTGCCCACTCGGCGGTGTTCTGTGACTGCCTGATCTCTGTCCCGACCAGGGGCTCCAGGCCTGACACATGGTGGGAGCACAAAAATTCTTGAATTCCTAAGGAGGGGATGGGCGCAGGCTTGCAATCCTGGCCCCGAATGACTGGGCGACTGCTCAAGGCCAGCTGCTCAGTTGCGTGCTCTTGGCTAAATTTCGGCATGAGCAGGCTTGGCCCCATCCCCGCGCCTGCTGTGCACAGGTGGGAGCGTGGGCCTGGCTGGAGCGGAAGGTGACCTCAGGGCGCCTTCCTCATCTGCGTCCCCACTGTGTCTCCTCCTTCTCGCCCTTCTCTTGCCGCAGCAGACTCCGAGGGAACAGGAATAGGGACGGATGGGGAGAAATGGAGTCCAAGCCTGGGGGTAGTGCCTTGTGTCCACCAGGGAATCGGGCGTGCAGGGGAAGGGAGGGTCAAGGATGCAGGGTGCAGCGACAGTGACAAACACGAAGCTGTGAGGGGGGTGGGCACTGTCTGGCCTGAAGGTGCTCTCAGAAGCTTGTCCTGCTTGTGGGGACCCGCAAATGGCATAATGGTTATGTTGCTGGACTCCCACGTAGTCTACAGTGATTCAAGTTCTGGACCCGGTGGCTTAAAACTCGTGCTGGGCGTGTATGTGTGCGTGCCCAAAATCCTGAGAAAAGAATGGAGGAGATAGAATTGTGGTGTGGCCATCACACCCAGGGTGTGATTTCTCACTTTGTGTCTCTCTGGTGAGTGCACCCAGCCTATAGCGAAAATCTCCCTTAAAAAAAAAAAAAAATTAAAAAAGTTTGTCCTGGAAAGTCTACCCCCACTCCACCCCTACCCCAGTGCCCATTGTACTGTGTCATCTTTCTCCTTAGACATGGTTTAACTCTGGACAGACCCAGGCTATATAACTTCTTTGCTTTAAATCAACATGTGCATACTGGTATACACACATGTGTACACACACACACACACACACACACATCTTTTTTTTTTTTTTTTTTGAGAGGTTTTTTGCTATAGGGTGTGTGAGCTTGCCAGACAGACAGAAAGAGACATAGAGAGACAGAAAGCGAGAAATCACCCCCCGGGGGGATGGTCACGCTGCAATCCCTTCTCCTCCATTCTCCTCTTGGGATCTTGGGCACGCACACACACGTGCCCGGCATGAGTTTTAAGCCACCGGGTCTGGGACACGAACCACGGTCGACTACATGGGAATCCAGCGACATAGCCATTACGCTAACTGCTGGTTCCCCACACACATCTTTTTAAAATAATTATTTATTTTATTTTATTTATCATTGTTATTATTTTTAAAATTTGCTACAGGGCACATGCACTCACCAGAGAGAGACAGACAGAAAGACAGAGAGGGAAAGTGAGAAATCAAGTCGCCAGTTTGGTACTCAGACTGCGGTCGGCCATGTGGTTCCAGCCACTTGCTAGATCCCAAATACATTTTTATGATAAGAGTAATTCAAGCAACTTGGGGCTGGCAAGTGGCATGGTGGTTAAGGGCGCTGGACTCTCACATGGCCGACCACGGTTCAAGTCTCGGATCTGGCGGCTTGCTTTCTCACTTCCTCTCTATCTGTCTGTCTCTCACTGATCAAACTGGAAAATAATAATGATAATAATAATAAATAAAGTTAAATAAAATAATTCTTTTTTAAAAAAAAGAGTAATTCAAGCAACTTATATAAAATTTGAAAATTGTCAAGAAATAAAAGGAAGAGAAGGCCAAATGGTTACTTAACTCTCCGAGGCTGAACCACTCGGGAGGTTCCAGTTTCAAGTCCCTGCACCTCTCCGGGTACACCAGGCATGTGTGTGCCCAGGATCAGGGGCTGCCTGAGCTGGGTGGTTGTGGTGTCAAGACCCTGTTTTAGGGGTGCTGGCTCTCGCTCTTCTCTCCCTCACACTTATGGAACAAATAAGTAAAATAAACTTTAAAGCAACAGAATGAGAGAGATTATACTTAGTCCTGTCCTCTGGGGACGGGGCAGGGGCACCGGATGGGCACTTTGGTGAACGTCACTTCTTCAAAATGGTGCTCCCAAGGCCTCACTGCCCGCCGGGGCGTCACGGGCACCGACTCCGAGATTCGGGTCAGGAGGCAGAGGGGTGACCTGGCGGGTGGGTGGGAAGGGCAGTGCCGCCACTGTGACTTTAGCCACGTTGTCTTGCCGTCGGTCTTCCTTTTCCCAGTGTTCATATGAGCGTTTCGCGCAGTGCTTTTAGAAGCCTAGTTCACACAGTGCTCTTCACGGGTTCTAAAAGAAATGTATTTTGAAGTAGGGCTCTGACAGACAGTTCTTGCCAATGGATGTTTTATACTTAATCACCCCACCACTCCCCCTTTTTAATAGTGACTCAGGTTTAAAGATTCCAAAAAGCATTACTCAAGTTCCCTGGCAGAGGATGAGGCCATTATGTTACTCCCTGCAGCTCCGCTTTTGTAGAAGAGGAAAAAAGTCTTTTTATTTGGTATTTCTCTGCATTGCCCAAATACTCTGGCCATTGTTTGTGGGTGCTGGGACAGAACAGCTATTGTTCTGGCTGGTCACTGAACTTGGCGAGAACCGAGATCCGAGCTAGGCTGAGGGAAGTGACCAGAGAGAGATTTCCTGAGTCTGGCAAAAGCAGAAAAGACAGCTCCCTCTACCTCCAGGTTTATATATTTTTTTCTTTAAAGTTTTTTTTTTTTTTTTAAAGGTTTATTTATTTCTTCAGAGAGAGAAAAAGATACAGAAGGACAGGCAGCACCAGTAGGGTCTCCGGGCCACAACCCACCCCCAGCTTCAGCCAGCCTGGCTCACGGACGTGCACGCACGCCCGGCATGCTAGGACGTGAACCCAGGACCTTTCCCGTGTGGGTCCAGTGTGTTACCGCTGTGCTGCCCCCGGCCTCCAGGTTGGCGTTTTCTTTCCTTAGCATCTCCTGGTTATGGAAAGCTGGCTCCTCTGGCCCAGAGGTGCAGCACAGGCCCACCGCGTGACACGAGGGGCTCCGCTTAGACCACTTGTCATCTGTGAAGGGTGCTCCTGGGAGTTTTCAGTGCGGAGCCCCCGTCCCTGTGGGCGCCTCTTAGGTTAAACAAACCTATTAAGAACCTACTGGCAGCCAGCAGGTGGCGTGGTGGTTAAGGGCGCTAGATTCCCACATGGCCGACCGCAGTTCAAGTCTTGGACCTGGCGGCTTGCTTTTTCACTTTTCTTTTCTCTCCCTGTGTCTCTCTCTGGTAAAATTAGAAAATCATAATAATAAATGGAATTAAATAAATATTTTAAAAAAGGAACCCACTGAGCTCTCTGATGAGTGGTTAGCAGGAGCTTAGAGGCTCGTGGTCGTGGTTGGAGATAGGGACCTGTGTGCTTCAGGACTGCTGCGTGGTAAGGAGCAGAGAAAGGCCAGGCCACCGTGGTCCTTGACCCCTACCTTGGATTTCATGCAGCTCACATCCGTGTGGCGTACAGGTGCTCCCGAACAGCCGTGTGGGGTTTGATTTCCCCTCATCAAGGGGTGTTATGAGCATCGCAGTGGGGCCACCCACGGCAGATGGACCCCTTTGGGCATCTTTATTCCTAGAAGTTCATAATTTGTGCATAAACTTGACGTCATGTTAGGGTTTCTTTTACATTTTTCTTAAAAAAATTTTTTTTAATTAAAAAAATATGACTATGGGTGTGTGTGCATGTACGAGAGAGAGGTTACTCCTAAATGGAGCATGGTCACACTCCATCCTGTCAGTATTTTGGGCACACACGCATGAGTGCCTGTCATGTTTTTCAGGATGCTGGGCCAGGATTTGAACTGCAGTAACCCATGTGGGATTCAGCTCCCTATGCACAGCATTTAACCACTGTGCTAGGGGGCTGGCCAGGCTTTTTTTTTTCTTTTAATAATTAATTTTTATTTATTTATTGTTATTTTCAATTTGGCCAGAGAAAGACAGAGAGGAAGGGAAAAATGAAAAACCAAGCCTCCAGTTCCAGGACTCGAATCATGGTCAGCCATGTGGGAGTGAGGCGCCTTCCCCACCACACCACCTGCTGGTCCCTAGGTTTGATTTTTATAGCTCCTTTAGCAAGTGAAAAATGGAAAAATGGAAACATTGATATAGTGACTAGTCGTGTCGGCCTGTCTTCTAAGCTTCCTGTCACTCAGACACAGGTGGAAATCAATCCGGACAAGGACAAGCTAGCGCCTCTGTCAGCTGCTCGCTGGACTTCAGCACGTCGGACTGTGTGTTCAGTTATGAAGGAAAGGGCACGTGAGTTACACGCGTATGTGCTAGGAGCAGCAGTTTCATTTATTCTTTTAAAACAGAATTATTTATTTAATTATATTTGTTATTATAATTTTTAAATTCACCAGAAACACGGGGAGAGAGAGAGAGAGAGAGAGAAAGAGAGAAGACAAGCTGCCAGGTCCAGGACTCGAACCTGGTCGACCATGTTGGAGACCAGTGCCTCAACCACCATGCCACCTGCTGGCTCCAAGCAGTTTCATTCTTAAGGAGATTCCTGGCCTAGTACACCAAGTCATGAACAAGACAATTGATTACTGTAGTCTTTGATACGGCAACGCACAGGGAATGCTCGGGTAGGCTGCACAGTGCTCTACACGCAGCAGTGAGAGTGAACGAGCTGGTGAGTCATGGAAACACGTGACTGAAAAAGCACGTCACAGAGGACTACATCAAATTACTCAGATAAAACTCAACCAGCAAGCCAAGTTCAGAAAACTTTAGGGATTCATGGGTAGGGAACTTATTTTTAAAAGTAAGGGAGTCATAAGCCCAGTGTGTAATCTTGTATCGGTGGGGAAGCTGGAGGGCAGGGAACAATCACGCTAGTTGTTAGATTGGCAGGCGCTCCTGGGTCGTTTATTTGTAATAACTTTAATGTATATCACATAGGTTAAATTTGCGTGTGTTATATATTATGTAGTACGTTAAAAAACAATGTTTGGGGACCAGCAGTTCGCGTAATGGCTATGTCGCTGGACTCCCACGTAGTCGACCGCAGTTTATGTCCCGTACCCGGTGGCTTAAACTCACGCCGGGCGCGTGTGTGTGCGTGCCCAAGATCCCGAGAGAAGAATGGAGGAGAAGGGATTGCGGTGTGGCCATGTCCCCTGGGGGGTGATTTCTCGCTTTCTGTCTCTCTCTGTCTGTCTGGCAAGTGCACGCGCCCTATGGCAAAAACCTTTCCAAAAAAAAAAAACAATGTTTGAAATGCTACAAATATATCTTCAAAGGTTATGTGTGAAAGCTGTGCTGTGACTAGGGCTTTGTGTGTGTGTGTGTGTGTGTGTGTGTGTGCATGTCTGTGTGTGTGTGTGTGTATATATATATATATATATACATATATATATATATATATATATATATATATATATATACATATATATATATATATATATATATATATATATATATATATATATTTCTTTATTTTTTAAAGATTTTTCTGCCCTAGGTGCATGTGCTTACCAGAGAGAGAGAGGGAAAGTGAGAAAACATCCCTTGGGGTGGATGGCCACACCACAATCCCTCCTCCTCCATTCCTCTCTCAGGATTTTGGGCACGCACACACGCTCACCCAGTGTGTCTTTCAAGTCGGCTAGTCTGGAACTCGAATTGCATGGCAGGTCATGTGGGATCCAGTGCGTTAACCTCCATATCGCCTGCTGGCTCAGAGCTTTTTATATTTTTTAATATAATTTAATTTTTTGCTAGAGAGCATGTGTGCTCACCAGGAAGAGAGAGACAGAGAGAGAGGGAAAGTGAGAAATGCCCCCCAGGGGGATGGCCACAATGCAATTCTCACTCCTCTATTCTCCTCCTGGGACTTTGAGCACACATGCACACATGCCCAGTATGTTTTTATTTTTAAATTTATTATTATTATTATTATTATTTTAGAGAGAGATATTTGCTATAAGGTGCAGGGGCTCGCTAGAGAGACAGAGAGAGACAGAGAGACAGAGAGCTGGAACTCATCCACCAGGGCTATGGCCATGCCACAATCCCTTCTCCTCCATTTTCCTCTTGGGATTTTGGGCACACATGCCTGGCATGTTTTAAGCCACCAGGTCCAGGACTTGAACTGTGGTAGACTACATGAAAGTCCAGCAACGTAATCATTATGCCATCTGGTGGTCCCAATTTATTATTATTATTAAATTTGCTATAGGGCACGTGCGCACACCAAAGAGAGACAGAGAGAGGGAAAGTGAGAAGCAAGCTGCCAGGTCCAGGACTCAAACCGTGGTCAGCCATATGGGAGGCCTGTGCCTTTACCACCATGCCACCTGCTGGTCTCAACCCAGTGTGTTTTTCAAGCCACCAGGTCCAGACTTGAACTGCACAGTTGGCCCTGTGGGTTCCAGGTGCCTTAACCCCCATGCCACCTGCTGGCCTGGTTGGGGCTTTTTGGCTCTTGTGAGCTCTCTGGGCACAGAAGTCCTGGTTTATTGCCCTCAGTGGACTGGGCCTTCCAGGAGCTGGCATTTGCTGCTGTTCACAGAGCACTGTGTGCTCTGCCCTGACTCTGCAGACGGAATGCGTCTTATGGCTCTCCTGGGCAGGAGCTCTCTGATGGCCGAGTGTGCCCTCCTCCCCAGTGGCTGGCTGCTGGGGCCTCCGTGGATGTTTTTCGGGACATACCATGGAGGGGGGCCTTCCTCACCCACCGCGGGGGCAAGTAAGGACAGAGGGGACTAAGGAGCCCACCCAGACTTGCCTGGCTTCATGGTGACTGTTCAACCCATTTTTCCCTCAAAGTCCTGGGCACTGGTGGTGAAGAGAGACGATCTTAGATCACCAGCTGCCCCCTGGCCTTGCATCTGTCCCTTTTATTTTTAAAATTTTTTGGCAAGCCTTGGAGTAAAGGATTCCAGGGGCTGCTCTGGCTCAAAGTGGAAACTGACAGGGAAGCTGGAAGGGGTCTGTGTAGTCAGGCAGAGCCCGATGTTGGAGAGAAGCTCCCTCAGTCCCTTTGGTGCCTGTCCCTGGTCCCTGGCCTGTGGCCAGCAGCTGATCTGTTCAGCCAGTCTCTCCCGGCCTCGGGACTGTAACCCGCCTACGAGTTCCTGGTTTTTACTCCGTACTCTGTAATAGCCACCATGGATGGGGTGGGAGGAAGGACAGATTGCCAAGCACGAGATTAAAAACTTCTCCTCCCAAGTAAGGAGGCTTTGCAGGCCTGAGAGAGACGCCTGTGTTCTCTCCAGTCCCAGGAGCGCGGGTGGGGAGCTGAGGTCAGGCACTCGGGCAACTGCTGGGCCGCTCTGAAATCTTTGGCCAGATTTACGCTGCTGTTGGCTAATAAACACTTGTACCTTTGGTGTGAAGGACGAAGTGTGCTTACATAAAAGCTAGCCATGTTTCCTGGCCTCAGCTGGGTGAACTAATTTAGTTGATTGCTTAATAAATTCATGCAGGCCCAGTCACATGACACAGACAGCAGGGATGTTCCTACTCCATGCTAGAGACCATGTGGCAGGGCTCTGGGTTCATGTCCTGGGTTAGCCTGGACACGCCAGGCAAGTCCACGGCATGCCTGTGATCCTGGCTGGCTGCAAGGGATGACTGTGGCCTGAAGACATTGTCAAGGGTGTCCCCCCACCCCTCGTGAAATAAAGTTAGAAAAATTAATCTGGAGAAGCTGGTGGCAGTTAAGGAGGGTGGATCCCACATCTTCAGTTTGACTCTTGGGCCTGGTAGTTTGAGAAACATGCTGGGTGCGTGGACATGCGTGCCTGAAATCTTGAGAGGAGAATGGAGGATGAGGGACTGCAGCGTGGCCATCCCGCCTGGGGAGTGGTTTCTTGCATGTGTGTACTTGCTCGCTCTGTCTCTCTCTCTCCCTCTCCGATGAGCACAGGTACTCTATAGCAAATTTTAAAAAAAGATTAATCCTATGTGGTTGGGCTAATTTTTATCTTAGACTCTATGAATCTATAACCTGTATTCAAAAAGAGAAGTTTATTTGTTCCTTTAATCTTTAATCTCCCTTTCCTTGAGTAATCGTGTGCACATTTCCCTCACCACCACCACCAGAGGGTAGGGAAGGCATTTGTTCTTTTTTTACCTCCCAGTTTGGTCCCTAGAATAAAAAGAGCCTTGGGAACAGTAGATGGCATACTGGTTACATCCCTGGACTCCCACATGGTGCACTGTGGTTCGAGTCCCGGACCCAGTAGCATGAAAATCACGCCAGGCGTGTGTGAGTGTGTGTGCCCAAGATCTCAGGAGGAGAATGGAGGAAAAGGGATTATGGCATGGCCATCCCCCCTGGGGGGTGATTTCTCACTTTCCCTCTAGCTGTCTCTGTCTCTCCCCACAGCAAGCACATGCACTCTAAGGCAAAAACCTCTTTAAAAAAAAAAAAAAAGACCAAAGGGTCCAGCAGATGGCATAATGGTTACATCACATAACTCCCACGTAGGCCACTGTGGTTTGAGTCCCAGACCTGGTGGCTAAAAACTCAGGCCAGGTGCCATGTGTGCGCGTCCAAATCCAGAGAGGAGAATGGAGGAGAAGGGATTGCGGCATGGCCATCCCTCTGGGGAGGGATAATTTCTTACTTTCTGTCTCTCCAAGTGAGCGTACATACTCTATAGCAAACATTTCTCTAAAAAAGAACAAAAACAAAAACACACACAGAAAGCCAGCCTTGCCCTAAGTGACTTAGCGGGTGAGTGTGGGACACTGAAGGAGTGTGGGTGGAGGGTCAGAAGCCCGGCTCGCACCCCAGCTGTGCTGCTGACTGGCTGCTGGTCCTGGGCAGGTCTCCACCTTTCTGTGCCGCGCTCGCCCTCTGTAAAATGGGCATCTTACCACGAAGATCCCGTGACTCTGAGACTTCCTGTGTGCTTGTTCCCTGCGGGTACCTGGCATTCATTCCCATGTGCATTCATTTGTTCACCAAGTGCTCGGCTTGCCCCGCCAGGCTCCAGGCAACCTCTTCGGCCCTGGAATTTAATGGAGGACAAAAGAGAGTGCCTCTTCTTGTGCTAGGGTTTTGTTTTTATTTGTTTCTTTTGTTTTTAAGAATTATTTATTTACTGGGAACCAGCAGTTAGTGTAATGGCTATGTCGCTGGACTCCCACGTAGTCGACCGCGGTTCGCGTCCCGGACCCGGTGGCTTAAAACTCACGCCAAGCGTGTGTGCGTGTGTGCCCAAGATCCCGAGAGGAGAATGGAGGAGAAGGGATTGCGGTGTGGCCATCCCCCCTGGGGGGTGATTTCTTGCTTTCTGTCTCTCTGTCTCTCTCTGTCTGTCTGGCGAGCGCATGCGCCCTATAGCAAAAAACCTCTCCAAAAAAACCAAAAAAGAATTATTTGTTTACTTTTATTGATCATAATTATTGTTTTCTAATTTGACCATAGAGAGAGAGAGGGAAAGGGAAAGTAAGTGACCAGGCCCAGTACTCAAACCACAGTCGCCCATGTGGAAGTCCAGAGCCCCAACTACCACTCTACCTGCCAGCCCAGTGCTTGGGTGTCGAGGGGAGGGCAGACACAGAACTGGTCAGACATGGTAGCACGTGGGTGACTGGTGGGGAGATGGCTCTGAATGGAGGTGGTTCCAAATCAACTGGGGGAGGGGGGTCAGAGAAGGCCTCAGGCTGAGTGGGAGAGGCAGGAGTTATTGTGGGGGTGGTGGGCGGGAAGAGCAAGGTGGAGCCTGGGGGAACCATGAGGTCTTAAAGGTCAGCAGGGTGGTGGAAGGGCCCCTGGGCCATGCCAAGGAGCAGGACTTCATCCTGTGGGTGGCTGCAGACACTGGAGGGTTTTCTACTCACTGGGGCAGGGTGGCTTAAAAAGGCTCACTCGGGCAGCTAGGTGGAGAGGTCCGATTGGGGGGCCACTGGGAGGTGGAGAGGGCCCAGCTGGGAGGCCATGGAGTGGTGGAAAGGGCCTGGCTGGGCGGCCACTGGAGGTGGTTTCTCTAACCAAGACAGAGATGGCGGTGGCCTGGCTCGAGAGGTATTTGGTACGAAGGCATCTTGTGGCTCCTCTAAGTCAGAATAAAGTCATTTTCCAGGTTGCCGTGGGCTTACTGAGTGTCTCCTCTCTCCCCCAGAGGTGGCCAGTGACGTGCTGACCAGCCTGCCGGGGGCCAGTGTCACCCTGACCTGCCCGGGGGAAGAGTCGGAAGACAACGCGACTGTTTACTGGGTGCCCAGGAATCAGGTCTGGGGCTCGCACCAGGGCAGGTGGGCTGGCGTGGGAAGGAGGCTGCTTCTGAGGTCGGTGCAGCTCAGCGACTCTGGAAACTACTCGTGCTACAGGGACGGCCGGCCAGCTGGGACCGTGCGCTTGCTGGTGGATGGTGAGTGGTATCTTTGGAGCTCTGGGGGTCGGCTCCCAGGGCAGCTCCAATGCCAGTGAGAACATGGCCATTGCGTTCCAGGGAGATTCCCTGCCTGGCCCTTTAAACTCCTGTTCTAGCCGTGGCCCAAGGATTTCAGGGAAAGGCCTGCTGATGTCCACCAACAAAAAGCTGGGGAAGTCCCTGCTGAGGGGGGACATCTGGCTGATGGGAAAGGCTGTCTGGCTTTGTGAGTAAGGGCTTATGGTGGACTGGTTAATAGCATGGGTTCGAATCCTAATCTTTCATATAGGGGTGGGACGGTTCAAAAAGTTCATGGACACTGTATATTATGAAGAGACTATATATATGGATTTCATAAAACAAATTTTAAAAAATTTAAATCTGCATAAAGACTTTTTTCTTTTTTTTCTTTTTTTTTTTTTTTTTTAGAGGTTTTTGCTATAGGGCACATGCACTCGCCAGAGAGACAGAAAGCGAGAAATCACCCCCCCAGGGGGGATGGCCATGCCACCATCCCTTCTCCTCCATTCTCCTCTCAGGATCTTGGACATGCACGCACACAAGCCCGGTGTGAGTTTTAAGCTACCGGGTCCGGGACGCGAACCGCAGTCGACTACATGGGAGTCCAGCGACATAGCCATTACGTTAACTGCTGGTCCCTCTTTTTTTTTTTTTTTTTTTTTGAGAGGATTTTGCTATAGGGCGCATGTGCTCGCCAGAAAGACAGAGACAGAGAGACAGAAAGTGAGAAATCACCCCCTAGGAGGGATGGCCACACCGCAATCCCTTTTCCTCTATCCTCCTCTCGGGATCTTGGGCACGCATGCACATGCGCCCAGTGTGAGTTTAAGCCACCAGTTCCTCGAACCGTGGTCAACTACCTAGGAGTCCAGTAATATAGCCATTACACCAACGGCTGGTCCTGAAATAAACAATTCTTAAAAAAAAAAAACTAGCAGAGTCTTAGCTCTCTCACCTCTGAGTGATGACTGGACAGAGCCAACGCCCTAGCCAAGCCCTGGGCTAAGGCACTTTCTTCCTTGTATCTCATATAACCCTTCCGAAGACCCAGCAGGGGAAAATATTACTGTAATTGTTGTTATTTGGGAGAAGTTTAAAAAGTTTGTAGAAAAGTGAAATTAAAATCCACGTTCAGGAGCCAGCAGGTGGTATAGATGTTAAGGAAGCCGGGTCCCACGTGGCCATGGCACAGTTGAGTCTTAGGCCCAACAGCTTGAAAATCACTCTGGGCATGCCCGTGTGCATGCCCAAAATCTTGAGAGGAGACTAAAGGAAAAAGGATTGTGGTGTGGCCATTTCCCCCGGGGTGATTTCTCACTTTCTCTTTTTCTTTCCCCTGGTGAGTACATGTACCCTATAACAAACTGGAAAAAAAAAAAAAAAAAAAAAAAAAACACAAAAAACCCACAAAACAAAAAGAAAGTTCAGTTTGGTACCAAAAAATTATTTGAAATCTGGGCCAGCAGGTGGCATGGAAGTTAAGGTGCTGGATCTCACATGGGCGACTCCATGGTTCAAGTCCCAGACCCAGCAACTTGAAAATCATGTCAGGCTTATGTGTGTACCTGCCCAAAATCCCGAGAGGAGAACGGAGGAGAAGGAACTGTGGTGTAGCCATCCCCCTTGGGGGATGATTTCTCACTTTCCCTTTCTTTCTGTCTTTTGTATTTCCAGTGAGTACCTGAACCCTGCAAAAGAAAAAAAAAAGTCCATGCATAGTTTTTTTTTTTTTTTTTATTATATAGGTTCTGTAAACTTTTTGAAGACCCCCTTATATTATCAACAGTTAATTTTATAGATAAGGAAACTGAAGAGAGGTTGGGACTTACCAGCCAGGACTCTGTGACCGCAGAGCCCCGGTTTGTTTCTGATCCTCCTCACGCCCCATCAGACGCGGGCGCCTCCTTCCCCTGCCCAGGATCCGCTTTCCGGCCTGACGTGAGCACCGCCACGTCCTCTCACTTTCCAGCCACACCTAGATCAGTGAGTGACTGAGTTCGTCCATCGTGTCCTGAGTCATGGCTAGGTCGGGGGGTGGGGTCTGGGGTGCTGAGCCGAGTGCTCCCCTTAGAAGGGAGGCTATGGGGCCAGCAGATGTTGTAATGGTTACGTCGCTGGACTCCCATGTAGTTGACTGTGGTTCGAGTCCTGGACCTGGAGGCTTAAAATGTACGCTGGGCGCTCAAAATCCCAAGAGGAGAATGGAGGAAAAGAGATTGCATCATGGCCAGCCCCCCTGGGGGGTGATTTCTCACTTTCTGTCTCTCTGTCTCTCTCCAGCAAGTGCATGTGCCCTATAGCAAAAAATTTCTTTAAAAAGAAAGAAAGGAAGAAAGAAAGGAGGTCATACTACCCTGGGGTGAGGTGTGCTCCCAGGGAGCCCCGGCACTGCCTCCCCAGACCCTGTTCTGCTCTCCTTCCAGTTCCTCCCGAGAAGCCCCAGCCCTTCTGTTTCCGGAGAAGCCCCATCAGCATCATTGAGTGCGCGTGGAGCCCTCAGACAGCCCCGACCACGCCCACCAGGGCGGTGCTGCTGTGGGGGAAGCTGTGAGTATCTTGGGCTGGATGAATGGAGCCGCCACCCAGCCCTACTGAGGCCCCCGCGGTGGTGGGGGTGATGCCTTTGGAGGGGTTAGAGAGGGAACTGAGACTCGCCCCTAGCTCGCCCTGTGCTGGAACTGCCTCCCCTTGACTGCCGGCTTAGGAAGTGGGTGTTGTTTTCTTCACAGAGAAACTGCGGTTCTCTCAGAGACTGATTAACTCGGTTAAGGTCACCTAGCTCTAAGTGGTTCTGCTGGGAATCCCACCCCGGTCTGTCGGATTTCGTTCAAAGTCCGAAGTTTGGGCATTGCTCTGAGGAAGGTGCAAATACCCATGATCAGTGTCCCTGGCCTGTGGCAAGTCAGGCTTTTTCCATGATAAAGGCAGGTGAGAGGAAGAGGTGGTGGGCAGAGGGCCTACCAGAGGACAGTGTGGGGGTGGGGGGTGCACCTGGGCTGATCGCAGGTGCTGGCACAGCAGGAGATGCCGAAAACAAGCACAGTGTCACCAAGTCAAGCTCCCCTCAGTCTGGACTTTCCCCCAGACTTGTTTGCTGTAGTGCACGTGTGCTTTCTGGAGAGAGACAGAGGAGGGAAAGTGAGAAATCACACCCCAGGGGGATGGTCACGTCACAATCCTCTTCTATGCTCCTCTTGGGATTTGGGGCACAAACGTACATGTGTCTGGTTTTTCAGGCTGCCAGGTCTGGGACTTGAACCATGTGGGATTTAATGCCTTAACCATCATGCCACCTGCTGGCCCCTATAATTATAATTGAGTTTGATCAGAGTATCAATATCAGAGCAGTGACTTATTATTTTTTTAAAGGATGTGCGTACTTGCTGGAGAGGCAGAGAGAGAGAGAGAGAGAGAGAGAGAGAGAGAGCACCTCTCAGAGTGTTTGCCACATCACAATCCCTTCTCCAGTCTTCTCTCAAGATATTGGGCACAAACGCACACATGCCTGAAGTGTTTTTCAAGCTGTCAGGTCTGGGACTCAAACTGTGCAGTTGGCGTGTGGCATCCGGCCACCTTAACCACTACACCACCTGGCTGGCCCCCAGAGCAGTGACTTCCAGAGAGTGATTTGGCTTCCATGAGTCTGTCTCCAGAGAGACCCTAGGGGGCCCTGGCAGTAGTTCTGGTCTCTGCTCCACAGAAAAGCGTAGGTTACCCATCTGCAAATAATACAGTTGCCATTAGGACTGGGAACTCACACCCCTCCCAAGTAAAGGAGGCCAGAAAGCCTCTCCACCCAAAGCTAGGCTGGGATGAACAGGTGTGCTCCCTGACTCACGCTAGGGCTCCACCCCGATAAAGCTTGAAAATGCACTTACTACACTGGATCTACCAAACTTCACAGCTTTTCCTCGCCTGCCTTTGATAGAACCTTACGTCAGCCTATGGTTGGGCAAAATCACCCAACACAACACCCGTTGGATGATGGTGTTGACCATCTCAGGGACTTCGTTGAGTACTGCACCGACAGGGAAGGGCAGAACAGTTGTCCTTGAAGTGAGGCTCCTGCCGAGTGCATTGACTGTCACTCGTTGTAAAGTGGACCAGTGGTACATCAAAAGTTGGGACCATCTTGGGGTCAGCAGGCAGTATGATGGTTAAGGTGCTGGGCTCCCCCAGGGCCGGCCATGGTTCGAGTCCTGGAGCTGGCAACTTGCTTTCTCACTTTCCCTTTCTCTCTCTCTGTCTCCTTCTGATCGAATTTAAAAAAATCAATAATAATAACAAATACAATTAAATAAATATTTTTTTTAAAAGTTGGAACCATCTGTACTCTGAGACCTAGAAGGCATTCCTCCCCAGACAGGATTAGACAGGACAGACACAGTGGCCAGCGGCTCCCCAGACCAACCCATGGAAGGCTAATTCATTACTGACACTTCAACTAGATTGTTTTTTGTTGGTGTGGACAGTAAGAGCAGGTGAGAGCAGGTGTCTGGCTTATGGCCTCCTCCTCCCTCCAGCCACAGGAGGGCCAGTCCTTCTCCCAAGCACCTTGCTTTGAAGAGGCTAAGATAGCTCTAACAGAGTACCTGTGATGTGGGAAGGTGGGGAGGGGAGTGGGGTCTCAGGGCCCCCCATACCCACTCAGCCTCCACCAGATGCTGGGGCTGCTGGGGGGCAGGGAGCAGGCCTTGGAGAGAGGTGGCAGTGTGCCCTGCCTTTTCTCCTGGGTGTGCCCACATTCGCACCCTCCCTGACCGCACTGTGAGGCCAGTTCCAGCCTGAGCTGTGGGGGACACGCAGGTGCACAAAACTGGGCCCGAGCTGGGACACCGTGGGGGGAAGGTGGGGAGGGGGGTGCACCTGACCCCGCCTCAGCGTCGGGTGTGATGAAGCCTGGATGGTGCTGGAGGGTGGGAGGAAGACTCCAACTGACACTGGGAAGTGGGGGGCAGGCTTCCCAGAGAAGAGTTGGGACTCCACCCTGGTCCAGGGTTCAAACTCCAGTCAGAGGTTAGTGACTCATTGCCCCAGTGGCAGGGCGAGTGGCTGCGTGGCCTCACATGCTCACACACATTATTGGGACTTCCAGGCCAGGTGGGATGGGGTCTGACTCACTGCGAATGCCTTCAGTTACCCAGAATCCTTCCCTGGACTCGCCTGCCGGAAAGGCTCCCACTTCCCTGCAGGCCCGGCTAGCGCTCTGTGCTTCTGGAATGGCATTTCTGCGGGGTTTCCAGTCATCTGAGGGCGGTGGGACCTCTCTCGGCTCATTCGTGCATGCGCCATGGTGTCAAGAACACGGGCCCTGGCATGAAGTCAGGGCTCAGCACATAGCTGCTGCCTGAGTGGCTGGTTGAGCCCTCTACAACTGCACTTCCCATGTCCCTCCTTCTTTTCATTTGCCAGAAAGCAAGTGCTCTCACCAGAGAGAGAGAGAGAGAGAGAGAGAGAGAGAGAGATTTTCAAGCTGCCAGGTCGGGGATTTGAACTGTGGTCATCCATGTGAGAGTCTAGCTCCTTAACCACCATGCTACCTGCTGGCCCCTAAGCCAGATGTCATATACATACATGCATCTCTATATATGTATATATATTTAAAATTAATTAATCAATTTTAAATTAATCCTAACAGAATTCCTGTGAGGTAGGTACTACGAACATTCCCGTTTCAAATGTGAAAACAGACTCAGGTTGAATCATTTGCTCAAAGTGCCTAAAGATAGTAAGAGCTGGGACCAGCAGTTGGCGTAATGGCTATGTCGCTGGACTCCCATGTAGTCGAGCGCAGTTCGCGTCCCGGACCCGGTGGCTTAAAACTCACGCCAGGCGCATGTGCGTGCATGCCCAAGATCCCAAGAGGAGAATGGAGGAGAAGGGATTGCGGCGTGACCATCCCCCCTGGGGGGTGATTTCTTGCTTTCTGTCTCTCTGTCTCTGTCTGTCTGGCGAGCGCATGTGCCCTATAGCAACCCCCCCCCCAAAAAAAAAAAAAAAAAAAAAGATAGTAAGAGCTACTAAGTGTGGGGGCAGGTGATGGTGCAGTTACAAGCTCCTAGGAGGGGCCTGGGTTTGTGTCCAGAACCTTCCTGAGAATGCTTGCGGGACGGGTCGGCTGAGGCTGGGGATGGATTGAGGCATGAAGACCCTGTTGGAGGACCCCCTCTCTCTCATGGAAGAAATAAACAGAATTTAAAAAATCGTTTAAAAAGTGTTATTAAATAGGGCTGGCAGGTGACGTGGTGGTTAAGGGCACTGGACTCCTACATGGCCAATCATGGTTCGAGTCCCAGACCTGGGGGCTTGCTTTCTCACTCCTCCCTCCCCACTCTGTCCCTCTCTGGTCAAATTAAAATAAATAAATTAATTAATTTAAGAGAAAGTTCTTAAGTCTGGAGCTGGAATTCAAAGCCTGAGATTAGACCTCAGGTCTGGGCGGCTCACCCTGCACCTGCCCTTCTCCCCCTGAGTGAAGCCCCACCCGTTCTGTGCCCACAGCCAGGACGGTCATCTGAAAGACTTCCGGGAGCCCTGCCCGTACGTCCAGGAGGCCCAGCAGTTCTCCTGCCGGGTGGAGGTCCGCGAGGCAGACAGCTCTTTCTTCTCAATGTCACTGTGTGTCGCCAACTCTGTGGGGAGCAAGGCCAGCGAGTCCCAGACGTTTGAGATCGATGAAATCTGTATGTAAGCTCTTCCCACCCTCCAGCCGTGCCTTTTCCTTTGGATCAAATCCTTCTTTCTGGCTTCTCGTGGGGGTGGGGGCAGAGAAGAAGTGGTGGAGGGCTCTGGCGAGATGGTGCCTTGGGGCGTTGCCTACCGAGAGGTCTGACTGATGGGCAAGGGCCCCGTCAAGATGTGCACGGGGAGTGTCTGGGGCTGGGCTGGGGGTCCCGCCTAGATGCGGTCTGGGGCACCTTTGGGGGTCACTCCCCTGCCCTGCGTTTGCGGCTGCGGCAGAACCATGCCCTCTCCCCCACAGTGAGGCCCGACCCACCTGCCAACGTCACGGTCTTCGCTGTGGCCAGGAACCCTCACAAGCTCCTCATCACCTGGAAATACCCCCACAGCTGGAACTCGTTTTTCTATAAACTGCGGTTTGAGCTCCGGTACCGGGCTGAGCACGCCACGACGTTCACCAGACTGATGGTAAATCCGTCTTTTACTCCGGTACAGAGGGCTCTACCTCCCGGCGTACTCTGGGGTGGTAGAAAGAATACCGGAAAGAAAAAGCGGGTTCTGGGCTCCGCTTTGCAACAAGACCCTGCATGGTCTCGGTAAGATTTTAACCTTCCAGGCCCTGGTTGTCTGTGGTATGAAATGAGGCTAATCGTAACAGGGACGGTCTCCTCTTCACCGGCCCGCCCGGAGGTGAGAGCGCGCCCGTGGGAGAGATGCACCTCAGAGCTCTAAGTGCCTCGGGGCCCTGGCTCGCCGGGTCCTGGTGTGTGGGGGTGACTTGCAGCTTCAGCCCGCGTCGGGCGGAGGGCAGTGCCTTCCGCTCTCAGCCCTGGCCAGCCCAGGGAGCCCCTCCTGTGGAGCTAAGCCCCACCACCAGCCCCACTCCAAGTCCCTGTGCCTCCTGCCCCCAGGTCAAGACCCATCAGCATTACTACGTCGTCCGCGACGCCTGGAGCGGCGCCAAGCACACGGTGCAGCTTCGGGCCCAGGAGGAGTTTGGAAACGGCATGTGGAGCGGCTGGAGCTCAGAGGTCACCGGCGTCCCCTGGGCAGGTACTGCGGTGGCGGGAGGGGGGAGGCAGATATCTGCTATGTGACAAGTCACCCTAAACGAGTGGCTTCAAATGGCAATCACATATCTGCTCAAGGTCCGGAAAACAAGGCAGCCGGCGGCTCTTCTGCCCGTGCTGAATGACCAGTGCAGCTGCCATCGGTCCCGGAGGTCCAGGGGCTTCTCACAGGTCTGATGGTGGGTGCTGGTAGTGGCCAGTTCATCCCAGACAGACCAGCCCAGACTCCACAACCAGGTCGGGATTGCTGCAGAGAATTATGGCCATGTTTAATCTATGACCATCGCTGATACTATTTATTTAGGTTTTTTTTTTTTTTTTTTTTTTTTTTTTTGCTATAGGGTGCATGCGCTTGCCAGAGGAAAGTGAGAGAATGAGAACTCGCCCCCTGAGGGGAATGGCCACTCCATAGTGCCTTCTTCATTCTCCTCTTGGGATTCTGGGTACAAACACACACACAGTGTGTTTTTCAAGCTGCCGGGTCTGGGACTTGAACTGTGCAGTCGGCCATGTGGGATCCAGTCACCTTATTATCATTACTTTTAATAAGAATGAGAGATGGAGAGAGAGAGTTTCTTGCTATAGGATGTGTGCGTTTGCCAGAAAGACAGATCGAAAGTAAGAAATCACCCCCTAGGGGAGATGGCCACGCTACAATCCCTTCTCCTCCATTATCCTCTCAGGATCTTGGTCATGCATGCATACGTGCCCGGCGTGAGTTTAAGCCACCGGGTCCGGAACTTGAACCACGGTCGACTACATGGGAGTCCAGTGACATAGCCATTACGCCAACTGCTGGTCCTGAGAGAGGTATATTTGACAGGATCAGTCTGTATCATGAGCTCCTCCCTCAACCTCCCAGTTAGCCAGGATTGCAGATGTGTGCTACCATACTGGGCCTGTTAAGCTTGTCCAAGAACCCAACCCGGGCCTCTCACGTGGTCCAGGCTACGCAGTGGGGGCCCTCCTGTTTGTACTACTGTTTTTCTAGGTGCACTTCTGTGTGTGTGTCTGTGTATTTATATACTTGTATGTGTGTATGTATCTATATATGTATAGTATTGTAAACATTCCCCATATAATCAAATATGTTTTGGAACTGTGTTATTTAGTAACTACTTGATTGTTTTTGTTTTTGTTGTTGTTTTGTTTTTGTTTTTGCCACAGAGCATCTGTGCTTGCCAGAGAGAGACAGAGAGAGAAAGTGAGAGTGAAAGTGAGATCCCCCCACCTAGGGGGGCAGCCACACTTCAATCCTTTCTTATCTAGTCTCTTGGGATTTGGGGCATGTGTGCACATGTGCCTGGCATGATTTTCAAACCAGTGGGTCCAGGACTCTGACCGTACAGTCGGCCATGTGGGATCCAGCACCTTAACCTCCACACCACCTGCTGGCCTGATTCATGAATTGTTTATTCTGTGAATTTTATTTTTTAACTTAAAAAAAAAAAAAAGTACATTCTCATGGCAAAGAAATGAAGACGGGCTTATGATACCAAGCAGGTCCTTCCCATTCCTAGCCTGACTTCCCAGAAGAAAGTGCTTGGTTCTTTCATGTCCAGTTCTTCTTCATCTTTTGTTTGTCTCTTTCTTTCTCTCATGAGCAAAAGAAACAGAGACAGACAGGCAGCACCCCCCAGCAGGGTCTTGATGCCACGTCGACCCCAGCCTCAGCCAGCCTGGACGCACACTCCTGTACCTGGCAGACTCAGGGGTCTGAGGACGTGAACCTGGAGCCTTCCTGCCTGGGTCAGCCTGGCCTAGTGTTACATTTCACCCCTACACCACCGTCTGGCTCCCATTTCTAGTTCTGTTGGTGTCCACCTTAACTCTAAACACGCTTATGAGGTTTTTTTTCTGTTAAAGTAGTTGAGACATTATCCACTGATACTCTGCCGTGAAAGACTAGGATTTAGTGGACCTAAAACGCAGCACTCTCCCTGACCACAGCCCAGAGATGGTCACCCCGCCTCTGTCTGGCTGCTCCTGGAGACGGAGAGCTGATGGCCCCTTGCCGCTGTCCCTGTCGTGGTCCCCGTGGTCTTATTGTAAAATGGCTTTCAATGCTCACTTTGAGGTGAAATCTCTTTAGCCCTGTGGCATAGTTGAACTAAATGAATCTTTCTTAAATACTTGGCAATTAAAAGGAAAGAATAAGATACCTGCTTATTGGACCAGTGGGTGGCATGGAGGTTAAGGCAGCTGGATCCCACGTGGCCAACTATGCGGTTCAAGTCCCAGACCCTGTGGCTTGAAAATCTCACTGGGCGTGTATGCGTGTGTGCCCAAACTCCTGAGAGGAGGCTGGAGGAGAGGGGGCTGTGATGTGGTCATCCCCCTGGGTTTCTCTCTCTCTCTCTCTCTCTCTCTCTCTCTCTCTCTCTTTCTCTGTCTCTGATGCACATGCTCGATAGCAAAAACAAAACAAAACAAAATGATACCCATTTACGGAGCTCACGTGGATAAAAAGAAAAGAGAGAAATGACATCAATTGTCCCCTTCCTACCCCTGCCACATTCTCCCAGCCCTGGTCCAAGAGAAAGACTTGTACACACAGGCTGCCTGGCCCCGGTCGGATGGCGCGATGTGATGGCCCTTCCTCCCTCTGTGCTTTGTGCTTCCGGTCCTTGTCTTTCCTGCCCTGGGAGAGCCAGAGGCGTGGGCGTGGGGTTACAGCAGCATCCTAGGGGGGCGTGTGATAGCAAATGCAGGCCAGGTCTTCGCTGCTTCGAGAGCGGGGACAGCTTCATTGGGCCCTCTCTCATGAGCGTGGGTCCCGTGGAGACCTGTGGAAGAAGGGGCGGGGCTACTTGGGAAGACCAATCCGTACTCAGAGCTCCTACCGGCCGGCCGCTCTGGCCTGCATGCGTTCCCTGGTGTGCACGCGTGCACTGAGAGCCACAGCACGCTTATTACCTGGACGCTGAGCATCTGCCTTGGGCACCTCTGCAAGGGGAGAGAAGGAGTTTCAGCGCCGTTCCAGACGGGAGATGTTCCGGATGCAGGCCAGCACCTGTGTTACCTTTCATCCCAGCTGTTTAGTTCAGATAATCACAAACAAGAGTTCTTAAAGGAGATCCCGTTTTGTTTGAGAATTTCTTTTTCTTTCTTTCTTTCTTTTTTTTAAGAGAGATTTTTACTATAGGGCATGTGTACTTGCCAGAGAGACAGGAAGAGACAGAAAGACAGAAAGTAAGCAATCACCCCCTGGGGGGAGGGCCACACATGAGTTTAAGCCGCAGGGTCCAGGTCTTGAACCATGGATTACTACATGGGAGCCCAGTAACATAACCGTGACACCATCTACTGGTCCTGAGATTCTTCTTTTTAAACATTTTAAATTGTCAGGACCAGCAGAAGGCATAGTGGTTATGTCACTGGACTCCCATGTAGTTGATCACGTTTGAGACCCAAACCTGGCAGGTTAAAACGTGGCGTTTTGAGACCCAGACCTGGCAGGTTAAAACGTGGTGGGTGCGTGTGTGTGCATGCTCAAAATCCCGAGAGGAGAATGGAGAAGGGATTGTGGCGTGGCCATCCGCCTCTTGGGGGTGATTTCTCACTTTTTGTCTCTTTGGCGAGCACATATGCCCTATAGCAAAAAAACTCAAAAATTTTTTTAAATTGTGGTAAGATTTATATAACGTGAAATTGACCATTTTAACTATTTTTTAAAGGTATTTGTGATAGGGCACTCACTTGCGAGAGACAGTGAGTGGGAAAGTGAGAAGTCACCAGGGAGATGGCCACGTTACAGTCCCTTTTCCTCCATTCTCCTGGGATTTTGTACACATACACACACACACACACACACACACTCACGCATGCACGTGCAAGCACATATGCACGTGTCCCTTGTGATTTTAAGCCACCAGATCCGGGACTCGAACCGTGGTCAGCCATGTGGGAGTCCAGCACCGTAACCACTATGCCATTTGCTGGCTCCTTAACTATTTTTGAACCATTTATTCATCTATTCTGAGAGAGAGAGAGAGTCAGTGAATCACCCCCAGCAGGGTCCTCACATCAGGCTTGTACCACCCAGCTCCAGCCAGCCCAGATCCTAGGCACGTGTGTGCCCAGCATGTAGGGGAGGCCTGGGGACACAAATTCAGAACCTTTCCATGTGAGCCCAGCGCAGTGTGGCTGGGTTTTAGCTATGAAGTGTACACAGCTGTGGCACTCAGTACTTCCATGCCGCTGTGTAACCATCACTACCACTCTCTCCAGAACTTCATCTTGCAGGGCGGACTTTCTGTATCCTTTAACTACGCTCTCCATTCACCTGCCCCTTCCACCAGTCCCTGACAGCCACCAGTCCACTTTGGATGGCTGAGGGTTTGAGTGTTCTAGGATTTTGGGTTTTTTTGAGAAGTTTTTGCTATAGGGCGCATGTGCTCGCCAGAAAGACAGAGACAGAGAGATAGAAAGCAAAATCACCCCCCAGGGGGGATGGCCACGCCGCAATCCCTTCTCCTTCATTCTCCTCTCGGGAACTTGGGCACGCATGCACATGCGCCGGCATGAGTTTAAGCCACCAGGTCCGGGACTCGAACCACAATCAACTACATGAGAGTCCAGCGACATAGCCATTACGCTAACTGCCGGTCACTGTTCTAGGTATTCTAAATCAGTGAGAACATGCAGGGTCTGTCCTATGGTGACTGGCTTTTTTCACTTGGCATGATGTCCTCAAGATTCATCGATACTGTGACATGTCAGAATTTCTTCTTTTATTTTTTTAAGAATTATTTATTTATTTTTAATTTTGCTATAGAGCACATGTACTCACCAGAGAGAAACAGAAAGAGAGGAAAAGTAAGAAAGCAAGTTGCCGCGTCCAGGACTTGATCCACAGTAGGTCATGTGGGAGTCTAGTGCCTTAACCACCACACCACCTACTAGCCTCGGAATGTCCTTCTTTTTCAAGGCTGCATACTATTCCATTTTATAGAGATACCATATTTTGTTCCTCCATCTGTCGAGGGCGCTTGCGTTGCTTCCCTGTTGGTTATGGCCTGCCGTCTTGCTGCTGAGGACAGGTGCACACGCATGGCTTTGAGCCCCGCTTTCACCTCTTTTGCGTATACATCCAGAAGTGGAGATGTTGCATCACCTAGTAATTCTATTTTTAATTTTTTGAGGAACCACCATGCTGTACAGCAGCTGTGCCATTTTACGTTCACATCACAGGGCCCAGGGCTCTGATTCCCCCACATCCTGGCTGACAGTTGTTATTTTCCAACTTGGGGCAAAAGCCAACCTCCTGGGTATGGCGCGCTGCCTCACTGTGGCTTTGGTCTTTATTTCCCTAGTAACGAGTAATGCTGACGTGTGGTGGGGAGGGCAGAGAAGGCCAGGTGGAGGCTGGCCTCGGAGGGTTGTGTGGGAGCGGAGGGTGGGCAGGCGGGATTAGGAGCTGGGACTTCAGCATGTGCTGCCCTTTGAGGCTGGGTCCTGGCCTGCACACAGACTGAAGCCTGGGACCCCAGAGTCGGCCATCTTGGAGCCCGGCGTCAGTGGCAGGGCCGGGCCACTGCCGGCAGCACCTGCGGGAGTGGCTCCTGGAGCCAGTGCCATCGATGTCAGGGCAGGAACACAGCTGGCGTCCTTACCTCAGGGAGCAGTGGCGACCGCGGACCGAGCAGCTGGTCCACAGCTGTGCCGAGCAGTTCTCCCTGATTACGCCAACGCAGAGTCTGAGCGCCCCACGAGCCCCTTTACAAAGCGAGCTGGGGACAGCGTGCCTGGAAAAAGCCCGCTAGACATGATAGGGCAATGTTTTCACAAATACCTTGAACTCCCTCACATTCCCCAAGAATAGGAGTCATACCTGCTGGCGGAGGGGCATTTGCACAATAGGTGTCTTGAGCCCAGGGCTGGGGACCCTCCAGGAAGGCTGGGTCCCCCAGCTTAGATTCCTACAAATACACATTGTCTTCTCAAACCCTTTGGCCATCCCGTTCTGGGGGAGTTCATTTGTGTGGGGCATTCTGCAGGTTCAGGAGCACCTGGGTCCCCAGTTCTGGAGACCCCGTTTGCCCCTGCATTTCCCCAGGTGTGGATCTCGGCAGCTCCTCACACCCCATTGCAGCGGGTGCCTCAGCTGCTTCCGCTGTTGCTGTCACCTGCCACTTGGTGCAGAGCCCTGGCCTTGGCGTTGGGCAGACTGGTCTCCTTGTCGGCCCTGCCCCTCCCTAGCACGACCATGGGGAAGTACCTAACCAAACCTTAGTTTGCTTATTTGTGTAGCGGGTATGATAACGCCTGCCTTGAAAAACCCCAAAACCAGAACACCTGCCTCACAGGCTGCAAGGCCTCAGCAAGGTGGAACGTGGTTAGCCCAGAGCCTGGCACGTGGTGAGTGGGGAATAAATGCCAGCAGTACTCTTTTCCTTTTTTTTTTTTTAAGTTTAATTCTTTCTTCCATGGCTGAGTGAGACGGAGATGGTGAAAGAGAGATGTACCCCCAGTATGGCCCTGATTGGGGGCACACAGAAGCCCAGGATACTCAGGGAGGGCTCTTGACAGGAGCCAGGAACCTTTCCATGTGGATCACTACTGGGTGGTCGGGAAAGTCATGACTCATTTTTTGCATAGAAAAGAATACATCATGGGGACCAGCCTGTGGTGTGGTGGTTGAGGCATTGGGCTCCCACAAGGCTGACTATGGTTTGAGTCCTGGACCTGGCAGCTTACTTTCTCACTTTCTCACTCTCTCTAATCAAGTTCCAATAATAATAAATCAAAATAATTCTAAAAAAAAATCACCACTTAAAACAAATCATGACTTTCCTGATGACCTAATATTTGTCCTGTGTCTCCTTTGCGTAATGTCTCCACCACTCAGACCTCTGCGGGGCCCTCCTCCTTGCACAACACACCCAGCATGACCCAAACCCAGCACGTCACCATCCCTCCATGCCTCCCTGTTCAGCAAAGGACTCCACCACCCCCCAGCTACTGCGCCAGGAACCGAGATATCCAACTGGACATCACCTGCTCCCGCCCCATCTTGACAGGATCTTACAGCCAGCCTCCCAGCTAGTCTCCTGCCTTTGGCTCCTAGGCTCCCTGCACCCTGGCTCCAGGCAGCCCCCTAAGTCACAAGCCCGCCTCCTCCCGTTCCTGGATGAAGTTCAGGTTCCTGAGCTTGGTGTGAGGGCCTTCTCAGGCTACCCCATAGACCTCCCCCTCAGACCTGGCCCATCCTCATGTGCCTCTTGCCCTCCGCTGCATGTGGCTGGGCACCTTTGTGCATGTGTCCCTCGCCTTGGGCCTTGTCTTTGCAGGGTGCACGCCACTCTCTCTTCTCTGCTCCCTTTGGGATCTCTCCCCCCACATCCTCTTGACTACCCCACCCGACCTCTGTGCATAGCTCAGAGGATCCTCGACTTGGGGATTTTGTGGGTTTGTTAAATTTCAGAAAGAATGCTAGAGATCAAATAAGGTTGCCAACTTTAAATTTTGCTAAGCAATGACGTAACGTTAAACAAGTTAAAAAAAAAATTACGGCCCCTTACCATCACCATATATTGTCAAAGAAAGGATGCTTTAACCCTCAGAACGAGGACAGGCACGACCTCAGGATGCAGGACGCTTCAAGTCCCAGACTCAGTGGCTTGAAAAAACACATTAAGCACATGTGCGCGTGTGCGTGCCCAAAATCCCAAGAGGAGAATGGAGAAAGGGGACGTGGTGAGCAGGGAATAAATGCCAGTGTCACTATTTTTCCTCTGGGGAGTGCTTTCTCACTTTCCCTCTCTTTCTCTCTCTTTCTCCCTTTTCTCTCTCTCCCTCCTCTCTCTCCTCTCTCTCTCTCTGGCAAGGAAAAAAAAATAGATCCCATATAGTGGACTATAGTTCGAGTCCCAGGCCAACAACTTGAGAAATACGCCAGATGCCTGTGCATGCCTCAAGTCCAATTGGGAAATGGAGGGACCAGCAGTTAGTGGAATGGCTGTGTTGCTGCACTCCCATGTAGTCGACCGCAGTTCGAGTCCCGGACCCAGTGGCTTAAACTCACGCTGGGCGTGTGTGCATGTGTGCCCAAGATCCCGAGAGGAGAATGGAGGAGAAGATATTGTGGTGTGGCCATCCCCCGGGGGGCGGGGGTGTTCTTGCTTTCTGTCTTTCTGGCAAGCCCACGCGCCCTATAGCAAAAACCTCTCCAAAAAATAAAAAAAGAAGAAGAATGGAGAAATGGAGGAGGGATTGTGGTGTGACCATGTGCTGTCGAGGGGTGCTTTTTTTTCCCCTTTCTTTTCCTGGCCCTGCTGGCTTGAAAAACACACTAGGCACGTGTGCATGCCCCAAATCCTGATAGACAGAGAAACGGAGGAGAAGGGGTTGTGCAGTGACCATGCCTCACTGAGGGGGTGCTTTCTCCCTCTCTGTTTCTCTGTCTCTCTTTCATTAGTACATTCACCCTCTAACCACTAAAAAAAAAGTATATATATATATTTATAAGTTGTGTAAAACTTAGAAATCTTACTATAGGGAAAACATATAGTAGCAACCGCTGTTAATGTTCCTAGTAGTTTTTTTTTTTTTAGAGGTTTTTGCTATAGGGCACATGTGCTCACCAGAAAGAGAGAGACAGAGAGACAAAAAGCGAGAAATCACCCCCCAGGGGGGATGGCCATGCCGCAATCCCTTCTCCTCCATTCTCCTCTCGGGATCCTGGGCACGCACACACACGCGCCCAGCGTGAATTTAAGCCACCGGGTCCAGGACTCAAACCACGGTTGACTACATGGGAGTCCAGCAACATAGCCTTTATGCCAACTGCCAATGTTCCTGGTAGTTTTTTTTATCTTAATTAAAAAAAAAATGTATGCATGTATCTACTTCGCATGCAAAAGAGAGACCCCTAACTGTTTTCCCACACGGCGATCTTGCTACAGCTTCCTGCACCGACCCAAAGTGCTCAGGTCCACTTGGGATCTGAACCCAGGCCTCCTCGTGTCTCTAGAATCACATAGCAGCACCCTACCACCTGCACCACTGCACTGGGCCTCTGGTGTATTTTTAACTTCTTGATGAAAAAATCATGAGACGACAAAATATTTTAAAGTCCAGAGCATTCCCCATTGCTTGTCGTGGTTCAGCCTCTGGTCCCTTGGGCTCACATTTGCCACTGATGCTGGCCTGGAGTCAGAGCTCTCCTTTTGATCCTGGCCTCCTCTTGCCGTGGCTGTTTCTTCACTGTTCCCATGGAGGGGGGGAGCCTCAATAGGATGCAAGGTCTGTAACGCTCTTTTGCAAACTCTACTAAGCTCACCCAGGCAGATGAAAATGTTTTTCTTTCCTTTTTTCCTGTTTATTGCCAGAGTACATGTGCCCTTGCCAAAGAGTGACAGAGTAAGAGGAAGAAATCACCCCCAAATGAGCCATGCCACAATCACTTCATTTCTAGCGCCATTTCTCCATCCTGTCAGGATTCTGGGAACGCATGCACACATGCCCAGAGTGTTTTGCAAGCTGCTGGAGCCGGCGTTAGAACCGTGATTGGTAGAACTGTGATCCAGGGCTTAACCACTCCCTTAACCACTAGGCTATGAGGTTGGCTCCAACCTTTGCTGTTTATATTAATTTTTTTTTTTTATTGAAAAGAGGTACAAAGAAGGAAATTAAAATGTTAAGAGTGCTTAGATCTGGTGGTGTGAATCCTAACATTTCTTCTTGTGTGTGCATCTACTATACAATATAATATAATATAAAATAAATAATGACATAAATGTTTATTTTTTTCCTTTTTCTTTCTTTCTTTCTTCTTTTTTTTAAAAGGTTTTTGCCATAGGGCATGTGTGCTCGCCAGAGGGAGACAATGAGAGGAAAAGTGAGAAATCATGCCCCGCTGGGATGGCCATGCCATAATCCCTGTAATCCCTTGTCTTTCATTCTGCTCCTGCAATTTGAGGTATGCATGCACATGTATCTGGTATGATTTTCAAGCCATCAGGTCTGGTACTCAAACTGTGGTCAGCCATGCGGGAGTCTAGCGCCTTAACCACCATGCCACCTGTGGGTCCTGATAGAAATATGTTTCTTTAGAAATTTTGGATCAAACTATCTGGATTTTTTTCCTTGTGGTTGCATTATCATATAACATTATATCATGTCTTCAACATTTTTCTAGGCTATTTTGAAAGGCCTTGAAAGGCTCTCAAATTATATGGCCATGTCATCATTGATCTAGCTGGTCCTTTATGGTTAGACAGTTGTCATGCTCATTTAAATAACACTATATGGTGACCAGCAGAGGGCATAATGGTTACATCACTGGACTCCATATGGTCAACCACAGTTTGAGTCCCAGACCTGGTGGCTTCAAATTCATGCCGGACACATGTGCATGAGTGCCCAAAATCCTGAGAGGAGAAGGGATTGTGGTGTGGCCAAATACTTGGGGTGGGGTGGGGGAGCGATTTTTTGCTTTCTATCTCTCCGTCTCTCCATTGAGTGTATGTGCCCTATAGCAAAAAATCTCTCTTAAATAAATACATAAATAAACAACACTATATGAACTTTATTCTGTTTCTGGAGCCCGTCATCTGGATCGTTATTAGAGTCCATACACCTAATAATGATCCTTCCTTCTATCTGCAGAATCTGGGAGTGTTCAAGCTGAGGCTGAGTGGTCCCTATTCACAGAGGTGAGCTCGAGTTCTGATAAAAAGGGTGAGACCACAGCTCTCGTGGTTAAGAGCATAGGCTGGCAGGATATCTGAGCTCTGGAGAGTTCGCTGCCCTGTTCAGGCCTCTGAGGGCGGTCATGGCTGAGCTCTGGTCCCGGGGCTCTGTCATATGGAGCAGTGCTGGCCTGGCATGTAGCGCTGGCCTGTGTCTCTGGCTGCCCTATCATCTCTGAGCTACAATGGCTTAGCTTGAGACGGGGATTCAGTTCATCTGAGTCCCTCCCTTGTGGACTTCTGGTGTCATAATTTGCTACAAAGAGGATTACCTCTCAAGCTGCTTAACAAATTCCCGAGTAATCCAATTTTCCATCCAACTCCATCTTCTCCTGTGGTCCTTAATTCCCTGAATGCTAAGCTAGAGGCTCAGCTCCTCCTGGAATGGGCAGCCCAGGGAGGGGGCCTGGGCTCCTGAAGCTTAGCTGTGTTCCAGCAGGACTGCGCGACACTGAGGAATAGCTGCAGGTGAAGCCTTTGCCATGGGGCCGAGGAGCTCCCAACACAGCTATTGTAGGGAAACTGCACTGACCAGGGATGGGCCGTACCCCACTGAACTCTGAGCCTGGCATCTGCTATTTCATTTGATTTTCCCTTCAAGGGAGCAGCATGGAGGCTCACATGGGCTGAGGAATCTGCCCAAGGTCATATAGCCAGGAGGAGAGGAGCCAGGATTCCAGTCCGTGCTTTTCCCAGTAAGTGCGGTGCCTGGGACCTGGCACTGGACCCCTGGTGACAACGGCTGCTTCTGTGTCCACGGAGCTTTCTCCTCTGAGCATGGGTTGTGCCCTTAAACTTTTGGTGGAGAGGCAGATGGAAAGAAATCCCCACCTTGAACAGGCAAGTAGTGGATACATGCCTTATGAGGCAGCTGCAAAGGCTCACAGAAAAGTGGAATTAAAATACAAGCTTATCCTGGTGCAAATGTTTTGAAATCTATGCATAGATTTTTCCTAATGTGCGTTTTCCATGAACTTTTTGGAGACCTCCTCTCAAACAAACATTAGTGAAAATGTTGGAGGGTGACAAAGCCAGTTACCAGGAGGCTCCTGAGCTGAGAAAGGCATGCCTTGGGTGGGTCAGGGGCAGGGCTGAGAAGGAGGTGGCGCCTGAACTGGGTGTGAGTGATGGTGGACTCCGCAGAACCGGGCTCACGACGGGGCTGTCTCTTGTAGGCACCTGCCACTGATGACGACGATAACGTTCTCCCCAGAGATTATGTGAATGCCACAACCCTCCCAGGTAAGAACTGCATATTTTTGTATTCTTGTGGTCTGAGGGACACATAACTTGTCTCTGTAGGAAGTTCTTTCTACTTTGACCAGGTTGGCAGAGGAGCGGGCAGGCGCTCTAACTACGGTGTCTGTCCCTCGGTGTGTTGAAGTTGCCGTTGTTAGCTAAGGCACAGTGAGGGGGCCCTGAGCAGAGTGAGAAAACCAGTGCATTATTTCACCGTCGGCCCCTGACTGTGACAAACGAATGCACTACACACATAATTGCTGGAGTCCGAAGTAGAATGGGATTTCCATGTGAGGGGACTCTTTGTTTTGGGGGCCCTTCAGTTCCGTGTTCTGATGACCTATACCTGCAAAAACAGGAAGACTTACCAACGGTCAAATGAAGAAAGATCACAGGCCTCTGTCTGTTTGACTAGGTGTGCGGGGCGCATGGGGTACAGAGGTTCAGCAGCGGACCAGCCCCATCTAATGGCTGGGGGAGCATTCTGGGGGAGCCCTTGGCCCCAGTTTCCTGCTGCACCTTGTGCTGGCTGCCTAGGCTGCCCCACCCCAGCTGCAAAGCCCGCCCGAGGCGCAGTGCCTACAGGGGGCCGGCCAAGTAGCTGGGGCTAAGTCTGCACAGCTGGGACTCGGGACAGTCAACCCACCCTGTTCTCAAGGCGCCTCCAGAGTGTGTGAGGGGACAGGCCTGGCAAAGAGTGAATAGTGTCTGTACAGAGCAGAGCGTGAGAGGGGCCAGGAGGGAGGCGTGGATAAAGCAAAGTGGAGTTTAGAGAGGGCAAAGCCTTTCCAGCTGTGGGATCCCAGGAAACTCACAGAGCAGCCCCCAAGTCTTCTCTACCCACCCTCCCTGGTGGTCACATCCAGCCTCATGTTTTGTTTGTTGTTTTTTTTTTATTGTTTTTTATTTTTTTGAGGGAGGTTTTTACTGTAGGGTGCATGTGCTAGCCAGAGAGACAGAGAGACAGAAAGTGAGAAATCACCCCCAGGGGGTAGGGTCATGCTGCAGTCCCTTCCCCTCCATTCTCCTCTCAGGATCCTGGGCACGCACGTACAGGCTCACAGTGTGAGTTTGAAGCCACCAAGTCTGGGACTAGAACCACATATAACTTCGTGGGAGTCCACCGATGTAACTGTTAGGCCATCTGCTGTCCCCCAGCCCCATGTTTTCGTTTTTTTTTTTTTTTTTTTTTTTTTTTGAGAGGTTTTTGCTATAGGGCGCGTGCGCTCGCCAGACAGACAGAGAGAGACATAGAGACAGAAAGCGAGAAATCACCCCCCAGGGGGCATGGTCACGCTGCAATCCCTTCTCCTCCATTCTCCTCTCGGGATCTTGGGCACGCATACACACATGCCTGGCGTGAGTTTAAGTCACCGGGTCTGGGACGCGAACTGCGGTCGACTACGTGGGAGTCCAGCGACATAGTCATTATGCTAACTGATGGTTCCCGAGCCCCATGTTTTCAAAAAGCAACTATGGGCTGACCGCATGCAAATTTATATTCCCATTCTGACCTTTCCACCTTTGCACCTGCCTCGTTGGCCCGTCTACTCATGCGCCTACTAGAGATCTCAGAGTGAACCCGTCTAGAAGAGAATGCTTACTGCCTCCCCACCTCTCCACCCAACTCTGTGTCCAGCTTCCCCATCCCAGGAACTGGCCCCACATTTGCTGCCTTGCTCGTGTGAGGGGACCAGGCTTGCCACTCGCCTGGCCCTCATTGCATGGCCAGTCCCTCAGCAGGCCCTGCCAATTGCACCTTGGCATACATTTAGAAGCTGACCACGTCTCACCTCCTTCAATGCTAACACCTGGTACAGCCATAGCTGTCTCTCATCCTGCAGGCCCTTCAGGGGTGCCAACTGGTCTACCATCTCCTTTTGTTTTTTTAAAGAATTATTTTATTTAACTTTCTTCCCTCCCTCCCTCTCTCTTTCCTTTCCTTTTCCTTCCTTCCCTTCAAGTTGACCAGAAAGGGACGGGGGCAGGGGGAGGGAAAAAGCAAGCCACCAGGTCTGGGACTCGAATCATGGTCGGCCATGAGGGAGTCCAGCGCCCTAAACCACCACACCACCTCCTGACCCTTACCATCTTCTAATATATATTTTTTTTAATTATCATATTTAACTTTATTTATTTATTTACTTATTAATTTGATAAGAGAGGGATAGAATGAATGAGTGAGAGAGAGGGGTGGGGGCAGGGAGAAAGCAAGCTGCCAGGCCTGGGACTCAGACTGTGGTTGACCATGTGGGAGTTCAGCGCCTTTAACCACCACGCTACCTGCCAGCCCCTACCATCTTCTAATCTTAACTCCCAACAGACCTTTCCAGCCAGCACCCAGAGGGACCCTTGGAACACAAGCTCTTGCTGGTTTAACACCAACTCCCCCAGAGTAAAAGCCGAAGCCCTAACAAGGTCTCTGAGTCTGTGGGTAGCCCTAGCACAGCCTTTTAGCCCTCCCCTCCATCCCCCACACCCTACGCACGCCTCCAGCCACACTGCCCTCTCCGCTCTTCCATGCATGCTCTCTCGGGGCCTTGGCATTGCTGCTTTCTGCTTGGGTGCTCTTCCTCTCCCGGGTGCTCTTCCTCTCCCGGGTGCTCTTCTCCCCGGGTGCTCTTCCTTCCTCTCCCGGGTGCTCTTCCTTCCTCTCCCGGGTGCTCTTCCTCTCCCGGGTGCTCTTCCTCTCCTGGGTGCTCTTCCTTCCTCTCCCGGGTGCTCTTCCTTCCTCTCCCGGGTGCTCTTCCTTCCTCTCCCGGGTGCTCTTCTCCCCGGGTGCTCTTCCTTCCTCTCCCGGGTGCTCTTCCTTCCTCTCCCCGGGTGCTCTTCCTCTCCCGGGTGCTCTTCCTCTCCTGGGTGCTCTTCCTTCCTCTCCCGGGTGCTCTTCCTTCCTCTCCCGGGTGCTCTTCCTCTCCCGGGTGCTCTTCTCCCCAGGTGCTCTTCCTTCCTCTCCCGGGTGCTCTTCCTCTCCCCGGGTGCTCTTCCTTCCTCTCCCGGGTGCTCTCCCTTCCTCTCCCGGGTGCTCTTCCTTCCTCTCCCGGGTGCTCTTCCTTCCTCTCCCGGGTGCTCTTCCTTCCTCTCCCGGGTGTTCTTCCTCTCCCGGGTGCTCTTCCTCTCCCAGGTACTCTTCCTTCCTCTCCCGGGTGCTCTTCCTTCCTCTCCCGGGTGCTCTTCCTTCCTCTCCTGGGTGCTCTTCCTCTCCCCGGGTGCTCTTCCTTCCTCTCCTGGGTGCTCTTCCTTCCTCTCCCGGGTGCTCTTCCTTCCTCTCCCGGGTGCTCTTCCTTCCTCTCCCGGGTGCTCTTCCTTCCTCTCCCGGGTGCTCTTCCTCTCCCGGGTGCTCTTCCTCTCCCAGGTACTCTTCCTTCCTCTCCCGGGTGCTCTTCCTCTCCCCGGGTGCTCTTCCTTCCTCTCCCGGGTGCTCTTCCTTCCTCTCCTGGGTGCTCTTCCTCTCCCCGGGTGCTCTTCCTTCCTCTCCCCGGGTGCTCTTCCTTCCTCTCCCGGGTGCTCTTCCTTCCTCTCCTGGGTGCTCTTCCTCTCCCCGGGTGCTCTTCCTTCCTCTCCCGGGTGCTCTTCCTTCCTCTCCTGGGTGCTCTTCCTCTCCCCGGGTGCTCTCCCTTCCTCTCCTGGGTGCTCTTCCTCTCCCCGGGTGCTCTTCCTTCCTCTCCCGGGTGCTCTTCCTTCCTCTCCTGGGTGCTCTTCCTCTCCCCGGGTGCTCTCCCTTCCTCTCCCGGGTGCTCTCCCTTCCTCTCCCGGGTGCTCTTCCTTCCTCTCCCGGGTGCTCTTCCTTCCTCTCCCGGGTGCTCTTCCTTCCTCTCCCCGGTGCTCTTCCTCTCCCGGGTGCTCTTCCTTCCTCTCCTGGGTGCTCTTCCTTCCTCTCCTGGGTGCTCTTCCTCTCCCCGGGTGCTCTCCCTTCCTCTCCCGGGTGCTCTTCCTTCCTCTCCCGGGTGCTCTTCCTTCCTCTCCCGGGTGCTCTTCCTTCCTCTCCCGGGTGCTCTTCCTTCCTCTCCCCGGTGCTCTTCCTCTCCCGGGTGCTCTTCTTTCCTCTCCCGGGTGCTCTTCCTTCCTCTCCCAGATGCTCTTCCTCTGACTTCCACTTGGCTAGCTCCTTCCTACCTCCTAGGTCTCTGCTCAGATGCCCCCTTCTTGGGGAGCTCTTCCTTGACCACTGCATCTGACAGAGCCCCCCCCCCCCCCTTCACTCTTTTCCCTTCCTGGGCTCTCCTTTTCATCACCGCCTCTGTCACTGCTAACATCACATTGCATGTTTGTTTGTCTGTCTTCGTTAATTAGAATATAAGACCCAGGAGGGGAGAGATTTTTCTGTTATGCTTTTCTCTGTGTCCCTGAGGCTTAGACCAAAGTCTGGCACATAATAGGCATTCTATAAATATTTGTTGAATGAAGGAAGGAAAAAAAATAAAAGATGTTGAAATATTAATAAATGAGCAAGCCAAGCACGCTGCTTTCATCACACAGCAGAGACACGGGACCTACGCAGAGAGCTGTCCTTGCAGGGAGCAGTAACTCACCTGTCTGGACTCTGCCATGCCGCCCCCAGTGGGCACCTCCAACGCTGACTGGCAGGCGGCATCTTCACCAACAGTGGATACCATCTGGAGTAGAAGTGCCAGAATCCTGGGTCAATGCAGCTGCAACTGACTATATCCCCAGCACAAAGAAGGAATGATGGTTTTGTTTAGATGTACCCTCTGCCCAGTCCAGGATCTCTCTCTGGCAGTTGCAGGAAAGCCTTTTGGTGTGAAACCCTGGCTTCTCATGAAAGCTGTATTGTCCTTTCATCATTCAGTGACGTATTTTGGAGATTCCTCATTGAGCTAGACAACTCAATGAGTGTGAGCAACTGGGATTGTAATAGTGAAGACCACATGTGTGGCCCCCGCTTTCAGGGAGCTCAATCTAGAACTCAAGAAAAAAACAAGAAGGGCATTTACCCAGCTTAGAGTGGGGTCACTTCTCAAAGGAAGTGATCTCATCTCATCTGAGACCCTAAGGCCAGTAGGGACCGGACAGCATCTGGGTGCCGCAGAGGTGGGAGGAGACCCTGGGAGAGGAGACCCTGGAGAAAGGAGAACGTGGCATGCTGGAGACCTGCATGACGCTCCTATGGCTGGGGCTTGAGTGCCAAGTGTGGGGACAGGCGACAGGTGCATCCCAGTGGCAAAAACTACGTCCAAAATACTTGGTTGAGAGCTTCTGAGTCTTGCTGACCTCATCCTCAGTGGCACTGTCATCAAAGAGGTCCCCAAAGCCTTCTGTTTCTTATACCCTCTTTGTGCCTTGTGGGCACCAGAAAAGCCACCCTGAAAGTGAGTGGGAGTCTGTGGCTGGCCACAGGAACTCAGAAACGCTGAGCGTGAGGTGTGTCTCTTGCCAAATGGTGGAAGCCTGGGGAGGCAGTGCTTCCAGAGTCGGGTTTGGCACGGAGACCGGCAAACCTGTCCAGTGGCCCATTGGCCGGCAGAGCCATGTCCTCTCCAGGGGGCAGGGTGCCTTTGAGGCTTTCGACGGCACCAGCTGAGTGGTTTTCTTTCCCTCCTCCTCGTTCTTCTTTACCCCTCAGTGCAAGATACTTCTTCGGTCCCACTGCCCACATTTCTGGTGGCTGGAGGAAGCCTGGCCTTCGGGATGCTTCTCTGCATTGGCGTCATCCTGAGGTGAGCTGGGTCCTGGGGGATGGCTTCGTGCTGTTCTTGTATTTCTTATTTAGCTTTCTTTTGCCCATTCAGTCACCAGAAATTTGCAGAGCATTCATTCATTCATGTTTCCATTCCCAAACTACGTCACACACAGCACACGCAGCGACCGCTGTAAGCCAAGCCTGTTGTCGGTGGACAGGAGGGGCACAGGTTAGGGAGGAAGCCAGACACTGGGAGGTAGTTACTGGCATCGGGAGAGCTACAAAAAGAGCAGCCTGAGGTAAGGAGAACTGACCTGGCATTAAGGAGGAAGAGGAGTTTGTCTGAGGAAGAGAAGAAAAGAGAAGCCAGTATAATATGGCCGAGTGTGTGTGTGCATGTGTGCGTGCACGTGTGTGTGTGTGACAGAATGGGAGAGATTTGGGAAAGTAAGAGAGGCCTGGAAAGAGGTGGGAGGATTTTAGGTCTTTACTTGAGGGTAATAAATATCTGTGGAAGGGTTTAAAGATGAATCTGATCAGATTTATAGTTTTAAAAGAACTCTCTCGAGAGATACCCCGTCCCCCTCACCCCCACTCCATTCTCTCTTCCCCATGAATTCTCTTTATTTTATACTATTGGGTACTGTGAAAGTGGGATTTTTCTAACAGAGAAGTATTTTTCTACATGTTTATCTAGAATGAACTCAGTGTTCAGTGAGGACTTCCTTTGTATATGCCTGTGATTTGAAAATACTTTCTTTAAAAGTTTATTTATTTATTCTACAAAAGAGATAGAGAGAAAAACCTCCCCCATAGTCTCCATGCCATAATCCACCCCCACCTCAGCCAGCTCGGGTCACAGGCATGCGCACGCCAGGCGTATACAGGGTGGCCCAGGACGTAAACCTGAGACCCTCCCATACAGGACCAGTCGTGTCCCGCTGCAACACCATGTGGCCCAGGAAAATCATTTTGTGTTGAATGTAGTATCTTATTCCAATATTTTATTTCATTAAAAAAAATATGTTTATTTATTTATTTCTTCTGAGAGTCACCCCTAGCAGGTTCTTCCTGCTGTGATCCATCCCCAGTTAAACAGATCCAGGTTACGGGGGATGTGCATGGGCCTGGAATGTTCAGGAAAGGCCCAGGAGGTGAACCGAGGACCTTTCCCATGTAGGTCCAGCTGCATTACCACTGTGCCACCACCTGCCTCCCCCTCCCCCCTCCAAGTATTTATTTATTATTTATTTATTTTGAGAGATTTTTGCTATTGGGCATGTGTGCTTGCCAGAGAGACAGAGAGAGACAGAGAGACAGAAAGCGAGAAATCACTCCCCATTGGGGACGGCCATGCCGCGATCCCTTCTCCATTCTCCTCTCAGGTTTTGAACACACATGTATATGTGCCTGGCATGAATTTCAAGCTGCTGGCTCTGGGGACTTGAACCATGGTTAGTCATGTGGGAGTCCAGCACCTTAACCACTACCTCACCTGCTGGCTCTTTTCCAATATTTTAAAAATCACAGATTCTCCTTCCTCCACAACAGAGAATGCAGGGACTTTCATGGCGTCCTGGGCCATGGAAGTGGTTGAGTATAGCAGAGATTCTCTGTGACCTTGGAGGGGAGATGTCTTGGTTTCTACTCTCATTTTTAAAAAAGAGTAAGAGTTGTAAGTGTTTTTAAAAACTTTTAGCTATGAACCTTTCCTTTCAACAAAACTTTATGAAGCCCAAATATATAAAAAGGATAAAAGGTGAGGTCAAGGTACAATGAAGTCTGATAGCTCAGCTGTTTCTTCTTTCTGCCTGCTCCACAGCCTCTCCGGCCAGGCTGGCTGCTTTCAAAGGCCCCTTTGAGTGCATTGATTTTCAGAAAAGGTTTTATTCTGTCCTCAAAATATTTCAAAAGGAAATCTCACCTTTCTCAGTTACCCATCCAGTTGCTTTAAAAAAAATAAAAACACAGCTTGGAACAGAGATTATTTCCAAGTTGGTTAAATAAGGTCAAAAGGGACACACACACACACACACACACACACACACACACATATACACATATACCTAAATATGTGTGTGTGTGTGTGCGAGTGAGCGAGAGATTATTATAAGTAATCTGCTAAGTACTGAGAAATAGAAGGAAGAAAAAATATCATATATTATCCAAAGATGACCACTCTTGGCTTTTTTTTTTTTTTTATTTCACTGTTGGCTTTTAAAATGGAAATGTGATCGAAGTATAACAGACATACAGAAACATGTGTGTGTCGTAAGTGTACAGCTCCAGGATTGTCCACAGAGGGAACATATGTGTGAAATCCACACCGTACCAAGAACACTTAATATTTAGATGAATTTCCCCTGAGTCTTTTTCCTCTGCATAGTTTCTTATTTGGTTTCGTATAGCCATGATTATTCTGCATCTATAACTCTAAATCCTACCTTTTACATTTAGCATTCTTTTTTCACATTATTATGAAGAACCTATAGACCTCACTTTCATTTGCTGTAGACCTCTGTTAGGTGGGTATATCCCCGTTCACTTACTCAGCCTATTACTGGGCCTTCGGGTTTTGATTACTTTGATAAACAACACTGTGTTGAACATCTTCATGCATAAAGCTTTTTCCATAGCCAGGTATTTCTTTAGGATACATTCCCAGGAGTGGGATTCCCCGAGTCAGCGGGTTTGAACAGTTTGAAATCTAGACTACCATGACTCCCTCCTCAGTCCTTCCATGGGAAGAGAACCACTCAAGGACTCAGCCCAGCACCGGTCAGCAGCGTCCCTGCTGGGCTCGCTTCCGGAGTGGTGTCCAAATGCTGAAGCCCTCAGTAACACGCTGAGCGTTGTTTATTCCATTGAGAAAACAGGCTAAGAGCCAATGGCCAATTTGGAGCCAGCTATCAATTATTTATCATAACAAGGACAGGAATAGCCTGCTGATATAAAAAGAAACCTAAGGAAAAATCCCCAAATCTTGTTTTTGACATTGGTTTCCCCTCCTTCCTCACCACCCTTCCTGGAGAAACCGACATTTGATGGAATCGTGGAAGGCCACCTTGCTCCCACTGTGGGGTTAATAGGCAATATGTTGGTTGCAAAGTGGGAAGCAGAAGAGAGACCAGGTTGGGGCCCTGGGTGTCCTAGCCTAGTTGAAGAGCCCATTCAGGAAGGAGACCTGCCTGTACCTTGGAGATCAATGTCACCATCTTGTCTTTCTTTGAACTGTCAAGTGACTCTTCTCAGTTACCGAGCCCTGGCTTTGGGCCCAGAGTGGAGTGTGAGACTGAAGCTGTGATCAGCGAGATGTCTATCTCCTTCCTGCTAACATTGACTTTCCTGTCGGATGAGTCAACTCATGCCCAGCGGTGCCCACGGTTGAGTCTGAGGGCTCACTAGCATGGTGGGAGAGAAGCACAGGGAGCTGAGGACAGGAAGAGTGGAGCTGAGGAACAGGAGGCCTGCCGAACCAGCTCGACAGCCCTTTCCTTTCCTTGTTCTTACGTGGCAGTTGCAAATGCCCTGCTTCCTGCCAGCCTTCATCTGCAGGCCCATCTTCCTTCCCCACCAAAGAATATTCTCTCTCTTTAAAATTTGATTTTAATTTTTTTTCAGTTTTTTTTTTTTTTTTTTTTTTTTTTTTTTTTTTTTTTTTTTTTTTTTTGCCATAGGGAGTGTGCACTTGCTGGAGAGAGACGGAGAGAAAGTGAGAAATGACCTTCCTGGGGGGATGGCCACACCACAATCCCTTCTCCTCCATTCTCCTCTTGGTATTTTGGGCACGCATGTACATGCACCTGGTGTGATTTTCAAGCTGCCGGTGCAGAACTCAGGCCGTGGTTGGCCTTGTGAAATTCAGCGCCTTAACCACTACATCACCTGCTGGCCCCTCTTTCTCTTTTTAAGTAAGTAGATCTGGGACTGGTGGTGTGCACCTCCCAGGCAGCCTCTGGGATGAGACAAAGGGACGGTCTAGTGACATTTCAGAACACTCATGGCCATGAGTGCCTTAATTTCCCCATGTGCACGCAATACATACCTATTTTATTGAGGTGCTTCTGAAACTCACCAACTCTTCAGAGTTGGTGAAATCCTTGGTGACAGGACAGCTGAGGGGATGAAGAGTTATCAGTCCTTCGAGCTGAACCCCAGGAGCCCCAGGCCAGCAGGGCAGCCTACTGTTGTTGCTTTTGCTGTGGGTTCGTCACAGGGGAGCTAAACGTCTGTGTGTTTGTCTCTGTGTGAAGGTTCAAGAAGACGTGGAAGTTGCAGGCTCTGAAAGAAGGCAAGACGAGCATACTCCCGCCGTACTCTTTGGGGCAGCTGGTCCCGGAGAGGCCCAAGCCTACCCTGGTGCTTGTTCCTCTCATCTCCCCACCTGTGTCCCCCAGCAGCCCTGGCTCTGACAATACCTTGAGCCACAGCCGACCAGATGCCAGGGACCCACGGAGCCCTTACGACATCAGCAATAGAGACTACTTCTTCCCCAGATAGCCGGCTGGGTGGCACCTGGAGGGCTGGGCACCAGCTGCTCAGCTGTGGGGACAGTGGACACACACCGGCTTAGCACGGGATGCTTCTCACTGCCATTCCAGCACATCTCAGGGGCGTGGGGCCTCTGGCCTCACTGTTACAGCAGAACCTTCTGGAAGGTTCCACGCTGGATGAAAATGTTGGCTGCGTCTCTTCAGGAGGAAGGGGTGACTGCGCTTTCAAACCTCTCTGCTTAAATGCTCTGCTTCAAGGGTTAGAGGTTAGAGTGTTCTCAGGCTACTCCAGGAGACTGCCACGACTACCGGACAGTCAGGTGGGCAGACCAGGCGCTGGGGAGGCCTCGGAGTGGACAAGCCGCTGGCCACCCACACCCCAGCATCTCCACCAGCTACACCCACAATCAGGGGAGGCGGAAGATGGGCTTCCAGCCAGAGATGCCCCACTGCCCCTCCACCAAGTCATCTGGCTCCTGGCCCACTGCACAGTTTCATCTCGGAGCGCAAACTCTTGAAACACAAGTGCCTTAGCAGTTCGGTTTTGCTAGGCCCCGGGCGGCCTGGCGAAGTGCTCTCCTGCCTCTCTTCCCTACCCTTGAAAAACAGCTGGTGGGAGGGGGGACAGCGAATAATCTCTCAGGGCCTGAGGGTTTTAAATGGAATTATAATTAGTTCCTCATTAGCATGTTGCTAAATGTGAATGGTGATTTTGAGGCATTTGCTGAATGCAGAAGCAAGTAGCTGGCTCCAGCTCCAGCTCCCCCTGCAGACTCCAGGGGAGAGGACCAGAGTGGAAGGAGGGGAGTAGGGGACAGCGTCTCCTCAGTCCCCTGCAGTAGCCAAACTGAGGGGGCTGTAGCCTCTGAAAACCCATGTTTCCTGTCCCCCCCACCTCCCCCAGGAAGAGCTGGCAGTAGGGAGGGCTTCTGCCCGGGCTGTGATCAAAACTGTTTCACCGCAGCCTTGCTAAAAAAAAAAAAAATTGTTTTCAATGGCATCTGCGTAACTAGGGAAGATAATACTCACGTGAAGAAAAAAAGAACCCAGCACGAATGTATTTTAATTTGATTTTTTAAAAAATCTGCTGACTATTTTTTCCTGAGATGGAGGAAGAGTCAGTATTTGCTGAGTGTTAGGATATAAATAACGGGGGGAAAGACCCAACTTTGTTTAGTGCAAAATCAAGTGAAAAAGGAGGAGATCGATGTTTTCCTATCAGAGAAGCAATTCTGGTTTCATTCTTTTATTATTTTTTTTTTTGTCTTAAAAGGTAAAAAAAAAAAAAATTATCTGCCTCTTCTCTGCTGTAGGGGAAAAGCACCTTGTGACTACTCCCCCAGGTGGGTAGGAAGGCAAGCGTGTCCCTGTCCGTGTCACAGTGTGCGGAAGCAAGCCTCCTACATTACCAGGCAAGGGTCTAGAAAGTCCCCACCCCTGACCCTCTGTTACCAGACCGGGGAGGTTCGTCAGAAAATCCCTTACCTTGGTCCCTTCCTCCTTTTGTTTAGTTCCTCGAGGTCGAATTGGTTAAGTTAGTGTTGAAGCATCGTTTAGCTATGACATGGGGACCAACCACTTCAGCTCCCTTTCCGATTCAAGCTTGAAAACTCAGCAAAGATAGCGGTTACCCTTACGGTACTCTTAAGAATCCCAGAGTGGAACTGTGATTAAAATCAGTCACGTAACCACTGACCCAAAAGCTACCAGACCACAGAGTTTTCTAGTCTCTCCTTTTAGAAAAACAACCACACCGCCAGCCAGGTGGCAAGAGGATGAAAACAACGTGTTTTATTTACCGTTTCTCAGGTTCGCGCTGTTACTATCTGGAGGGAGGAGGGGTTTTCATCGCTGGCTTTGCACGTTTTAGGACTTGTTGCTACTCCAGGCAATTCATCTTAAATCGATGAAAGGCAGGCAGGTGTTCAAGTGTTGGGTTTTTTTTTTTTTGATGTTGTTTTTGTTTTTAAAGTTTCTGGGACTTGAGAACAGCAAAAATGCTGTTAAGGGGAAAGATTAAAAATGTGAATCTGCATGAGACAGGGTGATTCTGTGCCCACGGGTCTTTAATCCTTTACCTGGTTTTACCCACATGTAATATTACCAAAGCCAGGCAGTGCCGCAGAGGCAGCAGATGTGAATTCAGATAGCTCCTTCACACTGACAGCTAGCAGCTTTGATCTGCAGGTTGTTGATGCTTTCATTATTATTGTAACGGAACTGCTTTTTTTTCCCTTTTTTTTTTTTTTTTTTTTTTGTATCAAAGAGGGTGTTTTCCCTTTATCTGTATAAGCTAGTGTAAATGAAGAAAAAGTATTGTCTCCTCTGGACTGCAGGCCTTGCTCAGCCCCAAGCTTTCTCTGTTCGCTCATCTGTGGTGACCGGTCGTGTGTCCTGATCCACGGGTCATTCTTACCTGTGTTTCTACAGCACACGTGTCCTCGGCAGTGCTGTGACTCACCTAACACCCGTGGCCATCTGCCACACAGCCAGATGTGAAATGTTGGGACCGAGACAACTTAAACATGACAACTTACCCCTCTGGGTGGGAACAGTCAAGAATATGCTGGCTCAAGGTCTAAATGAAAGTGCTCATTCGTTCTCCTAGCATTAAGGACTGATGTTTAAAAATAGCTCAAGGGATGGCTTTGGGCACGTCTACGAGGCCTTTGGTAAGTCTGGGTGCTCTCTGCTGCAGGAGCTGGCCCTTGTGGGTTGAGTCTCTGACGTTCCTTCTGGGAGTAGGGAAGCTGGGGGTGGGAGCTGCTGCTGGAGCCAGGTTTGGTAGCCACCTGCTGGTGGACAGTCCAGCAAGGCAGTCTGGGAGTGGCTTCCCAGAGAAGGTTCAGGAACGTCTCACCTGGTGCTTAGGTCCTGAATTGTGTCAGTGCACTGCAAGTCCTTAAGGCTGACCCAGTGGGGAGGATTCAGACACCCAGCTCTATGTAGAGTCGTTGAGAAACCAACTTAATTTGGAGAGGCAGAGGCAACTCCCAAACCCACGGGGCATGAACCCACACCTTGCTTTCCCACGTAGCAGTAGGCAGGGGGCCTGTGGCTGGGGGGGCCTAGGCCAGCTGGCTCAGACTCTGTGCCAGACTCTCTGAGGTGTCTCTTCCAGGTTCTTCCAGCCTCGGGTCCTCAGTGTGGCCAGGCGCCAGCACCAGGGTGTTTCTATGGCAACCTTAATGATGACTAAGGAACACTGTCAGGTTTAGGAACATATGTTCAAATGGATCCATTTCAGAAGGAAAGGACTGGATCCACGTGGAGCAAACCTGTTCATTAATAGACTATCAGATGGAGAGCATTTCTGTTAAATAGTGTACCTCAACTCTACGTTCTTTTTTTTTTTGAAAGAAATAATTGTTTAAGTTTCTCTTTTCCTTTTTTCCTTCCTTTCTTTTTAAACCTAACTGTCTGAAAGCAAATACCACAGGGTGATATCTTTATGTGGGGCAAAGGGTCAGTAATGATATGTTTTTCCATCTTTTTCTTTTTACCAGCTATGTTGGCATTTCAAGAAAAATTGTCAATGTTTGAAATAAATACTTTCTACAAATACGCTTGAGACGTAATTGTGATTTGAGCACCTGGGTCGTTTAAAGACAAGACTCGCATGCTTACTGAGGAGGAGGGAGTGAGGAAGGGTAGGCAGCCAGGCAGGACGTTTGGAGGTGGTGCTCCCTTAAGGCAGGATGAAAGTCAGAGAAGTTCAAGACCAGAGTAGCAGTTTCTCAAAAGGCTTTGATTATGAAAGTTTTTCCCAAAACAAGGGCTGGGGTTTCTGGAAGGGGTGTGTGTGCTTCAGTCAAATTTACCATCAGCGTGAATGATGGACGTGGGAAGGAAACGGAAGGGCTGTTACTCTTCAGAGACTGTTTATTGAGCTGGTCGGGGTGCTGATGGCATCACCAAGGCCACCCTGGACCCTTGCTGGTCAGACAGGCTGGCTCTGTCCACCGCTGCAAAAGGTCTTGTAGGAAAACCCTGGGATGCAGCCATGCGTGTCTTCCCAACAGGGAAAGCCAGCCTGTGGAGGTTTTGGGATTAAGAGTCGCTGTGTAAACAGTTCAGGGCTGGGGAGGAGGATGCTGCAGGAAGCCTGGAAATTATGTAAGTCAGACGGAAAGTGAAAGCGTGTGGTACCAGCTGCTCGGCCCCCACCTGGGCAATCGGGGATGCCCAGGACCATCCAACAGGACCCGGCCGCTCCTTTGGGACACCCTGTTCTTCCTTTCTGAGGTTTGTGCTTGTCTTGCAGAAAGTCACACAGGAACCAGCTGTCCCCCGTGGTGGTGGAGCTGTGTGGGCGGTGGAAAGGGGGTATGGGAGTGGGCCCGAAGAGCCAGGAAACGGAAGAAGCCGCTTCCCCTTCCCCGCGTCTCTGCAGCATGCCCGTGAGGACGACATGGTTACGCTGCTCTTTCCAGAAGAATTTGCAAGAGCAGATGGTGATCTTGTAGAGCACGGCAAGGAACACTCCGTTATTGGAACAGCTTTTCTTTCTTTTTTGTTCTTTACTTTTTTTTCTTTTTTTTTAAACAATTTTGGTTTTGTTTTTAGAATAATACAAACATTATTAAGTCTGAATGAGGACAAAGAAGAGCATGCAGATAAATGCACAGAGAAAGGGGATATAATCAAAGATGAAGAGATTTTTAAAAATTCTAAAACTTTGAACATATGCCAATAATTTAGAAAATCTACATAACATGGACACATTTTTAGGAAAATACAAATGACTCATATGGGCTCAAAAAGAGAAAATTAGCCCAATCACCTGAGAAAAACTCGAAGATGTAGCAAAGATCTAACTTCAAGGAAAAAGCAGTGAAATAGCTCTTAAGAAAGCACTGTCCTGGCCAGCAGGCGACATGGTAGTTGTGCTGGATCCGTCATGGCTGGCTGTCGTTGAGTTCCAGAGTTGACAACTCGCAAAACATCCTGAGAGGAGAACGGAGGAGAAAGGATTGTGGCGTGGCCCTCCCCGTGGGGGTGATTCCTACCTTCCCTCTCTCTCTCGGTCTCTCTCCAGTGAGCACCTACACCCAAAAGCACCTGTACCCTAAAAACAACATAACTAAATATTTATTTATTTATTTATTTATTTATTTATTTATTTATTTATTGGAGAGGTTTTTGCTACAGGGTGCGTGCACTCACCAGAAAGACAGAGAGAGACAGACAGATAGTGAGAGATCACTCCCCAGGGGCGATGGCCATGCCGCAGTCCCTTCCCCATTCTCCTCTCAGGATCTTGAGCACGCATGCACACACGCCCAGCATGAGTTTAAGCCACCAGGTCCAGGACTACGTGGGAGTCCAGTGACATAGCCATTATGCTAACTGCTGGTCCCATAAATTTATATTTCTTAAAGAAAAAAGAAAGAAAGAATGTTGCTGGACTCCCACATAGCCGACTTCGGTCTGAGTCCTGGACTCAGAGGCTTAAAACTCACCCCAGGCACATGTCCATGTGTGCCCCAAAGCCCAAGAGAAGCATACAGGAAATGGGGTTGTGGAGTGACCATCCCCCCCAGGGGTGATTTCTTGCTTTCTGTTTCTCTTTCTCTCTGGAGAGCTCACATGCCCTATAGCAAAAATCTCTCATTAAAAAAAAGGATTGTCCTTACTGAGGCCCAAGGAAGCCGGGCCTTTCCGCGTCTCTGTGAGAAGCACAGGTCAGAGGCGAGCAACAGTTTGCCACCTACAGCATGAGGCTGGCTGCGGAAAGGCCTGGCAACTATCTAACAGCACTCCGCTGTGAGCGAGGGCCGGGAGGGCTCAGAGTGAGCCCTCGGCAGAGTGGTGGGCCTGGCACCCCTGATGAGGGCTGGCTGCTGCAGTGATAAGCAGTGACAGTGAGCTTGTGCCATCGCTCAGCCTCTGACCGCCCTTAGTTTCTTTACGAAGGCCCCTATTTTCTGCAGGTGTATGTGGCACCTGGATCCCACATGGCTGACTGTACAGGTCAAAACTGGACCTGGCAACTTCAGAGACATGCTGGGAACATGTGCACGTAGGCCCGAAGTCCTGAAAGGAAGAGGTGGAGAAGGGATTTTGGGGTGGCCATTCCCCATGGAGGCTGCTTTCTCTTTTCTCTCTGTATCTTTCTGGTGAGTGCATGTGCCCTCTAGCTAAAAAAAAAAAAAAAAAAAAAAAAAAAAAAATCAGCCATGTACTATTTCACACCAAAAAGTTCTAGGTGACAACCCAAAACTCATACTACAGGTCTATGTAATATTCAATTAATTTCTTCTCTAAGATAACTTCAAATTACTTAGTAAAGTGACTCAATGTTCTCAGAATTGTTTATAATAGGAAGTCACATTTTGGCATTTTATTATCATTTTATTTTCACTTATTTATTTATTTTTTGGAGAGATTTTCACTATAGGGCGCGTGCGCTCGCCAGACAGACAGAGAGAGACAGAGAGACAGAAAGTGAGAAATCACCCCCCAGGGGGGATGGTCACGCCGCAATCCCTTCTCCTCCATTCTCCTCTCGGGATCTTGGGCACGCACGCACACGTGCCCGGCGTGAGTTTTAAGCCACCGGGTCTGGGACGCGAACTGCGGTCGACTACGTGGGAGTCCAGCGACATAGCCATTACGCTAACTGCTGGTTCCCATTCACGTATTTATTTTTTAGAGATTTTCACTATAGGGCACATGCACTTGCCAGAGAGACAGAAAGCGAGAAATCACCCCCGGGGGATGGCCACACCGCAGTCCCTTCTCTGCCATTGTCCTCTTGGGGTTTTGGGCACACGCACACACACACGCACCCAGCATGAGTTTCAAGTTTCTGGGTCTAGGATTCAAACTGCGGGCAGCCATGTGGGAGTCCAGCCCCCAGTCACTATGCCACTTGCTGGCCCCCATTTTTTTTTTAATTTGCTAGAGGGAGCACACGCTTGCTGGGGTGGGAGAGGGAAAGTGAGGAAGTAGCCTTCATGGGGAATGATTATCTCTTCTCCAGTTTTCCTCTTGGGATTTTGAGCACGCATGAACATGCCCTGTAGTGTTTACCAAGCCACTAGATCTGAGACTCAAATCACACAGCTATGTAGGATCCAGCCGAAGAACCATGGCACAGGCTGTTCCTCATTATGATTTTTTAAAATTGTATTTATCGAGGCTGGCAAATGGAATGGTAGTTAAGGCATTGGACTCCCACATGACTGACCATGGTTCAAGTCCTGGACCTGGTGGCTTGGTTTCTGACTTTGTGTCTGTCTCTCCCTCTGTCTCTCTCTCTGGTCAAATTAAAAATGATAATAATAAATAAAATTAAATAAATAATTTTTAAACAGTTGTTTTAGAGGTTTTTGCTATAGGGCACTTGCGCTTGCCAGAAAGACAGAGAGAGACAGAGAGACAGAAAGTGAGAAATCACCCCCCAGGGGGGATGGCCACGCCGCAATCCCTTCTCCTCCATTCTCCTGTCAGGGATGCATGCACATGCGCCTGACGTGAGTTTAAGCCACCAGGTCCGGGACTCGAACCATGGTCAACTACATGGGAGTCCAGCAATGTAGCCATTATGCCATCTGCTGGTCCTTAAAGAAATTTTTTAAAAATTGCTTTTATCTATTTCACCAGAAAGAGACAGAGACACACAGAGAGTCACCCCCGAAAGGTCTTCACTCTGCAGCGCTCAGTGGCCCAGATCGCAGGCACCCATGTGTACTGGGAGTCACCACCTGCCTCCGCTAAGACTTGCTTAAAATGTACGGGTTTTGAAGAAGTTCCTTATGGTTTATACCCAGGAAGTGGCAAGAGAAAACCAACTAATTCGTACACAGTCAGAGGTGTGGACAGATGTATTAATGGAGACCCTGGGTTCAGGTCCTGGGTCAGCCTAAATGTGTGGGTCCAGCTGCGTCACAGCCTGGCCCCCATTAAGATGTGTTTAAAGCTGGGGGCCAGCAGGTGGCGTGGTGGTTAAGGTGCTGGACTTCCACATGGTTGACCTCCTCCAGTGTTGGACATGGTGGCTTGAGAATCATGCTGGGCGCATGTACATGTGTGCCCAAAATGCCAGGAGGAGAACGGCAAAGAAGTGACTGCAGCGTGACCCTCCTCACTGGAGAGTGATTTCTCACTGTCCCTCTCACTGACTCTCTGGTGAGTGCATATGCCCTATGGCAAAAACCTAAAGAAAAGAAAAGAAAAAGAAAACAAAATTGTTTAAAGGGGCTTATTAAAAAATTTTAAAAAATTGTTTAGAGGGGGACCAGCAGTTGGCGTAATGGCTATGTTGCTAGACTCCCATGTAGTCGACTGTGGTTCAGGTCCTGGACTCGGTGGTTTAAACTCACACCGGGCACTTGTGCATGCACGCCCAAGATCCTGAGAGGAGAAGGGATTGCAGCGTGGCCATCCCCCTGGAGTGTGATTTCTCACTTTCTGTCTCTCTGGCTCTCTGTCTTTCTGGCAAGCACACGCACCCTATAGCAAAAACCTTTCCAAAATTAAAAAAAAAAGTTTCAAGTTTATTTATTTATTGTGTGTGTGCGTGTGTGTATGTGTGTGTGCATGTAAGAGAAAGAGACAGAGATTGCAATAAAGAGACAGACAGGTCTGCTTGACGGTCTTGCCACACCAGTCCCTGCCCCTCACCAGCCTCTAGCCAGCCAGGATAACGGGTGTACCTAGTGTGTTCAGGTTGACCCGGGACTTGAACCAGGGCCTCCACCTACATCTATCCATACCTCGGAGTGTATGAATGAGTTGGTTTTCTCTTACCCCTGGTGTAAACCATCATGAACTTCGAAATCCTTAAACTGTGCTTTACTTAGGGTGGAAAGCTAATCACAGCCGCTCCCTCCGGAAGGAGGAGTCATCCCCACACTGAGTAGCGCTTCCCTCCAGTGCGAACAGTCTTTACCTTTTGCTTTATTTCCTTTCTTCTTTCCTTCCTTCTTTCTTTTAAAAATGTCACTATAGGACATGTGTGCTCACAAGAGAGAGAGAGAGAGAGAGGTCACTTCCCAAGAGGGCTGACCACACTGCAATCCTTCTCCTCCATTCTCATCTCTGGATTTTGGGCACACACACAGCGAGTTTTACACGCTTCCACGTCCGGGACTTGATCGCACAGGGGGTGTTCACTGGACCCCCGTGCTGGATGTGAGGGAGAAGAGCACCCAGCACCTGCTTGAGGGGCTGGCAGGGTCCCGGGAAGCCACACAGCTATCATCGAGCGAATGCTGTCTCTGGTTTGGGGTGTCAGGAGGAAGGGAATGAAAAAGGAGGCAACCAGAAAAAAGTTAGTGGAAAGATAGAATTGGGCCAGAGAGTGGGGCAGTCGTAAAGCGTTATGCTCCGTGAGGCTGGCCCACATGAGGAGGCTCCAGGTTCACGCCCGGAGGCCTACCTGAATGCCTGCATACGTGTACCGTGAAGTGGATGGCGTGGCAAAAGCCTGCTAGGAGCGCTGTCTCTCCGCCTCTCTGCGTCTAGCTCTGTCTCGCTCACTCTGGAGGATGTAAACCATTTTTTCCTAAAAAGCAGAAAAGTGGAGGGACCAGCAGGTGATGTAGTGGTTACGTTGCTGGACTCCCATGTAGTTGACCCTGTTTCAAGTCTTAGATTTGGCAGCTTGAAACTCAAGCCGGGCAGGTGTGCGTGCGTGCCCAAGATCCCGAGAGGAGAATGGAGGAGAAGGGATTGCGGCGTGGCCATCCCCCCTGGGGGGTGATTTCTCGCTTTCTGTCTCTCTGTCTCTCTCTGTCTTTCTGGCGAGCGCATGCGCCCGGTAGCAAAAACCTCTCCAAAAAAAGAAAAAAGAAAGAAAGAAAATCGCATCGGGCGCATGCACACATGTGCTAAAAGTCCTGAGCGGAAACAGCAGGAGAAGGAATTGCAGCATGGCCATCGACTCCAGGGGTGCGTTCTCAATCTCCCTCTCTCCAGCAAACACATGCACCGCTAGCAAAAAAAAAAATAAAAAATAAAAAAGCAAGAAGTCGATTGGGATCACAGACAAAACAAAGTCGTCCATAAATCAAAAACTGTTGAAACCGGATGATGAGTAAGGGTGGTTCATTATCCTAGTCTCTTAAAAAAGCTTAACATTCTGTTTTAAAAAGTGCTAGGGGGCCAGCTGCTGGTGTGGTGAAGGTGACTGCACCCCACGTGGCTGACTGCTGTTCAAGTTCCAGACCTGGTGGCTTAAAAAACATGCCCAGAATCCTCAGAGGAGAATGGAAGAGAAGGGATTGTGGCGTGGCCACTCCCTGGGAGGTGATTTCTTGCTTTCCCTTTCTCTGCCTTCTTTCTTCAGTGAGGATATGCACCCTATGGCAAGAACCGAAAAGAAAAGAAAAGAAAAGAAAAGAAAAGAAAAGAAAAGAAAAGAAAAGAAAAGAAAAGGAAGAAGGAAGGAAGGAAGGAAGGAAGGAAGGAAGGAAGGAAGGAAGGAAGGAAGGAAGGAAGGAAGGAAGGAAAGAAAGAAAGAAAGAAAGAAAGAAAGAAAGAAAGAAAGAAAGAAAGAAAGAAAGAAAGAAAGAGAGAGAAAGGGAAGGGAAGGGAAGGGAAGGGAAGGGAAGGGAAGGGAAGGGAAGGGAAGGAAAGGAGGAAGAAAGAAGAAAGAAAGAAAGGAAAAAACAACAACAACAACAACAACAACAAAAAAAAAACACCAGGCTGGGCATGCGTGCATGCCCCAAATCCTGACAGGTTGGAGAAATGGAGGAAAAAGGATTGTGACGTAGCCATGCCCCATAGGGGACAGGGAGTTCTTTCTCTCTTTCTCTAGCGAGTGCACACACCCTTAGCAATACAAAAAATATTTTTGTAGAGGTTTTTGCTATAGGGCACATGCGCTCACCAGAAAGACAGAGACAGAAAGCGAGAAATCACCCCCCAGGGGGATGGCCACGCCACAGTCCCGTCTCCTCCATTCTCCTCTCGGGATCTTGGGCACGTACGCACACACGCCCAGTGTGAGTTTAAGCCACCGGGTCCGGAATTCAAACTGCGGTTTGACCACATGAGAGTCCAGCAACATAGCCATTACATCAACTGCTGGTCCCAGCAATAAAAATTTTTAAAAAAATATAAATTAAAAAAAAACCCTACAATGAAGATAAATGCATCTTTCTAAAATATCTTTTAAAGTAAAACACTTAACATACGGCTTGAGCTTTGATAAGCTTTCCAGCTTTTATATGCATGAGTAACAATGTATCCCTCTATTAATTCAAATTCGGAACCCTGTTTATTTAAGCACATAAGTCAGAAGGCCACCTGAATCATTTAGAAATGTCACGTAGGAAGCATTTTAAGTTATAATGAAGACAATACAGCGGCTCGTAGTCCATGATTCACAGTGCAGGGGACGTGAGCCTGGGGCTGCTTGTGGCTGTGGAAGTGGAAGCCCTTGTGACTCTCACGCATACTCGAATGTTGGTTACCAGCACTTAAACCGCCTGCCCAGCCTGTGAGCAGAGCCTCTCCAGCAGGGGAGGCTGCCCAGGCCCACCACCACATCTGCCAGACTCGGTTGGAGGAGACGGGCCCCCTCACACCCAGTTCCTGCTGAGTCCCTTGAGTCCCTGCACTAGTTGACGGGGACAGAACACGCTGGTCACATATGGTAACACGAAGGTCCAGTCTGTAGTGGTGCTTCCACCGTGAGATCATAGACTTGCATTCCTGTGTTTTGTTGTGTTTCTAATTCGCCCGAGGGTGGGGGTACGCATCAGAGACAGAGAGAGACGAGGGAGAAAGCACTCCTCGGCCGGAGTGGCCACGCTGCCCTCCTTTCCTCCCCATGTCTCTATCAGGATCTGGGGCGTGCACACATGGGCGGGGTTCGGACTGCGTGGTCAGCCATGTGAGATCTGGCGCCCTTAAGCATTAGGACAAAGGGTTGCCCCTCCTCCGTCACCACCGCGTTTTTTAGAGAGAGAGTTTTGCTATAGGGTACGTGCACTTACCCGAGAGACAGAGAGACAGAAAACAAGAAATCACACACCCCCAGGGGCGGTGGAAATGCCACAATTCCTTCTCCTCCATTCTCTTCCTGGGATTTTGGGCACGCATGCACACATGCCTGGTATAAGTTTTAAGCCACCGGGTCTGGAACTTGAACTGTGGTTGACTACGTGGGCATCTAGTGGCATAATAATTACACCATCTGCTGGTCCCCCTCCACCCCCTTTTTAAATTTGTCTTCTTTTTAAAAATTTTGCCAGAGGCTTGTGTAGACAGAGAAAGGCAGAGAAAGTGAGAAAGCACGCTCCCCCAGGAGGTGGCCATGTCACTTCCCTTCTCAGGACCTTGGGCACACAGGCATACATGCCCGGCACGCTTTACCATCCTCTGGGTTCAGGACTTGAACTCCACAGTCGGCCATGTGGGATCCAGCCACCTTAACCTCTGTGCCATGGCTGTCCTGGCCCCAGTCCACCTACTTTTTAAGACATTTTTGTTTGTTTTATTTCATTTTATTAATTATTATTATCCTTAAATTTGCTATAGGGCATGTGCGCTCACCAGAGAGCGGCACAGAGAGAGAGGGAAAGTGAGAAAGCAAGCTTCCGGGTCCGGGATGTGAAGCGAAGTCAGCCATGGGGAGTCCATTGCCTCAACCCACCACCACACTTGAGGCCCGTCCACCTCGTTTCTTTCTTTCTTTCTTTTTTTTTTTTTTTTAGAGAGAGTATTTTTGCTACAGGGCACATGCACTTGTTGGAAAGACAGAGAGACAGAAAGCAGGAAATCACCCCTCCCAGGGAGACAGCCAATCCCTCCTTCTCCATTCTCCTCTTGGGATCTTGGGCACGCGAACAAGCGCCCGGCGTATTTCAAGCTGCCAGGTCTGGGACTTGAACCGCAACTGACTACATGGGAGTCCAGCAACGCAACCATTACGCTATCTGCTGGTCCTGACAAATGATGTTCTTTAAATGTGGAGTTCAGGTCCAGCAGGTAGCGCGGTAGTTAAGGTGCTAGACTCCCACATGGCTGACCACAATTCAAGTCTCAAACCTGGTAGCTTGAGCATCACACTGGGGGTGTGTGTGCATATGTGCCCAAAGTCCCAGGAGGAGAATGGAGAAGGGATTGCGGTGTGGCCATCCCCCATGGGGGTGATTTCTCTTTCCCCCGTCTCTTTCCGGTGAGCGCATGTGCCCTATGGCAAAACTTTAAAAAAAATTAAACTAAGAAATGAATGTGCAGAGTTCTGCAGGCCAGGCGTACTCTCTCAAGGGGAAAGTACAGCAGCTAAGCCACTCTGGGGTCCCAGACAGCGGCACAGGCCGGGGGGTGCCACTGAGTGATGCTAGAGTTATACAGGGAGGCCCTGGTTCAGGTCCCACATCAAATGTGTGCCTGTTTCTTCCAATTAGTAAATACGCCTTTTTTTTTTTTTTTTTTTTTTTTTTAAGGTCGCGGTAGCAGCAGACCTGGCTGCACTCTGGACTGTACCGTTGACTGTACACAAGACCTACGGCAAGGTATAACCCGGGTTCTTATGTGAGAAGTGAAGCCCCCACCTGGCTCACCGAGCTGTGGATTACCACAAGATGACATGCCGAAAACATGTGTTTCAGTGCACCTGGTGCACAGTGGGTCTCTTCTCATCACTCACGTCCTGGCTTTTCACAGGCCCCGAGTCACATCAACATCTGCCCAACCTGAACCCAGAAAAAAACCATTCCTCTGATGGCTCTAGTCAGGGAGCTGGGGCGGCAGCGGGTGTGGGGCAGCTCTCAGTTTAAACTTCCTTTTCTCTTAAACACAGATGGAGAGAAACAATGGGCACTTGTACCACCTGGTGGCAATTTATATACAAGTTCAGTGGAAACTGAAAATTCCATACAGATTCAATAGCATCCCTTGCTTCATGGATCTCTTAATTTGCACATTTAAGAACGGTAGCTCCCAGTGGTGGTTCTCAGCCGACTGTGTACCATCACTTGGTAGAACTTTTTTTTTTTTTTTGGAAGTTTTTGCTACAGGGTGTGTGTGCTCGCCAGAAAGACAGAGACAGAGAGACAGAAAGCGAGAAATCACCCCCCCGGGGGGGATGGTCACGCCACAATCCCTTCTCCTCCATTCTCCTCTCGGGATCTTGGGCACGCACGCACACGCGCCCGGCATGAGTTTAAGCCACCGGGTCTGGGACTCAAACAGCTGTCGGCTACATGGGAGTGCAGCGACATAACCATTATGCTAACTGCTGGTCCAACTTGGTAGAACTTTTGAAAAAAGGTTTCAGAGCTTCATAAGACTTAAAGCAGCAAATCCCACAGATGGGAAGGGGGCATCTGTATAAATATAGCCATGGGCCAGTGTGACGGTGCAGAAGTGATGTAATGCTCTGCCTTGCTGAGGCCACATGGGGAGGGCCTGGGTTTGCGTCCCAAGGTCTCCCGTATATGCTTGGTGGTCCTGTGATCCTGGCCAGCTGAGGCTGGGGGTGGATCAGTGTGAAGACTGTTGGGAGTGCCTATCTCTCTCTGGTGGAATGAATAAATGAATAGGTTTTTTAAAATTATTATTATTATTTCATTTGCTATAGGGTAGATGCATTCATGAGAGAGAGAGGAGAGAGAGAGAGAAAGTGAGAAAGCAAGCTGCCAGGTCCAGGACTCAAACTGTGGTCGGCCATGTTGGAGTCTAGCACCTTAACCACCACGCCACCTGCTGGCCCCAAAGAATAAATATTTAATTAAAAAAAAATAAAGGCAGAAATAAAACCAGGTTCTGATACCTAGTAAGGGATGAGGAAAAGTAAAGTAACTGTCCATTCAGAAAGATGGGCCAGGGCCAGCAGGTGGCGCATAGTTAAGGCACTGGACTCCCCTGTGGGTGACAGTCCCAGGCCTGGTGGTTTGAAACTCATGCTAGGCACACATGCACACGCGCGCGCACGTGTTTGTGTGTGTGCCCAAAATCCCGATAAGAGAATGGAGAAGGGATTGAGTGTGTCCATCCTCCCTGGGGGTGATTTCTCACTTTCTGTCTCTGTCTCTCCAGCTAGTACATGTGACCTAATAGCAAAGAAAACTCTCAAAAAAAAAAAAAAGAGAGAGAGAGAGAAACAGACATAAAATACTTGGGACAAGCTGATGGCATAATGGTTATGTTGCTGGACTACCACATAGTCGACTGTGGTTTGAGTCCCAGACCTGGCAGCTTAAAATTCATGTCAGGTGTGGGGCCGGCAGGTAGTGTGGTAGTTAAGGGCGCTGGGCTCCCATGTGGCTGATCACGGTTTGAGTCCCAGACCTGGCGACTTGCTTTCTCACTTTCCCTCTCTCTCTCACTCACTCTGTCTGTCTCTGGTCAAGTAGAAATAAATAAAGTTAAATCAAATAATTTAAAAAAAAAACCCAAAAACCTCATGTCAGGCATGTGTGTGTGTTCCCAAAATTCCAAGAGGAGAAAGGAGGGGAAGAGATTGTGGCATGGCCATCCCCCTGGGGTCTGATTTCTTGCTCTCTGTCTCTCCCTGTCTCTCTGGAGGGCACCTGCACCCTACAGCAAAAATCTCTCTCAAAAAAATAAATAAAAATTTAAAATATGGGCCAAGGACATAGAGGAGTAAAACTTCACTGTGACTATTTTATTTGGGAAGGAAAACAGAAGTGTCTTCTGAGGTGAACTGAGGGGAAAAGGCCGGTCTGCTGGTTTACGCTGTCACGGTATGTTTAGACGTCGCGTTAGTAGACGTATGAGCTGCCAATGAAACTGTCACACCGCATCACCAGGAGCGCCGCAGGGCTCCTATCTATGGGCTCAACCATACTTGGGGAAAAACTGGCTGCATCTGTATTGGACACGTACAGACCTTTTTCCCCTAAACAATATATTGGGTCGTCAGGAAAGTCATCATGCATTTTTGCATAGAAAAACAGAAAAATACATCCTGACTTTTCCCGCTGATGTAACAGTATAACTATTCACACAGCATTTACAACGTATTAGGTATGAAAAGTAATCTAGGGCTAATTTAAAAGCATACAGGGAGGGGCCAGTAGGTGGATGGTGGCTAAGGTGCTGGACTCCCACATGTGGGCCAGTTTGAATCCTGGATCTGGTGGCTTGAAAATCACTCCGGATGCCTGTGTGTGTGCCTAAAACCCCGAGAGGAGACGGAGAAGGGACTGCGGCATGGTCAACCCTGCTAGGGGGTGATTTCTCATGAGCGGGTGGGAAAGAGAGAGATCATCCCCGGGGGGTGGGGTAAGGCCACATCACAATCCCTTCTCCTCTCGGGATTTTGGGGCACACATGCTCCATGTTATTATTTTCAAACTCCTGGCTCTGGGACTTGAACCACACAGTTGGCCATGCGGGATCCATCTGCCTTAACCTCCACACCATCTGCTGGCCCAGACTACTGTATTTTTCAAGGGAGTTGGGGAGGGTGATTTTCAAAACTAACTGAATTAAGCAAAACCACTCTAGTTTTCTTGGAATAATGTTTATTCCAGTTCATTTTAGAGTAAAACATCTTCAGGAGTTCATGCAGCCTACACTGACTGCTGTAGTACATCCAGAAATTTTATAAAATACTTCTGATATAAGACAAATTACTACGGCACTATAGATAGGCACCTGTATTTCATACAATCTCCCAATACTTTTAAAATGTAAAACTATGCACTAGCTGGTATTTAAAACGTGAAAGCCCCCTGACACACTCAATGGTTAAGAACTGGGCAAAATGAGATCCCTGCTCCAATTACAGTCGCCAGCACAGTCACTAAAATACAATGGAGGATTCGGACCTACAGGATCCAGCCGTAGTCCAGGACCTCGTGGTGTTAGTGTATCAGGCTAAAACTCACCCTTTCCGCAGAAAAGAATTTCAAGATGGCAACTGCTGTGTCATCATTTTTTCCCTTTCTGGACTGTATCAGAAATCCTTTAGAAAACCCTACTCTTCAAAAGCACGGCTTGTTTTCCAGCTGCAGTTTGCTCTCCTTCCACTAGATGGCACTGACACACCATCTTTCTTTACAGAGTCGGTCAGGAAGAGGAAAAGGCCCACTGCAGGCCAAGTTCAAGTCCAAGTCAGCAGGGTAGAACACTTAGTCAGGAGAACAAAACAGAGTGACTCTAAAAAGATTATAGGGCTAAACTAGCACTGGTTATAAAAATAAGAGGGAGACACTACTGAACAAGGTATGCGTGAGGAAGGTGTCAAATCCTACTAAAAACGAAAAGCAGAGAAGGAAAAGGATGCATGGGTATCACTGGGTTTCCCCTCATAGACCGAAGGAAAAACATGGCATTAACCTTTGACTTAGAAAGGACGTTTTAATCACACAGGTCACTCCCATTTTATAGGCAACCTGAAAAATGTCTCATAGTTCTGAATTTGATATTAAGATATATTTACTAACAATTGCCAGAGTAGTAACAGTTAAATATGCTAATGAGCAAATTAGGACAGGGGCCAGCAGGTGGTGTGTTGGTTAAGGTGGCCGGACTCCCACATGGCTGATGGTGGTCGAAAATCATGCCAGCCATGTGTACACATGCTCCAGATCTGAGAACAGAGAAGGGACTGTGGCATGGGCATCCCCCTGGGGGTGATTTCTCACTTTCTCTCTCTCTCTCTGGTGAGTGCATGCTCCGTATGGCAAACAAACAAACAAACAACAAATTAGGACTATTTTCCCATCTGTCTCAAAAATATCAGCTGTCCCTATAGATTACCTGCCCAGTTTCCTGTGCTGGGGTCATGAATTCCAACTCAGCAAAATACAGGGACTTGACACAGCAAAGAGCAAAGGTTCTTTTTATGAGTGCTTTTTAAGAAAGTGAGCTGAATAACTTAAAAGGATACTGCCTCCAATAGAGTATGTGTATGTTGTATATGAGGAATAACAAATTTCAAAGAAGTCTGTGGAAACAGAATTAAAGTATGAAATTTGGTGTAAGATATTTTGAAATCCATGCATAGATTCTTTTTTAAAAAAATAATTACTTTTGGGACCAGCAGTTAGCGTAATGGCTATGTCGCTGGACTCCCATGTAGTTGACCGTGGTTCGCGTCCCAGACCCGGTGGCTTAAACTCACACCGGGCGCGTGTGCGTGCGTGCCCAAGATCCCGAGAGGAGAATGGAGAAGAAGGGATTGTAGCGTGGCCATCCCCCCTGGGGAGTGATTTCTCACTTTCTGTCTCTCTGTCTCTGTCTTTCTGGCAAGCACATGTGCCCAATAGCGAAAACCTCTCCAAAAAACAAAAAATAATTACTTTTATTTAACTTTATTTATCCATTTATTTTAATTAGACCAGAGAGGGATAGAGAGAGAGAGAGAGCAAGAGAGAAAGTGAGAAAGTAAGTCATCAGGTCCAGGACTCGAACTACAGTCAGCCATGTGGGAGTCCAGCACCCTTAACCACCATGCCATCTACCGGCCCTTAGATTTTTCGTAATACATGTTTTTCATGAACTTTTTGAAGACTCTTCATACATATTAACATTTCTCTATTATTTTGTTCCTACTTTACAAAAATTTTATTTTTTTGCTATAGGGCACATGTACTCATTGGAGACAGAAAAACAGGGAGAGTGAACAGAGAGAGAAAGAGACAGAGAGAAGGGAAAGTGAGAAATCATACCCCCTGTGGGGTGCTGGCCACAGCAATCCCTTCTCCATTCTCTCAGGATTTTGAGCATGCATGCACATGTGACCTGTGTGTCTTTCAAGCTGCTGAATGTGGAACTTGAACCGTGCTGGGGGCCACATGGGATCCAGTCACCTTAACCACCAAGCCTCCTAGCTGGCCCCTGTATACGACATTTTTAAAATCATTTTTTAATGCCAGATGGTGCATGTGCTTGTCAGACAGAGAGAAAGCACCATAGTCACACCAGAATCCTTTCTCCTTTATTTCTCCATCTCATCAGGCTTTGGGGCATGATTTTCAACTCACCAGGGCAGGGATTCAAACCAGTCTGCCACGTGGGATCCAGCTCCCAACGCACAGCGCTTAACCGCTGCACTTCCGGGCTGGCCCTGTTCCTACTTAAAATACACACGACTCCAGGTGGCTAAGCCCACCCTAATGGACACAGGTACAGTATCAAAGTAAACACAAGTGTCCTTCACACTTTCTGTCCTTATAGGCCTGAGACCCACTAAATACTCTCAGTAACTTTGAAAAGAGCATCTTTGAAAAAGGAGGTGTGATAAAGGAAAGAACACCAACACAGTTCTGGGTGCTGAATTCAAGGCAGGCGAATAGAAATTCGCTACAAGATGTTATCCTCTCTAGAAAGAGCCTGAATTAACTAAAAAATAAGACTACAGGAAAATACTTGTAGTAAGACAAAATGACAAAACCTGGAGCATTCGGAGCTCTGGGAACATGTCACAGAGCTTCAGATCAGCTGGCCCAGGAGGCTTAACGAGGAAGCCATTAGAGACGCCCTGCTGGGCCTAATTGTTTTTAGAACATATGGTACTTTGTACCAACAACCAGCTGTGAATTCCCTGGCTTTTGTCAGCTCATGTCACAACCTTAAGAAGAAAATAGTAGCTTAACTCTCCCTCACCTTCCCCTAATTTACTATATCTCTTCTTCTTATAAACTCTTGGACAATTGTCAAGTAACTGGGCCATATATAAACTCATCTCCTCCACTTGGAATTATATAAAGAAATAGCATGCACTCACAGAAACGCCTTAGAGAGAAAGCACGATAGTGGGGTAGGATAGAAGCTCAATAAATAATGTATCAGGCCTGCTTTCAAAATGTTATTTCATTTTACATTCATCACAGTCGCTGGGTATGGGCCAAAAATCAGTTAGTGCACACACACAAAATGTTTATAAAGCTTTTAGCATTTATTAAAATTAGGATAACTGCTGTACTTCCCTCGTAGAATAAGGTTAAGTTAAAAATAAGGTTGCACTTCTACAATATCGAACTAAAAATAAGTTTAACACAATGAATACTTTGTATAGAGAAGATAATAAATATTGGTTGACTGGAACTACAGATGCTGAAAATTAGAAGAAAAACCTTGTACTAAAGATACAGAACATGAACCAATACAAATTAAAGAAATTCTATTGGTACTTAAAAATCAAAACATTCTTTACTAATAAAATCATTTTGCGGGACCAGCAGTTAGCGTAATGGCTATGTCACTGGACTCCATGTAGTTGACCGCAGTTCGAGTCCTGGACTCAGTGGCTTAAACTCACACTGGGCGCGTGTGCATGCATGCCCAAGATCCCGAGAGGAGAATGGAGGAGAAGGGATTTGCGGCATGGCCATTCCCCCCGGGGGGTGATTTCTCACTTTCTGTCTCTCTGTCTCTGTCTTTCTGGCGAGTGCACGTGCCCTATAGCAAAAACCTCTCCAAAAAGAAAAAAAAAAATCATTTTGCTCCAGGGAGGAAAAGTTCCTCTCAAATTTTTAAAATCAAAGACCATAGAATCCTTTGATTTAGATTTTAGTTTGACTCAATAAAGAAGCAAAAATTCACTAACCTCTCAATCATAGTATCTGATGATAATAACTAGAAAGAGATACTTTCCTTAAAATTAACAAAATTGGCATTTATTTTGCATTTAAAGGAAGCTACAAGAGGGGTCGGCAGGTGGCATGCTTAAGGTGCTGGATCCCACATGGCTCACTGTGGGGTTTGAGTTCCAGACCCGGTCAGTGGCTTAAAAATTATGCCAGCCACGTGTGCCTGCCCCAAATCCCAAAACAATGATGGAAAGGGGACTGCTGCATGGCTCTTCCTCTTGGGGTTGATTTCTCACTTTTTTTCTGTCTCTGTCTCTCTCTAGAGAGTGCACGTGCCCTAAGACCAAAATACAAAAAAGCTAAACACAAAAGTTAGCTTTTCGGTCAGCACACATGCATCTGGGCCAGTTTTGAGAGCCAGCTACAAGCCCAGAATACAGAAACATCTGTTCAGGGTTAATTACAGTCACTCACCACACTACTCTTCTCACAGTATGCCATTCTCACGGTTTTCACAGTCAGTAAACTGGCAGGGGAAGCTCATGACAAAACATAAAGATAACAATACTATGAGTATTAATTTAATATCCTAAGTAAAGGTAAATAGAAAATCTTAAAGCCTTTGAAAATAATTTTGTACAGTGTGAACCTAGCGGCTCTGTACAGAATGGGAAGAATCTTTGCGGGCTTCAGAGACACTGTTGATACAATCAGATCCTGGAGTTGTCATTTTGTGTGTGTGTTCTATTTACTAAAAATACAAAGCAAATCTAATTTTAGGGACAAAAATTAAAAATGATTCCCTAGCAACTAAAATGTACAAAGATGAAACAAAAGATATCAGAAGTTCTATGTCATTAGCCAATAAGAAAACAGTTGTTGAGCTTTGTAAATCTGCAGAATTAGTAAAAATCAGAAATGAGATTTGTTGTGTATTTTATTCTGTAACACAGAACTAAAATAATGACACCAATGCTTAATTATAGTGGTGATTCTTAAATTGGGGACATCGCCCTTCTATTTATGCTTGTATCACTGATTTGCTGAAAAGTGATGAACAAGCCCACGGAGATTGAGGAAACACAACTTTCTCAGCAAGGCTGACCAATGCAATGATCCTTTGGCCAGACCCTAACATGGCAGATTTTCAGAACTCCAGAGTGGAATTTAAAAGACCACTTTCCTGCCGATCCCTCGCATTTTCCTCTGTCCACCCTCCACCCCATAAGGGATCTGGTATTACTTGCTCTTTGGAGCTACACAACTGCAGGTACAATCAAGTGGGTTTTTTTCCCCACTTAGAGACCAGGTATTCTGGGTAACAGCCAACACTTTTCTGTAGAACTTTGAATGCCCCTGCATTCTGGATTCACCTCTCCGAAGGGTCACATACAGAAAACCCTACTCCAGAGTTGGAATCAACAGGTAAATTATGATCTTTTTCATTGTAGAATAACTTAGCCAGGAGAAAAGGGACAGGCCAGAAACCAAGTGACATAAAATGGATTCAAGGTCAAAGTCTTTTAGACTTTTCAATGAAGAATCCCACTTGGTACCAGTTATTAAGAGGCAGTCCAGCCTCGTCCGCTAGATGCTGGTGGGTGATGATGCCTGCATGGGTGCCAGGGGCCCAGGCTCTCCCTGGCTGAACCTTAGTGAAGCTTGTGCACGGGGTAGAGTAAGGTCATGTGTTCCGCCCCTTTGAAAGGCAACTTTTCATTGGAATAATAGTGTACCACTTCCGGGATGCTGTCGAACACAGCGCTCGTCTGATTCAGCGTGTATTTGTTGTCTTTGGTCTGCGCCACTATGATGTGGACACATCCTTGACTTGTCCTGGAACAGAACAAAAAGCAAGGAGACATGAATGAGTGAGCACAGGATCCCTCCCCCACGAAAACAACCCCAGCCAGATTCATAGTAGGTGGCTAGGTCCTCGTCCATTTCCGGAACTGCTCTGGACAAACAGGAATACATCTGACCAGCGGGCGCAGGGGCGTGCCTGTCATCCCAGCTCCTAGGGAGGCTGAGGCAGGAAAACTATTGCAATATTTCTGGGAAAACTAATAAGACCCTGTCTCTAAAAAAGAAATAGATTTGATGTTCCAGGGGAGCACTCAGAAGTTTCACACCTTACACATGTGTCACCCTTGGACTGTTTATCTTTATGACATGTTAAGTCATCAGGTACTGGACCAAAAAGGAAACAATTTTTAAAAAAAATTTAAAAAATGCAGAGTCTCTTCTGGTCCCCAAAAGCAAAACTGGAGCTTAAGCCAAAGCACGAGGCTACTAAGGTGTTTAAACTCACCCTCCTTCTACAGGTGAAGGACACATATAAGGACATAGAAGTAAGCGTTCTTCCTCCTTTTTTTTCCCCAAAAGGAACACATGAATAATAATAATAATTCATAATGAACTGCTTCCTCCCCCCCCCAATCTGGAAAGACAATTCCTGGTTGTATATAATGACAGCTGGCACTGAAGGCTCCAAGATTGCAATCCAGGAGCACCGGTTTCAGGAACACAGTGCAGCTATTCCTGGTATTGTATGTCTGGGGCCGATCCCACTTTCTGAGCCTGCTGCTGGAACACCACCTCCCCCCGCTGCTCTGCTCCAGTCTGATTGTTTCAGCTGCAGGGGCTCAGCTTCCTCAGGAAGGAAGTGCTGTTAGGGTTCTTGACAATGATCCTCCAATACAGCGCCACTGAGCTCACAGAGCAGCGAGAATTTCCATGATACGCGCCGCACCAGGCCTACCGGGCACAAGTGAGCCGACAGGGGAGTAACAGGCAAGTCAGCACTTCCTTCTTCACCCGAAGAAACTGCCATCAAAATTGCAGCTGGCATTTTGACAATCAAGGGGTCTGATTTATGGAAGTCCCCAAACTAGTGAATAAAAGAATGATGACTGAACTACCGTCAGAAATTCTTTCGGTGGTTTTTCAATTTGCCAGAGGGCGTGAGCACTTGCCAGAGATAGAGACAGAGAGAGGGAGAAGGAAAAAGGACCCCCATTGGGGTGCGGTCATGCTGCAATCCCTTCTGCATTTCTTCATCCTGTTGGGATCTGGAGTGCACACATACACCCCTCATGTGTTTTTTAGGCTGCTGAAGCTGAGATTTGAACCGCACCATCAGTAACGTAAAATTCGGCTTCCTTAACCACCAGGGCATGGGGCTGGCCTAGAAACCATTCTTTTTATCAGGTATTATTTCTCTAATGAGAGGATCTGCTTCAGACCAGGTCATGGATGGCAGAAACTGACTAAATATAAGGGTAATGAAATACAACCTTCATTAAAATACACAGATGGGATCTTTAAAAAGTCCATGGAAAATACAGATTATGAAAAAAAGCACGTGTGGATTTCAAATATTTTGCACCAAAATAAACTTAGACTTTAATTCCATTTCCCCCAAACTTTTTGAAGGCCTCTTGTTTTGAGCCATTTACCCCATACCAATTTTGCATTCTAGTCAGAGGGTTTTATGTTCCATTGCCCAAACATGCCAAGTGATTGCATCTTATTTCTTCATAATACACACCCCTGGGAACCACCTTCAAATGATACCTTTCTAAGAAATATTTATTTATTTCTTTTAGTTATTTTTTAAATTTCACCAGAAAGAGACAGAGAAAGAAAGAAAGTGAGAAAGCAAGCTGCCAGGTCTGAAACTCAAACCATGGTCGACCATGTGGGAGTCCAGTGCCTTAGCCACCATGCCACCTGCTGGCCCCCAAATGATATCTTGTTTGACTGATCATCTACTCATGGTGGAAAAACCGTCAAGGTGTGCCCTCCCCTCAGAGATAAGGAAAGCCCACGGGCTCACTTACTTCAGTGCAATGGAGTACCTGCTGTTCCCTGACTCGCTATTTCGAACCAGGTAACCAGCTTCTTTGCAGGCTTGCAGTCGACTCTCAGCCTCAGCACGGGTAATGGCACCGTGATACCAACTGAAAAATGGCAGGAGAGGGAAGGAAGGTACCGTGAGTGTCAGAACACAGATCCACACTGGGCCTTTGTCCATAACGTGCTGTTTTTTTTTTTTTTTTTTAAAGTTTGTGTATTTTTTCCTTAAGAGAAAGAGAGAGAGAGCCAGCGAGCACCCTCAAGAGGGTCTCAACACCGTGCTCCATCCTCAGCTTCAGCCAGTTCCAGATCATGGGCACACGTGTGCCCAGCATACTTAGGGAGGTCCCTGGACACGGGCCCAGCCCCGTCCTGTTGGGTCGATCTCATAGGCACTGTGTTTCACTGCTGGGCTTTACCACGGCACCACCTTCTGGACCCATAAAGCATGATTTGAAAAGAGCTTCTGGGAGAAGCGAAACAGCCTGAACTAGAAACTGCTTCGTACTCGGAACAGACAAATTGCAGATATGGGTGATCCTGGGCCACCAGGATCATTTGTACAAGAGTAGGTTAAGGGGGCTAGTATCACTTGAAAAGTTTTCACTGTGTATAGGAGAATGAAACTTAAAATAAGGTTCTTGGGATGCAGTGCACTTTCCACCCTGTACAAATGCACCCGTCTTCCAAGGTAAGTTTTCATCAATGAGCCCCACCCAGATAGGTTTTCATGAACTGAAATAATCATGCCCAGTGACCCCCACCCCCATACAAGGCTGTCAGCTCCCAGTCATGGCTGCTACAAGTGTCTGTGGATGAGACTCACGGCTGCTTCTCCAAAGGCAGGCCTGGGTCCACCTTCTCCCCCTCACTGTGGTCAGAGAGGGTTGGCTTCAAGATTTTCTGGGTCCAGCTTTTCTGCCGGTGGTGCTGCCTCACCGTCTCCTCCCTCACGGAAGGTCGCTCAGATCCTTCAAACTGAACTGGAAGGAAGACTCCATTTAACCTCAGAGACCACAGAAGGGACCGATGACACTTCACACAAAAACCTCCCTGCCTGCCTTAGCTCAGGCAAGCATTTTTCCCCTTTAACACGAGCTCTGATACACTACAAGATGCCCCGGATAGTTGAGCTCCCACTGTCTTCGGTATCTGATCACAAGCTGGTGTCCCACACATGGCACCAGTTCTGGAAGACATTTATCAGTATAAAACAGTTCTAGAATACGAACGGAAGCCACTTTAATATGTTTTAGCATGGACTTAAAAAAAACTCTTAGTATTTTTAGAGTGAAAGACTAAATAAACATATTGGGTCGTGGGAAAAGTCGTAACACATGTTTGCATAGAAAAATACGTCATGGTTTTTCTGACAGCCCAATAGTTATGGACAATGAATGATTCCTTGCAAGAGTGTGTATCCGTCAGTGAAATGAAAGGAACACTTTTTACTATGAAACAAAAAGAAAAATCAACTCATATACAGAATGAAATGAATAATACCTTAAAGATGCTATGACATCTGGGCTGGACAGAGGATACAGAGATAAAATGCCACCCCTCTCATAGTACCAAGAAAATAGCTAGTACTGAAGAGAGATTTGTTGAAAACAAGACTAAAATCTAAAACAGACTCAAATGCTTACTGTCAAAAGTATTACCTTCTGTATCCACCCGCCACATTGGCTCTACTTTTCATTGCAAACCTCACTTTACTGTTAGAGGGAAAAGATATCCCTAAATTATCTGTAAAAATCAAAAAGCAAAAGAAATTTTGTGGTCAGTCACAGAAAAACTATGCCCTTGGAGAAGTATGAGTGGGAACTACGTCTAACAGTGACTGGCAACGTATTTAACAGCTTTCTCTTGCATTATTCTAAAAATTCCCACTTGAAGGGTTGCTTCCTTTAGGAAGATTTTTCAGGTTTATTTGTTTCTTCCATGAGTGAGCCAAGAGGAGAGACAACAACCCTCTCCCTATCCTGCAAGAGGGCTCAGATGCCACAATTCATTCCCTGTTTCAGCCTCAGATCGTGGGCACACACATGCTAAGTGCATTAGGGAAGCCTCAGGACTTGAACAGAGAACCTTCCCATGTGGGACTCCTTCTCAGAGTGTACTGCCTTACCCCTGTGCTACTGTCGGGCCCCTATGAGGATTTCTGAAAACCAAACCAAACACCTGGCTTCACCCAGCCTTCCAAACACCGCCACCTGTAATCCATTTTACTTCATTTTTTAAAAATCTTTCTTTGCAATTGCCAGAGGGTGTGTGTGCTTGGCAGAAAGGAAGAGAGAGAGAGAGAGAGAGAGAGAGAGAAAGAGAGAGAGAGAGAGAGCCCTTGCACATGTGCATTCCCAACAGGGTGTGGTCATGCTGCAATCCCTTCTCCATTCCTCCTTGTCATCAGTATTTTGGGCACAAAAGCACAGGGCCCTGGCTTGCTTTTTTTTGGGGGGGGGGGTAGGTTTTTTGCTATAGGGCGCGTACGCTCGCCAGACAGACAGAGAGAGACAGAGAGACAGAAAGTGAGAAATCACCCCCCGGGGGGATGGCCACACCGCAATCCCTTCTCCTCCATTCTCCTCTATGGGATCTTGGGCACGCACGCACACGCGCCCGGCGTGAGTTTAAGCCACTGGGTCTGGGATGCGAATCGCAGTCGACTACATGGGAGTCCAGCGACATAGCCATTACGCTAACTGCTGGTTCCCTGGCTTGCTTTTACAAGCTGCTGAGGCTGGGACTTGAACTGCACTGTGGGCCGTGTGGGATCATGCTTCCTTAACTACTGAGCTATGGGGCAGCCCAATACTGGCATTAAGTAAATAGGGGGTTTTAACAGGCACCAGTAAGTTAGAAAAAGCTGCTTCCTGTTTGAGACTGCAGCAGTCAGAGAGTAAGTGTTCAGGGATCAGATATGTCTTTTCAATAGTCATTTAAAGCATTTCCAAAACATGAAGGGAATCTACAAAAAGTTCATGGAAAATGCCTGTTTACCAAAAACTACGCATGGGTTTTTTTTTTTTTCTTTTCTTTTTTTTTGGAGAGGTTTTTGCTATAGGGCGTATGCGCTCGCCAGACAGACCAAGAGAGACAGAGAGATAGAAAGCGAGAAATCACCCCCCGGGAGGGATGGCCACGCCGCAATCCCTTCTCCTCCATTCTCCTCTCGGGATCTTGGGCATGCACACACACGCGCCCGGCGTGAATTTAAGCCACCAGGTCCGGGACTTGAACCGTGGTCGACTACGTGGGAGTCCAGCGACATAGCCATTACGCTAACTGCTGGTCCTGGGTTTTAAAAGTTGTTTGCAACAAAATAAACGCATACTAAATTCCACCTTTCCACCAAGTTTTGAGTTGGCCTGGTAGGTGTGCTGGGAGAAGAGAAGGGACAATAAAGAAACCACAGGGCCAACAATAAATGCTAAAGGAGGGACTCAAGTTCAGCCCTAGCTTTTCTTTTCTTTTTGAGATTTAATATTATTATTAATTATTATATGTTTTTTAAATAAAAGAATTATTTATTTAATTCCATTTGTTATTATCATTTTTATTTTTTAATTTGACCAGAGAGAGAAAGGGAAAGCGAGAAAGCCAAGCACCAGGTGCAAACTGCAGTCGGCCACGTGGGAATCCAGGGCCTTTAATCACCATTCCACTTTCCGGTCCCTATTATATGTATTTTTTAAAATTTGCTTTATAGCAAGTGCACTCGCCAGAGAGAGAGAGAGAGAGAGAGAGAGAGAGAGAGAGAGAAGCCATCAGGACGGGGACTTCAACTATGCCACCTGCTGGCCCCCAGTCCTAGCTTTTCATCCAGGGCAGATTCTTATTCGCCTGTCTCACAATCCAACTGGGAAGGGAGCAGGGACGAGACACAGCGAGGAACAGAAAAAAACGCCCAGCTGCAAAGCCCAGCGGCGTCGTCCCAGACCCGCTCTCACCTGAGAGCGCGCGCACGATCTGCTCCTTCTTCCACTCCCAGGGCTGCTCGTACTCCGCCGCCGGCCGCTCGTCGTTCTCCGGCAGCCGGCTGTCCGGGGGCCGCGCCTTCCCCTCGGCCCTGGGGCCCGCTTCTGCAGGCTCATAGGGAGTGTCGTACAGCTGCGGCGGCTTCCCCAGAAGGTCCTTGGAACTGCGCCTTCGGGCCGGCGTCTCCGACTTCACGCCGTTCTCCCCCGGCTCGCAGGGGCTATCGAGCAGCTGAAGGGCCTTCACTAGGGGATCTTTGGAACCGCGGCGTCTGATTTCTGAAAAACATGCACCGTGCACAAGGGCTGGGAAGAGAAAGTGTCGCCCGGTCTGGCCATTATCCAGTCGCCTTCACCTCTGTCTTCCGGTTAGGTTGGCAGGTAACTGCAAAATTGTTCCTTAAGGGGCTGACCACCTCCCAGCTGTGCCTTGAAAGCAAAAGGCAGGGCCCCCCAACGAATTCCCTCCCATCGCTGAGCCAGATAATGGGATGGCTCCTAAGAGGACAGTTTCTATCTGAGGACCGGCAGCCTCCAGGCAACCCTTCCATTCTGAGTCCTGAGGCCTTCTCCCACTCTAACTCACCTTCTTGTTGGGAAGCCCAGATCAAAGTATCTTAATAAAAAATCAGCCAAGTGTTTACAAAACGTTACCCCATATATGCTGAAAGAAGGTATTTATGTGCACTAGTTGGGATTTTTTCCTGGGCAGTTTCAAAATAGTAAAAGCCAGACAGAGTCACAAAAAATATGAAGGGATGTCCAAAAGGCTGTGGGAAAAATGGAATTAGAGTACAAGTTTATTTGGGGGCACACATTTTTGAAATTCATGCAGTCTTTTCATAACACACATTTTCCACGCACTTCATTTGAAGACCTTTCCCTCCCCACCCCCAGTGACTATGAGCTAAATCGAAGTAAAAAGGTGTTCGGGGGGAAAACCACAGTAACTCAACAGCTAACCTCTACTGACGGCTCCCTGTGTGTGCGGGACTATTCTAAGTGTGGTGTGATCACAACCACTCCATGAGATGGCCGCTATTAGTTTCCCGGTACAGCTGGAGCAAAGAGCTTAAGAAAACTGTCCAGGCCAGTGAGCCACAAAGCCTGGCTTCGAGAGCAGAAGTTGGGCGCTAGGAGCCATACATTCAGCCAGCACATTTGGGTTGGCTCCAAGTGGAAGAGAAAGGGAAGATGAGTTGACTTTGATAGAGAAGGGCATTTCCAGAGGAGGAAGCTGCATGAGTGCAGATAGAAAGGTGGGAACTACGTTGTTTTTTTTTTAGAGAGGTTTTTACTATAGGGCGCGTGCGCTTGCCAGATAGACAGAGAGAGACAGAGAGACAGAAAGCGAGAAATCACCCCCCAGGGGGGATGGTCACACCACAATCCCTTCTCCTCCATTCTCCTCTCGGGATCTTGGGCACGCATGCACACGCACCTGGCATGAGTTTTAAGCCACCGGGTCTGGGACGCGAACTGCGGTCGACTACGTGGGAGTCCAGCGACATAGCCATTACGCTAACTGCTGGTCCCAAGGTGGGAACTACGTTTAAAAGACAAAAAAGCCCAAGAGAAGCAAGGTCCTGGGAGAAGAGGCTGGGAGAAGGGGCAAGCCAGGCACTGAAATGCAGAAGTGGTGAGACCGAGGACAGTTAAGTTTAGATGGGTTCTGGATGCAAGGCAGAACTATTACAATTTGTTCGCTGTTGTCACGTTTTTGTTTATTTTCCATAGCTCTATCAAGAATAGGCAATGAAGGAAAACTGACCGGACTGCAAGTCAAGAGCTTTGGACAGGGGATACAGTTCTGACCTCAGACAACCCCGGTCATCTGGCCTGGCCTGGCGAGGTTAAGGGCAGCTATTTCAGCTCTCGCATTGTGATGCGGAGGTGTTTATTGACAGATTGATTTCTTCCATGAACAAGAGCACTAGAGAGATAGTGCCCCCAATGGGTCCTGATGTCACGGTTCACTCCCAGCCTGCCAGAATCTTGGGGCTCTATTGTTTTTTCCTTTTTTTTTTTTTGGAGAGATTTTCACTATAGGGCGTGTGCGCTTGCCAGATAGACAAAGAGAGACATAGAGACAGAAAGCGAGAAATCACCCCCCAGGGGGGATGACCACGCCGCAATCCCTTCTCCTCCATTCTCCTCTCAGGATCCTGGGCACGCACGCACACGCGCCCGGCGTGAGTTTTAAGCCACCGGGTCCGGGACGCGAACCGCGGTCAACTATGTGGGAGTCCAGCGACATAGCCATTACGCTAACTGCTGGTTCCGGGGGGGGGGGGGGGCTCTATTTTTTTAGAGAGATTTTTCCTATAAGGCGCATGTGCTCGCCAGAGAGACAGAAAGCAAGAAATCACCCCCGTGGGGGTGCAATTGCTTTCCTCCATTTTTCTCTCGGGATTTTGGGCACGCAGGCACACATGCCCACTGTGAGTTTTAAGCTGCCTGGCTAGGGACTGGAACCGCAGTCAACTACATGGGAGTCCTGCGACATAACCATTAGGCCATCTGCTGGTCCCTCTTCCAATCTTTTAAAATCGAATTTGGGAACCTCGTTTGTAGAAGCCCTTCCTGCCCACCTTGTCTGATGCCCCATAGGGGTGACAGGGTGCCACGGCTGTGCCAGCCCACCCGCACCTTGCGCTTGTACTTCTCCCACTGCAAGGATTTTTTAGCTGACGAATCTGTTTCCAGTTTGGTGGAGACCATCGGGGCAGGGACCACCATGTCTTGTTCATCTCTGTAGGAGACATGATTGTGCTAAACAGTGATCGGATGGATGAAGAGAAGGAAAAGGAGCAGGACGAGAACTTTGCCAGGCAGGTGAAAATGCCCATCTGGAGGGATGTGTCAAGAAGGTACTCACGAAAGCGTCGTCGTGACTACTGAGAGACTGAGAGCCACCAAGTAGAAAAGGAGGACGTACTAAAAAGGAAAGAGGGTCAAAGGCAGAACCTGGGGCTCCTAGTTAAGGGTGGAAGAAGGGTTGCCAGCAAAGAGGCTGACAAGTGGTGAAGGAGCAGGAAGATCAGGAGAAACAGGATGGGAAGACTGTCTATGGTAACTTAAAAAACAGGCATAGTGACCCTCTATGGAGAATGAATCAGTAAAACTTTTTTTTTTTTTTTTTTTTTTTTTTTTTTTTTTAGAGATTTTTGCTATAGGCACATGCACTCGCTGGAGAGATCGTGAGAGACAGAAAGCAAGAAATCATCCCCCAGGGTAATGGCCACGCCAATCCCTCCTCCTCCATTTTCTTCTCAGAATCTTGGGCATACATGCACATTCCGGCGTGAGTTTTAAGCCGCCGGGTCTGGGACTCAAACCATGGTAGACTATGTGCGAATTCCGCAATGTAACCATTACACCATCTGCTGGTCCCTTTTTTGTTTGTTTTTAGGGGGGCTATAGGGCACGTGCATTTGCCAGAGAGAGAGAGAAAGTGAGAAATCACCCCCAGGGGAGATGGCCACGCGGCATCCCTTCTCCTCCATTCCGCTCTCAGGATTTGGGGCACGCACATACACCTGGCGGGATTCTCAAGCCACTGGGGCTGGGGATGCAAACTGTGCAATTGGTCACATGGGATCCAGCACCTTAACCCCCACGTCACCTGCTGGCCCAGTAAAACATTTATAATAAGAAAAAGACTACTGAAGGAAGAGTTATTAAAATCAAGACACTAAATTCAGAATGGCAAAATTGATTTATAGGGTGAAGGTAAATTCTGCTGGAGAAAGGGCCTCTGGGCCGCTGTCCCAATTCGGTGTAGCAAAAATGCACTGGATTCACCCGGGGCAGCTCTAACAACTATTCTGATTTAGTCCTTCCAGCCGTGAGTGTGAGAGAGCGCCCACAGCAGGGCCTTGACGCTGCAGTCCACCCTCAGCAGGCCCGGACCTAGGGCACGTGCATGTGCCTGAAGGATTCAGGGAGGTCTCCAGACACAGACCCAAAACTCCAGCCCTACAGAGTGCAGCCTTACTGCTGCGCCACCACCTGGCCCCCACAGCGTCTGACTTAACGGACTGGAGCACAGCCTGGACGTCAGCGTGTAAAAATTTCCCGGAAGCCTCTCATCTAACAAATACCTTCTACACCTGCTGGGTCCTCACAGTCCCCATCTCAGTGGCTGGTCCCATCCCGAGGAGGAGCATACTGCCTGTATCTGACAACACGTCAGGGACCCGGTGTGGCTCAGTGGTAAAAACAGCCCTCGGGGAGGCTGACCCACCTAGGCAGGTTCTGGAATGCTCCCTGAGTGTGCCAACACACACGTGCCCAGGATCCAAGGTGGGCTGGGGTGTTGGAGGGTATTCTCTCTCTTTTTAAAGATTTATTTTATTCTATTTATTATTATTAAATTTGCTATAGAGCTTGTGTGCTCACCAGAGAGAGACAGAGAGACAGAAAAAGAAGGAAAGCAAGAAAGCAAGCCGCCAGGTCCAGGACTTGAACTGGGGTTGGCCATGTATGAGTCCAGCACTTTAACCACCATGCCACCTGCTCTCTGTGTCTCTCTCTCTCTCTCTGGTTTGTGTAAGAAATAAATAAATCAATCAAAATCTCCATATCACACCATCAGAGCTGGAAGAACCTGCCCCAGAACCTCCCCATCCAGGCCAGGCCAGGCGCCTGGGGTTGTCTGAGGTCAGAGCTCATCCCATCCAAAGCTCTTGATTTGCAGTCAGGCCACTCTTTTCCTCATTGCCTATTCTAGATGGAACTATAGAAAACAATAAACAAAAACATATTTTGTTCTTGGCTCCATTAAGATAAGGCTGGAGTATTTTTAAAAAGAGCTTTCAAAAAAAATTTTTTTTTATTTACTTATTTAATTATTTATTTAATTTTGACCAGAGAGGGACAGAGTGAGAGAGAGAGAAGAGGGTGGGGAAACGAAAAGAGTAAGATGCCAGGTCCGAGATTTAAAAAGAGCTTTTCTAAAGAACTAAGAAAAAGGAGTGGCTGGCAGGTGGCGTGGAGGTTCAGGTGCTAAACTCCCACAGGGCTGACCACAGTTCGAGTCCTGGACCTGGTGGCTTACTTTCTCACTTTCCTCCTCTCTCTCTTTCCTTCTCTGTCTGCCTCTCTCTGGTGAGCGCATGTGCACTACAGCAAACATAATAATCATAATAATAAATAAAATTAAATAAGTAATTTTTTAAAAATAATAAGAAAAAGGAAGCAAAAACCATAAAGGACAAGTTTAGAATTTTTCGGTTTCTAATCAGAACGTGTTTGTCCTTGGTTTAGACCATCTGTACTCTCTAGGGAAAGCCTTGTCTGAGGTCCTTGTCTCAATTCTGCCCCAGCGGAACTAAAAGGTGGGAGCACGGCTCACAGGGACACTTCAATACATCTGTAGTAAAACGACATACAGGGCTGGCCCTACAGCCTAGTGGTTGCGGGAGCCAGATCTCACATGGAGGATCGCAGTTCAAATACTGGCCCCAGGCACTCCAAAAACACACTGCACGTGTGCATGCCCAAAGTCCCAACAGGATGGGGAAATGGAGAAGGGATGCTGGCATCACCATGACCCACCGGGAGTTGATTTCTCCTCCTTGGTGAGCACATGTGCCCTCTGGAAATTAAAAATAAATAAACAAACAAAAATAAAAGATGTACAGTGACTAGAGCCCTAAGTTGGGGCAGGCAGGTGGCTTGGTGGTTGAGGGCGCTCGACTCCCACATGGCTGACTGCGGTTCGAGTCCTGGACCTGGAGGCTTGCTTTGTCGCTTTCTCTCTCTCTCTCTCTCACTCTCACTCTGTCCCTCTCTGGTCAAATAAAAATAAATAAATAAATAAAAGTTAAATAAAATAATTCTTTTTTTTTTTTTTTTTGGAGAGGTTTTCGCTATAGGGCGCGTGCGCTCGCCAGACAGATAGAGACATAGAGACAGAAAGCAAGAAATCACCCCCCAGGGGGGATGGTCATGCCACAATCCCTTCTCCTCCATTCTCCTCTCGGGATCTTGGGCATGCACGCACACGCACCCAGCATGAGTTTTAAGCCACAGGGTCCGGGACGCGAACCACGGTCGACTACGTGGGAGTCCAGCGACATAGCCATTACGCTAACTGCTGGTTCCCAATAAAATAATTCTTTAAAAAGAAAAAAGAACCTTGTGTTCTTTACCACCGGTGTTTGAGTTCTTACTCTGCAATGAGGCCCTGGCATTCCTTCTCTTTTATTAAGTTATCGGAAAAGTCATTCCATATTTTTCTGTTTTTCTATGCAAAATGTGTCATGACTTTTCTGACTACTCAATATTTAAAGTTTTTTTTCTCATGAGTCAGAGCCAGATACAGGGAGACAGCAACCCCAACAAGGTCCTGAGGCCACCACCCGCCCCCCGCCTTAGCCAGCCCCAGATCACAGGCTTGCATCTGTTGGGCACACTAAAGGGGGGAGTCTCTGGATGTGAACCTGGAACCTTCTCATGTGGGTCAGCCTCGCAGAGCTTTGCTTTTTACTGTCATACCACGGCACGGCCCCTCCTTCTACTCTAGACAGTCTTGCACACTGAGCTCTGGGAGATCCACTGGCGAGTGCACAGCTGAGAATGGTCCTCCCTTGCCCTGTGCTAGGACTGCACAAAACCTGCCAAGTACGGGGGTCTTCCAAAGGTCACAGAAAATGTGTATTATGAAGAAACTACGCATGGATTTCAAAAACTTGCAGACCTGAATAAACTTGTGCTTTAATTAATTAATTAATTAATTTATTGAGAGGTTTTTGCTATAGGGTGCACTTGCCAGAAAGACAGAGACAGACAGAAAGTGAGAAACCACCCCCCAAGGGGGATGGCCATGCCGCAATCCCTTCTCTTCCATTCTCCTCTCGGGATCTTGGGCACACACGCACATACGCCCGGCGTGAGTTTAAGCCACCGGGTCCAGGATTTGAAACGTGGTCGACTACATGGGAGTCCTGCGATATAGCCATTATACCAACTGCTGGTCCCTAAACTTGTGTTTAATGCCATTTGCCACAAGCTTTTAAAAAATTATTATTATTTCTAAATTTGTTGTGGGACATGTATGCTCACCACAGAGAGAGATGGAGAGTGAGAAAACAAGCCACCAGGTCCAGGACTCGAACCACGGTCAGCCATATGGAAGTGCAGTGCCTTTAACCATTATGCCACCTTCACAAAACTTTTTGAAGTCCCCCTCACATTGTCATCTTTGGAAATGATGTTTAATCAGGGGAAAAAGGGCCTCCTCTTCTGCCCCTTCAAGAGGAGTAACCTTTCAGTCCGTTCCAACACCTGGCTGCCCCCAACCTGAGGCGCCACAGAAACAGAAACAATCATGGGGCTGCCGACCCTTCCTGCAGGGAGAACAGCCCCTGACGTGCAGAGCTGGCCGCCAGAGGAAACGAGCCTGAGAAGGAGGAAATGGCAAGAGGAAGCTACACCCTGGCTGCCGATAGAGGCCATTTACCACAGCAGACAACAGAACGCAGTGGACGGGCAGCAGATAAACACTCCTGTGCAGCCGGGCTGAGACCACGGGCTCGTCTGCACCACTGAACATGGACGACGGCTTGGTGGAGACATAAGAGAGGCCGAATTTCCCCTTCTCGATCCCCAACCGTCACGGCACATAGTGATGCTCTTCATGTTGAAAACCACCACAGAAACCTAAAACGTTCTTTTATTCAATTAATTCACTGTAACTAGCAATCAATATCGCTCTGTGTTGTCCAGAATTCTCTTTGAAAATGGAATTCTTGGAATTCTCTATGGTGTGTCTAAATAGTGGCCGTATTTATTACATATACATAGACTAGATGTTTCGTATCCAGCACTCGTGCCTCGTAACACAGTGACAAGACTTGTTACCCCCATTTCCACAGGTGAATAAACGGAGTCCATGACCATGTGGGAATGTGGGGAAGCATTTATTACTGACTCCAGAGCCCAGGCTTTCTCTACTATACTTCATGCTCAAAAGAGTCAATGTAAGGGGACCAGCAGGTGGCATGGTGGTTAAGGTGCTGAACATTCCCATGTGGCCAACCACGGTTCAAGTCCTGGACCTGGTGGCTTGCTTTCTCACTTTCTCTCTCTCTCTCTCTCTCTCTCTCTCTCTGTGTGTGTGTGTGTCTCTCTGGTCAAAATAAAATAAGTAAATGAATAAATAAAATTAAAAGTAATTTTTAAAAAAGAGTCATGTAAAATGTTACTGACCAGTGAATCTTTCCCCCAGATCAATTTCTTGTTCGAGAAACACTAAATTTAGGGCCTCACAAGGCTATTTTCCGCTTTGAATCAGAAACAGGGCTGTTGGGACCAGCAGTTAGCGTAATGGCTATGTCGATGGACTCCCATGTAGTCGACTGTGGTTCGCGTCCCGGACCCAGTGGCTTAAAACTCATGCCGGGTGCGTGTGCATGCGTGCCCAAGATCTCAAGAGGAGAATGGAGGAGAAGGGACTGCGGCATGGCCATCCCCCCTGGGGGGTGATTTCTCGCTTTCTGTCTCTCTGTCTCTCTCTGTCTTTCTGGCGAGCGCATGCGCCCTATAGCAAAAACCTCTCCAAAAAAAAAAAAAAAAAAAAAAGAAAGAAAGAAACAGGGCTGTTAGGCAACTCTTTTCCTCACATCTTTTAGCAGTGTTCAAACTTTTGATTTATACTTACTTCTCTATTTGCTTATTGGATAAATCTAAATATCTAAACAAAAGCAGGTATATTTCAGAAATCCTGAAATTTAACAAAGAAAGTAGAGACAGTCTTCACCTGTATTTTTTTCCATGATAGTTTTTCTACTGGAGACATGAGTAGTGAGGTTGTCCTTTAGTTTGGACTATTTAAGCAAACCAACAAAAACACCTGGAGTTGGGGCCAGCAGGTGGTGTGGTGGTTAAAGTGCTGGATTCCCAAACAGCCAACTCCACAGTTTGAGTCCTGGATTCGGAGGATTGCAAATCACACAGGGTACGTGTGCATGTATGTCCCAAATCCCCAGAGAATGGAGGAGAAGAGATTACAGTGTAGCTATCCTCCCCGGGGGGTGATTTCTCACCTTCCCTCTGTCTCTCTCTGGTGACCGTACATGCCCTATGGCAAAAACCTAAGAAGAAAAACCACTTGGAGGTAAAAATAAAACTTTATAAACAATCTTTAATAAGATCTCAATAGCTAAACCAAAGCCTGCCAAATGACCAATATCTCCACTTTTCAGTTGTGTACTTTGGACAAGTTCTTTAATCCTTCTGAACCTAGATTTTCTCAACTGTATGACAGAAACCCATTTTGCAAGATTACCATAGGTCTTTGTGAGGTAATTTGGCCACTTGGATGGCCAACATGCAGCTGTGGATCTTCAAAAAGTTCACCGAAAATGATTATGAAAAAATTATACATGGATTTCACATTTCTTTGTACTAAAATAAACTTGTCATTTAATTCCATTTTCTCACAAATTTCTTTGAGAGTTTTTTTTTGCTATAGGACACATGTGCTTGCCAGAGACAGAAAATGAGAAATCACTCCCCAGGGGGATGGCCACACCGCAATCCCTTCTCCTCCATTCTCCTCTCTGGATTTTGGGCATGCACGCACATGTGCCCGGTGTGAGTTTTAAGCCACTGGGTCCGGGACTTAAACCAAAGTCAACTACGTGGGAGTCCAGTGATGTAACCATTATGTCATCTGCTGGTCCCCCCACAAATTTTTTGTAGTCCTCTAATATGATGTCAACTACAGAAAATATTCTCATTGTAGCTGGTGGTTGTTTTAGAGAACTTAAAAAAAAAAATTAGGAAGATGGTATATATGCTCTCCAGAGAGAGAGAAAAAGAGAAAGACAATGTATTCCCCCAAATGGGCTGGAGTCTTGCCACAATCCTCTTCCTCCATTTCTCCAGCCCTTCAGGATTTGGGGCATTTGTGCACACATCCCTGGTGTTTTTTTCAAGCTGCCAAGGCTAGGATTTGAAGTGTGAGTCAGCCATGAAGGATCTGGCTCCCAATGCATGATGCTTAACCACTGTACTACAAGGCCAGCCCTGTCTTAGGGAACTTCTAAAACACACCCAATGGTAAAATTTCAATATGGTGGCTAAAATTCATTCTATGTATGTAGAATATTTCTACTAATTATTTAGCTAAAATGTTCCTGTTAGCAGAAAAACAACAGACATTCACACTAATATTACTTTATACTCATAGACCTATCTTCTTTCCATGAATAATTCTTTGAATAAATTTTAGTGTGAATTTATTAATAAATTCTTAACTTCTGAAAGTTAAGAGTAGGGCCAGCAGATGGTGTAGTGGTTATGTTGCTGGACTCCTACATGGCAGACTATGGTTTGAGTCCTGGACCCAGTGGCTTGAAAATCATGCCGGGCACATGGAGTGTATGTGCCCAAGATCCCGAGAGAAGAATAGAGGAGAAAAGATTGTGGCATGGTCATTCCCTCTGGGGAGTGATTTCTCACTTTCCCTCTCACTGTCTCTGTCTGTTTCTCTCTCTAGTGAGCACACATGCCCTAAGGCAAAAGCTCTAAAAGAAAATAAATAAAAGTTAAGAGCAAAGTTTGGGGGTATCCAGGGAGCTGGGGTCCTACAGTAATTAGGCTATAGAAAACCAATGAATGGGGACAGCAGACATAGTAGTGGTTGAGGTGTTGGACTCCCACATGGCCAACTCCAGTGTGAGTCCGGGATCCGGAAGCTTGAAAATCACGCCAAGTACATGTGTATGATTCCCAAAATCCTAGGAGAAGGGATTGTGGCCTGGTCATCACCCCTGGGGGGCGATTTCTCACTTTCTCTGTCTATCTCTGTCTCTTCAGCGAGTACACGCACCCTATAGCAAAAAAACTCTTTTACAATAAGAAAACCAATGAATTTCTTTTAGCTTGTTTCTTCCTCTGTCCTGATGCAGAGACAGTGATTCTTATTCTCTATATCATGGCACTTAATCATGCTTGTCAGTGATTTAATTTCTTTACTGCTGCGAGGTCTGTTTCCTTTGTAGGTTGTGAGGTACAAGGGCAGAGATCATGTGGGTCTCGTTTCCTGTATGTCCAGAGTCTGGTATAGGCACTTGCCAGAGAGACAGCGAGAAACCTACCCCCCGGGGGGGGTGTGTGGCCATGCCACAGTCCCTTCTCCATTCTCCTCTTGGGATTTTGGGCTTTTATTTTTATTTCTATTTTAATTAATTAATTAATTAGTTTTATTTAGAGAGAGAGAGAGATTTTGCTACAGGGTGCGTGTGCTTGCCAGAGAGACAGAAAGTGAGAAATCACCCCCCAAGGGGGTATGGCTACGCTGCAATCCCTTCTCCCCCATTCCCCTCTCAGGATTTTGGGCATGTACACACACACACCTGGTGAGTTTCAAGCTGCTGGGTCTGGAATTTGAGCTGTGGTTGACTACGTGGGAGTTCAACTATGTAACCATTATGCTACCTGCTGGTCCTCAGAACAGGGCCTAGGACATGGTAAATAAATACCTTAGGAATATTGGATATTATAAAACAACAACATGGGACCAGCAGATGATGTAATGGGTATCTGCTGGATTCCCACGTAGTTGACCATGGTTCGAGTCCTAGACCCAGCAGCTTGAAACTCACGCCAGGTGCATGTGCATACGTACCCAAAATCCTGAGAGGAGACTGGTGGAAAAGGGATTGCAATGTGGCCATTTCCCCTTGGGGGTGATTTCTTGCTCTCTCTCTCTCTGGTGAGCACATACATCCTATAGCAAAAACCTCTCTAAAAATACAGGGGGACCAGCAGTTGGTATAATGGCTATGTCGCTGGACTCCCATGTAGTCGACCATGGTTCGAGTCTCAGACCCAGTGGCTTAAACTCACACCGGGTGCGGGCGCATGCGTGCCCAAGATCCCGAGAGGAGAATAGAGAAAAGATTGCGGCGTGGCTATCCCACTTAGGGGGTGACTTCTCGCTTTCTGTCTGTCTCTCTCCATCTTTCTGGCAAGCACACGCCCTATAGCAAACACCTCTCCAAAAAAAAAAAAAAAAAGAAAAAGAAATAAAATAACAGCATGGACAGTATTCTATGTGCCCAAGATAGTGTTAAAACTATGCGAGCTGTCCCCACTTCACAGTTAGAAAAAAGGCAAGGCAGGGCTAACTGCTCCACAGTTTAATATCGTTCATCAGTGCTCTGCATCTCCTGCAGAAATGCTGAAACAAACTAAAAGAAATCCCTAACGTGGGACCAACACACGGCATGGTTGTTAAGGCTCTGGATTCCCACATAGCCAACCACGGGTTGAGTCCCGGACCTAGTAGCTTGCTTTCTCACTTTCTCTCTGAATCTCTCGTCGGTGAGCACATGTATCCAATGGGAAATTAAAATAATAATAATAAATAAATAAAACTAGATAAAAAATTATTTTAAAAAATCCCTAATGGTTTCTCAAGAAATTTGGAAAATTTCTGACCTTGAAATGGACAACCAAACACACAAGGTACAAACTGGAGAAAAAAAGTAGAAAGTTTAAAAAAAAAAAAACCCACAAAATCCAGGAGCAAATCTTTTATTTTAGCTTCCAACAAACTCACTTCCTGTTATTTTGTCCAGCTGTGTCACCTAGGGTAGAGAAGTATATCCTCTGCATTGATTGAGAAGGTGTTTTTCAATAAAGATTTTAAATAAAGCAACTTTAAAATCCACCAACAGGGTTTTTTTTTTTTTTTTTCTTTTTTTGCCATAGTGTGTATGTGTGTAAGAGAGACAGAGACAGAGAGGGAAAGTGAGAAATCACTCACCGGGGGGATGGACACACCACAGTCCCTTCTTTTCCATTCTCTTCTCGGGATTTTGGGCATGCACACACATGCACCTGGTGTGAGTTTTCAAGGCACTGGGTCCAGGCCTGAACCATGATTGGCCATGTGGGATCCAGCATCTTAATCTCCTCATCACCTGTTGGTCTCTGTTTTTTGTTGTTGTTGTTGTTGTTGTTGTTTTTTAGGTCGAGAGCAATGTATGCTTAAATTACTAGTGTAGAAAGTGATTTAGGTTTTCGGTAAATTTGAATTTATTCACCAACTGAATACATTAATCTCTTATCCTTAAATAAATTTACTCATATAAACTGCGTAAAAGCAGAGCCTGGAATACGGGAAGAGCAGATGGCATAATGGTTATGTCACTGGACTCCCATGTAGTCGACTGCAGTTTGAATCCTGGACCCGGCAGTGGCTTAAAACTCACTCTGGGGGTGTGCGTGCATGCCCAAGATCCTGAGAGGAGAATAGAGAAGGGACTGCGGTGTGGCCATTGACCTTACTAGGTGATTTCTTGCTGTCTGTCTCTCTGGCGAGCACATGCAATCTATAGCAAAAAAAAAAAAAAAAAAAAAAAAAAAAAAAAAAAAAAGGGCAGCACAGCCTGGACCTTAATAAACACTTGAATGTTAAATACTAGGTGTTATCATTACTGCATTTATTTCATGTTGGACAATTCTGACTTTTGAATAAAACATCCTTGCTGCATCTGAATGGAGAAAAGCCTTACTTGTAGGTAAAGCTTACAGTGATTTTGCGTTCATCGGTTCAGGCGTGTCCTAAGGGCCAAGTGGGGTCAGGAGCAAACCACTGGATGTGGACTGGGAGATCTGGATTCCAATTTCTGCTCTGTCTCTCTCTCTTCTCTCTTTTCTTTTTGAAAATGCCAGAGAGGACACACATTGACTAGAGAGAGCGAGAAAAAGCATCCCCCAAGGGGGCACGTTCACGCTGTGCTCCGTTTCCCTCCGCTTCTTCCCATCAGGATTATGGGGCACGCATGCACACATACCCAGCATGTTTCTCAAGCTGCAGGGCCAGGATCTGAATCCCGGTCAGTCATGCAGGACCCAGCTCCCGAAGCACAGAAGCTAACCACTGTGTGTGGGTCTGGCCCCCTGCTCTGTCTCTTAAAAAGTCTTGAGAACATAGGCCAGTCTAAATCCCTGTGATGTTAATTTTTCACCCTGTTTGTAACAAGGGGGATAATACTGTAGTCCCCTAATTTACATAGCTCTTTGAGGATTACGCTTTTCAAAAGATGTATTAATTTTTAAAAAGCACAGCACATTCCCCATTATCAATGTGGATCCCCAAATGAAAAGCTGGTTGGTGTAGATCAACCACTCTATTCCAGTTAAAGAAAAAGAGAATAAAAATGAAGGACAAAGAAAGATGAATCGAAAGTTAGCATTACTTTTTTTTTTTAAAGAAAATCTTTTTCCTTAATTTTATGTAAAAGTAAATCCTTTTCAGCCTGTGATATTCTTTGAAATTCTGAGTAAGTTCATTTTCACTTCCTTTCATTCACAGATTTTCATTAGAGGTCATAGTCCAGTGACCTTCAGGGTCACAGCCTGGCCAGGGCACGCCCTCCCCAAATGCAGCACCTTATCTCTGTAAGCAGAGAAGCAGGAAACGGAGCCCAGCTTTCCTGTAGCTGCTCATTTTCATGCTGAAGCCTGTCTTGGCCCTTCCAGGGTGTACCCACTAGCCCTCTGCTCAGCTCTTCTGAGGCTGCTTGTGGAGGCCTGAGCTGGACAGCTTTTTGATCTGTCCTACACAGGAGAGACAGAGTCTGTGATGTGTGGCCCATTACGCCCTTCCCAGGCATGAAAACGGTGACATTCAACGAAGGATTCCCTGAGTGAACACTCAGAAACTGTATGTTATAGGACTGGCCAGTGATGTAGGGAAGGTGGCTGGATCCCACATGGCTGACTGCATGATTCAAGTCCTGGACCCAGCAGTTTGAAAAACACACCAAGCTTGTGTGTGTGCATGCCCACCCAAAATCCTGGGAGAAGAAGGGACTGCAGCATGGCCATCCCCACTAGGAGGATGTTATCTTACTCTCTCTCTGTCTCGCTTCAGTGAGTGCACAGGCCCTGTAGCAAATTAAAATCAATCAATCAATCAAACTAGGGGCTGGCAGGTGGTGTGGTGGTTAAGGTGCTGAACTCCCACATGGCCGACCATGGTCTGAGCCCTGTACTCTGCAACTTGAAACTCATGCCAGTCACATGTGCATATCTGCACAAAATCCTGCGATGGGGAAGGGGTGATTTCCCACTTTCTCTCTCTCTGTCTCCAGCAAGCACACGTGAACTATAGCAAAAATATCTCTTCGAGGGAACCAGCAGTTAGCGTAATGGCTATGTCGCTGGAGTCCCATGTAGTCGACCGCGGTTCACGTCCCGGACCCGGTGGCTTAAAACTCACGCCGGGCGCGTGTGCGTGCGTGCCCAAGATCCCGAGAGGAGAATGGAGGAGAAGGGATTGCGGCGTGACCATCCCCCCTGGGGGGTGATTTCTCGCTTTCTGTCTCTATGTCTCTCTCTGTCTGGCGAGCGCACGCGCCCTATAGCGAAAAACCTCTCAAAAAAAAAAAAAAAATCGTAAAAAGGAAAAATTACCAAAAAAAAAAAAAAAAAAAAAAAAAAAATCTCTTCGAAAAAAAACTGGGACAAGTAGATGCATAATTATTACGTCACTGAACTCCTACATAGATGACCGCGGTTTGAGTCCCAGACCTGGAGGCTTCAAACATGCTAGCACGTGTGCTTGCGTGCCCAAAATCCTGAGAGGAGAATGAAGGAGAAGGGATTGCAGTGTGGCCATCTCCCCTGGGGGGGTCACATTTCTTGCTTTCTGTCTCTGTTTCTATGGCGAGTGCATCGCCCTATTGAAAAACAAAACTATATTTTTCATTATGAACTGAACAATATCTAAGGAAAATTAGGTAAGTAATTTACCTTAAAATTCACAAAAAAGAATAACTAGTTCACATTATGTTTACTTAAGTATCATTTACAGCAACCTAAGAGAACTCTGAATATAAAGGAAAAGTCTGATACTAAAAATGACAGAGTGAGTGATTAGCTCACAAACTGTAACTACTGTCTAGAAAAGTTAAGATTAGTTGAATTAGATTTGAAGTGGTTTGCCTTAAATGGCTTGGTTTACAGAAGTGATTGTTTTAATTATTCCATAGGGATTACATTTTTTGCTCCAATGGTGTACAACTTGTTGAGAAAATCTTCTGCTACAAGGGACCAGCAGATAGCATAATGGTTATGTTGCTGGACTCCCACGTAATCGACGGCAGTTCGAGTCCCGGACCCAGTGGCCTAAACCTCACACCAGGCAAGTGTGCCCAAAATCCTGAGAGGAGAAATGGAGAAGGGACTGTGGCATGGCCATCCCCCTGGGGGAAGGTGGTTCTCGCGTTCTGTCTCACTGGTGAGTGCATGCACCCTGCAGCAAAACTGTCTCTTAAAGGAAAGAAAAAAAGAAGAAAATCTTCTTCTATAATACAGAGGATCACATCATGTTTGTTATCTTTTTTTTTTTAAGAGAGATTTTTACTATGGGGCATTTTTCTCTCTCACTGGAAAACAGAAAAACAGAGAGACAGAAAGCAAGAAATCACCCCCCAAGGGGATATCCATGCCACAATCCCTTCTCCACCATTTCCCTCTCAGGATTTTGGGCACACACACACACACACACACGCACCTGGCATGAGTTTCAAGCCACTGGGTCCAGGACTTGAACCATGGTGGACTATGTGGGCGTCCAACAACATAACTACTATGCCATCTGCAGGTACATGTTTGTTATCTTTTAACAACTTAAAATCCCTTAAGTATGTATTTGTCCCTGATATAGATTTATGGCTCCCATTATGAATTTGTCAAAGCTTCTGGAAGTCTCCAAGAAATGTACATAAACTGTCTTAAAACTTGGGACCAGCAGATGGTGTAATGGCTATGTCACTGGACTCCCATGTAGTTGACTGTGCTTCAAGTCCTGGATCTGGTGGCTTAAACTCATGCCAGGCACGTGTGCATGCGTACCCAAGACCCCAAGAGGAAAATGGAGGAGAAGGGACTGCGGCGTGGCCATCCTCCCTGGGGTGGGGGTGATTTCTCACTTTCTGTCTCTCTCTGTCTTTCTTGTGAGCGCACATGCCCTATAGCAAAAACCTCTCCAAAAGAAAAACCAAAAAAACCCCAAAAACTGAAGATCGCAGACTCAGCAGATCTGTAAACTCAAAAGTATTTTCTTGCATAGAATTAGAAAAACTTTAAAGACCCCTGCAAAGTATTAAATGCTAAAGGATACTAAACTATGATTGAAATTAACTAGCTTGACCTTAGTTTGGGGTCTACTTTCTGTTTCTTCCAGTCAGCAGGATCTGGTTAAATTGCCTTATCCCTCTTTCACAACTATACCCGTTAATATCTTTTTTTTTTCCCCTGGGGGGTGTGTACTTGCCAGAGAGAAAGATGGAAAGTGAGAAATTGCCCCCTGGGGGGGGGATAGTCACGCTGCAAAACCTTCCTCTCCATTCTTCTCTTGGGATTCTGGGAACGCACACACAAGCTTCCAGGATGTTTCTCAAGCCACTAGGTTCTGGATTCAAACTGCGCATTAGGCCAGGTAGGATCCAGCTGCCTTAACCACCACGCCACCTGGCTGTTGTGTCTCCCCACCTCCCACTCCCCCGCCCTGGTTAATGTCTTGCACCGCTCCAACCAAGTGTGAACATTCCCTCCCTTAAGCAGAGCCGGGTTACAAACCTGTTATCATTTGCTGTGCGTCATAGGGCTCCATGTAGCCGTCGTTCTCTCCTACCCTCTCCGCGTCCCTTTGACCCTTCGTACGTTTGGCATCATAAGGGTCTGCATAGTCTTCTAAGATGATAACCTGTAAAAGGACAAGAGGACAGTTGCTAAAGCTTATGCCAAAATGGCCATGGTATCAAAATGGAGACTGAAATCTCCTGCAGATACAGAGGGCAAGGTCTCTAACTGGATTTGAACAGCTTCTGCACCTGACTGACTTTTGCAATGCATTCCCACAGGCCGCAGTCCACCAGAGTTCTGACTGACATCTGAGTCAGAGGGTATTTACTATCCCCAACGTAAGGGGCCTGAAGAGTGCTGGGGTGCCACAGTCCTGCTCTGTAGCAGCTGGGTGACAAGGAGGACGGTAGGGAACTCTTTTCAGAGGAAGCTCCAGGTTCTACTCCACAACCTCTAATTACAGTCTCCAGAGTGCACTTCCAGAGAAGTCCCACTGGAACTGGAGGATAAACAGTGGAGGACAGGAGAGGAGGGTCCTCGGCCAGGGAGGAGATGGCCTAGGAAACCGCAGCTATCCAGCAGTGGCAACCACGAAGACAGCCAGGCGACCACTGGGGGCTGTGATTCGCATTCACTCAGCCCATTCTTCCTGCCTCCCCACTGCACGTTCTGCAGCTGCAAGGCACAGGTGGAACTGAGGGCATACTCGGACCATGGCTTCCAGGTCCCTATGAGCTAACCAGTCAGGCAGACCACGGAGAAGTCTGTGAGCTGGGTGCTTGTCCATCTTCCCAGTCTACTGCTCAGTCCCTTGCTCATGGGAGACACACTAACTATCTGTGGAAAGAACGAATGGAGGAATGAGCACAAGTGCCCCATGCAGGCAAACACCTGTGCCTCGCAGGCTGCTGATTCCATCCGGGTAGGCTGCATGCTTGAAGTTCGCAAGAGAAAATAAAAGTTTAGGTCTTGGGGAGTGATTGCCTAGACTGGAGCCTGAAAGCTTGGATGGAGCTCTTCTTTCTCCCCCTTTCACGCAGGAAGAGAGATTAAACAAAACCAAGCCAACTGGTCCCTGTAAGAATGCAATGAGCCCATTTATGTGGTCACACGCCTTTTCTTAACTTTCCCACACTGGACAGCACCCAGAGAACCTCAAGTGTGCAAGCAGGAAACACCTTCTCTGCAGATCTGTTGTGTCCTAAGGGCATTTCCTTTTGTATTCTGTATCCCCCACAGCCCTCCAGGCCCTGTGTGTGCCCCTTATCCGGACAAATGACCATGGAATGAATGAAAAGCCTGTGATCCCACCCCCACCCCCAGTCCAAGCTTATTACTAGGTGGACCTGCAGGGAATGATGGGACTTCCAAACTGGCAGAGAAGGCCCACCGTCAAGCCACCTCCTGAAGCTTTGAAATCCATAGTTAGAGGTTACCAATCCTTTCGCTCAAGAAGGATCAAAGTCGTACTTGTACAAGTTTAGCTTTCCAGTTCCCCTGGATGTCAAGATATCTAAAAAGCTACATCTGGGGCTGGCAGGTGGCATGATGGGTAAGGGTGCTGGACCCCTACATGGCTGACTGAGGTTCAAGTCCCAGATCTGGCAGCTTGTTTTCTCACTTTCCCTCTCTCTCTCTCACTCTGTCCCTCTCTGGTCAAATCAAAATAAATAAACAAAGTTAATTAAATTAAATTAAAGGCCACATCTACAAGGGAGTTAAATTAAACAAAGGAGGGAATATTTCATTGGATTGCTCTTCGAAACTGCTAACAAAATTCAACGGACAACACATTTCTATAAAGCTCCCTACCCTAGAAAAAGGATCTTTCAAGGAAAAAAAAATTCTAATACTTTTAGATGATGACTTAGGGGGTCACCGAATGCTATTTGGGATGGCCTTGCCACTGAGATATAAAGCAGCCTAGGGTATAGCGGGGTCACTAAGGTCCCCTCCCACTGAAAGGTGGTCCAAGGCTTACTCTTACCGCGTCTTGCTGCTTCATAACCTTGCCCTTGTCCAGCTCCGGGCCCAGGGAGGACGGGGACGAGGACGCGGACGAAGAGCTGCTGCTGCTGCCGGTACTGCTGGTGCTGCTGGTACTGCCGGGGTAGCTGCCCTTCCCGTTCTTCTCCTGCGTGTCCACCTTGATGAGCCTGTTGATGTAGGTGCTGCAGCCCGAGCTCTTGGCCGCGCCTCGGTGGGGCTCCTCCTCGGTGGCCCGGGAGTTCTTGCGGCCCTTGCCTGCGGCGGCCTGAATCAGACTCTGCAGACTGTCCCGCGACAGCCGGCTGTCCTTGGGGGGGCCGACGTTGGCCCGGCCGCTCCCTAGCTCGGCCGCCGAGTTCTTGCGGCTCTTGCCGGTGGTGGGCCCGGCGCCGCCCGCCTCCGAGTTCTTGCGCAGTTTGCCTCCGCCGCCGCCACCGCCGCCAGCCCCGGGCTTGGCCCGCTCAGACACGGTCTTCAGGTTCAGGGGGAACTCCTTGAACCACTTGGCCGCCATGAGGGGGGCCCGGCCGGCGCGGCTCAGGAGCGTCGTGGCCGCAGAGCAGGCGAGCGAGGAGGCCCAGCCCAGGCACGGAGAAGCGCCAGGGGCCGAGGGCCACTGCATTCCCCGGGACTGGGGCTCTGGAGGCCGCGGCGAGGCCCCGCGACGGCTGCTCCTCGTGCCCCCGATCGGCCGTCGCCCACGCTTGGCAGGGTGGGGCCCCCACAGCCCTGGCCAGGGGGCCTGGGGCGCCGAGCGGGCGGGCGCAGGCCGCCGCTCCGGACGCGGACGGCGACAGGCACGGCGCACAGGGGCCCCGCCCGGGCTCCTCTTCAGCGCCTGCACGGCCCTAGGTACTGCGGCTGTCCGGAGGCTGCAGGCGCCGGGGCTTCCCTCTGCTTCTTCCTCCCGGGGTGGGAGAGGCTAGGCCCACGGAAGCCCGCGGCAACCCTGCCCACGCTCCCAGGGACAAGAAGGGACAGACGGAGGTGCAGGAGTGTCCCCAGCGTCGCGACGGGTGGTGGCCGGACAGCGGGCCGCCCACTTGGTCGTGCGCCCCTCCCCTCCGAGGCTGGCGCCTCCTAGCCGGGCCACCTCCCGCCTCCAGCCGGGAGCTGCACTGGGAGCCCCTCAAGGGACGCGGTCCCGGGGTGCGTGCTTGCGGGGTGTCAGTGACTGCACGTGCCGTCCAGCGCGCGTGGAGGCCCCCCTGCGGCGCTAACACCTCCCGTCGGCGTGGAGCGCGTTTGGGCCAGGCGTAGCCTTCAAAGGCTCCGTGTACGCCGTGTGGGCCGCCCAGACCCCTGGGGGAAGCCCCTCCAGCTCCCTGAAGGGCCGGGCGCGCCTCGCCGGTCACCCCAGTCCACTTCTCCCGCAGACGTTATTTTTGCGCGAGGTGATGGAAGGGTGTGTTGCGTACTGAGTCGGGCTCAGGAACAGCGGCCACCCGCTCCTGCGTCGGTTCCCGTTACTCTCCCGGGAAGCTCCGCCCCAGCGCGTGGGGACAGGCTCTTCCCGCCCGCCTCGGGCAGCGGCCGGCGGGGGATTGGCTGCCGGCCGGCCGGCTCGCCCAGCGCCTGCCTCGGAGGAGGCGGAGCGCGTAGGCAGAGGCGCGAAGGCTTGGCGTCCGGAGAGGAGGTATGGCTTGTCGGTCCAGGCCCCAGGATGCCGGGCGAGAAGTTGGGGGAAAGGGGCGGCAGTTGTGGTAATTTACACATCCCCCCAGGGAAGGGGCCCAAGGAGTGGAAATTGTAGAAATTGTACCCCCACCCCATGGAAAGAGTGGGAAGGTGTGCTGTTGGGGCTTGTGGCTTGCTCCCCCGAGTGAAGCTGCAGAAAAGTTTTTATTGGGGGTGGTGGGAGTGGGCAGTGAGTTGGAATCTGTGCAGAACCGTGGGGTACTTTGTATTAAAAAACCTTTCTGCTATTTCCCCTCCTTTCGGCGCAGTTTTAAAACCTTTTCTTCTAAAAAACTAAACTTGCCACAGGTGCTCCTGCAACACGTTCTATCAATATACCTTCACGCTCGGCTTCACTTGTGCGTGTTTTTTGTGAGGTGCCAAAGCAAAAGACATGGGCCAACGTTTTGTGAAAATGGATCTGGACTTCGTATTTTCCTTTTATTCATGATAGAGCACATGTACTTGAAAGAGAGATACGCACCCTCTGCAGGGTCTGCCTCCAGTCTCTGGGGTCTTTGGCGACCACCTGCCTGCTTGTGTGTTTCTGGCTGACCAGGATGGGGATTTCCAGTGGATCGCCAGTTGTCATATGGAACCCGCTTTCTCTTGAGTGGTGCATCTCTGTGCCATGGAACTGGCTTTTTTTTTTTTTAAGAGGATTTTGCCTTAAGATGTGTGCTTCTCCAGAGAGAGAGACACACACACAAATCGCTTGGGGCAGGGGAGAGATGGCCATGCTGCAGTCCCTTCTCCATTCTCCTCTTGGGATTTTGGGCCGTGGACATGGGCAGTTAAGCCACTAGGTCTGGGACTGGAACCCTTAATTAAGTCACCGAACCTGGTAGACTAGCTGGGGGTCCACGATGTAACCATTATGCCATTTGTTGATCTCAGAGCTGGCTCCTTTCTAAATTAAGGTTTATTGAGGTATAATGTACATACTATCAAATTCACCTGTTTTAAATGTAAGCTCATGGGTATTTATAGGGTATTTGGTATGTTTACACAACCAGCACCACCATAATTTTAGAACCATTCTATAACCCCCAAAAGCAACATTGTGTTTAGCAGTCACTCCTCATTCCCTTCTCCTGCTTCCCCAGCCAGCACTAATCTGCTTTCTTTCTATCTGTACAAACTTGTGTACTCTGGACTTTCAGGTGGAATCTTACTCTAGTTGGCCTTTTGTATCTGGCTTCTTTCCTTAGGCGTCATTTTTGAGATTGTTTTAGCATGTGTTAATAATTTAATTCCTTTTATGTTGCCAGATAACATTCCGTTTGGATGGATATACCACATTTATGTATCTGTGCATCAGTCGATACACCTTTGGGTTTTTTCCTACTTTGGGGGTATTACAAGCAATGTGGCTGTGAATATTTGTGAATAAGTCTGTGTTTGGATTTTCTCTTGAGTAGTCAGTCACCCAGGAGTGGACTTGCTGGGTCAGATAGTAACTCTCTGTTTAACTTTTTGAGAAATCCCCACACTGTTTTCCCAAGTGGCTATACCATTTTCTTAGGTTGTTGGGAAAGTCATGACACTTTTTTTGCATAGAAAAACGCATCATGATTTTCCTGAAGCCCTAATACATTCTCTCAGCAATTTGAAGGTTCTTGTTTCTCCATATCCTCAGCATTCATTTTAGTCTGTCTTTTTGCTTATAGCCATCCTAATGGGTGTCAAGTGTTAACAATGTGTTTTTTTTTTTTTTTTTTTTTCTTAAAGAGACTTTTGCTGTAGGGCTTGTCTGTTCACCAGAGAGACAGAAAGTGAGAAAGCACCCCCAGGGGTATAGCCACACCACAGTCCCTTCTCCACTCTCCTCTCTGGATCTTGGGCACGCACATATACACCAAGCCACTAGGTCCAAGACTTAAACTGCGGTCGGCCACGTGGGAGTGCAGCACCTTATGGCCCCAGCAATGTAGTTTGGGTTTGTATTTCTGTAGTGGCTAAAGGATGTGGAGCATCTTTTCCTGTGCATATTGGCCACTTGCATACTGTATGTCTGTTTTGTTTTGTTTTCAGGTTTTTGCCATAGGACATTTGTGCTTGCTGGTTCGAGTCCCAGATGAGAAATGATGAGAGGGAAAGTGAGAAATCACCCCCAAGGGGAGATGACCATGCTACAGTCCCTTCTTTTTTATCCTCCTGAGATTTGGGACATGCACCCACACATGCTGGCTTGAATTTCAAGCCACCACATCTGGGACTCAACCATGGTCAGCCCTGTGGGGAGTCCAGTGCCTTAACCACCATGCCACCCACTGGCCCCCCTACTGTATTTTTGAAGAAATGTCTATCAGATCCTTTGCTCTTTTTTTAAAAGAATTTACTAGAGGATGCAGACGAAAAGAGAGAAGGAAAATGAGAAGCACCCTCCCCCGGTGGGGGATGGTCATGTCAAAGATCCTTCTCCATTTCTCCTTTTGGGATTTTGGGCATGCACACACATGTTCCCAGCCTGTTTTTCAAGCTGCCAGGTCTAGGGTTTGAACCATACAGTTGATCATGTGGGATCTAGACATCCCAACCACCATGCCAACTGGCCCCTGTTGCTCATTTTTTAAATTGGTTTAAATGTTTCCCTTGTTATCAAGTTGTAAGAATTCTTTTTTTTTTTGGAAAGGTTTTTGCTATAAGGCACGTGTGCTCTCCAGAAAGACAGACAGAAAGCAAGAAATCACCCCCCAGGGGGAATGGCCACTTTGCAATCCCTTCTCCATTCTCCTCCCGGGATCTTGGGCACACACACACACACACGCACACGTGCACCTGGTGTGAGTTTAAGCCACCGGGTCCAAGACTTGAACCTTGGTCGACTACATGAGAGTCCAGAGACGTAGCCTTTACGCCATCTGCTGGTCCCGTCTTTATGTAGTTTTTATGAAAAATCACAAATAAGATACTTCTCCAGACCAAGCAAGAAGTGGAAAGAAGCTCAGGACTTTAGAATCATGGTTTGGATTAAAAAACAGACTTCCTTATTTGTGAGCAAAGATGCTAAGAGATCTTGAGCAAATTACCAGGTAATCATTTCTGAGTCTCCGGGACTTTATCTGTGAAATGAATTAATAATGCCTACCTTTTAGAGTTTTGGTGAGGATTAAATGAGAATGTGCTCTAGTTGCTTCGCATAACAGCTGGCACACCCTTAAAGGCATCATGTAAAGATTTATGCTGGGCTGGGCCAGCAGGTGGCATGGTGGTTAACCACATGGCTGACTGTGGTTCGAGTCCCAGACATGGTAGCTTGAAATGACACCAGACACACATGGATGCGTGTCCAAAATCCTGAGAGGAGAAGGGATTTTGGTGTGCCCTCCCACCCAGGGAATGATTTCTCACTTTCCCTCTCGCTTACTCACTCTCTCTGGTAAGTGCACATGGCAAAAACCTTTAAAAAAAATTATGCTGAGTTTTGGTGCCTGTCCTCTTCCGGAAGCCCACAGACTTTCCTTCAGGGATGACTAGGAAATTGGGACTAACCCTCTGTAGCTTTGCTTTTGCCCATAAACCTCTCCATTTTTATTCTTCTGTACCTAAGTCTTTTAATTATCTTAACCACTTTTATTTAGATTTATTTGCAGCTAAAGCAATTGTTTTCTCCCACAGCTGGGAACAATTTAAAGAGTTACCATTTTATTTTAAACTTTAATGTTTCCATTTATGTGTCTCCAAAAGGAAAAATATCCTTTTAAAATTATTTTGGCAGCTTTTTTACGAGTAGGAAAACAACGCTTTGCGTCAGAGACCTGAGTTAACCTCATTATCTTTTATAATTTTAAGCCAATCATCTGATGCTTCTGAGTTTGAGTCTTTGTAAAATGGGAAGGTAATGCCCCGCAGAGTTCTAGGGCAGTGCTAGTAAAAACATTAGCAAGAAACACAGTGGCTGTCATTGATGGAATTCCAATTCTTGACTAGTCCTTTAGGTGCACATCTCCTCCCTCACCATCTCTGACATAAATTGTTTTGCTTTGTTCACATCTTTTTCTTTATCACAGACCGTGTGCGTGCGAACACCAGAGAGAGGAGAGAGGTGAGTGCCCTCCGAAGGGTCCGCCATGCTGAGATCCCCTTCTTCCAGCCAGACAGATCCTGGCACTTGCTCCTGAGCTTGGAATGTTTCACATGATTGGGCTGGGGACTCGAACTACGGTCAGGAAGTGGGAGCTGACTTCTCTCACACAGCACTTACCACTGCACCACAGCGCTTTATTCCCCTTTTACAGATAAGACTTGCCAGGGTCTCATCTGAACTAAGTTGCATTGAACTCCAAAGGCCCGGTTCTGTCCACGGGCCAGGCCACTGGTCAGCAGTGTATGTGGTTTGGAAGTTGCTCGCGGTACCTGCATTGGTTCTCTGTTGTCTGCTGTAGTAGCTTCGGTGACACAATACATTAGAGTTTTGTAGGTCGGAAGTCTGATATGTGTCAGAAGGGACGGTTCCTTCCTGAGGCTCTAGTCAGAGAAGCCATTTCTTTGCCTTTTCTGGCTTCTAGGAGCTGCCTGTGTTCCTTGTCCAGTGGCCTCTTCCCCCGTCCTCAAAGCCAGCCCTGGTGGTCACATCATAGTCGTCATTTTCAGTTTGCTTCTGTGGCTGCGTCTTTTTTCTGATCCTCTCTTTAGCTCTCTCTTCCACTCTTTTTAGTTTTGCTATGGGTCATGTGCGCTCATCAGAGACAGAGAAGGAAAGTGATAAATTACCTCCCAGGGAGGATGGCTACATCACAATCCCTTCTCCATTCTCTCTGGATTCCGGGCACATGCACACGGGCGCCTGGTGTGATTTTCAAGCTGCCAGGTCCAGGACTCGAACCGCAGTCAGCCATGTAGAATCCAGTACCTTATTCACTATGCTACTTATTGGCCCTCTGTCACTATTTTGTTTTGTTTTGGTTTTTTGTTTTGTTGTAGAGCATGTGCTCACCAGAGAGAGAGAGAGGAAGAGAGAAGGAAAGTGAGAAATTACCCTTCGGAGTGATGGCCACTCTGCAGTCCCTTCTCTGCCAATCTCCTCTTGGGAGTTTGGAGATGCGTGCACACACGCTGGTGTGTTTTTCAAGCTGCTGGGTTCAGAGTTTGAACTGCACAGTTGGCCCTGTGGGATCCAGCTGCCTTAACCACCACACCACTTGCTGGCCCTCTCTTCCATTTTAAGGACATTGGGATTACACTGGGCCCAGCCAGATAATCTCCGTCTTCAGGTCAGCTATTGAGCACCCTTAATTACCCCTTGCCATGAAACCCAGTATTGGATTGTTGGAAAAGTCATGATGCATTTTGCACAGAAAAATATGTAATGACTTTCTTGACAACCTAATAGATTCAGAGGTTCTGGGTGTTGGGATGTGGACCACTTTGGGGGAGGAGAGGAGGCACAGGTCTGCCCATGGCAGGACCCGTACCTGTTGGGTCTATTGTGAGGGAGAATGGTCCAGGCCTTCCTCTAACTGTGACTGGTTGGCTTTGCAGGAGGTCCTGCCGGGAAGCGGCTGCAGCATGTGAGTGCCTTCTGGCTGATCAACAAGCCTCACTGCACCCCTCTTCTCATTGTCCTGCTCCTGTCCCCCATGCCCAGAGCTTGAGAGTCACCCCAGCATCTCTTGCCTGTTGATTCTCACCCTAACTGTTTTGATGTTAGTGAAGATAAAGGTCTAGTGGAGGGCTTTCTGGCAGGGAGCCTGATTCCAGGAAGAGGAAGGGAAGCCCTTGGTCAGGAAGTGGGGAATAGACTGCCCTGGGCCCCTCTTTTACACCCTGCAAAGGTTCCCTTTCATTGGAATCTGGGCTTTGGAGATGTAATAATGATACCTGTGTTTTTTAGGTCTTGGAACAGCAGTGACTTCTGGCCTTCTGCTAACCCGTTGCGGGGCAATGCAGTATTCAAGGAGCAGAAATCGCTGGGTGAGTTAACCTGGGGGTGGGTGGTGACCTGGTCCTGGTAGTGAGGCCCAGTACCCCCATCAGGATCCGCCTAGTTTCTGCTCTGCTTCCTTTCATGTGGTAGCCGTGTCCTTCCTTGGCCGAGAGTATCCCTCCCTCCTGGCGTGTTTGCTGTTCCTAACTCTATGTCATCTTACCCTGCACCATCTCCAAAGTGAACTTTCTAAAAACCTTTCACCTGTCTCCCAGCCCGTGCAGTGAGCTGTAACTGCTGTGATTTAGCGCTCAGCGATTTCAGGGTCTGGCCTCACCTGCCTGTGCAGCCTCCTCTCACCTCACACCGCATATGGGCCGCAGCCCAGCTGTTCCTGACTGCCTGCAGTTTCCCAGCCTCACTCGTGCCTTCCCTTCTGCCTCCTGCACTGCCCCCTCCTCCCTCCCTCAGCTTAACGGTGAAGTCTGGGAAGTACTACCCCCTGGGTCCTAAAACACTTCCAAGTACCTCATTGAAAGCACTGGGATCCTGCTGTGTGTGTGACGTTCTATTCCCCCCAGAGAATGAGCTCCTGCCTTGAAGGCGGGGTCGTGGGTGTCCTGCACTTACCGCTGAACCACTCTGTCACCTTAATAAGTACTTGCCAAGTGACTGAGTACAATGTATGGTAATCCCCCCTCTTCCACGTGGATTCGTTCCAAGATTTCCAGTAGGTGCCCCAAAACAAACCCCATATGCTAGCTTCTTTTATACATACTTATCTATGGTGAGGCTTTCTTGATGAATGAGATATAGTAAGAGATTAAGAACGATAACTAATAGTAAAAGAACAGTTATAACAATGACCAGCATTTTCATCCTGTGCTTTGGGGCTATGGGCATATGTGTGTGTATGCCAAAAGTCCCAGGAGGAAAATGGAGAAGGGATTGCAGTGCGGCCATCCCTCGTGGGTGGGTGGATGATTCCTCACTTTCCCTCTCACTGTCTCTCTGGCAAGCGTGCACACCCTATGGCATAAACTCAGTAGTAATATTAATAACGGTGACTTGAACATGAGCATTGTGATTCTGCTGCAGGTGACCTGATGACCCAGGGGGCTCATGGGTAGGTAGCATGTGCAGTGTGGATAAGCTGGACAAAGGGATGATTCACATTCCAGGCAGGAAGGAGCAGGAAGGAGTAAGATTTCATTATACCATTGAGAATGGTGCATAGTTTAAAATTTATGAATTGTTTATTTCTGGAATTTTCCATTTTATAATTTTCAAACTATCCTTGACCATGGATAATTCAATAGGTAACTGAAACCATGGAAAGCAAAAGTGTGCGTAAGGCGGTACTCTTAACCACGCATAGTTCACAAGGGGATAGATGTTTGTCCGGGTATACGTATGTGTGAACATGGAAGAAAATGTGTGCCCTTAACCCGTGTTCAGCTCCTCTGGATCCTCTAACCTTATACCTGCCTTGTTAATGCTGTTTTTCTTAGGGTTCAAGAAAAGAGAAACGGAGGTGTATGTTGGCAATCTTCCACTGGATATCTCTGAGGTAGCCTTCACTCTCCGCTTCTTATTTTCTCTGGCCTTCCCCATATAACTTACTAACATGCTAGTAACTTAATTTTACCGGTTTTTAAAGACATTTGAGAACTACGAAGGTTCAAGTGGTCACTAGTGACAATTTGCCTTGAACTATCTCACTTTTAGCTAAATGCTAAAAAGAGCTGTACAGTTTTATGGCCATATAAGTGATTTCCATTTCTCCACTTCCTTGCCCAAACCTATTGTTGCCTTGTTTTTATTAATAGGCATTTAGTGGCTGTAAAGCTGTATTTCCTTGTGGTTTTAATTTTGCACTTTCTCACTATCAATAGCATCTTTTCATGTGCTTATTGGCCATTGTATCTTTTCTTACAGTTTTTTATTTCAGTTCTTACATTTAGTTCTATAATCCTTTTTGAATGAATTATTTTAAGAATTCTTTTTTTCTGCCATAGGGCGGGTGCCACCATGCCCAAGAATTCTTTTTTTCTGGACCAGCAGTTAGGGTAATGGCTATTTCGCTGAACTCCCATGTAGTTGACAGCGGTTCGAGTCCCGGACCTGGTGGCTTAAACTCACGCTGTGTGCGTGTGTGGCCAAGATCCCAAGGAAAATGGAGGAGAAGGGATTGCGGCGAGGCCATCCCCCCGGGGGGTTATTTCTCGCTTTCTGTCTCTCTATCTCTCTCTCTGTCTTTCTGGCGAACACATGTGCCCTGTAGTAAAAACCTCTCAAAAAAAAAAAAAAAAAAAAAAAAAAAGCTTTCTTTCTTTCTTTTATTATTATTATTTATTTTTAAATTTGACCAAAGAGAGAAAAATGTAAAGTGAAAAAACAGGCTGACAGGTCTGGGACTTAAACTGCAGTCAGCCATGTGGGAATCCAGCATCCCAACCACCATCCCACCTACTGGCCCCTTGAATTAATTCTTGTGTGTGGTGTGAGGTAGGGGATCCAACTTCATTCTTTTGCATGTGGATATTCAGTTGTCCCAGTATCATTTGTTGATAAGACTATTCTTTCCTATTGAATTATCTTTCTACTCTTGTTAAAATTCAGTTGACCATAAATGTGTCGTTTCTTTTGGATTTTTATTGTGTTCAATTGATTTCCTTTTCCATTTTGCATAGAAAAATATTTTTGCATAGAAAAATAAGTCATGACTTTTCTGATGACCCATATATTTGTTTACTCTAGTTGTATAGTACATTTCAAAATCAGTTTCCCATTTTTTTTTAAGTTTTGTTTTTATTTCTTTCATGAGAGAAGGAAAGAGAGACCACTCGCAGAGTCTCATGATGCTGAAACCCCCATCCCTCAGCCCTCTAGCTAGTCAAGATCTTGGGCATGTGCATCTAGTGTGTTTCATGTCGACTCGGGGTCCAAACCTGTGATTGGCTATGTGACTTCCAACACTGCAGATCGTATACTGCCACCCATGCCACTGTGACAGGGCCTCACTTACTCTTTTTTAAAGTTTATTTATTTGCTTCATGAGTAAGAGGCAGACTGAGAGACAGACAACACCCCTAGCATCAACCAGCCCAGAATCGTGGACCTACGCGTGCCTGGCCTACTCAGGGTGACCTGCAGATGTGACCCTGAAACCTTCCCCTGTGGGTCAGTTTTGCCAACTGTACCATTGTCTTTCCCTGCCTCTGTTTCCTCTTGAACCTACTAGTCTGCATTCTGCCTTCAAGTTTTCTGAAACTACTCTTGCTAAGGGTTCAGATAACCTACATGATGCCAAATGGAGTAAAAACTTTCAAATGCCTTTTTTCTTCATAATTATGATCTGAAAACTCTGACAAGAAAATATCTGGAAATAGAGGCTAAAACAAGAAAATTAAGGGAGTCCAAAATAAGCGGTTGACTGAAGATCAGACAGTGACATGGTGGCCAAGGTGGCTAGATTCAACATGGCCAATTGCGCTATTAGAGTCTCAGACCTGATGGCTTGAAAAAAATGTGCTGGGGGAAAAAAAAAGAAAAACGTGCTGGGTGCATGTGCGTGCATGCCCAAAATCCTGAGAAGAGAATGGAGGAGAAGGGATTGTGGCATGGCCATTGTCCCTGGGGGTCGTTTTCTCTCCCTCTCTGTCTCTCCCCAGTGAGTGCACATGCCCTATAGCAAAAGTTAAAAGAATAAGAAGAAGAAAAAAAGAGGTAACTGAAAACCAAAAGAGTCTGGTTAACACCCCAGGGTCTTTTCCTGCCTCAAAACCCCAACAAGCTTGGATTATAATAGCTGTGTTGTGATTGGGTCTTTGTGAGAAGGGATGTGGTTACTAACCTCACTGCAATAGCAGGATCCTTGAAAGACTAGGCCTTCAGTTAAAAATGAACTGTGAAGATCTTAAGGCTGGCAAGGTGGACAGGTCCCAAGAACAGTAGTCCTGTTTTCTTGTGAAGTGGGGTTTGAATCCATATTACCTTCATGGTCTGGAACCATCAAACTAAAAATTAATGCCTTGATAACATTAAAAACTCAACGCAGGGGCTAGCAGGTGGTGTAGAGGTTAAGGGTGCTGGACTACCACATGGCTGACCATGGTTTGAGTCCCAAATCTAGAGCCTTGCTTCTCTCTCTCTCTCTCTCTCTCTCTCTCTCTCTGTCTCTCTGGAAATATTAAAATAATAATAAAGGGGACCAGCAGTTGGCGTAATGGCTGTGTCACTGGACTCACATATAGTCGACTGCGGTTTGAGTCTTGGACCCGGCGGCTTAAACTCACTCCAGGGGTGTGTGCATCCGTGCCCAAGATCCCTAGAGGAGAATAGAGGAGAAGAGATTATGGCATGGCCATCCTCTCCCCCCCCCCCCCCCCCGGAGGGTGATTTCTTGCTTTCTGTCTCTCTCTGTCTTTCTGGCAAGTGCAGGTGCCCTGTAGCAAAAAACCTCTCAAAAAAATAATAATAATAAATAAAGTTAAATATAATTCTCTTTTTCCTCCCCTAAAACATGGGAGGAAAAAAATATATCATGAATGGAAGGAAAATTCATAAATCTGATGAAGAATATCTGCATAAAATATATAGAAAACGTAATAATTTGAGGAATAGAAATATATTAAAATCAAGAACAAGATGTAAGTAGTTATATCACCTATTTAAGATTTTATGGGCGATCTTAGAGCAAGGAAAAAAATTAAAGAAATAAAAGATGCAAGAATTGGAAAGGAAAAAAAACTAAACAGTTATTTGCAGATAATTGTCCAAGTTGAAAGTCTGAAAGACTCTCAGCCCAATATGCTGTTAGAACTACTAAAAATTTGGGCAAGCAGACGGCCCAGCAGTTACATAGTTGTACTCCCACATGGCAGACCACAGTTCGTGTCCTGCACCTGGTGGCTTGAAACTCATTCCGGGAGTGTGGGCATGTGTGCCCAAGATCCCGACAGGAGAATGAAGGAGAAAAGACTGTGGCACAGCCATCCCCCCAGAGGTGATTTCATGCTTACGATCTCACTATCTCTGTCGTTCTCCAGCCGGTGCATGTGTCTTAAGGCAAAAAACTCTGAAAAAATGAAAAGAATTACTGAAAACTAGCATGAATTCAAGATAAATATAAGAAAGCCAATTGTCGGGACCAGCAGTTAGCTGGACTCCCATGTAGTCAACCACAGTTCGAGTCCTGGACCCAGTGGCTTAAACTCACGCCGGGCACGTGTGTGTGCGTGCCCAAGATCCTGAGAGGAGAATGGAGGAGAAGGGATTGCAGTGTGGCCATCCCCCCCGCCGGGGGGTGATTTCTCGCTTTCTGTCTCTCTGTCTCTTTCTGGCGAATGCATGTGCCCTATAACAAAACCCTCTCCAAAAAAAAAAAAAAAAAAAAAAAAAGCCAATTGCCTATATACAAGAAGAACCAGAAATAAAACAATCTAGAAACAAGTCTAATAAAAGTTGTATAAGACCTACGTACAGAAGAATATGAAGCTTTATTGAAAGACATTAAGAAAGGCCTACATAAGTAGAGAAATAGCATGTTATTAGTAATAAGATACATTTTCTTTTTTTCTCCCACTTTTGCCAGAGGGTGTATGTGCTCAGTAGAGAGAAGAAGAGGGGAAAAGGTCATGCCACAATCCCTTTTCCTCCATCTCTCCCCTGTTTTGGGATTTAAGGCACATATATACATGTACCTGGTGCTTTGGGACTGAACCACACAGCCAGCCTTATGGGATCTCACTGCCTTAAACACCAGGCCACAGAGCCAGCCAGAAGACCCAGTTTCATAATTCTTAAAATGATCTATAGGTTCATTATCATTTTGATCAAAATACCCAGAGCTTCTCCCATCAAACTCGGTAAGCGTTTTCTAAAATTTACATGGAACAGAAAGTCTTATGAATAATCGTGCCTTCCTGAAGATTAAGGGAGGTGGAGAGGCGTGCAGACTGTCCACCGTGGTACAATGACCCCGATGTGGGTGCCGCGGTTAATAACGGGCATATGAAACAATGGAAAACCCAGAAACAGGGCCAGCCTGTGGCTACTGCGCTTACCCGCTGACAGAATGACCCCCACACAAATGGACACGTGTGTGTGTGTACACAAAGCAGATGGCTTTACAGGTGAATTGGGATAGAAAGGACTGTTTAGTAAACTCATCTGACCTTTGGTTATCCATGCAGGGAGAATGAAATTTGGCTTTTACCTAACAACATGCACAGAATGGTTTCCAGGTGGATTCAGGACTTAGAAATGTCGCTTCGTGACACAGCTTGGCTAGCTTTCCCCTGCAGATCAGGACAGGTGTGGGTACTGCCTGTTGGTGCTTCTGTCGGCATCATGCTGCTGGTCTTGATCGCTCAAGTAAAGCAAGGAAGAATGACAAGAGTTAAGAAGAGGGCTGGCCCTGTAGTACAGCAGTTAAGCACGACACAGAGAAAACCAGGTCCCATATGGCCTACTAGGGTTCAAATCCTGGCCTCTGCAGCTTGAAGAAAACATTGAATGTGTATCCAGGATCCTGCCAGGATGGAAAACTGGAAGAAAAGGGATTGTGGTATGGCCAAGCCATTTAGGGCCTCTTTTCTCTCTTTTTCCCTGGCCTTTTCTCACATTCACTCTCTGCCATTAAAAGTGAAAATGGCCAGCCTCATAGCCTGGTGGTTAAGGGAGCCAGAGCCCACGTGGCCCACTGCTGTTCCGATCCCGACCATGGGCCCTGGAAAGAAGAATAAACGTGTCATTAATTACAAGTGATACAATTGTGGTGATGGAAAACATGACTTCAGTTATCATCTGTATTCCTGGCCCGCACTTTTGTCTTGAAGCACTAAACTTGGATATTTAATTGCTTATTCATTATTTCTACTTGAATAAGTAAAAGGTATTTCAATTTTTTTAAAAAGTATTTGTTTATTGGGACCAGCGGTTGACATAATGGCAATGTCGCTGGACTCCCATGTAGTCGACTATGGTTTGAGTCCCGGACCTGGTGGCTTAAACTCACACCGAGTGCGTGTGTGTGCGTGCCCAGGATCCCAAGATGAGAATGGAGGAGAAGGGATTGCAGCATGGCCACCCCCCTGGGAGGTGATTTCTTACTTTCTGTCTCTCTGTCTCTCTTTCTCTTTTTTTTAAATAATTATTTTATTTTTTATTTATTCATTCATTTATTTTTTAATTTGATCAGAGAGAGACAGAGGGTGAGAGTGAGAGAGAGGAAGTGAGAAAGCAAGCCACCAGATTCAGGACTTGAACCCTGGTCGGCCATGTGGGAGTGTCCAGCGCCTTAACCACCACGCCGCCTGCTGGCCCTCAGTATTTCAACTTTAATGTGTCCAGAACCAGCCTGCTCCCCCACAGTCTTCCTCATTTCCATAAATGGCAGCACTGTCTTTCTCAGGCTCCAAACCTGAGAAATAATCTTGTCTCACACCTCACATTTTTCTCACACTTAACATTCAATCTGTCAGCAGGTCATTTTGGCTCTACCCTGAAAATATATCTGGAATTAAACAATCCATTTGTATAAGAAAGCAGAAGAGTGGACTCTCTCTTTAAATTTGTGAAGATAAACGAGATACAAAAGAATAAAGGTGGTTACCTATGGGCGAGGGAAGGAAAGAAGAGCGCAAGGAAGGTGGAAGCATGACTTTGGAATTTACCTCATATCATTGTTTTGACTTTAGGAATACAGAAACATTTCACAATTAAACATTTTCTAAATGAAAAAATTAAAATGATGTACATTTAACAATTTGGAATCAATTTGGTTACGTAAGAAATTTGGTGTCAGATAAAACAATGACCTACACGGACCTTAGAATATGGGATATTTTGACTGTGTATCTTCAGTAGGATACCCTTCACTAAAGACCTGTTTGTTTGCTGTCAGCATGTGTGCTCGTTGAAGAGAGACACAGCGAGAAACCCTGGAGGTGATTTTTATGTCCCAGTCCCTTCTCCTCTATCCTCCTCTTGGGATTTCGGGCATGCACACACACAAGCCCAGTGTAATTTTCTATGTGTCGGATGTAGGACTTGAATCGCAAAGTTGGTCATACGGGATTGAGCCGTCTTAACCTCCATGCCACTTGCCAGCCTGAAAGCTTTATTTACTTATTTATTTATTTTGTCATAGTGTGCCTGCACTCACCAGAGAGAGACAGAGGGAAACACCCCCTACCCCCACCCCTAGAGAGATGGCCACACCGCAACCCCTTTTCCTCCCTTCACCTCTCAGGGTTTGGGGTACGCACACACCTGTGCCTGGCATGATTTTCAAGCTGTTGGTTCTGGGGCTTAAACTGTAGTTGGCCATGTGGGAGTCTAGCACCTTAGCCACTGTGCCACTTGCTGGCCCAAAATCGTTATTTTTAACCAGTGATTTTCTTAAAGTTTAATTTTGTGAGCTAGAGAGAGGGACAGACAAACAGACAACACCCTCAATAGGGTCTTGGTGGCATAATTCACCCCCAACATCAGCCAGCCCAGATCATGGGCATATGCATGTTCAGTGTCTCTGGACCATGTTCAGAGGTCTCTGGACTCTTGTGGGTCAGCCATTTTATTGTTACGCTACCATCTGGCCTCTGGAAATCTTAATCTTTATTCAGTAGTTTTGCCGTCAGTAATAGTACGTTACTGCTGTTTGAATTTGCATATTTAATATAGGGTAAAACAAATAGATTAATGTTAGGTAGCAAGATTTTCAGCATAACGGGAAAGAGGAGGAAAAAAAATCAAAGAAGCTAAGTAAAAACTATGTTAAAGTCTTATGTATGAATTGAAATCCACGGGGTAACATGGTTGTTTCCCTTTGAAAGAAATAAATCTTCTAGAGCCAATAGATGGGATCAGTAGGGTCCCCATGCTGCAACTCACCCCTGGCCCCAGCCAGCCCTAAATCATGGGCACACACGTGTGGGCTCACTGGTGTGTTCAGGGAGGTCTCCAGATGCAACAGTGGAACCCTCCCACTGGGTCAGCCTTGCAAAATGTCGTATCACCGCCTCGCCACCCTCCAGTCCCTAAAGTTAAGTTCTTTACAGAACTCTAGCGCATAAATGTGGAAGAAATGATAGAATTAGATAATCAACATTTTGCAAATAGCAGTAAAGTCCCTGTTTTAGACTGTGGTTATCTGCTCATGTTTAACTCATTAGGTAAAACATGAGTAGTGAGTAACTTCACAGTGGAGGGGTAGGGTTGTCACCATCTGGAGTTGCCGATTGACTGCAGCAGCACTGACAGTGAGGTAACTAGGTATAACCTCCATAAGTGCATTATGGAGATGCCCACGTCATCTGTAAATGATCTTGTAGCCATAAAACAACCCTCCCGTATCTAAGCAAGCTCTGCGGCTACCTTCCAGTCTGCAGAAAGCCACAGGGGCTGGGGGAGCGAGGCAGCCATGCCGTGAAGAAGCTAGCTCTGGGCTGCAGGACAGCCCACCTGGTTTCTGTAACAAGTCAGCGTCCAGGGAAAACTGAAGTAGCGGATCTGATAGAGACCCAAGAGACTTAAGAGAAATAACCAAATATAATGAGTAATTGACAGGCCATAGATGAGGCTGGTGATGATTGACTGAAAAGAATGTACAAGGGGTCTTTAAAAAGTGCATGGAGGGAACCAGCAGTTAGCGTAATGGCTATGTCACTGGATCAACCGCGGTTCACGTCCCAGACCCGGTGGCTTAAAACTCACACCGGGCGTGTGTGCGTGCGTGCCCAAGATCCCGAGAGGAGAATGGAGGAGAAGGGATTGCGGCATGGCCATCCCCCCTGGGGGGTGATTTCTCACTTTCTGTCTCTATGTCTCTCTCTGTCTGGCGAGCGCACGTGCCCTATAGCGAAAAAACCTCTCCAAAAAAAAAAAAGTGCATGGAATGGGCCAGCAGGTGGTGTGGAGATTAAGGCACTGGATCCTGCATGACCAACTGCATTTTTGAATCCTGGATCCAGTGGCTTGAAAATCTTGCCTGGCAGTGTGCATGGGTGCCCAAAATCCCAAGAGGAAAATGGAGGAGAGAGATTTCAGCATGGCCATCCCTTCTAAGGGGGTGATCTCTCTCTCTCTTTCTCTCTCTCTCTCTCTCTCTCTCTCTCGTGTGCCTTATAACAATAGTAGCATAAAAGTACATGGAAAATGCATTTTATGAAAAACTACTGTGGGGATTTCAAGTTCTTTTGCACCAAAATAAACTGGTACTTTGGTTCTGATTTTCCATGAACTTTTGAAGTCCCCTCAGCATGATCTTACGATCTCTGTGGTGAATGCAGGGTTTATCTGGAGCAGGATTATGAGTGAGACTTCTGTTTTGCTTTTCAGTATTTTAAAAATATTTCTACAATAAACATTGAATGTCTTTTTAATTAAAAAAAATCTCATAAGTTATTTTCATTATTTAAAATGAGATGTAAAATAGCCCCTCCGGGGCACAAGGCAATTTTAGCTTTAATGTACCAAGCCACTTGTCAAATCTATAATTGATGAAAAAAAACTTCAATAAACAAACTACTAAGCAGAAAACATGTCACAATGAGGGCACCCTTCAGATTTTAGGAATTTCTAATGATAACCAGCAACAGGCACAGCAGCTGCTGATGGGACACCCTCCCTGATAACACTGATTGAAATCCCACGGCTGAAAGATGTTGGCAGGTTTTGTTGGCATCTGTATGTGTCGGGAGGGAGAAGGGAGAAGCTTCTCTCCTCTCACCCTCAAGCACATTTTCTGAAAGCTAGTGCTTCCTGAATGTGCTTGATACCATTGAAACAGTTCTTATTTTCTTTTCACCTCAGCTGCGTAATATAATCATCCAGGTAGCTTTTTAAAAATATTGATGCTTGGGGACCAGCAGATGGCATAATGGCTGGACTGCCATGTAGTCGACTGTGGTTTGAGTCTGGATGCAGCTGATTAAAACCCACTGGGTGTGTGCGCGCCCAAGATCCCGAGAGGAGAATGGAGGAGAAGGGATTGCGGCGTGGCCAAACCCCCTGGGGGGTGATTTCTCGCTTTCTGTCTCTCTCTGTTCTCTCTGGTGAGCGCACACACTTATAGCAAAAATCTCTCTTAAAAAAAATCAGTGCTTTAGTTTTAATCCCAACTACTCTGACTTTGTTCATCTGCGATGAGGTAGACCTTGCATTAGTAGTTTAAAAAAACCAATCAGTGGTGTGGTGGTTAAGGTGCTGGATCCCACATGGCTGACTGCACAGTTTGAACCCCAGACCCGCTGACTTGAAAGACATGCCAAGTGTGTATGTGTGCATGCCCAAAATCCTGAGAAGAGAATGGAGGAGGAGGGATTGTGGTGTGGCCATCCTCCTGAGGGTGATTTCACACTTTCTCTTTCTCTCTGGCAAGCTCACACATCTTATAGCAAATTAAAAAAAATAATAATAAAAAATAAAATAACTTGCAGCATCTGCAGTCAGAATTATCCATTGTACAAAAGAAGGATTTGCAAACCTTTTCTGTAACGGGTCAGGTAGCAGATGTTCCTCTCTGCATCGTAGCATGGATGACAGAAAGGGAACGCACGTGAATGGCTGTGCTTCAGTATAGCTTTATGTGACGGAACGGTGGTGGACTGGATCTGACACCTGCTATAGAAGAGATGAAAATATTAACTAGTTTTCTGTTGTATTTTAATGACAGTAAAATCTGGAAAGTAAGTTATGGTTTTGCAGGCCAGCAGGTGATGTGGTGGTTAAAGTGCTAGATGCCACATGGCTAACAGGTTCGAGTCCCAGACCCGGAAGCCTGAAAATATGCCAGGTATGTGTGTATGCCCAAATGGAGGAGAAGGGATTTCAGGTGGCCATCCACCCTTGTGGGTGATTTCTCATTTTCTCTCTGTCTCTCTCTGGTGAGCGCATATGCTCTATGGCAAAATAAACAAAAAACAAAAACAAACTACAAACCAAAAACCTATGATTTTTTTTTGCATGATACAGTGGAGAAAATGTAGGACTTGAAGTTAGAAGCCCTGAGTTCACATCCGAACTTTAAGTTGGCTGTGTGATTATAGGGATGTCGCTTAATCCCTCTGGTCCTTATTTTACACCTCTGTATGATGAGGGCAATAATATTGCGTACCTCAGAGGGTGGTTATAAAGACCAAATGCAATAGGTACCCGAAAGCGCCTCATAAACTGAAAATGCTAAGCACATATTGCTTATTCTCACAAATTGCTTGTTGCTCAGCATCTTGTAGATTCATGTGTAATAAACATTAAATATTTAAAAGTAAAGCAAATTTGAAAATTTGAATTTAAATGCAATATAAACATGAAGACTGAGAAAAATGAGTTATACATAATGCATTTATATTTTCCTCAGCCAACAAAGTGATTTCAGATGGGTAAAAGCTGCTTTTAAAAGAAGATGGTATAAATATACATTTTTCCAAAATAGAGTTTTTCAGAAAAGAATTAGTTTCCATCCTAATTGTGAAATATAACAGTGACATGCTGGTGGGGGAGCGGAGGAGGAACAAGTGTAGAGAGTGCAGGTGGAAGTTGACAGGGCCCAGGCCTGCACAGAACCAACAGGGCAGCAGGCCGCCCTGTGACCTTCGCCCTGTGACCTTCAGAAAGCATTTTCAGTGTGGTAGGAACAGAAGCCAAGCTGCAGGCAGTCAGGAGGGAGTGTGCGGGGAGGAAACAGAGGCATTAGGTGGAGACGATTCTTTCTACAAGTTTGGCAGAAAAGAGAAAAAAATAGGTGTAGCTCTAAAGGGCATCAGGGGAGAGTAGCCCTTATTTCAAAGCAGGGGAGGGCCCTGGGCAGTGGGGCTGCGGTCGGTCGCTGGTGTGTGAGGGAGACCGAGGGCAGAGAGGGGAGCTGAGAATGGGAGCTGGGGCCATATGGTGGTGCCCAGGAGTTGCAAGGATGCTCTGCAAAGCTGACCCATAGGAGACAGTTCCCAGTTCACGTCCGGAGATCTCCCTGAGCATTCCAGGCTTATGCCCACGACCGGGAGTCTGACTGAGGCTGGGGTGGATTGCGGCGTGGAGGCCCCATTGAGGGGTCTGCTCTCCCTCATTCTCTCTCTCTCTCATTCATGGAAGAAAGATGGAAACTTTTTTTAAAAAAAAAAGGATGAGTGTGGAGGATATTTATGGGCAAAGGAAGGTGGCCCTGTACCCAGGCGGTAGAGGTCAGAAGGTGTGGAAGTCACTTCCTCCTAGGAGCCCGCTCAGTCCACTTCCTTCCCCTCTAAATCGGGGTGAAATTGCCATCCTGTGTTTCCGTAGCCGTCTGTATTCCTTCACCAGGGAATTTCTTGTGCTGTGATGCAATGGTCTGTTTATTGATCATCTCGTCTGTCTCCCCCACTTAGCTATTGGGCTTCATTAAACTCGGGCTTGTGTCTGTCTGGGCTGTCTGTATTTTGCAGCACTTAGCACAGATCCTGACACAAACAGCACGCAGGGCACTCTCATTCTGTATGTGTTAAAACAAGTACAGATGGGGGCCAGCAGATGGCATAGTGGTTATGGCGCTGGACTCCCACACGGCAGACTGATGTTTGAGTCCCCAGCCCAGTGGCTTGAAAAATCACACTGGGTGCTTGTGCATGTGTGCTCTAAATCCCAGGAGAAGGATAAAGGAGAAGAGATTGCATCATAACTATCCCCTCTGCTGGGTGAATTTTCACTTTCCCTCTCACTGTCTCTGGCCAGCGCATGTGCCCAATGACAAAAAACCTTTAAAAACAAAACAAAACAAAACAAAACAAAACAAAACAAAACAAAGCAGTATAGATGAACTGGTTGTAAGTTATGTCTAAGGGTCTCTCTCTTTCAAACCCTGCTGCTGTAGGAGGAAATTCGACATCTTCTGAAGGACTTCGACCCTCTCCATGTCCACAAAGTCCAGAATGGCTGCAGATGGTAAGGACTGTTCTTCCGGTGTTTTCTTTGGGAAGCAGCTCCTTTCCTCCCTGTCCGTTTTGCTGATGCACCGCCTGCGAGCTAAGCCAGGAACTCCCAAGTCCACACCCACTGTGATTTGGTACAGTGACATCTGGGAAACCCCCTTTCCATATTTAACCTCCAGCTCGGCAGCTAATATGATCTTGTCAGTACAGTCCTGTTTAGAAGTCCAGAGATCTTTGTTGGGGCCTGCAGGGGGCATGGTGGTTAAGGGCGCTAGATTCCCACATGGCCAACTGTGGTTCTAGTCCTGGACCTGGCAGCTTGTTTTCTCACTCTCCTGCCCCACTCTGTCCCTCTCTGGTCAAATTTAAAAATATTTATTTAATTACATTTATTGTTGTTGTTGTTATTATTATTATTTGACCAGAGAGAGAGAAAAAGAGAAAGCAGGAAAGCACTCCGCCAGGTCCGGAACTCAAACCACGGTTGGCCATGTGAGAATCCTGAGCCCTTAACTACCACGCCACCTGCTGGCCCCAAATTAAAATAAATAAATAAAGTTAAATAATTCTTTTAAAAAAATAGTAATAATCTTTAAAAAAGAAAAAATAGTCCGAGACCTAGGTTTATTTGGGGCAATATCCTTGTCCTGTGTTTGGACCTGAAGGTTTTGGACTTAAGGGTTACTATATAACCCTTAGCCTCAGTTGTCCCTGAAAACTGGACCCGTTTCTACAAAGGGGTCTTCAAAAAGTTCATGGAAATTGCACATTATGAAAAACTTGCTGAATTAATACGTTTTTGCATCAAAGTAAACTTGTACTTTAATTCCATTATTTTCTTGCATTTTTTGAAATCATCTTGTATTTCTTTATTTTCATTTTTTAAAAGAATTTTTAAAATTTTATTTATTATTATTTTAAAAATTTGCTGTATAGGTCATGTGTGCACACCAGAGAGGGAAAGGGGAGGGGGAGAGTGAGAAAGCAAGCCACCAGGTCTGGGACACGAACCATGTTGGCCATGTGTGACTGTCCAGTACCTTAACCACCACACCACCTGCTGGGTCCCCATGTGGAACTAATCTTGACTTGTTCATATAGTTGGAATGGCTGCTCTTCTGTTGCTGCCAAGGAGGGAGAGGGGAACTGTTGCAGAAAAAGAAGAGGGAGAGTCGCCTTCCTACAGCTCTGGGTATCCTCCCTGAAACTCTGGTCCTCACCTGAGATGTGCTCAGCGCTGCCCTCTCTCTCTTTTTTTTTTTTTTTTTTTAAATAGGTTTTTGCCATAGGGTAATGACAGAGACAGAGGGAATGTGAGAAATCACCCCCCCCCCCCACATACCCTGGGAGGATGGCCATGCCACAGTCCCTTCTCTAACTTCTCCTCTTGGGATTTTGAGTGGGCATGTATGCACATGTGACTAGCATGATTTTCAAGCCACCAGATCCAGGACTTGAACTGTGATTGGCCATTTGGAATCTAGTGCCTTAACCACCATGGCCGCCTGCTGGCGCCTGCCCTCTCTTGCCTTCTCAGCTTTGCGTTTGTAGATCTGGGCTCCATGCAGAAAGTGGCCCTTGCGATCCAGGAGCTGAATGGGAAGCTCTTCCATAAGCGAAAATTGTTCGTGAATTCAAGCAAGAGGCTCCCCAAGAGGACCCCCGACGGGGCCAAGTGGCCCCAGGAGCTGCTGGTAAGTTTCTGGCCTTGTCCCGCACTGGGTGGCTGCAGTTTCACGTTGGTAGACTTTGCTTTCATTCTCTCATCCCCCTTCAGTCCAGTCTGACTGGAGAACATGGTGCTTCGAGGAAGTGAGGGAGCTCTTAGGACCTTTGATAGTCAGCAGCAAAGTCGGGTGTGGGAAACTTGGCATTTTTAAGTAAGGGGGGACGGTATCCTTGGCAAGGACAAAAAGGGTCGCTAGGCAATTCAATCAGGGCTTTTTCAACCAGCAATATTGAAATTCATGTTTTTACTTGTTTAATGTAGCAAACATTAATTGCCTGTTGTTTGCACAGCCTGGTCTGCTGCTGACGTGAAGTATAAGACAAAGGTGAATAAAATCTAATCCTTCCTAGCAGGAAGACAAATATTACCAAGTCTTGCTAAGGCCTTTTTTTAAAGGCTCAGGAAGGGGGAGCTCCTGGTGGGGATAGTGTATGATGTGGGGCCGCCTCTGCAGGCAGAGAGGGCAGGCCTATAACTGACCCCCAGGCGCTTCCCTCAGAGGTAGGCCTATCAGTCAGTAGAGGTGAGCCAGGAGCACAGGGTCCCGTTTCAGAGCCTCATGTGTTAGGGGACGACTCGGCTGCACACACGAGGAAATCTGAACCACGGTGGTTAAACAAGTTGGGGATTCATTTTCCATCCCTGTAGAAGTAGGAGACAGGGAGCTTGGGGTGGGTGTGGGGACTCCGTGCTGTTATCAGGGTTGCAGGAGGAAGGCAAGCATTTAGGGCCGAAGGGGCACCTTCTCAGGAACCTGACTGCAGTTTTGCTTATGTTTCATGGCACAGCACAGGCCACTCCTGGCCTTAGTGCAGAGAGGCTGGGAGATGTAGTTTTTGATGCTAGTCACGTTGTTGCCCGGTTCTGTCTGGAAGGAAGGGCAGTATGCATATCTGTGGGCAGTGGGCAGACTCAGCCAGGCAGCTGCAGAGGTTGGACACGGGGGTGGAGAGGGGCTGGCATGGGCACAGTGAGATTGTCCTGGGCAGCTCCCTTGCTAGGCCCGGATGACTTTCCTGTCCTCTAAACCCTAGCTCTTTGGGAGGGCACACTGTCAGGCCACACTACCTACTGAGCTCTGCTTGTAGTCATTACTGTCCTCCGTGTCATGCCCTTCACTGATGACTTCCGCTTCAGGTCATTGTCTTTCTCTCTCATCACACGGCTTCGTCCATCTACACAGACGACTCGTCTAAGAATCCAGCCACTTACTTCCTATGCCTTCCTTTTTTTTTTTAATCGTGTTCATTTATTTCATGAGCATGAGTGTGAAAGTGAGAGAGACAGAGTCACCCTCAGCAGGATCTCATGCCACAATTCCTACCCTCCCCATCAGCTTTTCCGGCCAGTCAGGACCATGGCTGTGTGCCCGGTGTGTACAGGTCAGCCAGGGAACTGAACCTGCAGTTTTCCATATGGATCCAGCATCCCTTGAGCGGCCCATTACCATGGCACCAAACCACTCAAAGGCTTTTGTACCTTTAAAGGTCTTTTCTTCCACTTGGTCTGGGTTTCTCACTCCCCTGGAGCTCATTTCGGCCTTAGTCATCGCTAATAACCTAGCATCTCCCAAATACCCATTTCAAGCGTCCCGCTCTGTGCCACCACCATCTCTGCAGCCCTCTTACCCTAGAACAGTGGTTCTCAGGTGTTAACAAGTGGTAGAACCAACATAAGAACTTGTTAAAACAGCTCACCTAGGGGCCAGAAGATGGTGTAGCAGTTATGTCGCTGAACTTCCACATGGCCGAACACAATTTGAAGTCCCAGGCTTGGTGGCTTAAAAATCATGCTAGGTGTGTGTGCGTGCCCAAGATCTCTGAGGAGAAGGGATTGCTGTGTGGCTATCCCCCCAGGGGCTGATTTCTCTCCCTCATTGTCTTTCTCTCTCTCTCTCTCCAGCATACACCCTAAGGTAAAAACCTTAAAACAGTAACAACAACAAAACAAAACAACTCACTGAGCTCCACCCCCAGAGATTATGATTCAGTATATACAGGTTGGGGCCTGGTGGTGCTGGTGCTCCGGGTCCTGGGACCCACTTTTTTTTTTTTTTTTAAATAATTATTTATTTTATTTTATTCATTCATTTATTTTTTAGTTTTACCAGAGAAACACAGGGTGAGAGTGAGAGAGAGAGGAAGTGAGAAAGCAAGCCACCAGATTCAGGACTTGAACCCTGGTCAGCCATGTGGGAGTGCCCAGCACTCTAACCACCACGCCATCTGCTGGTCCCAAGGGACCCACTTTTTGAGTAGCAAGGCTCTAAATCTTTCAGTTCAGTATCTGATACGTTGGCAAGCAATGGGGTTCTGGGTCCACTGGCCCCATTTTTTCACTGTGGAATACCGTGTATTCCGTCACTTCCCTCCTTAGCTGAGATTCCATGGTCTGTTACTACCTTAGTCCAAACACTGAACCCCCTTACTTAGATCACAGAACCCCAGTACTAGTTGAACTCAGCCCTCTGGCTGTTCTGAACCTGCCCTCCAGGCCACTTACGATGTTCAGAGAACCTTGCTCACAGGTCTCAGTCTGCGCATGGTCCAGGCTCGCCAATCCTCCACTCTGTAAGGAATGGGCCAACCACGCGAGAAAATAGAAATATAGAGCCTTTATTGGGAATGCTTCCAGGCGAGGTTTGCTGGTCCGACAGAGAAAGAGAGAGGGCCAGGGAAGTCGCGCCCTGGGGCGGGGCTTAGCGATTTTCATAAGGGTATGGGGAGGGGGAGTGCCTTAGAGGTAGAAGCAGTCCCTGTATGGTAAGGCTTAGGAGCAGAGCAGACTACTGAGCCGCAGGGTCTGGTGCTGTGTGCGGAGTAGAGCGCCGTGTGCTACATCCGGGTTAGAGCCGAGTGCGTGCAGGTCTGATGACAGACTAGATCCGCGTTGCATCCGCCAACTGTGGCATGGCGTCCAACCCCCACACCCAAGCTGCTCGGGCCTCGGGCCTATCACTGACCAATCACGGAATTCTCTAATCTTTCTGCAGTGTTCAACCTGCTCTTAAGCCCACCTCAGTTTGCCTTTTAGTTAGTATATTTTCTACTTCCCTTTGGTTCTTTTTTCTCAGATCTCTGCTGAAATCTTCCATTTCTTCACCTATTTTGTCTCTTCCAGATTCTTAAACACTATTTACAATAGTTATTATGAAGTCATTTTCTGCTGATTCTCATATCTGAGTCATGGGTGGTTCCGCTTCTATTAACATTTACCCTCTTGACTGTGGGCAGCATTTCCAAGATTTTCTTACAAATATGGTAATTTTTTATTGTATATTAGTCATTGTAATGTTGTATAGATACACATATATATGATTTATTTGATTTTATTTGTTATCATTATTCATTTTATTTATTTATTTTTTAATTTGACTGAAGAGGCAGAGAGAGAGTGAGTGAGAGAAGGGGAAAGTGAGAAAGTAAGCCACCAGGTCCAGGACTCAAACTGCAGTCAGCCAATATGGGAGTCCAGCACTTCGACCACCACACCACCAGCCGGCCCCTGTAATGTTTGTTTAGTTTTGTTTGTTTGTTTGAGAGGTTTTTGCTATAGGGTGCGTGTGCTCACCAGAAAGACAGAGAGACACTTTCTGTCGAAAGTGAGAAATCACCCCCCAGGGGGGATGGCCACGCCGCAATCCCTTCTCCATTCTCCTCTCGGGATCTTGGGCACGCACATACATGCGTCCAGCATGAGTTTAAGCCACCAGATCTGGGACTCAAACCGCAGTTGACTACATGGGAATTCAGTGACATAGCCATTATGCCAACTGCTGGTGTCTGTAATGTTATATTGTACAGATTTTGTATTAATTATTCTCTAAACAGTGTAGACCTTCCTCCCAGCAAAAATTAAATAACTAGCAAATTTTTTCATCCTGTTAAGGAGATGACTTTCTTTGTTAGGATTGGTATATTTCTGTTTGAGCCTTATTCTTGGGTAAAATCATTCTCTCTCTCTCTCTCTCTCTCTTTCTGTCTTTTTTTTTTTTTTTTTAAAGTTTGTGATAGGGCACATATACTCACCAGAGAGAGAGAAAAAAGAAAGTGAGAAATCACCCCCAATGGGGCATGACCACACCACAATTTTTTCTCCTCTCAGGACTTTGGGCATGCACACACATATGCCTGGTGTATGTTTCAAGCTTCCAGGTCAAGGACTTGATCCATGCAGGAAGCCATGTGGAATCCAGCCGCCTTAACCCTCACACCACGGCTGTCCCCCAAATTCTTTATTCTTTTTCCTTTTTTTTTTTTTTTTTTTTTCAGTTTTTTTTTTTTTTGCTATACGGCACATGCACTCAGAGAAAGAAAAATCACCTCCCAGACGGATAGCTATGCTGCAATCGCTTCTTCTCCATTCTTCTCTCAGGATTTTGGGCACATATACACACACCCAGCATGAACAATATTTCAAGCCTCTGGGTCCGGGACTGGATCCATGCAATAGGCGATGTGGGATCAAGCTGCCTTAACCACCATGCCACTGCTTGGCCCCGAAATCTTTTTTTCTAAGGCTTCACCATTTTAGGCTCTCAGGGCAGTTGTCAGGTCTCTCCGCCTGGCTCAGTTGGAACTCTCCGGTCTCTCCACCACTGTGAGACCTCTAACATCTATGCTTCTCTCTCAGTTCCAGCTCCTCCACCCCCAACAGCAGCTATTCAGGGCCTTCCAGAATTTTCCCTGCACATGGACAGCTTAGGATTTAGCCAAGAAGTGGCTGAGGTGAACTCCTAGAAATCTATCTGGGACTTCCCTGTGGCGCCTTCCCCTAGGGTTCTGTCACACGAATTCCTGTCACCTGAACTCTGTTTCAGTGGGACTTTCAGCTTGGGCTCTGCTTCCCCTGGCTGTGGTCTGGAAAAGTACCCTCAGGCAAAAGGCCAGCAGAATGTGAAGCTCATGTGCTTTCCGTTTCACAGGCTCATTGCCCTCTGCCATCCGCTGTCATTAGTCCTGAATGGAAACGGTTAGTCCGTGTATTTTGTGCCGTTCTAAAGTTGTTTGTGGTGAGAGAGTTAAGTTCTGTCATCCCAGAGCCAGGAGCTGGGAAATAGTGTGGTGGGTTCCCCTCACTTTCCTCTCAGGTGGGTGCGGCTTCCCAGGAGCATTCTCAATGCTTTTAAATTAGAAATAAAAGATCAGCAAAATCCTCATATGCTTGGAAATTTTAAAACACATGCCTAGGAAAACAACACATGGGCCAAAGAAGGTAGACCTTTAAAAATATGAGCTTACCTGTGGTGTGGTGGTTAAGGCAGCTGGATCCCACATGGCCGACTACACAGTTCAAGGCCCAGATCCACTGGCTTGAACACGCTGGGTGCGTGCTCCCAAAATCCCAAGAGGAGGAGAAGGAAAATGGAGAAGGGATTGTGGTGTGACCAAACATTATGGAGAACGTGACTGTAGATGAATCATAGTTTATAATCTCCTCACAATGAAAATACCTGACCCAGATGATTTTATATGAAAATTTCACCGTATTTTTCAAGGAACAGAAAATTCTGATCTTAAATACATTTTCCAAAGAATAAAATAAGGAATACGCCCTGGTTCATTCTGTGAGGCCAATATATAACCTTGATACTAAACCAAACCAGGATAACATAAGAAAGAAAAATCATTGACTACTTTCACTTTTGAATATACACATGCAATTTTCCTAAACAAAACATTGCCTGGGACCGGCAGTTAGTGTAATGGCTATGTCACTGGACTCCCACGTAATCGACCGCGGTTCGCGTCCCAGACCCGGTGGCTTAAAACTCACGCCGGGCGCGTGTGCGTGCATGCCCAAGATCCCAAGAGGAGAATGGAGGAGAAGGGATTGCAGCGTGACCATCCCCCTGGGGGGTAATTTCTTGCTTTCTGTCTCTCTGTCTGTCTCTGTCTGTCTGGCGAGCACACGCGCCCTATGGTGAAAAACCTCTCCAAAAAAAAAAAAAAAATTGCCAAACAAGGCCAGTGATATATAATGAAGGTACTCTACCACAGATACGGTATTCTTTTCCCAAAACATACAAACACAGTTTAATATTAGAAAAACAAGTATTTTTCACTCCATTAATAGTGGTAAGCATAAAACCCATATGATCATATTAAATAGACACAGCAACAGCATCGGATAAAATTCAGCATTCATTCACTATTTAAAAATAAAAGTTCAGGACTGAAGAGTCCTGAACTGGCACCCCAGTAATGGAGCGTTATGCAGGCAGACCCAGGTTTGTATCTGGAGGCCTTTCTGAACACACAGACATGCACAGGTCTGGTGCTGGCCGAGGCTGGGGAGGGCCACAGGGTTAGCACCCTGTAGGGGCTGCTGTCTCTCTTTCTCTCTTGCTGTCTCTTTTGCTCAAGGAGGAAATAATCAAATTTTTTGCACTCGCTAGAGACAGAGAAAGAGAGAGGGCAAGTGAGAAAGTACTGCCCAGGGGGATGACCGTGCTGCAATCCCTCCTTCATTCACCTCCTGGGATCTGGGGCATGCGTACATGTGTCCAGTATGGTTTGGTTTTTTGGTTTTTTTTTTTTTTTTTGAGAGGTTTTCGCTCTAGGGTGCGTGCGCTCGCCAGACAGAGACATAGAGACAGAAAGCGAGAAATCACACCCTGGGGGGATGGTCATGCCGCAATCCCTTGTCCTCCATTCTCCTCCTGGGATCTTGGGCATTCACGCACACGCGCCCGGCGTGAGTTTTAAGCCACCGGGTCTGGGACGGGAACCGTGGTCGACTACGTGGGAGTCCAGTGACATAGCCATTACGCTAACTGCTGGTTCCCTGTTTTTGTTTTTGTTTTGGAGAGGGCTTTGCTATAGGGTGTGTGTGCTCGCCAGAAAGACAGAGACAGAGAGACAGAAAGCAAGAAATCACCCCCTGGGGGGATGGCCACACTGCAGTCCCTTCTTCTCCATTCTCCTCACAGGATCTTGGGCACGCACGCACATGCGCCCGGCGTGAATTTAAGCCACCAGGTCCAGGACTCGAACCGCAATCGACTACATGGGAGTCCAGTGACATAGCCATTACAACATCTGCCGGTCCTGGGTCCAGTATGTTTTTGAAGCCCAGGACTTGAACCACACAGTCAGCTATTTGGAGCCCACTGCCTTATCCTCTACGCCCTCTACTGGTCCCCTAAATAAAAGTTTTTAGGAGCAGAAATACATGACCATTCTTTTTTTCTTTTAAAGAATTATTATTCATTTAATTTTATTTATTGTTATTTTAAAAATTTGCTATAGGGCACAGTTCACTCATGAGAGAGAGGGAAAAGTAAGAAAGCGAGCTACCAGGTCTGAGACTTGAACCATGGGCTGCCTTGTGGGAGTCTAGGGCCCCACCACCATGCCACCTGTTGGCCTTATACAGCTATTCTTTTTTTTTTTTTTTAATTTAACTTTATTTATTTATTTATTCATTCAATTTGACCAGAGAGGGAGAGAGTGAGTGAGAGGGGATGTGAGACAGCAAGCCACCAGGTCTGGTACTCAAACCGCGTTTGACCATGTGGGAGTCCAGCACTCTTAACCACCACCCCGTCTGCCAGCCCCTACACAGCTATTCTTAACCTGATGGGGGGGGGGGGATCTGTATTTACCAAGAACCTCCAGAAAATAATATTTTAATGAAAACATTAGAAGGATTCTTTTTAAAACAGAAACAAGACATGGTTGCCATCCCCATTTCTATTCGATTTATACTAGAGGTTCTACCTTATCTATTGAGACAAGAAAAATGTAGGCATACTTTTCTGAAAGGAAGAGAGAAAAGTGTTAGTTAGGGACCAGCAGATGGTGTAATGGTTACGTCACTGGACTCCCACATGACCAACCGCAGTTCGAGTCCCAGACCTGGTGACTTTAAGCTCATGCAGGGTGCGTGCGTGTGTGTGTGTGTGTGTGCCCAGAAAATCTAGAGGAGACTGGAGGAGAAGGGATTGTGGCATGGCCATGCTCCCTGGTGGGAGGGGGGGGTGATTTCTCACTTTCTGTTCCTCTCTCTCTCCAGCGAGCTCACGCACCCTAGAGCAAAAATATCTCCTAAAAAAAAAATCATAATTTACAGATTATTTTCTTCATAGAAAAAGAATGAAATAATCTAAAAGTTATTAGAAATAACAGTTTAAAAAGGTCACTGACTGTGTAAGATCAGGCAAACCAAAATCAATTACATTTTTGTTTACTGTGAATAAACAGCAAAAAGTAATTTAATAAATGTGCCATTTACAAAAGCAATTAACGAAAAAATAAGGCGAGGCCAGCATACGGTATGGTGGTTAAGGTGCTGGACTCCCACATGGCTGGCTGTGATTCAAGTCCCAGACCTAATGGCTCGAAAATCATGCTGGGCATGAGTGCATGTGTGTCCAAAATTCTCCAAATGAGAGGAGACTAGAGAAGGGATTGGGACATGGCCGTCTCCCCAGGGGGTGATTTCTCACTTTCTCTCCTCTGTCTCTCTCCAGAGAGCACATGCACCCTATGGCAGAAACCTTTAAAAAAAAAAAGGTATCTAGGAACAAAAATAAACATGGCTTACTCTTTGTTTGTAATGAAGGTACTATATCACGAGTATGGATTTTTTTTTTCCCCAAAACTGCAAAAGTAGTTTAATATTAGGAAAGTAACAAGTGTTTTTTACTCCATTAATACTGGTAAGGATAACAGGAAGAGACAGAGAGGGAAAGTGAGAACTCACTTCCCAGAGGGGGTGGCCATGCCACAGCCCCTTCTCCTCCATTCTCCTCCTGGGATTTTGGGTACCCGCGCACACGTGCCTGGCTTGAATTGCAAGCTGCTGGATCCGGGCCTTGAACCACTGATGACCGTGTGTGTCCAGAACCTTCCCCACACCACCTCCTGGCCCCATCTTTGGGCATTCTTTTAGGATAGGTCTGCTGGTGACAGGTTCTTAGTTTTCCTTCCTTAGAGCATGTCTTAATTTGCCTCTCATTCTGAAAGGATATCTCCTCAAGATACAGGGTCCTTTTCTTCCAACTCTGGGAAATATTGTGCCACTTCTGTTTGGCCTCCATTGTTTCTGATGAAAAATTTGTTGTCATTCAAATTGTTTTTCCCCTTACAGGTAATTACTGGTACTGGTTCTCTGACTACTTTCTAATTTTTTTCCTTAGTCCTTAGTTTTCGAAATTGACCTCTGATGTGTCTTAGCATTAATGTGTTTGTTTGTTAGGTTGCTATAGGGCATGTGCACTCACCAGAGAGAGAAAGAGCGAGAGTTAAGCTGAGAAAGCACCCCCCAGGACAGGTGACCAGGCTGCAGTCTCTACTCCATCCTCCTCTCGAGATTTGGGGCATACACACACATGCATCTGGTGGGATTTTCCAGCCACCAGGTCTGGGACTTGAACCATGCAGTCGGCCATGTGGGATCCATCACCTTAACCTCCATGCCACCTGCTGGCCCTTGATTTATATTTTTAAAAAATTCACTTGTTAAAGCGTTCAGTATACTTGTGGTATAATTTACTTAAAGATAACTGTTTTTGTTTTTGTTTTGAGAGGTTTTTGCTATAGGGCGTGTGCGCTCACCAGACAGACAGAGAGACAGAAAGCAAGAAATCACCCCCCGGGGGGATGGCCACACTGCAATCCCTTCTCCTCCATTCTCCTCTCAGGATCTTGGGCACGCATGCACACGCGCCCAGCGTGAGTTTAAGCCACCGAGTCCGGGACTCGAATTGCGTTCGACTATGTGGAAGTCCAGCGACATAGCCATTATGCCAACTGCTGGTCCCGAGAACTGTTTTAAGTATACAGTTTGGTGAACGTTGACACATGTATACAGCCGTGTAACCACTGTCACAATCAAGATAACTTTTTGGGGCTGACAATCATGATGCAGCACCCCCATGGGAAGGTTGTGGGTCTGCGTCTGTAGATCTCCCTAAACACAACAGGCACATGTGTGCCCATGACCTGGGGCCGGCTTGGAGTTGATTGCAGTGTGAAGACACAGCTGGGTGCTGTGTGGATGTCTCTCTCTCATGGAAGAAAGAAATGAAAAGGGCCAACCATGGCCTGGTTTTTAAGGCTGCTAGATTCCACATGGCTGACTGCAGTTAGAGTCTGGACCCAGCAGCCTGAAAAACACACTGGGTGCATGTGTGTGCATGTCTAAATTCCTGAGAGGAAAGAGAGATGGAGAAGGGATTACAGGGGCCATACCCCATGGGGAGCAGGTTGTTTTCTCATTTTCTCTCTTTCTCCCTCTCTCTCTCTCTCTGTCTTTCCAGTGAGTGCATGTGCCCTTTGGCAATAAATAAATAAATAGATAGATAGGTAGGTAGGTAGATAGATAGGGGCCAGCAGATGGCATAGCAGTTGCATTGCTGAACTCCCACATGGCCGACTGTTGTTCGAGTCCTGGATCTGGTGGCTTAAAAACTCAAGCCAGGTGTGTGCATGTGTGTGTGTGCGCGCGCGCGTGTGCCCAAGCTCCCTGAAGGAGACGTGACTGTGGTGTGGCCATCCCCCGGGTGGTGATTTCGCACTTTCTCTCTGTGTCTGTTTATCTATCTGTCCCTCTCTCTCTCTCTTGCTCTCTCACTCTCTCACTCTCTCTCCTCAGTGAGTACACATGCACTGAGGCAAAAACCTCTACAGAAAACAAGCTATGTCGCTGCCCAGGGTGGCCAGCACCAGGCCAGGGTGTGGCCCTGTGCTGACTCGAAGGTAGCAGGCAGGGAGGCCGTGTTCTGGGTGTGGCAGGAGGCTGGTCCCTGCAGAGTAGTATGCAAGGACTTCCCCTGGAGCATGTACTGGGTGGACCCCCCCCCCCCCCCCAAGAAGCCTGGTGGCTGCTGACCTTGGAGCTGTCTTCCCTCCTGCTTCTCAGCCTCACCAGCCGGCGTTCTGCTTCCAGCCCTTGGCCAGCTGGTAGAATGTCCCAGAACAAAGTAAAGGGCTAATTAACAGCTGTTGATTGATCTGGGCAGGAGGACCACTGTGCTTGTAGCAACAATAGAACTTAGTTAAAATCGGCCAGCGTGGCAGCTGCTGGACGCGGCCTCGGTCTCTGTCGCTTCCATGTGGCCACTTCCATGTTGCAGACACTTCCTGAAGTGCGAGGTTTGCTTTTGGGCGATCTGCCTCCTGGGGTGGTGGGATGACGGTCATGTAGATTTTCCTCAGAAACTTAATTTTACAAACTGTCAGAACGGGCTTGTTCTATTTATCTCTTAAATCGGTAGGGAATAATAATTAGATCAAAAATGGTGTAAAATGTTTCTGTATTAATAATTATTTTTAGCTTGAAACCACTGCTGATAATTGGCTCTTGGGGTGGGAATTTAGAACTGTCTTTGGAGATTCTAAATAAAAAGGCACTCTACATGCGTGGCGAGAGGAGGGCAATTTTTAGCACTGTCACTTTGCTTGGCGGTGCATGAACAGAAGAGTGTCGTTTAGCATAGAGATTTGATTTGGGTCTTATTGATTGATGGCAGTAGTCGACCCTCTGAGGAGCGCAACCCTAAAATTATTTCCTGGTGAACTTACTTCATTGTGGCTGTAGATGCTGTTATTCTCCCATTCGGCAGATACAGAATCAAGTACCTCACCAAAGTTAAACAGCCAATCCAGAACCAGGATTGGAACCCAGGTAGATGAACTCCAAACCCTGTGTATTTTTTTTTAAAGGTTTCATTCATTTATTTCTGTGAGAGACAGAAAGAGAGAGAGGCATTCCCAACAGAGCATCCATCAACATGCCACAGCCTATGCCCAGCCTCAGCCAGTCTAGATCATACACGCATGTACCCATGGAGGTCCTAGGACACGAACGTGGGACCTTTCCCGTGTGGGTCCAGTCGCATGTACTGCTGTGCCACTTCTTGGCCTGCAGACCCTGCCTTTATTTTTTTAGACTTTTGCCACAGACTTTTAGACTTTTAGATGGGTACTTGCAGGAGAGCGAAGGAAAGTGAGAAATCACTCCTAGCACACGGCCACACTGCAGTCCCTTTTTCTCCATTCTCCTCTTGGGATTTGGGGCACACATATCTGGGTGTGTTTTCAGGCCACTGGGTCTGGGCCTTGCACCACTGAGCCAGCCACATGGGATCCAGCACCTTAACCACCATGCCACCTGCTGGCCCACAGACCCTGGCGTTTTTACTGCTGGGCCATATTGCTGCTTTTTCTTCAGCATCTACTGTGTGTCGGGTCCTGAGCAGCCTAAATTCTCATGTCCAGGCGGGTGTGATTCATGGTGTAAAAGAGGAAGCCATGTCTTAGAGAGCTAAGAATTTGCCCCAGGCCGTTTTTTGTTTCACTCATTCATTCACCTGGATTTACCGGGCTCCTTGCGTGCACAGGCAGTTTACAGACGCTGGTGTCACTGCGTGATTGTCCTTGTTGGAGAACCATGATCCTTGTTCTGGTGGTACTTACAGTTCAGAGACAGACAATCGGCAGAAAATACTCGATGATAAGTAGCAGGCAGAGAACATGTGACGAGTCATTCTTTAGGTGGTGCTTTCTGTGGGGAAGTGACGTCTCAGCTGAGAACTGAATGACAAGGCACAGCAGTGACGGAAGAACAGAGGAAGACCATTCCAGGCTGAGGGAGCACCACGAATGTCCCGAGGCTTGAGCATGGGTAGGAGGAGCGAGTGGGCAGAGAGGAACAAGGTCAGGGGCAAGGAGGGTCCAGTCATGCAGCCTCAGCCAATGAAAGTGGAGGCTTTGAGGTTTTTCTTTTGTGCTTTTTGAGTTTATTAAAGAATTATTTATTATTATTTTCTTTTCCTATAGAGCATATGCATTCACCAGAGAGACAAAGACAGAAAGCAAGAAATCACCCACCGGGGGGCCACGCCGCAATCCCTTCATCTCCATTCTCCTCTCAGGATCTTGGGCATGCACGCACATGTGCTGGTGTGAAGTTTAAGCTACCGGGTCCGGGACTCCAACTGCGGTCATCCATGTGGGAGTTCAGCAATGTAACCATTACACCATCTGCTGGTTCCTATTATTATTATTTAATTTGACCAGAGAGAGAGAAGGGGAAAGTGAGACAGCAAGCCATCAGGTCTGGAACTCAAACCACTGTTAGCCATGTGGGAGTCCAATGCCCCAACCACTACGCCACCTGCCGGCTCCAAGTTTATTTATTTATTTTTCTTTATTTCTACTTCTGAGATCTCAGAAATAGGCACCTCCCCACAGGGTCTTCATGCCATGCTCCAGCTTAGCCAGCCCTAGATCACAGGCACTCACATACCCCGTGGGTAGGGGGTGGTCTCAGGACATGAACTGGGGACATTCCTATGTGGCTTCAGTTGCATTGCCACTGGGCTATAACCTGTCCCTGAAACTTTGAGTTTTATTCATAAGCACCGTAGGAAGCCATTGGAAGGGTTTCTCGGGTGTGATAGGATCTGATTATGTTCGTAAATGATCCTGCTTTGAGCCAGAAGGTGTGCAGGTTAAGTTGGCTGGATCCCCAGTGGCCAACTGAGCGCTCTAAGTCCTGGACCCTGCGGCTTTAAAATCATTCCAGGCACATGTGTGTGTGTCTGAAGCCCCAGGAGGTAAATGGAATAGAAGGAATTGAGGAGTTGTCATCCCCCTGGGGGGTGATTTCTCACTGTTGTGTGTTGGCCACTGGACTGGGGGGGCTGGTGTGGGAGCAGCACACCCTGACTGGACTCTGGTAAGAGTTGGTGTGGGTCACCAGCTTGGGGTGAGGAGTATGTGGGTTTGCTGGTGTTAACTTGCTGATTTTGATGAAGCTAGCGGGAAAGATGAATCAGCCTGAACCATTTGTAGGAAGTGAATCTGTTCACTCAGATGGAGAAAGTAGGGCTGACACAGCTTGGAGAGCGGCTGTTTCAGACACGCTGAGTTCGTGCACCTCTCCTTACCCGGGTAGAATTCTGGGGAGTGACCAGGGCTGCAGCTCCAGCTCTGAGAGCCTGCGCTGGGCTGTTAAGACTGAAGACCATGAAGCGAGCAATGACCTTGAAGAGGCTGCAGATGTGGGCCATGCTAGCATTTTATGGTTGACAGAAGGGCCAGCCAAGTGTGTGATGTTGGGGTGGCCACCAGACGTGTTCATGGAGAGAGGAGTGAATGGGGTACTGCACGTAAATTCAGAACGCAGATATGAACACTGGCCTCGGCAACCTGGAGGGCCCAGCACAGAGCCTAAGGGGGAAGGTAGGCTGTGGGTATAGACCTCTAGGCCATGCTGTCTTTTAAAAAATAACAGCATGCGGGACCAGCAGTTAGCGTAATGGCTATGTCGCTGGACTCCCATGTAGTCGACCACGGTTCGCGTCCCGGACCCGGTGGCTTAAAACTCACACCAGGCATGTGTGCGTGCGTGCCCAAGATCCCGAGAGGAGAATGGAGGAGAAGGGATTGCGGCTTGGCCATCCCCCCTGGGGGGTGATTTCTCACTTTCTGTCTCTCTTTCTGGCGAGCGCACGTGCCCTATAGCAAAAACCTGTCAACAAACAAACAAACAAACAAAAAACAGTATGGCATTTGCTTTAATTTTACTTTTTTTTTTTTTTTTTTGAAGAGGTTTTTGCTGTAGGGTGCATTTGCTCACCAGAAAGACAGACAGAAAGCGAGAAATCACCCGCCATGGGGGATGGCCACGCCACAATCCCTTCTCCTCTCAGGATCTTGGGCACGCACACACGCACCAGCATGAGTTAAAGCCACCGGGTCCAGGACTAGAACTACAGTTGACTACATGGGAATGCAGCATCGTAGCCATTACACCAACTGCTGGTCCCTACAACTTTATTTTTAAAGGTTTATTTCCTCCATGAGAAAGACAGCACTTCCAGTGGGGTCTTCATGCCACGATCCACCCCAGCTAAGCCAGCCCCAACACTTTCAATGAAGGGAGCCGAGAAGGGTGGGAGGCGAGGGAGACACGGTCAAGTCAGGGCCTTTTCCAACATGGACAACAAAGTCTGCTGGTGTCCTGGAGACAAAGGTCCACACAGAGAGATAGGCTTGGAGGAGAGGGGGCCGCCTACCGGGGCATGATGTTCCTCAGAGGAGAGGGGGCCCAGAGTCAGAGCAGGAGACGTAAGGTAGCAGGAGGGATGTCAGAGACAGCGGGGTGGGGGAAAATGAGGGGCACCCCTCTGGCTGCTTCCAGTTTTCACCATGATGGAAAGGCAAGTTCACGGGGGGTGGGGGTGGGGGTAGGAGGGGCTGCGAAATTGGTTTGGAGGAAAGTAAGGAAGGAGACTGCCTAGGGGCTCGGCTCAGTGCCCAGCGTCCTCGGCAGGGCTGGTTGCAGGGTAGAAGGTAGGGCAGCCCCTAACCAGGGCTGGGGGTTTTCCAGGTGAGAATTACGGAGAGACGGAGACCAGTGTGAGCCGGGGGGTTGCAGAGGTGTAGCGAGCCAGAAGCGGGGCACCCAGCCAGGCCTTGTCATCAGACGTTTCCTGTGGAACCATTTTCCCTTTCTCCTCTTCCTTCTGCCAGGAAGGACCCCAGATGGGCAGTCCTGGCTGCCAGACCCTGCCTGGGGAAGGCTGCTGGGCAGCTCGCTGTAACAGCACCTCCCTGTGGGCGCTTCTGGCAGCTTCACCCTCCTCCATCTCTCCCTCCCTATTTCTTGGCATCTTTTCTTTGGGTCGTTCAGCACCCCAAGAATAAGAAAGTGTCACCAGCTGACTTGAAGTCAGTCTGTAAAAGAAATGTGCCGGCAGCAGGTGCTGTGGTTCAGGTGAGGGATCCTACATGGCCGACCACTGTTTGGGTCCCAGACCCAGTGGAGAAAGGATTGTGGTGTGGCTGCCTGCCCCCCGGGAGATGATCTCTCACTTTTCTCTCTGTCTCTCTCTGCTTCCCTTCCCCCACAAGCGCATATGCCTTATAGGAAAATTTAAAAAGAAAGAAATTCCGCTGTGCCTCAGAGATACCTTTTCTTTTCCTCCCTAGGTCGTAGAGCAGCCTTCCTTGGGAGGATCTTCCAGGACCGCTGGTGAGATCCTGAGCTCCGTCTGCTCCTAGGACGAGGCATCCTGAGAGTCCCTGAGCCTTCCAGCTTTGTCCCCTGCTGACCCATCATGCTGGAAATGCCCCTTTCCACTTTGTCTTCCCCTAGGGTGCTGAACTAAAGAGCACCATCCGGCAGCCCTCCACCCGATGGGGCTGTAGCTTCTCTGCCCAGCTCGGCTACCTCAGAGGACGCTAAGACTGCCTACGGGGAGGGGGGTGCGGCCCTCTCAGGGTAGCTGCGGTGCCCCCAGGACTTGCTCCTCTGTTTTCCAGCTTGTACACAGCTTGCTCCTAAGGCGTCTGTTGGCCCCTGTGAGACAGAGACGCTGACGGCTGGCGTCTCTCTGGTTCCCATGGAAATGAGGTGAGCAAGGTGTGGGAAGACGGCCAGGCCACTCGGCAGTTACAGCCATTATTCCATCTTGCAGAGAGGAAGCACTGGGGGCAGGGGCAGAGGCTTGGAGAACTCCTGACCGAGACCCAGGCTCTCAGGTTCTGACCATGCCGACCTAGAGAATCAGGCTCCATTTCTGTGCAGGGAAGGCCTGGATGTCAGGAGGTCAGCGTGCCCAGCATGCCTGGCTTTGCTTTTACAGAGGACTCCATTCTTTTCTTTTTAAATTTTTCCTTCCTTCCATGAGTGAGAGAAGCAGGAGCTCTCCCCAGTGGGGTCTTTCACACCCCAGTCCACTTTGGGCCTGGAAGTGCTTGCACAAACCCTGGACCTTTCTCTGTGTGGAGCATTCTTAATATCAGGGATCCCAGGAGAATCTGCTTGCCTTGACATGCTGTAGGACCTGTGACTTTTGTGTTGTTTGTGAGCAGGTTTGTGTCACCAGCTGTGTGTGACTCAAGCAGGTGCATGAGTTAGTGGAGTGGCAGGATGAGTCGAACGTGCATGACCACAGGGGAGCTACCGTGGGATTGAGAGCATGGCCTGCGTGGTGGCTTTAGGGGTTCACAGATCATTCGAACAGGCTTGAAATCCACCAGTGGGGGGCTGGCAGGTGGTGTGGTGGTTGGGGGCACTGGACTCCCACATGGCCAACCGCAGTTTGAGTCCCGGACCTGGCAGCTTGCTTTCTCACTTTCCTTCTCTCTCTTTTTTTCTCTCTCTCTGTCCTTCTCTGGTCAAATTAAAAATAAAGCTAAATGAAGTAATTCTTTTTAAAACAATCCACCAGCGAGGGCTTTTGCCCCCTCTTCCTGGAGTTTCCTGATGTGTGTGTGTTTCTATCTGCTGCTCTGTCTTCCCAAGCCTTCAAACCTGTGCCCCAGTGGGGTCCTTCCCGTCCTCTGCCCTGCTTGTTCATACTTGGTTACCTGCTCTGCCCCGGCCCTGGAAGGGGTGGGCACAGCCCTCCTGTGTGGGTGGCTCTCCTCCTGCAGGAAGGCTGGCCAGCTCCCTCAAGGCCCCTTGCCTGGCCCGGCTCCCTGCAGGGGCTCCTTCCTGGTGCAGCTGCTGAGGGAGTGCTTCCGAGACCTGAGCTGGCTGGCCCTCATCCACAGCATCCGCGGGGAGGTGGGGCTATTGGTGACCAGCATCGTTCCCCGGACCCCATTTTTCTGGGCCATGCACATCACTGAGGTATGTGCTGCCTGTGGCCCGCCTGGGCCTCTGTGCCTTCCGTGCTGCTTCTGTGCCTTTCACGAGGGTGGAGATGGGGCCATCAGTAGTGGAGGTCCAGAGTGCTGCACTCTGACCCCCAGGGCCAGCTGCATCTGCACACGGGCAGGCGGTGAGGCCCTCTGCGTGTGTATGCCCACAGACCCTGCACGAGAACATGCAGGTGCTGTTCAGCGCCCTGGCTGAGGCCGAGGAGCAGCAGCCCTTCCTGGAGGAGTGTGCCGTGCAGCGCGGGGCCCGCTGTCTGGCTGAGTACCAGCTGGGCGAGTACGGGCACGCCTGGAACAGGTGCGTGCTGGCTGGGTCGGGGGTGTGGGAGAGGCTGTGGGAAGAGCCGCCCCTTTGTCCATCTGTCCATCCTTTCTCTCAGCCCTCCTTCCTGGCTTCTCTGTCCTTTGGACTCTGGTTTCTCTCCTGCTGCTGTTTCTTCAAGGCTGATTCTTTTGATCGCCTTCCTGCCCTGGGAGATGCCCAGTGAGCTTGCTGTCCCCCATCCTCACCCCTCCCCTTATCGAGGACAGCGGTGTGGGGCTCAGGTGGAGCCACCTTCCTAGGCCCTCTGTCCCTCTGCCAGGTGCTGGGTGCTGGACAAAGTGGACACTTGGGCTGTGGTCATGTTTGTCGACTTTGGCCAGTTGGCTACCATCCCTGTGCAGTCCCTGCGTAGCCTGGACGGTGACGACTTCTGGACCATCCCACCTCTGACTCAGCCATTCATGTTGGAGAAAGGTGAGAGGTCCGTCCTCCTTTTGCCTCCTGAAGATTTCAGGGATAGGAGATGCTACACCACCCCGGGACCTCAGCAGGGGTGGTTGGTGAGCAGCTGAGGTCCTCAGGGTCCCCGTCAGCCTCAGCTCTTTTCATCTCACCTGGTTTTTGACATGGGCCCCTTGCAAAGCCACCTACTGAGTGCTGTTTTTCACACTTGGGCTTTGGAGATTCAAGAGGGACTTTAGTTGTTGCCCGAAGGCTAAGTTCTCTAGGTGGGGGAGGGTAGGCTATGCTCCCCACCCCACCTACTTCTGCCAGAGCCACTCAGCTTTCATCTCTCTTAAGTCCTGTAAGCCTTGCTTAAGATGTCATTGGGAAAGGATTCTGCAATAGAAGAAAACTAGAATTTGGAAACCAGGGATAGAGGTTAAAGCACTAGGCTCGGGGTCACCTTCTGTTCCTTGGACCCAGACACCTTAGTTCTTCCATCTAGCCCCAGCTGGGGTATTGGTTTCCATGTCCTGGAAATGGAAAGACCCCTTCTTTGCCCTGTCCTTTCTCAAGATTGGGGCTAGGTGAAATGTTAAAAGGATGAGCAAATGCTTTGAGAGAACACAGGTACACACACGCACAAGTTAAGACGGAAAAGCATCTCCCAAAAGTGCAAGGCCAGGGCTCCCCAGGAGGCTGGTGGGACTTGTGCCCAGTGGTCAGGGAGCACCACCCAGAGGTTGTCTCGGGTCACTGCATGGAGAAAGCCATGCCGCCAGCTGGGGAGGAGCAGGAGGACAGCCAGCTCAGGAGCTTCAGGCAGCCTGAGCCCAGCTGCGACTTTGGGTATTGGAGCGTGGCCCAGAGAAGAGGCGCCTCCTGTCCCAAAGAGCAGCTCCCAGCTGTGTGCACCACACCAGAGCGCCCAACCCAGCGTGCGTTGTTGGGTGTGTCCACCTGTGTGTGGACATCCTACCAGAGAAGTCAGAAGGCGCACAGCTTTCCTCCCTCTACAGATGAAGAAAATGAGGCTCAGGGAAGTGAAAGGACCTTCCTCACAGTTTTTGGCAAGAAAACAGCCCAGGTAGGGTGGGACCCAGGCTAGACACTGAGCCAGTTTCATACGCATCAGCAGTCCCAGAGCTTGGGGATATGGCGGATGGCAGGGGTTAGAGAAGGGAAGATCTTGGAAAGAAGTGGAGTTTTTATTTCAGTTTCTTTCTTTCATGAGACAAACAACCCCAGCAAGGTCCTGATGCTGCTATCCACCCCTCAGCCTCAGCCAGCCCTAGATCATGGGCATGTGGGAGCCGGGGGTGTACAGGGGGGTGTACAGGGAGGTCTCCAGACGCGAACCAGAATTGCCCACTGGGTCGGCCTCGCAGAGCCTCAGGTTAACGCTGCACCAACATCTGACCTGATAGATCAGTTCCCTGCCCTGATTTTTCCAGAATGTTCCATCATCATGCTAAAAAGCTCCCTGCTTTGAACCTCCATCTTTCTCTCCTGCTGGAACTCTCAGAGTTGAGTGAACACAATTTTCTGTCCCCAGTAGAATTTCCCATTAGAGAATATAAAGTCCCAGATCCCTGTAATTACGTTAACAACAATAATAACGCCTTCTTTTACACGCTCGGCCCTCCCCCCTCCCACCTTTTCAGCGTTTATCAGCTCAGTGCATCCTGGCAGACAGAGGCAGCCAGCAGGAGGGTTCTGGAGCTAGCAGAGACTTGTAGGTCTGAGCTGATCACAGCCAGAGTACTTTCCCCATCCCCACCCCCTGCTTCCCTGCTGGGTTGCTGCCGCCTTAAGGAGTGCCACCCAGATTTTGTTACTTACCCTGTTTTGTTTTGCAGATGTTTTGAGCTCCAGTCAGGTTGTCCATCGAATTCTCAAAGGGAAAATCACTGGCACTTTGAACTTGGAGGTACCTGCCCCGTGTTCATCCCCTGTTCTCTCCACTTCTACCCTTCGGGCCTCAGTTGCAGGCCGCTGGGCCTGGACACTGCTTATTTACCTGGCTTTCCCTTAGACAAAACAGGTTACCCGAGGGCTTGGGTGGACTGGCTGGAGGCACTCCGCCCCACTGAGACGCCCTTTCTCTTGCAGTCACACGTCCTGAAGTTTGAAGAGCTGAAGTGACTGGGTCGCACGCTTGTTCCCTCCTTTCTGCCTCGCGTCGAGTCTGCCTGCTCTCCCCTCTTGTACTCTTTTCACCCTTAATGCCTTGGAGGTGCAGAAAGCCAGGCAATGCCCAGGATTGACTTGATTTCCGTTTTGGCTTTCCCCCCAGCTCACCTCTCAAAAGAGAATGAAGTCTCATTCTTCCCGTCTTCAGTTCCTGATCTTGGCCTGAACATTTGAGCCAAACACAGGAAGCTGCTGTTTGGTTGTCTTGGTCGGGGCCTGAGACAGCCAGTGTTTGCACCCCAGGGGATATGAGCTTCCCTAACAGACTGTGGAAGATAAGAGAGACCTCCTGTCTAGTTTCCCTGGTGTTTCATATACAATCAGGTAGAGGGTATCTAACCAAGGAGCTGTCACTGTGGCAAATAAATGGCGTGTTTCCTGAGTTTGGACTCATTGACACTTCTATTCACCCCTGATCTGCCCTCAAAAACCACTGCAGTGAGGCTGAGAAGCTGGTGTGGGCAGGCGTGCTCACTCAGCTCCAGTTGTGGGCTCTGGGCCACGCACACCCCACCTGCGGTATAGACATACTCTCCAAGTGTAAGACAAGAGTATCATTTCTCTGGACTTCTTATTGGAGAGAAAAACAGTCTGCTTACCACTTGGCCCTCTCTTTAATACTTTGTAGCTTTGCTACTTATAACCCTAAACCTAAGGCCATAAAAGAGAGTGTTGAGGGGCCAGCAGATGGCATAATGGTTACATTGCTGGACTCCCACAGGGGCCACCTAGGTTTGAGCCCTGAACCCAGTGGCTTAAAACTCAAGCTGGGCACATGTGTGTGCGCGCCCAGGATCCCAGAAGAATGGAGGAGGGATCGCAGCATGGCCATTCCCTCTGGGGGGTGATTTCTCACTTTCCCTCTCTGGCAAGCACACAATGCCCTATGGCAAAAATCTCTAAAAAATAAAAAGTGTTGAATTTGACCAGAAAAATGGAAGATTCTTTTAAGAGTTGGTGTTATCCAATTCAAAGGAGCTGCCATTTTCCTGTCAAGTGAATGTAAACCCTATTTATTTAAATAATTTTATTAGAGCCAAACTATTTAAATAACTTTTATTTGTTTCATCCTTTGGTAGATGAGAAAAATACATTACAAAATACATTATACAGAGGACAGCTCACAGTACACATTACTAAAAACACAACCTACGTGCCAGCCAGGGCTGGCATAAAGTTCGGAAGGAAGCCATGGAGGCCCGGAAAACCAGATTTCAGCTTTATGGAATGAATCTTCCCACGTCCTCTCTTGATCTCAAGCTCGGCAAGTATTAGCACCCCTAATCAGGTGGGTGGGGGTAGAGTTAGAGCAGCATCAAGCAGGACTGGCAAATTCTCCACCTAAAGCAGCAAGACATTAAAATCCCTCAAAGGGGGGAAATGACCGGTGGTTGGATGGCTGTCTCCGCGTTGTGGAGCTCTGGCAGCCAGCAGGTTCTCGGGCAGTTGTCCCAAGTCTTCGTTCTCTAAGACTCGGGGCTCCACTTCGGCATCCACGCCTGTCTACACTCTTCATCCACTCTGAGCCGTTGGTCCTACAAGGCTGTCCCAGCCCCAGAGCACGCTGACAAGGAGATGTAGGCAGCCCCCGTGATACGCAGTCATGCCCTAACATTTATAACAGCATGTACACACAACATGGCACCAACAGTTCCATCTCGGCACAGTCCCACCACTTTCCCTCCCCAACTGGTCCCCAAGCCTGGGCTGACACAGGTGTGCAGACAGACCCCCTTAAAGCTAACCTTACGGGAACAGCTTGAAGGAATCAAGTCTCCAAACAACTTACTTCCGTTATTCTATCTTCTTGACAATACCAAATGAAGCCTGAGGCAGGAGGAAGGTGAACCAAGCTTTCCAGCACTAGTGAGCAGCCATTTTCCGGGAGAGGAACCAACGGATGAACAGCAGTCGCCGCCTCGCGGCACGTTGCTGAGATAAGAAAGGAGCACATACATATGTGGGAGACTGTGCCCCTGTCTCCCTCCACTCATTTGAAAGGATTTCTAGGAAGCAGCCTCTTGAACCTTTTTCTTAGAAATTGGAAAACATCTATGACTAGAAAAGTCATCCTAAGAATTGAGATCGGCATCTTGGCCTACTACGTTGTAGCCTAGCAGGCTGGGCTCTGCATTCCAGGGGGATGAGCGCTGGTTACTGCAGAGGCTTCGGAAGTCTAGGGGCGGACCCGGCGTGTGCTCCGGCTCAGCGTTCCTCCTGTTGTGCAGCAGACGTATGGTGGGCTCGGCCCCTCCCGCACCGCCCAAGTAGTTCCAGGGATGGGGTGGGATGTGGGGAGTAAGAAAGATGAGTCAAGACCAGCATCTTCAAATTAACAAACTGTAATTGTTTTCCCAAAGATACATTTTTTTCATACACATCCATCATACACTGTAACCAAAAAAAGCAGTGTACATGAAATAAGAGAAAATAAATTAAAAATCCATAGCATAGGTAAGGAGGCTCTAGTCTGGAGCACAGCTGAGTATCCAGCAATATAAGGAGGCTCGAAAGTTTCTTTTATAAGAATGCCTGCTAGCGAGGGTTCCAGCAAGGTGGTTGGTCTGTAAGTCAGTCTTGAGTACTTGGAACAGTTCTGTGTGTGTGTGTTTTTCCTTAGCGTTTAGAATAGCCATCATTGTCCTGCAATAGGCAGAGCTATCACGTCCAGGAAAAATGAGGGAGGGAACCACAGAGGCAGCGTGAGATCCAAATACAGCATTCAAAGGTAATTGGTCCAGTGGTGCCTGGGAGAGGAGGAAGGGGGCGACACTCCAGGGTTAGCCATCTTCCTTTGGGGGTGTGTACCAGCCTGCAAGGAAACAGCCAAACAGTGAGCTGAGGCAGCCTCCAGCCCCAATACACAGCTCCAGGTAAAGGCAAAAAGCCTAGGAAGGACTGTCTACCAGTGCAGGGACTGGTACGGGCAGCTGAGAAACTGCCCTCCTGGAGATAAGATAAAGGGAGGAGGATGTGCCCAACCTCAGCAGACAGTGGAGTCGGACGGGCTCTTTCAAAGGGTGGTCAGGCAAAGGGGCAGCACCAGGCCTATCCTCATGGCTGCTGGTACTTTGCTAGGAGAGGAGGTTGTGGGCATTTGCCACCTTCAGCCCTTCTCTGGAGAAATGGGGCAGGTGCTGTGTCAATGGGTGCTAAGGCTCAGAAGCCAACGGGGGAGACCTACTCTCTGGCTGCAATAGAAAACCTGGGGCCTGGCAAGTGTCCGCGTCTCCTGAGTCCTGGCTCCAGCCTCACCGTTTTTTTCGTGGATCTGCACCAAGGACTTGTAGGACTGCTGTGCTCTTGTCAAACTGTATTGAGACTGGGGAGAGGAAGCCACCAGATCAGGCCATGCCGGCAGTGGCCTTGCTGCCCCTCACCTTCCATCTTTCACTTTGCCACCCAGAGCCCCCAACACTATGGACTGGTGACCATTAAGGACTTCCACCTGGGAGACCCCATTGGGTATACAAGCCCATGGCCTTCCCTGTTCAGACCTGTGCCCTCCCAAAAGTCTTGCCCTCAGGCCAAGGGTCTGCTCCTGGACCTACTGTGGACACTCCAGGAAATCTGAGCCCTGGAGCCAATAGCCTTGGCCTGCATCTAGTGGCCTGCACTGTCCTTAACTCCAGCCACTGCCCCCAGCCCTGGGTCCAGGCCTCTTACTTTGTTGGCTCCAAACTGCACTCGGGCCTTCCCCTTCACCAGTGTGGCACTGATCTGCATGATCACGGACTCTATGGAGTAGGCACTGCTCCAGCCCTGGGAACGGAGGGACAGTCAGCAGAGTTCCTGGGACTGCTCACGCTTATTCCCTGGGCAAGCTCTGCACCTCTAGGAGGGCCCTTGCCCTTCACTCCAAGTACAGCCACCACTGAGGCAGCTCGGACAGTGGGTGCAGATCCTGCCCAGGAGAATGAAAGGGCCACCCAATGCCGATCGCCAAACCCACAGGAGTGTGCAGGGTAAAGCTCAGCCCTGCCCCGCCCGGGGTGGCCCAGCCAACACAGCGACAGACTCACCTGTTTGGTGAGTAATTCCATGCAAATGGCACCTCCGCCCAGAACATACCTGCAGAAGAAAGGTTAGTCAGCCGTGCCTGGCCAAAGCGCCAAGTCCCTTTCTCACCCTATGCCACAGCAGCTGCCCTCTTCCCCTTGCCCAGCCACTCACCCTCCAGAGAGGACTGGAGACACAACCCTGACAAATGGTGGGTCAAAGGGAAAGTTATCCTGAGAGAAAGACAGAGACAATCAGGAAAGGGAAGTCAGCACCCACAGGACTGTAAGGCAGACAGGGAAGGCAAGGCTAGGGGGAGACGCTGGGAGGAAAGCAGTCTTACTTTAAAGGAAAAGTTAAGTAGGATGAAGTCGGCTCCTTCTTTCTCTTTGAGGATCTGGAGATCATTGTGCAAAGCGCTGTCCTGGTCAACTCTATGAAGCAACGAGTCTGGACTGAGATTCCTGGTCCCAGCTCATGGGCCGCATGAGGGTTCCCACTCCCCAGCTCATAGCAGATGGACACACCCCTGGCATACTTGCTCCTGGAACCCTGCAACCCACAGGCCAAGTGGGACCACCCTGGAGATCCCACCATGGTGGCTGTACTCACACCCCTCCTCAATTTCCTCTTTGGTCCCAGAGTCCCCACTCACTTGAGAAGTTTGACATTCCAATCATACAGACTGTCATTCACGAGTTCGACTGCATAGTTTCCTGGAAAGATGGAAGAAGGCAAGTGTTAGGAGAAAGGACCATGGGGTGTGTGTAGGGGGGTGGGGGTGCAGTCTCTAACCCCTCTCCCAGACTGAGAAAAAGAGCAAAAGCTCTAGGTTTGACCCCAGATGGATGGGAATCCAACCCAAGCCACTGGCCTGACATGCTCCATTCTTGGCTAAACAGTTCTAAGCCTTTCTACATCTGAGGACCTCCTAAGGCCCTGCACACTCACCGCCTTTGAAACTCTGTGATCGGTATATATCCCTGAGCTCCTTCATCAGTCGGTCAGTGGCCTGCACCGAGCCAGACACCGCACCCTGCAAGAGAGGGATGACAGAAACTTTTCTTGGTCACATGGTTTGGAAACACATATGCCAGACCTCTGGGGTAGTCTGGTGACTTGCTCAGGATTTGGAGATGGTTCAGGCACACCCAAAAAAGGAGACTGCTCCCCACAGATATGTGATGGCCTACCACTTCCCAGCCATTACCCACCAAGCCCTTCACCCAGCCTCTCACTAGAAGGCACGTACATTTAAGTAATCTTGCCTCTGGTTCTTTTTAATTTTCTCTAGGATGGCCAAATTTTCTTTCCCAATGCCATCGTCTTCTGATTTCTTGCCCTCAGCTGGCTCTTCTTCTTTCATTTCATAGTGATCTAGGTCTTCTGTGTCCTGCGGGAGGGGTGGCGTGGGAAGGGAACAGAGGATAAAGGAAATCAACACAGGCTGTGGAGAAGGCCCATCACCTTCCCAATTGCACTTGGTCTGGACCCAGGGGTTGAAGAGCAGCAGGCCACTTAGCAGTCTTATACACAAAACACCCCTCCTCTCCAAACAATACCCAGCCCCGTACCCTCCGCGCTATAAAGGATGAGGCGAACTCCTTTTACTCAGCCCTCGAGCCACAGCAGCAGAGCTGCAGTCAGGGCCCAGGCAGGGACTCTGCCCTCTTGTTCCCCAGACTGACCCTGCTTTAACTGTACCTGAAACTCTCCCCCGTGGCAGTACAAACTCGTCCCTGATTCCTAATAGAATGACTTTGGCCTGCTGCTGTAATTCAAAGCTCCCGTTCCACCAGCTGACTGCTATACTCAGGAGTTTTCAGAGTACCAGGTCTAAGGAGAAACCTAGATCACAAACCTCCTCCCCTCCCTACAAGTGCAGGGCCTGAATCAGGTACAGAGACACCCACAACCACGATGGGAACGGGATGGAGGCAGAGGAGATGGGAGAGCTTAAACACAGAATTACTCCTCCTTCACCCTGCTCTAAGTGAGCAAGCAGTTCACTGTGGGGGTGGGGGGGACTATATGCAGGGTTCAGCCCCACCCCAGATGGGGGTATGGCCCAGAGGGCCATCCACTGTCCGGGACGACCAAATTTGCAAGTCACCAGACCTTCTGTCAGTCTTACGACCCTTTCTAAGTTGCAGAACCTGGTTCTTAATCCAATGCTAGAAACAAGTAATCTTACTGTAGCAGGACACAGGTAGGACTTCAAAAAGTTCACAGAAAATGGAACTGTAATACAAGTTTACCTTGGTGCAAAAAATTGATATCTATGCATAGTTTTCTCAATATACACATTTTCCACAAGCATTCTAAAGACCTCATATACCAGTCAACCTCCTAATTATTACATCAGCAGCTAACATCTACCAAACGTTTGCTGTGTGTCAGGTTCTGCACTAGGTTTACACAAATGAGCTCATTTCACTCTCATAGCAATGTATCATTTTTTTCTTTTTTTTTTAAAGAATTTTGCTATAGGGCACGTGCACTTGCCAGAGAGACAAGTGAGAAATCACCCCCCAGAGGGGATGGTCATGCTGCAATCCCTTCTCCATTTTCCTTTTGGGATTTTGGGCACACACGCACATGCATCCGGCGTGAGTTTTAAGCCACCAGGTCCAGGACTCGAACCGCAGTCAACTACATGGGAGTCCAGCGACAACCATTATGCCATCTGCTAGTCCTACCATGTATCATTTTTCTATTGTTATCCTTACTTTACAGATGATAAAACTGAAGTCTAGTGAGGCTATCAAGCCTAAAGTCACAGAACTCCTAGCAAAGCTAAGACTTTTAATCAAGTTCTGTCTGGCTCTGAATCATGAATTCTTAACTAATCAAGTTCTGTCTGGCTCTGAAGCATGAATTCTTAACTACCATGTTATACTCTGCAAAAGCATGTTTTAAAGAATGCATCATATAATTTAGCATTTATTGTATAAATATTTTTATTTGTAATGTGGTTCGTTTAACTTTTAAGACAACCGTATGTAGTAGATATGATAATCTCATTTTTGAAATAAGAAAGATTGCAGCTTAGTGAGATTAGTAAAACTCTCCAATTAAGATCCCAGAATGCAATCTCAGTTGGTTGGACTCTGAAGCCACCTGACATCAACTTGCTGAATGTTTGGTTTGCACAGATTTGTACCTAACTATCTTTGGTGGTTGGATGTGGGTTCCCTGTCTCCTCTGCTACACTGGCTCCTCCTTCGGTCAATAAACCTGTCTTTATTCATTTGATGCTTTTCTCTTCCCAGACTGGAGCTGTGTGTACAGAGAGCGATGGGTTTTGCAGATGGAGCAAACTTCCAATAATGCCACCTTGGGTGGCAAGCCCACCTCTGGCAGCAACCTACCTCAGGCATTTCCTCGTCTTCATCTTCTGAAGACACGTCCTCCTGCGTGCACTGCAGTGGGAGGAGAAAGATGGTGATCAGAGCCCCATAGCTTGCCAGCATGCAGCCTCTGACCCACTCCTCTAAGCCTCCACATCTGGAGGCACCTACTCATGCTGCTGCCAGTCTCTCCACCAGCCAGATCTGGGTGGAAGCAAGTGCCTGACTTTGCTACCAGCCCATTATTCTCCTTCTAGTATATGCTAAAGATAAAAGGGAAGCAAAATGGCTGTTTCTGTTACCCCTTCACTCCCCAGACTACTTTTCTCCAGATCTCCTTTACTTGATGTTCTCTGGAATGATACTGCATTCTTTGTTCTCGACAAGGGGCCTGGGTCCCCAGAGGCCACCAATGCTATTGCTAGGACAGTGGTAAAAATCCCCGTCCCTCTCAACATGAAGGATACTGCCCATGAAGTGTTTTGCTAGGAGAGATGAAGCTACGAGAGTACCATTTAGCTATAGCAGATTCCCAACTGGAGAAGAGGCTAAGACTCGTGTTGTGTGTATGTGCCTTGGAGTGGGCAGGCGTGGAGACAATGTGGCGCTGTCTCAATGAACAAGTATTACCAAGTGCTCTCTGTGGGGCAACTCTGACTCCAGGGCCCAAAGCCCCTCACTGCTCACCTGCTCTGCTGGCAAGGGCTGATCCAGCATCTCTACATCTGGATGCTGAGGGAGGTTGTAGAGTTTACACAGGTCAGAGATGATCCTCTTCAGATGCTGCAATAGCTGGGGGTAGGGGACCAAAGAGACATCAAACACCCCTTCTCCACGCCAATCCAACAGGTGCTGGAGGAGGTCTGAGCTCACACCCCAAGTTGGCATGTAATTCTCCAAGCCTTATGGACCACGTGACTGTGGGAATGAGTCTCCTGGTGGACCAATCCTGGGGCTGGTGCAGGGATCTCCTTCTGGCTTCAGCAAGCAACTCATCTAAGAAGCCTGCCCCCAAATACACAGCCTCCTTCACCACCCTCTCAAGATAAGGCTCCCTGTCACAGGACACCTTTGTGACACAGACCTCACAAGAATAAGCAGGTCCTATCCCACGGCCCTCTCACCAGAGTATTCCCTTTCTTTATGTCCACCAGCCTCTCCAAGACAGCAGCCAAGTTAGGATCATCAGACTCCACCGACCAAATTGGGGGCACAGCAGGGTATGACTCCTGCAAGGAAGAGAGCGAGGAGAGCGGTCAACACACTAGCCAGCCGAACGGTGCCTGCCCTCTGCCCACAAGACGCCTGGTTCCTTTGCTTCCCCACCCCAACCCCTACATACTCAACAGAAGCCCAGCTCAGCGGGTTGGTATCTACTCAAGCAGTTGTCCAACAAACCCGAGGCCAGGAGAAAAACCCCTTGGGAAGACCCTTTCCAAGAAGCAGCCTGGAACCTGTTCTTTCTTTCCTCAATAAAAACTCTTTGGGAAAACAGCGTGGCCAAACTTTGCTAGCAGTGAGGGAGGGCTCTTAGTCTACTGTGCTGCCTATGCAAGCTCCAGAACTGAAGTTCCCCACACCCAGGACAGTCCTCCCACCCTCTCTGCTCTTCAAACTCCAGAAGCAGTGGAGGGAGGGATCACCGTCACAAGCACACTGATGTGGGAAAGCAAAGACTGCGGTTCAGGAGGGATAAAAACTAGACCGGATACCCAGAACCTGAGTAAAGGGTACCAAACAGAATCCCCCAACCCATCTTCCAACAGAGCCCCTCAAAGACCAATTCCAACTCTACTTCTCCCTTGGGAACCTGCCACCTTCTCAGTCCAGGCGTGGGCTGCGGGGCTCCACATGGCAGGCTGGGAGAAAGAAGCCTACGCTGCTGACATTCCCAGCATTCCTGAGCCACAGTGCCAATCGCAGCCTGACCACTTTCCCCCCATGCCCAAACCAAGGGGCTCAGTCCAAGCCAAGTCTCTATTATAGGGACTACAGGGAGTCTGGCTGAGGACCCCCTAAACTAACTTCCTGCCAGGGACAAGGACAGCAGTTGGTCTCCATCAGTTGGAAGGGCAGCTAGCTACGGGCAAGCCTACCCTTAAGGGATCAGAAGTTTAATGCAAGAAAACTAACTCCCAAGGTTTCCACACATGCCAAGGAAACCGTGTCTACTTCTACCAGGGATCTTAGTTCTGCCATGGCTCTAATCCTCAGTGCTAGAAGAAAAATAATGACCAAAGACGCTCAAGTATTCACTTGACGGTCAATATTTGGAGTAGGGGATGGGAGGAAGAAAAGAAATGGGACGCACGAGTTTTTGATGGGGCACCATACAACCCAAGCCGAGGCTTACCTCACCAAACCTTGACCTGGTTTGACTAAGGAAAGGGATAGAAATAAGCACGCAAATCGAATTCAGGGCCTCAAGCCCCACAGAACTGACGTGACTGTCTCTCCCTGGCTATTCCCTCTCACAGTCGCCTGTGAAGCACCATCCACTAGCTCCTAGCTTTCTGTGGGGCAGGAGCCCTTCATGACAGGTATCATCAACCACTGCTAAGTGCTACCCCAGACAGTCCCCAGTCCCCAGGGGCCAGCTCTCCTCCAGGTATGTTCCAGGGCAGACCGACAGGAGACACCTCTCCTGCCTAGTGTCCTAGGATCGAATGATGCTCACTGGGGAGCCATGGAACCGTTTCTGCACAGACTATGCGGGGTAGCCCTCGCACACCATAGCACCTTCATTACCAGGAAAAGCAGCAACCCAGGGCAATTGGGCATATCCACAGGGAGCAGGGAGGGGAGTGGCAATCTGCTACCAGCTGAGGCAAGAAGAGGAGAGTTAGAGGTTACACCAGAATAGGAGGAAATTCAAAGGAAAGAAGTCAATGAACTCCAAACGATCACGTGGTGGAATTCAGTGAGTAAGAGGGGCTACATGAAGGATGCCTGGGCAGGGATCCCACAGGTGGCCCCGTCCTAAGTCAAAGGTACTACTGAGAACAGGGCACCACGGATATGAGCAGAGTTCCAGGCCAGGTCCTTCCAGCTGGGGTCAGTGCAGAGGCCTCGAACCTTGAACTGAGAGTCTGGAGAGGAAAGGGGCATTCCTGGGCGGCAAGGTAAAGTTCTGGGGGAGTAGCCAAAGGGAGCCCAAATCACGAACTAGGGTTGTGAGTGGGCTTGTGGACGGTGGCGGCCGAGGAGCCATATGTCGGGGTGGCCCCTGGCGATCAGGGGTCAATGGCAGAGATTCTGAGTGCACGGAAGAAATGAGTGTGACCTGGGGAGGAGGAACCGAGCCCCCATAGGGGCATTGGCCTCCCAGGTCCTTCGGGATCAAAAAGCTGTGTGAGGGGATCCTGAGTCCCTGACAAGGGGCCCTCACGGAGGCGCACACGAGGGTCCTCACCGTGATGTTGCAGTGGATGCGGACGGGATCCCCAGGCACCGACCCCCGCGAGGGGAGATGCGGTCCGGGCGCGGCCCCCGCCCCGGCCCCTCCGGCCCCAGCCAGCAGGAACTCGCAGCTCAGCTCGTCCAGGCAGGCGCTGGCAATGCGGAAGCGCTCGTGGCCGCGGTGGAAGATGGACTCCAGCAGCTTCAGCTCCCGCCTCAGGCAGGGCCCCGGCCCCGGGCCCCCCCCTGGGCCGCCCCCGGCCCCCGGCGCCGCCCCCTGGCCCCCCAGCTGCTGCCCCGGCCCCGGCTGCTGCTGCCCCTGCGGCTGCGGCTGCTGCATCCTCCGCTCCGCTCCGCTCCGGGGCCGGCGGGCCGGGAGCCTCCGGCCTCCGCTCCGGGCTCCGCCGCCGCCGCCGCCGCCGCCGCGGTCCGCACTTCCTGATCCCCCCTTCGCCAAGATGGCGCCGCCGCCACCTCCGGGACAGGGCCCCCCCCTCCGTTCGCCGGCCCCCCCAGCCGCCGGAAGCCGCGCGCCCCTCCTCTCCTCGCCGGCCCCGCCTCCGTCCCTCCTCACGTGACCTCCCTGCTCCGGCCCCCTCCACGTGACCTCTCCGTCTTTCCCGCCCCCTTGTTCTCGTCTGCCACCCTCTACATGTGACCCTGAGCTTCGGCTCGCCTTTCGGCTCCTCGGTGTGCGTTTACGTACGCGGCGCGCGCATGCGGACGACGGCCCTCCGCCGGCGCTCCCCTGTCACGTGACCCGGCGCCGCGTGCTCCCAGGGGCTACCCGCGCGGGACCCAGTTTCCTGCTCCGGGCCCTCTCTTCCCCGCCCTCGAGCCGCGGCGAGTGTGCGGGGCACTCGGTGGGCAGAGAAGAAAGAAAAGCGGTGTCGGCGGTACCGTCCTTATCTTACGCGCTGACCCTGGTCCTCGGCGCGGGCAGGTCCCCGAGCTTCTGCCCCCCCATGGAGGTGGGCATTCTCTGCCGCCACACTGAGTGGGGGGAAGGAGCCAGGGCAAGGATCAGGCTACGAGAGCCTAGGTTTCTCCTCGGCCCCTGCCTCTCGTTCGTTTTGTGACCTTGGACTAACCACTGCCCTGCTGAGCCTCAGTTTCCTCATCTGTACAATGGCTCTGGATGAGGACCTGTTTCGCCTGCACCCAGGGATTCGATGCGAGGCTAGATTGCCGAACAGACGTAGTTAGTAACAGCTTTTGAGCTTTTGAGATCTGGTGGTCTGGACGAGGTTGGGGGAGGGACCGCATGGGCTTTCTCTACAGTCATGGACCAAGTGCCTCTTAACCTAAACCAGTAGCCTAGCGGTGAGCTCAAAGGAGGTAGGCTCGGAGACCCCATTCCCGGTCCCAGTTTTAGATGGCTAACACCTTGTCGCAGTGGCCCTGGCCGCTGCTGGGATTAGGCAGCACTGCCTCCGCGCCCTCGCTAGGTGGCACTATCACAAAGGACAAAGCTGGCTGAGGTTCCAGAAACAGAGCTAGCATTCCACTGCCAAGGGCAGGTGTTAGCCTGTGGTAGGGCCTGGTCAGTTCTACTGGGCTAGCTCAGCACAGATCACAACTCAGATCACCTCCATTTTCTCTCACCTGGACTTAAACTAGTTCATCTTTGTTAGAAGCTGACTAGTACACCTTGGTGTCGGGTCCTGGGCTGCTCATGTATCTATTCAGGCATTTACAGAAGGCCTTCGTTAACCAATTTGGGTCCTGGGTAATTAATGAAGATTGTAGGTGCCTGGTCCTCCCCCAGGGCTATCTGTCCTGTTTGGGTAGCCTGAACAGTTAGCTGCATGTCACCGTTTTGTCTGTGTGTGCAAGGCATAGCATAGAGCCAGGGTATTGTGAAATTATTTCTAAATTAAAGTGCAAGGTAGGCACTTTCATCCCTGTTTTGCAAGTGAGGAAATGGAGGGACTGCCCAAAGATACACAGCTGGTAAGTAGAGTTCCCAGGCCTGTTTCCAAAGTCCTTGCCCCACTCTGCCTAGTCTAAACCAGTAACTCTTATTCATATGTTTTTTGTTTATTTGTAGATTTTTTGCCATAGGGTATATGTTTTTGCCAGGGAGTAAAAGAGAGGGAAAGTGAGAAAACACCCCCAGGGGAGATGGCCGTGCTGTAATCTCTTTTCCTCCGTTCTTCTCTCAGGATTTTGGGTGTACACACACACACGTGCCTGGCATGTTTTTCAGGCCACCAGATCCAGGACTTGAACCATGAAGTTGGCCATGCAGAATCCAGCCACCTTAACCCCCATGCCACCTGCTGGGGGTGCGCATATCACTTGACTCCATCTCTGACCCAAGAAACCTACAAATGCAGCCATTCGAAGAGACTGAAGTTATATTTTACAAAGAGGTTAATTAGAAGAAAACAACATCACGAGACAGTCCCACATGTCACACAGACCCTCCAAGTACCTCAGTGGGTAGACCTCAAAGTCATGGTCATTGAGATGAGGTCCGTCCTCTGCTGGGCTGTTCAGCATTTCAGCTCTCTGGCTGAGAAAGCCCCCTGGCACCTAGAAGCCCAGTGGAAAGTTGAATCTGGAATGGCTGGACATCAGGATGGTGTCCCACTGAAATGTGGAGGGCAGAATGAAAAGGAGTGACGGATATGGTCATTTAATGGATACGTGGGTGCTGGGAAGAGCAATGGATAAAACTAAAATCCCTCATGGAGGTTATGTGCGGTTGGGGAAGACAGGCATGATAAAGCTGGAGTCTACAATGCCAGCTGAATCACTAAACATGAGAGAAAATGAAAAAATGTACCTACTATGGTGAGGCCCTGAGGGTTGCGGTTCTGAACAAGACGAACCGGGTTTTCACATCTAAGTGTCCGGCCTGGTAGGAAGTCAGACATGTGGGTTCCGCAGCCAGTCACTCGGTTCCAGTTATGGAATGTGGCTCAGAGGGCAGGGCTTGGGGTCTGGGAAGGTGTTCCACGCTAGATTGTGAAAAGTAAGAACCACCTGAGGGAAGAGGAAGGGATGGTATACACAGAGGTTTTGAGAAGGACCGTGGCAATTGGGAGGAACAGAAGGAGGTCCTGTGTGTAGAGTAAAGGGGAGAATAATGCATGTTTGGCAGGCAGGGGCTAGCTCTTGGCAGGTATTCAGAGCTGGATTTAGAAATTTGGACTGTATTTAGGATCAAGGAGATCAAGAGATCAGTAGAGCTTTGAGAAGCTCTGGAAGCTTGGGCAACTAATAATAGTAGCACTAACAGGGCATGAGACTTCTTAAGGGAGAGGTGAGTTTTGTGGGAAAGGTGAGAATGGGGTTATGAACCTGTTGAGCGTGTGGAGGGAGGGGGTGCTGTGGGACATTCTGGGCATCCCATAGGGTGTGAGCTCTGAGTAGAGGACTCACATTTTTTTTGGAGAGGTTTTTCTTTGTGCTATAGAGCATGTGGCTCGCCAGACAGAGACAGAAAGCAAGAAATCACCCCGCAGAGGGGATGGCCACGCCACAATCCCTTCTCCTCCATTCTCCTCTCGGGATCTTGGGCATGCATGCACACACGCCCGGCGTGAGTTTAAGCCACCGGGTCTGGACACGAACCGCGGTCAACTACGTGGGAGTCCAGCGACATAGCCATTACGCTAACTGCTGGTCCCGTGGACTCACACACTTGTGCCCTGGATGGTAATTGAAGATTCTCCTCCATCCTTCCTTTGAGTTAGACCGTAAAGGGCAGCACAGCTGAATGGAGGGAACCCAGATACAAAGTTAGACTAAACAAGCTGGATTCGAGCCCCTCTGCATTGCTCCTCTACTTTGTTAGCCCCGTGACCCTGAGCAACTTAATTTCTGCACATTTCTTTCCTTACTTGTTAAATGAGTATAATATTCCCTGCCTTGCAGAATGATCATCGTGTCAGTTTAGAAGAAAAGTGATGTAAAGTAATTAACACAATGATCCGTGCAAGTACATTGCACAGAAAATGCTGGATATGAGGGAACTTCAAGAAGTTCATAAAAAATGAAGTTGAGGTCCAAGTGTATTTTGGTGCAAAAAATTGCAGAAACCCATGCATTTTCTTTTCATAATATGTAGTTTTCATGAATTTGTTGAAGATCCCTCTTAGCTACTATTGCTATGATCATCGTTATTACTAAAAAGTCCCAAGAGATCCTGTTCAGTGAGCAGTTATGGGACTTTGTGAGGTGCCAGAAACTGGTCTAAGTATGGATCTACAGCAGTAGAGAGGGCAGAGAAAGTCTCTATTCTTAGGGTCTCTGTTCTAGTTTAAGGAGTTAAACCATAAACGAATAATCAGAAGAATATCAGATGAAGTAGATACAGGAATTAAAGCAAGGTCATGCAGAAGAGGGTGAATGAGGTTACTGTAAGTCCAGTACTCAAGGGAGGTCTCCCAAGGAGGCAATATTTGAGTTGAGATCTGATAAAGCAGAGGCTGGCTCAGTGACGCGGCATAAGTGGCTGCTCAAGCGATGCTGGGTCGCTGTGGGAGGTGGCAGGGTTGGTGCCCTGCTTGGCCTGTACATGTCAGGTGCAGGCACACGCTTGAGATCGTCCCTGGCTGAAGGCTGGGAGGGATCACAGCATGAGGCACTGTTGAGGGTGCTTGTCTGAGCACACGTGTCTCTTGCTGTCTCTCGTTGAAGAAAGAAACTTTAAGAAAAGGCAAAGCAGGGAACCAGCAGTTAGCGTAATCACTATGTCGCTGGACTCCCACATAGTCGACCGTGGTTCGCGTCCCAGACCCGGTGGCTTAAAACTCACGCCGGGCGTGGGCGTGTGTGCGTGCGTGCCCAAGATCCCGAGAGGAGAATGGAGGAGAAGGGATTGTGGCGTGACCATCCCCCCGGGGGGTGATTTCTCACTTTCTCTCTCTCTGTCTCTCTCTGTCTGTTTGGTGAGCGCACGCGCCCTATAGCGAAAACCTCTCCAAAAAAAAGGCAAAGCAGGACAGGAATGGATTAGAGAAAATCCTTTTAGGCAGAGGGCGCCCCAAAGACGAGTGAGAAGGGTAAGTGTGGTCTAGAACGAGGGAGCTCATAATGCACTGAGAGCATGGGCCTTGAACCCCAGCGCTCCCAGCTGTAAACGTGTGAGCTTGGGCGAGTGCCTCAGCCTGGCTGTACTTCAGTTTCCACATCTGTAAGAGGGTTCATATAGTGCCCACCCCAGAGGTTGCTGGGAGTATTTGAGAATGCCCGTAAGGTGCATACAGCTGCACGTAGGAATAACTCAGTACATTTTTCTTAAAAAAAAAAAAAAAAAAAATGGGGGGTTGCACAACTGGTCTCTTGTGAGATAGAAAGTGGGAGAGACCAGTGATCAAAGCAGAGGTTGGGCATGGAGACTACAGCAAGTTGTGTGGGTTTTATTTGAAGTACAGTGGGAAATCACTAGGATTTTAAGGAGGGAGTGGCGTGATCTGTCTTAAAATTTTAAAAGATCGCACTCTGACTGTTTTGTGGAAAATGGATGGTAGGAAAAGTCATGGGGTGTCAGCGTGAGCAGCTGTGTTTGATTGATTAGAGCGGGGTGCGCTCCCGAGTCGTGTCCTCTGACTTGAGCATACTGTTGGACTGTTAACCCACAGGTAGGTGCTGAGCACTCGCTTTTTGCCGGATAGGGACTGGAGAAGCAGAAATGAGACAGTCCCCATGGGAAGCACCTGGCACGATTTGTGGCACAGAAGAGGGGCTCCTCATGTGACAACTCCTCATTTTCTTACTTTTATTGTACTTTTTAAAAGAGAGATGTTTTGCTATAGGGTGCATGCACTAGACAGACAGATAGAAAGTGAGAAATCACTCCCCCCCCCCAGGGGGCAGGCCACACCACAGTCCCTTCTCCTCCAGTCTCCTCTCAGGATCTTGGGCGTGCACACACATGTGCCCAGCGTGAGTTTTAAGCTGTGGGTCCAGGGCTTGAACTGCAGTTGACTACGTGGAAGTTCAGCAACGTAAACATTAAGAAAGAAAGTGAGAGGGAAAGTGAGGAAGCAAGTCACCAGGTCCAGGACTCAAACTATGGTTGGCCATGTGGGAGTCTAGCACCTTAACCACCATGCCACTTCCTGGCCCCTATTGTACTTCTTGTTCCTGCCCCAGGAGCCCACAGTGCTGAAGGAGCTGGAGTCAGATGTAACCAGCTGTACTATGGTGAGATGAACCCAGTAGGCATCAAGGGTAAGGACCTTGGACCAGCAGTTGGTGTAATGGCTATGTCGCTGGACTCCCATGTAGTCGACCGCGGTTTGCGTCCCGGACCCGGTGGCTTAAAACTCAAGCCGGGCGCGTGTGTGTGCGTGCCCAAGATCCCGAGAGGAGAATGGAGGAGAAGGGATTGCAGTGTGGCCATCCCCCCTGGGGGGTGATTTCTCGCTTTCTGTCTCTGTCTCTCTCTGTCTGTCTGGCGAGCACACGCGCCCTATAGCAAAAACCTCTCCGAAAAAAAAAAAAAAGAAGGGTAAGGACCTTGAAGGATATAAGGGATAACTCCCCAAGAGAGCATGAAAGTAGATCCTTGTGTGAAGATGGGACATGCTGGAAGATCTGGACCCACAAGTAGAAGGAGGTTAGGAAGAAAGACCTAAGGCCACGGAGGAAAGGGGCAAGGAGGGCTTTAGAATAGGCAAAATTGTTAGAGATACTGGTCATTGGTGCAGTAACCTGAGGCTCCCAGGGAACTCTTGTAGTGTCAATCCTTGCATCAGGTTAGCAATCAATAATTAGACAAAAAACTGATCCACTTGGAAATTATTAAGGGTATGTGTGAACATTTGACTGCAAAGGAATACTATCTAGCCATTAAAATAGTTATAAAAGGGACCAGCAGGTGGCATAGTAGTTAAGGTGCTGGACTCTCACATGGGCAACCATGATTTGAGTCCTGGACCAGTGGCTTGAAACTCAAGCCCAAGTCTTTTCTCGGGATCTTGGGCACACACACATGTGCCCAGTGTGAGTTTTAAACTGCGGGTCCAGGACTTGAACTGCAGTCAACTATGTGGAAGTTCATGGGCAACCATGGTTTGAGTCCTGAATCCAGTGGCTTGAAGCTCATGGCCAAAATCCTGAAAGGAGAATGGAGAAGGGATTGCAGTGTGGCCATTCCCCTCTGGGGTGGGAGTTGTGACTTCTCACTTTTCAATCTGTTTGTCTCTCCAGCAAGCACATGTGCCCTATAGCAAAAATCTTAAAAAAAAAAAAAAAGAAAAAAAAAAAAAAGTTACAGAAAGGGGCCAGCAGGTGGCATGGTGGTTAAGGCACTGGACTCCTACATGGCCAGTTGCTGTTTGAGTCCTGGATCTGGTGACTTGAAAATCACACTGGGCACGTTGCGTGTGTGCCCAAAGTCCTGAGAATGGAGGAGACGGGATTGCAGCGTGGCCATCCTCTCTAGGGCACGATTTCTCACTTTCCTCTCACTGTCTGTTTTTGGCGAGCACACATGCCGTATGGCAAAAAACCTTTTGAAAAGATAGTTATAGAAAAATACTTACTGGTTTGGAGAGATGTTTGAGAAATAGCAAATGAAAAAGAAAGGCTAACAAGTTATATCAGCATGTTCCTTTTGAAAAATCCATTAAAATGTATGTGATTTAGTTATGTACCAAGCAGAAATACATACATTCATGCACCAGAAACGTAAGGAAGGATTTTTATAGCAGGGGCAGATGGTGGCATGGATAAAACATGACATTCTGCAAGGCAGTCCTACATGGGAAGGTTCCAGGTTCAGGTCCAGAGATCTTTCTGAGTATACTGGGCATACGCTTACCCATGATCTGGGGCTGGCTAAGAAGGCTAGGGTGCATCATGGCATCAAGACCCTGTTGGGGTTCTCTCTCTCTCTCTCTCTCTCTCTCTCTGTGTCACACCTATGGAAGAACTAAATAAACTTTTTTAAAGTCTATAATAGCAGGAACCAGCAGGTGGCATAGTGGTTAAAGATGCTGGACTCTCACATAGCCAAACATGGTTCGAGTCCTGGACCTGGCAGCTTGCTTTCTCACTTTTCCTCTCTCTCTGTCTCTCTCTCACTCTGTCCCTCTCTGGTCAAAATTAAATAAATAAATAAATGAAATAAAGTTTAATAAAATGATTCTTTTTTCCCAAGGGGAATGCTTTCTCACTTTCCCACTCTTTCTCTGTCCCTCTTGCATGATGAGCTCATGCACAACTTAGTAAATATTAAAAAGAAGAAAAAGTTCAGGCAAAGCCAACTGATGCAATTAGGAGTCAGAATAGTTTTTACTTTTAGTCATTTTTTTTTAAAGAGAGATTTTTGTTATAGGGTGTGTGTGCTTGCCAGAGAGATAGACAGAAAATGAGAAATCACTGCCCAGGGATGATGGCCACACCACAGTCCCTTCTCCAGTCTCCTCTCAGGATTTTTGGCATGCATGCACACACACCCAGTATGAAGTTTAAGCCACTGGGTCTGGGACTTGAACTGCGGTCAACTATGTGGGAGTTCAGTGACATAATCTCTATGCCATCTGCTGGTCTCTACTTTTAGTCATTTTTTAAAAATTGTGGTAAAGTACACATAGCATAAAACTTAACATTTAAACCATTTATTAATTTTTATTTTTTAAATATTTAATTTTATTTATTATTATTATTTTTTAATTTGATCAGAGAGAGAAAGGGAGAAAGCAACCCACCAGGTCCAGGACTTGAACCACAGTTGGCCATGTAGAAGTCCAGTGCCTTAATCACTATGTCACCTGCCTGCCCTATTTTAACCATTTTAAAGTATACAATTAAGTGTCATTCAGTGCATCCATAATATTGTGTAACCATTACTACTATCTTGTATGGAAACTTTAAGTAGTTACTTCCCATTCATTTTTGTATGAATGTCGTATTTAACCACACATATATAGACAGATAAACTCTCTCTCCCATCACATTCCCTTTTTAAAAAAATATTAATCAGGGGACCAGCAGTTAGCGTAATGGCTATGTCGCTGGACTCCCACGTAGTCGACCGCTGTTCGAGTCCCGGACATGGTGGCTTAAACTCATGCCGGGCACGTGTGCATGCGTGTCCAGGATCCCGAGAGGAGAATGGAGGAGAAGGGATTGCGGTGTGGCCATCCCCCCCGGGGGTGATTTCCTGCTTTCTGTCTCTCTGTCTCTTTCTGTCTGGCGAGCGCACGTGCCCTATAACAAAACAAAACAAACAAACAAACAAAAAAAACTCTCCAAAAAAAGAAAGAAAAAAAATTAATCAGAAGGCAGGCAGGTATGCTCACAAGAGACAGAGAAAGTGAGATAGCACCCACCAAGAGAGGATAGCCATGCTGCAACCCCTTCTCTTCCATTCCCATCTGGAGATTTTGGGCGTGTGGGTGAGCGAGCACGCGCACATACCCAGATCATGATCCTGCTAGATCTGGGACTTGGAACTGTGCAGTTGGCCATGTGGCATCCAACAGCCCTAACCTCCATGCCACTGGCTAGCCCCCATCATGTTCCTTTTGAAGAGGAAGGAATAATGAGTGTGTGTGTGGCAGGGGGAGTTTTCGAATAATGATAATGTTTGTTTCTTTAAAAAAATTTTTAAAATATTTGAGTAGGGGTTAAATGGCTGTGTTTGTGTTGTGAGAATTTTGACCCAATGTTTATACTTTTTTGTATGAATGTCATATTTAACTACATATAGATAAACTTGAAGATAATATATATATATATATATATATATATATATGTATATGTATATATGTATATATATATACTTATATATATATAGGAACTTCACAGAGTTTAAGGAAAAGTGGAAGTACAAGTTTAAGGCCAGGAGGCAGCACAGTGGTTAGTCGAGGTGCTGAATCCCACATGGTCAACTCCGTGATTCGAGTCCTGGACCTGGCAGCTTAAGGAATGCACTGGGTGCATGTCGTGCATGCCCAGAATACAAGGGGAAGAATGGAGGAGAGGGGATTTCTCACTTTCCCTCGCTCTCTGCAGTTCTCTGGCAAGCCACATGTGCCCTATAATAAAAAGAAAGAGAGAAAGGGGCCAGTGGGTGGCATGGTCGTTGGGGCACTAGACTCCTACATGGTCAACTGCAGTTTGAATTCTGAACCCAGAGTCTTGAAAGTCACACTGGGCACATGTGCTTGCATGCCCAAAATCCTGAGGAGGAAAATGGATTGCAGCATGGCCACCCCACGCACACCCCCACCCCCCACCTCAGGGAGTGATTTCTCACTTCTCTGTCCCATGAGTGCACATGCCCTATAGCCAAAATCTCTCTTGGGGGAAAAAAAAAAAACGAGTAACAGAAGAAAGTACAAGTTTATTATGGTGTAAAAAAATTGAATGGGGGGGCAGCAGGTGGCATACTGGTTAAGAGTGCTAGACTCCCACATGGCCAACCATGGTTTGAGTCCTGGTCCTGGCAGCTTGAAACTCAAGCCTGGCACATTTGCATGTATGCCTAAAATCCTGAGAGGAGAATGGAGAAGGGATTACTGTGTAGCCATCCCCTCTGGGGGGGTTGATTTATCGCTCTCTCTCTCTCTGTCTCTGTCTCTCTTTCTCTCCAGCAAGTGCATGTGCCCTATAGCAAAAAGCTCTCCCCCAAAAAAAGTCATGAAACCTATAGTATTTTTTTCATAATATGCATTTGCTGTGAACTTTTTGAAGACCCTATACACACACATTTTGCTGATTTTTTTTCTTTCACCTGATAAGTAGGATTATGAAGCCATTTTGTACTTAGTTTGCTCTTTTCTAATTGGCATTCGTGAACAAATGTATTACTTTGGTAACATATTTTTAAAATTTAAAACATCAAGGTCAGGGACCAGCAGTTGGTGTAATGGCTATATCACTGGACTCCCATGTAGTCGACCGTGGTTCGAGTCCCGGACCCGGGGGCTTAAACTCACTCTGGGCATGTGTGCGTGCATGCCCAAAATCCTGAGGGGAGAATGGAGGAGAAGGGATTGTGGCGTGGCCATCCGCCCTGGGGGGTGATTTCTCACTTGCTGTGTCTCTGTCTGTCTTTCTGGCAAGCGTATGCGCCCTATAGCAAAAACCTCTCAAAACAACAACAATAACAACAAAATCAAGGCCAGCTTTATAGCCTGTTGGTCAAGGCAGTTGGATCTTACATGGCTAACAGCGCAGTTTGTCTCAGACCTGGCAGCTTGAGGAACATGCCAGGTACGGGTATATGTGGTCAAAATCCCAAAAGGAGAAGTGGAGGAGAAAGGATTGTCATGTGACCGAGCCTCATGCGGAATGCTTTCTCTCTCTCTCTCTCTCTCTCTCTCTCTCTCTCTGTGTGTGTGCGTGTGCGTGTGTGTGTGTGTGTGTGTGTGTCTATTTTGCAAGTGCATCTGTCCTCTAGCACAAAAATAAATAAATAAATAAATAAATAAATAAATATTAAACATCATAGGTAAAGGACAATAATACTGACTGTAATGCCTTTCAAGAGAAAATGTTCTTTGCCATCAGTGGGACTGTCCCACCTCGACTTTGTGTGATCACTATTTTGCCTCAGCATTGATGCTTCTCTATCTGCCCATCATCCTGTGTGCTTCTGGATCTGTCCTGTCTCCCTGGCTTCCTTTTTTCTGCTAGGGATAGAAGGACTACATGGGGGAGAGTGGAAGCAGGAGGACCTTCCAGATTCACGTGCCTGGAGCTACTGGTGCAGATTTATGCTCACTTCCGTGTGCATTATGGAGCCTGTAATCGTCCCACTTCCTCCCTAGTCCTTTCCTAGAACTTGCCCTGCCACTTCCTCTCCATTCCAGGAACCGGGACCATGTTAAACAGGTTGTTTTTAGCTGAGTTTGTGAGAAGAATTTCCTCCTGTACATTAAAAGACATCAGTCTTGGGGCCAGCAGGTGGTTGGGTGCTAAACTACGACATGGCCGACTGTGATTTGAGTCCTGGATCTGTCGGCTTGCTTTCTCATTTCCCATCTCTATCTGTCTCTCTGGTAAGCATGCCTGCCCTGTAGCAAATTTTAAAATAATAATTATGATAAATAATAATAAAAAAAAGGCATCAGTCTCGGGCCAGCAAGTGGCATGGTGGTTAAGGCATTGAGTCCCACAGGGCCAACTTGCATTTTGAGTCCTGGACCCTGCGGCCTGGAAATCACACAGGGCCTGTTTGTGTGCATGCTCAAAATCCTGAGAAGAGAATGGAGGAGAAAGAACTGTGGCATGGCTATCCCCACAGGAGGGTGATTTCTCACTTTCCCTTTCTGTCTCTCTTTCTCTCTGGTGAGTGCACATGCTCTATAAAAAAAAAAAAAAAAAAAAAAAAAAAAAAAAAAAAAAAAAAAAAAAAAAAAAAAAAAAAAAAACAAAAACCTAAAACCAAACAAAACAAAAAACAAATAATCAATCTTGTACTCATTCTTTTAACCTGTTGAGCTCTTTTTCTTTCTTTCTTTTTTTTAAGAATTGTTTAATTTTATTTATTCATTCATTTATTTTAATTTGACCAGAGAGAGAAGGAAAGTGAGAAAGCAAGTCACCAGGTCTGGGACTCAAACTGTGGTCAGCCATATGGGAATGTCCAACACCTTAACCACCATGCCACCTGCCAGCCACACCTGTTGAACTTTTATCATATGCCAGTCACTGTGCTGGTTCCTAGTCTGGTAGGAGAGGTAGCCATTGCCTTGGAAGGATACATTCATTGATTGGACAGGCTCTGGAAACCTAACAGGTACTGACCTATCCCTTGGTCAGTCATGGCTTCCATTGAGAAAATGACATTCCTGCTAAATGCTCAAACTTAAGTAGAAGGTGGTTAGGGAGGAATAGGTACTAGAAGAACCAAAGAGAACTACGTTTAAAAGTCCCTGAAGTGTGGGAGTTGGGAGGGATGGAATGATCAAGAATCTTACAGACATTGCCAATAGTTGGAGTGTGGAGCTGGGGGCAGAGTGGCAAGCCAGCACCATGCTGTGTGGTAAGTCTGGTTGAGTCAGGAAGCTTTTGGTTGAAAGTGACAACAAACCCACTTTAAAGAGAAAGGGAAGGCTTTATTGGCTTAGCAGCTAAAAGTCCAGTGCTTTCAAGATGAAAGGTGTCATTGAATTCTGACCCTTCTCTCCTCTCTCATCTTGTTCCCCTTACCTTAGCATCATGCTTGGGCAAGCTTCTGTGAAATGGCCCCTGATCTCCCTGGTCACATGGAAGCCAACACCAGAGTAGAAGAGAATGGGGTGACGAAGGCCAATTGATAAGGGCAGCTTATATTCCCACTCTTCAAGACCTTCAAGGTTACTTTTCAGGTGAAGTCTAGACCGCCTCACTCTAGACCCCAGCGGGAGGGCAGGAAGCGTGCCTTTCAGGGAGTTTATAAAGGTGAAGAGGTGAGGGGACTCTGTTCTGAGACCCCAAAACCGTTCGCGTTCTTAAAATAGCAAGCCCAGGCTCCCTGTTTCTCAGAGCCGAAAATGCATTTTCTCTGCTGCATCTTCAGCCTCCCCCGGGAGCAGGAAGGTTTGGTTTTGCTAAGAGAAGGCAGGAGGGAGGGAAGCCCCAATCTCCTCTGGTCTCCGGCCCCTTCTGGTCCCTAAGCCCCCAGTATTCCGCAGGCCCTGACCTACATGCGTTACTCCCGCAGGGCCTCCCGCTTCTCCCACCCTCTAGGTCCTGCCCCAGCTTTCGGGCTTCAGAACTCCACCGTGCAGGACAGGGATTGCCCTTCCGTCTCGCACACACCCTCACTAGGCAGGACCGGTGGAGGAAAACCCCACCCGGGTACCCCCCAGTCTTCCTGGGATCCGCGTTTCCGCCTCCGGGGCGGAGACTCCTCCCCTCGCCGTCCCAATTGTATTCCCTGGAAGAGCAGCCGGAAAAGCCTCCGCCTACTCAGACCGGGATAAGTGAAAAAGCTGGGCCCTTCTGGCAGCCCGCTCCCGGCACCCCAGCCCAGGCCGGCCAACAGGCCGCGAGCAGCGCTCGGGCCCAGCTCCAGCCGAGCGCGGGCGGCGCGGGCGCGGCTTCAGCACCACGGACAGCGCCCCGCCCGCGGCCCTCTCGCCCGCGGCGCGCTCCAGCTGGAGGTGGCGAGGCACAAGCTATGCCCGTGGCATGGCCCGGCGCTCCGGCCCCATGGCGCTGCTCCTCAGCTTCGGCCTCCTCGGGCTGTGCTCAGGTAGGGACGGCCACCGGCCAGGGCTCCTAGCCCAGCCAATGGCCCGAGACTCGCCGCGCCCTGTCTCACCCCAGCCAGGGTGAGAGGTAGCAGGGAGGATTCTCTAGAGGTGAGGAAGTCTGCTGGGGCTAGGAGAGAGACCCCGGGTATGCAGGGAGCCGAGATCTGAACTCCCGAGGAGGAGGAGGACGTGCCCGGAGGAAGAAGCCATGCAAGAGATGGAAACCTGGCCAGTGGAGGTGGGGAGGGTGTGGGCACACAGAAAAGAAGAAGGGGATCTCTTCAGGCTTCCTGGGAAGGCAGGAGGGCGACTCTGAGGGTGGCCGAGATCCCATTTGACACTTTTGTGGAACATGATCTCAGAAAATCTACCTCATCCAACCCCCCTACCCTTGGTGTCCCATCCTTCCCCATCCCCCACACTGAGCTCCTGATTCTGGTCACCCCACAGGGTCGGGCAGGAAGGGGCAAACTCTTGTAGGGTGGACCCTCTCATAGGTGGGGCAGAAGACCTGGAAGGGAAGCTCCACCAGGCTGAGGACCAGGAAGGCACTCCCTGAGGGCGGGGGTGTGTTCGTGCCGAGTTGCAGGAGGGGCAGGTACAAAGGGCCAGCGCGGTAGCCGGGCTCTCTGCAGCTGCGTGCCATCTCACAGGGTGGGCTCCTGTGCGTGTGGCAGTTGGGACTAGCTAGATGCACTGTCCGCAGCCTAGGCAGCCACAGCTACACCCACCCCGTGCCTTTGGGGAGAGGGGGGTGCCGTGCGCACAGGCACTTGTGGGGATACACGGTGTAATTTGCATGCAGAGATGAGGACTGATGGAGGAGAAACTGCTGTCAGACACCAATAACCGTTCCCCTTTCTCCACCCTCCAAAGCCTCCCTCGAATTGTAGGTATTAGGTGGGGAAGCCAAGGAAGTGTAAATTGCAAGCCTTCTGAAACCACCCCTTGAGACCTTGGGGGAAGAGAAAGTCTGCACGAATCCTTGCAGGGTGGCTCTAAGTCTGGAGGCACTTGGGGGGCTTTCCAGACTCCTCGGTCAGGAGTCTCAGAGAGGGGCTTCTCTATGAGGGTCTTCGTCTGGGGTAACAGAAGCACGCTGCAGAGTCCGTAGGGATGGAGCAGTAGGAAGTTCCAGCCTCCTGGTTGTGCCTGGGTTGTCCCACTTGCCTGGGGAGGGGGGATTCAGGTGGGCCTTCCTTGCCTAATTCCTTCCTGCCCACCCCTCCCCTGTGTAGGGGTGTGGGGTACAGATACAGAGGAACGGCTGGTGGAGCATCTCCTCGACCCGTCCCGTTACAACAAGCTCATCCGTCCAGCCACTAACGGCTCTGAGCTGGTGACGGTACAGCTCATGGTGTCGCTGGCCCAGCTCATCAGCGTGGTGAGTGAGGGGCCCAGACTCTGCCCAGCTATGAGGCCAGCCCGGCCAGACTGTGCTTGTGTTTGGGCTACTGCCCTGCTCTTCCCAAGGCCTGAGGAGCAGTGAGAGGCCCCTGGGTGGTGGCAGTGGCCCACAGGAGGGGCCTGCTCAGCAGGGGCCTTGTCTTCCTGCAGCACGAGCGGGAGCAGATCATGACCACCAATGTCTGGCTGACCCAGGTAGGCGCTCTCCCCCCACACCCCTGCCTCCTTTTAATTAGTAGTATTACTTTTTGGCATGTGCTTTTCTCTCTTTCAATCTCTCCTAAAGAGGCAGAAAGGTAAAAACTTCAAAGTCCTAAGTCATTGGATCTGAATCTTTGTTCCACCACTTAGCAGCTCTGTGACGTTAAACACGGTCAGCTCTTCAAGATCCATTTTCTTGTTTGTGAAACGTAGGTTCTAATACCTTGGCTTAGCTGTGCAAATTAAATGAGAAATTATCAGAAATGATCACTTGGCCAGAGAAGTCACTGTGCGGAAGAGGCTGGCTTTTAAGAGCGTCCTCAAGCCATGTGGGTCCCCTCCTTTTCCTTTCCTTGGCCTCAAGCCCGTCCCAGGGCAGAGGTCGGTGCTGCTTCCCCCTGTCTCTTTCCCAGGAGTGGGAGGATTATCGCCTCACCTGGAAACCCGAGGAGTTTGACAATATGAAGAAAGTGCGGCTTCCTTCCAAACATATCTGGCTCCCAGATGTGGTCCTATACAACAAGTAGGTGACCTTGGAATAATGGGAAGGTTTGGGAAGGCCATGGCAACACTCAAGGAGGGTAGGGGACTTGGTGAAAATGAGAGAAACTTGCTTATGTTGTGGCAGGGAAGGGATTTTTCATCAGAAGATACAGGGACAGTCACTGGCCAGATAGATCCAGACCAGTGAGATAGAGTATAAATAGCCAAAGTGCCCTGGGCCATGGCCGGCTTCCTCCCAGCAGTAGGACTCCCAGAATTTGGAGCTGCAGTGGGGCTCCAAGGGTTGAAAGCTCCAGTTATGGAGTGATTTAAGAATAGGCTCTCCTAGAGACCTAGGCTGGATCAAAGCCACTTGGGTTCCCAGTTCTCCCCAGGTTCGGTCCTGTCTCCTGTAATCATCCCTGTAACCTACCTAAAGTGTGGGGCCACACCCTGCCCCCTGCCCGCCCTGTCCTCTCCATCACCTGGGGCCCCTCATTCAGCCCTCCCCACGTTCCCTCCTCTACCCTCAGGAGGAGCCACCAGCTGACACGGTGTGTGACAAGAGCAGACAGGTCCCTTCCCTTCGCCCACTCTCTCCTACCTCTGAGGGCCACACAGGCCTCCTGTCCAGACACCTCTTCTTTCCACCAATCACCTATGTCCACCTATGTCTGCTTCTTGCTCAATCCCCACTCTCCCCCTTCCCAGAGGGGTGTATCAGCCCCGGGTTTCCACTCCTGGTATTTCCCTCTGGCTTTCCTCTCCTCCCACTCAGGGCTGGGGTGCTGGGTGGGGACAGAGGACCACTGGAGCCAGGACTGACTCTGCCTCCTGCTTGGCAGTGCTGACGGCATGTACGAGGTGTCCTTCTACTCCAACGCCGTGGTCTCCTACGACGGCAGCATCTTCTGGCTCCCACCCGCCATCTACAAGAGCGCCTGCAAGATTGAAGTAAAGCACTTCCCGTTTGACCAGCAGAACTGCACCATGAAGTTCCGCTCGTGGACCTACGACCGCACGGAAATCGACCTGGTGCTCAAGAGCGACGTGGCCAGCCTGGACGACTTCACACCCAGTGGTGAGTGGGACATCGTGGCGCTGCCAGGCCGGCGCAACGAGAACCCCGACGACTCCACCTACGTGGACATCACGTACGACTTCATCATCCGCCGCAAGCCGCTCTTCTACACCATCAACCTCATCATCCCCTGCGTGCTCATCACCTCGCTGGCCATCCTGGTCTTCTACCTGCCGTCCGACTGCGGCGAGAAGATGACGCTGTGCATCTCCGTGCTGCTGGCGCTCACCGTCTTCCTGCTGCTCATCTCCAAGATCGTGCCGCCCACCTCCCTGGACGTGCCGCTGGTGGGCAAGTACCTCATGTTCACCATGGTGCTGGTCACCTTCTCCATCGTCACCAGCGTGTGCGTGCTCAACGTGCACCACCGCTCGCCCACCACGCACACCATGGCGCCCTGGGTCAAGGTCGTCTTCCTGGAGAAGCTGCCGGCGCTGCTCTTCATGCAGCAGCCCCGCCACCGCTGCGCCCGCCAGCGCCTGCGTCTGCGGAGGCGCCAGCGCGAGCGCGAGGGGGCAGGCACCCTGTTCTTCCGCGAAGCTCCGGGGGCAGACTCCTGCACGTGCTTCGTCAACCGTGCGTCGGTCCAGGGCTTGGCAGGCGCCTTCGGGGCTGAGCCCACGCCGGCGGCCGGCCCGGGGCGCTCTGGGGGGCCGTGTGGCTGTGGCCTCCGGGAGGCGGTGGATGGCGTGCGCTTCATTGCCGACCACATGCGGAGCGAGGATGACGACCAGAGCGTGAGTCGGCCAGAGGCGGTGGGGCGGGCTGGCGGGGATCCCGGGCCTGGGATGCGGGGCTGCCGGGGACCCTGGGATCTGGAAAGGAGCGGCGTTCTTTCAGCGACCAAAGCATGCAGGCCTGGCCTCTGGCTGGGTTCTTCGTGGTCAGCTTCTGAGAGGTGGCGCTGCCTAAACTGAAGGCGGTGCAGGGTGACCTTGTGGTTTCCCGAGGACTGGTATCCAAGGAGGGTGGCCTGGCATGGGAGGAGGCCCTTTTGGGTTTGCAGCTGGCCTGTGGCTGTGTCCCTGAGAGTCCTTCCCCACCACTTGTATCCCCACGTCCAAACTGTTCATTTGCAGCTCCAGTGCTAAGGATGACCGGCCTTTGTGTATCGCATGGGGGGCAAAATAGGGGCCCTCACATGTGCGTGTGGGAGGGCAGACTAAGAGGCTCCTGGAACCTGCTTGTGGCAGAGAGGACAGAGTCCCAAGTCACTGTCCCTTTTCTGCTCTTCTGGGTCCCAGAGGACAGCCTTCATGAAATATTTATGGGAAGGTGGTGGAGGTGAGGGGTCCCTGGTTCTTTTTCCTCCCAGCTTTTAGCTTTTTCTGCAGCAGATCTCCAGAAGTGGGCTCCACGAGACCTAGCCAGGAGTTGGGGGCAGGCCTGACAGCCCTTCACTTTGGGCAGCTACTGGCTCTACCCTGTGGCCAGTCTCTTGGTACCTGACTGGTTGGTTCCAGGCTGAGGCTCGGCCGTTGCCATGGTGACTGGCCAGTGTTCCTCTGGGACACTGCCATTCTGGTGGGGGGATGAGGCACCGTGAACACCACGGTCTGTGCAATCCAGAGGCCTCAGGGAGTTGTTTCCTTGACTGGTGGGAGGTCAGGTTGGAGCTGAAGCTTGGGCCAGGGGGCATCTTACAGTCCAGATGGAGGAAGGAGGGACCCAGGCTGGAAGAGATGGGATGGGAGCCTCACAACCAGCTGAGGCCCAGTGGGAGACGTGGGGGTGCAGGGGCTCGGCCAGCTGCGTCACTGGCCTCCGCCTCCCTCCCGCTGCAGGCCGCTCGTGTATTGTGCATTTCCTGAGCTGGGTGCGGATGGATGCAATGACCTACTTGGATGCCTCGCGGGCATCTCAAACTCAACCCCCAACTTGCTCCCTGTCCCGGTTTTTCCATCTTTTGGTAAATGCCGTCACCATTTGTCCAGCGATCCAGACCAAAAACCTGGAGCGACCCTCAGCTCTTTGATCCTTTCTCTCCCACCTCTCCCTCCGACCTCCCAGTCAGCAGAAATCCTGTCCTGTGAGCTCAACCTCCAAAATAACTCTCTGCTTCCTTTCTTGTCCTTGTCCATGCTCACACCTTAGTTCTAGTCACCAGCAGCGGTCGCCTGGGCCAGGGCAGAGCCTCCTGAGAGTCTAACTAATGCAGACCCTGTGTTCCTGCAACCAAGGAGACAATGTCTTCTCTCAGCCTCTGCCCTCTCCCCCAGGCTCGTCTTCTTGACCGTCTTAAGCAGGCCAACCTCTCTTTCCTCTGTGTGGGTCTCTCTGCCTTTTTTCTTTAAAAATTATTATCATTCTAAATTTTTGCTCTGCTATTTGAGAGTAAGTTACAGATGTTGTGACACTTTATCCCAAATACTTCAGCGTGTCTTTATTTTTTTTCTTGAAAAAAATATTAAGTGGCCAGTGGCATGGTGGTTAAGGCACTGGATCCCACATGACTGATTATGTGGTTCGAGTCTCATGCCTGGTGCCTTGAGAAACATGCCAGGTGCATGTGCGTGTATGCCCAAGATCCCAAGAGGAGAATGGAGAAGGGATTGTGGTGTAGCCATCTCCCCCAGGCGTGATTTCTCACTTTCCCTCTCTCTGGCAAGCGCACATGCCCTATAGTAAAACTACAAAAAAATTGCTGTTATTATTCATTTTTGAGAGAAAGTTGTAGATCCTTTATCCCAAACACTTTAGCACACCTCTCCTAAGAACAGGGACACTTTTTTGCATAACCCAGGTTCAATGATCAAATACAGGAAATTCAGAATCGGTACCTTTACCTTATAATATACAGTCCATATTTACATTTTTCTAGTTGTCCCAGGAATGTCCTTCACAGCATTGCCCCCACCCCCAGCCCCAGCCCCACCCCCACCCAGGATCTCGAATTGCATCTAGTTGTCATGTCTCTTTAGCTTCCTTCCATCTGGAACAGTCCCTCAGCTTTGACTTTCATGACATAAACACTTTTAAAGGGTACAGGCCGGTGACCGTCCCTCAGTTTGGGTTTGTCTGATTGTCTCTTTCTTCAGCTTATTCTTGACACAGCTGGCTCCCTCACATTCACCAGCTCTTAGCCTAAATGTCAACTCTGCAAAGAAGCTTTCCCAGACCACAGTCTAAATTATACTTGTCCCTCCACTCCTCTTAGTTCTGAGTTTCCCATAGTGTACAGTTTTGTTTTTTTTTTTAAATTTCATCCGTTTATTTCTTCTGAGAGAGAAGGAGAGCGAAATAGAGAAACAGTGCCCCTGCCACAGGGTTTTGATGCTGTGATCCACCCCGCCCCAACCAGCCCTGGATCACAGGGATCCGTGTGCCCTGCATACTCAGCACTGTGGGAGCCCGGACCCCGCTCGTGGGGATCAGCCTTGCAGACAGTGTGTTTTACCACCACGCCACAGCCTGTAATTTTTTTTTTTTGCAGTTTGCTACAGAACATGTGCACTTACCAGAGAGAAATAGAGACAGAGAGAGAGAAGGAAAGTGAAATCACTCCCAGGGGGTGATGGCAATCCCCTCCCTTCCGTTCTCTTCTTGGGATCCTGGGCGCACACACATGCCCAGGCGTGTTTTTCAAGCTGCCATGTCCGGGACTCAAACTGCACACTTGGCCATATGGGATCCAGCTGTCTTAACCGCCAGGCCACCTGCTGACCCCCCTTTTCTAATTCTTACCTTTTGTCTCCATCTTCCTCGGCTGGGAGGTGCAGGTCTTGTTGTCTTAGTCATTTGTGCCCCAGTGAGTGCCTCGCACGGTGCCAGATGTTCACACAGCCCGGTTGTGACGCGAATGAGCGCGTGCTCCGCTCAGACCAAGGGGCAAAGCGGTCTCCCCCTGCCTCTGAGCTGGCCGGTTTCCAGAGAACACGTGTTCAAAGGCCCAGACCAGGCCGGAGTAGGGCAGCTCTGGGGAGAGCCCGGCCCTTCGTGAGATCCCTGTGACTGGCTCTCAAACCCATGGAGAGTGCTAGTTTTTGGGCTGATTTATTACATCTGGGACCCGGTCCTCACCCTCTGGCACCTCCGTGGTTAAGGGGGTGCTGCTAGCCGGGGCTCCTTATGCAGTCGTGAATGGAGTGAGGCCTGCAGAGGCCGTCATCACTTGCAGTCAATTCAGCACCCATTTGCTGGACCCAGCGCTCCAGAGGTTGAAATTACCAAGGTGAATCCGACAGTCCCCGTGCTTGGAGTTTGTAGCTTAGGGAGGAGCAGACACGCAGATTGAAACAGCTCCACAGTGCCGCAGACGTGCTGCGATGGGGACGTGTTCTCAGTGCTGGGGAACCCAGGGGAGACAGTGCTTCATGTTGATCTAGAGCTCAGGGAAGCCTTCCGTTAGAAGCCACTGTTTGACTTGGTTTTGAAGTAGATGCAGGAGTTCACTGGGAAAAAAAAAGAAGAAGTTCACTGGGTAGAAAAACAGAGTCAGTGTCACCAGACACAAATGAACCCAAAGGCAGAGACCTGAGTGGATCCACTGGGGCTTGGTAAGCCTGGGTCGCGGAATGTCAGAGGATAGGACATAGCTATTTGCTATGGGTTGGTCTTGATCCAGACTTGGGAGGGTTTTTTTTGTTTGTTTGTTTGTTTTTTTAATTATTCTACTTAACTTTATTTATTTATTTATTTATTTAAATTTGACCATAGAGAGACAGAGTGAGAGAGAAAGAGAAGGGGAGGGAGAGAAAGAGAGAAAGTGAGAAAGCAAGCCACCAGGTCCAGGACTAGAACTGTGACTGGCCATGTGGAAGTCCACCAAGCCACCTGCTAGCCCCGGGAGGTTTTTTTGTTAGAGAGATTTTTCTCTAGGGTGCATGCACTTGCCAGAGAGACAGAGAGAGAGAAGACTAGAAATCATCACCTAGGGGGAATGGCCACACTGCAATCCCTTCTCCTCCATTCTCCTCTTGAGATTTTCAGCATGCATGCACATGCACCCGGCATGAGTTTCAAGCCTCTGGGTCTGGGACTCAAACTGCAATTGGCCATGTGGGAGTCCAGTGACATAACCATGACACCATCTGCTGGTTCTGGGAGGTTTTTTGTTTTTGTTTTTGCTTTTGGTTTTTTTTTTTTTTTCTCTTTAGGTTTTTAGCCATAGGACACACGTACTCACCAGAGAGAAAGACAGTGAGAGGAAAAGTGAGAAATCACCCCCCCCCCCAAAGGGCGCACATCACAAATCCTTCTCCTCCATTGTCCTCCTGGGATTTTGGGTACACAGCACATGCTCCTGATGTGTGATTTTCAAGACACCGGGTCCGGGACTCAAATTGCAGTCATGTGGGAGTCCAGTGCCGTAACCACCATGCCATCTGCTGGCCCCTAGACGTGGCAGTTTGTATGGGCCTGAAAGGTAGTGGGGCCTTTGAGGCTCTAGGCAGCTGAGACCAGAGCTGTGCTTTAGAAAGGTCAGGATGGAATCACCGAGGGAGAGTGGGCTGTGTGCCCTTTCCACAGCCAGCCCGCAGCGTATGACTGACACCTGGGTCTCCTTCGTCTCTTCCCCAGGTGAGCGAGGACTGGAAGTATGTCGCCATGGTGATCGACCGCCTGTTCCTCTGGATCTTTGTCTTCGTCTGTGTCTTTGGCACCATCGGCATGTTTCTGCAGCCGCTCTTCCAGAACTACACCACCACCACCTTCCTCCACCCAGATCACTCGGCTCCCAGCTCCAAGTGAGACCATCCCTGTCTTCACGCTCCTTCACCCCCTTGCGCTCTGGTGTACAATCGTGCCGGGTGGAAGACGGACGAGACAGCTACCAGGAGAGGGCACTGCCCCCACAGGTCCGTCCTTGTGCCTCACCTGGAACCCCATGCCCCTCCACGCACACGCAGTTGCTCCACCGGGGGCTGGACCAGCCGCTTCGTGTTTGGGCTGCTCTCCTTTTCCTCTCTTGCAAGGGCCCCTGGTGGAGGACGATGGCTGAGAAGTTGAAAGAACTGTCAGAGCCTTCCCCTTGAGGAAAGTGTGATGGGAAGAGGCCAGGAAGGGGACAGAAACCTCTGCTGCCTCTGAGTCATCTGAGGAGAGGTGGAGAAGGGGTTGGGGGAGGTGCAGGGCAATGGACAGGGATCAGGCCCTGGGCGGGGCTGGCCTGACACAACCGTAACTCAGAAGGGGAGCCAGAGAGCAGAGGCCTAGGTGAGACCTGACCCCCTCCCACTGCTCGCGTGGACAGCAGCTGGGCTAGGGGCCACACATTGCCAGAAGTTCCCACCCAGAGCTGTAGCCTGGCCCTGCAGCCACAGGCTCCTGGGCAAAGGCTTCCAGCTCAGTCCCAGAGTCCTTTGCTTCTCTGGGCCAGAGCCCAGCCCTGGGTCCCTGTCTGCCTGATGAGGAACTTTGCACCCCTAGAGTCTCCTCTCTTTCCTTTCCCATTGGAGTTTGTCACGTGGTGCCAGGCTGGGGATTTGAGCCTCCGCGACCTGAAGCTTTGCATGACCGGCTTGGAGTCTGCGGCCCAAATACTCGATTGCAAGGCTTGTAGTCCACAGGCCTCTGGAGCTTGAGGAACTGTGCGCAGGCGTGGAGCCCAACACGAGCCAAAGCACAGATGAACAAGCCGGCCAGAAGGTGAGGCAGCCTGGGCGTCTCGAACCCTTCCTCCTGGTCCTGCACGCTGTTGGCTAGGCTCCTGGTCGTTCTCCACTTTAAACTGGTTGCTTGAAAGTGGTAAATCAAGGATGTTTGCTTTCAGCAGACCCAGCAGGGTGAGCGGGGCTGGAGAGAGCTGGCTCCTCCCCCTCCTCGTGCCTCTCCCGGCTACACCTGAGCGGTTTTGGAGCAAAACTTGGTTTTGGAGCAAAACTTTGGGAGGACAGCTCTGCTGTGGCCAGAGACCCCCAGGAAGCAAGAGTCAGCTTCCTGCCAGCGTGTCCCTGGAGGCTGCTGCTTGACACTGCTCCAACCTCCCCCCCCACCCCAATTTCTACCCTCTGCCAGCCTTTTAGCCCAGGAAATAGACCTTTTAAGGGTGCTCCTTTCCCTGGTGTGTGACTGGCTCTGATTTGTGGTGCCAGCACTGGGCTGGCAGATGGCGGGTCATGGAGGGGTCAGCCTGCCAAATGTACTCCAGGAACCTGGCCTGACATGAGCCATTCTGTTCTCTGGAGCTTGGCTGGGACCCCTGCCTCTCCGGGCACAGTGGTGGTGGCAGGTGTGCGATGAGGGGGTAGGAGAAGACGTAACACAGGCAAAGAGCTGGAGTCTGGGTTCTAGTCCCAGCCCCCCTCCTTACTCACAGAGCCATCCAGAGCAAAGCCACCTTTGCTTTGTCACCGTTGTCACCTCTCTTATCTACCAAACGGGGACAGTGATGTAGGATGGGGTGATGGAGTACCTGGCACAGAATAGATGCTACATGAACATCGAGGCTGAGAGGAAGTCAAAGTGGTGGGAATGGGGTCGGTGGTCAGGCTGGCCTCCCTCCAGACCACCTACCTCTCAAACAGAGCCTGGGCCCGGGGAGCTGGGCTACAGCTGGAGAGAAACACCGCAGAGCATGCTCTGGGGCCTCCGAGATGGGCAGTTTCTCTTGGGAGCATCCTCAGCCGTTTCATTTCATCCCTGGGTCGAGCCCTGGTGGTCCTGCCTAGGGTACTGGGAAGCACCATTTCATCCACTTTGGGGTTCTGTGGTATCAGGGAGGCCCCTACCCTCCTCGCCATGGTGGGGCCATCTCTGGAGAGCATCAAGTACCTAGTTTAGTGCTGGGCAAGACTGGAGGAGGCTCCAGCTCTGAAGCGTGAGGTAGAGACAGGATTGAAACCTGGAGCGAGGTGGGTTCAGGACGAGGACAGTGAGGAAATGAGTTGGGATCGGCTCCTTTGGGGTGGAGGTGGGGCAGGGCTGCAGATGGGCCGATAACCATTTTGTCTGAAAAGAAGGCATGCCCGCCTCTCTCCTTCCAATGGGTGGCACTTGCACCAGCGGGAGGAAGGCAGCTTCCGGCAGGGAGGCGAGACTGGAACAGCTGGTCCCGAGTTATTGAACATTTAAGAGCAAACAAGACATGGCAGCCCCCAGCTGGTGCGCTCTGCGGAGGGTTCTCTGCGGAGGACGGGCTAGAGCGTTTCCTGCCAAGGAGAAACAGAGGACGCTCCTGGGACGCTGTGGGGGCTTTGGCCCGTTTGCATCCCCTCCAAGTCCCATATTGGCCACCGCTTCTGAGGGTCTGCTCTGTGCCAGTTCATTTGGCCGTGCTGTCTTCATTCCTCACAACCACCCAGTGGGGAAGGGGCCTGGTTTCCAGGAGCGAGATCAAGTGACAGCTGGTGAGCAGTGCTGGGCCTGAGACCTGACTGCCCCGAGGCCATGCCCTGGCTGTGGCCTCTGAGGCAGGAAGAGCCCCTTGGGAGGAGAGTGTGTGGCATTCAGGGCCCTCTCTGAGTCACTTCCCACGCCAGTGGACTGGGAGCCGGTTGTCACCCCCTGCTGCCAGGCAGGGTTGGGCTGGCGTCTTGGCATCCCTCACAGCCCGACCCAGCAGGCCAGCCTCCCGCTCGCCGACCGACTAGACAGCACAAACACCTCCCTTTGACCCCTATACAGCAGTCTGAGGTCAGCGTGCAAGTCGCGCTCCTAGGCCGCAGGTCTAGATCACTGGGACTCACTCACCACCCTCGGTGCCCTCGCCTGGACCACGGACAGCCCACGGCCTCCTTGTCTGCACTCCCAGAGTATCTGTCCTGGTCTAGCCCACCCAGGCCAGGCTCATTAGGAACTCAAGATTCTCGTAAAGAAAGTTGTTTCCAAAGATGTCTTGTCACTCTGTTATATTGACCGGTGGTGGTGGGGCAGGGGTTGGGGGGCCGTCAGAGGCCAGGGATGGACGCGGGAAAGGTTAAAGGTATTACAAATACCAAAGACCGGGTAACATTCTGGTGCTGAATTAGTGATCCATACTCTTACAAATCCCATTAGATGGAAAAGAACCGGCCAGAAGGCTGGGCTTGGGGGAGACAGCCCAGAGATGACCTCTGGGGAGGCTCTGGGTGGAGGAGGGACGAACCAGGCTCCTGGAGGCAGGGATGGCCCCGTCAAGGCACCACTCCGTTGGAGCCTGCTCCCAGGAGACTGGTTTGATCTGGGTTGAAAGCCTGGAGACAGTCTTTGAGGGTCCCTAAGTGCAAAGTGGGGTGATGAACAGCAACAGACGTGAGCTAAGGAAGACCTCATGCTCCTGCAGGGGAGGCATGAGTGGGGGGACAGTCCCATTCTCCCACAGAGGTGTCTGGCTTTGCCTTAGGCTGTAAGGGAACCATCCACTTTCCAAAGGACCTGGATGCAACACATCCCTCCCGGTGGACCAGGAGCTGCCTGAGAGGAGGCACTCAGGTTCCTGACACATCAGGAAGACGCCATCCTTCGGTCTTCCGGTGAAAAGCTGCCCATGGCCCGCCATGGTGGCATGTGCTGCTGACACTGCTCTGCAGGCCGGGGCCACACGAAGGTCCAGATTCCGCTCCTGGTCCGACCTATAGGCTGGGCACAGGGGTGTGTGACTCGAGGCCGAGGCAGGGCTGCAAGCTCAAGGCCGGCCGGGCAGCACAGTGAGACCTCACCTGGGGCGCGTGCTGGGAGGCTGAGGCAGGGGATCCCAACAGTGGGACTGTCTCAAACACAGAAGCACAGGTCCCCAGAACACCGTGTGGAACGCCCAGTGCTGCATTCCCGAAGACTGGGATCACCACATGAGGTTCTGGTCCTGATGGGAGACATCCCAAACATTGACGCCAGCTCTCCCGGCCTCAGCTCTTCCATGTGTGACACGGGACACTGTGGCTTGGATGGTTCATTGTGAGGGACTTTATGACTTCTGATACCATTAAAAAAAAAAAGAATTATTTTATTTAACTTTATTTATTTTCATTTGACCAGAGAGTGAGAGGGAGAGAGAGAGAGAGGGAAAGTGAGAAAACAAGCCACCAGGTCCGGGACTCAAACCGCGGTAGGCCATGTGGGAGTCCAGTGCCCTTAACCACCAGGCCACCTGCCAGCCCCTCTGGTACCATTTTTACACAGGTCAAGGATGACTCTTCTGGAAATTCTCAAGTGAGAGTTATGGATGCCACCTATGATGTAAATACACAGTCTGCTAAGACTGCAGCCAGGACTGCCCTGGCCCCAGCTGTGCCTTCACTCCAAGAATGCACCCACCAGCCTGGGGGGTGGGGTGGGAGGCCGAAAAGCACCCCTAAAGGAGAGCTGGAATTGTGTCATTTGTGACACTGTCTCAAAGGATGTTTTTCTACTCCAGGCCTCGAGATTTTGTGTACCCAGTCCCTGGGAGAGGGGACTTACTGGTGAACTCGAAGAGGGAGAGGGTGCCTAGAGTTGGGGAAGTGATTAAGACGTGCCTGATGTACCACCCCAGCCAGAGGCAAGCTTGCCCCCCAGCGAGACTGAATGACTCCCTTCTGCAGGCTGCAGACCGCTCTGTCCCAGGGGCTAGTCAGAGGCAGTTGGTGCTGCTACTGGAAACCCAGACTCCAGGTCCCTCTGTCCTCACTGTCACCTCCCCCAAGAAATCAAGACTTAAAGCTTTCTAACAATTCAGGTTCTTTTCTTTTTTATTTATTCATCAGGAATGTATATTGTTAATCACTGTTATCAAGGGACACAGAATAGCGAGACCGTGGAACTGGACTGCAGCCATCATGGCACCCAAGTCCACGCTTGGGCTCTTCCTCACTCTGCTCTTGGAGTCACTACCAAGACCCCAAACCAACAAAGTCCCTTCTCCTCGAGGAAAGGAAATAGCATCAAGCATCGACAAGTTTACAAGTGATTATTCAAAGAATGCACAATAGCCACAGTTCAGACAAATCAACTACAAAAATCATTCAAACAAAGGTGGGGGTAGGGCGCTGCCTGTTAAAAACAAAGATTGGACCAAAAAGAGAAGGGGGGACGACTTTGCCCCCTCTGTCCTGTGAGACTCGGAGGGGCTGGGGATGTGGCGGGGAGGGCCGGACTCGTGGCCCCCAGGGGTGCCTCCTCTCTTCCTACCAGCTTGCCGGATGAGAGGGGAGCCAGCGGGGCTCTTGAGACCCTGTGCTCTGGGTTAAAGAGGCAGCGGAGCCAGCTCTGCCGGAGATCCTAGTGGCCGAGACAGGCCGGAGGGGCCGACGCCCCCAGAGTCAGTGGGTGACAAGGAGACGGGCTCCCTTCCCAGGAGCAGGGCCAGGACTGAGCTCATGTGCCGCCAGCACTCAGGGCCAGGCGCCTTCCCTTTCCCTGCCAGTTCCTGGGGACACTGGTGTCCCGTGTCCCAAGACATTCTCAATGCATTGTAAAACCTTGGGTTCTTATTTTGGTTGATTTTTGGTCAGAAGTACGGTGAGTACAGGAGCCCAAAGCGTGAGTGCAGATGTGTCTGCTGTTGACAAAGTGACCTGGCAGTTCACAGGGCAAGGAGGGGAGGGGACAGGAAAGCACCTGGGGCACCAGCTCAGCAAGTTCCCAGACTTAGACTCCTCACAGAAGGACAAGGGGAAGGCTCAGGCCCTGAGGCTGGCAGAGCCTCTGCAGTCCTCTCCAGCCCCAGGCCCAGCCTCCCCAAGGCCGAAGGCTGTGAGCCCGGGAGTCAGTGCAGGTGGAGGTGCGCACGGGGCCCCACCGCAGAGCCCGTCAGCCTGCCCTCCACCATGGCTGCCTTGTCCGTGTGCTCTCTGGGACTGCAGTAGGCAGTGAGACCTCAGGTCTGCGACACACCACAACCAACTCCTGAGGCCATCTGGCAAAAAGCAAGCACTTGGAATAAATGGGAGGAAAAGGTATGCCTGAATTTTTAAGGTTATAGGTTATCTATAATGGTTAAAAATCAACATTGATAGCATTCTTTTAAAAACTCCTAATTTACACCTGACTTAATCAACTGGCTTCCCTTAGTGTCACTGTCATGAAAAAGAGTATGCCAGTGGACCATGATCTGGCCTGAAAAGATTTTTTTGCCCTTACTCTTGCTAAGTCCCGATTATCTGAGCAGAGATAATTTACCCTCTAGGGTTTGTCCAGGAGTTTCTCCTTTGACCTGCATGGACAGAGCAAATCCTTAGGAATTAGAAATGCTTTAGGAGAAGGGACATTCCTCAAGGATGACCGTGCTGGGGAAGTGGTCTGTGCCCCTGCAGGGAAAGCTGGGCTCCTGCTTGGGCAACCTTCGGAGCCTCCTCTGGCTGGCTTTAGGCTTCCCTGCGCCCGGGGAAGGCGGCCGTCCCCAGGCTGGCTCAGGTGTGAGATCTGATCGCCGAGTGCTGCCTGCGGCCACTGGCACTGGTAACAAACTGACTGCTGTTGTAGACGTGCCCTCAGACATGTTCCATCAAATTCTCTGATTTCACCTTTGTCCCAACGGCAGAGAGACACTGAACGATTAGAAGGAAGGAATCTCAGAAGGAGAGGAGGGGAAGCAGAGGGGCCTGCGGCCTATACATGGGATCACCTGTCCCAGACATGATTCACGGAGCTGACTGGAACCTAATAAAGACCATGAGAAGTCAGTGTAGCCAACACAAAGGGAAAAGAAATGCAGAAAAAAACGAAACCAATCCTTAAGAGGAAGTGGGCTGCAGGTGCTCGGTGATTGCTTATGCTGAGTGGGAAGAAAAGGCTGCGGGGTGGCCAGACCCTGCCTAGCAATCCCAAATGAAGTAGGATCAATGGGAACCCAAAGTTCTTGGAAATGCAAATGATGGTTTCCTTAAAAAAAAAAGAAAAAAAGGGGAGAAAACCCCAAAAAACAAACAAACAAAAAAAACAACCCTTGACCAATGTGATGAGGAATGCTGTGAACACCTCTCAGTCCGTATGAAGTGCCCCGAGCCATCGGTCCTGGGGTATACTATACTGGGCAGAGGTAAAAGTTCTTTTCCTCCTGGGGTTTGCTTATCCAGTCCCCATAGCCCATGTCCTTCAGGCTTTTTTTGAAGTAGTTCTTGGTAATCTCGTAGTTATGGGCAGCTTTCTTGGCCTCACCATAGGAGAGTTTCAGTAGATCCCTGCGGTAGCGGAAGGAGCAAAGCTTCTTAAACAGAAGAAAAATGTTCTTTTTGGAGACCCGGGACAGTTCATTCCGAGGCCTGGAGAAACAAAACACTTGTTATTCCCCAGGCGCAGAGGCCAGGAAAGGTGGGCGCCCCAGCGGGGAGACCGCGGCAGGGCAGGCAGTGCAGGAGCTCGGGCACCAGCAGCCGGGTGAGGGGCGAGGCTCCCAGCGAGCCGGGCTGCGAGCTCCTGCTCTCCTGGGCTCTGCCGTCCCCTTACCCATCCACGGTGCCTCTGGTGCCGTCCAGGATTTCCAGGTCGTAGCCGTCAGCCAGACACCAGTTGACGCTCGTCTCCTTCGTCTTCCCAGATTGTCTTTTGGAATCATAGACACTGACTCGGCCAACCTAGGAGACCCGAAAGTGACAAGAGACAGAGATGAGAGAGAAACAAACCTTGCAGGAATAAAACTGAAGCAGGGCCTTATGACTCACGGGAAAGAGGGCCGCACAGGGCCCCGGCCTTTCCCCGTCGTTGAGATTCTGTCTGGACGAGGGAGAGCAGACTCGAGCCAGACTAGCTCAACTCTGACTTGAGCTAATTCCAGATGAAGAGAAGGAGCACCCCTGACACCCAAAGGGAGGCAAGGCCAAGTCCTCGGGACACCAGCGGAGGCGGCCTGGCCCATGCTGTACACACACGCTCTGCTTACAGAATTTCTTAAAAAGGAGAAAAAGGTCAAGGGAAAATAGAACGGGGCTGTGGCACCTTGGGGTGGTTGACGATAAAGGGGTATCGTAGTCCATCCTCGAATGCACTCCCATCTCTTGTCATACGACAGCAAATAGCACGGGTCAGGTGCCCTTGGCTGAAAAGGTAACCTGGAGGAAGAAAAGAAAGGTGTATACGGTGCTGGGGCCAAATGCTGTTAAGAGGCAGAGGCACGTGGGGAGCCTGAAGGTTCAAAAGGGAGCCGTCAGGACAGAGAAACGCTCCCTGTAGGAAACAGGCTAAATTGGCTACCTGGGATGATCCGGGGCCATCGAACGTCTAAGCACAGTATATAAGGCTCCAGGCAAGGCCACAGCCCGGTAGTAGCCACTGCAGTTTTAAGTTGCTGTGTTCTTTAACTCATCCTGAAAAGCCTCGCCTGTCGTGTCCTGTCCTGGGCTCGCTGCCTACACCATCTCCCTGCCTACACCACCTCCCTGCCTACACCACCTCCCTACCACAGCAGACTGGACACTTGGAATCCTGACACCCGGATCAAGCTCACTTTGGAAAGGGAAGACTTCCTGTCAACACCTGGCGATGGAGCGTGCACTTTGCTGGGATCTGGGCACAAGGAGGACAAATTGGTTCCAGCTCCCGAAGCAGGTCTCTTACCCAGTGTCACAGACTTGAGATACACGGGCTGCAGGAAGTGGGTGAGCAGCGCCCCCTGCAGGCCTAGCACGTTCCAGCGCAGGATTTTGTCACTACAGGACATGGTACGGAGCCTCTCCCCAAGCCGAATGCCATCCCACGTAGGCACGATGTCACTGGACTCCACAGGGATCGTGCCTTCCCCTGTGTGAGAGACTTGGGTCAGACCCACAGTGGCCACCGGACTAACCCACTCTTTGGCATGGTGTCTATGCTCCTTGGGCCACAGAATACTCATCCCTTCCTTCTTCCTGTATTTCCTATGTGCCAGGCACTGGGCCTGACGCTGGGGGATAACGGTGAGCAAAACCAAGTAAGAGGCTCGCCCTCCTAGAACGTTTACGATGGTGAGGGGACGGACGAGACACTAAAGCAAACCAATGTGTCTGTGAGCACTGTGGATGCCAGCGGTGCTCTGAAGGCTTTGATGGTGGACCACGGTAGGGGGGGGGGGCTCCTAGGACAAAGTCAGAGGAGCTGGGACACGAAGGACAAAGGAGAACTGGAGTGTGTCAGATGTGGCCAGTGACAAAAGCGAAGACCCTGGGACCAGCAGTTAGCGTAATGGCTATGTCGCTGGACTCCCATGTAGTCAACCGTGGTTCAAGTCCCAGACCCTGTGGCTTAAACTCACGCCGGGCATGTGTGTGTGTGTGTGTGTGTGCGCGCGCTCAAGATCCTGAGAGGAGAATAGAGGAGAAGGGATTGCGGTGTGGCCATCCCCACTGGGGGGTGATTTCTCGCTTTCTGGCTCTCTGTCTCTCTCTGTCTTTCTGGGGAGCGCACGTGCCCTATAGCAAAAAACCTCTCAAAAAACAAACAAACAAAACAAAAGCGAAGGCCCTGGGGCACCAAGGAGTTTGGCTGTTAAGGCACTGACAAAGAGCCAGGGTGTCTAGAGCATACCTGCGTGATGGGAAGAGTGGCATGGGATGGGGCTGGGAGGTCATGGGAGGCTTTGCTTTTTAAGATAAAGTGCATGGGGCATGGTGGTTAAAGTGCTAGATTCCCACATGGTTGACTGTGGCTTGAGTCCCAGACCTGGTGGCTTGAAAATCATACCAGGTACATGTGCATGCGTGCCCAAAATTCGAGTAGGAGAATGAGAAGAAGGAACTGTTATGTGGCCATTCCCCTGGAGGGGTGATTTCTCACTTTCTCTCTCACAGTCTCTCCTCTCTGGTGAGTGCATACACCCTATGGCAAAACCCTTAAAAAAAAAAATATAGGGACTAGCAGGTGGCATGGTGGTTAAGGCGCTGGACTACCACATGGCTGACTGCAGTTCAAATTCCAGACCTAGAGGTTTTAAACATGCCAGGCACCTGTGTGTGCGCATGCCCCAAATCCCAAGAGAATGCAAGAGAAGGAATTGCAGCATGGCTATCTCCTTGGGGGGGGGGGGGGGGGGGGTGACAGCTTACTTTTCTGTCACACGCTCATGCCCTACAGCAAAAATATCTCTAGGGGGCCAGCAGGTGGTGTAGTGGTTAAGGGTGCTGGACTCCCACATAGCTGACCATGGTGTGAGTCCCAGACCTGATGGCTTGCTTTCTCACTGCCTCCTCTCCCACCTCTCTCACTCTGTCCCTCTCTGGTCAAATTAAAATAAATAAAGTTAAATAAAGTAAGTTTAAAAAAAAAAAAACTCTCTAAAAAAGTAAAATAAAATTAAAAAAAGATACAATACAGAGGGAAGCAGTAGAGCATGTTTCTTTTTGTTTCTGTTTAAATAACAGCTTTATTGAGATATACCCATGACTCACACATTTAAAGCACACCACTCAAGCGCTGCTGGGCATATTCACAGAGCTCTAAACCGTCACCACGATCACATCGACAGCCTTTCTCATCACCCCACAAAAGAAAGCTCTGCCCATTAGCAGTCCCTTCCCATGTCCCTCCAAGCCTGCCCACCCTTACTGCTAGGCAACCACAGATCTGCTTTCCGTCTCGATGGGTCTGTCTATTCTGGACGTTTCACGTAAATGGGATTATACGATATGTGATCTGTGACTGGCTTTTTTTTGCTTAGCATAATATTTGAGGTTAATCCACATTGTAAGTGTATATTCAACTTATTTCTTTCATAGCAAAATAATACTCCATTACATGGCTCTGTCTCACTTTATTCACCCATCCATCGGCTGACGGGCATGTGGGTTTTCTCCCCTTCTCGGCTGTTGAGTAATGCTGCCATGAACACGCATGGCCTGGTGTTGGTGTGGGCACGTTTTCGGTTCTCTTAGGGTAGTCTAGGAGTGAACTGCCAGGCTGTCTGGTAAACTCTGCATTTACACTTTAGGGTGTTTAGAAGGGAAGTGACCCAATCAGTTTATTTTGGGGACATTCTGATGCTACTGAGGCGTGGCCCAAAGGGAACAGGAGTGGAAAAGGAGCTAGTGGACAGGTGTGGAAGCACAGCCAGCTGACAGGGCAAGTGGGCACTTGGTGTCCTCTTCTGTCACCTCCTGGACCTTGGTTCTACATCACCTTCTTTTCATTTCCTCCCCACCCCCCCAAGTTGATCCCTCCCACGTTTTACTTCCAGCCAGGCTCTCCCCTCCGACCCCAGACAGGCACCTCCACCTCCCATGTCTCCCAGACACACACATTCAGAATGGAACCTGGATCTTCTTGCAGACATCCCTGACCTGGCTGTTCCCTCTCCAGTCACCACCACCTCAGTGCCTGGTAACTACCGGAAGAACCCAGCAGTCTTGCAGATCTGGGGTCTCGGGACCTTGAAGAGCCTTTCAGGGAAGGGTCATGTCATGTGTCACTCACCGTTTTCCACCTTGGTGCGGAGCTTGCCCTGTTTGGGATTCTCAAAGACAGGATAGTGGCGGGAATCCGTGTTCTCCATAGCACGGTCGCTGCAGGACTTGTCGAAGAGGGCGCCATCCCCACAGGGAGCAGTGCTGCAAAACAGGCCCTTGTGAGAACTTGCCCATGCAAATTTCCTTCCGATCTCCTGGGCTGGGAAACAGATGCGGCAGAAGTGAGGGATGTTTTCGGGAGCCTACCATGGGGAACTGGAGGCGGGCAGCAGTGTGAGACCGTTCTGCATGGGGCACGGACCTCAGCCCAGTGGGCGGTGGCCTACTGTGTAAGGTCTGATTTACCGGCCGGCACAGCCTGTGGGTTTCCAATCCCAGGAGCCTGGCAGGGCCCAGAGACCACACAGACCTGATATAGAGATGGAACGACACAGTCTTTTTTATCTGGAGCTTTTCTCCTCCCCGCGCAGGCTCAAATATACTCTCCTTCGCAGTCTGAGGGTTGTACTTCATTAACTCGCTGTAGAGGAACCTACGTAAAGAAAGTCGGGTTAGAAGTCAGGCTTGATTCTGGGAGGGCAGTTGCTTCTCTAAGCTGACCTCCACCTGAGCCCCCAAAGGACAAGCTGGAATGCTGAGGGTCTTTCACAGCTTCCCAGGGGGAAGGAGATGGAGAGAGGTTCTCCCCGGGAGACGGCAGCAATCATACATAAAGTCAGCCCGGGGTCAGGTTCATTTCTGCTGAGGGCTCCTCCTGTGGCGGCGCTCCCGGGATTCTAAGGAACGAAAATGGGTTCGAGGACTACGGGAGGTTGCTGCTTTGCTCCGAGTCTCTCCCTTCATAAATTAAAGAAAAGGTGAACCAGAGGAGAAAGCTGGCGGGGCACCGAGGTTGTTTATAGGTCCTCGAACGGAGATGGAAGCTGCTCCGTCCCCAGGGCCCCAAGGACCAAGGGGTCAACTTGCAGTTTTAAAAAAAGGACATGCAAGCAGAGTTAGCAGAAAAAAGGTGAGCACTTAAAACAGGCTGAGCGGTGGGATGTGGCCTGGGTGGCAGAGGGATCGATTCTACAAAACGGGTTCAACCCAACAGGCTAAAAGCAAAGGCTGCCTTTGCCGGGTCAGTGGCCTGCCAGTCCAATGGGCCCTCAGCAGCACACGTCAGAGCCACAGGACTCTGGTGGCCGCGGCTGGGCGGCTCGGCTCTCATTTGACTCACCTGATGAAGCCTCTTCGGGAGATGATTTCTGCGTGGCAGTCATTGACGGTTTCTCCCTTTAGGCTGAGAGAATCTCCTTTTACGCAGCGGTTCCCTGGGAAGGCATTTATAACAAAAATGGAACGATCAAAGGAAAATGGTGACAAGTGGGCGGAGGCTGTTTGTGAAGTTGGAAGGCAGAACGAGCCTCAACTGCCGGGAGCCTGGATTCGCACATTCTCTTCCCTAGAAGGGCTCATTCTCGACTACGGCTTGACTGGGGCTAAAATAAGTTCAAGAATCTCTTCTCCCTGCCGTGGCCTTGCTCACAGGGACTCCAGGAGGGAACGAGAAGGATCTGCTTCCTGGCACCACGTTTCAGCCTCACTCACCTGTCCCCAGGCTGACTACGACACCCATGTCCTCAGAGTCTTTCTTCATAATGATGGCGGCCAGGATCTTGCGGCCAAGCAAGGAGGGCTGGAAGCTGTTAGTGAGGGCATTGAAGCACCGGTGGCTCAGCATAGCGATCTGGTCGTGGAAGGTGCTGCCAGTGAGAGGAAGCTGTGGGGACAGGAGCTGCGTCAGGCCCTCGCCGCCGAGCCTGCGTCCACCGTGTGTCACGGTGGGCAGGGAGATCACAGCCTACTTGACCTACAAGTCATCTTTTCCATCTCGCATCTACAGTCCCCGTAATACGCTCTCCTGAGGCTAACATTAAAGCCTAGGAATAAGTCACATGATCGCAAGTGAAGAGCCGACTCCCCCTAGGGAGGAGTTAGCCGGATCCCCCCAGAAAAACAAAGCACCAAAAGTAGACGTCTTAACTGTCTTTGGCTGTGCCTCTGGGGACCTTGAGAGGAGGAGCATAGTTCTTCTGAGACTGGCCCCTGTCACTGGGGTTACCTCTGTGAAACCCATGCGCTCTGCCTTCTCGTTCTCCCCGATCAAGACACGGAGAGCCGCATCGGCCGCTTCCTGCTTGCCTTGCTTCTTGCTATGCGCGCAGACAGCTGGGAACCAGCGACCCCCAACTTTGGCCTGGTAAACAAACCTGTGGGATGAGAAGTGGGGGATAAAGATAAGCACCAGACCGTGACAGCTGTTCCAGAGAAGGGCTAGTTTTGCAAAAGCATGGCTCTGCCACAGCTCAGCTTCTAAGGCAGCACGTCTTGGATTTTGGTCTTTTGTGAGTTGCACCATGGTTTTTGCTAGATCTAGATGTCACCTGGACTGTTCTTTCCTATTTGTCTCTAAACCGACTCTTTAAAAATGTAAACATAGGGCCAGCGGGTGGCATGGTGGTTAAGTGACTGGACTCCCACATGGCTGATCATGGTTCAGGTCTCAGACCTGATGGCTTGATTTCTTTTTTTTTTTAATTTAAATTTATTTGTTTACGTTCATTCACTGTACATCATTACAGCATACAAAATGAGATTTTCCATCCAGAGTGCACTGTATATTGTCTCAATCAAGCACATCAACATACATGTTATTGTTAACAAATAATTTTCCATTTCTTGTTTCCTGTATGTTTTGCTTTTTTTCCCCCATCCTTAATTCCCTATCTCTTACCCTCTGCCATCTCCCACTCTCCTCCCACACTGTCTCTGGTATCTATGTTTACTTTCTATACTGTTCCCCCCCCATTTTTTATTGAATTACTAAAGATCTTAATTAATCTAAATATTTTCATAGCAAACACAGCTGATACATACATTTCCATGAACACAATTCTAACTTTAGGCATCCTATAAAGTAGCACCTAGCTGGGGCTATATATCTTACTGCGGTCATCGAATGGATTTTTTTTTTCTGAAACATTTTTTTTTGGTAACTTAATTTACATTCTTTCCCTAAGCATCATCACAGCATACAAAATTTGATTTCCCATCTAGAATATACTGCATAGTGACTTAATCATGCATATAATTATCAAAAATTTTCCATTTATAGTTCCTAGAATTTTTTACCCCTCTTTCTGACCCTCTGTCCTTTCCCACCCTCTTCTCCCACTGTCTGATGGCTTGATTTCTCACTTTTCCTTTCTCTCTGCCTCTCTGCTGATTAAATAATAATAAATAAAATAAAATTATTCTTTTAAAAAATGTAAATACTTTGAGAAAGAAAACATCGTATCACCATGGAAAAGCAGTATTACCTGCCATAAATTGAGGGAAGCTGTAAAAGTTGCACAGATAAAATGAAGTTATCAACTCTGGCCCGACATGCTACCTGTGAAGGTGCTGGACCTGTCTGTCTGAACTAGGCACCTGACAGGGTTTAAAGAAATACTCGCACCAAGTTTGGACTTTCGTAACTTAAGCAAAATGAGAAGAGCATAACTTTCCATGTAAGTCACTGTTACTTCATGTCTGATTTTGGAAGTACCAGATTCCGTTTCCTCAGTCACTTCCTGATTAGTTCAAGAAGACCTAACCTTCAGGGAACCAGCAGTTAGCGTAATGGCTATGTCGCTGGACTCCCACGTAGTCGACCGCAGTTTGTGTCCCGGACCTCGTGGCTTAAAACTCACGCCGGGCGCGTGTGTGTGCGTGCCCAAGATCCCGAGAGGAGAATGGAGGAGAAGGGATTGCGGCGTGACCATCCCCCTGGGGGGTGATTTCTCGCTTTCTGTCTCTATGTCTCTGTCTGTCTGGCGAGCGCACACACCCTAGAGTGAAAACCTCTCAAAAAAAAACAAAAACAAAAAAACCAAAAAAACAAAAAACACAAAACAAAAAAAACAAAGAAGACCTAGCCTGCAGAGGTCTCCCTGTCAAGGTGTGCCTTAGACCAGGGTATCAGGCTTTTCTGGGGAGCTGCTTTCTGACTCCTGGCAGGCCTGAGGTGGCTATAGGGTAGGAGGATGGGTCTTTGGGCACATGAGCTCTGCTGACGGTAACACGCACAGCTGGAGAGGGGAGGTGGCCCCCCACCGGCTGGGCTCTCACAGGCACAGAGGGAAGAGCATGATGAAGCAAAACAGCTTGGAAATCTACCAGACAAGTTTCAGGAATCCTGGCTTTCAAGCACATCCTAACGTACGACTGGGAAAACCCAACTGCATAACAGAGGCTTCAGTATCCAGACGGAGCAGCTCAGGAAGTGAAAGGAGTGCGCGGTTGGCTACACGGAGCTCTCACTGCTCCCTGACTACGCAAAGCACTGAACACCTTCACTTCTCATTCTGTCTATGCTGGCAGGCCGGCAGGCTAAAACGTTCAGAATGAGGTCGACAGTGGCACAAAAAGAAGTTGCAGAGAGGTGGGGTCAAATGACACAGGATCTTTGGGACCAGCAGTTAGCGTAATGGCTATGTCGCTGGACTCCCACGTAGTCGACCGTGGTTCGAGTCCCGGACCCAGTGGCTTAAACTCACACCGGGCGCGTGTGCGTGCGTGCCCAAGATCCCGAGAGGAGAACGGAGGAGAAGGGATTGCGGCGTGGCCATCCCCCCTGGGGGGTGATTTCTCGCTTTCTCTCTCTCTGTCTCTTTCTGTCTGTCTGGCGAGCGCACGTGCCCTATAGCAAAAACCTTCAAAAAAAAAAAAAAAAAAAAAAAAAAAAAAAGACACAGGATCTTTGACGAGAGCCAGAATTTCCTGACTGCTGTGTCTGAAAACAACATGAACTCCTATGTGCAAAGTCTAAGATGTGCATGCGACATGTCACTCCGTGTTGATCATGCAACTGGAATCCATTGGAGCTCTCCTGTCCAGTATGACAGCCACTCGCCACGTGGGGATATGACTTTTAATTAAGATGAAATACAGTTAATCCAGTCCCTTGGTCACACTAGCCATGTATCAAGTACGTAACAGCCATATGCGACTAGTGGTTAGCCACTTTAGTGGAATGAGTTAAATGAAGACAATGAACAATTCTTTTGAGAGGCTGTGAGGGGCAGAGAAATGAGGCAGTGCCTAGATGGTGCTCCATATGGGGTTGAAGGAAAGTTTTATTTTACCTGGGCATGGCTGATGGGAATGATTTCCTACAGAGAGGGAGCGGAAATGAGAGGAGACATGACTGAGGAAGCCCAGTCCTGCAGGAGGGGAGAGGGCACCGAATCCGGAACACTGTGGAAGCAGCCAGGCTGCTTGCTTCACACTGACTGGCACACAGGCCAGGCGGAGAGAGCAGGGCGGTGGCTTGGCAATGGGAACAAGGGCACTTCCCATGATTCCTGCTATTAATATTTTTCCAGCTCAGCGTGATGCAGGTCATTAGTTTAGAGTGAGGAACAGGGGTTCGGTGAAAATTTGAAGAGGCCAAGGTCTGAAACGGTTCCCTCAGAGCAGGAAAGATAATTTAGAAGAAAGGCGCTGGGAAGGGACATGAGCAGGGGGAGTTGAACTCGGGTACTCCTTCATTTGAACCTTTAATAGTTCTCCAGTGCCTCTGGGGTAAAACAGCACAACCGCGGGCCAGGCAGACCTTGTGGGGAAACCCAATCGTCTCTCCGCTCTCACCAGGCTCCACCCACCAAAGGCCTTCTTCCAGCCTTTCACCTGCTTCTCTCCTCTCCAAGGACAGGACTTAGACCATGCCCTTCACCTAGAACCCTCCGTTGGCCTCTGTCCGGCTCCTTAATGTCTCAGCCCAGCCCCTGCTTCCTGGGGAAGTCCTGTCCCCTCTCCTTACTGAGCCAGGTCATGCTGTAATCGACTCTCACGGCACCACCCAACCTGAGACCTTGCCGGGACTTACACAAGGTGAGGCCTTACATTTCTTCAGGAGATGACTGACTAATGTCTGACTCCTGTACTAACACAAAGAAGGTACCCCATAAACATGTGTTCAGGGGAGAAGGGGAGACCTGCTGAGAGGCTATTGTGATGGTCTAAGTGAGAGCCACTTAGACCAGAGCTGCTATTGCAGGGAGAGATCAGAGCGGAGATAGGAGAAGAGAGGAATGTTGTGCCCCAGCACAATGGAGAGCGAGGCAGTAATGCATGCTGTAAGGCATGGTCAATAAACGTGGCTACTAAATGAGCATTTTCCTCTGTGCAGCCTTCTTCCACTCCCCAGGAGACCTGGTGGCAATGTCCTCTGTGTCCCTGTGGCACACTGCGACACTGCTGTGGTTACAAGTCTGTTTCCCACTTGAAGGCCGAGACTTCTCCTATCTCCAGTCTGTCATCACGCGCTCTCACGTTCTGAATGGCGTGGAGGCTCGGGAAGGGTGTTATAGGAGCTCTCCCCGAGGAACTGAAACCCGTATAAGAAGGACTGAACTTGAAGATGGGGAAGGCTTCTTCAGAGTAGAAGACACGGCCGAGGGAAAGGGTAGCTGGGGGTTCACCTCTCCCTTCTAGGTGGCTCAGACAGAGATGCATCCTGCCACACGGAGAGGACACAGGAGCGTCCTCGCCACTCTAGTGTGAGTGCTCTGGATTGGGTCATTCTGGTCAAAGGGCTGGCTTTGTTTTTACCATCAGCTCTTATATATCAATAAAGAGTAATAACCGAAAAGAGAGATGAAGAAGTACTGCAAGTAGTTCTCAGACAATGAAAAGTAAATAACATTTCAAACATAAATAGGGCCGGCCCTGTGGCTGACTGGTAAAGGGAGTTGGATCCCATATGGCCCACATGGTTCGAGTCTCAGTCCTGGCAGCTTGAAAAAAATATGCCAGACACACGTGTGTGGGTGTCCCAAACACTGATGAGATGGAGAAATGGAGAAGGGACTGTGGTGTGACCATAGCCCATTGAGGGGTGCTGCCTCCCTCTTTCTGGCAAGCACACGTGCCTTGGTAATTAAAAAATTACAAAGATGAATAGATAGGTAAGGTTACTTACTATTACAGACAAATGTAAAATAATAAGATACTCTCTCTCTTGTTTTTTTTTTTTTTTTTTTGTAATGATAAAGAGCATGAGAAACAGAGAATGTACCCTCAACAGAGTCTTGTCATACTGCAGTCCCCTTTCCCTGGCCCTCCAGCCCCCTCAGGATTCTGGGCCCCTGCCCAGAACATGCTCAGGCTTCTGGGGACCTGAAGGTGCAGTTGCCAAAGGTCTTCCGGCCTTGCAGGGCACCAGAGTTACCACGGTGCCACAGCAGTTGGACTGCAAGGTAGAACTTGGATGGACTTTTTTCCTTAATAACTTTTTTAAATTGAAAAGTTGAAAAACAGACAAGTAAAAATTCAAAATGTTGAAGAGTACATAATGAAAAGGATCCCTCTTTCCCAGAAGTTCACAGTTATCAATTTTTATTAATCCTTAAGAAAATACTCTATGTATATACAAGCACAACATTTACATCTCTCCCCTCGCCTTTTTTTTTTTTTTTTTTTGGAGAGGTTTTTGCTATAGGGCGCGTGCACTCGCCAGCCAGACAGAGAGATACATAGAGACAGAAAGCGAGAAATCACCCCCCAGGGGGGATGGTCACGCCGCAATCCCTTCTCCTCCATTCTCCTCTCAGGATCTTGGGCACGCACACGTGCCCGGCATGAGTTTTAAGCCACTGGGTCCGGGACGTGAACCGCGGTCGACTATGTGGGAGTCCAGCGACATAGCCATTACGCTAACTGCTGGTTCCCTCCCCTCGCTTTTTTTTTTTTTGAGAGGTTTTCGCTATAGGGCACGTGCGCTCGCCAGACAGACAAGAGAGAGACAGAGAGATACATAGAGACAGAAAGTGAGAAATCACCCCCCAGGGGGGATGGTCACGCCGCAATCCCTTCTCCTCCATTCTCCTCTCGGGATCTTGGGCATGCACGCACACGCACCCGGTGTGAGTTGTAAGCCACCGGGTCCGAGACGCGAACCGGGGTCGACTACGTGGGAGTCCAGCGACATAGCCATTATGCTAACTGCTGGTTCCCCCCTCCCCTTGCTTTTTAAAAAAATAATTATTTAATTTTATTCATTGTCATTATTTTATTTTAGTTTATTATTTTATTTCAAGTTGATCAGAGAGAGACAGAGAGAGAGAAGGAAAGCAAGAAAGCAAGCTGCCAGGTCCAGGACTCGAACCTCTCAATCAGCCATGTGGGAGTCCAGCACCTTAACCACCACACCACCTGCTGGCCCCTCTCCTCACTTTATACCTTGCTTTTCATTTTACAATAGACTTCAGAGATCATTTAATAGAGATATGCCTTATTTTTTTTTCCTACCCAAGAGTGTGTGTGCTCATCACAGACGAAAGATAGGGACAGAAAGCACCCCCACCACAGGGAATGGCCATGCCACGGTCCCTTCTCTTCTCCCTTCTGTCAGGAGTTTGGACACACGCACATATGCATCTAGTGTGTTTCTCAAGCTGTTGGGTCCAGGATTCAAGTGGGATCCAGTTCCTTTACCACCAAGTCATGGGCTGGTCCTACCTTATTTATTTTTTTATGACTGTTAAGCATTTCTTGGTATGAATATACCATAGTTTATTTAACCAGACCTCAAATGATGAAGTGTTAGACCATTTCAAGTATTGCGCTATTATAATCAACGCTGCAGTGAACATCTTTCTTTCCAAGAATTATTTTATTGAACTTTATTATTTATTTATTTATTTATTTAAATTTGACCAGAGAGGGACAGAGTGAGAAAGAGAAGGAAAGTGAGAAAGCCAGCCACCAGGTTCAGGACTCGAACTGTGGTTAGCCACGTGGGAGTCCAGTCCTTAACCACCATGCCACCTGCTGGTCCCTGCAGTGAACATCTCTGTAGCTGGGTCTCGTCATTGTGTGTGCATCTGCTGAGGTGGCACCGCTAGGTGTATGGCCTCGTTCTCTACCCTTGGCTAAATGAGGAAGATGAAATAAATCGGGGCTGTGAGTACACCGTCAATGTGAATACTGAACTTCCAGAGTGAGGCTGAGCAGCTTCTCACGGATTAACAGCTGCTTGTCCCTGTGAGCACACAGCACACATGTCTGTCCATTCCCCCTGAGCCTTCCTATTAAGCAGCTCTTTAGGCTACTGGGTATGTTAAAGGAAAAGCCCTTGGGCTGTTTCTTCCCAGGTGATGCTGCTACACACCGATTTTTCTTAATGTCACATTGTTTTTTTCTTTGTAACTTCATGTGTTGTGTCTTGATCGAAAAGGCTGTATCACTCCAAGATGCTAAAAACATCCCTACTGGAGCCAGCAATTGGTGTAGAAGTTAAGCTACTGGGTCCCACGTGGTCAGCTGTGCAGTTCAAGTCCTGGACCTGGTGTCTTGAGAATCACGCTGGGCATGTGTGCCGCAGGGCCTGACTCAGTACCCCGCCTTTCCTTTCCTTTGGCCCCTGTGGCGGAACCAAACTCAGATGTTGGTCTGCCTGCCTCAACATCACATCGCCTGCTGGTCACTGAAGCACCTTTATAAGCACAGGCTGAAGTTCCTTTATCTGAAATCTGTGGGACCAGAAGTGTTTTGGATTTCACTTTTTTTTTTTTTTTTTTTTTTTAGATTACTTGCTGTTACAGTTCATCCTTGGTTTCTGGCTCACAAGTATCTGACCTTTAGTCCTTGGTTCCTGAAGTGGCTTAGAAATCGCTTCAGAGATATAAAGGTGAAAGACATGGGACCAGCAGGTGGCGTGGTGGTTAAGGTGCTGGAATTCCCACATGGCCAACCACAGTTCAAGTCCTGGACCCGGTGGCTTGCTTTCTCACTCTTCCTCTCTGTCTTTCTCTGGCAAAGTTCATGTGAAAATAGTGATAATAAATAAATAAAATAATTCTTAAAAAAATAATAAATAAAGGTGAAAGGCAGCCTAACCTTCTCCTGCCTCCTTTCACCTGCTCCAAGGCAGGTCACAGAAAGTCCAATCTCCCCACCTTTGAGACCCTTGTTGCAGAAGGGCCCTGCCTACACCCAGGAAAAGGGAATGCCACACAGAGAGCCCAGAAAATGAACAGACAGACTTGCTGGGCTCCCCACCCAGTCTAGCAACATGTCGTGCCCAATGAAATCTCCATGAGAACCCAAGATGGGGTCTGAGGAGCTTCTAGATAGCTGAGCATGGGGCGATGCTGGACAGGTGGCACATTCAGAGGGCGCAGGAGTCCCATGTGCCTGGCCACGTGCCCTGCCTCACGCATCTCTTCATCTGCATCCTTTGAACTCTTCCTTATAATAAACTTGTAACCATACAAGTGTCTCCCTGTGCTCTGAGCCACCTTGGTAAATTAATCGAACCCAAGTAGGGGGGGAAGTCATGGGATCCCAACTTGTAGTGGGTGGGTCTAAGTTGGGAGGCCCAGACTTGCAACTAGTGTCTGAAGTGGGACCGATGCTATCTCCAGGGAGATAGTGTGGAACTGAACTGCATGAAGATGCCCGATTGGGCACTGCAGAACTACTTGCTTGCTTGCTGGTGGGGATAAGCCCACACATTTGGGGATCACAGGAACTGTCCATGTTGATTATCAAGTGAAGGAACAGAGGAATCAGAAGTTGAGTTTCTTTCTGACTTGTTTGGTGTCAGTGTGGAGGGATTTGCTTGAATGGCTCTGGCTTCGTGGAAATGTGTAGTTAGGGAAGAGAAAGAGCAGAAGAGTAGGACGTGAGGAGCCTTCACCTCTAGACAGCCACGTGGTTACACAGGGTGCACATATATGCAATTGTGCTGTGTTTAGTCACCAAAGGTAAAAGTTACCAGTGGAACTTAGAGATGGCGGGAGATCCAGCTCCTGAGAGGTTGGCTCACTGGGTATGCAGGGGAGGCAAAAGAATAAGCACACCAAACACTCAGTCCTTATTACTGCTACCTTTAACAGCCAGAATCAAAGGAGAGTGCTGAGTCAGGCCCTGCAGCCAGACCGAAGGCAGATGTTGGTCTGTCTAGCTCAGGGCACTGGCCTCAAAGCCACCTAGGAAGGGAAAAATTATGCCAGGGCAACACGAAGTACCCCTGTGGCCTCTCTGGTTACCACACAGGTGGTCAACGCGGGGTTAGGGCAAGACCAAGCCACCGCTGAGACTAGAGGGCATGGCATAAAGAACTCTCATTTTGAAGACTGGCGTTATCAGCTTCCTGAGGGATACTGAGGGTAACTAATGTAGGAGCACTAGCTTTGCTTTTAAATGTTGCAGGATGGAAAACAAGTGTGGGTGGATACAGGGCCCCAGCTCACTATTCAACAATCGCAGACAGCTGTACATGACCTAGCACACACAGGAGGTTATCCTCAAGGGAACGGCCAGCCAGGTGGGCTGGACAAAAGCCACTGCCACAAGGGGTGGACGTGGTAGACACTGATGGTGCTGGAACAAAGGTGCTGATGCTGCGCTACTGAAGTCTGGCTGGGCCAGTGGCACCTGTCACCAGCTCCCCAAGCTTAAAAGGTCCCAACCAAGTTCATTCCATTGATTCCAGTCTGGAGGAATTTAGAAAGCCAGAATTAAGTTAAGGTTTTCCAAAACCTCACTTAGCACTGCCGAGGCAATGGTTAGACTGGTTAATCAAGGTAAAGACTGACAGAGGGGCCAGGGTCTCCTGGCCTGAGCCCAGGCTGCAGGTCCGAGGCCCTGTGCAGGTGTGGGCAGAACAGCCAGGTGAAGGAGAAGGAACATTTTGGGGATTCCTTGACCAATGCACTACAATTCCAAAACCTGTTAGCAAAATCTTAATGGTGATACAAACATAGCCAATGGGACCAAGGTGAAGTTTAGGGAAAAAAACTGGGATAAAAATATTATTACTTTTTTAAGTTTGTGTGCTCACTGGGGAGAAAGAGAAAGTGAGAAATCACCCCTCGGGGGGATGGCCATGCTGCAATCTCTTCTTTTCCAATCTCTTCTCAGGACTTTAGATGTACATGCATGTGCACACATGCTGAATTCATCAGCTAACTGTCACAATTTGGTCAGGAATTTGGACTTGATATAGGTCTCCAGTGTAGTAATACACTAAATTGATACTGTTCTGCTAATGTAAAAACTGGAGGGCAGGCTGGAATTGATTTGAACGCCACGGTAACTCACATGACCAACGGAGTCTGTTTAATAAATCCAGCACAGACCCAAGGCTCTGTTCAAATGGTGACATTCTTAGGAATACTCGTGCATGTCAGCAAAGATGTGCAGCCCAGGGATATTCCCTGCAGGGGCTTTTCTAATAGCTAGACCAAAACACCTTCAATACCCCTGCAAGTTGGTTAAATGCCCAGTGCATTTCCCACAGCCCGGCCCCCACCCCCCTTTATTTTGGCCCAAGATTTGAACAGTAGTTTGCTATGTGGGATTCACCTCCTGTAAGCACTGGACTATAAGGGCAGCCTGCTTTTCTTCTTTTTATACTATTTCTTTATCTTGACTGATTGCACTGGCAAGTAATTTCAGAATAATGTTCGATAATAATGACACTGGAATCCATATCTCCCTTTTGACTTTAATAGGAACAGTTCTGGGTTCATTAAGTTATCTGCTAGCTTTTGGCTTCAGAAATGGACTTTTATTATGCTTAAGGAGGTTTGTTGACAGCTTGGTTTTTTAATCTGAATAGATGTTGAATTTTACTTTTTTTTTTTTTTTGAGAGATTTTTGCTACAGGGCGTATGCGCTCGCCAGAAAGACAGAGACAGAGAGACAAAAAGCGAGTAATCACCCCCCAGGGGAGATGGCCACACCACAATCCCTTCTCCTCCATTCTCCTCGGGATCTTGGGCACGCATGCACATGCGCCTGGCGTGAGTTTAAGCCGCCGGGTCTGGGACTCAAACTGCAGTCAACTACATGGGAGTTCTGCAACATAGCCATTACACTAACCAAACTTTACTATTTCTTTTAGAATATCTAGAAATGATTATGTGTTTTTTCTCCTTTGATCTATTAGTATGGTAAATAATACACTTAGATATCATTTTTTACTCTTTTGACTGGCAAAAGCTAAAAATTTTTAAATACTCTATATAACAATCCCCCCCTCCCAATTTGTTATAGGGTATATGCACTTGTGGGAGAGAGACAGAGAGACAGAGAGACAGAGAGGGAGAGAGATAAAGTGAGAAAGCGCTTCCCAGGTACGATGGAATGACTCGACTGCAATCCCTTCTGCTCCACTCTCCATTCAGGACTTGTGGGCATGTTTGTGCACATTCTCAGTGTGTTTTTCAAGCTGCCAGGTCTGAGACTTGAACCATGCTGGTGACCATGCAAGATCCAGCAGCCTTAACCTCCTTGCCATCTGTTGGCCCCTGGACAATTCTCATATATTGTTGGTAGAAACATAAACTGGTATAAGCTCTTTGGAGAAAAATTTGGCAACCTTTACTAAAATTTTAAATGCTCGTATACATGTTATCTATTGCAGCTTTGTTTACAGTAGCAAAAGTTTGGAAGCAATTCAAGTGCTCATCCGTGGGGGCTGGTTAAATCAATCATGATAAACCCACACACTGTTACACTGTACTCTCCAACTATATTAATATAGGGTGATATGGAAGTTATCCAAGAGGATATTGCTATGTGTAAAAGGCAAACTATAGGCCAATGAATACATATACTTCTGTGTAACAAATGGGAGATAACACTTGCTTATAAATATGTCCAGTAAGTATGTAATAACATAAAGCAATTATTGGATCGCCGGGAAAGTCATGATGCATTTCTGCATAGAAAAATACATCATGACTTTCCCAATGACCTAACAGATATTGATTTGTACGTATGTGATGAGTGAAGAGCAGGGCAAAGACAGATTGAGAATGAGCTTTTTGTATATCTTATCTGAATTATATTTTATGTTTATTCTATTATCTGTTCAAAAACGATTAAAACCTAAAAAAAAAATGCACATAACCCCTGGTTCAGAAATTCCACTCCTAAAAATTTATGCTACAGACAATCTCGCACATGTAAGCAAAGCTATGCAGTACAAGGATATTCACTGAAGGAGCTTTTTTTAAAAAAAAAAATTAATTAATTTTTTCTTTGGATAAGTTTTTGCTATAGGGCACGTGCGCTCACCAGAGAGAGAGAGAGAGACAGAGAGACAGAAAGCGAGAAATCAATCCTCAAGGGACATTGCCACGCTGCAATCCCTTCTCCATTCTCCTCTCGGGATCTTGGGCATGCACGCACATGCACCTGGCGTGAGTTTAAGCCACTGGGTCCGGGACTCGAACTGCGGTTGACTACATGGGAGTCCAGTGACATAGCCATTACGCCAACTGCTGGTCCCTGCAGGGGCTTTTCTAATAGCTAGACCAAAACCAGCTTCAATATTTCTGCAAGTTGGTTAAATAGATTATGCCTAAGTGGGAGCTTCAAAGACAATGGCAACATTCTATTCCTTAAACTGAGTAGTGGTACAAGGGTATCCATCTTAGGAAAGACTTTTATCTTTCTTATTTAATAAACAAAATTGTAAGCAACTATTGATGATGCCGTGCAAGTCTGGTAGAACTATATATGCTAATCTCTACCTAAACACATTGGTAAGTAAGGGAGTCAAAGTATAGAACAAAAGATATTCTTACTTTGCTAGAGCAAACAAACAAAACCAAAAAGTGCACTGGCCCCACAGCCTAGTAGTTAAGGGAAGCCAGATCCCACAAGCTTGACGCCTAGTCCCAGTGGCTTGAAAAACATGCCAAGCACTGGTGCCTGTATACTCCAGATGATAGGATGGGAAAACAGAGAAAGGATTACAATGTAACCATTTCCCACTGAAGGGTGCTTTCTCCCTGTCTCTCTCTTTGGAGAGCACTCATGCCTTCTGGCAATTCAAAACAAAACAAAAACAAACAAAAAGAGGAAATGTACTAGTTATGTATAGAAGTTTCTAGAAAGACTCTAGAAACTGGTATACTATATGGGTCTGGAGAGGGAAACTAAAATGAAAAGTCTGGGATAGAAATGAGACTTTAAGTGTATATTTTTCAATTAGTATGAATGATTATATTAGGTCGTCGGGAAAGTCACGACGTATTTAAATGAGTGGTGACTTTCCCGACGATCTAATATATACATATGTATACAGACATATATATTCCTTCAAAATTAAAATAGTATTTAAAAAAATTAAAAAGGATCATACTTATTAGAAGTGTGATTATAATCTCAGACATTCTAACGTCTCCTAAGAGGCGGTGGAGACGGGGCTGGCTCTCCTCTTCCTCACAACTAATGCACAGCCTTCCTGTCCCTAGGTTACCACCACCACCCCGATCCAGTGGCACGTGGCTGGCTCTAGCCAGAGCTGGGACACTCACTTGGGCTCATGAGGAGGTCCGGACTGGTCAACCAACTTGAACTCAGCAGCAAAGCCATGGGAGCGGGCGTACTCTAGCAGGCCGCCCACTGGGTTGGTGTTCAGGTATCTGACAAGCTCGCCAATCTTCCTGACCTTGCTAGGCATCCCAGGGTCCAAGTTATCAAGGGAGTCCATGTTTGCACTTCCAGGCTAGAGGAGAATTAGCCAAACAAAGACGAACCATAAACACTTTGGGAAGCTCTGAGGGCCTCTTGGCAATTCTAAGCCACTCAGCTGCTAAAAATGACCTGCTCTTTGGAGCAGGAAGACAGCCCCACCTGGTCATCAGAAGACGCTGGGTTGGTCGCCTCCCCTTGCAGGGCCTTCATAGCTTCCTCTGCAGCCATCTGCTTTGCCACTTTCTTGCTGGGGGCACTCACGGTGGGAAACGTTTGATCTCCCACTGCAACACAGTATTGGAACCTGCCAGAAGATGAAAGAGGTAGGAGGATTAAAATGGTTTTGACTGAGATTTGCCCAGTTTTTTTCTTTTTTTTAGAGTGAGTGAGAGAGAAAGAAAGAGAGAGAGAAAGAGAGAGAGAGACAGACAGACAGATAGGCAGGAATCCCTGAACAGGGTCTCACGTCGTGACCCACACCCTCAGCCTTCCCAGCCAGCCAGTATCACGGGCGCACACACCGCCATATACAGGTCGACCAGGGAAATGAACCCACGATCTTCCACATGGATCCAGCGTCACTTGAGCAGTGTGTCACTGCTGCGCCACGGAGCCAGCCCTGTCATCCTTTACTACAGGTAGTTTCCTTGCACGCATCACCGCCGTGCAGTCACCTGTGACTTGAAAAGCCGGGCCCTTCACCAATCTACTGCCCGTGTCCATAGCCTGGCTAACCCCTTTCAACATTTAAATGTCAAACTCATTCCAGCTCTTCCAGGAGCCCTTCTCTCGCATATGTAAGTCTATAGACCCTTAAGCAGAGAGTCTCTCAGGTATGCCCAGGTGTGTGCCTTTCTGTCCCACCCACAGGATCCTCCAAGCCATGTACTTCCCTGGTTCTTGGTTCCTTTGACTTCCTCATCCCACGTTCTCTGCTTCGCAAGCAGCAACCAGCCCCTTTAGGGCCTCCCTTTCCAATATCGAACAGGAGGAGCTCAGTGAAATACCCTGCCATCTGTGAGGAAGCAAAGTGTTTCTCCTCCTTGCGAGAAAGCCTCAGCAGAGATACATGATACACGGGACATACTTAGGGTCATGGGCAGGGCCTTCTCTGGACAGGAGACGGAATTCACAGGAACTCCCCAACTTGTGCACACACTCAAGCAATGTGGTGACGGGGCTCTTCCCAGAAAATAAGGATGTTGCTGAAGGGGCAGTGGGCTGGGACTCTGCAGTCTGGAGAAAATGAGAGACAAGAAAAAAAAACTAAGACAACACTGGTTAGTCCATCGTAGTGGCAGGGATGACGGGAGAATTTCTTCTGGCCAGCTAAACGCCAGAGGCTGGCTTTCCAGAGGGAGAGGGGCTGCTGCGGGTTTTCTAGGCACTGCGGGAAAGGGAAAGCGATCTGAATATTCTGGGTCTCATTTCTTATCTCCCGAGAGAGGAGACTAGACTCAGTAATCTTTACGATTTCTTAAGTATGAAATTCTATAGATCCAGTTAGGTTGGGAGGGGGACAAAGAGGGGAGCTGGGTAAGAAAAGAGGAAAGACCAGCCGAGAGGGTGGACAGAGGGCAGAGTGGGACGCTAACTACAAGAGCCAGTGTAGCCGTTTAGGCTGGGGCTGCTTCAAGTGGGTCAGTCCACATCCTGACCCTTCCCAGGCACTGGAAGTGAACTGGTATCTTCCCAGAGGGTGGGACACCTGCCTTCTCTGATTCTTTCTCCGTGAAATAGTAGGATGAGTCTTCTGATTTTCCACTGTCCTTGGCTCTGGCTTCCTCAAGCAGAATTGTCATGGCTTTCATAGCTGCATCCTGCTTGGCCACTTTCTTGCTGCCAGCTTCAGCTGGGGGGAACTCTCGGCCATTGATGACAACCTGAAATTTAAATCTTGGCGGAAAGCAATTAGACGTGTGAACCTAGTCTAGGCCATCCCTTCTGTCCTCCAAAGACAGCTTCGCCCTGGAATGCTCTGCTACACTAAGGGAGGAGACGGAGGGTAGGTTAAGGAACCCCTGTCCCTCTGGAGAAAGCCTGTCCCTCTCTGGAAGCAAAGCAGCCAGTGACCCTGTCCTCACAGCTCAGTGGAACAAACACAGCCAGAGGTGATATGAAAGTAGCTCGGGGAAATCCACTCGCTCTTAAGTTAGAGAAAGTCCACACAAAAAACATCACCATGACAGTCTTGCCAGCAACCCAAATGCCTCCATCCTAAAGCAGCTGTGGCAGACTGGCCTCCATGAGGAAGGCGCGACAAGGTGGCGAAGGTTTCTTACAGCCCAGTCTCACACTCCCCGGCACTGCCATGTACCAGGGGCGTGTTTTTGTCCCTAACCTACCCCAGAGACATGTCGTTCTTACACGTTGTTCTGAGTTATTCTATAGCTCCACTTGTCCCAAACCTGGGATGAAAGGAATTTTCCCTTATTAGGTAGAAAACCAGAAAACAATTCTTCTAGACCTTTGGACTTACCCTAGACTTCTTTCTGAATAAGCTTTCAAATTTGTTCAGCTTTTCGCTCAGTCTGCGATTTCATTTAGAAAAGTAGGTCAAATGATTTTCTTTTCTACGGTTTCTTTAAAAATGTGATCATGGCACCAATGTTTCGAATAGCTGGAATCCAAAGGGTGATTAACCACAAAACCCGCTCCTCTCCCTCAGCTCTGGAGAGGGGCGCAGAGGGAAAAGAAGGGGAATGATGGCACCCAGCCCCTGCCCAAAGAAACCCAAATCTGTTCTGGCCCTGCGGCTTTGGATAGATCCAGCCCCTTCCTTAGCTCTCCTGCAAGTCAACTTGGTATCGTTAAGACAATCAAGATGAGGACGAAGGGCCACAGCTAAGAATCCCGCCCTGTTGAGCCCAGGCAGCTAAACAGAAAGGTCAGTGGAATTCTCTCCCAGGCTCATGGCTCTCCCGCTAGCCACAGGCTGCAGCCACTGCTAGGCCTTTGGCTGCTCCTTTCTGAGCCCACCTGCCTTCCTCGATCTGTCCACTGCCCGTAGGACCCTCCACTGCAGTACCCAGCCAGCTCTCTGAGTGAGGTAATCTCGGATTTCGCAGCTCAGGAGCAGCAGCAAGTGCTAGCCCACCAGTGCGTGCAAAGGAGGCTCATAAAATTAGAACCACCACCTTTAGCAGGCAGGCAGGCGTGCTCACACCACCCTTTCCTTCCAGGAGCTAAGCGGGCGGGGACTTCAGACTTGGTGCTGCCTAGCATCACAAGTGCCCTCATTCCATGCCTGGCCCAACTCACTCGCTCCTGTACCTCTCAAGATGTCAGCCTGGGGAAGTTAAGGAGGGAGTTAAGTCCTTATCACCTCTGGCCTAAGGAGACACTGCTGCCAACCATTTCTAAGGAAGCTTCATTTCCTTCCCCCTTGCTCAGCCAAGAGTCTGGCTGGCCCGAGGCCTGGATTCCCTGCTCAACATCTGGACAAAGGGCTGATCAGAGGTGATTTAGGCAAAGGGCAGAAAGGAAGAGGGAGACAGGAGCTGCCAACCTGCACTACTGAGACCGCAAGGAGCGGGAGTGCCTGACCCAACCCTAGGCACGGGTCCTGGGTGGTCTCTTACCGAGGTTCATGGGGTGGTCCACTCTGCTCTATCATGTTGAACTCACAGGTCTGACTAGCGAACTGAGCATACTCTAACAGCCCGCTGATGGGGTTCTTCAGCTGGCACTCTGTCAGTTTCTTGTAGGGTGAACACCGTGGCAAGCCATGACTGTAGAAGGAGGGCATCTCCATGATGGCTCGAAACTCACCTGGGGCTGCGCGGATACTATTCAAGTCATCTGGGATGTCATCTGTGGCCCACTGGCCATTTTCAAAGTCAACATACCCTGGTTTTGAGGGGCCATTGTGATGAACAGGTGGTTTCGGTCTCATGGGTTCTGGTCTGGCCTCTGGCCTGGCTTCTAACTTTACGACAGGTTCCTGCCCGTTCTCTACTTTTTCTGTGGTTATGTTCTGTGTGGTAACCACGTTCTGTGTGGTAACCACGTTCTGTGTGGTAGCCACGTTCTGTGTGGTAGCCACGTTCTGTGTGATAGCCATGTTCTGTGTGGTAGCCATGTTCTGTGTGGTAGTCATGTTCTGTGTGGTAGCCACGTTTTGTGTGGTAGCCGCATTTTGTGTGGTAGCCACGTTTTGTGTGGTTACCATGCTTCCCATGGTTACGTTTCCTGTGGCCACCACCTTGTGTGAGGGAGCCGCTGTGGGTACGTTACAGGTGGGGAGCTCTGTCTCTCTTTTAGGCTCCGGGATAGCAGCTGGAGCGGTTGCAAAAACACTGTGCATATTTCTCTTGATTAGCATCCTCTCTCGCTTCTTGTCCGTCAGAAACCAAATGGGAGGCGTCGTACCTTGCCTGTAGACTTCCCCCTGCCTTTCCAAGTCAATCAGGACGGCATTTACATCTCGGGCCTTGGCGAAGCCAATGTTTTTGGCCAAGTTCAGGGCAGAGGAGTTATACACACGGAACAGATGGTTGCAGATTTTCTCCTTGACCTCGGCCATGTCAAAAGGCTCAGAAGGACCTTCCGCGTCAGATGTAGGGTCTCTGTCTTCACTTTCCACACTGGGCTCAGATGTGGGGTCTCTGTCTTCACTTTCCACACTGGGCTCAGATGTGGGCTCTCTGTCTTCACTTTCCACACTGGCCTCTGAGGCTGGAGCGTCCTCACTACAAATGTCTGGTCTGACTACCCTGCTGGGCTGGTTCCAAGCCTGAACTGAGATCAAAATTCTCCACAGAGGGGGTGTTCCTGCCTCCTTGTGTAGCTTCCCCTCCTTTGCCAGGGAGTATAAAACTCGATTGACGTCTTTCTTTGGGGCCCCAAGCTTCCTAGCCAGGTCATGTGCTGTGATGGTCTGCCCTGCCCCAAGCTCCTCCAAGAGCTCTAAGATCCTCTGTTCCTGATTCTGGCTGATAGTCAGATCCTGGAAACGTGAGGAAAGCCTATCGACCCCTCTCCAGGGCAGACTCCTGCCACGTGGCGAAGGTTGCTGGAACCCTCTCCGGGGCCCCTGATTTCCGAGAGGTACGCCCCTGGGAACACCCCCAGTCTCCAGTTGCCTGGCCCTGGCAGGTGGTCCTGGAAACCTTGGCCAGAATCCTGGGAAGAACGGTGGCAGTGATGTTGTCTGTTTTCCAAGCAGGGGCACTTCTGGGAGGTGCCCCTTGAGAAACTCTATTTGCTGGAGCTGGAAACTACTAGGGTAAAATCCTGGCCCTGGCTGCTGGTGTCTGAGCTTGCTGTGCTCATATCCTTGAACCGGATGGGGGTGGAATGTGTTGAGGGAACACCCCTGCAGAACAAGATGGCGGAAAAGAAAGTGAATTAGGACTGCAGTAGTGAGCCTGTGGAGTCCCCGTCCCTTCCCTGCCTGGGGTCTGCCCCCAATTCCTGATGGGGCCGAGATGACTGAGCCCTGGGCTTGGGACCCGGCCCAAGGTGGACTTGTCCATCTCATAAAATCTGCTAGAGGCCTGCCAATGGGAAAGCAGCGAGGGGAGCAGGAGGTAAAACACAGAACTTCCAGCAGCTCACGGACGTTCTGCGACCTCGGTGAAGACTCGCCAGCCACCTAACCTTCTCTTCCCCTTTGACAGAATTCTAGGGGGCTGAGAAGGAACTCTTCCGCTCACCAAAAACTTTGCCCTTTTAAACATCAAAAAGACAGGGGCCAGCAGATGGTGTAGTGGTTAAGGCACTAGACCTCCATATGGCCAGCCGCGGTTTAAGTCCTGGATAAGTCCTGGACTTCACGGCTTGGAAGTCATGCTGGGCATGGTGTATGCATGCCCAAGATCCTGGGAGGAGAATGGAGAAGAGACTGCAGATTTCTCATTTTCCTTCTCACTGTCTCTCTCTCTCTGGCAAGCGCACACGCCCAATGGCAAACACCTTAAAAAAAAAAAAATCAGGAAAACAGGTGAATGACATTTTGTTTTGAAGACAAACAAAAACAGAATAACCTGAAAATGCCCAGGGAGTTAGGGGACCAGGGCCTGGACATGAGCATGCCTCCTTGAGCTGGGCTCACCACTGCACAAATTCCTGTCTCTACAATCTATCATTTGGGGCCAGCAGGTAGAGTGGAGGTCAGGGAGGCTAGATTCCACATGGCCTACTGCACAGTTCAAATTTCATACCTGGTGGCTTGAAAAACACACCAGGTACATGTGCATGCATGCCCCCAAAATTCTGAGAGAATAAGGAGAAGAGATTATAGTGTAGCTATTCCCCCCCCCCCGGGGGGGTTATTCCTCACTTTCCTGTTCTCTGTCTCTCTCTCTCTTTCTCCATTGAGAACACACACTCTATAGCATAAAAACAAAAACAAAAACAAAACAGAATCTCTCATTTGGATGACTATGACAAAAGCGAAACTTAAATTGACTGGATGAAACTGAACCCCGGTCCTCAAAGTGTGTTACAGGAATAATTTCCACGTGGAGACGCTGCAGGCCCTCAAAGGTTCTCTGCTCCACTGCCCTCCAGGGAGAGCAGTATGGTTTTAGGGGAGCTGGAGGACTTCCTTATAAAAAATGGCACATGGTCCTCACTGCAGCATGGTACCCAGTCTCCGAAGGGTTACCTGCCACTTCTACCCAAACCACTCCAGCCCACCCGGATGTTCATATTGGCAGACCTCAGCCTGGCCCTCCCCTTTCCACCCAGCCTTCTAAAGCCCAGAATACAGGACAGCGACCCCACATTGTCACGTTGGTTTAGCAGGACACCGAGCACCTCAGACAGCTTCTCCACCCACACGCTGGTGTTCAACCCCTCCCCAGTGCTCTTGCCTGGAGAGTGGAGGAGGCGGGGGTCCGTGTGGGACGGGGGTATAGCACCTAGTCACAACCTTCCTCAGGCTTGTGCCCACCCCGGAGTCTCCTGGCTACACAGGCAGGGGCGCCTTTCCTCATTACCTCCAGCCTCGCACTGCGCCGCTGCCCTATCTCTGTCACAATTAGAGGATTGGGGCTTCCTGGCTACCGGGGTCCGGAACTTCTACCTGCACACCAGTGGCCTGTCTAGCTACTACCCCTTCGTCCTCACTATTACACTAGCCTAGGCCACCACTGAGACCTCACACCCTTAAACTCCAGCAACTTTCAGCTGCTCACGACCTTTTCTAGCAGAGGACCAGACGGTTCTGCCACTGGAGTGCAGCAGCCGCCACACGGCGTGCGAACGTTACAACACTTTACTGATCAGTCAGCTTTGTCTACGAAAACAGGCCGAGAGGGGATGTGGCCTGGGGACGGAGTTCAATGCCTCTGCTTTTCTCTGATGGCGACGTCCCTGTGTTTCTGCAAATTCCACTCCTTACTCTGGTTGACCTGCTCACGTGACCCTGCTGCAGCTGCCTGTCAGCAGTGCCCACCGATTCTTCCCCACTCTGGCTTTAGACACCGTGAATGTTGCCCTGCCTGGATCTCATGGTCAGTTCCCATCTCACCCCGAAGCACGCTGTCACCTTTTCTTCTCCAGAGCTTCCAAAGGAGGTGAGGCAGGACACTGACTTGTGCCAGCATGGCCCACAGAAATCCCTGCCTTCCAACCTCAGCTGGCTCAGTTTGGTGGTCTGCTCAGTAAATATATACTGGCGCCCACTGGACTGAATTCTCTTCTTTAAGAAGAACCCTTCCACAGAGCCGGCAGGTGGCATGGTGGGTAAGACACTGGACTTCGGGCACGGTCGACCACGGTTTGAGTTTTGGACCCAGTGGCCTGAAATATTCTGGATGCGTGTGCATGCATGCCCAAAATCCCAAGAGGAGAGGAGGATCAGGGATTGTGACGTGGCCTCCTCCCCCCACACACACCCGGGGGGTGATTTCTTGCTTTCTGGAGAGCACATGCATTCTATAGCAAAAATCTCTTAAAAAAAAAAAAAAAAAAAAAAAAAAAAAACCCTCCCAGGGCCAGAAGCAGACTCCCACATGACAGACGACAGTTTGAGTCCTAGACCTGGTAGCCTGAAACACTCTAGAGCATGTGTGCCCAAAATCCTGAGAGGAGAACGGAGGAGAAAGTTTCGTGATGTGGCCACCCCTTCCTCCCACTTAGGGGGTGATTTCTCGCTTTCTGTCCCACAAGGTCCTACAGCAAAAACCTTAAAAAAAAAAAAAAAAAAAAGTCCTCCTGGGGACAGCAGGTGTCGTGGTGGTTAAGGTGCCAGACTCCCACATGGCCAAGTGTGGTTCAAGTCCCAGACCTGCTGTCTTGTTTGCTCACTACCCAACCCTATGTCACTCCCACCCCGTTTCTCTCCGGTAAGTACATGTGCCCCATAGCGAATTTTTAAAATAAATAAATAAATAAAATAATTATTTTTTCTTTTTTAAAAAATTCTCCCAGGGTGTGGTGACAACAGCACCAAAGGGCTCTTTCCACCTCTCCTTTTCCTTCTATTCTGTCCCTTTCTTTTCTACTCCATACTGCAGCCCCAGCCCAACCCCCTTTACCTGCAGTTTTGCTTCTCTAGTTTTAGGTACCTGTGGCCCGAAAATTATTAAAAGGAAAAATCCCCAAAGTAAACAATTCACAAGTTTTAAATTGCATACCAGAGTATCATGGAATTCCTGGAATGTGGTGAAATCTTGCCTAGGAAGTGAATCATCCCTCTGACCAGCACGTCCCTACTACCTGTCTGCTATGGTCTGAGTACAACCCCCAGAAATTCACACACTGGGACCTGGCTGTACTGGCAAGGTATTAAGTGAAACTGAATTCCTGCATGGTATCCCAGAATAAGGCCTAGTGCATGGTGACTGGCTCACGGGGACAACATCATGAAGGCAACAGTCTCATGGATAGATTTAAGATGTGTCTCTCTCTCTTTTTTTTTTTAAATTATTTTATTTTATTTATTCATTCATTTATTTTTTAATTTGACCAGAGAGAGACAGACGTTGAGAGTGAGAGGGAGAGGAAGTGAGAAAGCAAGCCACCAGATTCAGGACTCGAACCCTGGTTGGCCATGTGGGAGTGTCCAGCGCCTTAACCACCAAGCCACCTGCTGGTCCCATCTCTCTCTTTTTTAAATAGATTTTTGCTATAGGGCGCGTGCACTCACCAGAGACAGACAGACAGAAAGCAAGAAATCATCCCTTGGGGGAGAAGGCCATGCCACAATCCTTTCTCTGCCATTCTCCTCTTGGGATTTTGGTTACACACACACATGTGCCTGGCATGAGTTTCAAGCTTCCAAGTCTGGGATTTGAACTGCAATTGGCTACTTAGGAGTCCAGCACCTCAACCACCACACCCCCTGCTGGCCCAGGTCTCTTAAGACCCAGTGAGTTTTAGCTCCCCTGAGGAGTTAGCAGTCACAGCGTTGGTGGGCTATAAAGGAGGGGCCGGCTGTCCTCTCTGCACGTCCCCACCCACCGTCCCGCAGGCCTGGGACTTTGGACTTGCCAGCCACTAGGAGCCTGCGAACACACTTCCATTGTATTTTTAGAAGCACCCAGGCTCAGGTGTTCTGTCAGCAAGGCAAAAACAGATAAGACACTGCCCTTGGTCTCTTAGTAGCAGTCTAGGTTATCAGACTGAAAAAACAGTGCGGAGTATTGAGTACTCGTAGGATTTAGTACTATCTGCAGTTTCAGGCATCCACAGATAAGGGGAAGTTCTACATTTGTTCTCTAGGTTCGTTTCATCTACTCCCTCTACCCCAACTTGTCCTTTAAGCAACAGCTCTCAAATCTATTATATCCAGCCACCGCCTGTGCCAAAGCCTAAAATCTGAATTTCCAGCTACCACGATGACCTGTCCCTTAGATATTCTGCCATTACCTTGACTGCCACATATTCCAAACCAAATCCATCACTCCCCTCAAGCCAGCTCCTCTTGCTGCTCTTACGACTGTTAGTAGCATCCTCCTCTTTTGAGTTATGAAGGCCAGGGTCCCGCGTCATCTTTGCTGCCTGCCTGCCTCTTTCGTGTCTCCCCCATCTAATCAGCTAGTTACTAGGTCCCATCTTGTCCATCAGTTCTGTATTATTATCCCTTAAATGCACCTTTTTCTGGTTCCAGCTCCTCAGCACTTCTCCCTGGGGCTATTGTAAAAGCTTCTCATCTTTTTTCCCCTTTATGTGCCAACCCGACATGGCAGCTTTTCCCACTGCTGCCACCTGTTACAACTCTGACCCATTCCTCCAGGAGACTTCTGACCCCATCTTCCCTAGCCCATGGAAGTTCCCTCTCCTTGAACTCCTCCCGTGAGCATCTGTTGTATCATTTACTTAACTCTTTATCATAGCTATTGGATTTTTTTAATTGCTAGAGGGTGCATGTGCTTGCGAGGGGTGGGGGGAGAACCTTCACTGGGACATGGTCATGCCATGATCCTTTCTCTCCATTTCTCCATCCTGTGAGGATCTGGGGAAGCATGCACACAGGCCCGGCATGTTTTTCAAGTTGCCGGGGCGAGGATCTGAACTGTAGTCAGTCATGTGGGACTTGGCTCCCTTAACCACTAGGCTATGGAACTGGCTTGAATTTTTCTTTTTTTAAAATAATTGCACATTGGGACCAGCAGTTAGCGTAATGGCTATGTCACTGGACTCCCAAGTAGTTGACCATGGTTTGAGTCCCAGAACCGGTGTGTGCGTGCATGCATGCCCAAGATCCTGAGAGGAGAAGGGATTACGGCGTGGCTATCCCCCCGGGGGTGATTTCACGCTTTCTGTCTCTCTGTCTCTATGTCTTTCCAACGAGTGCATGCACCCTATAGCAAAAACCTCTCCAAAATAAATAAATAAATAAAACAATTGCACATGTAAGATGCCATTGCAATATATCTGAAAGATAATTAATAATATAGTTAAGGTGATTGGATCTCACATGCCGACTGTACAGTTCAAGTCCCAGATCTGGTGGCTTGAAAAAAGCACACTGGGCATGTGAGCACGCATGCCTAAAATCCTGAAAAAAGAAACGGAAGATAAGGTATTGTACTGGTGCTTTCTTACTTCCTCTCGCCCCTCTCCCAAGTGAATACACACAACCTCTGCCCCTTCCCCCCAAAAAAAGCCTAAAGTCAGTTTCTAGTTAAATGTTTTCTATATTTAAACTGCTACTCTTGGCCAACATCTAAAAATATTTAAATGCTCATCAGTAAAAGAACTGCATAAATTATGATACAGTTATGCTATGGAATACTACTGACATGGTTCTTAAAAAATGTAGTAGATCTACTTGTACTCGCCTAGAGAATATTTAGGAATGATATAATATCAAATAAAACAAAAACACATATAGAGTGTCACATATGTTATAATCTGGGGAAACTATAAGTGAGAATGAATATGGACAAAAGAAAGAAGTGATATGCTAATTTGTTAATAGTATTTTAGGGAAGTTGTATTAGAAGTAGACGTTCTAAAGTTTTTTTTTTTTTTACCCCCATTAATTCCCTAAAGAGTAAATCACCACCAAGAATAGTCATTTGGATTGCCAATGAGAGTGAGAGACAGAAAGTGAGAAGTCAGGTTGGCCCCTTAGCCTAGCAGTTAAGGGACGCCCCCATCCCCATGGCCTACATGAAGTTTGAGTCTTAGCCCTACTGGCTTGAAAAACATGCCAGGCGTGTGTGCCTGTGTGCCCCACATCCTAACAGGAGGGAGAAACAGGATTGTGGCGCGACCATGCCCCACTACAGGGTGCTTTCTCCCTCACTCTGTCTCTGCTAGCCAAGGTGCCCTCTGGCAATTAAAAAACGAAAGTGAGAAACCAACACACAATGACCATTCCTAAATCTGTCACGGTCACCTCTCTGCCACTTCATGTCTGTTTACTATGCGAACTACATAACAAGTCATTTAATAGTCACTGCCTCCAAATTTCTCCTTAATCTCCTTAAATATATTTAGGATCAAGAGCTGAGGCTTCTGGGGCCAGCAGGTGGTATGGTGGTTGAGGCACTGGACTCCTATATGGCCAACTGCTGTTCAAATCCTGGACCTGGAGACTTGCTTTCACTTTCTCTGTCTCTCGCTAGTGAGTATATGTGCCCTATAGCAAAACTTAGAATAATAAAAATGACAACGAAAAAGGAGCTACAGCTTCGTTGTCTTCACCACGTGGGCTCCACAGGATAAGCCATCAGTATGTGTGAAAAAAAAAAAGCTTTTCCTTCAAGCTAGGCATCCCTAGTCCTCTTACAGACTTTCTCTTTTTATGTATATATTGATCTATAATTTATATATAGTAAAACTTGCTTCTTTTAGTGTAAAACCGGGTTAGTTCCGATAGCTGGCACCATAATCAAGATGCAGAACATTCCCAGACCCCCCAGGTTTTCTCATGCCACTCTACCGTCCACTTCTTCCTGCACCCCACTCCTGGCACCCTGTTTCTCTGTCCCTCTAGGTCTGTTTTGTCCAGAATATCGCATCAATGGACTCATACAGTTTTCGGTCTTCCCAGCCTGGCTGCTTTGGCTCAGCACAGCGCTCAGGGCCATGGTGCTGCGCTGTGTCCCCGCGGGTCCTTCCTCTCTGGGGTTGGACACCATGCCACGGCTCAGCCCGTTTATCCACTCAGTTGCTGAGGGACGTTTGCGTATGTTCAGCTATCACCAGTAAGCTGTCAGAAACTCTGCCCTACAGGTTCTGAAGAAGGGCCGATTTTAATACCCCTAGGGCCTTCAGGAGAGGGAAAGGGTGCGGAAAGGAGGGCTGCTAAAACAAAGGACTGTTGTTGAAGCGGGGATAAAGCGAGGGTGCAAGTGGGGACAGCAAGGGACCCCAGCAGTAGGGGAGAGGCGGGTCAGGCGTTGCGTTGGAGACCAGACGCACTCCCCATCCCCACCCAACCTCCGGCTCGGCTCCACGCTGCAGAGTAGGCAGCCTGATTAAGATTCCCAGAACCGCAATTTAGTTCGGCAGGAAGGCAGACACGCACGCACGCACGCACACACACACACACACACACACACACACAGCCAGCGCCGCCAAGCGAAGGCACGCACTGCCAGGCGATGACCCCGCGAGGCAGGGACAGCCCGGGGCCCGCAGCCCGCAGCCCGCAGCCCGCAGCCGGCGCCCGGCTCGCCCGCCTTACCTGCCGCGGGTCCATGGCGCCCCGGAGGCATGGCCCGGGCCGGCCAGCCGGCAGCGCCACCCTCCCCCGACGGCTCGGCCGCGCCAGCCTCGCCAAGCCCGACGCCCCGCGGCTCGCACCCGAAGCGGCTCCCCACTATCGGGACGGGAACCCAGCCGGCTAGTGCGCTACCCAAGATGGCCCCGGTTCAATTTCGCTTTCGTTTCCTCGCAGCGACTTCCCCTTGGAAAGTTTGGCTGAGAGGAGGGGTTAGGAGCAGCTGCCCGGCCTCACGCCCATTACACGCCAGTCCCTCGGTCGCACCAGAGCTGCCGAAGCTACACTCGCCCTAGGAAGGCGGCCAGAGACACTGAGCCCCACTTCCCTCCGCGGCCCTCTCAGCAAACGTGCCGAACCTACACAAAGGCACCGGCGAAACCTCCGCCCAGGAGGTGGCGAGGCGCCGTCCTCCCTCTCCCTGGGCTGGCGGGACAGGGACAGGGACAAGGACAGGGACGCTTGCAGAGGTCTCCAAGGTGAGGGGTGGAGGCAGATTTCTGCAAGTGACAAACGACCCCTTGCAGGCTACTTATCCGCATCCCTACCACCTTGCAAACGGAAGCGGACACCAGCCTGTAAAAAGTAGCAAGACAAGGACGGCAGCAACAGGGACAGGACGTGGGGGATCTGCATCATAAAAGCGCCCAAGCAGGCACCAGTTAGTACTTTATCTGTCTTGTTCTTCACAGGGTAGGCGTTACTCCCACCAGGCAGGTGTAGAAACTGAGGCCGCCCTGCTGCTAAGTTCAGGTCTGCCGGCAAAGCTCACCTTCATCTCTACACTCGGTCCCACCGACCCAACCTGCAAAGAAGATAAGTGTTACCTAGAGGGGCAAATCCCGTTCATCTCATGGCCAGGATATGTAACTGTTAGATTTTATTCAAGACATCTAGGTAAAGTTTCTACTGGTCAGTTTCAGGGCTCAGCAAGCGTCCTCTCTGAGTCTTTTTGAGAGATCTACCAGGCAGTCCTTCACCGCGTTCTCTCCAGCCCATCGTCCTCTCCCGTCTTTTCCGCCCATCTACTCTCGACAGTCGCTCCAATTTCATTCTTTTGCAGGCTCTTTCTCCTTTCTGTGCCTTTGCACTTTCTGTTCCTTGGCCTAAAATGATCTTCCTCTGCTTCTGCTGAAGCCATCTTTCAAAACCTGCTTCAAATACCACCTCTGAATGGGGAGGCCTTCTTCAGTTCAGATGGGGGGCAGTGGCTCCTCACTCTGGGTGGTGAAACCCAGCACTGACTCCCGGGAGAGCACTTTCACATTCACTAAGCACCTAGTGTGCTCCGGCCACAGCTAAGCAGTGAGGACAGGACAGCAGTGAGAGCCCCATCCTTCGGCTGCTAGTGTTGGTGAAGATGGAGGCCTCAACCATCGCCACAATGTTATATATGAGTACTGGTTTAGGTATCTGCTTTTAGAGCTGTCAAGTCTTTTCCTGGACAGCCGGCAAGTTTACACATCCCCATGCCCCTGCACAGTGACCACCTGCGAGTTGGTTAGTTGAATAAATAACAGGCCATTCAGTAGGCAAAACAAACGGCAAAAGAGAAGAAAACCAGTTATCAAGACACATGGGAAAGGTACTCAACCATACTTCTTCAGTAAAACCACAGTGAGTCCATCCACAGGTGATCAGACCAGGCGGGCCAAGGACACTGGCAGTGCCTAGTCACGGCAAGACGCCAGTTTGCCATTATCTAGGAAGAGTGTGGATACGCACATCCTACCATTCAGCAGTTCCACTCCTAGACCAGGACACATGCACAGAAAGTTAATTTCACGTTGTTACAGTCCCCACTGCAAACCCAATGCCCATCAAAAGTAAAGTAAAATGGTTAAACGGTGGCATATGCCTCTGGTGGAATATTATATAGCAATGAAAAATGAAAAACTACACCCACATACAACAAGTTAATTATATAAACATGATATTGTGTGAGAGACACCGTATATATGCTATGTTTCCACTTACACAAAGTCCCAAGCCAGGAAAAGTAAACTACAGTGTGCACTGCCATAAAGGGATGATCACCTCTAGACAAGACGGGAGTTCTGCCTGGAAAGGAATATTCTGGGTGCTGATGTGGTCTTAGTTCTTCACTTGAGTAGTGGTGGCTACTGTTAAAAATTATAAAAGGCTGGGACCAAAAGCTGGCATAATGGCTATGTCGCTGGACTGCCATGTAGCTGACCACAGTTTGAGTCCTGGACCCAGTGGCTTAAACTCAGGCCAGGTGAGTGTGTGAGTGCGTGCCCAAGATCCCAGGAGGAGAATGGAAGAGAAGGGATTGTGGCGTGGCCATCAAACTGGGGGGTGTTTCTCGCTTTCTGTCTTTCTGGCAAGCATACATGCCCTACAGCAAAAACCTCTCAAAAAAAAAAAAAAAAATTATAGGAGGCCCCTATAGTAGCCTGGGTTCCTGCTCTGAGCCCAGATCAAAATGGAACCACTCACGCTGAAACGGTAAGGAAGCTTATAAAGAGCCCCCAAAGGAGGCCAGGTTTTCCCTGAAAACAGGCGCTTCTAGTCTTCCTATGCACACCTCGTGGTTTTCTTACCAATGTGTACCTGAATGGCTCAAGATGCTGCAGAAACTCATGGGCCTTTTTGTTTTGTAAACATCTTTACTGCCCAAATACACTCCTCCTCCTTGACCTTCCAGGCTGTCTTGACACTTTGTGACTCCGGGTGATCATGATGTCACGCTGCTCCCCATCACATAACTGAGCCATCACTGTACAAGACTCACTACTCTGCCACCACTCATGACGCTGCCTTTAAAATCCTGAAATCTGTCAACACGTTGGCACATGTTATTCAGGGCAACTGGATTTTTTCATGTCAGGGTGACTGTCCTATGTCAGGGTGATTGTCCTAACCTTGGTCCAAATAGAATCTTTTGGTTTACTCGTTTGCCTCAGCGTCTGTGTTTTGGGTTGACACTACCTACATATTTGCTTTCCAAGAATTTACAAAGTTATGCATGTTCATTTAGGTCTTATTCACATTTATAGATACATATATACAATATATACTGTATTTCAAAAAAATTTTTGGAGATATTTTTGCTATAGGGCGCATGCGCTAGCCAGATAGACTGAAAAAGAAGAAAAAGTGAGAAGTCCCGCCCCCACCTTGACCCCTCAGGGTGGATGGCAATGCCATAAGTCCTTTTCCTCCTGGGATTTTGGGCACACACGCACATGAGCCTGGCGCGTTTCAAACCACTGTGCCCAAGACTCAAACCGTGATCACCCATGTGGGAGTGCAGCGCCTTAACCACTAATGCCACCTGCTGACCCCAATTTCATAATTTTAAGAGGTTAAAAAAATAAGAACAAAAGTTTCATGCAGCAATTCCTGTCCATTCCCCGCGTTCTTTCCTCCTCGTAAGAAAGGAGTTCCATCTCACCTTTGCTTTCTTCCCTTTAGGCTGAACAATCTAAAAGCCTTTACCACTTCCTCGGAATGATCCAGAAAAGCTTCAGT